>OZ014523.1:408178146-409532347 GCA_963966055.1 Lathyrus aphaca
AAATGTTTTTTGGTGAGTGATTCTTGTTTGGGTTGATATGGGGATCATTTCTGGAATGTTAGAGAGCTTGGGGATGTGTAGGGAGTGAGATAGCATAAGTGATTGGCCGGAGAAGATGACCGGAACACTGTTTCGGTCACCTGAATGTAATTAGGGTTCAGATTAGGGTAAATGACATAATTAGTGAAGTTTGAATTTGGGCCGTTCATTTGCGCGCGCTGGTCAATTCCCTCCCCTTTTTGTTTGAATCTCAGCCACTGGATCTGATTACTTCCATTAATTCATATTTTTAATTCATTTTAATTGCATTTTCTTTATCATTTTATTTAAAATAGTAAATCATTTCTAAAAAATTTCATTTTTTGCATACTGACTTAAAATATTTTTCTCTTTCTGAATATAATTTTATTTTTATTTTTTGCATCAAAAATTATTTTTAAATCATTTAAATGTTTATTTTTAATTAGTTAATGAAGATTAATTAATTAAAAATGCATTTAGGTATTTAAAAATCACCAAAAAAATCTCATTGCATTTTGGCATATTTAGAAACATTATCAAACCCTTAAAACAAATTTCTTTTTGGTTCTTGAACTATTTTGACCTTTTTCATTGGAATTAAATTCATTTAAAGGCAATATTTTTGTTCAAAATTAGGAAAATTCATTCTGCCTAACCATGAGGAGTTTGATGATGGTTCTTCTTGCATTGCATCCTTCACATCATGTAGTTTCTAGGGTAAAATTGGTTTGAATTCATATTTCATTTTCAATTTGTTTTGTATTTTTCATTGTGAGGTATCCCAAAACCCTAATTCACTTGAGAAATTCATAACTTGCACTAGGTTAAGAGTTAGGTCCCCTCCTTTGGGCAGTGAACTTGTGTAGGGTTAGGATTCCTTTGATCCCATTTTCAATTTTTTGTCATGTCATTTGCTTCTGGTTTTGATCTTTTGCATTGCATGTTGTATGTAAACCCTAATTTGTGCCTTCCTTTGCATCCATCTCTCATTTTCTTGCATTTAAGAACTTACCATGACATTTTGTGCATCCACATGATTCATAAGACATATTAGGACATGTTAGAATCATGTTTGATCATTGCATCTTTCATTTGCCATATTATATGTCCATTCCATTTCATAAACTTTCATGAACTTCCATGGTTCAAAGCATGTTTCATTTGCATCCTCATCCTTGTATGATCATCCATCACTCTTGACATGTGTTTGCATAATCTTTTAGCAGCATTAAAATCATGTTTATGCTTCTGACTTTGGTTTGCATCATGACATTTCATCTCATTTGCATTGCATTTCATTTCTTTTGCTAACTTTTCAGGTGGTAAGTTGTTTTGGGAAGTGAATTTGCCTACACTTCTTGTCGCTCCCACCAAAATGACACCTGGTCAGAAGGGGTACAGACGCGAACGGTCGGCGAAAGAGGAAGAGAACACACAAGGGTGAACTCAGAAAGACAAGAGTCGCCAGCTAGGCATTTTTATCCCGGAGGAAAGGTAATGCTGCATAGACCTAGAAAGATATGGATAAGACGGTTGCGAACCAGAGAGACTGAGAAAGGGGGTTGGTTACAACCTGGGAAGGTATTAGCACCCAGATTGTCCGTCGTACTCGACGGGATCCACGCTTAAAAGATTTGTGTTTTAAAGGGGTAGTGTTAGTGCAATTTGTGTATCAAAGCTGGAAAGAATGCAAGTGTCAATGTAAAAGAAAAGTGAAGTGTATAAGTGAAGTGTCAGTGTAAGAACAGAAGTGAAATGCTCAAGATCATGAGGCTTAAAGAATGGTGCTGGAAAGAGGGGGAATATACAGAGACTTTTGTTCGATAACTGTTAAGTTATGCCTATGTATCCTCTCGTGCAATGAGGAAGTCAGAACACCGTAGTTCGACTCAAAGAGACTGAAAGATAAAATGACTGATGAACTGCTTACTTGTCTATGCTCAAGTGTATGACCTGTCTGGCTCAGGTGCAAACTGTCTTGCATTAGACGGAAGAAGCAAGTTCTCGTTTGTGAGTGAATGAGATGAGAAAAGAATCCCGAAGGAGACGATTATTGTTTGTTTTTGAGTTTTCAATCTTTTATTGCTTTTGAAAGTTTGTCATAGGAAAATGAGCTTAAGTCTAAACCAAGGGTAAGTAAACTCATCACATCCTCCCTCTGATTAGGGGTAACGAGAATACCTTAAGTATGAAGTAAGCACCTCACACTTAATAACCATGATGTAGGATTAAGATCATTGACCTACTTGTATTTATTTAGATGTTTTTGTTGTTTTTGTTTAGTGTTAAGTAATGAGTTTAAGCCACAATCAAGAATTTAATGGACTCATTACACCATCCTAATAGAAGGATAATAGATGAGAACATTTAAGCTGAGAAAGACTCCTCAACTTAATCCATGATTAGGGATTAACCTCATGACAAAACAAAGCCTTTATTAAGTGGATTTTAGTTAATGATAAGATGAAGAAATGATTTTTATGGTTTGTAAGACAACTTGAGGGGGACTTGTCCATTAACACTAGGGTTAGTCCTTCTTAACCAATTAAGGAAGAATTAGAACCCTAATGCAAGGCCCAAGTTACAAGCTTGATGTCTTAGTGATTATTAGATGGATTGATTAAAGGATTTAAACACATTAAGGGTTTAACACTTAGGATTAAAGTTATACACTCCATCCTAATAGAAGGATACAGGCATAACCCTAATCACAAAGCCTTAAAGCCTTTAGGGTTTAGTCCTTGATTATGAGATGAGAGGAGAAGACTCAAAGATGACACAAAGGTAAAACTAATGGGGGACTAATCAAACCCTAATTGTTATCATGCTTAGTCATTCCTAGGGTTAATGAGGTTTGCAAGAAGATCTTCAGAGAAACCACTAGGAAGGAAGCAGATGAAAGGAGCAAGAAGCAAAGAGAAGCAAAACAACTTGCTTCACTTAAGAAGACAAGTTGCTTGAAGAAAGAAAGTAAGAGATGAACATGAATGAGCAAGCTCACTCTAAGACAAATACAAAAATGCAGAAATGATGCAAGAGAGATGAGAAGAGATTGTGAGAAGTGAAGGCAAATCCACTTCTCAAAACAACTTACCACCTGAAAAGTTAGCAAAAGAAATGGAATGCAATGCAAATGGGATGAAATGTCATGATGCAAACCAAATTCAGAAGCATTCACATGATGTTAATGATGCTAACAGATGATACAAACATGAGGCAAGGCATGGGAATGATCATACAAGGACATGGATGCAGATGAAGCATGCTTTGAACCATGAATGTACATGAATGTTTATGAAATGAAATGAACATATAACATGGCAAAGGAATGATGCAATGATCAAACATGATTCTAATATGTCCTAAGATGTATTATGAATCATGTGGATACACAAAATGTCATGGCAAGTCATTGGATGCAAGCAAATGGAAGATGGATGCAAAAGAAGGCACAAATTAGGGTTTATGATCAACACACAAGGCAAAATTCAGAATCAGAAGCATATGACATGACAAAAAATTGAAATTGCAATCAAATATACCCTAAACTTATACAAGCTCACTGCCCAAAGGAGAGGATCCAACTCTTAACCTAGTGAAAGTTATGAATTTCCTAAGTTGGCTAGGGTTTTGGGGTACTTCAACATGAAAAATGCAGAACAAATTGAAAATACAAGATCAAGTCAAACCAATTTTATCCTATAAACTACATGCTATGAAGAATGCAATGCAAGAAGAACCATCATCAAACTCTCAAGGGTTAGGAAGAATGAATTTTTCAAAGTTTGAACCAAAATATTGCCTTAAAATGAATTTAATTCCAATGAAAATGATCAAAAGGCATCAAGAACAAAAAAGAAATTTGGTTTGAGGGTTTGATAATGTTTCTAAATGTTTCTAAATGCAATGTGAATTTTTTGGTGATTTTTAAATACCTAAATGCATTTTTAATTAATTAATTTTCACTAATAAATTAAAAATAATCATTTAAATGATTTAAAAATAATTTTTTATGCAAAAAATAAAAATAAAAATATTTTTGGGTTCTAAAAATTAATGAAATCTTTGACAAAAATTTTCATAATTTTTAAATGATTTTAGCTATTTTAAATAATTCGTACAAACAAAATGAAAAGAAAATGAAATAAAATTAAATAAAGTGAAAAGTATGCACATCCAGAGGCTGAGATTCAAACTGGGAGAAGGAGGGAAGACTGCGCGCGTCATCCAACGGCTGTAATTCAAACTGACCCAATTAACATAAAAACCTAATTAATTAAACTAATGACGTGGATTAGGGCTTAATGAAAGGATCCAGGCCATTCATATGCGCGGGAGTCAACAAAAGTCCACCAGATCTAAGGCCCAGATTCAAACTAAACCCTAAACGCAATTAATGACTTAATGACATTCAGGTGGCCGGAAATGACCTCCGGTCATCTTCTCCGGCCACACCTCCCCTGAGAATTTCTCAAATCACTCCCCAGGCCATTTCTGGAGCTCTAAAGCTCCAGATCACTTCTGTAGACACCCCAAATTTGCCCTCTGGTTTTTCTATCATTGTCCGCTGTTCGTTTGCATCTCATATACATTTCCATTAGGTCATTAACATTTAGAATTCATATCATGTGCATGAGGCATGGGATCGGCATTTTCGGAAAATTAGGATTTCGCGACCCATATTTGGTTATCAGGAGAATTCAAGGGTTTGGATTGCAACCATCAGTTATATCATTCTCCCCTGCTACTGCCATTGAATTAGGGTTTATTTCCCTAAAATCAGTGATCTTCAGAGATTTCACGTCTGCAAGGATTATTCTCTATGCATCTGGCCCATCATCAGAAGCTTTGGTTCCAAGTTCAGGCAATGTTTATCAAGTCAAGTTGTGTCATTTGGAATTCATCATATTATCAAGCAGTGATTCATGAAAGTAGTGAATTGTTTCAGGAGTGCGTTCGTCCGTTTTTTATTAGTGGATATTGACAGAGTTCGGGTGTGATATGTGGATTGAATTCGGTCGAGGTGCATCATTGGCTTTTGGTAGTGGTTCATATCCATTTATTTCCATCATTCCCTATCCATAATTACCCGATTTTTATTTTTAATCCATATATCCACTTTCCTTTAATTTAGAATCTAAATCATTTTTACAATTATCCAATCCATTCCATTTTCTCCGTATTATTTCTCTATTTTTTTTTCCATCTTTTTTATCATCCAATTTTCTTTTATCCATTTAATTAACCATCCCATATTTTGTCCATTTGACTATTTCTCAATATCCATAAACCATTCTTATCATTTCTTGATTCCCATTAAGCATTTTTAACCATTTATCCATTTCCATAATTCAAGTCTTTTGACCATTATTTTATTTTTCACATTATCTAATTAAACACTTTTCATAACTCATTTTCTTTGACCAATTTCATTTTAAATCCACTTAACATTTTCCTAACCACTTTACATACATATTGCTGCAAAATTACACAAAGAAAGCAAAAAGCAAAAAGAGAATAAGTTGGGATTAGAAAGTACAATCCGTCACACACCATCACAAAAATTACCACCAATGCATACTACCAACTGCCATCACCAATTTGTGTCACGTGATTCCACTCCTCCTTGACCCCACCACCAATCAATTACATTGTCTTCACCACAATACTTTACCCACTCATTTTTTCACCAATTCCACTCACATATCAGTCATGCACATCACACCAATTCACACTTCTTTTTCTCTCCCAAACAAAACTCATTCACGCAGCACTTTGTGACAAAACAAACACAAATGCACACTTCTTTTCCACTCTCATTTCCATCAATTCTCGCGCTGGCCCACAACAACACGGACCTCACGCTTTTACACTTTTCTTTCCACAAAAATTCACGTCTTACACTCACACATTTCATCAACAACACCATATGGCATCCTTAAAACACATTTCAATACCACACCAAAAACATCACACAGCACCTTTCCGCATCATTCTTCACGCCCTCATACACAACTCACAAAACCTTCCTCCTTCAATCTTCTTAACAAACTCTCACCATAACCACCATCAATCTTGCTGCAAACTTCTTCTCAAAATTGATATTCCACCCTTCATCACAAAAATCCCAAATCGCACCAAACCTCAACTCTTCTTCAAACTTTCGACACTCTCATAAACACCCTGCAAACTTATAACTCATAACTTCAACCCTCCGCAACCCACCTTTTTTGTTTCGATGTAACTCACCAACTACAACAGTAATAATAAACAGAATCAACAACGGCCTTCAAACCATCTTCATCACTATCCACCCAAGCTCACCACCATAATCTCGTCACCAAGCAACAACAACAAAAACAAATTCAAAAAAAGAACAGAACGCAGAGCATAGGAGAAGAAGAGGATTGAAATCGAGAAGAGATTCGTGCAAGTCGGGATGAATCGGAGCCAAACCCTAAATACCTGAGAGGGAGGTCCGAGCATGAGTTTTCGAAACCTTTGAAGGAGACAGATTCGTCACGATTTTGATGCCGTGAGAGGGATATGTTTTTCTGAGTCGACGAAGCTTCACGGCGAGACGGAGAGAAGAGCGATCTTGAAGACAACAATTTGTGTTCCACGCGGAGTCGGAGGCGTTATCGACAGCGCGATTCCGACGAGGCTCGAGTAACGCAAAGACGACACGGAGAGATCACTGATTGTTGTTTTCCGTTGATGATGGAGATCGAGACCATCTCGATTTGGTTTTCACCTCGCTTCCACTGAAGAATCTTCGCCGGAGATTTAAGACGAAGACGTCGCCTTTTTTGGTTGAAAAGCAAGGCCGCCGTTGAATCAAAGCAGAAGAATGGCGGAATCATTTGAACTATGTGAAGGTTTGTTCTTGTTTTCTTTTGGAGAAGATGAAGATGTAGCGTGGTGATGATGACGAGAGGTTTGAGATGACCGCGTCTGAGATCTCATGAGAAGAGGAAGCATTTGGTTGATTTGGGTGTTGACTTCTCAGTTTTATTACTGTGTTTAATTTTTCTTTTCTTTTTTTTATTACTATTTATTTCATATACTTTTAACCTAGTTTTCTGAAAAGGTTTTCATTTGGGCTCAACTTCCTTCAAGCCCGTCGGGTTTCCTTTCCAGCATCTCCATCCCGGCGACAAACCCTTCTCCCTTGTCCTTTGTTTTTTTTATTATTTTATTTTCATTTGAATTAGTTCTTTTCATCATTTTACATTTAATAGATATTTAGTTTTTTAATTAAGTTCTAGTTTAGAATGTTATTAGTTTCATGGTTAAGGTTAGCATAGTTTGGTTTAAGTAATTTTGTGAATAGAATTCTTAATATAATTTTGTTGGACTTAATATTTAATTTTAATATAACTTAGATTTAATTTTCCCCCAATTTGTTTTGTTTAAGTAACTAGTTTTTTATCTTGGTTCAAGTTTGGTTGGATGTTTTGTAGGAAGCTTGTTCGATATCGATGATGAGGGATTTAATTTGGTGATGACCTTGAGATTAATTGTTCCGGAAGGATGCGATCCATGGATACAATTCTATTTAGACTTTGACTTTGCATGGACCGGTTCCTGGTCCATTTTGGTTCCTCTTGGTTATAACTTTGGATGCTGGAAGCCTACTCGACATTTGTTTGAGATCCCGATAATATACAATTGCGCTTGATTGTGTGAATCTTCTTCTGGATATTTATTCTGGATTTCTTTTGCGCGTATTGAAGAAGCAACAGACTTTCTCCGTTAGGTAACACTGAGGCTTGTTGCATACTGCTGCATCTGGAAGTCCTACTGGTGTAGGCTCTGCTTGTACATTGTCTGATTACTCCATATCGCATTCTCATCTCTTTATCTTGTTTCTCCTCCATATCGCATCCTCATCTCCTTGTCTTATTTCTATTTCATCCAATTTTTCTCCATATCTTATCTTATCCCTCATCTTCTTTATCTCTTTTTTAGCTTGAGGTGTGCTTAGGCCACCATGGAGCTTTTCCTTTCATCTTTCTTCAGTAGGATAGAAACCTCACAAACCCTTAGGACATCCATGCATGTGAATAATTAGGATTATTTTAGTCCCCCTTTAGAATTTTTCCTTTGAGATCCTTTTGGTTCTTCTTCTCTTCTCATCTCATAACTCTTAAAAGATACTTTAATAAATCTGAAGTGATACATTGATCCATAGCCTTATTCCATGAGGTATGCTTGTAGTCTTCCCATCTTGGGATAGTACATGTTTACCTTGTGATGCACAAGTCTGATCAAGGTATCTCCTTCATAAAAGAAAAGCATAAAAAACACTTCTTCATCTGTAAATAACCAAAAACACTTAATAATCAAACAAGTTAGTGAGCCTAAGCCCTAATCTGTGGGTTCAAGTTTTGGGGATCTTCTCCTTACTTAAGTGTGCTTGTTCTATTATTCCATCTTGGAATGTAGTGACAAGTGCACATTCCATGGAAAAGAGCTTGAGTTCACTTTCTTGTGGCACACTCCTAAAAAACACAAACCAACAATAAGCGTCTTTCCTTCGGGAATTCTTTTCTCATCTCCTTCGCTCCGTACGCGAACTTGCTCCTACTTGCCTTTGCAAGACGGTAACGCACTCGTCGTCCGAGCCTGCAACACCTGAGCATTGGCATAGGCAGTTCAAGCCTTTAATTCACAAGCAATTTTCCCTTGTTACCCCTAGTTAGGGGAACTACGGCGTCTCTGATCCTCATTATCCTGATGAGGTACGTAGGCAGCGGGGTAGGGCCCATTCGAGCACAATCTTTATTTTCCCTATGTTTCTCCTCTTGTTGTTCTTATTTCATTTCTTTTCCAGTTCCAGTTTTCTTTTCATTTTCTTTTCTTTGCTGCAGTTTTCATACCCTCACCCTTTGAAACAGTTTCTTTTGCAAGCGTGGATCCCGTCGGGTACGGCGGACGATCTGGGTGCTAATACCTTCCCAGGTCGTAACCGACTCCCGAACTCAGTCTCTTTGGTTCGTAGGACCTGTGTCCTTCCTCTTTCTTTCTTCTGGTTTGTGCAGCATTACCATTCCCTTTCTTCGGGATAAAAATGCCTGGCTGGCGACTCTATTCTTTTTCCGCGCCACTTTCGCGTTTGTACCAGGATGGAAATCCGGGGAGCGACAGCTTCCTCTCACTTCCCTAAACTCATCCCTGACCTCAAAAACAATTTATTTCTCACCATTAACAAGATTCGAAGCAAGAAACAAAAATGGCAGAAATTTCATACAAGTCACACATGCTCAAATCTCCATCATTTTCAAAAGTAAAAGGTTCAATGCACTCAGGGAATCAAACTTAACAAGTTGAGAACTTAAAATAGAGCTTCTGGAAAAAATAAATTTCGAAGCTACCTGAGATGAAGCTTTCAGTTTGGAGCTTTCAGACTGCCTCCTTGCTTCAGAATGGCTCCAATGATCTTCTTGAGGAAGCTTTGAAGCTTGGTTGGAGTTTAGAGTGGCTAGTTTTTGAGATTGATGCAGTTCAGTTCAAGAGGGGAAAAATCGTATTTGGTGTATGATGGCTTTCAAGGCAAAGTAAGGGGTGGTTTGTGATCAGTGATGCATTCTAAGATGAATGGTGGAAGAATTTTTAAGTTTTAGTTGCTGAGTTGAGAGATTCGATAGAAAATGCAAAGGGAGGGATTTTTGTGTATGCTGACTTGTGTGTGTGTTCAGGCTTGCCTCTTGTGTGGTTTTAGTTTCATTTTGTCCACTTATCAAACTGTGATAGGGCAGAGAGTTGGTGGTGGCACAGGCTGATTGGTATGGGGTTTTTTGCAAAAAGTCAAGTCTAGGTGTAAGAGAGGTATGGGTCAATGGTAGGCCAAGGACAAAGGGGTGTCCTGCGCAGCAAGGATTGAGGAGAGCCATGGAATCAGTCTTGAGGCCAATTAGCAAGTGGATTAGGGTTTGTGAGATGTTTTGCAACTTTGTGATCTTTTGGCCCTTTTGTGATTACTTGAAGCATAAGTCATGAAAATGGACAAATATTTGGTGCATTCTGATCTTTAGGCATTGGTTTATGTTTGTGCAAAGGTTAGAAGCCCATTTGAAGTCACAATTTCCCTTGGCAAGAGGTTTTGCAACTTTGCCTCTTTGGTGCAAAACTTGAAATTATGTGATTTTCCTCAACTTTGACAAGCCATATCTTTTGATCCAAAATGAATTAGAATGAGTTCTTGTAATTTTTGAAAAGGGAATGATCCATTCTACAACTTTCATGACCAAAGTTTTCTAATTTGAAGCATTTTTGAATCAATTTGAGGAGGTTGAAAAACTTTCCCAAAATGGCAATTTTACATTACAAGTCACTTTCCCAAAAAGGCAACTTTGCAAATGGCTTGAAATTCTTCAACTTTGTGAACTTATAACATCTTCTATGATCAAATAAAGATCATACACACTCAAAATGATGAAGAACACTCCTTGGTTGGGTCATTGGGGGCCTCAGATGCCCTGATTTTGCACTGACTTGCTCAAGAAGTCAACTCTTGATTAGATGCCTTCCCCATGGAATTTCTTCATGAAAATTGATATCAATGATCCCTATAACATATAGAGACCAATAGAAACAAGAATGACCAAAAAATTTGGAGTTATGGCCTCTGAAACCAAAACCCTAATTCTAGGTCATCTGTGTAGTTAAACCTGGCTCTGCTTCCATGCCATTCTCAGTTCTTGAGGTTCTTTGACTTTTTTGATCTTGAGAGGATATAATATGATGCTTGAACATACATGGACCCTCTTGAAGTGGTTTATGACCTTTGAAGTGGCTCAAATGGCTCAAGGGTGGCTCAGATCACAAACCCTATATGCAGATGACTTAGAATCAATGCAGTGAATCAAAAATGTGGTATGGGATGTTATGATTGAATTCATGCATATGAGAAGATCACAAGCCATGGTTTAAATGGGTGAGGGCAAATTTGGGGTGTTTACAGCTGCTCCTATTCAAGCATGAGTTAGCTGTGCAGGATGTAAGCGACGGCTTATCATTCAAACAAGATAACTTGTGGTTGAATACCAAAGACAGTCCAAAATTTGCACTCACAGAATGAAGAAGAAAAGGGATATAGATTGTAAAAGAAAATAAAGTATATATATAAAGTGCGGGCGACGGAAGACGACCGTCGAGCAGAGGACGACTGCTGGGGAAAGAGCAATGACGGGGACGACCGACATGCTGGGAAAAATGCGGGAAGTAAAGCAATGACGGGGACGGCCGACAAGCTGGGGATATGAGAGATTGTGATGGGGACGGCCATCAAGTAAAGCTATAAGATTCTCTGGGGATTAAAGGTAAACGAAAAAAAATGATGAGGTACGGGCATCAGAGGTGAAGGACGATCACCTAGCAGGGGACGACTGCTCTGTTGGGGATAAGATGAGGGACGGTCATCTAAGGACGATCACCGGGCAGGGTACGGCTGCCGAATGTACCACGACATAGGACGAATGTCGGGTAACAAGGTCGACGATGGGGACGGCCATCGGATAAGCATGATGAAGGACGACCATCAAGAGGTGAAGGACGATCACCTAGCAGGGTATAGCTGCTCTTAGAGTTTATCATGACATAGGACGAATGTCAGATAACAAGATCAACGATGGGGGCGGCCATCGGATAAAATGATGAAGGACGATCATTAGGAGGTGAAGGACGATCACCTAGCAGGGTACGGCTGCGGAAAATATCACGACATAGGACGAATGTCGGATAGGAAGGGGTTCTAATGAATAGAGACTCCACTGGGGGTTGATGAAGGACGATCATCAAAAAGGTGAAGGACGATCACCTGGCAGGGTACGGCCGCCGAAAAGGTATCATGACATAGGACGAATGTCAGATAGAAAGGAAATAGTTTAACAAGTTTTGTTGGGGACTTCGCTGGGAAAAAAAAGTAAACACGGACGAGTGTCTACATCCAAGAAATGAGAGGTATAAGTGTTTGGGTACTGTGTATAGACTAAAGATGCGGACGAGCATCCTTAAGACTATGATACGGACGAGTATCAGGTAGAAACAAATGCTGACACATGTTCGGAGATGATGATACGGACGAGTATCAACTAGTTAACAAAGAACACGGACGAGTATTGATTCTGCGGGGACTCTTCTGGGGAATAATAGACACAGACGAGTGTCTAAACTCTCAAAAGAGGTAAAAGTATCTGACATTGTGTATGGATTAAAGATGCGAACGAGCCTCCTTAAGACCATGATACAGACGAGTATCAGTAGAAACAAACGCTGACACATGTTCAGAGATGATGATACGGACGAGTATCAACTAGTTAACAAAGAACACGGACGAGTTTCGAATCTAAGAAAGATAAATGGTGTATACAAGATACGGATGAGTATCTGTATGAGTAAAAAGTATGGGTAACAAGTATGGGTAAGACACGAACGAGTGTCTATCTTGCTGGGGAGAGTGCGACACGGACGAGTGTCGGAAAAAGTATATTATAAACAAGTGAGTGATTTCCAAAGTGTTTAGGCAACTGTGCTGGGGAAGGTGACACGGACGGGTGCCAAGGATTTGTATACATATAGGTAAATATGTGGTGAGTGCAAAGGGGGCGCTTTGGCTTTCTGCTGGGGTATGACATGAACGGGTGTCAAGGAGTATCTGTATCTTTAGGGAAAATGCCTTGGCTCTCTGCCGGGGGATTTTTTGGGGAGCATTTTGTACATCATCGATGGATTGTCAGTATTCACAAGTGTTCAGTTCGACACATGGCTTATGATTATGCAATATGTTTGATTTTTGCCATAATGCTCCGTTTTAGACGGAATGCTACGCTCTGTGGGGAAAATATGATGCGAATGCTATGATTATGCAAAGAACGATCCGGGACTCGGATCCCGTTGCTGTGAAGATCTCTGGCTGATCTGCTTGAAGTGGACATCCCAGCTGGGGATAAGATCATTGGTAGATCTGATAAGATGACTCTGTATGGGGAAGTAAGTCATTGATAAACCTAACTTGGTGACGAGGGACCCAGCTGGGGTTTGTAGAAGCTTTCGTCACTCTGTTGTGAGATCTTCAGGTATTGCTTTGCTGGATAGAGGTTGAGACTCTGTGGGGAAGTAGTTCTTTGTCTAGCATTTGGCTGGGGGATAAGAAAAATCACTGGAAGATCTTCCTAGAGATTTTTGTAGGGATCCTGCTGAGGATGATACTCGACAACTCAGCTGGGGAGAAAACATTTCCGATGCTAATCTAGAAGATGGACTGAGTAGATAATGATTTGACAGCTTGCTGGGGAGAAGCTTTCATGCCCCATGTCGCGCTTTGAATACCTGCAATCCTGTAAAGACAAAGAAACGCACAAGTACCCCGAGGTATCCCCTACTGGATTCCATCATAAGAGTTTAGACACTCCCGGGAGTAAGTATATTTCCTGTAAGCATGTAATTTCAGAAAAACGCATCTGTATTTATGCGATCAACAAATTAATGACATCAGACATTTTTGCAAATAAAAGAGTACGAGACAGTGTGACTGAAAATCTGATTTTATTAATTCGTGTGCCCTGAATTGGCAAGATACAGTCAAAGAGACAAATCCCCTGAAATGAGGAGATTGTTACAAATAAAGAAACAAAAGATGCTGGAAATGTTGATGACGCTTCAGGGAGCTTCCCTTTGCTATGACTCGTATGACATTGACGTTCTTCTCATCTTGCTTTCTGAAGAAGGCTGGTTCTGACTGACGTTCGAACCTTTCGGAGCTTGCCATGTTGTAAGTGATACAGATGAATTCAGAATGCAGTTGTTCGCTTATTCCCTTATCTTGCGTGGATCGCCCTTTCGGGTTTTCAATCCACCGGGATACCCATTTTTGCCTGAGCTGTCCAATGCGGCTTTTCAACTCAGCGGGTGTACATTTTTTGTTTATTTTCCCTTATTTTTGCCCGGGTCTTTTATTCTGTTTTTGACTCGTCGGGATGACCTATTTTTGCCTAGACTTACATTCTGTTTTTATGTCCAGCGGGTCATTTTCATGCGAAGTATTTTTTAACTGCATCTGAATTCACAGGGGACAGGAAGTCTTCACCATCCATAGTACTGAGCATGAGTGCTCCACCAGAGAAAACTTTCTTTACTACGAATGGCCCTTCATAGTTCGGAGTCCACTTGCCCCTGTGGTCTGTATGAGGAGGGAGGAGTCTTTTCAGCACAAGATCTCCTACTTGGTACTCTCGGAGCCTAACTTTCTGATCGAAGGCTTTCTTCATTCTTTTCTGATACAGCTGCCCATGACAAATTGCAGCCAATCTCTTCTCTTCAATCAGATTCAGTTGTTCGTATTGGGACCGGACCCATTCTGCCTCGTTCAGCTTAACATCCATCAGTACCCGCAGGGAGGGTAATTCAACTTCAACAGGTAGGACTGCCTCCATACCATACACAAGCTGATACGGTGTTGCCCCAGTGGATGTTCTGATTGACGTACGGTACCCATGCAAGGCAAATGGTAGCATTTCATGCCAGTCTTTGTAGGTAACCACCATCTTCTGCACAATCTTCTTGATGTTCTTGTTAGCTGCCTCAACATCGCCATTCATCTTTGGCCTGTAAGGAGAAGAATTGTGATGTTGAATCATGAAGTCCCGACATAGTTCTGCCATCATTTTATTGTTTAAGTTGGAACCATTATTAGTAATGATTCGCTCGGGCACTCCATACCGACAGATGATGTCCTTCTTCAGGAATCGGGCTACCACTTGCCTTGTAACATTCGCATACGAAGCTGCTTCAACCCACTTGGTAAAATAGTCAATGGCAACCAAGATGAATCTGTGGCCGTTCGAAGCAGTCGGTTCAATCTTGCCAATCATATCAATGCCCCACATAGCAAAGGGCCAGGGTGAAGACATCACATTCAGAGGATTGGGAGGCACATGCACCTTATCCGCATAAATCTGGCATTTATGGCATCTTCTGGCATAGGCACAATAGTCGGCATCCATTGTGATCCAGTAATAGCCTGATCTTAGCAACTTTTTAGCCATTGCATGCCCTCCAGCATGGGTACCAAAGGATCCTTCGTGCACTTCGTGCATCAACAAGTCTGCTTCTGTCCTATTAACGCATCTGAGGAGTACCATATCAAAGTTTCTCTTGTACAGGGAACCGTCAGTATTCAGAAAGAAACTACCAGCTAGCCTTCTTAATGTCTTCTTATCATTGGAAGATGCCCTAGGTGGGTATGTTTGATCCTCTAAGAAGCATTTGATGTCATGGAACCAAGGCTTATCATCTTTAACAACTTCTGCTGAGAACACGTATGCTGGTCTGTCAAGTCTGGATACTGAGATCCGAGGTACAAAGTTGGCAGCTTGAACTTTGATCATGGATGAAATGGTAGCCAGAGCATCTGCAAACTAATTCTCGTCTCGAGGGATATACTCAAGCTTGACCGTTGTGAATAAAGTCAATAACCTTCTTGTATAATCCCGGTAAGGTATCAGATGATCTTGATGGGTGTACCATTTGTCGTTGGTTTGATTGATTACCAGAGCTGAATCCCCAAATACAGTTAAAGTCTTGATCCTGAGGTCAATGGCTTCCTCGAGACCCATGATACAAGCTTCATATTCAGCTTCGTTGTTAGTGCAGTTAAAGGTGAGCTTTGCCGAGAAAGGCATGTGAACTCCTTTAGGTGTAATGAGTATTGCACCAACACCACGACCATTCATGTTAACAGCCCCGTCAAACATCATAGTCCATTCTTCTTCTGGATCAGGCCTTTCAGTGCGAACAGGCTCTTCATGATTTTTTGCTTTTATGAACATAATGTCTTCGTCAGGGAAGTCAAATCTCATCGGCTGGTAATCATCAATGGGTTGCTCAACAAGATAATCAGACAATACACTGCCCTTGATGGCTTTCTAAGATGTGTATTGGATGTCATATTCTGTGAGGATCATTTGCCATCTTGCAACCCGTCCGGTAAGTGTTGGCTTCTCAAAAATGTACTTAACTGGGTCCATCTTTGAGATCAATAAAGTAGTGTGGGTCAACATATACTGCCTTAGTCGGCGAGCAGCCCACGCTAAAGCACAACAAGTTTTCTCGAGCAGTGAATAACGTTGTTCACAGTCGGTAAACTTTTTGCTTAGGTAGTATATTGCATACTCTTTTCGACCAGACTCGTCATGCTGGCCCAGCACACACCCCATTGACTCTTCTAATACTGTCAAGTACATGATTAGAGGTCTTCCCTCAACTGGAGGCATAAGGATTGGAGGCTCTTGTAAGTATTCCTTGATTTTGTCAAAAGCCCTCTGGCAGTCTTCATTCCACCTGACCGTTTGTTCTTTCCTTAACAACTTGAACAAGGGCTCGCAAGTTGTTGTAAGGTGAGATATGAACCGTGAAATGTAGTTCATTCTACCTAGGAACCCCCGAACTTCTTTTTCTGACTTCGGTGCAGGCATTTCTTGAATGGCTTTAACTTTATCAGGGTCAACTTCAATTCCTTTTTCACTTACGATAAATCCCAGCAACTTACCGGATCGCACCCCGAATGTGCATTTGTTGGGGTTTAACTTCAGTTGGTACTTCCTCAGACGCTTGAATAACTTCAACAAATTTACCAGGTGGTCTTCTTCAGTGAGGGACTTGGCAATCATGTCATCCACATAACATTCAATTTCTTTATGGATCATGTCGTGGAATAATGTTACCATAGCCCGTTGATAAGTGGCACCAGCAATCTTCAGTCCGAATGGCATCACCTTATAACAGAACGTGCCCCAGGGTGTGATGAAAGTTGTCTTCTCCATGTCTTCAGGTGACATCTTGATCTGATTATATCGTGAAAATCCGTCCATGAAGGATAACACCGAGAACTGAGCCGTATTATCAACCAATACATCAATGTGAAGTAATGGGAAGCCATCTTTCGGGCTGGCTCTGTTCAGATCCCGGTAATCCACACACATCCTCACCTTGCCGTCTTTCTTAGGCACAAGTACAATATTAGCAACCCACGGCGGATAGCTAGTTACAGCAAGGAAACCGGCGTCCCACTGATTTTGTACCTCTTCTTTTATCTTCATTGCCATATCTGGGCGGGTACGGCGCAACTTCTGTTTAACCGGCGGGCAGTCCTCTTTCAAAGGCAACTTGTGCATGACAATATCGGTATCCAACCCTGGCATATCCTGATAAGACCAAGCAAAGACATCCATATACTCCCGAAGCATATCAATTAGTTGTCCCTTCACTGAGTCTTGTAGGCAGGCCCCGATTTTAACCTCTTTCACATCTTCTTCCGTACCAAGATTAACTGTTTCAACCTCCTCCTGATGAGGGGTGATAACCTTCTCCTCTTGCCTTAACAACCTGGCTAGCTCTTCAGGAAGCTCATAATCTTCTTCAACCCCTTCATCAGCTTGATTGATTGGATTGTCAAAGTCACACGAAGCCATAGCAGTGTTGTTGTCGGTGCAATCTGAAAGGCACTCTCTGCAAGGGTTTAGATTGTTTATTTTAGTGATCAATTTTAATCTTGTTTAGAAAAAGTGAAATGAAGTTATTTACTTTGAAAACATTGCCATTTTACTTTTGTACAAAAAGAAAAATGAAAAGACAGTGAGCGGAAAAAAGAGACTCGTTTGCAAAAGATGTCCGATATTCATTGATTAATCCATTTGCACAAAATTACAAGATGGCCCGATTACAAAATGAGTCTTGACATCTTGGGCAAGATGCAAGACTTGATGCATGCTTAAAAATACAGGAAATAATAATTACTCTGCAGGAGTAACCCTTATAATTTCCTGGGAATACCAGTTAAGGACTTGGCTCCTCGGGATCCTTGGACGTATCCAGCTCTCCAGGTTGCGGTCGCTTTCATCCTCGTCTTCCAAGTTGTTCACAGCATCCGGGGTGAGCATTCCCCCGCTGACAAAATTGGGCTTCTTGGCAGCCTCTGATTGATCTTGTTGAGTTGGTCTGTAACCCAACCCAAATCTGTCTTCCTTCTTCTCCACGGGCAACAGCATGCCCCAGCCTTGGGCAGTACCCTCTTCAACAACCTTCCGGGCTTGCTGATAGGACGTTATGGAGGTTCCCAGTACAGCAGATACTTCATTAATGTTTAAGGCCTCGAACCCCTGGCTCATAGTTTCATGGATCTCTCCATCCATTTCTATGTACTTATACGTAGCCAGATGGCTAACAAAGATGTCTTCTTCCCCACAGATGGTGATGATCTGACCTTCCCACTCGAATTTCAGCTTCTGGTGAAGGGTAGACGTAACAGCGCCAGCGGCATGGATCCAGGGTCTACCCAACAAACAACTGTAGGCCGGCTGAATGTCCATCACATAGAAGGTAGTTTTGAAGGTCTGCGGGCCAATCATCACAGGCAGATCAATCTCCCCAAGCACTGATCTTTTAGTGCCATCAAATGCTCTTACCACCAAATTACTTGGACGCAGTGCCAAGCCATCATACTCCAACTTCACTAAGGCTTTCTTTGGTAGAACATTGAGTGAAGACCCAGTGTCCACCAGTACATGGGATAGAACAACACCCCTGCATTCTAGAGTGATGTGTAAAGCCTTGTTGTGATTACGCCCCTCAGTTGTTAAGTCAGCATTGGTGAAGCCCAGTCCATGACTGGTATTGACATTTGCCACCACAGTTTCTAGCTGGTTAACAGTAATCTCCTCTGGCACGTATGTTGCGTGCAAGACTTTCAATAATGCATTCCTGTGAGCTTCAGAACACATCAACATGGATAATATGGAGATTTTTGAGGGAGTTTGGTGAAGCTGATCCACCACCTTGTAATCACTTCTCTTTATGATTCTCATAAACTCGTCTACATCTTGTTCAAAAGATGTCTTATGAGTTTCTCTGATAGCTGGCTCTTCAAGTACCACACTCTTTCCTTTTGCTTTGGCAGCGGCTTCTGCTTCAGCATTAGGTCTTTGCACTTGTGAGGCAAAAAGGCGTCCGCTTCTGGTGAAGCCTCCGCCTCCCCCGACATTATCAATTTGTGGAGAAGAGTTTGAAGAATCCAGAGTGATTTTCTCCCCATTGCAGTAAAGATCAGAGCCATAATGCCAAGGTATGGCATTGTTGCTTTCATAGGGAACTGGTCCAGGTACCGTGATGGTAACTGGACTGACTGCTGCAGAGGAGGGTACTGTGATGGTGTGCGGATTGTAGTAAATTGTGACTGGTGATCTGGCAGGAGGTGCCACTGTTTGTTGCTGAAAATTGTTGCTGACAGGAACATTTGACGGATCATAGTAGATGGTGACTGCTGAGATGTCTTCATTAATTTCTGTTGGCGTTGTAGAAGATTCTGCTAACAAAGTGGATGCTGATGTTGTAGAAGAGATGGTTGTTGACATTTGATTTGTGGAAGTGATGGATGAAGCCATTGCTGATGATATTGATGAATCGGTTGGAATGATTGTTGCTGCTGTTGTAGAAGAATCAGGAATTGTTGTCAGAGGAATTGCTGGATTTGTAGGCGCCGTTGTTGAGATCTGAAGGATACCATCCTTGATAATACCATCTATACCGCTTCTCAAATTATCACACCCGTTGACTGCAATGTTGCAATACCCACAACCGAGCTCACACCCGGGAAACACCTGGCACTCTAGAAGCTGAGCTTTAATTTCGACCAGAGGTGTTCGAATTTGTCCAACACTGGTGATCAAGACAGATGGCTTGTCTTCCTCAATGGCATTAATTCTTGGCCCTCCATGATTAGGCATGGGGTTCTTGTTGACATTTGGAGGGGGTGCGAAGTTAAGGGCTTTAGAATCCACCAGATCTTGTACTTTCATTTGTAAAGCCCTGCATTTCTCAGTATTGTGGCCAGGTGCATTGGAATGGAAAGCACACCTGGCGTTGACATCGTAATTCTTTGGGAGATTGGAGGGATCTGGAGGTGTCGATGTCCTTAGCTCAACCAAGTTAAGTTTCAGGAGTTGTGGCAATAAGGCGGCATAAGGCATAGGGATAGGATCAATCACCCTATTTGCCTGTGACGGTCTTTGCTGAAAGGGTCTTTGTTGTTGATTGTTGTTATTGTTGTTGTATGCTCTTTGTGGCGGGTACTGAACTTGTTGTTGGTAATGAGGTTGTTGTGGTTGTTGATATGCTGGTTGCTGAGGAATCGGAACTGGAATAGTGACAGCTGCTACTGATCTGTGGACATACTGAGGTCTTCCCCTGCTGGCATGAATGGCATTTGTCTCACCGGTCCTTCGAGGTCCCACAAAAGGCTTCCTGGGATTACTAGACGAACTTGCACCATTATCAGAAATCTTGCCCATTTTTAATAGGCTTTCAATTCTTTCTCCAGCTATAACTACGTCAGCAAAACTGGTGGAAGAAAAGGCAGCTAGCCTATCAATATATGTTCCTTGCAGCATATTCATGAACATGTCGGCCATCTCTCTTTTCGACATGGGTGGCTGGACAGCAGCAGCAAGCTGTCTCCACCTTTGGGCATATTCCCTGAAGCTTTCCCTGGAGGATTGAGACATTCCCATTAGGAGGGTCCTGTTAGGAGCCATGTCCAGATTGTATTGGTACTGCCTGATGAAGGCTTCAGCTAGGTCCTTCCAGCATCTGATAGTAGTTCTGGTCAAGTGTGAGTACCACTCCCTTGAAGCCCCAGTCAAACTGTCTTCAAAGTAAAACATCCACAGTTTTTCATCCATGGTGTATGCCTTAAGTCTCCCTAGAAAGGATTGCAGGTGAGTTCGTGGACAAGAGGTTCCATTGTATTTCTCGAAGCACGGAGGTTTGAACTTGTGGGGAATTCTTACCCCGTCTACTAACCCCATATACATTACATCAAAACCCAGGGAATTTTGAGACTCCATAGATCTCAACTTCTCAGCAATTTCATCAAACCTCCTATCATAGACTTCATCACCAGCTCCCATGACAGTGAATTGCTCCTCTTGGGGGTCTTCTTGCAAGATCCTCCCCCCAATAGTATTTCCTTGCACATTAGCCGGGATGTTGACTTCCGGATCTAGATGAGGTCCAAATACAGGTGGGTTAACATGAGGTTGTCCCCTCTCATTGTTACTTGTTCCTCCAGTCCCAGGATGAGGTTCCTCGGGGGTTTGTCTTTCTACCAATACCCTTAGCCTTTCCTGACTCTGGGCTAAGCCAGTCATTACTGTCATGAATTGGGCCATTTGGTTTCTCATCTCCCCCCTTTCATTAGCCATCTGGGTTCTGACCTCTGTCAGGTCTTGCTGTACTTGCTCCATTATAATACCCGGAAGGTTGTTGCGTGTAGGATACCGGTGTGCACGTTTGACGGGGAACACTCTTCCGCGAGCAATATTTCCTGAACCACAACAGAGTTAGAAACAAAGTAATAACAAAACCTACAAAACAAAACAAAAGTTAGTATGCGATGCAGTATGCTTATTTATTTTCCAAGGTATCCGGCTCGGCTCTTGGTTTTGACCTTTCCAGACCTCGAGGAAGATGCTTTGATGTTGCTTGAGAAAAGAAAACCCAAATGGAAACAAACTAACAAATATATTACAAATGGTGCATAACACATAGTCTGTTTTTTACAACACATGCCCCTGAGGGGTCAAAATACAACATAAAAGAAAAGTACATCAAATGAAAGCAACAACAAACAAAAAGTCAGACATCAAGTCCAAACTCATCCTCCTTAACCTCCTTCAAAAGTGCCTCAGTCACCGGACCAGCTGGGTGCTCTGTAATGGTCCTGATGAGGAGGTTCCTAGTGGCAATAGCAGTGGTCAGCTTCTTGTGCCTGTCTTGGTCCTTTGACCTCTTCAAACCAGCCCTAAGCTTCAATTCTGAAATCTCCTTCTGGGTTGCCAGCAAAGCTTCCTGTTTTTTCTTTTCAATGGCCTCCAACTGCTATATCCTGGCTTGAGTTCTCTTATCTTCTTGAGTACGAGCTTCAGTGATCCTGACCCACCTAGCTTGACTTTCTTGCAGATAGAGATCAGTCCTAGCCTTCTGAAGCTTGGCCTCCTTACAGGCATTCTTCAATATTTGCTCCCCAGCTCTTGATTTCTTGATATAGTCCTCTGCTTTCTCAATCCTGGCCAGATGCTCCACTTTAAGCTTTTCCAACCTTTCAATGTCCAGACGACCATCACTCCTCTCCCAGAGGGTCTTCTTCAGAGCTTGAGACAGATTCTCATTCCTTTCCTTCAGCTTCTCAAATTCTTCCAGGCTGACAGTGGCTGCTGGTTGTACTGTGGAGGGTCCAGGTGTATCCTCAATGGTGAAAGGCATCCCAGAAATCTGAGCTCTAGCATGAGACCATTCATAATACTGAGCTGAATCCACATTATTGCACCTCCCAAGAATGGCCATCCCTTTGGTCTGGATATTGTCCCAAGCCCAAGATGCTTGTCTGACAACGGCTAGATTAGGTTTTATCTCACAATACAGGGTTTCAGCTAAATCTTGCACTCTAGGAGGGTGGACCAAAGCATAGCCCAGTTGTCTCTTAAACAACAAAGGATTGTAGTTAATGCAACCCTTCACCCCTACTAGAGGTACATTGGGGTACTGCCCACAGCTAGTGATTATGTCTTTGCCCTTGGTGCTCTGGGTGCACCATCTGATGTCATCTGAAGTCAAAGCAATAAGTCTCTTAGCCCAATTCTTCTGTTGGTGAGGATTCAGGAAGGAATCTATCTTAGGCAAGTGTTTGAGCAACCAGGTGTGAAACAGAGGAGCACAACATCTCACCAACTTTCCTCTTTGCTTCTCATTTCTTTGATGAACAGAATAATAGAAATCCCCCAACAATGTGGGCACTGGGTTTCTCAAAAGGAAGAGATGAATGGCATTCTTGCTGATAAACTTGGGCTCATCTGCAAACAGTATAACCCCATATATGCTGAGGGCTAACAATGCACAGACTGCCCTCCATTCTCCCAAAGAGGCCTTCAGGATGACCTGAGAAATCAAAAAGTCTAAGTGCAAACCAGGGATCCCAGCCTTTGTTGTCATGTTTTGCTCAATCAAAATAGGTTCCAGGTACAGTGCTTTTGCCACTTCTCCATTGCTGGGAGAAGTCATCTCTGGGTTGAAGGGGATACCACCCCTGACAGGTACTCCAATCAATGATGAGAACTCCTCCAGCAGAGGTCCTAACTGAAAGTTCTAGAAAGTGAAGCATCTCAAAGGAGGGTCATAGAACTGTAAGCAAGTGTGGATCATACTCCTCTGAGAAGGGTCCAGGTCCATAACCATATCAAGGATGCCTCCATAGTGCTCTCTGGATAATGGGATGTGGCCAGGGGTGATAAGTGCCTGGACCTGCCTGATACCAGTCAACACAGGCTCAAAGAAATGGTATGAAATGTTGCTCTTCCTGGGTGCAGACATGAGTGCTGATGAAGAGCTGAGGACAAGTGCTGATGAAGATCAAGATCAATACTGGAGAGAAGCCACTGATAGGATGGTGCTGGTGATGATAGTAGCTGAAGCAGGCAACTGATGAAGATAGT
The DNA here is from genome assembly GCA_963966055.1 of Lathyrus aphaca. Classification (NCBI taxonomy): domain Eukaryota; kingdom Viridiplantae; phylum Streptophyta; class Magnoliopsida; order Fabales; family Fabaceae; genus Lathyrus; species Lathyrus aphaca. The sequence continues at coordinate 408,201,711 of OZ014523.1, forward strand.
TGAAGCAGATAACTGATGAAACAAAGGTCTATGCAGATGAAGGGGTCAAAACCAATCCAAATATGATGTGGATACCCTGAAAAACAAATAAACAAATGTTAAATGATGCAATGATGATGTATGCAAATGATATGCAAGGGTTTGTGATCAAGCTGGATCTGATTTATCTGCCTTGATATAGGTCTATGTATGTTCAAGAAGTCCAGATGGAGGTTCAGAAATCCAGTAACCAAGGTGGGGGACTCAAATAAAAAGTCACATGTCCAGGGTTAAATCACAAGAACTGTCCAAAGTGAGGTACTCTTAATCAAAACAAGTAACAGGGTATGATGTGGTCAATGGCACCTGCAAACCTGTAAACAGCCCAACCCCCTCACAGGTGATGTTCTAAAACAAGGATTCTCAGACTTGGATCAGTTATGAGAAGTGTAAACACTTCTAACCCGAAGGTACAGTGTTTACAATAACCATAAAAGATCCTCCTCTAACTCACCTCAGTTTCTGAAGGCCATAGTAAAGGTCATCCATACTTAGCAGGCTTCCCAGATAGCCCTAGCACTACAGGAAATCTATGGCACAGAGTTCTCAAGAAGAAACCCATATCTGAACCGTGTTTCATATTCCCGCACCAGACCGAAATGGAATGGGAAAGAACATGAACCACTCTAGCCTAGGTGTCACTCAGGTCCCAGGTATAGGACGTCAAACTCTCAATAGAACCCCCACCCACCAAGACAGAAGAACAAATCCAACAATGACAGTATGATAGTATGATGAATAAAACTGTAAAGAAAGCAATAAATAACTGTACATAAAGCAGTAAATAAAGCAAATATATAAACACAATTAGCACATAACACCCCAGTACACACAAATCAAACAAGTGATAGGAGGAACCCACAAAAAGAACCAGAAGCCCTGGTTACAGTATAAGGATCCCCAGCAGAGTCGCCAAGCTGTCGCTCCCACCAAAATGACACCTGGAAAGAATGCAAGTGTCAATGTAAAAGAAAAGTGAAGTGTATAAGTAAAGTGTCAGTGTAAGAACATGAGTGAAATGCTCAAGACCATGAGGCTTAAAGAATGGTGCTGGAAAGAGGGGGAATATACAGAGACTTTTGTTCGATAACTGTTAAGTTATGCCTACGTATCCTCTCGTGCAATGAGGAAGTCAGAACACCGTAGTTCGACTCAAAGAGACTGAAAGATAAAATGACTGATGAACTGCTTACTTGTCTATGCTCAAGTGTATGACCTGTCTGGCTCAGGTGCAAACTGTCTTGCATTAGACGGAAGAAACAAGTTCTCGTTTGTGAGTGAATGAGATGAGAAAAGAATCCCGGAGGAGACGATTATTGTTTGTTTTTGAGTTTTCAATCTTTTATTGCTTTTGAAAGTTTGTCATAGGAAAATGAGCTTAAGTCTAAACCAAGGGTAAGTAAACTCATCACATCCTCCCTCTGATTAGGGGTAATGAGAATACTTTAAGTATGAAGTAAGCACCTCACACTTAATCACCATGATGTAGGATTAAGATCATTGACCTACTTGTATTTATTTAGATGTTTTTGTTGTTTTTGTTTAGTGTTAAGTAATGAGTTTAAGCCACAATCAAGAATTTAATGGACTCATTACACCATCCTAATAGAAGGATAATAGATGAGAACATTTAAGCTGAGAAAGACTCCTCAACTTAATCCATGATTAGGGATTAACCTCATGACAAAACAAAGCCTTTATTAAGTGGATTTTAGTTAATGATAAGATAAAGAAATGATTTTTATGGTTTGTAAGACAACTTGAGGGGGACTTGTCCATTAACACTAGGGTTAGTCCTTCTTAACCAATTGGGGTGTTTACAGCTGCCCCTATTCAAGCATGAGTTAGCTGTGCAGGATGTAAGCGACGGCTTATCATTCAAAATGGATAACTTGTGGTTGAATACCAAAGATAGTCCAAAATTGGTTAAGAAGGACTAACCCTAGTGTTAATGGACAAGTCCCCCTCAAGTTGTCTTACAAATCATAAAATCCACTTCTTAATCTATATCATTAACTAAAATCCATTTAATAATGGCTTTGTTTTGTCATGAGGTTAATCCCTAATCATGGATTAAGTTGAGGAGCCTTCCTCAGCTTAAATGTTCTCATCTATTATCCTTCTATTAGGATGGTGTAATGAGTCCATTAAATCCTTGATTATGGCTTAAACTCATTACTTAACACTAAACAAAAACACCAAAAACATCTAAATAAATGCAAGTAGGTTAATGATCTTAATCCTACATCACGGTGATTAAGTGTGAGGTGCTTACTTCATACTTAAGGTATTCTCATTACCCCTAATTAGAGGGAGGATGTGATGAGTTTACTAACCCTTGGTTTATACTTAAGCTCATTTTCTTATGACAAACTCCAAAAAGCAATAAAAGATTGAAAACATCAAAAACAAACAATAATCGTCTCCTCCGGGATTCTTTTCTCATCTCATTCACTCACAAACGAGAACTCGCTTCTTACGTCTAATGCAAGACAGTTAGCACCTGAGCCAGACAGGTCATACACTTGAGCATAGACAAGTAAGTAGTTCACAAGTCAATTCATCTTTCAATCTCTTTGAGTCGAACTATGGTGTTCTGACTTCCTCACTGCACGAGAGGATACGTAGGCATAACTTAACAGTTATCGAACAAAAGTCTCTGTATATCCCCCTCCTTCCAGCATTATTCTTTAAGCCTCATAGTCTTGAGCTTCACATTCTTGTTCTTACACTGACACTTCTCTTATACACTTCCCACTTCTTTTACACTGACACTTGCATTCTTTCCAGCTTTGATACACAAATTGCACTGACACTACCCCTTTAAAACATAAATCTGTTAAGCGTGGATCCCGTCGAGTACGGCAGACAATTTGGGTGCTAATACCTTCCCAGGTTGTAACCAACCCCCTTTCTCAGTATCTCTGGTTCGCAACCGTCTTATCCATATATTTTCCCAGGTTTATGCAGCATTACCTTTCCTCCGGGATAAAAATGCCTAGCTGGCGACTCTTGTCTTCTGAGTTCACCCTTGTGTGTTCTCTCTCCTCTCGCCGACCGTTTGCGTCTGTACCCCTCTTGGCCCCGTGTCATTTGGTGGGAGCGACACTAATGACAAAGGGGGAGAAGAGGTATGTGGTTGTTTGGTCTTTGTTCTAAATTTATAGAACATTATGAATGTCAAAATCTTTCTCAAAACTCTCTATAAAATCAAGAAGAACTTTAATCAAGAGGAGTCTTCAATTTATGGGGAGTATGCACATTAGAATTTAAGACAAACAAGTCAAGCATATAGAGCATCTCATACACTTCAAATATCATTGGTTGTCATCATATAAAGGGGGAGAATGTGAAGACAAACTTTTCCAATTCAATGTTTTGATGAAGAGAACGACTTTGTGTATGCAACAAGAAAGGATGATGAAAAGAAATATGTCAAGCTATTGCATCAAGATTTTTTGAGCTTATTGATCTTCAATCATAAAATGATAAAAGCTCAATTCAAACATTGATATAGTGTTAAGTGCTTACAAATCACTCATACTTTCATACATAATCATTACCATGCTAAGATTGCATTGCCAAATGTTTCATAGCATTTTCATTATCATTTTTGCTTTTTTAAGTCTCACCTTGTTGTCCATGATTGTTGGAAGCAAGAAAGTTGAGTTTGAGATGATTGTTCTCATTTCAACTTAGTGGAAAATCCAAGAGGATTGTTCATGGTGGTGTGTGTTGGTCTTGTAAAAGTCCTAACATAGTAAGATCTCTTTCATGTTGAAAGCATACTGGAGTACTCTCGGTTTGTGTGGGGAACTAATATACTTCATTGTGTTCTTTACTTTTTCAACATTGTATTGCTTTCACAACATCACCATGAAACCAGCAAAATAATTACCGTAATCACTAAAAAACCAGAAATTTTTTATCGTACCTAATTCACTCCTTCTTAGACATACTTTGTACTTACTAAATTATGATGAATTCAGCACACCCGACAGAAACAGAAACAAAGATGTCTCAAAATTGTGTTTATGTCAAATAGTGTCTCGACAGAATTATGACTTAGGCTAATTTTGAAATTTTTACTGAGTTAGTTAGGTTAGTTAGAGTTTACTTAGTGTGCAAGCAACCTCAACTTTTAATGTGCAAACAATCAGCTAAAGGTGAAAGACTTATCAAAACTAGTGAGACACACACCACATATTCACTGAAAACCTTAAGGTGATAGGTGTATGGATCATCTTACTTATAAAGTGCTCAACCACCATTTTTCTAAGCAATGTGAGACTTAAAACTCACACTTATTTCTCAACACAACTCACACTTGTTTCCCAACGTAATGCATGTGAATAATTGTAGATTGCAAAATTTGATAGCATAGAGAAACTGTACAGATAATTCTTTTTCCTTCTCTCGCTAGACCTTAAACCTTTTTTTACCAATTCAAATTTCTTCTTTCAAATATAATTCTATGGCGTTACAATCTTACAATCAAGGTTCATTGATTTACTCAAGTGAAAAGTTAAGAAAAAAAACATATAATCAATCAAAAATTGTGAAGAGTATAGACAGAGTCGTCTCACTTTTTTTTGAGACCCTGTATAGATTAATTGTAGTCTAATCATGAAAAAATAAATAGAGACCCTATCCGATCATAGATTAACCATTATAAACATTTTATAAGACTTTATTTTATTTACGACAAATTTTAAACTCTGTACAGTAATCCGTCTTACATATCCTCAAAGACAATTCCACGTATTTTAACAAGCGTACCTTGGTTTCCTCTTCAAACCAAAGTCAAATATAAGTCAAAAATGGCATCAAATAAAGGTCCGTAGAAATTTCCTAGAAGCTGTCTTGAAATCACTGGCTATTTTTATGGGATAATTTTAATATTTGTTATTCTGTATCCTAACGAGGGGTCCATTTTAATGTTACTTGTTTATTGTCGTATCCTATCCTAGTGGAGAAGATGCAGTCCCCCTATCCTCTAAACTGAACTGCACATGGTATATGAATAATTCACAAATCCAGTGACAAACTTCTATAATAAAAACCTATACCTTAACAACATTTTCTCAAACCAAAACACAATATCACAACCATCACTAAACTATGATGAAATTCAGCACACTAAAAACCTTTACATTATTCCTCTTCATACTACCTTTTCTAGTTGCAAATGTCTCCGGCGGCGCGTTCACTGGTTTGGGAGCAGCAATTGAATCTACCTTCAAAAGAATAACCCCCTCCTCTCTTACACACATAATTGCAAGCAAAGTAAACCTCGACAATGCTATGAAGTTTAAAGACAAAGTCAATGAGCTAAGAGATGTGAAAGAATACTTAGAGAAATACGGATTCTACGACTCTTCGTTTTATAATTCTTCATTGATCAAATTTCAGAAATTTTTTAACCTCCCTCCTACAGGTCAGTTTGATACAGATACATATAACATCCTCACAAAGCCACGTTGCAGTGTTGCTGACATCGTCAACGAAACAACACCGTTTAAACCATGGTGGACGGGGAAAGAATTAAAATACGGTTTTCAACCGAACAATCGTGTTCCAGACAATGTTAAGTCTTTGTTTCAAGATGCGTTTGACCGTTGGTCAAATGTAACAGGCTTGAACTTCACAGAGACGATGAATTTTAATAAATCGGATATTCCTATATGGTTTACAAATCTTGATGGAAAAGGTGGAATGGTTGGAGGAGCTTTTATAAGCAACTATTATCATTTTGGGATCATGTTTTTTGATTTAAAAGAAGATTGGGAGTTGTCGAGTAAGAGTGTTGTTATTAAGGAAGGTGATGTGGATTTGGAATCAGTTGTAATGCATCAAATTGGTCATGTATTAGGGTTGGAACATTCTTCGGTGGAAGAGGCTGTTATGTATCCAATTGTGTCGCCAAAACAAAAGATTGAGCTGGTGAATGATGATGATTTGCACAAGATTCAGAAAATATATGGGGTCAAAAATGTCAAGAATGATGCATCAGGTTCAACTGTCAAAAATAATGATGCATCAGATTCAAGTTGGCTTGTGGTCTTTTGGCCATTAGGCTTCTTGGGGTTTGTTGTATGTTTCTTTGGGTTACTGTGAAATTAGAAGCTAATGAGATTGTAAAATAATGTCTTTTTTCAATTTGTGGATGTGAGTGTTTGAAATACTGATGGCTTTCCTCAAATCAATGTAACCTTCTTATTTTGTTTAAAATATTCTTGTATGGTTATTTTAATAAATTCACTATCCACTCAATAAGCAAGTGACTTTTTAGACTTTCAAAGTTTTCTATATACCTTTTTGTGTTTAAAATGTGGTACTAAAGATGTGATTGTATTTTTGACAAATATAATTGATAGACTATGCATCACATGCCTAAGTCTAAAATATTCAATGCGTCCTACTTCTTTATAGCTAGTTAGTTACCTTTACTACTTTTTAAAATTATATACACATCCAGAGATGAGAAAAAAGATGTTAAAATTATATATAAATAAATATATTCTAACTGTTGTAATATTATTATTATAATATTATTATAACATATATATTTATCTACATACTATTATTGGTACTATTATAAGGTTGGAGTATTTATCTAAAATAGTAAGACTAATTATTATATTGGGGCAATAGTAATATTCCAAGTAGTATAAATACCATCTTTGGTAATGTAATATTTAACCCAAAAGCTTACTATGAAAACATTCATAAATTTTTCTCACTTCCGTCTTTTCTTCTCTTTGATAATTCTAATTTAGTAACTTATATTAGTTCATAAATATTAACTAATATTCTAAAATCGATTTTTCTCAACACGTTATCAACACGATCGTTTCTAACGGAAGTTATTACTACACTAAGTATATCCAAACTTATCTCTTTAATCTTATTATTACTATAATTTTTATTATTTAACCTGCTTATAGAAAACTGACAGTTAATCAAGTGATTTATAACTAGAATGATTTTTACTGTTATTTTTACTTTAACCTCTTGTTATAGAAAACTGACAACTTGTCAAGTGCTCTATAATAAGTGTGGCTTTTTATATATTTCGTGTGGAGGTTTAAAACCCCATATGCAATTACTAATTTGTATATTATGTTATTAACTTTTATATTTATTGGAGGTTTAAAAACCATCATCTGTTGCTACTAATTTTTATATTTCAATTACTAACTTATATTTAGTGGAGGTTTAAAATCACACACGTTGCTACTAATTTTTATATTCAGTTACTAACTTTATATTTAGTGGAGGTTTAAAATCCCACATGTTGCTACTAATTTTTATATTCAGTTACTAACTTTTATATTTAGTGGAGGTTTAAAATCCCACATGTTGTCACTAATTTATTTATATTTAGTTATTAACTTTTATATTTAGTGGATGTTTAAAATCCCACATGTTATTACTAACTTTTATTTTCAGTTACTAACTTTTACATTCAGTGGAGGTTCAAAATCCCACATGCTATTATTATATTTTATTTTCAGTTATTAAATTTTATATTTAATGGAGGTCTTAAAACCCTCATAATAGCTAGTTAATTTTTATATGTTATCTTATAATTATCTCTAAACCCTCATAATAGCTAGTTAATTTTTAACACTTTAATTTGGTTTTGATGATATTTATCTTTTATTTCTCTTTTTCTTTTTTCTTTTTCTTTTTCTTTTCTCTAACGGTAACATTAACAGTCATTTTACAAATTTATCTATATATGATTCAACTTCTTTCATAAATTTTACATCATTCTCAAATATTCATCCATATCTTTCAAATGGCTTAATTTTTTCTTTTGTTCATCACTCTACTTGTCATTATTCTATTCCTTATATGTATCATCAAGCATGAAGAACTAGGTAATGATTATATAACATTAATGATAATTATTGTTTTACCATTACTAGTCTTAGCTTGGTTTATTAGTAAATGTTTTTGAATATATATATATATATATATATATAGTTTATGTATTAAATTTTGATTATGTTCATCTGAATTATATATATAATCATGTCAAATCTTAAGCATCAATTCAAAATCCTAAGCATAATTGGGGACAACTTCATAACATGGAATAACAATTTGATCGAATACCTTACATGTGAGGGACTTAACAAAATACTTGAAGGAGACCATTCTGGAAAATCAACAGACGACCCAGATGAAATAGAAAAGAAAAATTCAAAAGTGAACAGAATAATCAAACACCATCTTAATGATGTATTGCAAACAGTGTATTCAAATGCTAAAGATCCCAAGATTTTATGGGACAAAATCAAAGAAAGATTTGGACATCAGAAGAAAGTCTTATTACCCTCATTAACAGATCAGTGGAACACGTTAAGGTTTCAGGATTATAAAAGTGTCATTGCATATAACTCTGATATGCACCAAATTATAGCACAACTTGAATTTTGTGGCACAATTATAACTGAAAAAGAAAAGTTGGAAAAAACTTTTTCAAATTTCCATGCATCCCAAGTATTATTGCAACAACAATATAGAATGAGGGAATTCATTGAGTATTCTGATTCAGTTGTAACTCTTCTGGTGGCAGAACAAAATAACGAGCTCCTTATAAAAAAACACCAGACATGACCCACAGGGACAATAACATATCCTGAAATTAACGCCACGACCTTTAAGAGATGTGGTGTCCATGTTCGTTTTGATGGTAATAATGGTCGTGCTCGTTTTGATGGTCACAATCAAAGAAGATATCATGATCGAAACCTTTTCCACGGTCGAAACCATTTTTGTGGCAGAGGACGTGGACGAGGTCATATGAATAATTATAGATCACTCAGATATGACCAAAATGATTGGAATTGCCAAAGAAAGGGCAAGTATATCCAAGAAGGTCCCTCTAGAAATTATGAGGATGTATGTTACAAATGCGGAAAGAAAGACCATTGGTCTAAGGTATGTAGAACACCAAAATATTTGTGTAAAAGACAAGTGGCTTCTGTAGAAGAAAAGGGAAAAGAAGTGAATTTTAATGAGATTGAACCCATAAATAATAATACCTATTTTGAGACTGCTGAATTCGTTGAAGGAACAATGGATTAAGTAACTATTTGAATAATGTGTGATATGCTTGTATTAACTTTATATTTGGAATATGTATTAATTCAAGAATAAGTATGTTGTTTTATGTATCTTATGTTTGCATGAAATAAAATGTTAAATATGTTGTTGATTTACTCTCTATTTACTTCTTTTTTTTTAAGAAGGTTAGACATGGAACGTGTCAAAGACATTTGCATTCCGGATAGTGAGACTACCCATACAATCCTCAAAAGTAAGAAATATTTTACTGAAATAAATCCTACTAAAGGTGTAATGAATACAATCTCAAGTATTGCAGATTTGATTGAAGGAACGGGTAATGTTATGTTCATATTACCAAATGGGACAAAGTTTATCATTAAAAATGTTTTATACTCACTAAAATCAAAGAGAAATTTGTTGAGTTTTAATGACATATATCATCAAGGATATTGTAGCGGTAAAATCATGAGTGTAAGTTATTAGCTAACTTAACTCAAAGTAAACAGAGTCGCCACCGCGCTTTTATTTTATTCCAAATGGAAAAAGGAAAAAGAGCGAATAAAACCTAATGAATCTAAAAGCAAAAAAGCTAAAGAAACACATCAGAGAAACAGGTAAGGGGATAGGTTACACAATGGGAAGGTTTTACGCACCCAAAATGTCCGTGGTACTCCACGGGAGCCCTTTGAAAAATTTACTGCTTTTGGTTTGAAAATGGTTTGTATGAAATGAGTGGTGGGATGAGAAAAGAATTATTTTTTTTAATATTTTTGTGTTTGAAGAGGTTTAACGCCTCATGCCTACGTACCCACAAAGTGCAATGCGAGATCAAAACCTCGTAGTTCGTGGTACAAAATTTGAAAAGAAACAATAAGTTGAATTGATTTTAAAATGTAGAGATAAGTCGTCATTCTTTAGCGAATAATCCGCTAGAAAGAATGAATCATATCTAAACATATGAGAAGAAAAGTGCACGAAGGCACAAAAACAATTGAGTGAGTTTTGAATTTTTTAAAGTCTTTGAGAAGAAAATTTCGATATGCTTATATGGATTAACATTCATTAAGAAGATGGAATGAAAAGGTAAAATCGCTTGACCTAAGTCAAAGTTTGATTGCGAAAACGTTTGAAGTTTGAAAACAAAGAAGATTTGAAAATAGGGAGAAAATTTGAAAATTTAAGAAGTGGGAGGAGATGCAGTGACTATCCTAAGACTCGAATGTAAAAGTTAAGAGAAGAGCGATCAAACCGTGTTATGAACATTCTTCAAAGCAAATGGATTTCCATCTTCATAAACAAGTAAACTAAATCGAGGCCAAGGTCTTCAATCGATAAAAACTTGAGCAAAGGGAAAGGTCCTAAAATCTAAGTCCAAACTCCAAGTCCAATGCTAAGGATAGTGGCCATAGTCCAAGAATTAAAGTCACAAGTCTTTTTAGTTGTTTGATCCGTTATTTAATGTTTTTGCGTCCAAATGGACAAAAGAAAAACCACAAACATAACAATATAAACATAAACAATATGGTGGATGATATAATATAATAAGAGCATAATAAAAGAGATAAGGAGCGAGACATTGAAATAAAGAGGATAAGGTGCGAGAATGAATTAAAATATTAGTATATTAATAGTATTATAATATTTACATAGAAATGGTATGATGAACTTAATCAAACACAACCACAAAAGGATAACCAAAAATCGAGAGGCAACCGGATCCAAATGGATCTTATTCCGAATTCGGGACAAATTTTTAGGTCTATGTTAAGCAATCGCCGAGTAATTTACGAAGTGATTAACCTACAAATGAGGCTGGCCACCACCAATTAAGGTGGAAAATATTTGTGCTAATACATGTTAGAGAAATGATATTATGAATCATTCTCCGAAAACATGTCGCACGAAAAGAAAACGTAATGGTCTAATCTTAATCGAGATTTCATATTGAATTATCGAATGCAACCTATCACAATCTCAAAGTATGGAAAATGATCCAAATGATCATTCATCCATAGATTTGAAATAATGAAGATTAAACATATTCGAAAATCAACAATCTACGAATCGGAGTTCTCATCGACCAAAGAAAAAAATGAAAGAAATGGATCTTAATATAAAATCCAAATTGTAAAATAATTTTTAAAAAAAACTCTTTACAAATATTTTTTAAAGTTCATAGAAATTAACAAAAATTAGAGAAAAACAATTTATATACAAAAATGTGAAATAAACAAAATAAAGAATAGTTAAAAAAAGAACAAAATGAGATAGAGGGGGATCCGCAGGCTTAGGGTGTGATAATAGCAAATGAATTGGTCCAATGCATTGAAGGCCCAAACCAATTCTTATTAAAACAAAATATAAAAAAAAACAAAATAAAAAAAAATGGAATCAGAAACGTGCTTCTTCTTCCTTGAGGATTGTTGCGGCTTATTCATTCAACAACAAATCGGACAGAAAATAAAATCGCCGCCTCTCATCTACTCATCGTCAATCGCAAATCTTCGGCTCTCTTCCTTGATTTCGCGGACAACCTCCCTCTCACAAACTCAGCTTCTCTCTGATTTCTCTCGGTGTCTCGCGAGGAATTGATATTCCAGATCTCTCTCTTTGATGCGGTGAAGCTGTGATGGTTACTGATAAAGAAAGGCGAAGGAGTGAATTGAAGTGAAGATATATGAAGGTTGAATCTCAGAATTGATTTTTTATTGTTTGAAGCTTTGATGAAGGTGGAGGTTGAGGGTAGAATTTACAAGGGTTAATTGGCTGTGAAAGCTTGAAGAAATTGGTGAGAGAAGTGTTGTTTATATAGAGGAATTTAGGTGGGATTGAGTTTGAAATTGGTTGTCGTTTTGTTCAGTTTTGGAAGCGTTTTGGAGGGTCACGGTATTGGTGTTTTTGAGCGCGGAATGAGTGAAGTCGTTTGACTTATTGAGGGTCTGCGTTTTGTGTTCATGCTTTCTTTGTGTGTTCAGGTGAGTTTTCAATTCTTCCGTGCGTTTTGGTCAGTGAAAACCTCGTGTATACTTGCTGCATTTTTCAATTTTCCGTGTTGCGTTTCAATTGATTTCAACCTGCATTTTATGTGTGCGCTAGGTTTCACGTGAAAGGCTGATGTGTATTGGAAAGTGAATTCACGTGTGAATTTGGTGCTGGGCAGTTGGTGGCTTAACGGCTTGTTCACATGTTTGCGTTTTGGTGTGGCTTGATGGCTTGTGGAAGTGAATACGGAAACGGCTTGCATTTTGGGCAAATTGCAGGTGTTGCGGCTGGTGCTGTGAGGAAGGCATGAATCAATGCTTGGCGTGGGCTGTTATGCTTGCGTTTGAAGTGTGGGATTTGTTGCTGTTGTGTATGTGTTCAGCTTATGCGAATTCGTTTTGACTAAGAGGCTTGGAGTATTGCAACCGAGATGTTGTTTACGGCGTAACACTGTTGGCTGAAGAAAAGCTGCTGTTGGAATATGATATGGGCTTGCATACATTTTTTCATTTTTTTTATTTTTTATCAAATTTGGTCATAAAAAATGGGCCTTATGAATGTGGGCTTGGTATTGTAGATTTTTTTTGTTTATTTGTACTAACTTGGTAAGGGAATGATAATGGGATTAGAAATAAATTGGGTAGAATTGGACAAGAGTGATTTTTTTTAATAGAATATGAGGGGAAAAATGGATTAAAAGAAAATGAAAAACAAAAATTTAATATGAAGAAAATGGATTAATAATGGTTTGGAATAATAGTCACTATGAGGAATGGTAAAAAAAAATGGATTTAGTAATATTTTGTGGAATGGATAAAAAAATCGAAAATTAATTATGTATATAATGGTTATAAAATGGTGGTTTAATCTAAGAATAGGTAATGAATGAAGTGATGATTTTTTAAGCCCACAACCAACTTTTTGATTTTTTTTACAAGCCACTTGATTAAACTGAACACAGTCATTCCTGAACCACTGAATAATTCGCAACTTAAGCCACAAGCATCTGAATCGTTTGAAACCTGCCCTAATAATTTGAATCCATGCGGAGGAAAATAAATCCTCAAATGAATCATTGGTGAACTGATGACACTCAATCGAGACCAAACTTCAAACAGAGCACTGCCTGATAAACTGATGATCTTAGCATGCAACACAACTTAAACTTTTGAGTACACATTGTCTGAGAAATGAACCACTGTCACACATAACTTGCAGTTGACACAATATTTTGATAGTTTGACCAAAATTATGTCAAACGTCCCTCGAATCAAATCGTGAACTGAACAACCACACTTAACTTCAAAACACTGTCTTGTCTTTGCAAACCTGTTACACAGAGAAGAAGAAAAAGTAAACTGCAACATATTTTTGTATTTTGGTTAGAAATTAACAAATGAAAAGCATGTAAAAGCATGGTGATCCCCTGTGAGGTATAAACCTGCAACTGAAAAGGATAAACGAACCATTGCGTGATCTTGTTTGTATGCAAGATGCAGATGAAATGCGAAGAAATCTTAGGGCAAAAATTAGGGTGTTACAGCTGCCCCTATTTAAGTTTCTTCAATCCGGAGATATGAAGATTGACATCTTCGTCTCTACAAGATGGGAGAGACTTAAATACAGAAAACCCAATTTTTTTCCTAAGAGAACATGATATGATATGGATATGATATGCAAGTCCAAGATCTCCGTGGGGAAAATATGACACAGAAGAAAATCCCGCTGGGGAACAACAACAGACAACAAAAGAGTTTACCAGGAAAATAAATCACTGGATAGCTGACTCGACTTGGGAAAAGGTATATGATATAATCAAGGTAAAAGATTCAACGAGGGAAAGTAAACACCCTGCCAGGAAATATCGATCAAACAAAGTATTCGAGTCCAAAAATGGAGGGATACTGAGTTGGAAAAGAATCATCAACTACCTGTTTACTGGGTAGGAGATAAAGGACTCGACTATCGATTTACTGGATAGGTGCAAAATAAAGAGGGATAACCTCCACTACCTTATTACTGGGCAGAAAAACTCTCAGCTACCTGATTTACTGGGTAGGAGTACAATCAAAGGGGAACAACTTCTATTACCTTTTTACTAGGTAAGAAGAACTCTCGACTACCGGATTTACTGGGTAGGAGTACAAGCAAAAGAGCTTGATCAATTTGGTAATATTACCCACTATTGAATAATTGATAGCTTAATTCCAAAGTAATATACTCAAGATGGAGAAAATGTTGCCCACTATCAAACAATGATAGCTTAATTCCAAAGCAATATACTCAAGATGGAGAAAATGTTGCCCACTATCAAACAATGATAACTTAATTCCAAAGCAAAATTACTCACAAAAAAGACCAAAGTTCAATCCAAGAACAAATTGGAGAGAAACGGTCAAACAAGACTCATCCCGAGGAGGAAATATCTCAACTAGGGAAATTCTATCCAGATAATAAACTGGAGTGGAAACTGAATCAACATCATCCACAAGAAACAAACTCAGTGGGGAATTAGAAAGGATAAACACTTTCGGCTTAATGGTCGACACTCTAAACTTAAGAGGAAGACAACACACACACTCTGTGGGGAAAATCCACACCAAAGAACAGGGAACAATGATAAATGCACGTATGCAAGCATATGATGCTATGCTTATGCATATGAGTATGCGTATGAATATGCTGACATAACAGACATAAAGATAAGAAACGGGTGACATGAACACCACAACAACCAGATACTCGGCTAACCCCAAGGCAACAATGCAGGGAAACATGCTGAAGATTCAACTTGGCATCCTGCAGGGGAATGTCAAAAGCCATCAAAGGAATAAAATCCTACTACAAGGCTTAACTCATGATGAGAAAACATCTTCCAGGGATCCCATCCACCAAGAAATCTTCAAGAATCCAACAGAACAAAATCTTCCATTCTTATGGGAAAGAGGGAAATGTCCCTGCTAAACACTGATGGGAACAAATATCTTTATAACTCCGTTTGAGGAAACAAGATAAAGATCTACCAGCGATGAAAATAAAGCATAATCCACTGGATCATCAAACATTCACTCTGCATAGGGATATCACCCTACTGAGGAAAGGTAATAATCTGCGGAGGATGAGGAAAAACTTCCACAATCCTCGCTAGTGGACAGAAGAATTCTTGATAAAATCAAACTTTGCGAGGAATAACTGTCATATCACTCCTGCTCCACTTGGGGATAGAGTGCAAAAACCTGTTGAAGATCACATAGGAACCTGCTGGAAACCAACACACGCAGACCTACCGGGGATCCGCATGGGGATATCAGAAGTTAACATCATAGCCAAAACATAGTTACGAGGGATTTTAATTCAATACCCACCATTAGGTAAAAGAAAACCTCTAAATTGACTGCTATATCACTACTTCTACTCAGGGATGTAATTAACTCAAGCTGAGAAACAAGAACTCGACTGAGGATTCCCAATGCTTATCAAATTAGAGATAACTTGCTGAGGAAGAGATCAAAACTCAGCTGAGGATTCCTAAGAACATCCATTCCCACAATGCTTCTGGGGGAGACATTAAGAACATTCATACAATTCCCATTCATGCTTGTTGTTGGGGAATAAAACATCATTAACATCAACCTGCCCAGACTATTCAGGAATTTCCCATGGACACAACCGAATCAAACCCTGCTTTGGGAGAGACAAGTTACACATATCCAGACTTTACCATCCCTGGAATCACTATTGATATCCTTTCTTTGTTCACATATCAAAAGAAAAATGTTTTTATAAGCTTCAAAGATTAAGTTTATTAATTTTGTTTCAAAAATCATCATCAACAATAAATTGATATTTTGTAAACAGAAACAATATAAAGAATTGCAAACAATTGGATAAAAGCTCAAATTCATTGATAGAATGGTAGTCAGCAAATGGCATGACTCCATGGATCATTACAAGTTTGAAAAATGGTAAATACATGGAAAAGGGCTACATTGAAATACAATGATCACTATTCTCCCTATCAACTTTGAACTCCACTGTGTCCGAAACTTCAGTCAAGGATGAGCGAAAAAGAATCTTTGATGGGAAATTCTTCTGAGGGATAGAATCTGAAATCCTTGGTTGCTTCAAGTGATCCAGTCTGTCGACGCAGTTACTTGCCATGATCCCTAACTTTTGCCTAGATTGCCCTTTCGGGTTTTCAATCTATCGGGATAATTATTTCTGTTTATGTCTCTAATTTTTGCCTGGACCGCCCTTTCGGGTTTTCAATCCACCGAGACGCTCATTTTTGCCTAAGCCGCCCTTTCGGGTTTTCAACTTAGCGAGCTGTTCTTTTATTTTTTAGGCGAAGTATTTCTTGACTGCATCCATATTCACAGGACGAGTGATCTCCTCACCATCCATAGTTGCAAGAATTAATGAACCGCCAGAGAAGGCTTTCTTGACAACATATGGGCCATCATAGTTCGGAGTCCACTTGCCCCGAGAATCTTTAATGAAAGACTGGATCTTTTTGAGCACGAGGTCGCCTTCTCTGAATACACGAGGTTTGACCTTCTTGTCAAAAGCTTTCTTCATTCTTTGCTGGTACAACCGACCATGACACAAAGCTGTCATTCTCTTTTCCTCAATCAAATTCAACTGATCAAATCTACTCTGACACCATTCAACCTCAGTCAACTTGGCTTCCAACAGAACTCTCATTGATGGGATCTTAACCTCGACGGGGAGCACTGCTTCTGTACCATAAACAAGTGAGAAAGGGGTTGCCCCTGTTGAAGTGCGGACAGATGTACGATACCCATGCAAAGCAAAAGGGAGCATCTCATGCCAGTCCTTGTATGTCACAACCATCTTCTGAATAATCTTCTTAATGTTCTTATTCGCAACTTCAACAGCCCCATTCATCTTCGGTCTATAAGGAGAGGAATTATGATGCTGAATCTTGAATTCTTCACAAAGTTCCTTCATCGTCTTATTATTCAAGTTCGAACCATTATCGGTAATGATTCTATTTGGAACACCATATCTGCAAATAATGTTATTCTTGATAAACCGAACCACAACTTGCTTGGTCACATTAGCATATGATGCTGCTTCCACCCACTTGGTGAAGTAGTCAATTGCCACAAGAATAAAACGATGTCCATTCGAAGCCTTGGGTTCAATCATACCAATCATATCAATTCCCCACATAGAGAAAGGCCACGGGGAAGAAATCAAATTGAGATGAGTTGGTGGCACATGAATCTTATCAGCATACACCTGGAACTTATGACACTTTTTCACATACTTGCAACAATCAGATTCCATTGTCAGCCAATAGTAACCTGCTTTCAACATCTTTTTAGCCATTGCATGCCCATTAGCATGAGTGCCAAAAGATCCTTCATGAATTTCTTTCATTAACATGTCTGCTTCGTGTCTATTGATGCGTGTTTTTCGCAAGTGTACGAACACGTCAGAGTAATATAAAAGATTGTCGAATCCACAGAGACCAAGTGTCAATCTATCGTACCTGTTGTTATGGTGTGTATCTAAGGAAACTAAATATAAGGGTTGTAAGGAATGCGCAATGGTAAATAAAATAATAATTTTAAACAATAAACAAAGACAGGCTCGAATGCAATTCACATAATCAATTGATAATCCGGTACTTGGTAATGGAACTACTTATGGGCAGTGTTTTCTCCTTTGAAAAGAACTAATTTAATAGGAACTGTTGCTTTCGCGTATTCAGAACCGAGTTGTACTCTCTAATCAACCTCTTCTATTGTCACGGATAAAAAGGTGCGTACTGCGTTAGAGTAGTAAACCTATTTTTAAGAAATATAGTATCTTAACTAAGTTGAAACGTATTTTAACCTGGATTTCTTAGCAAAAAGAGGTTCTAACGAACCAGACTCTAAACTTCATAACGCGTCCGAAAACCGTTTTAAAATCTCTTTCTTTTTAATCTAAAAACTCCTAATGAACTAGACAAAGCGCTTTTGGCTGTTTTTGAAATAGTTAAAAACAATTACTTGAATTGAAAGATAAAATATCCCTTAAGTTTTTCCACGAATAATTGTATGGATTACTGGTTTAATTACGATCCTTACATTCTAACCTTTATGGATTTAGTTAGACATAGTAAAGTAAAAGTTCTTTTTATAATTTTTCATAAAAGTAATTTAGTGTGAGTGCGGAAAGTAAATAAAAGTAGTGCGAGTGCGGAAAGTAAATAAAAGTAGTACGAGTGCGGAAAGTAAATAAAAGTAGTGCGAGTGCGAGAAATAAAGTAATTTAAAGCGAGTGCGGAAAATAAACGAAAGTAGTGTGAGTGCGGAAAGTAAATAAAAGTAAAGCAAGTGCAGGAAATAAATAAAATAAAGTGCGAGTGCGGATAATAAATGAAAGTAAAGCAATGCAAAAAAGTAAAATACGAACTGGAATTAAAATGGCGGCATGATTAACTTCCTTCCAGAGTGCTCCAAAACTCGATCACACAGACAGATACAAACTCGATCACTCGATTGCAGTCACACCCTGATGTGGAATGATAACTGCTTTAAAACTAATATATGCCTAGAGAAATCTAAGTTTGGATGAAGAAAAAAGAAAATCTAAAGTCCTATTTATAGGAAAACTAAATGCAGGAAAAGACCAGGATGCCCCCTCCACTAAAAAGTGGAGGGAAACTGTTTATGCCTTGTGGTGCCCGCCACAAGGCCATGGCGCCCGCCATAGGACTAATAGGGAATGAAAGAGTGGGGATCGTGGGTCTTGGAAGTTTTGGAGTGGTCTTGAGACGTGGCCACGTCATGGCTGACCCCATGGCGCCCGCCACGGTGGATGCCGTAAGTGTAAAATGCTGAATTTCTAGGTTTTTGTCCGTTTCCACTCCTTTTTCGCTCCTTTTCTCGATTTAAGCCCCGATTACATAAAAAACCTGTAAACAAAGGAAAACAAAGTAATAACATAACAAAATAACAATAAAAGCTAAGAATGCATGCGAAATCGGAGTCAGAAATACGGTGAATTTTAGTGTGATCAAATTCTCCCACACTTAGACCTTTGCTTGTCCTCAAGCAAACATTAAAGCTCAAGAAAAAATGGTGTCGACATGTGTTTTCAGGCTAAAGGGCTTCTAAGTTCAAGTCAGGATGCAGTGACAGGTACTAACTAAGTGAACCAAGGGTACCATAATAACACAGACACAAACTTCAATCCTATATTAACCACTCCATGTCATCCCACAATACCTAGGCCTATCTTCTCATCTTTTTGTGTCCTTTTCATTCAGGCGCAATCACATTAAGCCCGTTATCCGTACATGCTTCATAGTAGAGTGACCGGTTAGTGATTCTGATCCATAACATAAGGTTTCTGGCACATAAGCATGTGTAAACCTGTTTTATTTGACCTAAATGTAGTTGCGGGGGATCGGATCGTAATTCGCCCTACCAAGTTCAGTGCCAGATACCTCTGAACCAACTAACAATAGGTGACTGCAATTTTTTTCTTTTTGTGGCAAAAAATTTTTTCTTCTCTTTTTTCGGTTTAAATGACTTTGTGAGGGTCACTTATCCCAGAGTTTTGCCTTTCTTTTTTTTATTAGCACTGGATCATTCACTTATGTTCATCGACCCCCTACGTAGAGCATGCTTAGGCCGGAGCTGACTGCTAGAATAAACTACTTGGGACAATTTTTTGAATGATAATAAAGGCCATGGTGTGGGGTTTAGGAGTGATTCCTATATTCAAGAGGTCTATGGTGCTACAATGGTGCTGATGTTTCAAAAAGTTGACATAAGTCACCACATCCTAATCTAAACCTGTCTCAAAGCCCAAAAACATGTGAAATAACATTGTTTTCTTTTTAAAATTTTTCTGGTAAGGCTAAGGAAATGGGAAAAATGAGGATGTACTAAAAATACACTATACTGGTGACTCGTCAGACTCATGCATTATCTAAGAAAATTAAACTAAATAACTTACTGAAAAGGGAAATAACTGAAAGCAAAAAAAGGAAAATGATAGAAAGCAATAAAATCCCCTCCCACACTTAAATCGAACATTGTCCCCAATGTTTCGAAATAAGATAAGGAGGGTAACCTGGTAAACTACTGCGGAGGAGCACTGGTGCCCTCGCCGTCCTGCTGTGATGGTCTGGAACGACGGGATCTACTGCGATGCTGGTCCCTCTGGTCAAGTCATGCCGATAAGGCAGCCTGGGCACCCCGAACCTCTCGGAGGTTACCTAAGATGGAACCCTGAGTGACCTCCATAAGCTGGTAGTGCCGACGGTTGAACTCTCTCTGACGGTCCTGCTCTAATGTGATATCGTTCAAGGTACGACAAACGTTGTTGTATGCACGATCCGAAACCAATCGCGATTGTTGCATGAAGCTCATGTTGTCCGTCAGTTGTTGTAAAATAGTAGAGAGAAGGTCGTCTCGCCTTTCCTCTGTAGCTGTCATATCACGCCACATTTCCTCAGTGACATAGAATCCAGGAGCAGCACCTGTAACAGGGTTAGAGGAAGATGGTGCGGTGTGTGACTGTGAAGGACGATGGGGGGACATGTGAGGTATGGGAGACTGCTCTCTCCGATCATAATCTTCATTAGTGTCATGTGTCTCCCCATCAGGAATATTAGGAGGAAGTGGACCCAAAACAGGTGGAGCATTCAGATCATAGGTCCAGTTCCTTTCATTACATACATCAGTACGTCTACTGCAAGGTAAAGCAACAGATGGGATAGCTACCCCATGAACCATCAACTCATAACCACCTTCTCTCCTTGTTCGGCACAATTTCATGTCTTTTAGAAATTTTAAATTAATTGTGCGAGGAGGTAGTGGTTCAAGTGTAGCTATCTCATTGTTCAGGTCAAGAGCCCGAGTAATAGACGTAACAAGCCCTCCAAAAACAATCGGTATTGTTTTATTAGTAAGTAAAGCCATGTGTGCAAGCATAAACGGGACCGGATTGATATGGGTACTAGTGAGGCATCCTTGCAAAAATATGAGTTCTCTAGCATTTACCTTGTTTGGACTCTCCCGGCCAAAAATAGTACATGCCAAAAGATATCTGAAAACTCTTATGGCCGGGTTGTGAATGGTCGACGCAAGTATTCCTTCAAAAGAATTTATTGAAGTACTTGAAAGCCTTTGCCAGAAGGAAAATACCTCGGCCGACCATTCCGCATCCAAAGGTGCCTCACAAATCGCACCTTCCCTATGAGGGATTCCTAACAAGCCTGTTAGTTCGTCGGTACTGAATTCATATTCAATTCCAAATAGTCTAAAATTAACAGTACCGACTGTGCTAGGAGTGTTAGGACTGACAGTGTATATCAATGAACTTAAAAACTCAACTGTCAGTCTCTCATAGGTAGGTTCCTGATTAATAAAAAGATTATGCAAGCCTAAAAAATCTAATAAATGAAAAACACTATGATAAAGACCCAAAGCATACAGACAGTTATCATCGACGTACCTAGTCGAGAGAATTTATCGACTCTGAAGCCTCTGAATAATTTTCCTTTGCCTATCGCCCGGTCTTCCATCACGAAGAAGAAATCCATTGAACTCCATTGTTGTTGCTCCTTAGGAAGTGAAAAATGGTAGAAAATGGTTTATGAGAGAAATGATAAAGGTTTGATTTTTATGGTTTGTGGTGGATGAAAATGAAAATGGATTTTGGATAGGTTTTATGGATGGTGGGTATTTTGGAAATGGGGGAGTTTTAATGGGGTTCAATGGGGTTTTTGAAACTTATAAAAATGGGTTTTTGAAGATGGAAGGTATGAAAATGGTGAAAATGAATGTTCAGCCCCGAAATAGGGGAGAACGGCATGGCGCCCGCCATGGGCCTGTGGTGCCCGCCACAAGGCTAAATCCTGATGGGCCTTGGATTTTTTTAAATCCTCCTTTGGGCCCTCTTTGCACCTTCGGTCTTCGGGGGGTCTGGATAGTGTTTTCTTCTCTTTTCCATGGCATGAGGCTTGCATATTTTTTTTTGAAGACAAAAATGAAAATATTTTTGTCTTATATATTTTTTTCTTTGCTTGACAAAAATAAAATAATTAAAAATCAAAAAGAAAAGAGAAAAATCGACATTAGTGCATGAAATAATATGTATATATAAGATAAATTCAAAGTACGTGAAAAAAAGGAAAATTTAATAGATGCATTAATGTAAGATATGTCTGGAGATGCGAGAAAAATAAAGCATGAAAAAAAAGGAAATTAAATACTAGGGTAATATCGTCAGTGTAGAACGAATCATGTGGTAGGCTTCACCTCCTGGTTTGATCCACGAATCTCAGCTATCTCCCTCCGAAGCTCTTCAATCTCCTGATATAGAGCATCGGCCTCTGAGGCATGAGTGAGATCAGAAACCTGAATCTGTAATTCCAAGTCCGCTACTTCCTGCTTGAGCAGGGCAGTCTCCTTACGGAGCTCATAAATCTGAGTTTGTAGATCAGGCGGCTGCAGAGACATATTGTTAGACATAACAGTGATTCGGGGAGTAAGAGGTGTAGGAGTGTACTCAGCGGCGGGAGGTGATTTCGGCTCTTCGACAGTCTCTCCATAACCCTCTAGAGCATAACTCCAATTAGCAGGATCATGGACACTGGTCATCAGCGGGTCTGGTAATGTAAAGTAATGTATCACTTCTCCGTCGATCAGTAATCTAAAAGTGTTGGGCTCAAAAGAAGCCCTCCTTATCAGTCCTCTGTCAAGACAAAAGTCAACATCCAGGGTGGTGTAGCAGTAGAAGGTCCTGAGGTGCAATAATTTGCGAGACAAACCCAATTCAGTATCTATCTGTGTAACAATCCCACCGACATGTATGATGCCTACAGATGATCTGGCAACACTAGCAAGGCCCTTCAACAGAAAGTTGCCACAAGCAACTGGGCGAGACTGAGTCGCACAAAACAATAGGAAAATCTCCTCTTCACTTAGCAGAGTCTCTGTATCTGGCAAACCTAGGAAAGAATGCGCCAGAATCATCTGGAAGTACCTTAACGCAGGGTTGTGGATTACCTGAGAAAACTGAGTGGAAGGATCTTGGCTCCCTCCACCTGAGATGTTAGACCAAAACTTTTCCACTTCTCTGCTCATAAAATACCCCATCGGTGTCTCTGGAATAACATCAGGAGTAGTCTGAAAACCTAGTAAATCACCAAACTCTTTGTGAGAGAAGGAGTAGTCAATCCCGAACAACCTGAAAACAACATATCCATCGGGTCCAGCCCACGGATCATAATGAAATGAGCTGAGGAACTCTAGAGTTAATTTCCTGTAAGTGTTGTTCCTATCGTCAAACTGGTCCCACTGGAGTTGATGGCATAAGAATCTGACGCTTGGCTCTATCCCCAAGGCATCCATGCAGTCATGGTCAGGGTACCTCGTAGGAGCCATAGGGCGTCTCATGTGGACATAGTAACGCTCTCTCTGTGTGTCGTCTCTAAAGGCCACGTGCATGTCATCGGGGTTCTGCATTCTGCACAAGGTTAACAAACAAGTCCTGAAAGCACATAAAACATTCAATCGTTAGTCCTGACATATTAATAAAATAAACAAATTAAAACAAAGTAAAAATAAATAAAAATAAAAAGTACGTAAATAAGAAAAACCATGGGTTGCCTCCCATGCAGCGCTTGTTTAACGTCATTAGCTCGACGACCGATTTTTATACATCATTGGAAGGATATGGTGGATCACTCAGAGTATGGCAGGTGTATGTTGTTGGGATGTCACCTCCTTCGTAGGGCTTCAACCTCTGTCCATTGACGATGAACGGTTTACATGTTTGGTTCTTGATTTCAATAGCACCGGATCTTAGAATCTTAGATACTTTGAAAGGGCCAGTCCATCTCGAACGAAGCTTCCCTGGAAAAAGTCGTAACCTAGAATCGAACAAGAGAACAGGATCGCCTATTTTGAAGTCTCTTCTTATGATTCTTTTGTCATGCCAAGCTTTTGTTCTTTCTTTGTATATGATGGCATTTTCGTAGGCAAATTGTATGAGCTCTTCTAATTTGTGGATATCAAGGATACGTTTCTCACCAGCAGTCAAGTAATCCAAATTCAAAGTTTTGATGGCCCAATAGGCCTTATGCTCCAATTCAAAAGGTAAGTGACATGATTTTCCATAGACCAGTTGATAAGGGGTTGTTCCTATAGGGGTTTTGAAAGCGGTTCTATAGGCCCATAATGCTTCTTGAAGTTTCTGCGACCAATCTTTTCTAGATATAGAGACAGTCTTCTCAAGAATTTGTTTGATCTCCCTATTAGATACTTCCACTTGTCCATTGGTCTATGGGTGGTATGGTGTTGCTACTCTATGCTTAACTCCATACTTGCTTAAAAGTTTATCAAATATTCTCGATATGAAGTGTGATCCTCCATCACTTATGACTAAACGGGGGGTTCCAAACCTGGGAAATATATAGTTTTTGAATAATTTGATGACTACTCTGGTGTCGTTTTTGGGTGCGGCGATAGCTTCAATCCATTTGGACACGTAGTCAACAGCTACTAAGATGTACTGATTTCTAAAAGATGGTGGGAACGGTCCCATAAAGTCTATACCCCATACATCAAAGAGTTCTACTTCTTGGATATTTCTTAGCGGCATTTCATTATGTCTTGAAATATTTCCTGTGCGTTGGCATCTGTCACACTTGACAATGAAAGCATGGACATCACGCCACATAGTAGGCCAGAATAGGCCAGCTTGAAGAATCTTGGCGTAGGTCTTGGATGTGCTCGCATGTCCACCATAAGGTGCAGGGTGACAATGCTCAATTATATTATGTACCTCTTCTTCTGGAACACAACGGCGGAAAATGCCATCTTTACCTCTCTTGAAAAGAAATGGTTCGTCCCAATAGAAGTTTCTCACATCACTGTAGAACTTCTTCTTCTGGTGGTAGTTTAGATCAGGGGGTATGATGTCAGCGGCTAGGTAATTAACAAAGTCTGCATACCAAGGTGTATTACTTATAACTAAGGATTTATGAGAATACTCATGTGGGTCTGGGTTATCATCTTCAATGGTTTCTAGTTGGGCTATCAGTCTATCATAGGCAAAATCGTCATTTATGGGTACTGAGTCAGGTTTCAGGTATTCTAGCCTAGAAAGGTGATTAGCTACTACATTATCAGTGCCTTTCTTATCACGGATATCCAAATCAAACTCTTGCAGTAATAGAATCCATCGAAGTAACCTAGGTTTGGCATCCTTTTTACTTAGTAAGTAACGAATGGCAGCATGGTCGGTGTAAACTATAATTTTGGCCCCTACTAGATAAGATCTAAATTTGTCTATGGCAAAAACTACATCTAGGAGCTCTTTTTCGGTTGTTGCGTAGTTGAGTTGTGCAGCGTCTAGGGTTCTACTGGCATAATAAATTACGTGTAACTTTTTATCTTTTCTCTGGCCTAGAACGGCTCCTACAACATAGTCACTAGCGTCACACATTATCTCAAACGGTTCCGACCAATCAGGGGGTTTCATTATAGGTGCTGAATCAGAGCTTGCTTCAAAAGATTAAATGCTTCAGTACATTTTTCATCGAAGATGAATTAAGCATCTTTCATTAAAAGACCAGTTAAGGGCTTAGTTATTTTGGAGAAGTCCTTGATAAAACATCGGTAAAATTCGGCATGTCCAAGAAAACTTCTTATCTCCCTAATAGTCTTCGGCGGTTTTAGATTCTCTATGACTTCTATTTTAGCTTTATCCACCTCTATACCTTTTTCGGAAACTATATGTCCTAAAACAATCCCTTCGGTGACCATGAAATGACATTTTTCCCAATTTAACACAAGGTTTACCTCCACACATCTTTTTCAGGATTTTCTCAAGGTTGATAAGATAATTTTTGAAATCAGATCCACAAACTGAGAAATCGTCCATAAATACTTCCATGATTCCATCTAAGTAATCTGCAAAGATAGACATCATGCAGCGTTGGAAAGTGGCAGGAGCATTACATAGTCCAAAAGGCATTCTTCTATAGGCAAAAGTTCCAACTGGGCATTTAAAGGTAGTTTTTTCTTGATCTTCGGGGTGAATATGCATTTGGAAGAATCCTAAATATCCATCTAGGTAACAAAAGTAAGAGTGTCTGGCTAGGCGCTCCAACATTTGGTCTATGAATGGTAATGGGAAATGGTCATTCCTAGTTGCTTTATTTAATTTTCTATAGTCTATGCACATACGCCAACCTCCATCGGTTCTTTTTGCTACAGGTTCGCCCTTCTCGTTTTGCACGACTGTGATGCCTCCCTTTTTAGGTACTACATGCACAGGACTCACCTATTTACTGTCCGAGATCTGATATATTATACATGCCTCCAGTAACTTAAGAACTTCAGTCTTAACTACATTACTCATCATAGGATTTATTCTTCGTTGGTGTTCTCTGGAGGGTTTTGAATCTTCTTCAAGAAAAATCTGATGCATGCATACGGATGGGCTTATTCCTTTTAGATCTGAGATCTTATATCCTAAGGCTGAGGGATACCTTCGTAAAACATCTAATAATTGGTTTGTTTCCTCTTGGTTTAAGGTAGCACTGACTATATCTGGACGGTTCATTTCTTCATCAAGAAATTCGTATCTCAGGTTTTTAGGCAGTTCCTTAAGTTTTACGGTTGGTTTCATAGGGCAAGGCATAAGATCTGGGGTAAGAGATAAACATTCGTGAAAGTTATCATTAGTGTAGGGTTTTTTATAATTGTCATCTTCCAAAATAAGGGTTGATGGCAATTTTATAGATTCTGTTTCTTCTTCTTGTTCTAATTCCCTAATGCATTCTTCAATGATATCTAAGGCATAACAAGCATCTCCTATCACAGGTGCCATAAGAAATTTTGAAAGTATAAATTCTATCTTCTCGTCACCTACCTCAAAAGTTAGTTTCCCATTTTTAACATCTATTACGGCTCCAACAGTCGATAAGAACGGTCTACCTAGGAAGATTGGTATGTCGTCATCTTCTTTAATGTCCATGACAACAAAATCAGTAGGTATAAACAGCTGACCTATCCTAACAGGGACGTCTTCAAGTATGCCTATAGGGTATTTAACGGATCTATCGGCTAATTGAAGAGACATCTTAGTAGGTTGTAATTCTCCTAAGTTTAATCTCTCACAAACTGCTAAAGGCATTAAGCTCACACTAGCTCCTAAGTCTAGAAAAGCTTTTTCGATGACATGATTCCCCAAAATACAAGGAATGGAAAAATTTCCGGGATCTTTATCTTTCTTTGCTAACCTATTTTCGGAAATAGAATTACATTCCACGGGTTTCGGATCTTCAAGTCTACGTTTATTCGTAAGTATGTCTTCGAGAAACTTAGCGTAAGAAGGTATTTGGGTGATGGCTTCTGTAAAGGGGATTTCTACGTGAAGTTTTTCTATAACCTTAACGAATTTTTGATATTGATTATCAATTTGGGTTTTCTTTAATCTTTGAGGGTATGGTATTGGTGGTTTGTATGGTGGTGGTGGTACATAGGTTTTATTTTTAGGTTCTTCTCCTTTTTCTTGACTTTCCGGGGTTTCAGACTCCTCTGGTTCCTTCTCCTCATTCCTCTTGGAAGTTTCGGGCTCACTTAATCTGGGGTTAGAAGGTTCCTTATAAGCGGTTCCACTTCGTAGAGTAATGGCATTAGCTTGCCCTTTTGGGTTTTGTTGAGGTTGTCCAGGGAACTGTCCTCCAGGTGTAGTCTTAGGGGCTTGGTTTAAAGCTACCTGAGAGATCTGGGTTTCAAGCATCTTATTATGAGTAATAATTTGGTCAACCTTGGTTACTAACTGGGTAATTAGTTCGTTAACATGGACGTTTTGGTTCATGAACTCTTTGTTTTGTTGTGTTTGAGCGGTGATAAAATTTTCCATAATTTTCTCAAGGCTCGATTTTGGTGGTATAGGTTGCATAGGTTGATTTGTTCTAGGGGCTTGGTAACCTTGTTGTCTCGGAGGTGCGGTATTTTGAATAGGGTTATTATTTTTGTAGGAGAAGTTTTGGTGATTCCTCCATCCAGGGTTATATGTGTAGGAAAATGGGTTTCCTTGGGTGTAGTTCCATTGCTCAGTGTTGGTCTCATTCAACAGATTGCATTCAGCGGATTGGTGTCCTTGCGTCCCACATATCTCACAATTCGGCAAAACTGCGGCTACAGTATTCGGGGTTGTACACATATGTTCGACTCTAAGGGCCAACGCGTCCATTTTAGCTTGCATCATGTCCATAGAGCTTAGCTCATGTATTCCTCCTTGGGATTCCTTCTTTTCCACTGTCGCTCATTCTACTCCCCATGATTGATGGTTTTAGGCCATATCCTCGATAAGTGCACTAGCTTCAGGGTAAGGTTTGTTCATCAGTGCGCCACCAACGCCAGCGTCGATGGTCATCTTAGTGTTATAATGAAATCCATTATAGAAGGTTTGAATGATTAGCCAATTTTCTAAGCCATGATGTGGGCATGCTCTTAATAGCTCTTTATATCTCTCCCAGGCTTCGAACAACAACTCTCATTGGTGTTGGGTAAATCTAGTTATTAGGTTTCGAAGAAGAGCGGTCTTACTTGGGGGAAAATATCTAGCAAGAAAAACTTTTCTAAGGTCATCCCAAGTTGTTATGGAATTGGGTGGAAGGGAATCTAACCATGACAGAGATTTATCTCTGAGGGAAAAGGGAAATAATCTTAAGCGTATCGCCTCAGGAGGAGCTCCATTGGTTTTAAAGGTGTCTGCTAACTGAAGAAAGGTTTTTAAATGTTGGTTTGGGTTCTCAGTAGCAAGACCTGCGAATTGTCTCTGTTGTACTAACTGCAGCAGGGATGGTTTAAGTTCAAAATTATTGGCTGGGATAACGGGGTTTACTATACTAGAACTAAGTTCCTCGTTTGATGGTTGGGCGAAGTCCTTAAGAGGTCTTCGGTTTTGATCTTCGGCCATAGCTCTCCTAAACTTCTGGCACTGCGAGTCTTTCGCATTGACCGGTGGGTAACAACCTTAGTCTAAACGGTATAACTACAGGGTATGAAATTTGACGAAATTGGTCCCCGACAATGGCGCCAAAACCTTGATGCGTGTTTTTCGCAAGTGTACGAACACGTCAGAGTAATATAAAAGATTGTCAAATCCACATAGACCAAGTGTCAATCTATCGTACCTGTTGTTATGGTGTGTATCTAAGGCAACTAAATATAAGGGTTGTAAGGAATGCGCAATGGTAAATAAAATAATAATTTTAAACAATAAACAAAGACAGGCTCGAATGCAATTCACATAATCAATTGATAATCCGGTACTTGTTAATGGAACTACTTATGGGCAGTGTTTTCTCCTTTGAAAAGAACTAATTTAACAGGAACTATCGCTTTCGCGTATTCAGAACCGAGTTGTACTCTCTAATCAACCCCTTCTATTGTCACGGATAAAAAGGTGCGTACTGCATTAGAGCAGAAAAGTATTTTAACTTGGATAATAAATGAAATTAAAGCAATGCAGAAAAGTAAAATACGAACTGGAATTAAAATGGCGGCGGGATTAACTTCCTCCTAGAGTGCTCCAAAACTCGATCACACAGACAGATACAGACTCGATCACTCGATTGCAGTCACACCCCGATGTGGAATGATAATTGCTTTAAAACTAATATATGCCTAGAGAAATCTAAGTTTGGATGAAGAAAAACGAAAATCTAAAGTCCTATTTATAGGTAAACTAAATGCAGGAAAAGACCAGGATGCCCCCTCCTCTAAAAAGTGGAGGGAAACTGTTTTTGCCTTGTGGCGCCCGCCATAGGACTAATAGGGAATGAAAGAGTGGGGATCGTGGGTCTTGGCAGTTGTGGAGTGGTCTTGAGACGTGGCCACGTCATGGCTGACCTCATGGCGCCCGCCACGGTGGATGCCGTAAGTGTAAAATGCTGAATTTCTAGGTTTTCGTCCGTTTCCACTCCTTTTTCGCTCCTTTTCTCGATTTAAGCCCCGATTACATAAAAAACCTAAAAACAAAGGAAAACAAAGTAATAACATAACAAAATAACAATAAAATCTAAGAATTCATGCGAAATCGGAGTCAGAAATACGGTGAATTTTAGTGTGATCATCTATCCACGCATCTGAGCAAGACCATGTCAAAATTTCTCTTATAAAGCACATTTCCATTCAGGAAGAAATTGCCTGCCAATCTTCTCAAAGTCCTCTTATCTTTATCGAATGCCCCAAGTGGGTATTCCTGACTCTGGAGAAAACATTTAATATCATGATACCAAGGCTTGTCATCATGGACCTCTTCAATTGCAAACACATGAGCTGGTCTTTCAAGTCGCATCACTCTGATCATGGGAACATCGTTCCACTGGTGCACCTTTATCATAGAAGCTATAGTTGCTAAAGCATCTGCCATCTGATTCTTATCATGAGGCACATAATGAAACTCAACTTTAGTGAAGAAAGTTGATATCTTCCTGGCATAATCTCTATAAGGGATCAAGTGGGGTTGATAAGTTACCCACTTACCCTGAATCTGATTGATTACCAAAGTAGAATCTCCATACACATCAAGATGCTTAATCCTCAAATCAATAGCTTCCTCAAGACCCATAATACAGGCTTCATACTTAGCTTCATTATTAGTACAAGGAAAAGTCAACCTCGCAGCAAAAGGAATATTTGAACCATGAGGAGTAATGATCATTGCCCCAATTCCTCGTTCACGTGCATTCACAACACCATCAAAAACTAAACCCCATCGAGATCGAGGCTCCGGCCCTTCTTCGATCAAAGGTTCATCATAATCTTTCATTTTCAAGTACATCACATCCTCATCTGGAAAATCAAACTTGATAGGCTGGTAATCATCAATTGGTTGATGTGCCAAATGGTCAACCAAGATACTACCTTTTATAGCTTTTTGAGCTCGGTACTCGATATCATATTCTGACAATAACATTTGCCAACGAGCAATCCTCCTAGTCAAAGCAGGCTTTTCAAATATATACTTGATCAAATCCATTTTAGAGATCAAGCAAGTTCTATGATTCAGCATATACTGGCGAAGACGCTTTGCAGCCCAAGCTAAAGCACAACAGGTTTTTTCAAGCATGGAGTACCAAGACTCACAATCAGTGAACTTCTTACTCAAGTAGTAAATTGCATATTCTTTTCTTCCAGATTCATCTTGCTGACCAGGCACACAACCCATGGAATCTTCCAACACAGTCAAGTACATGATCAATGATCTACCTTCCACCGGAGGAGACAAAATAGGAGGTTCAAGTAGATATTCTTTGATACTTTCAA
The DNA here is from genome assembly GCA_963966055.1 of Lathyrus aphaca. NCBI lineage: Eukaryota > Viridiplantae > Streptophyta > Magnoliopsida > Fabales > Fabaceae > Lathyrus > Lathyrus aphaca. Next base: position 408,233,138 of record OZ014523.1, read on the forward strand.
ATGCCTTCTGACAATCATCTGTCCAGACACAACCTTTGTCTTTCCGAAGCAACTTGAAGATCGGAGCACATGTGGAAGTCATGTGAGAAATAAACCTTGAAATATAATTCAAACGGCCCAAGAATCCTCTTACTTGCTTTTCAGTTCTTGGAGCAGGCATTTCTTGAATAGCTTTCACTTTATCAGGATCAACTTCAATGCCTCTTTGACTGATAATGAAACCCAACAACTTTCCAGAACGTACACCAAATGTGCACTTGTTCGGATTCAAACGAAGCTTAAACTTCCTTAACCTTTGAAACAACTTCAGCAAATGTTCAACATGATCCTCTTCAGTCCTCGACTTAGCGATCATATCATCAACATATACCTCAATTTCTTTGTGCATCATATCATGGAAAATCGTGGTCATAGCTCTTTGGTATGTCGCACCAGCATTCTTCAATCCAAAGGGCATCACTCTGTAGCATAATGTTCCCCATGGTGTAATAAATGTGGTCTTTTCCATGTCTTCGGGTGCCATCTTTATTTGATTATAACCGGAAAATCCGTCCATAAAAGATAACACCTCAAACTTAGCCATATTATCTACCAACATATCTATGTGTGGCAATGGAAAATCATCTTTTAGAATGGCTTTGTTCAAATCTCTGTAATCAACACACATTCAGACTTTTCCGTCCTTCTTTGGAACAGGCACAATATTGGCCACCCATTGAGGATAATTTGACGTCATAAGAAAACCTGCATCAATCTTCTTTTGAACCTCCTCTTTGATCTTTACTGCCATATCAGGATGAGTTCTTCTCAACTTTTGCTTTACAGGTGGACATTCAGGCTTCAGCGGCAATCTATGCTCCACAATATCAGTATCAAGACCTGGCATGTCGTGATAAGACCAAGCAAATACATCAACATACTCTCTAAGAAGCTCTACAATCCTCTTCTTAACATCAGGACCAAGCAATGCTCCAACTTTGACTTCTTTCTTATCATCTTCAAAACCCAAGTTGACCATCTCTATAGACTCTCCATGAGGCTGAATAACCTTCTCCTCGTGCTCAAGCAACCGAGAAATCTCATCAGGAATCTCTTCAACATCTTCTTCCTCAGCTTCAAACACAAGGAATTCAAAGTTGGGAGTGGTCATAGGATCATTGTTTTCAATAGGTTTATCAATCAATCTGCACAATGATTTTATTTTTATTTTAGAGTATGAATAAAAGTGCAAACATTATGCAGCTAAACAATTATTATTATTTTTTTTTTGTTTTTTTTATGTTACCATTTTTCAGAATAAAGCAAAAAGGAAAAACACATATGGAAATAACAAAATAGCATTTTATTGATGATGATAAAATTTGAAACAAAGCCCGACAAACATCACTTTCACCTTGGGCAGAGTGAAAGGATTTTTGAAAGAAAATAAAACAAATTACTTTGAAGCATGAACAATAAAAGGAACATCAACAGCAACCCAGTTCTTGCAAATCTTTCTGTGCGTAACAAAGTTATGCATTTCTTCATCTTCATCGTCTTCAATGATGGCAGCAGCGGAATGATCGTTGATAAACCCAACACTTCGGAATCCTCCATGAATAGTCTTCGGGTCATTGAGAACCACACCTGGTGCAAAGCCGATACCAAATCCTTCCTTGTTGTCGACAACATCAATAACTCGTCCACAACCGTCAGATCGACCAGTTTCAAGCATACGCTGAGCATCCTTGAGAGAAGACATAGGCATGGCATTCTTCTTAGCAGCATTATCAACAATAGAAAGAGCTTGAAATGAAGTTCCCACCTCTTCTTCAGCATCAATATAGGAGAAAGATGACAAATCGCTCACAAGCATCGCCCTTTCACCGCCAATGGTCACTAATTTCCCCTCTTTCACAAACTTCAACTTCTGATGAAGAGTGGATGTCATGGCTCCTGCCTCATGAATCCAGGGTCTTCCAAGGAGACAACTGTAAGCGGGACGTATATCCATTACTTGAAAAGTAATTTGGAATATAAACGGTCCAATAAGAATAGGAAGATCCACTTCACCAATCACTGTCTTTTTCGATCCGTCAAAAGCTTTCACAATAATCCCACTATGCCTCATGGGAGCACCTTGGTACGCAAGCTTTGACAAAGTCGACTTCGGCATCACGTTCAGAGAAGATCCAGTATCAACCAGCACCTTAGACATAGCATATTCCTGACAGTTCACTGAAATATGCAAAGCCAAGTTATATTTCCTTCCTTCTTCAGGAAAATCATCATCACAGAAACTTAAATTGTTGCACGATGTGATATTAGCCACAATACTATCAAACTGATCAACAGTCACATCATGGTCAACATAAGCTTGATCAAGAATCTTCTACAAAGACTGTCTATGAGCCTCAGAGCACATCAAGAGTGATAAAACTGATATCTTCGATGGAGTATGCAACAACTGCTTAATAACGTTGTACTCGCTTTTCTTTATCAATTTTAACACCTCATCTTCACTATCACCAAATTGGCTTGATCGGGCAACAACATCCACAATTTGTTTACTTGCACTTGTATCTTCAACTCTCTTCGGAGGATCTGAGGCATAAACTCTACCACTTCGAGTAACTTTTTTCATATCAGCAATGCTAACCACGGACTTTGGAGAAGGAATAGGAACTTCCCTACCATTTTCTATCATCGTAGCATTATACCGGTATGGAACAGATTTATCAGACTCATATGGCATTGGACCAGGCAAATTGATCACCAATGGAGTAACAACATATTTGCGGCTATCAAAAGAAATAACCACCTTCTCAGGAACAACCTTCTCAGGAATATTGAACTGAGGCATAATAACGTTCACTTCATTTTCATACTCATCTCTTTTTGCCGTCACTTCAATCAACTTATCATCCATCATCTTTTGAATGTCTCTCTTAACAATCACGCAACCACGAGGATTCACCGAGCAGATGCAACATCCAGCATAATCGTGATCAATATCGTGATATTCACTTAAGAAAGCATGCATCTCAACCAAAGACCTTCGAATATGGCGGACCTTATAAATCTTGAATAAACCAGGACAACCATCAACCATATTCACAGACGTATTACCATGCTTCGGCAGCGGATTAGTCTTCACATTTGGATTAACATCATTGAAAAAAAGAACATTGTTCCTTATCAATTTCTGTACTTCAAACTTCAATGGATAACAGTTTTCAACATCGTGCCCCGGGGCACCTTGATGAAAAGCACAGCGAGCCTCTGGCTTATACCACCATGGGATAGTCTCTGGAACTGGAGGTGGAGAACGTGTTTGCACAAGATTCTTTGCAATCAAAGATGGTAGCAAATCCGCATACAACATCGGAATAAGATCAAAACTCGGCTTAGCCCGAACCTGTTGATTACCACTCTGTTGCATAGAAGGTTGTTGATAACGAGACTGATACTTTGGAGCTGTTAGCACAGTTGGAGCCACATTAATCATCGGAGTTATAAAAGCTACATGCGGCAGATGGTGATTCTCTCGACCATGAGGTCTTCTGTAACTTTCACGGGACACAACATTAGTCTCACCTTCTTTCTTTTTACCAAAATTGAACCTTCTAGAGCTTGAGTCATTACTATTCTCTTGAATCAACTGTCCCTCACGGACACCTTCTTCTAAATGCATCCCCATACTCACCATTTTAGTGAAATCAGAGGGAGCACTTGCTATCATTTTCTCATAATAGAAAGAACCTAAAGTCTTCAAGAAGATCTTCGTCATTTCTTTCTCTTCCAGAGGAGGAACAATTTGAGCTACTAGCTCGCGCCATCTCTGTGCATACTCTTTGAAAGTCTCTTTGTCCTTCTGGGACATAGCACGAAGCTGATCTCTATCTGGTGCCATATCAACATTATACTTGTATTGCCTCACAAAAGCCTCTCCCAAATCATTGAAAGTCTTGATTTGGCTATTATCCAAACTCATGTACCACCTCATGGCTGCTCCAGTCAAACTATCCTGGAAATAGTGAATCAGCAGCTTATCATTGTCTGTCTGAGCAGACATCTTTCTAACATACATAGTCAAATGACTCAGAGGACAAGTATTTCCTTTATACTTCTCGAACTCTGGCAACTTGAATTTGTATGGAACTTTAACATTAGGGACCAGACAAAGATCATAAGCATCTTTTCCGAACAAATCCTTATGCTTCAAGGCTCTCATCTCCTTCTGTATCTCAGCAAAGCGACCTTGAAAATCATCAAGTCTTTCAATCACACCAGCGCCTTCACTGGGCTCAGCATGGTAAATCATTTCATCATGGTGCGGGATAGTGTGCATCACAGGCGGTGCAATAGTCATAATTGGAGGAAGAGTAGTCATTACTAGCGGAATGGTATTAAATGCAGCAGTTTCAAGAGGAGGAGGATGATAACCAGCAGGAATGAAATCAACCGACATGCCCCAAGGTGAGCTAGAAGGCATGCGATAGCGAGGAGAAATGACAGTTTCAACAGGAATTGATGCAGTAACAATCTCGGAGATGACTGTATTCTGAACAGGAGAATTAGGAGGAGGTGGCTGATTCTGAGCAGCCACCAAGCCTTCCATCATGGCAGAAACTCTTTCCAAGATTTCCTTCAGATATGTAACCTCTTCGCGCAGCTCGCGATTCTCTTGTTGTAAGGTTTCCAACATCTTCTTCCGATTAGCTCGAGTATCAAATCGGTGAGTCAGCTTGACAGGAGAACTGAAGACCAAGAAACAACATAAGATCCCTGGAGAACACTCAATAAGCAAGACAAATGCGGGTATGATGCATGGTATGCGTATGCAAATGCAAAGATTTCAAAGGACTATAAAATAACTTGCAATATTTATAAAGAAACATTATTTTGAAGTACTTAATGTTGCTCCCCCGGATTTCCATCCTGGTACAAACGTGAAAGTGGCGCGGAAAAGAATAGAGTCGCCAGCCAGGCATTTTTATCCCGAAGGAACGGGAATGGTAATGCTGCACAAACCAGAAGAAAAGAAAAGGAAGGACACGGGTCCTACGAACCAAAGAGACTGAGTTCGGGAGTCGGTTACGACCTGGGAAGGTATTAGCACCATAGATCGTCCGCCGTACCCGACGGGATCCACGCTTGCAAATAAAATGTTTCAAAGGGTGAAGAAATGAAAGTTGCTGCAAAGAAAATGAACTGAACTGGATAAAAGAAAAGAAAATGGAACTGAAAAAGAAATGAAAAGGAAAAATGTAGGAAAAATAAAGATTGTGCTCGAACGGGCCCTACCCCGCTGCCTACATACCTCACTGGACATGAGGATCAGAGTCGCCGTAGTTCCCCTAACTAGGGGTGAAAAAGATTCCTTGTGTCTTAAGGTTTGAACTGCATATGTCAATGCTCAGGTGTTGCAGGCTCGGACGACGAGTGCGTTACCGTCTTGCAAAATGACAAGTAGGAGCAAGTTCGCAGACGGAGCGAAGGAGATGAGAAAAGAATTCCCGAAGGAAGGACGCTTACGGTTTGTTTGTATTTTTTAGAAGCTTTTAGGAATGTGTCACAAGGAAGTGAACTCAAGCTCTTTTCCATGGAATTAGTACTTGTCACTACATTCCAAGATGGAATAATAGAACAAGCACACTCAAGTAAGGAGAAGATCCCCAAAACTTGAATCCAGAGATTAGGGCCTAAGCTCACTAACTTATTAACTTATTAAGTGTTTTTTGTATTTAAAATGAAGAAGTGTGTTTTATGATTTTCTTGGTGAAGATGGTACCCTGATCAGACTTGTGCATCACAAGACAAGCTTCTACTATCCCAAGATGGGAAGACTACAAGTGACTCATGGGATAAGGCTATTGCTTAAGATATCACTTCAATCATAATTAAGTGTCTTCTTTAGGGTTTTGAGATGAGAAGAGAAGAGAAACAAAAGGATCACAAAGGTAAAAGTCTAATGGGGGACTAATGAATCCTAATGTTATCATGCAAGGTAATCCTAAGTTAGTGAGGTTTACTATCCTAAAGAAGAAAGAAAGAAGAAAAGCAAGAGAATGAAGAAGAATAGAAGAGAGAGGAAGTAAGGCCTAAGCCCAACAATCACAATAATAGTATCAATAAAGAAAGGAGAGGAGATAAGAATTGGAGATGTGGGTATCACATCCACACCTCTCACTTACCAAAGCCCTTGAAATGGTTAGTTACACAAGCATAAATGCAATACAAAATGAACATAATGTCAAACCAAAGTCACACAACCAGAAGTGAAATCATACACAAATGCCCAAATGTAAACTCAAAGCACAAGAATGAGTAAAGAATTATACAACTCAACATTATGCATCACCATGACAAACAAGGTGAACATGAGAAGATGCAAAGCAAAATAGTCAAAGCAACACCACCAAGTGAAAAACCAGAACCCTATCATGTTAATAAAGTGTCTAAGGACCATATGAGATGAAGAGAAGTAGTGCACACTCAAGAATTTGCATCATGGGAAGCAAAGAAACAAGAGAAGTGAAATGAGCATACATAAGAATGAAAGGATTTCAAAAGCAAACAAATCACAAAATTTTCAAAGGTACAAACACCACCTCAAGACCAAAGGGATACCAATATCCTAATAAGGCTCTAAACAAGCTAAAGAAGTTGGCACAAGTGCCCTTCTAACCTAAAGAGTGATCACATGACCCAAAGAAAGCAAAAGGGAACAAGCAAGGAACAAAAATTCAAAACAATTCAAATATACATTCAAAAATTCCACAAACTTGCTCAAATGAACTTCAAACATACAACATTATCATGCCAAAAGGAGAGAATGAGAATCAGAAGCTAAGCAAGTCAAATGAGGGTTCATACATGGATTAGGGTTAGAAAGCTTTATGCACAAGTTAGAGATCAAAAGCAACTAAACAAAATTCTAAAAATCAGAACAAAAATCACCAATAAACTACATCTCATCATGAATCCAGAGCAAAAAGAACCATCTAAAAATTCAAAATAATGATCAAGATAGAAAATAAACAAGGAAGCATACTTCAAAATGAAATAGAATCAATTAATTAAAAGAAACAATTAATTTCTGCGTGACAATTAAAAATAAATGAAAAATAAAAATACCAAAAATTAAAGAAAACTAAAAGAATCATTCCTGAATTTTTTTGTAATTTTTGATGACCTAAAACTATTTTTAAAAATTGAAAAGCAAACTGAAAATAAAAAGAAATAAAATAAAGAAAACAGGCCAGGGGGTGCATTCAGCAAGCAATTCTAGCTCAATCCCATTGGGCTTCCACACAGGGGGGGGGGCAATAGCAATTGTAAAGCCCAAAGGTTTAGCGCAGTTCACAGCAATTATTGTGGATATTCATAAAATCAGGAAAAAACAAGGACCCTCAGATCAAATGTACGCATGGGATTGAGTCATTCATTAAACCAAGTCCTCACATTCATTGGACAGAGTGTGTGAGTGCACATTAGTTGTGGTGTGTGCGAAATAAAATGATTAATTTAGTTTACAAAAGAAAACATAAAATCATGTGCAAGGGAGGGGGTAATTTTAATGTGTTGTCATGAGGTCATCCGTCCAGATCATGCATCCTACGGCTGTGCATCATCTTCTTCATTCAAACTCAGATGAACAAAAATCCAGAATCCGGTGACCAGAGCTAGGGCTCCGGCACCGGAAAATTCAAACCAAGAACAAAACCATATGAACAGAGCCACAAACCTCCAGATATGATCATCTAATCATTCTAAACACGAATCCAACACTCAAATACACAAATACTCCATGAATTCATCAAATCGAAGCAAATAAAGTTTGACATCAAACTTTCAGATCCAGATTTCTCACTCATTATTCATGCATTTTCAAATCTAATTAGTGCAGGATACTCATCAAAGTTCACAGATCACAATGCACATAAGAAAAACAAGTTATAGATCTATGAATTTCAAGTCATACCTGAGATGGAACCACTTCAAAATCACCAAAATAGAATTCCAGATGCTGCAGATCTGTGTACTTTGATCTCCTCTTGCAAAATAAATGCAAGAGGAAGCTTGAGAGAGCCTGAATTTGGAGCTTCGAAGCAAACTGCTCTGAATGGAAACTTCTTGTTTCCTCACTTTCAGCTTTGATTGATGAGAGGAATATGTTCCTTGAAGCTTGTAGAAGAAGAATATGAAGAGAAATGTGAGAGGTGTGGCTTGGGGAGAGAGATTCGAAATTTTTGCTCTTGTGCAAGAAACTTTGAATCTGAAAAATGAGAGAGTGCTAACTTGCATTTAGGGTTTGATTGGCTTTTATATCATGCACACATCATACTGATTAGGGTTTTGTGGTGAGTGGTAGCATGAGTTGTGTGATAGGGATTGTTTTGCAAAATTGCATGAAGAATGATAATGACCAATTTGCTCGTGCATTTGATTCCTCTTTACACATGCTGATCTCTCATCCCAGCCCTTGATTCATGATGAAATGATCCTGCCCCTCAGATGTTGGTGTCATGCCTTTCTCATGATCATGCATTTTTGCCTTTTGTGAAATACACCACCTCCCATGCACGAATTTGTTTGTTTCCTTGGGAAAAAATTCTTCTCATGCATTGCCTTGAAGCACTATAATCTTATTTTGTCCATAACACCACTTAAAAATAAGTTACATGAGGTTTTGCATTTGAGGGAGGCTTAAAATTCATGTCATGCTCTAGAATTCAAGTGACTTTCGAAGGCCTCATCTCACAAACCATGAGGGCTATGAAAAAGTACTTGTACTTTCTTAAAAATGGGAGACCTTAATCTTCAACTTTCATGTTTTGTGGCAATTCATTTGAAGCTTTTTTCACCAAGTTATGTGACTTTGAAAATTAGGGCAAAAAGTTGCCAAAATTAGAAACTTCCATGACCAATCACATGCCAAAAATGCAAAAACACCTCAAAACCTCTTGATTCTTGATCTTTAATCTTGCCAAACCTTTTCTAAGGTTATAATAACATCCCTTGACTAGAAAAATAGGGTTGGACCCTTTGAAACTTCACAGTTGACTTCTAGAATGCACAGTTGACCAATATCTTCATTTACAAGCAACTGAAGAAAACCTGACTTCCACAAGGAGTTTTCTCACCAAATTTCATCCCTAGGGTCCTCTTAATATATGAAAGACTTTGCCCAAATGAAATGGCCAAAGTTACAAAGTTTTCATGCTTGAAACTCAAACCCTAATTTGGGATCATTGTGTAAGAGCTTGCCCTAGCTTGAATTCCCTGATGATCCTCCAACCTCCTGGGCTTTTGTGAATGATCTTAAGCTTGTGAATGCAGTGTAGACTCCTCATAGGACTTGGGAAAATCCAATAGGCCTCTTGTTATAGCTTGTGGTGCCTCAAATCCCTCCACAGATGATCATATGCCTAATGCTAGGTCATGAGAATGTTATGCCTCATCTTTCCATGCAAAAATGCCAAGGATATGATATGCTTATGATGAATATGATATGAATATGATATGGTGATGATGCTTAAAAAGAAGAGGGAAAATTTGGGGTGTTACAGTTGCCCCTGTTCAAACAACTGTTTATCTGAAAAGGACGGTAGCACGGGCTATCGACCGTTCAAGATGAACTGTGGTTGAATACCAAGACAACTTGAAATTTGCACTCTGCTAGAGAATGCAAGAACTGGGAAATAAACCCAACCAAATGACGCTTCGGTGACTGAAGTGGAGAGAAAGCAGACGAGATCCTTCCAAGTTGAAACTGTTATTTGGAATCAGAATACTTTGACAAACGAGTCTTCTTCGAACAATCCTGTTACGCCAGGAACTGGACATACGAGTCCTCACATAATTTGCAAAACATATGACTTGAGACAGACGAATCTCCTTCGGATATACCTGTTACGCCAAGACCGGTGATGCACTTAAGTCTGTGGGATAGACATGAATAATCAAGGTAGACGAACCCTCCCCATATACTATCCGTTGATATATGGTCTAAGACAGACGAGCCTTCTTCGAGCGAACCTGTTACGCCGGGTGCACCAATAATAAGTGGTATTTGAGATAGACGAATCTCCTTCGGATATACCTGTTACACCAATACCGGTAACCATTTTGACGTTTACTCCCACAGTCAGGACTTCAAACCTCTTCAACACAGACGAGTATTGGATGATCATCAAGAGAAACACAGACGAGTGCCATAAGTCAATGATACAAACGAATATCAGATGATGATTTAAAAAACACAGACGAGCGCTTCAGGCAATGATACAGACGAATATCAGCCATTGGTATAGAAGAATACCAGAAATTCAAATACAGTCGAGCATTTGGAGTAGCAATACAGACGAGTACCAGGGTAATTATCAAATCAACACATATGGATATAAGCTACCACAGACAAGTGTGAGGGATGATATAGAAGAGTATCCAAATAATGCAGACGAGCTTCAAACAGATATCAAACACAGACGAGCGTTGGAGAATGCAGACGAGCAACATCAGTTACAACCATGGGCAACTGCTGGGGAAAGCAAACGAGCAATACCAAAATGATAACACAGACGAGTGTTGAGAAATGCAGACGAGCGGCAACAAACATCAAATATCAAACACAGACGAGTGTTGGGATGTGCAGACGAGCAACAACAAATATCAAACACAGACGAGTGTTAAGAAGTGCTTCCATGATGGTTGTATCTCAATCATGGAAGCCTGCGGGGGAAATGACGATCTTTCAGCACGGCTGGGGAGATGCTTCCTCAAATATCCTTTATTTGTGAAAAGAGTTTTGACAATTAAACTCAGTGGGGAATGGGCCTCCCGCTGCCTGCTGGGCATACTCCACTGGTGAAAAATAATCTGCTTGGGGATCCCACCTGCCATGACTTAGCTGGGGAAAACTCTGTTTGGGAGAATGTGACGCCATCCTGCAAAACCTGCAACAACAGAAAACACATATGTGCCTCGGGGACTTGCATGGTATGATCTGTTCATCCATCGTCACCCGACACTCAAAGAAAATTTCAAATGTTTCCCTGCATGGTCATTTTTTTTTAAATTATCACCATGTTTTAAATGCAATGCTATTTTTTTGCCAAAAATTCAGGACATTATTTGCAAGCAAAAGTAAGCACAACACAGTTTTTTTTGACTGAATATTCTTTTTATTGAAAGGCCTCTGAATAGGCAAAGTTTTTTTTACATCAGGAAGCAACCACCTGAAAAGAGGTAGCTACCATAAAATTGAGAAAATAAACTATCCTAATGGCATTGGACACGACATCCCAATGAGTTTCCTTCTTGCTATGACCAGCATGTCTTCAAAACTCTCCATTCTTGCCTTTGCTTTCTGAGGAGATGAGGGAGCTGATTCCTACCCTTCTGATATCGTCAAGCTGTACGAAATGATGACTTGGTTCAGATTACTCAGATCGCAGTTGTTCGCTTATTCCCTTGTTTTGCGTGGATCGCCCTTTCGGGTTTTCAATCCACCGGGATACCCTTTTTTGCCTGAGCTGTCCGATGTGGCTTTTCAACTCAGCGGGTGTACATTTTTATTTATTTTCCCTAACTTTTGCCCGAGCTTTTTATTCTGTTTTTAGCTCGTCGGGATGCCCTTTTCTTGCCTGGACTTTAATTCTGTTTTTGTGTCCAGCGGGTCTTTTTATGCGAAGTATTTTTTAACTGCGTCCGAGTTAACAAGGGATTGGAAATCTTCTCCATCCATAGTGGTGAGCATCAGTGCTCCTCCTGAGAAAACTTTCTTCACTATGAATGGTCCTTCGTAATTTGGGGTCCACTTGCCCCTGTGATCTGAACCTGGAGGAACAATCCTCTTGAGCACGAGTTCTCCTACTTGATACTCCCGAGTACGTACTCGTTGGTCGAATGCTCGTTTCATTCTCCTCTGATAAAGCTGACCATGATAGATAGCTGCTAATATCTTTTCCTCAATTAGACATAGCTGATTGTAGCGAGCACGCACCCACTCAGCCTCATCAAGCTTCACATCCATCATCACACGCAATGAGGGAATTTCTACCTCAACAGGCAAGACAACCTCCATACTATATACCAATGAGAAAGGAGTTGTCCCGGTTGACGTCCTGACTGACATCCGGTACCCATGCAACACAAATGGTAACATCTCATGCCAATCTTTGTAAGTGACAACCATCTTTTGCACAATCTTCTTGATATTCTTATTTGCCGCCTCTACCGCACCATTCATCTTTGGTCGGTAAGGAGAAGAATTGTGATGCTGAATCTGGAAGTCCCGGCACAACTCTGCCATTATCTTGTTGTTTAAGTTGGAACCATTGTCAGTAATGATTCTTTTGGGCACTCCGTATCTGTAAATAATGTCTCTTTTCAAAAATCTGGCTACCACTTGACGAGTGACATTGGCATAAGATGTTTCCTCAACCCACTTAGTGAAGTAATCGATCGCAACCAAGATGAAGCGATGACCATTTGAAGCACTAGGCTCTATTTTCCCGATCATGTCAATGCCCCACATAGAAAAAGGCCAAGGGGATGACATGACGTTGAGCGGGCTTGGAGGAACATGCACCTTGTCTGCATAAATCTGGCACTTGTGGCATTTGCGGGCGTATGAGCAACAGTCTGCATCCATTGTCATCCAATAGTACCCCGATCTCAACAACTTCTTAGCCATAGCATGCCCTCCTGCATGAGTACCGAAAGATCCCTCGTGGACTTCCTACATCAACAAGCTTGCTTCGTGTCTATCCACGCATTTGAGCAAAACCATGTCAAAGTTCCTCTTATACAAAACCCCGTCCGCATTTAAGAAGAAACTAGCAGCAAGTATCCTTAAGGTCTTCTTATCATTGGATGATTCCCCAGCTGGGTATTCTTGCTTTTCCAGGAAAAGCTTGATATCAAAATACCAAGGTTTCTCATCAGACACTGCGTAAAGCATGAGCTGGTGCGTAAAGCCTGGAAATGTCAATCCTGGGCACATAATTCCAGCACAAGAATTTGATGGAAGAAGAAAGAGTAGCCAATGCGTCGGCAAATTGATTCTCATCTCGTGGTATATACTGAAGCTTAACTGTCGTGAAGAACGTCAACAATTTTCTGGCATAATCCCTATAAGGAATTAAATGTTCTTGATGCGTATACCACTTGCCGGTAACCTGATTGATAACGAGGGCTGAATCTACGAATATTTAGAGGGTCTTGATCCAAAGATTAATAGCCTCCTCTATTCCCATTATGCACGCCTCATATTCCGCTTCATTGTTGGTGCAGCCAAAAGTAATTCTGGCAGCGAAGGGAAAGTGAACACCTTCAGGAGTGATAAGAACAACACCAACTCCACGTCCGTTGATATTGACTACCCCATCAAACATCAACTTCCATTTGGATTCAGGGTCTGGCCCCTCCTCCGGAAGTGGTTCCTCGCAATCTTTTGCTTTGAGGTACATGATGTCCTCAACAGGGAAATCAAACTTCATTGGCTGATAGTCATCTTCAAGAGGTTGTTGTGCAAGGTAATCTGACAATACACTTCCTTTGATGGCTTTCTGAGAAGTATATTGTATATCATACTCTGTTAAGATCATTTGCCACCTTGCAACCCTTCCGGTTAACGCTGGTTTCTCGAAAATGTACTTGACAGGGTCTATTTTTGAGATTAGCAGTGTGGTATGGGTCAACATATATTGTCTCAGTCGGCGAGCAGCCCATACCAAAGCGCAACAAGTTTTCTCGAGCAGTGAGTAACGGGATTCACAGTCGGTAAACTTTTTGCTAAGGTAATAAATAGCATACTCTTTTCGACCAGACTCGTCATGTTGGCCTAGAACACACCCCATTGACCCTTCTAGCACAGTCAAGTACATGATAAGTGGCCGTCCTGGAACTGGAGGCATTAGAATCGGAGGTGTTTGCAAATATTCTTTTATCTTTTCAAAGGCTCTTTGACAGTCCTCATTCCACTTGACCATTTGCTATTTTCTTAGCAATTTGAATATTGGCTCACACGTGGTAGTTAGATGAGATATGGACCGTGAAATGTAGTTCAACCTCCCTAAAAACCCGTGCACTTCTTTTTCTGTTTTCGGTGCAGGCATATCTTGTATTGCTTTTACTTTTGCAGGATCCACCTCGATTCCTTTCTGACTAACAATAAAACCCAGCAATTTTCCGGAACGCACCCCGAAAGTGCACTTGTTTGGATTCAACCTCAGCTTGTACTTTATCAGTCTATCAAACAGCTTCTTGAGATTGACCAGATGCTCTTCTTCGTCCCGGGACTTGGCAATCATGTCGTCCACATAACATTCAATCTCCTTGTGTATCATGTCGTGGAACAACGTGACCATGGCCCGCTGATACGTTGCCCCGGTGTTCTTCAAACCAAAGGGTATCACCTTGTAGCAAAATGTACCCCACGGGGTAATGAACGTTGTTTTCTCCATGTCTTCCGGTGCCATCTTAATCTGATTATACCCGGAGAAACCATCCATGAAAGAAAATACCGAGAATTGAGCAGTGTTATCTACCAACACGTCAATGTGCGGTAATGGAAAGTCATCTTTTGGAGTTGCTCTGTTTAAATCCCGATAGTCAACGCACATCCGAACTTTACTATCTTTCTTTGGTACAGGCACAATGTTAGCTACCCAAGGTGGGTAACTAGTTACGGCAAGGAATCCGGCATCCCACTGCTTCTGAACTTCCTCCTTGATCTTCATCACCATGTCAGGACGAGTTCTTCTCAACTTTTGTTTCACAGGAGGATAGTCTTATCTCAATGGTAGCTTATGCACAACAATGTCTGTATCCAGCCCTGGCATATCTTGATACGACCAGGCGAAGATATCCACATATTCACGTAGCATACCAATCAACTCTTTCTTTACCTCGGCCTGCAGACTGGCCCCAATCTTTATCTCTTTCTTCACATCTTCAGTTCTGATGTTGATGATCTCTATTTCTTCCAGATGAGGCTGAATGACCCTTTCCTCTTGTTTCAACAACCTGACCAATTCTTCGGGGAGTTCACAATCTTCCTCAACCCCTTCATCCGCTTGGTAGATAGGATTGTCGAAGTCATGCATGGTCATAGCAGGAACGTTATCACTAGAATCCGGATGATCAACACTGCACAGATGATGTGCTTATTTCAGAAAGAGACGCAAACACACAAACAAAAGAAAAACACATTGCCATTTTATTTGTTTTTTGTGAAAAAAATTAAAATGAAAGAAAGAGAACGCAATTTGTTTGAAAAATGTCCTTTATTTCATGGAAAAATATAAATGCATTAAAAGCATGGTGGCCCTACAAATGGATTCTTGCACCTTGGGCAGAGTTCAGGATTGACAATGCAACATGATAAAAAGAAGAAACAAGTAAATTACTTTGGTTGCCAGGTAACTTGGACGATGTCTTCAGCAGACCAGTTCTTGAGCTCCTCCCCTGGTGCACACGGGTGAATCCTGTTATCCCAGTTGCCGTCACTGTCTCCTTCTTCGCTTGTTGCACAGATATGGTTGCGATCGAGCATCCCAGCGCTTGTGAAAGTAATAACTTTACCACCTTGAGGCCAGTTAGACCCACCAGGCTGATAACCCAGACCAAACTTATCATCTTTCTTCTCTAATTCCAGCAACTTGCCACAGCCTTGGGCACTTCCCGACTGAACTACTTCCTTGGCCTGCTTGTAGGAGTGAATGGAGGTACCTTCTTTCTCATTGTTCCTCTCTACCGGAGCCAAAATGCTGACATTAACCGCTTCGAAGGCCTGACACAGCGTCTCATGGATCTCTCCGTCCATCTCCACATATTTGAAAGTTGATAGGTGGCTCACAAAGATATCTTCCTCCCCACACACAGTGATTACTTGACCATCAACCATGTATTTTAGCTTTTGATGCAAAATGGTGTTACTGCTCCTGCAACATGAATCCAAGGACGTCCCAGCAAGCAACTATACGCAGGTTGAATGTCCATGACATAGAACGTGCTCTTGAATACCTGAGACCATATTTTCACAGGTAACTCAATTTCTCCGAACACAGACCTTCTGGACCCATCAAAGGCTTTCACTATCAAATCACTGGGTCGCAAGACGATGCCATCGACATTCAACTTCATTAAGGCTTTCTTCGGGAGTACATTAAGAGAAGAGCCTGTGTCAACCAGGACATGCGACAAAACAACACCCTTACACTCAATAGTAATATGCAGTGCTTTGTTGTGATTACGGCCTTCTGAAGTGAGGTCCCTATCTGTGAAGCCCAAACCATGGCTTGCATTCACACTGCCCACTACAGCCTCCAGTTGATTAACAGTTATCTCCTGAGGAACGTATGCCATCTGCAACACTTTCAGCAAGGCTTCTCTCTGTGCTGGAGAACACATCAACAAAGACAGAATTGATATTTTGGACGGCGTCTGGTTCAACTTTTCAACTACCTTGTAGTCACTCTTCTTTATTATTCGCATAAATTCCTCTACTTCTTTCTCAAAGGTACCCTGTCCAGCAACAGGAGTTGTCTTTTCTTCAGTCGTTGTTTGCTTTCCTTTAGCCTTTGCCGCAGCTTTAGCCTCAGGATCTCCTCTCAGAACTGGGGGAGCAAAAAGACGACCATTTCTCGTAAAACCACCAACCCCTCCGACGTTCACCACAATCGGGTCAATTGTTACTGACTTACTCTCGACCTTCTGTCCCTCCACATACACATCTGAGTCGTAATTCCATGGGATGGCTTTATCATCAGTATAAGGAACAGGCCCAGGAACAATAATAGTAACAGGACTGACTTCAGGAGCATAAATAGTCACAGGTTCTCTTCTAGCAGGCATTTCAGATGGATCATAGTAGATGGTTATAGTGGACACACAACCACCTTCATTATCAACTTTATCAAACTGCAATGACCCCTCATCAATCAGAATCTGCAACCCCACCTTTAGGTCTTCACAACCGTTCACTGAATTCAAACACTTTCCACAATCAGAACCACATCCCGGGAACACTTGTCCTTTTAGCAGCCTTTCTTTCACTACCAACAATGGAGTCTTTACTTCTTCTACGCTCTGGATCAGGCTTAACTTCTCACCTCCGTCAACAACATTTATTCTCGCCCCTCCATGGTTTGGAATAGGGTTTGAAGTAACATTAGGCGGTGGTGCTAAGTTAATCGCCTTTGAGTCGATCAAATCTTGAACTTTATGCTGTAGCGCCCTACACTTCTCAGTTGAGTGCCCGAGTGCCCCTGAATGGAATGCGCATCTAGCATTGGAATCGTACCCCACTGGAAGCTCTCCAGGTGGTGGTGATGCTAATGTCCTCAGTTGTATCAAATTCAAGTCTAGAAATCTCTGCAGTAATGCAGTGTATGTCATGGGAATTGCTTCAAGCACCCTATTAGTTGGACGAGCTTGTCTCGGCTGATAAGGTCTTTGTTGATAATTGTTACGTTGTGGTTGTTGCTGTTGTTGCTGTAGTTGTTGAGGTTGAGTCTGTACCTGCTGCACAGGACTTGAAGGGATAGTGAAAGCTGCCACTTGCTCATATGATCTTCTATATCCTCGGCCCTGTCCTCGGCCGTACACAGCATTGGTTTCACCTTCTCTTCTTCTCGGAGGCCCATTGAAAGTTTTTCTTACACCGCTCGAGTTACTCGCACCGGTGTCCTGAATCTTCCCCATCTTTAACAAAGTTTCGACCCTCTCGCCTGCTATTACTATATCATTGAACTTGGTAGCTGAACAAGACGCCAACCTTTCGATAAACACCCCTTGCAATGTTCCCATGAACATATCAGCCATCTCATTCTCCAGCAATGGTGGTTGTACTCTGGCAGCGAGCTGACGCCACCTTTGAGCATACTCCTTAAACCCCTCCTTAGCATTTTGAGACATGTTCTGCAGTTGAGTGCGGTTTGGTGCCATGTCCAAATTGTACTGGTATTGCTTCACAAACGCCTCTGCCAAGTCCTTCCAGCTCTTAATGTTGACCCTACTCAGCTTCATATACCACTCCAGGGAAGCCCCAACCAGGCTGTCCTGGAAATAGTACATCCATAGCTTCTCATCGTCAGTATGGGCAGCAATCCTTCCTACAAAGGACTGAAGGTGGGTCTTTGGACATGTTATGCCGTTGTACTACTCGAAATTAGGAACCTTGAACTTGTAAGGGATTCTAACCCCTGGAACCAAGCCTAAGTCAGTAATATCGAACCCCAGAGAGCTCTGTGATTGAATGGCCCTGATCTGCTCGGCCATCTCTTCAAACTTTCTGTTCATTTCAGCCCCTTGGCCTTTCGCTTCGTCCAGCAACGTAAACTATTCGTCTTGACCATCCATCTGTACGTTGTTCAGTCCATCATTGATAATGGTGACCCCTGGTTGTGCCACCGGGATTTCAACCTGACGGGCGCCAACACCGTTACGATTACCTCCATCAACAACCCCGTTGTTCCTGGCTTGACTATTTTCTACCATCTCACGTAAACGTTCTTGATTCTGACCCATCCCTGCCATAAGGGTCATGAAGTTGTCCATTCTCAATCTCAAGTCAGCTAAATCAACCTGCATTTGATCCATGACTCTTTCTCTGTTGACTCTTGTGGGATATCTGTGTATGATCGACTGTTCTCGAACCTTCCTGGGAGCTATAGTTCCTGAAAGGACATAAACCTTAGAAATTGAGGAACTACCTGCAAAACAAACAAACACGTTATATGCATGCAATGTAACTATTCATGTTTCCAAGTTTAGGCACTTGTATGCCCCAGTTCTGGTATTTGCTCCAGATAGCCACTTTGAGTATTAATTTTCAAACTTTCCCTTTGAAGAGTGTTCAGATCTTAGCAGTATCAGACAAACAAGCTTTGCATATTCAGAAATGGTAATTTGCATATTAATACTGCATATCATGGATAAACCATTGCTGGCCAAAAGTTAGAGCACAAACAAAATTTCCCCAAAGGGTTACAAGTTAATACATGAACAAAGGACAAAAGATAAAGCAGGACTCCTACAACAAGTCTGTAGGTAGTCTGAACAACAATAAAGAAAATCTACACTAAAGACCCAGATTCCTCTGCAGCTACCTCTGTCCTGCTCTTCTTCACACCTGCCCTCAACTTGAGCTCTTCAATCTACTTCAGTGCCTCCTCCAAGGCTATCTGGCTTTGTGCCAACTGCTGAGTCTTTTCCCTTCGTATGTTGTGGACTTGTTCCACTTCTTCTTTCTTGAAGGCCATTTGTACCTCGAAAAACTCTTCTTTTCTTTATACTTCTTCTGCTCCTGTTCCCTTTGGCCTTGCAACCAAACAATGGACTGACAAGCTTCTTTAAGAGTCTTCAAAGTCTTCTTGCGCTCCGCTTCTATTTTAGATTCCATCAGACCCAACCTCTGAAAGTGAGCTTCTCTTCCGGCAAACTCTTTCTCTTTAGCTTCCAACGAGGCTTGCATCTTCTGCAGCTTTCCCTCTGCTTCATTTTTGGCACGATTGGCAAGATGGTATAAGTTGACCATTTCAGCATTCTCCACTCGGACTTCGTGCAACTGAGCTTCCAGTTTCTTATACTCTTCAAGGGAGACAGTACTCTGACATGGCACTTCTTTAGGATATAATGGAGCTTCTACTGAGAATGGCATGAGAACTTCCTCTACATGTTTCTGCAACCATGTAGCAAAAGGAGGATATGTCTTGGGATCTACCCTGTGAGCCCAAGCCTGAGATGCTTGTATAACTAACTCTTTGTTTCCCTCCACAGGAAAATACAAAGATTCAGCAAATTCTTCCATATTTGGTGGATCTCTCAGAGGATAACCAAATTGCTTCTTAGCTAATGTTGGATGATAACTGATCACACCTTTTCTTCCTAGCAAAGGCACTCCAGCAAATCTTCCACAACTGACCAACAACTCCTTTCCCAACAGATCTCTGTCATATCCCTAAGCTATATCCTCAGAAGTTAGCCCCATTAGCCTCCTAGACCACCTCCACTCATCTCTCATCTCCTTGAAAGAGCCTGACTTTGGCAATTTCCTGGCAAACCACTCAGCAAACAATGAAGCACAACAGCCCACTGGTCCACCTCTACCTTTCTCATTCCGGTAGTGAACGTTGTAGTAGAAATCTCCCAACAGAGTTGGCACAGGATTTCCTTTAGCAAAAATGGAGATCACTTCCAAGCTCACAAATTCCTTTTCTCCCAGGAAAAGACTAGATCCATACACTATCAAAGCCAGCACAACACCAAAATCCCCCCATTTACCCTCTTTGGCATATTCTTCAGCCTCTGGTATAAGCACATTCCAAGGGAGTCCTCTGCCTTCACTGTCCTTCAGAGCCTTCTTGACCTTAGCAACTGGTAAACGACAGACTCTGGCTATATCTTCTTCCTTGAGAACCACCTCAGACCCATAGTAAGGCAAAGTATCTCTGACTGGAATACCCAAAATGCTGGAAATCTCCTCCAAGGTAGGAGCCAAGATGTAATATGGAAACACAAAACACCGCAGCAGTAGATCATAAAACTGAAGCAAGGTGTGCAAGCTGTCCTTCTGGTCTGCAGTAGGTTTGTCCATGTACTTCAATATCTAATCATACCTCTTTCTGAAATTTCCTAAGACTTGATCATTCATCAGCCCTGCTAATTTCCGAACACTCCTGACTTCTGGTTGAAGAAAAGTATAGTGAACATTCTTTTTCCTTGTAATTCTCTTGACTTCTGCCATCTGGAGAACTAATAATTACCAGAACTGGGTGCTAACTGTGAACAATAACCTGAAAAATGGAAACACAAACAGTTAATGCAAGCATGATGCAATGCAAATGCAATGCAGGCATATGATCAATCTGGGACAATCTGGATACTGGACACTGAATATAAGGACCCTCTGAATAACTAAAAACCAATATCCTTTGAGCCATAACCTTCTGATAGAAATTCTCATAACCATAACACCAAGAAAACCAGAACCATAAGGACCAAATCTCAACAAGGACCACACTGATAATGAGGGTATGTAGAGGCCAAGGGTTCCCGCAAACCTGTAAACCCCTCCCAATCTCACTGGTGTGCTCCGGGTCAGAAATCACGGACTCTCAAAGCCGAATAGCAATAATACTTTCACCATTTCCTAGAAATGGCTCATGACCAAATCAGGGAATCGGTTTGGCATTATATACTATGCAGGGAGGCCTCAGTTGAGTCCGGGAAAACAAGGTCATCCTATGCAAGTCCCCGGTGGGCCCTCGGATGTGAATGGGTTTGCCACAAAATGTGGTCTGCCACTGTCATCACTAGAAAAGGATGTTTCCACAAGGTTCTCAATGATCGGTCCCCAGCTGCACGTAACTGTCAGGGTTATGAAATGAGAGAGGAAGATCCCCAAATCAAGACATTTCCAAGACGATCGCAAATCTGAGTGTGGAACTCACTACTACCCCCATGACAAGATCTCATGAGGCCAAAGTGAAACCACTCTAAGTCCTAAGGTGCACTCGAGCCGTGGTAAATAGCTCATCTCTCAGAAACAGTATCACCCAAGCCCACCAAACAGAAGATCCAATCCAGACAGTCCAGTATACAATATGATGCAGAAAATAAATACTGAAAACTGTAAATAAAGCTGTAAATAAACTGTAAATAAACAACAGTAAAAATACAACATACAACAACAAGCAATCAACACCCAAAGAAACAGAAACAAACAAGCGCTAGGAGAGACTCACAGTGGAACCAGAGATTCTGGGTTCGATCCCCAGCAGAGTCGCCAGCTATCGCTCCCCCGGATTTCCATCCTGGTACAAACGCGAAAGTGGCGCGGAAAAGAATAGAGTCGCCAGCCAGGCATTTTTATCCCGAAGGAACGGGAAAGGTAATGCTGCACAAACTAGAAGAAAAGAAAAGGAAGACACGGGTCCTACGAACCAAAGAGACTGAGTTCGGGAGTCGGTTACGACCTAGGAAGGTATTAGCACCCTAGATCGTCCGCCGTACCCAACGGGATCCACGCTTGCAAAGAAAATGTTTCAAAGGGTGAAGAAATGAAAGCTATTGCAAAGAAAATGAACTGAACTGGATAAAAGAAAAGAAAATGGAACTGAAAAAGAAATGAAAAGGAAAAATATAGCGAAAATAAAGATTGTGCTCGAACGGGCCCTACCCCGCTGCCTACGTACCCCACTGGACATGAGGATTAGAGTCGCCGTAGTTCCCCTAACTAGGGGTGAAAAAGATTGCTTGTGTCTTAAGGCTTGAACTGCCTATGTCAATGCTCAGGTGTTGCAGGTTTGGACGACGAGTGCGTTACCGTCTTGCAAAATGACAAGTAGGAGCAAGTTCGCGGACGGAGCGAAAGAGATGAGAAAAGAATTCCCGAAGGAAGGACGCTTACTGTTTGTTTGTATTTTTTAGAAGCTTTTAGGAATGTGTCACAAGGAAGTGAACTCAAGCTCTTTTCCATGGAATGTGTACTTGTCACTACATTCCAAGATGGAATAATAGAACAAGCACACTCAAGTAAGGAGAAGATCCCCAAAACTTGAATCCAGATATTAGGGCCTAAGCTCACTAACTCATTAACTTATTAAATGTTTTTTGTATTTACAATGAAGAAGTGTGTTTTATGATTCTCTTGGTGAAGATGGTACCCTGATCAGACTTGTGCATCACAAGACAAACTTGTACTATCCCAAGATGGGAAGACTACAAGTGACTCATGGGATAAGGCTATTGCTCAAGATATCACTTCAATATTAATTAAGTGTCTTCTTTAGGGTTTTGAGATGAGAAGAGAAGAGAAACAAAAGGATCACAAAGGTAAAAGTCTAATGGGGGACTAATGAATCCTAATGTTATCATGCAAGGTAATCCTAAGTTAGTGAGGTTTACTATCCTAAAGAAGAAAGAAAGAAGAAAAGCAAGAGAATGAAGAAGAATAGAAGAGAGAGGAAGTAAGGCCTAAGCCCAACAATCACAATAATAGTATCAATAAAGAAAGGAGAGGAGATAAGAATTGGAGATGTGGGTATCACATCCACACCTCTCACTTACCAAAGCCCTTGAAATGGTTAGTTACACAAGCATAAATGCAATACAAAATTAACATAATGTCAAACCAAAGTCACACAACCAGAAGTGAAGTCATACACAAATGCCCAAATGCAAACTCAAAGCACAAGAATGAGAAAAGAATCATACAACTCAACATTATGCATCACCATGACAAACAAGGTGAACATGAGAAGATGCAAAGAAAAATAGTCAAAGCAACACCACCAAGTGAAAAACCAGAACCCTATCATGTTAATAAAGTGTCTAAGGACCATATGAGATGAAGAGAAGAAGTGCACACTCAAGAATTTGCATCATGGGAAGCAAAGAAACAAGAGAAGTGAAATGAGCATACATAAGAATGAAAGGATTTCAAAAGGAAACAAATCACAAAATATTTAAAGGTACAAACACCACCTCAAGACCAGAGAGATACCAATATCCTAATAAGGCTCTAATCAAGCTAAAGAAGTTGGCACAAGTGCCCTTCTAACCTAAAGATTGATCACATGACCCAAAGAAAGCAAAAGGGAACAAGCAAGGAACAAAAATTCAAAACAATTCAAATATACATTCAAAAATTCCACAAACTTGCTCAAATGAACTTCAAAAATACAACATTATCATGCCAAAAGGAGAGAATGAGAATCAGAAGCTAAGCAAGTCAAATGAGGGTTCATACATGGATTAGGGTTAGAAAGCTTTATGCACAAGTTAGAGATCAAAAGCAACTAAAAAAAATTCTAAAAATCAGAACAAAAATCACCAATAAACTACATCTCATCATGAATCCGGAGCAAAAAGAACCATCTAAAAATTCAAAATAATGATAAAGATAGAAAATAAACAAGGCAGCATACTTCAAAATGAAATATAATCAATTAATTAAAAGAAACAATTAATTTCTGCGTGACAATTAAAAATAAATGAAAAATAAAAATACCAAAAATTAAAGAAAACTAAAAGAATCATTCCTGTATTTTTTTGTAATTTTTGATGACCTAAAACTATTTTTAAAAATTGAAAAGCAAACTGAAAATAAAAAGAAATAAAATAAAGAAAACAGGCAAGCAATTCTAGCTCAATCCCATTGGGCTTCCACACAGGGGGGGGGGGGGCAATAGCAATTGTAAAGCCCAAAGGTTCAGCGCAGTTCACAGCAATTATTGTGGATATTCATAAAATCAGGAAAAAACAAGGACCCTCAGATCAAATGTACGCATGGGTTTAAGTCATTCATTAAACCAAGTCCTCACATTCATTGGACAGAGTGTGTGAGTGCACATTAGTTGTGGTGTGTGCGAAATAAAATGATTAATTCAGTTTACAAAAGAAAACATAAAATCACGTGCAAGGGAGGGGGTAATTTTAATGTGTTGTCATGAGGTCATCCGTCCAGATCATGCATCCTACGGCTGTGCATCATCTTCTTCATTCAAACTTAGATGAACAAAAGTCCAGAATCCGGTGACCGGAGCTAGGGCTCCGGCACCGGAAAATTCAAACCAAGAACAAAACCATATGAACAGAGCCACAAACCTCCAGATATGATCATCTAATCAATCTAAACACGAATCCAACACTCAAATACACAAATACTCCATGAATTCATCAAATCGAAGAAAATAAAGTTTGAAATCAAACTTTCAGATCCATATTTCTCACTCATTATTCATGCATTTTCAAATCTAATTAGTGCAGCATACTCAGCAAAGTTCACAGATCACAATGCACATAAGAAAAACAAGTTCTAGATCTATGAATTTCAAGTCATACCTGAGATGGAACCACTTCAAAATCACCAAAATAGAATTCCAGATGCTGCAGATCTGTGTACTTTGATTTCCTCTTGCAAAATAAATGCAAGATGAAGCTTGAGAGAGCCTGAATTTGGAGCTTCGATGCAAACTGCTCTGAATGACAACTTCTTGTTTCCTCACTTTCAGCTTTGATTGATGAGAGAAATATGTTCCTTGAAGCTTGTAGAAGAAGAATATGAAGAGAAATGTGAGAGGTGTGGCTTGGGGAGAGAGATTCGAAAACTTTTGCTCTTGTGCAAGAAACTTTGAATCTGAAAAATGAGAGAGTGCTAGCTTGCATTTAGGGTTTGATTGGCTTTTATATCATGCACACATCATACTGATTAGGGTTTTGTGGTGAGTGGTAGCATGAGTTGTGTGATAGGGATTGTTTTGCAAAATTGCATGAAGAATGATAATGACCAATTTGCTCGTGCATTTGATTCCTCATTGCACATGCTGATCTCTCATCCCAGCCCTGATTCATGATGAGATGATCCTGCCCCTCAGATGTTGGTGTCATGCCTTTCACATGATCATGCATTTTTGCCTTTTGTGAAATACACCACCTCCCATGCACGAATTTGTTTGTTTCCTTGGGCAAAAATTCTTCTCATGCATTGCCTTGAAGAACTATAATCTTATTTTGTCCATAACACCACTTAAAAATAAGTTACATGAGGTTTTGCATTTGGGGGAGGCTTGAAATTCATGTCATGCCCTAGAATTCAAGTGACTTTCGAAGGTCTCATCTCATAAACCATGAGGGCTATGAAAAAGTACTTGTACTTTTTTAAAAATGGGAGACCTTAATCTTCAACTTTCATGTTTGGTGGTAATTCATTTGAAGCTTTTTTCACCAAGTTATGTGACTTTGAAAATTAGGGCAAAAAGTTGCCAAAATTAGAAACTTCCATGACCAATCACATGCCAAAAATGAAAAACACCTCAAAACCTCTTGATTCTTGATCTTTAATCTTGCCAAACCTTTTCTAAGGTTATAATAACATCCCTTGACTAGAAAAATAGGGTTTGACCCTTTTAAACTTCATAGTTGACTTCTAGAATGCACAGTTGACCAATTTCTTCATTTACAAACAACTGAAGAAATACCTGATTTCCACAAGGAGTTTTCTCACCAAATTTCATCCCTATGGTCCTCTTAATATATGAAAGACTTTTCCCAAATGAAATGGCCAAAGTTACAAAGTTTTCATGCTTGAAACTCAAACCCTAAGTTGGGATCATTGTGTAGGAGCTTGCCCTAGCTTGAATTCCCTGATGATCCTCCAACCTCCTGGGCTTTTGTGAATGATCTTAAGCTTGTGAATGCAGTGTAGACTCCTCATAGGACTTGGGCAAATCCAATGGGCCTCTTATTATAGCTTGTGGTGCCTCAAATCCCTCCACAAATGATCATATGCCTAATGCTAGGTCATGAGAATGTTATGCCTCATCTTTCCATGCAAAAATGCCAAGAATATGATATGCTTATGATGAATATGATATGAATATGATTTGGGGATGATGCTTAAAAAGAAGAGGGCAAATTTGGGGTGTTACACTTAAAAACTCATTCTCATTAAAATCAAAGTAAGGATTACTAGTGAAGTACAAGCCTCAATAATCCTAATGAGAGAAAAGTAAACTAGGCCTAGGGGATCATATCCGAAGAAGATCCGAATCCTGGCTGGTACTTCATGCGAATCCTCTTAATCTCCTTCTTGTACCGATCTTCCATGTCTTCCTTATCCTTCACCAACTAGTCCACAATGGCCTTCCAGGCACCGGATGTAGGAGGAATAGTAGATGGAGTACAAGAGGAAGATAAATCCTCTCTTAGCCTCTTCGTAACACGCCGCTCAAGTAACTCAATGAGATCATCCTTCTCCTTCAACTGCTCTTGCATCGTAGTCTTCTCAAGTAGCCATTATTCTTTCTCTTTCTTCATCTTGTCCAACTCTTCTTGAAGAGCAACCTTCTCATCAACGGGAGGAAGAAAAGCGGACAATGGTAATATAGGAAACAAAGGCTCCTCAGGTGGATAAGGCATCTTGAGCTTGGAAGCCCTAAATCGAACCCACTGGATGTAACACTCGGAGGGAGCAAGGTGTTGTATTCCTAATTGACCTTTCTCTTTCCGATGAACTGCATGCCAAGAATGAGCAATCTTTTTCTTCATTTCTACATGATCTGCACCATTAAGAAAGAAGAAACGGGATAAGGAAAGATTGTTTGGTATGTCCTTCAAACAATATCCCAACTGTCGCCTAGCAAGAATAGGGTTGTAACTAATTCCCTCACGTGTACCAAGAAGAGTTACATTAGGAAATTCTCCACAACTATCAATAAGCACTCTAGTATCATAATGGGAACAATACCAATTCATATCCTTATGAGAAAGTGACATAATCCTTTGAGACCATCTTCGATTCTCTCTATTGTCCTTGAAGACATCGGACTTTGGTAGGTGCGAAATAAACCACCTGTAAAGAAGAGGCGCACAAAACACAATCTCTCCATCACCTTTGGAAGTCCTATAATGAAAGGCATGATACATGTCTCCAAGCAAAGTAGGTACCGGATTCTTCTTCAAGAAAATCAGAATGGCATTCTCATCCACAATACCATCTAAGTTAGGAAACAAGACAATCCCATAAATGAGCAAAGCAAGAATAGCCTCAAATGCATCCTTATGACCCAAAGTAAGTGAAGTAGAAGCTTTCCCCATCAAGAACTTAGCATTAATACCACAGACACTCCCTTTTGGAAGAAACTTCCCATTAAGATCGGACTCCTTGAGAAAAAGGGCTTTGGCGATGACTTTGGTAGTAAGCTCCTTCTCTAAACCACTGAAAAGAAATTCCTTGTCCAAAATAGGTGAACCTATCCAATGAGAGTACTCCTCCAAGGTCGGCACAAGCTGATAATCAGGAAAGGTGAAACAATGATGCAACGGATCATAGAACTGAGCTAAGGTAGGGAGAATCCCCTCTGGTACATCGGTATCCAAAATAAACAAGAGCTTTCCATAACATTTCCGGAACTCCTGGGTATCAACCACCATTGCTCCTAGCCTTCTTAACTCCACTATATTAGGATTCTTGAAGGTGTACTTATTTGTGTTCCTCCTTTCAAAATTCATAACCATAGACATCTGAAATTTTGCAAAAGTTCCTTATGAGTCCCTTGAAATCTCAAAAACAATGCTCATGAATGCATGATGGCATGTATGCAACAACCACAAACAAGATCACACAAAGCACACGGGTTTAGGTTCCGAGTCACGAGCATGAAGTCAAGGTAATAGAACACCAACCCACACAGGTAAGTACTAAGGTTTCGTCTTCATTGTACCTGCAGAAAACATAAAGGGTGCTAACAGAGGTGCCCGGAGTTAACATCCATCTTTAGAATATCATCGGTACGTTGGATTACTCCCCAACCGATAACATTCTTAAAATAGACCTCGTCCGAGTGTAGTATCGTGTGACAACCACCTTAGGTTTACACCTAGACAGTTTCCGCACTACGTTCCTAAATTGGCTTGGATGGGTTAAGGGTTCTACGGTCCTCAGTATGATCAGTTCAAGGTCGGAAAATAATGCCACGTATGATTACTCATCATGATATTGATAATCCAAGAGAGCCTAACCGAGTGGAGATTATCAAATTGATTTAGCTTTGGACTACTCCATCGCTTATCGCTTCGAATATCACCGTCCTATCATAAGTTCAACTCAGATCCGGGTTAGAATCTATCTCACTCACAGAGGATCACCAAAATCAAAACAGAACAAACAAATAACAAACAAATCAAACCAAAGCAGTAAATAAATCAAAGTAGGTCGAATCCACTTAGAGATTACTCCCCAGCAGAGTCACCACTTTTCTGTAGCGGTAAAATCATGAGTGTAAGTTATTAGCTAACTTAACTCAAAGTAAACAGAGTCGCCACCGTGCTTTTATTTTATTCCAAATGGAAAAGGGAAAAAGAGCGAATAAAACCTAATGAATCTAAAAGCAAAAAAGCTAAAGAAACACATCAGAGAAACAGGTAAGGGGATAAGTTACACAATGGGAAGGTTTTACGCACCCAAAATGTCTGTGGTACTCCACGGGAGCCCTTTGAAAAATTTATTGCTTTTGGTTTGAAAATGGTTTGTTTGAAATGAGTGGTGGGATGAGAAAAGAATTATTTTTTTAATATTTTTGTGTTTGAAGAGGTTTAACGCCTCATGCCTACGTACCCACAAAGTGCAATGCGAGATCAAAACCTTGTAGTTCGTGGTACAAAATTTGAAAAGAAACAATGAGTTGAATTGATTTTAAAATGTAGAGATAAGTCGTCATTCTTTAGCGAATAATTCCACTAGAAAGAATGAATCATATCTAAACATATGAGAAGAAAAGTGCACGAAGGCACAAAAACAATTGAGTGAGTTTTGAATTTTTTAAAGTCTTTGAGAAGAAAATTCCGATATGCTTATATGGATTAACATTCATTAAGAAGATGGAATGAAAAGGTAAAATCGCTTGACCTAAGTCAAGGTTTGATTGCGAAAACGTTTGAAGTTTGAAAACAAAGAAGATTTGAAAATAGGGAGAAGATTTGAAAATTTAAGAAGTGGGAGGAGATGAAGTGACTATCCTAAGACTCGAATGTAAAAGTTAAGAGAAGAGCGATCAAACTGTGTTATGAACATTCTTCAAAGCAAACAGATTTCCATCTTCATAAACAAGTAAACTAAATCGAGGCCAAGGTCTTCAATCGATAAAAACTTGAGCAAAGGGAAAGGTCCTAGAATCTAAGTCCAATGCTGAGGATAGTGGCCATAGTCCAAGAATTAAAGTCACAAGTCTTTTTAGATGTTTGATCTTCTATTTAATGTTTTTGCGTCCAAATGGACAAAAGAAAAACCACAAACATAACAATATAAACATAAACAATATGGTGGATGATATAATATAATAAGAGCATAATAAAAGAGATAAGAAGCGAGAGATTGAAATAAAGAGGATAAGGTGCGAGAATGAATTAAAATATTAGTATATTAATAGTATTATAATAATTACATAGAAATGGTATGATGAACTTAATCAAACACAACCACAAAAGGATAACCAAAAATCGAGAGGCAACCGGATCCAAATGGATCTTATTCCAAATTCGGGACAAATTTAGGTCTATGTTAAGCAATCACCGAGTAATTTAAGAAGTAATTACCCTACAAATGAGGCCAGCCACCACCAATTAAGGTGGAAAATATTTGTGCTAATACATGTTAGAGAAATGATATTATGAATCATTCTCCGAAAACATGTCGCACGAAAAGAAAAAGTAATGGTCTAATCTTAATCAAGAATTCATATTGAATTATCGAATGCAACCTATCACGATCCCAAAGTATGGAGAATGATCCAAATGATCATTCATCCATAGATTTGAAATAATGAAGATTAAACATATTTGAAAATCAACAATCTACGAATCGGAGATCTCATCGACCAAAGAAAAAAATGAAAGAAATGGATCTTAATATAAAATCCAAATAGTAAAATAATTTTAAAAAAAAATCTTTACAAATATTTTTTAAAGTTCATAGAAATTAACAAAAATTTGAGAAAAACAATTTATATACAAAAATGTGAAAAAAACAAAATAAAGAATAGTTAAAAAAAAGAACAAAATGAGATAGAGGGGGATCTGCAGGCTTAGGGTGTGATAATAGCAAATGAATTGGTCCAAGGCATTGAAGGCCCAAACCAATTCTTATTAAAAAAAAATATAAAAAAAAACAAAATATAAAAAAAAATGGAATCAGAAACGTGCTTCTTTTCCTTGAGGATTGCTGCGGCTTATTCATTCAACAACAAATCAGACAGAAAATAAAATCGCCGCCTCTCATCTACTCACCGTCAATCGCAAATCTTCGGCTCTCTTCCTTGATTTCGCGGACAACCTCCCTCTCACAAACTCAGCTTCTCTCTGATTTCTCTCGGTGTCTCGCGATGAATTGATATTCCAGATCTCTCTCTTTGATGCGGTGAAGCTGTGATGGTTACTGATAAAGAAAGGTGATGGAGTGAATTGAAGTGAAGATATATGAAGGTTGAATCTCAGAATTGATTTTTTATTGTTTGAAGCTTTGATGAAGGTGGAGGTTGAGGGTAGAATTTAACAGGGGTTAATTGGCTATGAAAGCTTGAAGAAATTGGTGAGAGAAGTGTTGTTTATATAGAGGAATTGAGGTGGGATTGAGTTTGAAATTGGTTGCCGTTTTGTTCAGTTTTGGAAGCGTTTTGGAGGGTCACAGTATTGGTGTTTTTGAGCGCGGAATGAGTGAAGTCGTTTGACTTATTGAGGGTCTGCATTTTGTGTTCATGCTTTCTTTGTGTGTTCAGGTGAGTTTTCAATTCTTCCGTGCATTTTGGTCAGTGAAAACCTCGTGTATACTTGCTGCATTTTTCAATTTTCTGTGTTGCGTTTAAATTGATTTCAACCTGCGTTTTATGTGTGCGCTAGGTTTCACGTGAAAAGCTGATGTGTATTGGAAAGTGAATTCACGTGTGAATTTGGAGCTGGGCAGTTGGTGGCTTAACGGCTTGTTCACATGTTTGCGTTTTGGTGTGGCTTGATGGCTTGTGGAAGTGAATACGGAAACGGCTTGCGTTTTGGGCAAATTGCGGGTGTTGCGGCTGGTGCTGTGAGGAAGGCATGAATCAATGCTTGGCGTGGGCTGTTATGCTTGCGTTTGAAGTGTGGGCTTTGTTGTTGTGTATGTGTTCAGCTTATGCAAATTCGTTTTGACTAAGAGGCTTGGAGTATTGCAACCGAGATGTTATTTACGGCGTAACACTGTTCGCTGAAGGAAAGCTGCTATTGGAATATGATATGGGCTTGCATACATTTTTTCATTTTTTTATTTTTTATCAAATTTGGTCATAAAAAATGGGCCTTATGAATGTGGGCTTGGTATTGTAGATTTTTTTTGTTTATTTGTACTAACTTGGTAAGGGAATGATAATGGGATTAGAAATAAATTGGGTAGAATTGGACAAGAGTGATTTTTTTTAATAGAATATGAGGGGAAAAATGGATTAAAAGAAAATGAAAAAAAAAATTTAATATGAAGAAAATGGATTAATAATGGTTTGGAATAATAGTCACTATAAGGAATGGTAAAAAAAATGGATTTAGTAATATTTTGTGGAATGGATAAAAAAATCGAAAATTAATTATGTATATAATGGTTATAAAATGGCGGTTTAATCGAAGAATAGGTAATGAATGAAGTGATGATTTTTTAAGCCCACAACCAACTTTTTGATTTTTTTTTACATGCCACTTGATTAAACTGAACACAGTCATTCCTGAACCACTGAATAATTTGCAACTTAAGACACAAGCATCTGAATCGTCTGAAACCTGCCCTGATAATTCGAATCCATGCGGAGGAAAATAAATCCTCAAATGAATCATTGGTGAACTGATGACACTCAATCGAGACCAAACTTCAAACAGAGCACTGCCTGATAAATTGATGATCTTAGCACGCAACACAGCTTAAACTTTTGAGTACACATTGTCTGAGAAATGAACCACAGTCACACATAACTTGCAGTTGACACAATATTTTGATAGTTTGACCAAAATTATGTCAAACTTCCCTCGAATCAAATCGTGAACTGAACAACCACACTTAACTTCAAAACATTGTCTTGTCTTTGCAAACCTGCAACACAGAGAAGAAGAAAAAGCAAACTGCAACATATTTTTGTATTTTGGTTAGAAATTAACAAATGAAAAGCAGGTAAAAGCATGGTGATCCCCTGTGAGGCATAGACCTGCAACTGAAAAGGATAAACGAACCATTGCGTGATCTTGTTTGTATGCAAGATGCAGATGAAATGCGAAGAAATCTTAGGGCAAAAATTAGGGTGTTACAGATATGATACTGAAACTGCAACTGAAGGTAACATGAAATACATTAATATCACTGCTAATGTTTTGGAAAAGAATAAAATTTTAGAAAAACTACCAAAATTTCCTTCTGGATTACATTATAATTATATACACGCAATTGAATGTAATTTGATAGTAAAAGAAGATCCCAAAACGATAACATTATGGCATGATGGTTCAGGTCACCCTGGTGCAACAATGATGCGTAAAATAGTTGAAAGTATACATGGTCATCCATTGAAAGGTTTAAAGCTTACAAAATGAGATAAACCATGCAAAGCTTTCTCTCTTGGAAAACTAATAACAAAGCATTCACCAGACAAAATTCACACAGATTTACCAACATTTCTTGAAAGAATTCAAGGAGATATATGTGGAGCTATCCATCCACCATCAGGACCATTCAAGTATTTTATGGTATTGATTGATGCATCTAGTAGATGGTCATATGTATGTTTACTGTCAAGTCGTGATATGGCATTTGCAAAATTTCTTGCACAAGTAATTAAACTTAGAGCTCAATTTCCAGATTATACTATAAAGAAAATTAGACTTGACAATGCCAGTGAATTTACATCTGAATCGTTTAATAATTATTGCATGTCATTTGGAATTACTGTTGAACACCTTGTTCCTCATGTGCATACACAAAATGGTTTAGCGGAGTCATTAATCAAACGTCTTCAATATATTGCTAGACCATTAATAATGAGAACTAAACTACCCGTTACTGTTTGGGGTCATGCAAGTTTACATGATGTAACACTCATACATTTAAGGCCAAGTGCTGATCATAAACATACCCATTATCAACTTACAATTGGTAAAAACCTAATATGTCACATTAAAGATTTTTGGTTTGTAGTATATGTCCTAATAGCTCCACCACAAAGAACTAAAATGGGACCTCAAAGGAGATTGGAAATATACGTCGGGTATGAATCGCCATATATTATTAGATATCTTGAACCTTTAACATGTGATGTTTTTCAGGCAAGATTTGCTGATTGTCATTTTGACGAAACAAAATTTCCAACATTAGGGGGAGAAAACAAACAATCAAAAAATGAAATATCATGGTATGTACCACATTTATTACATTTGGACTCATATAATAAATCATGGGAAGAAAATGTAAAGAAAATTGTGCACTTACAGAATTTAGCAAATCAACTGCCAGATTCATTTACTGATTTGAAAAGAGTCACAAAATCACATGTATAAGCTGTAAATGTCCCAACTCGGATTGAGATTTCGAAAATAAATGATGTAGCAAGTACATCAAAGGCACACTTGAAACGTGGCCGACCTATGGGATCCAAAGACAAAATCCCAGAAAAATAAAGGGTATGGAAAAGATGAATTAGGTTGACAATGATCTTGAAAAGAAACTAGATAATAATAAATCAACAGTTGAAAAACGTGCTCTCGAAGAAGCATAAGATGATGATAATGAGATCATTGATAATGAAATGAAAATAAGAATGATCTTGAAATTTCAATTAATTATGTTGATACAGGAAACTTTTGGAATCGAAAAGGTATAAATATAGATGAAATATTTTCATTCTCCATTGTATGTGAAATTATGAATGAAAATGATGACCCTGAACCAAAAACTATGAATGAGTGTCAAAACAGACATGATTGGAGTAATTGGAAGGATGCAATAGATACTGAATTAAATTATTTTAAAAATCGAAAAGTATTTGGCCCCATTATAGCTATACAGAAAGATGTGAAACCGGTTGGATATAAATGGATCTTTGTAAGAAAACGAAATGAGAAAAATGAGATTGTCAAATATAAGGCTCGCCTTGTTGCACAAGGTTTTTATCAAAGACCAGGAATCAATTATGAGGTAACTTATACCTGTTATGAATGCCATTACTTTTCGTTATTTAATTGGTTTATCAATATTTAACAAACTTGATATGTATCTTATGGATGTTGTTATTGCTTATTTGTATGGATCACTTGATACTGATATATACATGAAAATCCCAAAAGGATTTAAAATGGTTGAGACATTAAAACCTAGATAAATGTATACAATTAAGCTACAAAGATCATTGTATGGATTAAAATAATCAAGACGCATGTGGTATAATATACTAGGTGGATATTTGCTTAAAGAAGGTTATGAAAATAATCTTATTTGTCCTTGTGTTTTTATAAGAAAAACAATATCTGGTTTGATAATAATTGTTGTATATGTTGATGATTTAAATATAATTGGAACTAATGGAGAAATAAAGGATGCAAGAGATTACTTAAAGAAAGAATTTGAAATGAAAGATATCAGAAAAACAAAGTTTTGTCTTGGTTTACAGATTGAGTATACTAAAAATGGTATATTGGTACATCAATCAAATTATACAGAAAGGATATTGAAAAGGTTTAATATGGACAAAGCAAACCCTTTAAGTACTCCAATAATGGGTAGAACATTTAACGTTAAAAATGATCCTTTTAGACCCAAGGAAGTTAATGAAGAAAATTTTGGCTCTGAAGTACCATACCTGAGTGCTATTGGGGAACTCATGTATCTTGCTAACTATACAAGACCTTATATAGCTTTTGTAGTTAACTTACTAGCAAGATTTAGTTTGATTCCTACTAAAAGACATTCGAAAGGAATAAAGCATATATTTTGAAATCTTCGAGGTACATATGTGTCGCTCCCGGGATTTTCATCCTAGTACAAACGCGAAAGTGGCGCGGAAAAAGTAGAGTCGCCAGCCATTCATTTTTATCCCGAAAGAACGGGAAAGGTAATACTGCACAAACCTGAGGAAGAAAGAACGGACAAGGTCATGCGAACCAAAGATCTAGGTTTGGGAGTCGGTTACGACCTGGGAAGGTATTAGCACCCCAGATCGTCCGCGTACCCGACGGGATCCACGCTTGTTTGTCTGTTTCAAAGGGTGAGAAATAAGATGTTCTTGAACAAATGAACTGCTAACTGGAATGGGAATGGAAATGAGGAAGGGAACTGAAAAAGAAAATGGAAAGAAAGAGGAAAATGTAGGGAAAATAAAGAATGTGCTTGCACGGGCCCTACCCCGCTGCCTACGTACCTCATCAGGAAAATGAGGATCAGAGTCAACGTAGTTACCCTAACTAAGATAGAAACTTTGTTGTGTTTTTTAAGATGACGTTAGCATAGCTCTAGCTCAGGTGTTGTCGGCTCTGACTCGAGGGTGTTTACCGTATCTCTGTTTGAACTGTCGAGGTAAGTCGTATCCGTCCACAAAGAGTAGGAGATGAGAAGAGAAGACGCGATGTCTTTGTTTATTGTCTTTTATGAGAAGTGTTTTGAGTGTATTGTTTGTAGAATTTATTAGGTGTTTATCTTTTGAGGTGAGAAAGAGGACTCAAATCGGAAAAGGACAAACTAAGGGGGACTAAGACCAACCCTAAGTTGTTTTATTCAATACCAAAGGAGATCCTAATGGTTAGTGTGACTTTCTAATCCTAATGTGAAGGAAAAGAAGAAAGGAGTATTAGAATGAAACTTACTTCCTAAGGAAGCTAAGTCTATTCTACACAAGAGGGAGAAATCCTACCAAACATAAGTATGAAAGGTAAAGGAAATTGAATGCAAATTAAATGCATAAGGGATAAAAGGATAAGGTGTAAGGAAACATACCTCAACCTCCCTACAAAACAAAGGTTAGTATTGCGTTTGATAAAAAGGAATAAGGTAAACACATACCAACTAATTCTAAGGTAACTAGGACCTAAACTTGACTCAATCCTAACTCTTAAGGGGTTTAAAAGTAATGCTAAGCTAATACCAGCATCTTTTTACAGCTCTCAAATGCACAAACAACTATGAAAATATTGCACAACACCAACAGCCTACTGCAGCTAACACACAACATGCAAAAATAGGTGTAAAAAGTATGAACAAGCAACAAACAACACACATTTAACATCTATTACTTCACACCACTGCTATGAAAAACAAGGCAGATTTGACTCATTTTTTAATTATGCACAAAATCAATGATAAATGCACAATTGTCATGCAACATGATCAAAATGCATCATAACACATGATTAAATGAACATTATTATTATTTTATGAGGGTTTAAGCAAGAATGCACCAAATGCTCAATTATGCACCAAGTATGCAACACGTATAACACCTAAACATGATGGACATGAATACGCATCAACCTAAGTCAACAAAATGACATGAATCTTGATGCAAAAAATCAGAATTGGTTGATATGAAAAGGTGTAAACACCCCAAATTTTCCCTCTCTCTTTCTCACACCTTGGCTTGTGTTCCTTTATATTGCATTGCATAAGCATACCATCTCACACTGCATAGTTATTTCACTGCATAAGTTGGACAACTAGGGTTTGTGGTCAGATGAATCTTAGAAGTGGTTTGAGATATCTCAGAGGCCATGAAGCTTTCCAAGAGGGTCCATGAGTGTTCCATGATCATATTATATCTCCAAGTTTGCTTTGAAGTCACAAAATCTCAGAGGATGACACAGTTACCCAGGCAGGCTCAGGGCTCCTGCATAGATGACTGGAAATTAGGGTTTTGGGTTTGAGGCCCTTACACTCAAAAAATTTGGCCATTCTTAATTATATTGGTCTATATATGATATAAGGAACATGTGTATCAAATTTGAAGCAAAAAATTCCTTGTGGAAGTCATCTGATCAAATGGTAACTTGTTGTGCAAGAAAAGTCAGAATCAGGGCATCTGAGGCCACCAACAAGGGTTCCAAAGGGTCATCATCATCAATTTGAGGTCCTATGATCTTTACTTGATATTAGGAATGCTTGGAAGTTCACAAGATTGAACAATTTTGAGCCATTTGAAAACTTGCCATTTTT
The DNA here is from genome assembly GCA_963966055.1 of Lathyrus aphaca. Lineage (NCBI taxonomy): Eukaryota > Viridiplantae > Streptophyta > Magnoliopsida > Fabales > Fabaceae > Lathyrus > Lathyrus aphaca. The sequence goes on from OZ014523.1 coordinate 408,270,828, forward strand.
GGACATGACTTGTAATGAAAATTTTCCATTTGGGAAAGATCTTCAACCTCCTATTTCTTGATCAAAAAGGTTTCAAATGAATTTTCTTCAAACATGAAAGTTGTAGATTGGATCTTCCCATTTTCAAAAAGTACAAGAACTCCTCTTGATTCATCCTAGAACTCAAGATATGATGGATCAAAGTTGGCAAAAATCACATAATTTTCAAGTTCATGTCAAAGGGGGAAATGTGCAAAATGGTATTTCAGGCCTTTATGTGATCTCTAATCCACTCAAATACATCATGCCATGATCAAACAACTTCAAAAGATCAGAGTTGGGCCAAGAACCTAGGGTTTTCATTACTTACTTCTCAAGAAATGTCAAAGTTGGAAAAATGCAAAATCTATGAGAACTCTTGAATCAAGCCATACAGCTCACAACTTTCGATCCAAAGGCCCTCCTTGAAGCCAGCTGAGGCAGCCCAAGACCTCAAATCACTTTTGTCCTAGCCCATGCCTCAAGTACGCAAACTTTTGACTTTTTGCATTTCAAACCATACCATTCCCATAGTGCCACAACAACTCGCCTGACCAATGGCAATTGTTTATGCATTGCCTAAAGGTCATAAAACATAACACACAAGAGCTGAAGAGAGGCCAAGCATTAGATTGCACAAAATCCCTCAAAAATTTCCTCTCTTCGATTCTCTCAAACAAGCCATCAAACTTCCAAAATTCTTTCACCATTCAATCACACATGACCTAAGGAACATTTTCCACCCATCACCATGGCCTGAAACACCCTAAACAAGAAACATGATTTATGTTGAACCAGAACTGGACCTCTCAAAATAGCCATTATAAACTCCATTAGCTTCAGAAGGACCAAAGGAGCTGATTTGCACAAGAGGGAGGCCCTGAAAGCTCTAGTTTGAAGAACTTCAGTTCAGGTATCCATCAAGAACAATTTTTCCAGAACCTCTTTTTCTTATTTTAAAATGAACCTATATGCTTTGCTGATCATTCTGATGTGCTTAGAATTGAAAATTGTTGAGAAATGAGCATGTATTGTTGTTCTGAAAGTTTTCCCGTGAAAATGTTTTTGATTCGATTCTCTTGATTCATGTGTTATAAACATTGTTTGATGATTGATTTGTGTCCTATGATGTTTGGGGAGTGTTTCTGGGTAGTTTTGATGGTGTTTAGTGGCCTGTAGAAGAAGTTAGGTTGGGGGGCTGGCCGAAGAAGATGACCGTAGCTTATCTCCGGTCACCTGAGAGTCATTAGGGATAATTAGGGTTTAAGTCTCCAGATTGCATGAGAGCCCTTGGATAATATTTAGGTTAAGCAGCGAACGGTCCAGATAAATCACTTAACCCTAATTTTAATTAATTAATTTAATTGTAATTAATTAACTAAGGACAAACCATAGCCATTGGATCACGCGCGAATCACAAGTTTAAATATGATCCCTTAGATCCTCATACTCCTGGTCTTGGTGACTTGCAATCCTAGCCCTTGATCCAGTCCCTGCACAATATGAGCCCTCCATTCAGCATACTTTGCATTTTATTTTCTTTCATTTATTTAAAATAGTAAAACATTTTCTAAAAATTTTATTTTTTGCATTCTTACTTTAAATAATTTTAAAAACCCAAAAACATTTTCATTTTTTATTTTTACATTAAAAATCTATTTTTAAATCATTTAATTGTATTATTTAATTAATTAATTCATTTTAATTAATTAAAAATACTTTTAGGTATTTAAAAATCACCAAAAAAATCATGAAGCATTCTTACATATTTAGAACAATTTTCAAACTCATCTTACAAATTTATTTTAGGGTTTGATCATTTTTTGACAATTAACCATGAATTAGGGTTTCCAAATTTCTTATTTTTCTAACCCTAACTTCAAAAATTCATTTCTGATCAACCAAGATGAGTTTGTGCATGGCTCTTTTTGCATTCTTTCATACTTTTCATGTAGAATCTAGGGTATTTAACTCATATTTTTGCATTGCATTTTCCATTTGTTTAGCATTTTTCATGAAGAGGTACCCAAAACCCTAACATAACTTAGAAAAACCATAACTTGACTTTGGTATAGCTTTTGACTTCTATCTTTGGGGAGTGATCTTATGTGTGTTTAGGGTTCACTTGGTTGCAATTTCAATTTTTTATCAAGTGTTGTGCTTCTATTTTGATCATATGCATCTCATACTTTCTTAAAACCCTAATATGTCATGTTCATTTGCATTCATCTTTGCATACCTTCATCATGTGAACTTGTCATGACATCTCATGAATTTGTATGTCATTTTAGACACCTTAGGACCTGTTTGAACATTGGTTGATCATTGTTGCCTCCATTTTGTATGTTTTGCATTCATTACTTCTTATGTGTATTCATGTGATTTCAAGCTTCTAACACGCTTTCCTTTGCATCCCATATCTTGTATGATCATGCATAAACATTGTACATGTCTTTACATAATTTCATAACACATTTGTATTGTATTTTCACTTATGGTCTTTATCATTGCATCTTCATTTTCCTTATCTCCTTTTGTTTCATGTCTTATGCATTCATACTAACCATTTCAGGGGCTTCAGGTAAGTTGTTTAGGATGTGGATTTTCCTCCACATCCCACTTCTTCTTACCTTTTCATTTGCATTTTTATTTGTCGTTGAAGTGAGTTTGACTCACTTATGCTTTCTCTTGCTCCCTTTCTTTCTCTTAGGTTACTTAACTTCTTCAGGAAGTAAGTAACCTATTCTCCTTTCTCTTCTCTTTTCATCTGCTTCTTCTTCCTTGGTGGCCATCTGAAGATCTTTTCTTAAGCCTAAAAAACCATAGGAATATACAAGCATGGTAACTTTAGGGTTGTACATAGTCTCCCCTAGTTTTTACCCTTTGAGTCTCTTTGAGTATCTGCTTCTCATCTCATAATCAAGGCTAAAAAATTAAAGGTTTAAGACTCTGAATTAGGGTTATGCCTGTATCCTTATCTTAGGATGGAATGTATAACTTTAATACTTAGTGTTAAACCTTTAAGTTGTTTACACCTCCTAATCAAAACACTTAATAATCATTAAGACTTAAGCTTGTAACTTGGGCCTTATATTAGGGTTACATCTCTGCATGTTGGTTCAGAGGGACTAACCCTAGTGTTTAATGGACAAGTCCCCCTCAGGTTTAGTATTACAAACATAAAATCCATTTCTTAATCCCACCTTTAATTAAAATCCACTTTAATGAAGGTTTTTTATATAATGATTAAAATCCCTAACCATGGATTAAGTTGAGGTATCTTCCTCATCTTAAGTGTACTCATCTACTATCCTTCTCTTAGGATGGTATAGTGAGCTCACTAATCCCTGATTAGAGATTAAACTCATAACTTAACACAAGACAAAAATCCAAAAAACACTTAATAATCACAAGTAGGTTAATGATCTTAATCTTGTATCATTAGGGTAATTAAGTTGGGATATTCATCTCACACTTAAGTAGACTCATTATCCCTAGTCATGGGTGATATAATGAGTTTACGACCCTTGATTAAGGCTTAAGCTCATTATCTAATGCAAAACACCAAAAACAATAAAAAAACTGAAAACACAAAAACAAATAATAAAATTCTCCTCCGGGATTCTTTTCTCATCACATTCACTCTGAAAACGAGAACTCGTTTCTTCCGTCTAATGCAAGACAGTTAGCACTCGAGCCAGACGAGTCACACACTTGAGCATAGACAAGCAAGCAGTTCACAACAAAAACATCCCAGTCTCTTTGAGTCGAACTATGGTGTTCTGACTTCCTCATTGCACGAGAGGATACGTAGGCATAACCTAACAGTTATCGAACAAAAGTCTCTTTGTCTCCCCCTCTCTCCTCTTTCTAGCTTTCTTTTCTTAGCCTTAGTTTTGAGCACTCACTTTCTTCTTTGCACTGACACTGTCTACATCCTTTTATCCCTAACTTTTATGCACAGTTTAGCACATACACTATCCCCTTTTAAACACAATCAAGTAAGCGTGGATCCCGTAGAGTACGACGCACGATCTAGGTGCTAATACCTTTCTAGGTCGTAACCTACCCCCTTACTCAGTCTCTTTGGTTCGCAACCGTCTTATCCATATCTTTCCAGGTTTATGCAACATTACCTGTCCTTCGGGATAAAATGGCTAGCTGGAGACTCTATTTAACCTCAACCTCCAACATCGCTGACGGTTCGCGTTTGCACCGGGATGAAAATTCGGGGAGCGACAACTTGGCGACTCTGCTGGAGAACTTTGCTACCAGGGCTTCTAGTTCTCTTGTGGGTTTATCCTAGCGCTTGTTTGTTTGTGTTTATTGGGGGTGTTGTGTGCTATTTGTGTTTATGTTTTTTGCTTTATTTATTGCTTCCTGTACAACTTTATTTATTGCATTTACTTTATCGCTTTCATTTACTGCCTTTCGCATTTCATTCTTTATCATATCACTGTGCTGGATTGTTATTACCTTGATGGGTGGGGTATTCCAGTGAGAAAGGCTCAACACAAAGTCCTGAGTGACACATAAGATTAAAGTGGTTTTGTATTCTTTCCCATTCCATTTTGGTCTGGTGCGAGAATATGAAAACACAGTTCAGACATGGGTTTCCTTTTGAGAACTCTGTGCTACGAATTTCCTGTAGTGTTAGGGCTATCTGGGAAGCCTGCTAAGTCTGGATGACCTTTTTAGATGACCTACAACATCTGAGGTGAATTAGAGGAGGATCATTTATGATTAGGGTAAACATTGTACTTCCGTGTTAGAAGTGTTTACACTTCTCATAATAGATCTGAATCTGAGGATCCTTGTTCTAGAACAATACCTGTGAGTGGGTTGGGTTGTTTATAGGTTTGCAGGAACCCTTGACCTCAACATACCTTGCTATTGGATGTTGTTCTTAAGGTTGTACTATTTTGGACTAGTTCTTTGAAACCCTGGATTATTGACTCTTTATTTGAGTCCCCCACCCGGTTACTGGTTCTCAAACTTCCATCCGAAACTCTGAACACTCATGGATCCTACCAAAGGCAACTGATAATCCAACACATGGTCACAAACCCTTGCATATCATAAGCATACATCATATTGCATCATTTTACATTTGTCTATTTGTTTTACAGGGTATCCATCTTCTCTTGGTTTGGTTTTGATTGTTCTTCTGCTCAGCTTATCTGCTTCATCTTCTTCAGTTATCTTCTTCAGTTATCTCCTTCAGCACATATCTTCAACATGGATTCAACTAGGAAAAGCAACATCACCTACCACTTCTTTGAGTATCCTCTAGCAGGCATCAGACATATACATGCCCTTATCACCCCTGATCATGTTCCCTTATTCAGAGAGCATTATGGTGGAATCCTGGACATGATCATGGACCTGGATGCATCACAGAGGAGCATGATTCACACATGTCTTCAGTTTTATGACCCTCCTCTCCGTTGCTTCACTTTCCCAGATTTTCATATATGTCCTTTGCTAGAAGAATACTCTAAGATATTGGTTGTCCCTATCAGAAGATGAATTCCTTTCAATCCTGAAATGACTCCTCCAAAGAATGAAGACATAGCCAAGGCATTACATCTGGAAGCAACTATCATTGACGAACACATGACTTCCAAGGCTGGAATCCCAGGCCTTCATCTGGATTTCTTGATCACTCAGGCTACAAAGCATGCTGTAGTAGGGAATTGGGAAACTGTGTATGCTCTCCTGGATCTTTGCATTTATGGTATCATTTTGTTTGCAAACGAGCCTAAGTTTGTAAGAAAAAATTCCATTCACATCTTCATGCTAAAGAACCCGTTTCCCACCTTATTGGGATACTTCTACTACTCAGTTCATCAGAGGAATGAGAAGAAGAGAGGTAGACTGGTAAGATGTTCTGCACCTCTTTTCTATAGTTGGTTGATGAAACATATGCCAAAGACGGAAGCTTTCTTGAACCCACATCAGACAAGGAATTGGGCTAAGAGGATGATTTCCCTTACTTCAGAAGATATCAGGTGGTGTACTCAGAACACCAAGGGCCGAGACATAATAATAATTTGTGGGCAATACCCAAATGTGCCACTTATTGGAGTAAAGGGTTGCATCAATAAAAATCCTTTACTTTTCAAGATACATTTGGAGTATGCCTTGATACATCCACCTAGGGAGCAGGACTTAGCAGAGTCTCTTTATTGTGCTGTTCTGAACAATCATGCCATTGTCAGACAAGCAGCCTAGGCTTGGGATAACATACAGACTAAAGGGACTGCTATTCTGGGGAAGTGTAACAACATAGCCTCTGCTCAGTACACTGAATGGTCGCGCGTCAGAGGACAGGTTACTTGTATGCCATTCACCCTGGAAGATGTACCAGGGCCATCAGCAGTTGAGCCCATATCCACAATCAGTCTGGAAGAATTTGAGAAGATGAAAGAAAGAAACACCCAGCTGGCTGAAGCTTTGAAGAAGACCCTTTGGGAAAGGAATGATGGTCGTCTATACATTGAGAGGTTAGAGAAGCCACGCATCGAGCATGTAACCAAAATTGAGAAGACTGAAGACTTCATAAGGAAAGCCCGAGCAGGGGAACTTGTGTTGAAGAATGCATGTAAGGAAGCAAAGATTCAAAGGGAAAGAGTTGAGCATTATCTGGAAGAGAGTCAAGATAGATGGGTCAGGATAACTGAAGCTCGTTTGCAAGAAGACCAGAAGATACAAGCCAAGATAGAGCAGTTGGAAGCCAATGAGAAAAGAAGCCAAAAAGCACTGCTGGCAGCTCAAAAGGTGATCTCAGATTTGAAACTCCGGGCGGGGTTAAAGAGATCCAAAGAACAGGACAAGTATCAGAAGATGACAAATGCCATTGCCACCAGAAACCTTCTCATCAGGGCCATTACAGAGCACCCAGTCGGACCGGTAACTGATGCTCTCCTAAAGGAAGTCAGGAAGGATGCATATGGATTGGATGTTTGATTTTCTCTTTGTACTTGTTTTTGTACTTTAATTCACCATGGTGATTTTGTTTGTTGTATTCTTAAATTTGTTGTATTTCAACTCATCATGGGAGCGTTTGTTTTTATTGTATTCATGATGTAATACCTCAAAATTTTCCCTCATATTTATTACCTTAACTGGTTTGTGGTTCACATTCATCTGCATCCTCCTTAGGCTATAACATCCATAATCATGCATTTCATCGATTCCTTAGGCATATGATGGAAGCGTTTCCTTGTGATATGGATTTTCCTATTCATAGGTGATATATTTGGTTATTGCACTCAAGTTTGAGACAAAGGTTGAATTCACATCATCATGGGAACATTCCTATTCAGAGGATCACTAAGTTCTAAGATTCTTCCTATTCAGAGGATCCATAAAAAATGCTAAATCAGGATGCTATCAATGTGATTAAAGGTTTATTTCCTTTCATTATTGGTGGCTGCTCTTTTCATCATATTGCGATAGTGAAATGTGGAATTAGTGTTTCGATGCAAGAATCTTCAACATCACTATTCATTCATATGAGCGACTCGGGGTTTCAGGTCACAAAGATCAGTGGTCTTTTCATTTGTTTACTGCTTGGTGATATGGATTTGAGATTAAAGTTAGAATTTAATTTGAGATACAAGTTTGGTGCATCAAAACCTATTCATATCCATTATCTAAATTTATCCTAAATTTTGATCCAATGTCATCCCTCAATCCACTCTTTGATTTTTGTCACAAATTCAAACATCATTCATCATGTTATAAGTCCATGTTTACTAATTATTAAAGTCATCCTTCTATATTCCATGTTTTTTATGATCTATGTCCATATTTTTTGTTTCAATCCAGATCACAAAGCCCATTACAAAATTTATTAGTCCACTTTATTTTATTAAGCCATTAACTTTGAAGTCAGCTTATTCTTCTCCTTTTGTGATTATGCCAATTGGTATGTGGATATCACGTAAAGGACAATGGAGATTATACAATAACAAAAATCATTAAAAAATACATAACCGAAACTAAAAATAAAGTTAGGATGCATTACACAAAAAATAATGAGGAAAATAAAACTTCCATGAAATTCAGTTACAAAAGAAAAAAAAGTAACTTAACCGAATTTCAGTTAGAGGGAGATAACAGAATAACAGAAACTCTCTTTTTCATAGATCTTGATACTGACTCTACAACCATTATTCATAGCATCATTGCATCATCATCTTCAAATCATCATCACCGCCGATGCAACAACAATCACTAGCCTCAATCACCATCCAATCTTCATAAACTGCCACAAAAAATGCAAGATCCTACTTCAATAAGGATCATCAACATGAGCTGCAGTGAGAAAAAGAAGAAGATTCGTGAACTAGAAGATGTTCAATGATAATAAATTACAGTTTCGGGGCAGAAGAAGAGATTGGAGCTTACTTGCGTTTCTTTGATACGTCCGTTTTCTCGAATCGCCAACTTCGCGATATCATCATCATCGTTGCACTTGTCACGAACTGTTCTTCAAATTGCATCAAGAACAACCGCTAAGACTTCATCACCCTTTGATCAGAGTTTATTTTGTAGTATCAACAGCAGAATCTGCGGCATCTTCAACCTTCCTCAACTCCGAATCGAATTCGATCTCTTTACGTGATAATTCTTACCACTGCAAATTCAGCCAGAACAATACCACAAGAGCCTGCAGAAAATCAATTCATATTCGTGATGAGTTTGGGATTGTGTATAGAATAAAAACTTGCAACAGAAAGTAAAGGGAGGAAGATTCAGTTGTAATAAACGTTTTAATGGCTTTTCTCACATCTTTATCAACTCAGTTTTGTCCAGGCTTCTCACACCTACAATCACAAAATAAAATAGAATAAAGTCATCAAGGAAACTCGAAATTCTAGCTAACACTTCCAATAGGCAAAACTACCAAAAACATAATTTGAGAAATCATAACAAACTAAACGAAAGCTAACAAACTTTTAACCAAATTCTTTTGGAAACTTCACCTGAGTTTTCACAAGAGCTTCTCCAGATCTCTATAAATCAGAAATTCTTCACCATTCTTCTGCTTCTTCAATCTTCCCACCACTTCCTCTTCACAATTTTAGATTCTTCTTCACAATTTATTCATCTCATACACAACTTCACTCATTCAATCTCATATAACTTCCTTATCCTTCTTCTTTTTCCACCACTTCCTTTTTCCCCGAATTCCTCAGTCCAAACCTCTCCAATCTTCACCTCTGCAACCTCTTTCAATCAATCACAGCAAACTCCATCTGGAACTCCATCCTTGTTCATCAACTTCAATCCACACTCTTCACCTTCAATCCCTCTTCTTCAATCAAGTTTCACATCACCTTCTTCAAGAGCTTCTTCTGCAAAATTCTGAGAATCCATTGATCCACCATTCTTTTTCCTTAATCACGTCCTCTTAAAACCTCAACCAATTTCATTTCCTGTAATCGAATCAATAATCATAATTCAATCAAGCTCAGCAACAGGAATACAAATAAGATTGCAGAATCGAAACAAAGTCAGAATACTTGAACTTGTTCAAGGATTGTCGATCTTGGTTCACATCCGAACTCACATTCACAAAGTCAAGAGCATCTCGCGCAAATATCGCTTCGGCATCATCTTCGGTCCACCAGATTCTTTGGCTATGTCTTCCGTACAACATCCTCGACTCTGAGTAATCATCATTTCCGATCGAACACTTCAAGAAGAAACCGGCAAATCGAAGCAAGATTCAGATTTCGGAAACAACGAACAAGGGAAGGATAAGAAATGAAGCCGAATGTCATAACTGACGGTGATTTGCTCTCATCTTCATCTTCAACAAGGTACGAACGCGTCAAAATCTTGATAAATCTAGCTATAGTGATTGCTATGTTCTTTGTGCGTTTATCTCTAAGTGTGAGGTCATGGATTGGAAGGGGGTCGTTTCGGATTTGAGGGAGAGGAGAGTTTAGGTCATGGTCGCGATTTAGGGTTTTGGTGAGGAGTGAGTTTTGGGCCTTAATTACGAGGGTGATGGTGGTGACAGAAAGCAGACGAAGAGGATGGTGGTAGCGGTATCTTGGAAGAGGAGGTGAAGAGGATGAAAGGTAGAGGACGGCGACGACAGAAGAAATGAAGGAGAAGGGGATTAGGGTTTCGCAAGAGTTGGGTGTTTGGCTTTGTGAATTCTTTTTTCTCATTTTACGTATAAAATCATTTTATGATAATTAAGAATAATCAAGGTAATTTAACAAAATATTAAGATAATCAATGGTATTAATCCTCATTAAAAAGTCATAAAACTCAGTTAAAATCCATAACCACAAATTAAGTGCACCGTTTCAATTCTCTAAGAGATAAGATTAAGTGGTGGTTTTTTGAATTCTGGCCACATCGGCGGTGACACTTGTCACCGTCAGGTAGGCCCTCATTGCGGTTGATCACCCGCGTGCCAGTCACCATAGCAACCATGTTCCTGCGCGTTGTGTTCCGTTTGATGGGAAGACCTAGATCAGACGGCCCTCAGAAAGTCAAAATAATTGACTGAGTGTCCATGTGATACACCAACAATTCCTGCGTTTTGGGCCTTAGAGATTCGCTATCCGCACCCCCCAAGATAAGCCCATTTAGCATATTAAATAGAAGAATCACTTCCTGCACCCCCCACTCTTATTTCCTTTCTTTTAATTTTTTTTTAGTTTAGCATTATTAGAATTAAATCCATAAAAAATAGTAAAATTCATCATAAAATTCTACAAAAATTCCAGTAGGCTTATAATTTATTTTAGAAATTTGTGACATTTTTACTTTCTGAATTTTGGCCATTTTCGATTTAATTTCGATTTTCCATGTAATTAGCATTTTATTGAATTCTTTTAGTTACACTTAATTTTGTTCATTTTATTTTTTCCACTTCCTGTAGGATTTTTAGCCCATTATTTTTGCTATGATTAAAGGACTGGTAATAGAACCTAGAATATATTTTGGTAGATTTTTAGGCCATTTTATCCACTGTTTTGGTAGCCTAATTCATGTAAAATTGTGGTTAATTCTTAGGTAGATTTAAGTGACTTTTAGGCATAGTTAGCTTCTGAATTTTTGGGATATTTTTTAGCACAATACTATAGTCAGGTTAAGGACCTTAGAGAATTAATTTCATATTTTTTCCAGGACTTTTATTATTTTTAGTGCATTAATCTTTAGGCCATTGTTACATTGTAAAATCCATTTAGTTTAGCTTAGGATATTATGTTCCATTAAGGATTATCTTAGTTAGGTTTAATCTTAGGATATCATAATGATTTAGTATAATTTAATTACTGATTTTAGGATGATGATATTAGATAAGTTCCTTTAGTTTTAAGACTTAGGCTTAGAATTTCTAATGAATAAGTTTAGGTGAAGTTTAGCCTTACTTTTGGTTTTATGCTTTAATATGCATTTTTTTAGAATTTATTTCTTATTCCAATTTTAATGCTTTTGCCTTATTATTTGAATTTCTCCCTTGTATAGGCTTCCCCATTGTTTCTTAGAATAAACTTAACTTCCTTAGGAAGTAAGTTGAATTCTAGTAGTTTTTAGTTCCTTTTATTCATTAGGCTTAGAAAACCACATAAACCATTAGGACTACTTTGGAATAAATAACGAAAATTAGGATTGAGTCTTAGTCCCTTAGTTTTTACCTTTTGTAACTTGAGTCATTCTTTCTCTCCCCATAAAGAAAAACAATAAAACACTTAATAAAAATCGAACATTCTTGTACGACACGAGACTTTGTTGCGGAGTACTTATACACGTCCTGTTTCGGGGCGAGGTGTAAGTATTTACCACGATGGATAGGTCTTAGTATGAGAATGTTCACAAACAAATTCAAAACATTTCTCATAAAAGACCAAAACAAATAATAAACGAATTTTCCTGCGGGAACTTCTTTTCTCACCTCATTCATTCTGAACGCGAACTCGCGACGACTTGTCTCGCATGCAAGACGGTAAACGCACTCGTACCAGACGAGCCTGCAACACCTGAGCATAGACATAAGCAGTTCAGCTATAAAAACACAAACAAATAGTTCCCGCCTTAGTTAGGCGAACTACGTCGACTCTGATCCTCATTATCCCGATGAGGTACGTAGGCAGCGGGGTAGGGCCCGTTCGAGCACATTCTTTATTTTCCCTACATTTTATCCATTCTTTCTTTTTGTTCTCTTTTCCAGTTCCCTTTTCTTATTCTAGTTTCCAGTCAGCAATTTTGTTCAACAGCATATTATTTCTTACCCTTTGAAATAGACTAACAAGCGTGGATCTCGTCGGGTACGGCGGACGGATTGGGGTGCTAATACCTTCCCAATTGGTAACCGACTTCCGGACCTAGATATTTGGTTCGCAAGGCCTCATCCTTTTCCTTCTTCTTTAGGTTTGTGCAACATTACCTTTCCCATTCATTCAGGATAAAAATGTCTGGCTGGCGACTCTACCTTTTCCGCGCCACTTTCGCGTTTGTACTAGGATGAAAATCCCGGGAGCGACAACTATTTGTATTTTGGTATTGCCACTTGTATTTGTATGGTTATTTATTGGATTTTCTTCTGGACTTCGTTCATTCAACATTTTCATTTCCCAAAGGTCTGGAAGGTCAAAACCAAGAACCAAACCGGATACTCTCGACAGACAAATAGGCATATTACATTGCATTCTGACATACCTTTTGTTTTTGCAGGTGATTTTGTTGTTGTTTGCTCACTTTTTTGATTATTTCAGGAAATATTGCTCGCAGGAGAGTATTTTCCGTCAATCGCATCCATAAATATCCAACTCGACACAATCTTCCGAGTTTACAAATGGATCAGCTACAACAGGAACTGACAGATGTGAGGACTCAGATGACTGATGTGAGGATAGAAGTGAGGACTCAGATGAATCAAATCATCGTTATGATGACTGGATTGACACAGACCCAGGAAAGATTGAGGGAGTTAATCGAGCGGCAAACCCCAGAAGATAACCATGCATGCACTAGAGGTACTAGCAACAATGAGCGCGAGCAGCCGCGAACGACTCCAGTAGTGTTTGGACCTCACAACAATCCTGAAGCTAATATCCTTGGACATGGCCAAAGGAACACTGGAGATCGTATTCTGCAGGAAGATCTTCAAGATGAGCAGTTTACAGTGTTGGGTGCTGGGGCAGATGAAGCTTATGATTGTCGTCTTGACGAGATATCGGAAAAGCTGAGATCCTTAGAATCCCAGAACTCCTTGGGATTTGATGTGATGGATATGGGCCTAGTCGAGGGAGTAAGGATTCCCCACAAGTTCAAACCTCCATGCTTTGAAAAGTATAATGGTACCTCATGTCCTCGTATCCATTTGCAATCTTTTCTGGGAAGATTAAAAGCATATACCATGGATGAGACTGTGGATGTTTTACTTTGAAGACAGTTTAACCGGGGCATCCAGCGAGTGGTATTCACACTTGTCAAGGGCTACTGTCAGGAACTGGAAAGATTTAGCTGAGGCCTTTATACGCCAGTATCAATACAACTTGGATATGACACCTAATAGGACTCTCTTAATGGGAATGTCTCAATCTTCAAGGGAAAGTTTTCGTGAGTACGCTCAGAGATGGAGACAAATTGTTGCTGTTGTCCATCCACCTATGTCTGAAAGGGAAATGGCTGATATATTTATGAATACCTTGCAAGGGACCTACATTGATAGACTTGCTACTTTCTCTTCCACTAGCTTTGCTGACGTGGTCATAGCGGGAGAGAGAATTGAAAGTTTGTACATCTTAGTAGAGGTAGACCCCAGTACTTGCAAAGATCAATAGTTTCAGTCACAATCCCTACTCCATCACCTCAACAACAACAATATCCTCAACAACAACAAAGATATTACAACAACAACCAACAACAACGTACTTTCCAACAAAGGCCTTCTCAGATTAATAGGGTGATCGATCTCATCCCAATGCCCTATGCAGTCTTACTCCCGCAGCTATTGAAGCTTAACCTGACTGAACTAAGAACTTTGGCTCCACCAGATCCTCTGAATCTTCCAAGGAATTATGATGTCAACGCCAGATGTTCTTTTCACTCCAATGCACCGGGTCATTCAACAGAGAAATGTAGGGCCCTGCACATGAAAGTCCAAGATTTGATAGACTCCAAGGCTTTGAATTTTGCACCTCCACCAAATGTCACAAGGAATCCAATACTAAATCACGGTGAGCCAAAGATCAATGCCATTGAGGAGGACCAACCGGAAATTATGATTGATGATGTTACAAGTATTCAAACGCCACTGGCCGAAGTAAAAGCTCAGCTATTGAAGTTCTAAATGTTTCCGGGTTGTGAGGCCCGTTGTGAAGCTTGCAAAGTTTCTACCAATGGTTGTGCAAATATGAAGAGCGATATCAGCTGCCTTATCAAAGAAGGCATTCTACAGATCACATCAACAGTTCCATCTTCTACAAAGACAAAAAAATATCTTCTACAACACCAGCAAACATTATCCCATCAGAATCTTCTACAACGCCAGCAAAAGTCATTTCAATAGAATCTTCTACAACAACAACAAACACCAGTGACGACATCTCAACCGTTACCATCTATTATGATCCAGCAACCATTCATGTTCCGGAATCTCTCAACAACGACTTTCAACAACACCCTCCTCAACATCGACAACTTCCTGCACCTGCACCATCTTCGATCAGACCTTCTGTCACCATCTACTATGATCCACAGACTATCACAACTCCTTCTTCAGCTGCAATCAGTCCGGTGACCATCACAGTGCCTGGGCCAATTCCCTATGATAACAACAATGTCATTCCTTGGCATTATGGTTCGGATCTTTACTGTCACGGAAGGAAGATCACTCTTGACTCCTCAATACCTATACCACAAATTGACAATGTCGGAGGAGGCGGAGGCTTCACTCGAAGCGGACATATCTTCGCTTCATAAATCTCCAGAGCTAATGCTGAAGCAGAAGCTGCTGCTAAAGCAAAAGGCAAAAGTGTGGTACCAGAAGAACTAGCTGCAAAAGAAACTCAAAAGACACCCTTTGATCAGGATGTAGACGAGTTTATGAGGATTATCAAAAGAAGTGACTACAAAATTGTGGATCAGCTCCATTAAACACCCACCAAGATCTCCATACTATCTATGTTCATGTGTTCTGAGGCTCACCGGAATGCACTACTCGAGGTCTTGCACGCAGCTTATGTGCCTGAAGAGATCACGGTCAACCAGTTAGAAACGATGGTTGCAAATGTCAATACTAGTCATGGACTAGGTTCCACCAATGCTGACTTGACTATGGAGGGGCATAACCACAACAAGGCTTTGCATATCACTTTGGAATGTAAAGGTGTTGTGTTTTCTCATGTCCTTGTTGATACCGGATCATCACTCAATGTGTTGCCAAAGAAAGCTTTAGTCAAGCTGGAGTATGATGGTCTTGCACTCCGTCCGAGCAACCTAGTTGTCAGAGCTTTTGATGGTTCTAACAGATCGGTTCTTGGAGAGATTGAGCTGCCCGTGGTAATTGGCCCACAAGTTTTCAAAACTACCTTCTACGTGATGGACATACAGCCTGACTACAACTGTTTGTTGGGTCGACCCTGGATTCATGCCGCCGGCGCGGTAACATCGACCCTTCACCAGAAGTTAAAATATGAGTGGGAAGGCCAAATTATCACCATCTATGGAGAAGAAGACATCTTTGTCAGTCACCTGGCTACATACAAGTACATAGAAATGGATGGGGAGATCCATGAAACCATGAGTCAAGGTTTTGAAGCCTTGAATGTCAACAAAGCTACAATGGAGGTGTTTGCTGCATCCCAAGAGGAAAGGATGGGCACCTAAATTGCTTCCTACAAACAGACTCGGAAGGTTGTGGAAGAAGGGAATGCCCGAGGCTGGGGCAAGCTGCATAAGGTTCAGATGAAAGAAGACAAATTTGGTTTGGGTTACAGAGCATCCCGACAAGTTCCAGAGGAGACTACTGAAGCGCCCAAGTTCATAAGTGGGGGAATGCTAACCCCGAATGCTGTCAACACCTTGGAAGACGAGGCTGAGAGCGACTACAACCTGGAAAGATGGTTCCGTCCAAGAGTCCCGGGCCAACAAGTCCTCAACTGGTCTTCCCAGGACATTATAAGGGTTACTGCTGCAGAGTAATTATTATTTCCTGTTTTAAGCATGCATCAAAGTCCTGCATCTTGCCCAAGATGTTTGGACCAATTTTTTAATAGGGCTATATGTATTTTGGGCAAATTGAATATTAATGAACAATGGACATCTTTTTGCAAACAATCCTTTTTTTCGCTCACTGTCTTTTCATTTTTGTTATTTTCGCACAAAACAATAAATGGCAATGTTTTTCTCAATAATAACTTCATTCACTTTTTCTAAATAAGATAAAATCAATCACTAAAATGAACCAAATCTCAACCCTTGCAGAGATAGCCCTCCAGATTGCACCGACAACGACACTGCTATGACCTTGTGTGACTTCGACAATCCAATTAATCAAGCAGATGAATGGGTTGAAGAAGACTACGATTTACCTGAAGAGTTAGCCAGGTTATTGAGACAAGAGGAAAAGGTAATTACTCCTCATCAGGAGGAGGTTGAGACTATCAGTCTTGGTACCGAGGAAGATGTGAAAGGGGTGAAGATTGGGGCCAGTCTACAAGCTCCAGTAAAAGAACAACTTATCAGCATGCTGCGAGAATATGTCGATGTGTTCGCTTGGTCCTATCAGGATATGCTGGGTTTGGATACAAATATTGTCATGCACAAGATTCTATTGAAAGAGGATTGTCCGCCAGTTAAACATAAGTTTCGCCGTACTCGCCCAGACATGGCCATGAAAATCAAAGAAGAAGTACAAAAGCAGTGGGACGCCGTTTTTCTTGTTGTAACTAGTTACCCGCCTTGGGTTGCTAACATTGTACCCATACCTAAGAAAGATGGCAAGATGTGTATGTGTGTTGATTATCGGGATCTGAACAGGGCAAGCCCGAAAGATGACTTCCCATTACCCTACATTGACGTATTAGGAGACAACACAACTCAGTTCTCAGTATTTTCCTTCATGACGGATTTTCTGGATACAATCAGATCAAGATGTCACCTGAAGACATGGAAAAGACAATCTTCATCACACCATAGGGCACGTTCTACTACAAATTAATGCCGTTTGGTTTGAAGAACGCCGATGCGATATATCAACGGTCTATGGTAACATTATTCCATGATATGATCCATAAAGAAATCGAGTGCTACGTGGATGACATGATTGCCAAGTCCCAAATAGAGGAAGAGCATTTGGTAAATCTATTGAAACTTTTCAAGCTTCTGAGGAAGTATCAGTTAAGGTTGAACTCCAACAAGTGCACATTCGGGGTGCATTCTGGTAAGCTGTTGGGTTTTATCGTAAGCGGAAAAGGAATTAAGGTTGATCTCGACAAAGTCAAAGCAATTCAGGAAATGCCTGCACCTAAGACTGAGAAATAAGTTCAAGGGTTCTTAGGTAGATTGAACTACATTTCAAGGTTCATATCTAATCTCACCGCAACCTACGAGCCCTTGTTCAAACTACTAAGAAAGGAACAAACAGTCAGGTGGAACGATGATTGTCAGAAAGCTTTTGACAAGATCAAAGAGTATTTGCAAGAACCTCCAATTCTCATGCCTCCAGTTGAAGGAAGACCTCTAATAATGTACCTGATAGTATTAGATGAATCGATGGGGTGTGTGTTGGGCCAACATGACGAGTTTGTTCGAAAAGAGTATGCAATATACTACCTAAGCAAAAAGTTTATCGACTGTGAACAACGTTATTCACTGCTCGAGAAAACTTGTTGTGCTTTAGCGTGGGTTGCTCGCCGACTAAGACAGTATATGTTGACTAATACTACCTTGTTGATCTCAAAGATGGACCCAGTCAAGTACATATTTGAGAAACCAGCACTTACCGGAAGGGTTGCAAGGTGGCAAATGATACTAATAGAATATGATATCCAGTACACCTCTCAAAAAGCCATCAAGGGCAGTGTATTGTCTGACTATCTGGCTGAGCAGCCCATCGATGACTACCAACCTATGATATTTGATTTCCCTGATGAAGACATCATGTTCTTAAATTCAAAAGATTTTGAAGAGCTTATTCACACTGAAGGGCCTGATCCAGAAGAAGCATGGAATATGATGTTTGATGGGGAAGTTAATTGTAATGGTCGTAGAGTTGGTGCAATGCTTATTACACACAAAGGAGTCCATATGCCTTTCTCAGTAAGGCTCACCTTTGCCTGCACTAACAACAAAGCAGAGTACGAAGCTTGCATCATGGGACTTGAGGAAGCCATTGACCTCAGGATCAAGACTTTGAATGTATTCGGAGATTCGGCTTTGGTGATCAACCAAACTAATGGCAAGTGGTATACTCATCAAGAGCATCTGGTTCCCTACCGTGACTATACAAGGAGATTGTTGACTTTCTTCACAACAGTCAAGCTTGAATACAACCCTCGAGATGAGAATTAGTTTGAAGACGCCTTGGCCATTATTTCATCTATGATCAAAGTACAGACTGCTAACTACGTACCTCGGATTTTAGTATCCAGACTGGTCCGACCGGCGTATGTATTCTTTGTGGACACTGTCATTGACAACAAACCTTGGTTCCACAACATTAAATGCTTCTTGGAGACTCAGACATACCCACCCAGGGCATCCTCTAATGATAAGAAGAAATTGAGAAGGCTAGCCGGCAGTTTCTTCCTCAATACTGATGGCTCCTTATACAAGCGGAACTTCGACATGGTCTTGCTCAGATGTGTTGACAAGAAGGAAGCAGACCTACTAATGCACAAAGTACACGAGGGTTCTTTCGGTACCCATGCCGAAGGACATGCAATGGCGAAGAAATTGTTGAGATCAGGTTACTATTGGATCACAATGGATGCAGACTGTTGTGCATATGCTAGAAAGTGCCATAAATGCCAGATCTATGTAGACAAAATGCATGTGCCTCCAAATCCTTTAAATGTGTTGTCTTCACCCTAGCCCTTCGCCATGTGGGGAATTGATATGATTGGAAAGATCGAGCCAAATACTTCAAATGGTCATAGATTCATCATGGTAGCCATTGATTACTTCACCAAATGGGTTGAAGCAGCTTCGTATGCAAATGTCATCAGGCAAGTGGTAGCCCGATTTCTGAAAAGGGATATCATTTGTCGATATGGAGTTCCCGAGCGAATCATTACTGATAATGGTTCAAACCTTAACAACAAGATGATGGCAGAACTGTGCCGAGACTTCAAAATTCAACATCACAACTCTTCTCCTTACAGGCAAAAGATGAATGGCGTTGTTGAGGCAGCTAACAAGAAAATTAAGAAGAGTGTGCAAAAGATGGTAGTCACATATAGAGACTAGCATGAAATGTTACCATTTGCCTTGCATGGGTACCGAACTTCCATCAGAACATCTACAGGGGCAACACCTTATCAGCTTGTGTATGGTATGGAAGCAGTCCTACCTGTTGAAGTTGAATTACCCTCCTTGAGAGTAATGATGGATGTAAAACTGGACGAAGCAGAATGGGTCCGATCTAATTATAACCAACTGAGCCTGATTGAAGAAAAGAGATTAGCAGCTATATGTCATGGTCAGTTATATCAGAAGCGGATGAAGAAGGCCTTCGATCAAAAAGTCAGACCTCAGGAATATCAAGTGAGAGAGCTTGTACTGAAAAGGATCCTTCCTCCGCATACAGACCACAGGGGCAAGTGGACACCAAACTATGAAGGTCCCTATGTGATAACCAAAGTCTTCTCGGGCGGAACACTGATGCTCGCAACCATGGATGGTGAAGACTTCCCGTCTCTTGTGAATTCAGATGCAGTTAAAAAATACTTCGCATAAATGACCCGCTGGACATAAAAACAGAATGTAAGTCCAGGAAAGAATAGGGCATCCCGGTGAGTCAAAAATTGAATAAAAAACTCGGGCAAAAATAAGGGAAATATTAAAAAAAATGTACACCCGCTGAGTTGAAAAGCCACATCGGACAGCTCAGGCAAAAATGGCTATCTCGGTGGATTGAAAACCCGAAAGGGCGATCCACGCAAAATCAGGGAACGAGCAAACAACTGCACTCTGAAGTCGTTTGCATCACTCACATAACCTGGAAAGCTTCGAGAGGACAAAGCGTCGGTCAGAATCAACTTTTTTTTCCAGAAAGCAAGATAAGAAGAGCATTAGGTCATACAGGTCATAGCAAAAGGAAGATTGAAGCATCAACTTTAGCATTGTCAAATAGGACTTTTATTTTCTCAATTTTGTAGCAATCACCTCATTTCAGGGATTAGTTTCCTCACTGTACTCACCTATTCAAGGCACACAAATCAATAAAGTCAAATATTCATTTACACTTTGTTTTGTACCTTTTTGTTTTGTTTGCAAAATGTCCAAAGTTCGTAATACAACATTTGCATGAAAACATATAAGCCATTTTCAATAAATGCTTGCAGGAAATATGTGCTCTTAAGTGAACCTAATCCTATGATGGAATCCAGTTGAGGATACCTAAGGGAACTTGTGTGTTTCCTTTGTTTGACAGGTTGTAGGTACTCAAGACGGACAACCTTTCACAGCATGGGGCATATCAGGCATTATATCCCCATCCAAGTCGGCAGTCACATCATCAGAAGGACTGCTTGACGAAATTATTCTCCCAAGGAGCTTCTTATCCCCTCAGAGTATCCTCCACAAAGCTGATCCTCCGACAGATTACTTCCCAGAAATTCCCTCCTCCCCAAGCAGGATCTCCAAAGCAATGCCTAAATCACTCCTCCCCAGCGAGTTGCCAGATCTTCTCATCCCCAACATTGGCTCCCCCCAGAGTTCTCCAGAAAGATCGTGCAGTGATCCTTTTTCCCCCATAGATCACCCAGTGATCCGATTCTCCCAGCATATTTTCAGATCTCGGATCTTGTTTCTCTCATTTGCATAATCATAGCATTCACATCATTCCTCCCCAAACAGAGCGTAGAATTCCGTCTAATACAGAGCATTACGACAAAAATCAAACATTTGCATGATCATAAGCCAGGTTCGAGCCAGTCACCTGCAAATACCAAAATCACCCCTCCAGTAATACGCATAAAAACTCGTCCCCTACAGATAAAAGCCAAAATATCCTTTTGCACTCTTAATACAAATACTTGTACATACTTATACACAATCCTTCTAATACTCGTCCATATCCTACTTATACATAATTCTTTGATACTCGTCTATATCTAATGCATCTCCCCAGCAGATCAACACTCGTCCGTGTCCCTGGTTCAAACAGTTGATACTCGTCCGTATCATCACTCCTTAAACATGCGCTGTTGTTTGTTTCTATCGTGGTCCTAAGGATACTCTTCCGTATCTTTAGTCTAAACACATTGTCAAAACACTTATACCATTTTATTTTTAGGGCTTAAACACTCGTCTGTGTTTATCTATCCCCAGAAGTCGCCAACAAAACAACTTTCTATCCGACATTCGTCCTATGTCGCGATAATCCTCGGCAGCCGTACCCTGCTAGGTGATCGTCCTTTCACCTTTTGATGACCGTACCTCATCATTCATCCGATGACCGTCCCTATCTTCGATCTTTCAATCTGACATTCATCTTATGTCGCGATAATCCTCAGCAGCCGTACCCTGCTAGGTGATCGTCCTTCACCTTTTGATGATCGTACCTCATCATTCATCCGATGGCCGTCCCCATCGTCGATCTTTCTATCCGACATTCGTCCTATGTCGTGATATCTTTTAGCAGTCGTCCACTGCTAGGCGATCGTCCTTCACCTTTTGATGACCGTCCCTCATCATTGATTTATTTAGTCTTCACCCGATGGCCGTCCCCGTCGCGGTTTCTTTATTCTTCTGCCTGACGGTCGTCCCCGTTAGTGCTATTAAATCCCCAGTAAAGTCGCTTTTCTTTACCCGATGGCCGTCCCCGTCGCGGATTCTTGATTTCCCAGCATGATGGTTGTCCCCGTCAGTGTGTTTCTCACCGTTTTTATTCCCCCTCAATCATCCTTTGCTCGATGTTCGTTTTCCGTCGCTATCATTTGATATTCAGTCTATACTGTCTATTACAATTTATATCTGTTTTCTTCTTATAATAAAGAGTGCAAATTTTGGACTGTCTTGGTATTCAACCACAAGTTATCTTGTTTGTCTATTAAGTCAGACGCTTACATCCAACACAGCTAACTCATGCTTGAATAGGGGCAACTGTAAACACCCCAAATTTTCCCTCTCTCTTTCTCACACCTTGTCTTGTGTTCCTTCATATTGCATTGCATAAGCATACTATCTCACACTGCATAGTTATTTCACTACATAAGTTGCACAACTAGGGTTTGTGGTCAAATGAATCTTAGAAGTGGTTTGAGCTATCTCAGAGGCCATGAATCTTACCAAGAGGGTCCATGAGTGTTCCATGATCATATTATACCTCCAAGTTTGCTTTGAAGTCACAAAATCTCAGAGGATGACACAGTTACCCATGCAGGCTCAGGGCTCCTGCATAGATGATCGGAAATTAGGATTTTGGGTTTGAGGCCCTTACACTCAAAATTTTTAGCCATTCTTGATTCTATTGGTCTATATATGATATAAGGAGCTTGTGTATCAAATTTGAAGCAAAAATTCCTTGTGGAAGTCATCTGATCAAATGCTAACTTGTTATGCAAGAAAAGTCAGAATCAGGGCATCTGAGGTCACCAACAAGGGTTCCAAAGGGTCATCATCATCAATTTGAGGTCCTATGATCTTTATTTGATCTTAGGAATGCTTGGAAGTTCACAAGATTGAAGAATTTTGAGCCATTTGAAAACTTGCCATTTTTGGACATGACTTGTAATGAAAACTTTTCATTTTGGGAAAGATCTTCAACCTCCTCTTTCTTGATCAAAAAGGTTTCAAATGAATTTTCTTCAAACATGAAAGTTGTATATTGGATCTTCCAATTTTCAAAAAGTACAAGAACTCCTCTTGATTCATCCTAGAACTCAAGATATGATGGATCAAAGTTGGCAAAAATCACATAATTTTCAAGTTCATGTCAAAGGGGGAAATGTGCAAAATGGTATTTCAGGCCTTTATGTGACCTCTAATCCACTCAAATACATCATGCCATGATCAAACATCTTCAAAAGTTCAAAATTGGGCCAAGAGCCTAGGGGTTTCATGACTTGCTCTTTATTTGAGCCCATCAGAAGTATCTGCTAATCTGGTTTCCACCAAGGCCGGGGTGCTTGGTTTTCCCTTAGAGTTTCTGGTCAGAAAAGCTGAAGAATGTGCCGTGGAAAAGCAGGGGGATTCAGTTTGCGCCATCTTGGTATTGTCTGTGTATGGGATAGTCTTGTTTGCTGATATGGATAAGTTTGTGGACATAAATGCTATTCATTTGTTTGTGTTGAAGAATCCGGTACCTACTCTCCTAGGTGACTTGTATTATTCAGTGCATTATAGGAATGAGAAGAGACGAGGCGGCTTGGTTAGATGTTGTGCTCAGTTGTTCTACACTTGGTTTATGAGGCACATCCCTATTGCTGGAGTGTTCACGGATCCCAATGTAATCTGGTCGCAGAAGCTCAACACGTTGACTGCCAAAGATATCAGATGGTTCACTTTGAGGTTAAAAGGGAAAGAGCTTATCTCCAGTTGCGGAAAGTACCCTAATGTTCCCCTCTTAGGAGTAACTGGGTGCATTAACTACAACCCCATACTTTTGAGAAGACAATTAGGGTACGCTTTGAAGAATGTTCCCAAGGATTCAGAGTTGGATCAGACTTTTTATTTTCCTATGAAGGATAATCTCCCATTGGTGCGGGAGGCTGCAGGTGCTTGGAAAACGGTTATTAAAAAGGGTGTAGATTGATTGGGCAGGAGCAACAACCAAATGTTTCCCGAGTTTGAAGCGTGGGTCAGAGAAAAAGCCCAAGTGACTCTAATCCCTTTCTCTGCACCGTTACCACCACCTACTACGGTGCCTTTGGAGGAATATCAGAAGTTAGAAGCTTTGGTTAAGCAACTTAGGGTTGAAAATCAAGAGGCTCTTAATTCTTGTCAAAAGCTGATGATCCAGAACCGCCGATTAGAAGATAGAGTTGTGCAAGCCGAGGAAATAGTCCGTCTCAAGCAGAAGGACTTTGAAGATAGAGAGCTCTACTTCCGAAAGAAAGGGTTAGCTGAGACTCATAAGACTGCCCAGTGCCAAAGAGAGAAGAAAGATCTTAGTGAAGCCAATGAAGCTGTTACCTTATGGCAGGAGAAATGGGACGAAAATTTGAAGAAACAAAAGGAATTAGACGCCAAGCACAAGCAGGAAATCAAAAGTCTTCAAGATTCTTTGGATGGGCAGAAGGAACTTATCAGGAAGGCTTATCATCAAGAGAAGGACCGTCTCCAGCGCGTAGCAGAAAGCCAGCAGGCACTGAAGGAAGCTCAAAAGGAGATTGAGGACTTAAAGTTGAAAGCTGATGTGAAAAGGTCGAAGGCCGAGTCGAGTCAAAGCAAGGAGAATGAGGCAGCATTCCTACAGTAGATCGAGGAGTTACACGCTTCTTCTGATACGAGGGACCTCCTCATCCAGAGACTCATCCAGGAGCCCGGTCATCCAGATATAGTTCAGCTGTTCCAGAACGTCAAACGCCTTAGCTGGAGATTGAAAGATATAGAGTTCCCTAGGGTTTAATTTCATGTTATTGTACTCGGATTACTCACAGGCTTGTTGTGGGATTCCCTATATTTGATGTACTTTGTTGTTATTTTGATTGGTACCCTTCAGGGACGTTGTATTTTCAAACTCCAGTTTATATGATTGATTTGTTCCGGATTTCTTGTTCGTTATTTGCATCGACACGGGGTAATGAGCACCAATTCTCCACAGCAGTCATTATACTTGAATATTACTTGGGTCTTCTTCCCAATTCTTATTTTCTTAATGCCAGGACCGGACACGGGAAAAGTCTCGAGAATAAAAGGAACACATTGCATTGCATACGCATCGTTTGCATTTTGTCCTTGTCTTTGCAGGTTTTCTTCGGGATGTTTAATTTATCTGTGTTCAACAGGCAAAGATTGTGAGAGCCGCCAAGACCCGGTACCTACGACAAAATATCCCTCATCGGTACGCGACCCGCAGCAATCAAAGAACAGCAATGGACGCCATGTAGACATAACTCAATGAAGTCCGTACCAAGATGGCAGAATTTATGACCCTGATGCAAGGAATGGCCCAGGGGCAGCAGGAGCTGAGAAATGCAATTCAAGGGTTAACTCCTCCTAATACTAATGCTCAGGCAACCACTTCTGGCGGGCTAGGGGCTCCTCCCAACACTAACAACGGCCCAGGTGGACCTCATGTTCCAGATCCAGCTATGGCTACGTATGTTCCTGTGCACGACAGGCAGGAAGACCAATTCCAGTACTTCAACAACGATATGGGTTTCGGCGGTGATGGAAATCTCAATGACTTCTTGGTGCTTGCGGAGAAGGTCAAGGCCCTTGAGTGCAAAGACACTTTGGGGATTGACGTGTCAGACATGGGTTTAGTACCTGGGGTGGTCATTCCACACAAGTTCAGGCCACCAGCATTCGATAAATACAACGGCATCTCTTGCCCGAAAACTCACCTACAGGCCTTCTACAGGAAGATTGCGGCCCACACGCGAGACGAGAAACTCTGGATGTACTATTTCCAGGATAGCCTTTCTGGAGGGTCCTTGGAGTGGTACATGAAGCTGGAGAGGAGCTCTATTAGAAGCTGGAAGGATTTGGGAGAGGCCTTCCTCAGACAATATCAATACAACATTGACATGGCACCTAGCCGTACTCAGCTTCAAAGCTTGACACAGAGGAGCTCGGAGAGCTTCAAAGACTATGCACAGAGGTGGCGTGAGGTGGCCGCCCGAGTGCAACCACCTTTATTGGAAAGAGAGATGGTCGACCTATTCCTGAATACCCTCCCAGGGCATTTCATGGAAAGATTGGCTGGTTGTTCCTCAAGTGGTTTCTCGGACATTATCTTGACTGGAGAAAGAATTGAAAGCTGGCTCAAACAGGGGAAAATTCAAAATGGAGGCGCTTCGGTGTCTGGTATCAAGAAACCCTTTGTGAAAAGGAGGGAAGGAGAAACAGGTGCAGTATACGCACAAAGGGGAATGATTAACCGAGGGTATTATCAGCAAGTGGCCCCTGTCACTATTTCAACTCCACCCGTTCGACAACAGGTCCAGCCTCCACAGCCGCAACACTCATAGGGGTATCAGCCAAGAGCCCCTCGTCCGTACTACTCTCAGAGGATGAAGGATAGACATATTGAAGCTCCACCAATGTCTTACTTCCAACTTTTGAAGAATCTCCTACAGCTGCAAATGATTCAGCTCCGGACCTTGCAACCTCCGAAGCCAGGCCAAATTCCTGAGGGTTATGACTTAAATGCTATATGCGAGTTTCATTCTGGAGCTCCCGGCCATAGTACTGAGAATTGTAAAGCATTGAAGCATGTTGTTCAGGACTTGTTGGATTCTAAAGCGATCAATTTCGCTCCCTCTCCTAATGTGCTGCAAAATCCCATGCCTCCTCACAGGGGCACGGTTGGTGCAATTGGTGAAGGGGAGAACTTGAATTTGGTGGATGATGTAGATGACTTGCAGACTTCATTGGTTGCTATCAAGGTTTGCTTGTTGAAGAAAGGTATCTTCCCTGGGTGCGAGGAGGATTGTTCAGAATGTACTGAAGCTACCAACGGTTGTAAACGATTGAAGGCCGGAATCCAAGGCATGATTGACGAAGGAGTGCTACAGTTTGACAAGATTGTGAAAGAAAGTGAAGTATCCACAGTGACTATATTTTATGATCCATCTCAGGTTCCTTCACGGGCCAGAGCGGCACCAATAACCATTACCACTGCTGGACCCATAATGTACCAAAGTGACAGAGCTGTTCCTTGGAATTATGGTGGCGAAGTGTACTGTAACGGCCAGAAGCAAGAGTTGGCCACGACTAGTATAACCCCAGCTTAAGTAGAAAATGTTGGAGTAGGGGGTTTTACTCGAAGTGGAAGGTTGTTTGCTCCTGAAACACTGAGAAACAATGTGATACCACCCAGAGATACTGCCGAAGCCCAAGCTAGAGCCAGAGGGAAGCAACCAGTAGTTGTAAATGATCCAACTCCATCAACTGATCCGGACCTCACCTTTGATAAAGAAGCTGAAGAATTCCTGAGGATCATCAAGAAGAGTGACTACAAGATCGTGGACCATCTGCAACAGACGCCATCAAAGATCTCCATCTTGTCCTTGCTTATGTGTTCCGACTCTCACAGGAAAGCTCTCCTGAATATTCTGAATAAGGCATACGTGCCTCAGGATATTTCCGTAAACCAGTTAGAAACGGTTGTGTCCAGCGTCAATGCCAGTCATGGATTGGGTTTCACAGACTTGGATTTGACTTCTGACGGGCGTGCTCATAATCGGGCATTGCATATTTCTCTAGAATGTAAGGGTGCAGTGCTTTCCCATGTGTTGGTAGATACTGGATCCTCTTTGAACGTCTTGCCCAAGAAAGCACTGATGAAGTTGGACTATGATGGAATGGTTTTGAAGCCCAGTGATCTAGTAGTTCGAGCATTTGATGGGTCGAGAAGATCGGTGTTTGGAGAGGTGGAATTACCTATCAAGGTAGGTCCACAAGTCTTCAATACCACGTTTTACGTGATGGATATCCAACCTGCATATAGTTGTTTACTCGGAAGACCTTGGATACATTCGGCAGGTGCGGTGTCGTCTACACTCCATCAAAAGCTAAAGTTTGTATGGGAGGGTCAGATTGTGACTGTCAGCGGGGAAGAAGATATTTTTGTTAGTCATCTCGCCTCATTCAAATATGTGGAGATGGATGGCGAAATAGTTGAGACCCCATGTCAAGCTTTTGAGCCCTTGAAGTCTGAGCAAGCATCCGCAGTGGCAATTTCTCCTGAAGAACCGAAGAAGGGGGTTTCCATAGCCTCTTATAAACAAGCGCTTGAATTGGTAGAATCTGGAATACGAGAAGGCTGGGGCAGTCCGGTAGAAGTGCCAGAGAAGAAAGACATGTTCGGGATTGGCTATCACCCTGGAAGATCTTCGTCTGAACCAAGTGCTAAAGGTTGTCAGAGCCCAGTTACTTTCACAAGTGCGGGAGTAGTAGACTACGAAAACATCAGTGTTATGCAGGATGACGCTGTTGATAGTGATTGTGACCTAGATGAATGGATCAGGCCTGCCGCTCCAGGAACTCAGCTTAGCAACTGGACGTTGGAAAGGCTTATTTCGGTCACCTCTTTCGAAGAGTAATAATGTTTTGTTCCTATTTTTCCTGTATTAAAGCACTATGTCTTGCCCGAGGCATGGTGGCTCTTTGTAAGGGTTCATTTGTTCATTAACACAATCATTAATAAAATTGACGTTTCACATTCATTCATGTTGTTCTCTGTCTTTCATTTTTTTTACTTTTGTTTTTCAAAAAGAAAGAAAAGTTTTAAAATGGCAATGTTTCTCATTTTCTCAAGTTGTTGCTAAAGCCTTGCATGAATCATTCATGCAGGTGCTTGTCACCGGATCTTATCAATAACGACCCTGTTATGGCTGAGTATGACTTCGACAATCCAATTTATCAAGCCGATGAGGAAGGTGAAGAGGATTGCGATTTACCCGAAGAATTGGCCAGAC
Source organism: Lathyrus aphaca (assembly GCA_963966055.1). Lineage (NCBI taxonomy): Eukaryota > Viridiplantae > Streptophyta > Magnoliopsida > Fabales > Fabaceae > Lathyrus > Lathyrus aphaca. The sequence goes on from OZ014523.1 coordinate 408,299,639, forward strand.
TGCTTAAACAGGAGAAGAAGATGATTCAGCCGCATGAAGAAGATGTCGAAGTAATAAACCTGGGTACTGAAGAAGACAAGAAAGAAGTCAAGATCGAAGCTACATTAGAAGAATCTGTCAAGACTCGTTTGATGGCTATGCTTCGAGAATACGTTGACGTCTTCACATGGTCCTACCAAGATATGCCTGGTTTAGACACTGACATTGTGGTACACAAGCTACCTCTCAGAGAAGGTTGTCCTCCGGTAAAGCAGAAGTTGAGGCGCACGCGTCCAGACATGGCAATTAAAATAAAAGAGGAAGTGCAAAAACAGTTCGATGCTGGCTTCTTGGCCGTGACCAGCTATCCTCCGTGGGTCGCTAACATTGTGCCAGTTCCCAAGAAAGATGGTAAAGTCAGAATGTGTGTGGACTACAGGGATTTGAATAGGGCTAGCCCTAAAGATGATTTCCCTCTACCTCACATAGATGTACTTGTCGATAATACTGCTCAGTTTTCCGTGTTCTCCTTCATGGACGGATTCTCAGGCTATAATCAAATCAAGATGGCTCCCGAGGATATGGAAAAGACAACTTTCATCACTCCTTGGGGCACCTTTTGTTACAAGGTCATGCCATTTGGTTTAAAGAATGCAGGAGCTACCTATCAAAGGGCAATGGTGACCTTGTTTCACGACATGATCCATCATGAAATTGAGGTTTATGTTGATGACATGATAGAAAAATCCCAGACAGAGGAAGAGCACTTGGTTAATCTAGCAAAATTGTTTGACATGCTTCGGAAGTTCAGACTGAGGTTGAATCCGAATAAGTGTACCTTCGGGGTTCGTTCTGGCAAATTACTTGGTTTCATCGTTAGTGAACGAGGAATTGAGGTTGATCCAGCCAAGGTGAAAGCTATCCAAGAAATGCCTGAGCCGAAGACTGAAAAGCAAGTGCGTGGTTTCTTAGGGAGACTAAACTACATTGCAAGGTTTATTTCTCACTTGACGGCCACGTGCGAGCCCATCTTTAAGCTTCTGAGGAAGAATCAGGCCATTAAATGGAACGAAGACTGTCAGCAGGCCTTTGACCGAATCAAAGAATACCTGTTAGAACCACCAATTCTTATGCCTCCAGTGCCAGGGAGACCTCTGATTATGTATCTTACTGTGCTCGAAGGATCGATGGGATGTGTGCTGGGTCAGCAGGACGAGTCTGGTCGAAAAGGGCACGCCATTTATTACCTTAGCAAAAAGTTTACCGATTGTGAGACGCGATACTCACTACTCGAGAAAACTTGCTGCGCTTTGGCATGGGCTGCTCGCCGACTAAGACAGTACATGCTGACACACACTACTCTCTTAATTTCCAAGATGGATCCTGTGAAATACATTTTTGAGAAGCCGGCTTTGACTGGAAGAGTGGCCCGTTGGCAGATGATACTCACGGAGTATGACATACAATACACTTCACAAAAAGCTATCAAGGGGAGTGTGTTGTCAGAATACTTAGCCCAGCAGCCGATTGATGATTATCAACCCATGAGGTTTGAGTTTCCGGATGAGGACATCATGTTCCTCAAGTCTAAAGACTACGAAGAACCACTTCCGGAGGAGGGGCCTGACCCTGAATCCAGATGGAAGTTGATGTTTAACGGAGCTGTAAACATGAGTGGGAGTGGAGTGGGTGCTGTTATTATCTCACCAGAAGGAGTTTACACACCTCTAGCCGCTCGGTTGACCTTCGAGTGCACTAACAATGAGGCAAAATATGAAGCTTGTATCATGGGGATCGAAGAGGCAATAGACTTGCGAGTCAAGAACATTGAGATCTTCGGAGATTCTGCTTTGGTGGTAAATCAAGTCAATGGCAAATGGCTAGTTCATCAAGCTCGTTTGATTCCTTACAGAGATCATGTCAGGAGGTTGTTAACTTTCTTTACCAAAGTCAAGCTGAGATATGTTCCTAGAGACGAAAACCAGTTCGCCGATGCTCTCTCAACTTTGTCGTCCATGATTAAAGTTTGTCGAGAGAATTTTGTGCCTCGAATTTCGATTTCCCGGCTTGAAAGACCTGCTTATGTCTTTACAGTTGGTGATGGTGAAGATAACAAGCCTTGGTACCACGACATTAAACAATTCCTGAAGGCTCAAGAATACCCGGCTGGGGCATCTAGTAAGGATAAGAAAACTCTTAGAAGACTGGCAGGAGGTTTCTTCTTGAATCAAGATGGCGTGTTGTACAAGCGGAACTTTGACATGGTGCTGCTCAGATGTGTGGACAGACACGAGGCAAACCTGTTAATGCAGGAGGTTCACGAAGGCTCCTTTGGTACCCATGCTGGAGGACATGCCATGGCCAAGAAATTATTGAGATCGGGATACTATTGGATTACCATGGAATCTGATTGCTGTAAATATTCCCGTAAATGCCATAAGTGTCAAATTTATGCCGACAAGGTCCATGTGCCTCCGAATCCGTTGAGTGTCATGTCTTCACCGTGGCTGTTCGCTATGTGGGGCATCGATATGATTGGCAAGATTGAGCCAACAGCTTCTAATGGCCATCGCTTCATCCTAGTCTCTATTGATTATTTCACGAAGTGGGTTGAAGCGGCATCCTAAACCAATGTCACTAAACAAGTGTCGCTCGATTTATTAAGCGGGACATCATCTGCCGGTATGGAGTCCCTGAAAGAATCATTACTGATAATGGTTCTAATCTCAACAACAAGATGATGGCTGACTTGTGTCAAGACTTCAAAATAGAACACCACAACTCTTCTCCATATCGTCCGAAGATGAATGGCGCCGTCGAGGCGGCAAATAAAAACATCAAAAAGATTGTGCAGAAGATGGTTGTGACGTACAAAGACTGGCACGAGATGTTACCCTTCGCGTTGCATGGGTACAGGACATCCGTACGCACTTCAACTAGGGCAACTCCATTCTCATTGGTGTATGGTATGGAAGCAGTCTTACCAATCGAAGTGGAAATCCCTTCATTGAGGTTGATGATGGACATCAAGCTAGACGAAGCTGAATGGCTCCGATCCAGATATAATCAATTGAGCCTCATTGAAGAGAAGCGTCTAGCAGCTGTATGCCATGGACAGTTGTATCAGCGACGAATGAAGCAAGCTTTTGACAAGAAGGTGCGACCACAGAGGTACACGCCAGGAGATTTAGTGCTGAAAAGGATTCTTCCTCCTCTCAACGATCACAGGGGCAAGTGGACACCCAACTATGAAGGACCGTTCGTGGTTAAAAAGGTTTTCTCAGGCGGAGCCTTAATGCTGACAACCATGGACGGAGAAGACTTTCCATCCCCTGTCAACGCAGATGCAGTAAGAAAATACTTCGTGTAGAAAGGACCCGCTGGATAAAAACAGAATAAAGATCCAGGCAAAAATGGGCATCCCGACGAGCCAAAAACAGAATAAAAGGCTCGGGCAAAAGTTAGGGAAATCTTGAAAAAAAATGTACACCCGCTGAGTTGAAAAGCCACATCGGACAACTCAGGCAAAAAAGGGTATCCCGGTGGATTGAAAACCTGAAAGGGCGATCCACGCAAAAGAGGGATTAACATGAACGACTGCGGTCTGCGAGATCCATGACCTACCTACAGTTGAGGCTATCCTAAGGGTTGAAGATCAGTTCATTTACTTTTTCTCAAGAGGAAGAGCGAGCGGAGCGTCTTGAAGACATACGAGTCATAACTGGGTTGAAACTTGATGAGATTCACTTCTCACATTGCCAATAGGATAGTTTGTTTTTCTTTTAGTTGTTCCCTCATTCCAGGGAACTGCTTCCTTTGTATTGCCTATTCAGGGCCACCTTTCCAAATCAATAAGAATTCAATTTCAGTCAATTGACTATTTTGCTTCTTTGTTTTTACTTTTTCCATCTTGCATTGATTGATTGTGAAAACGTCTAGCAAATGGTAACTTGCATTGTGTTATGAACATTTGAATGCTTTCTAACTCGTGCAGGAGAATAGAAACATTTGATACAACTCTGAAAGGGTAGAGATACCTACACAATGATTCATGCTATGAGCCTGGGGCAAGCAGGTCCCAAACTAATTCTCTATATTGCAGGTGCTATCGATTGTGCTCATGCAGGTACAGGTACTGGTGTTGCTAACAAAGCTGACAACTATTATCCAGGATGGGCATTCCCTTTTGTTTGAACAGAAACAAGTGCCTCCTAGGGTGTTTCCAGTCATCCCCAGTCATGTGCAAGTTGAAATTTCACCCAGCAAGGTAGCAGAGAGTGGGTGTCATCCCCAAGCAGAAGTCTCCTTTCGGACAGGGGCAATTCTCGGTAGTATAAGGAGTGTTCCGCCTCCCCAGCAGTTGCTTCCTCAGCAGTGTCATGCCTTTGGTTCCCAGGAAGTCCTCACTTCCCCATCAGAGTTCAAGAAGGGTCCACCTCCAGCAGGGTCTTGGCGCTCCAATCTCAAAGTCCAATTTATTTTTGGCAGTGGCGGCTATTCAGAGCCAGTGAATTATTAACAACTTTCCCCGCAGAGTTGTTTTCTCCTCATCAGGATTAACTAGATCAATGCAGTGATCATCAGTTCCTCCCAGTCAAGCCATCAGGGATACCTGCAGTCTTCTTGTCAGAAGATCTCTTTGCATTGTCATTTGCATAATCATCATTGTGTCTGCATCCTCCAGAGCGTAGCATTTCCTTCGTCATGGAACATTACGCCATAAATTCAAACATATGCATACCAGCATGGGCCAGTTTTGAGGTATATTACATGAGACCCGTTATATCTCCAATCAGATTGAAATATTCCCCACAGAATACAACTTCATCTCCCAGGGTGGATGCGTCCACCAAGTCTTGTTGTGATCCCCAGTTGAGTCTTGTTTCAGTACAACAGTCTCATTGCTTTTCGCGTCTCCGTTTCAGTACAACGGTCGCGTCTTGGGCTCTCGTTTAAGTACAACGATCCCATTCCTCTCGAGTCTCCATTTAAGTACAATGGTCTTGTCTTTGAGTATTGTTTCAGTACAATAGTCTCATTGCTTTTCGCGTCTCCGTTTCAGTACAACGGTCGCGTCTTGGGCTCTCGTTTAAGTACAACGATCCCATTCCTCTCGAGTTTCCATTTAAGTACAATGGTCTCGTATTTGAGTCTTGTTTCAGTACAACAGTCTCATTCTTTCGCGTCTCCGTTTCAAGACAACGGTCGCGTCTCAGGTTATCATTTAAGTACAATGATCCTGTTTGCTTGGGCTCTCGTTTAAGTACAACGATCCCATTCCTTCCGAGTCTCCATTTAAGTACAATGGTCTCGTATTTGAGTCTTGTTTTAGTACAACAATCTCATTCTTTCGCGTCTCCGTTTAAGTACAACGGTCGCGTCTTGGGCTCTCGTTTAAGTACAACGATCCCATTCCTCTCGAGTTTCCATTTAAGTACAATGGTCTCGTCTGTGAGTCTCGTTTCAGTACAACAGTCTCATTTGTTCGCGTCTCCGTTTAAGTACAACGGTCACGTTTCGGGTTATCATTTAAGTACAATGATCCTGTTTGCTTGGGCCCTCGTTTATGTACAACGATCCCGTTCCATCTCGTCCTATTTTCTTTTTGTGTTTGGTTATCGGTCGAGGCTGATACACCTTTGCGTCTCCATTCGAGGATGATTTCGTTTTAGATCCGAGGATCTTTTGAGTTGTCATTCGAGGATAGCATTCTTCCCAGCATATTTCCACCTGGTTCTATTTTCGTTACCTATTCAGAGGTCAAAATCAGAAAATACATAAATAAATAAATGGGCAAATGGCATTTCCATTACCCTCAGTGTGCAAATTTTCAGGTTTTATTCGAGTATTCAATCACTCCACACCTCGAACGTATAAAAGCCATTGCAATTATTCGTTCAGGTTTGCAGATGATTGAATAGGGGCAGCTGTAATACCTCAAAATTTGCCCTCATATTTATTCCCTTTATTGGCTTCATGCTTCACATTCATTCACAGTACCCACTAGGTCATAATATCCACAATCATGCATTTCATTTATTCCTAAGGCATGAGACCAAGGCATATACCTGTGATTTGAATTTTCTAGTCAGAGAATCATCAAATTCCATGGCTTTTCCTTATTTAGAGGATTTCTATAAAAAATGTCGGATCAAGAGGTTATTGGTGTGAATTTAAAGTTGGTTTCTCTATTTCTCTCAGAAGATCGGGGTTTCATTCTTTTGGCGTACAAATTGATGTAGCATCTCATGGAAAAAAGTATATTGATGTTCTTGGTGCGAGAGATCGGATTCTAAAGTATATTGGTGCAAGAAGTTGTTTCAAATTGGGGATGGAAAGTGTGTAGTTTTGATTTATTTGGAAGATCTCATTCGAGTTCAAATTCAAAGTTTCATTAGCCATTTCAAATACAAGTTCATTATCTTTCTAAATCCATGTATACCATCTTTAGTTTCTAGTATTCATTTTCAATTAGGTCCATTGTCCACAATTCATTTTGTCCACATTTAAATCCAAGTCCATTAAAACCATTTTGTAAACTCGTCATTCAATTCTCACTAAACCATTTTTTGTTATTCTTTTCTCTTCATTATTGTTCATGTCCATTGAAACCATAGTCATTACCATTCTTTACCTCACAAAATTCAAACTCACTTGAAGAAAAAAAAACAGATTAAGATTCATTTTCTCAATTATCCAAGAACCAAGCCTAATAACCAACTTTTGATGCTCACTTTGTCATTAATCATAGTGTTAATCTCAGCTTTAACTTTTTGTCTAGAATTCATCTTTTAAAAAAAAGAAACATATCACAAAGCCCATTACTTATTTTTGTCTTGTAGCCATAATTAAGCCCATTTCAATAATTATCAGGACCATTTTTATACTCCAAGTTTTTCCTTTATTATCATTATTGCCATTGAATTCAATGCTTATGTCCATATTTTGGTCCATCCAATTCTAATACCAACAATAAATTTAAACAAAAATGAATGGTGCTGCTATTGAGAAAGGTTTTTGAGGCAGGCTTATGAAACATGGATGGCGGGGAAATTATGTCATACAGATTAGACAAGATTTTACTAATCAAGAGAAAAAACTCAGATTAGATTTGCAACAGAATTTTAGAAACTCTAACATGAAACTTAATTAATCTTCAGTTACAAAACCAAGAAAAAAATCATTACAAAAAATTCTACAATTTTGATGATTCTATGGGGAGAATTCAGTGGAAAAATTTAGTTACAATAATTAGAGGTAAAAATTGATACAAGTGAATCAGTTAGAAAAATCATAAAAGAGGATAACAATTATGCAGAGGAAAAACTCTCTCAAAATACTTCACTTTTCACCATCAATCCCCAATCTCATTCTTTCTTCAGAATCTGAGCATCATCATCTACCTTCGACCTTATTCGAACGCATTCATCAATCTTTGACAACCCTGCAATTTCACGGTTCGACAATTTCGCCGAAGAAAAAGCAGCATCAAATCATGTGCGAGGAAGATTAGAAGAAGAGATTAAGGGATCGAATCGGGAGAAGGAGTGAGGTGCATACCTGAGTCAGAGCCATCGCTTATCGGCCACCGCAAACTCAACTTCAGCTATTCGTTCTGAATCTTCAGTATCACTTCACCAGACACCATCATCTTTGTGTTGTCATCATCTCTACATCTCCTATTATAGTCATCTTCATGAACTCTTCACCAACAAATGCAGAAGAATCACTCTTCTTCAACCTTCAACATCTTTGTCATCTTTCATCACCTTCATATTTTACCCTCAATCTTCATCATTACCAACTGAAGAACCTGCGATAAACAAGTAAAAGCTCATAACAGAAATAAACAGAAACAAAATCTCCAAGCTCTCCCTCTCAAGCTTCATCAATCTCTAACTCTTCAACTTTCAACAACCTTCACCATTCATCAACCTCATCAGAACCTCCAAGAAGCTTCAATCTCACTCCATCAATCTGCAAGAACAATAACAGAATCTCAAATTCATGTTGAAGAAGAAGGAAAAGCTATAGCAGAATAAAAAAAAATAGTTACAGGTTCGGGATTCTCTTCAGTCCATCATCACTCTTCAATTTCTCAGCTCCAACATAAAAGCCCTTTCCTCTGCATACATCAACACCCAATTTCAGTTACGAAATTCCAATGACCTAACAGAATTCTAACCAAGCTAATACAAACCTTAACTGAATCTTAATAGAATGCTAACCGAAAAATAATTAACAAAACTCTAACAGAATTTCAGTTAACCTATAACTTACTCCTAACAGAATTTCACAGAAGAAAAAGAAATCAATAGAAACTTAATAACAGAATTGGAAGAAGGGATTTGAGTTCATAACTGAAAATCAACAAACTCCTAACAATTTTTTGTTCTGGAAGCTTCACTTGGATTCTCCAGAAGGTGGATCCCTCTCCTATAAAGCAGGATCTCCATCTTCATCTTCAGTTTTCTTCTTCACGGAAAAAAGCCCTTCACAAAAAAATTTCACAATCTCAATCTGCATCTCTTCTTCTACTTCACTCTTCTCCTTCAATCCAAGCTTTCTTCTGACCTTCACTCCTTCATCCTCCAACTGCTGAAACTTCATTACCATGGCTGTAACTCCATTCTTCACCTCCAACCATTTGAAGATTGCTCCTATCCCCTCAATCTTCATTCTTCTCCTTTAATCCACAACCTCACCAGCACCTGCAAAATCATCAATTCAGTTAAAATTCAACCCTGCATAAAGAAACATCAACATCAATCATCTCAAGGATGCACTGATTCACCTTAAAGAAGCGCAACCCGTGCTGACAGATTCAAGGTCTTCAACTCGCATCGTGTTCGAGCTGCATCGTCCTCAACACTCTGGATACCATGACATCATCATCAACCTCCACGACTTGATTTCGTCTGCTCAGTCTCGCACCATTTGTTCCTCTTTATCACCTGACCGAAGCAAGTCTACAAGAAACTTCAAGGATCTTCACCATAACTCCTCAATCCCAGCTCTTGTATCTGCTTCGAGAATCCGCGACACACATCTTCATTAACCTGCAAGGTACACAAGTAAACCATCAATGATCCTATATTCTTCATCTCCTTGTTTTCTTGTTACAATTTCCCCTTTTAATTAGAAGATTCGGTGAAGCTCGAGTGAATACATGGCCTTTAGGGTTTCGGATTGTGTGTTTTGGTGAGAGTTATGTAAAATCCGAAGCCATGGTTGAGCTCCATAGTCTTAGGGGAATAGGATTAGATGAGTTTGTTGTGTTTCAGTTTTGAAGAAGAAGCAAGGTTAGGATGGTGATGAACTCAAGGAAGAGAAATGCGTTTGAGGTGGTGGTTTCGGGTGGAAGGAAGAAGATATATTAGGGTTTTCGCGGCGGTTAGGGGTTCGAAGAAAGGAAAAGAAGGAATAGAGGTGGTAATGGTGTGGGACGAAGGAAGAAGAAGAAATTGAGGTCGACGGAGAGAGTTTGGGAGTGAGAGGATGGTGGTGGCGGCACATGGGGAAGAAGAAAGGGAATTTAGGGTTTGGGGGGTTCTTGCTGTTCTTCATTTTTGTTTCTTTGGTTTTAATCAGAATTAATTATAATTTTCATCTAATCATAATTTTCATTTAATTAATGTGATTTGTTGTAATAATTAAAAATATCATATGGTTTAGTTAGATATTAATAAAATATATTAAGTATAATCAGGATTATTATGACATTAAGGAATAATAAGCACTAGATTAATCTATCTAATTTCAATTCTAAATATTAAAATATAGTTAAGTGTTGTTTTGTTATTCGCACCTCCCATCTTAAGCCCATAACGAAAAAACAACTGTAAAAAACTTCTTCCTGCACTCCCCCTTAAGTCCTGCGCAGCTGGGCCTCTTTTCTTCTATTTCCACCCCTCATTTAAGCCCATGTGCGAAATCAGCATAAAAATATCACTTTTCTCACCCCCCCTGGTTCCTAGCGCAATTGGGCTTAGCCCTTTTGCTATCCGTACCCCCTTTTGAGCCCAATCCATGAAAATAACTAAATAAATATACTTAATTCACCCCCTTTTCATTAGTTTTTTTTTAGAATTTAATTTTGTTTTATCATAGGTTAGAAATAATTCCATAAAAAATAGTAAAAAGCCTTAGAAAATTCCACAAAAAATTGAATAGATTTTTAATTCCAATTAGAAATTTTTGACTTTTTTATTTTCTGAATTTGGCATTATTTTCAATTTAATTCTGAATTTTCTTGCAATTAGCTTTTATTGAGTTTCTTTTAATTGTGTTGAATTTTGTTCATTTTATGTTGGTAACTTCCAGTAGGATTTTTGAGCCATTCTTTTTTCTGTAATTAGAGGACTCATAATAGTTCTTAGGATATTTTTAGTGGATTTTTTAGGACCTTTTATCTTAGGTTTTAGTGATGTAATCCTTAGGAATTAGTGGTTAATTCTTAGCTGAAAACAAATAATTTTTAGGCATAGAAAAAATAAGATTTTTTAGAATCCCTTTTAATACAATTTTATAGATAGTGTTAGGACCCTATAGTTTAATTTTCATAATTTTTCTAGAAGTTTTAATATTTTTTAGGATATTAGTTCTTAGGCTTAGTTTCATATAATTCTCATTAGTTTAGGCCATTAAAAATAAAGTACAAAAAATATGGTTTAGTTTAAATTTAGTCTTAGAATTTAATATAGACTTAGGTTAGTTAAAATTTGATTTTTTAGAATGAATATTAGGCTTGACTTGGTTTAGAACTTAGGCTTAAAGTTTCCTTTTCATTAGAACTAGAATAAATAAAAATAGACTATTTTTAGGTCATGCCTTTAATGTGTTGTTTAGAATTTTATTTCTTAATTCAATTTCATTGTTTTTTGCTTTATCTTGATCTTACAACTTGTATAGGCTTCCCCATTGTTCTTAGAATCAACTTAACTTCGTTAAGAAGTAAGTTGAATTCTAGTAGTTTCTAGTTTCTCATTAGGAATAGAAAACTTCACAAACCATAGGACCACTTTTGCAAATAAATAAACAAAATTAGGATTGAGTCTTAGTCCCTTAGATTTTGTCCTTTTATCAACTTGAGTCACTCTTTATCATCTTATAAAGAAAAGCAATAAAAAACTTAATAAAAACCGAACGATCTTGTACGACACGAGACTTTGTTGCGGAGTGTTTATACGCGTCCTGTTTCGGGGCGAGGTGTAAGTACTTCCCGCGATTGATAGGTCTTAGTATGAGAACGTTCACAAACAAATTCAAAACATTTCTTTTAAAAGACAAAAAACAAATAACAAGCGACTATCCTGCGGGAACTTCTCTTCTCATCTCATTCACTCACAACGCAAACTCGCGACGACTTGTCTTTCATGCAAGACGGTAAACGCACTCGTACCAGACGAGCTTGCAAAACCTGAGCATAGACACACGCAGTTCCAGCTGTAAAAAACACAAACAAATAGTTCCCGCCTAGGTTAGGCGAACTACGTCGACTCTGATCCTCATTATCCCGATGAGGTACGTAGGCAGCGGGGTAGGGCCCGTTCGAGCACATTCTTTATTTTCCCTACATTTCCCCCTTTCTTTCCATTTTCTTATTCCAGTTCCTTTCTCATTTCCATTCCATTTCCAGTTAGCGGTTTTATTCAGCAGCAGTTATTATTTCTCACCCTTTGAAACAAACAAGCAAGTGTGGATCCCGTCGGGTACGGCGGACGATCTGGGGTGGTAATACCTTCCCAGGTCGTAACCGACTCCCGAACTCAGATCTTTGGTTCACAGGACCTTGTCCTTTCCTTCTTCCTCAGGTTCGTGCAACATTACCTTTCCCATTCTTTCGGGATAAAAATGTCTGGCTGGCGACTCTAACCTTTCCGCGCCACTTTCGCGTTTGTACTAGGATGAAAATCCCGGGAGCGACAACCAACAACATGGCTGAGTATGAGGCATGCATCCTGGGTATCAAAGCTGCCATTAATATGAAGATTCAGTTCCTGGACGTATATGGAGATTCAGCCCTGGTAGTAAGTCAGATCAAAGGAGATTGGGATACCAAGCATGATAATCTCATTTCTTACAGAGAGTATGTTTTGTCTTTGATTCCATATTTTGAAGAGATTACCTTTGGACATATTCCACGAAGAGAAAATCAGTTGGCATATGCATTAGCCACCATGGCATCTATGTTTGAGATTAGTTGGGATGATGAAGCTCCCAAGATTACTATTGATAGATTTGAGAAGCCCGCATACTGCAATGAGATTGACACTGAAGAGGCAGAGGATAAGCCTTGGTTCTATGAAGTGAAAAGATATCTTGAAGCTCAGGAGTTCCCTGAAGGGGCATCTGTCAAAGATAAGAAGTTTTTGAGGAGGTTTTCTGCTAAGTTCTTTTTGAGTAATGGAATTTCGTACAAGCGCAATCATGATTCAACTTTGCTTCGTTGTGTGGATAAGAAGGAAGCAACAGAGATTATGGAAGACATGCATGATGGGATCTTTAGTACTCATTCTAGTGGTCATACTATGGCAAAGAAGATATTGAGAGCAGGTTATTATTGGTCTACCATGGAAGCTGATTGCTATCAACATTCCAGAACATGTCACAAGTGTCAAATTTATGCTGATAAAGTCCATATACCTCCATCACCATTGAATGTGTTGACTGCTCCTTGGCCTTTTGCCATGTGGGGCATTGACATGATTGGTGAGATCAAACCTACTGCTTCTAATGGGCATCGTTTCATCCTGGTTGCTATTGATTACTTTACTAAGTGGGTGGAGGCAGCTTCATTTGCATCTATTACTAAGAATGTGGTGGCTCGATTCATTAAGAATAAACTCATATGTAGGTATGGCATCCCTGAAAGGATTATTACTGACAATGGCTCTAATCTGAACAACACTATGATTACTAATCTCTGCACACAGTTCAAGATTAAGCATCACAACTCTTCTCCGTATCGTCCAAAGATGAATGGGGCAGTAGAAGCTGCTAATAAGAACATTAAGAAGATTATACAGAAGATGATTGTTACTTATAAGGATTGGCATGAGATGTTACCATTTGCTCTTCATGGTTATCGCACTACAATATGTACTTCAACAGGGGCAACCCCATTCTCCTTAGTTTATGGTATGGAAGCAGTTCTGCCCATTGAAGTTCAGATCCCTTCCTTAAGAATCATGAAGGATGCAGGCTTGGACGAAGATGGGTGGATTCAGACTCAACTTGACCAGATAAATTTGATTGATGAGAATAGGTTAGCAGCTATCTGTCATGGCCAGATGTACCAGAAACGAATGATCAAGGCTTTTAATAAGAAGGTTAAGCCAAAGGTATATCAGGCTGGTGACTTAGTAATCAAGCGTATCATATTACCACAGGGTGATCCTAGGGGAAAGTGGACTTTTACTTATGAAGGGCCATTTATGGTCAAAACAGTATTCTCAGGAGGTGCCATGATGCTTACTACTATGGATGGTGAAGACTTCCCACAGCCTGTAAACGCAGACATAGTTAAAAAATACTACGCATAAAAAGAGACCCGCTAGGTTGACTGGCCTATGCAAAAATAAGGGCATCCCGGCGAACCAAAAGGGTTCGGGCAAAAATTAGGGATATATACATAAAAATGTACACCCGGAAAGTCGAAAACCTGAAAAGGCGGCTTGGGCAAAAAAGGGTATCCCGGTGGATTGAAAACCTGAAAAGGAAATCCAGGCAAAAGTTAGGGATTAAAGCGTATGACTATGTCTCGTTTGGATCACCCATGTAACTACAACCAGTTGTGCTACCTAACTCAAGCTCGAACAGATAAAGCTCAATCCAATCGTTTCCATCTCAACAGCAGAAGATGAGATACTTGAAGATAATGGCAATAGTAGAATTGAAACTCAATAGGATTATTTCCCACATAGTTGATTTTCTTTGTTTTGTAAAAAAATTTACGACGAATTCCTCTTACTAGGATTTCTGTCTCCTTGTACAAACTTGCCCATGTATAGGTCACTTTGTGATATAAATAAAATTTCATCTTTGAATCCAGATTTACTTTTACCCTATTTACATAAGCGAAACGTCCATTGGTTGTGTTTGAATGTATGTATGCTTTTGAATATGATTGATATTTACCAGAAAGGCATAAAATGCTTAATATGATTGATGTTTACCAGAAATGCATGAAAATGCAGTAATAGTATTTACTAAGGACGAACGAGGGAAGGAATTCAACGAAGCTTCACCGGTTCATCCCCACAAGACAACTACAAATCCCCAGTACAGAAAATCCATGCTTCAAGTTACATCTCCCCTTGAATTTATGTCCATCTCTTTTATCCTCAGTCGGGATACTCAGGAACTTATTCCTTTAATAACGACGAACGAAGACGGGAGGTTATGAATACTATACTATCAAACAAGACGGAAACGAGGTCCTCATATTCCTCAGCAACAAGCCGGGATTTATTTTCCCTAGCCAGCAGTTGTTATACAAGGATATCCGGACGCTTCAGGCTACATGATTCATACATACATCATTTACATCATATCATAACATACATATCCATAAATACATAATACATTTACTTAGGTGCATCATACTATGCATGCATACATATTGCATAAACTAACATTCTCCTTGCAGGAAAGTTATATGCAGATAAAACAGTATTAACAATTCACAACAGGTCAGAAATGATCCATACATTACTCAAGATGTCCTCGGAGAGTAGGCAAACAGTCTGTAAAAAGATCCATTCCCTAATCCAGGATATTTCCAGAAGATTTCATCTATCTGGTCTTGAATAGCAGGCAAACGATCTGTACAAAGATCCATTCCCTGGTTCAAGATGTTTTTCAGAAGAACTAATCCTGACGTTCTTTTGACCTTGAATAGCAGGCAAACGATCTGTACAAAGATCCATTCCCTGGTTCAAGATATTTTTCAGAAGAACTAATCTTGACGTTCTTTTGACCTTGAATAGCAGGCAAACGGTCTATGCAAAGATCCATTCCTTGGTTCAAGATATTTTTCAGAAGAACTAATCCTGGCGTTCTTTTGACCTTGAATAGCAGGCAAACGATCTATACAAAGATCCATTCCCTGGTTCAAGATATTTTTCAGAAGAACTAATCCTGGCGTTCTTTTGACCTTGAATAGCAGGAAAACAGTCTATGCAAAGATCCATTCCCTGGTTCAAGATATTTTTCAGAAGAATTAATCCTGACATTCTTTTGACCTTGGAGAATAGGCAAACGGTCTGTACAAAGATCCATTCCCTAATCCAAGATACCTCCAGAAGAGATAATCGTCACGAAGATTTATTTCTACTAGTCTATTTAACAATTAAAACTATGTTGCATAAACGATTCAGAGACGGCCTATACAAAGACCTAGTACTAATATCCAGTATCAACATAAAGACTATCATCACATCCTGATACTTTAGATGGCATCTCTAAGCCCATCTCCAGTCCTTCCAAGTGGAATCTTTAAGCCCACTCAAGCATGTACAACTAATCATCAGTGTTACTTTACACACTGGTGAGTGCAAATTTTTGGGCTTTTGTGTTCAATCCCCTTCAACCTTCCAGGTCACGAATGGCACATATACCAATCTAACCCCTCAGGTTTCAGAAAATTGAACAGGGGCAGCTGTTGCACCCCATAATTTGCCCTCACAAGATAAGACTTTGTGTACTAATAGGTTCACAAGGTTCACAATGTTCACAAGATATCTCATGAGGTTCACAAGGTTCACAATTGGTTGAAAAATTTGACAATTCCCTCAAACAATGCATCCTCCTAAGCAATGCATCTTAAACTAGGGTTTTAACTTTTATCAAGCTAAATGGACTTATAAGACTTCAAGTGAGCTTCATATCATCTTATATGTGTTCAAGAATCCCCATGTCAATTTTCAAGACTTTCCCAAAGGATTTGCTCAGTCAGATGATCAGATAGGTTAAAATCAGTCAAAGCAGTTAACAAGTCAAACTGAGGTCAACTGTGGTCAAACCAAAGTCAAACTTCATGATTTTTTGCCAACATAAGGTATATTAAGTAAAATTCATCATTTGATCAAGGGTTGATCATGATTCATCAAGGAGATTTCAGATCATCAAGAATCAGGAGTTTCTAAATTAGGGTTTTCATAGGAAAAGTCAACTGAACTTTGACCAGCCATTACTTTCACATGCTTCATCAAAAATTTTCCATCCAAAGCTCATTTTGAAGGAAATTGAATTCTCTACAACTTTTTGTCTCACAAGCCAAGCCCAAAAATGCTTCATTTGGAAGGTATGAGCTAAGACATTATAGGTCCTTTTAAAAGTCAACAAAAAGTCAACAACTTCAAAAGAGCATAACTTGAGAATGGTAAAAGAACACCTTCATAACATTGAAGGATTTGTACAAGAATGTCCAAGAACACCTTCATAACATTAAAATTGAAGGATTTGTACCCTTGCAAAGTTGGGAAATTTTTGGGAAGTTTATGAAGCAAATAAGGCCTTAAAACCAATTTTTGCTAAATGAGCCCACCAAATTGCCAACCAATATTTAGAAAAACACCAAGCACGACCCAACCCATACAATTTCTGATTTTTTACATTTTATTTAATATTTATTTGAATTTTATTCATTAAAATACATATTAAATCAAAATAAAATCAAAAAATCAATATTTAAACATGTTTCTTCTTCTAGAAAATCATCAAAGCCATTTAACATGATTAGATGTTGTCCAAATTCGTGTAAGACAAAAATAGCAAGAGAATATTGGATTTTTGGACAATTATGGTGATGAGATTTCTTCCATATCAAGCAACTTCAAATCCATGAATAAGGCCCAACTTTTCTGACCTAATTAGACCTCTCATATATACCTAAGAGTGCAGCATTCAAAAGAGGAGGAATTAGACACAAGAGAGGCAGATTCAAAACTCAAAATTTTCAATAAAAAAGAATTTTCGATTAACCTATTCCAGGGCGTTTTCAAAGATTCTAAAGGTCCCTACACATTCCTAAGACTTCATAGAATGTTTTTCCAGCTTCAACATCATCAAAACACCATGAATTCGTGACAACCGAACTCATATTTTCATCCATATTTCAAATTTTTGATTTCGATTATGCATACATTATATCTTGAATCTAATGCCATATTGTTGATTGTGATGAGGTTTGAAAGCTTTCTGGATGTTTTAATTCGGTTTTAGGTACAGGATTGAGGATCCGCCATAGTTAGGGTTCGAACCTTCAAATTAGGATCCTTCGATTTAGGTGATATAAATCATATTTGATGCTGGATTGAGTCTTTGCAGGTCATGAACAAGACATTGGTACAAACAATTTGGATAAATCGTACTTATATGCGTTGCATATGAAAACCTAGGTGTACCTGCAAAAATTATTTCGCAGGAAAACTCGTATCTATTTTCGCAAGTGTTTTCGCAGGAAAAAGGAGGAAGATGAAGTCTGAGAGCGCCAAAATTATAATTCAAATAATTGCTTTATTTTATAATCTATTATTCGCAGGCAATTATCAAATTGGTGAGGATGGCCTGGTGGTTTTGAACGCGCGTGTGGAAGCTTTGGTACATGGGTTCGATCCCTGGCTTGCGTATTTTTTTTTTAATATTCATCATTTTTTGCAGGTTTATTATATAATCAACATTGTATGGCTTATAACCAAGGCGCGTGCCTAGCTCAGCTGGTTAGATGCATCCTCTGGGAAGGTAATGGACCTGGGTTCGATTCCCAGGTCCTTTATTTTTATATATTCTCTTTGTTTTCTTTATTATTATTTCAAATTAACTTGTTTCTTTTTATAATTAATTAAAATTAACTAATAATTAGGTATTAGATTAATCATAAAATGTTTTCCTTAAAAAAATACACTCTCACTAATTATTGTATTATGAATAAATTAATATTTTTTTAACAAAAATCCTTAATATTATTTTAATTAAATGCATATTTGTTTCTTTAATAATAATTATGTGTATAATTAAATGTGCTTTCTTCTTTCATAAATTAATAATATTTTATGGATTTAATGTTTTGTATATTATGATTAATAATTAATCCAATGGAAAATTTAAACTTAACCTAAAATACCAACTTATTTTTTTATTCTAGTTTTTATTTACCCTAATTTATTACCTTAATTATTTTATTTAAATATTAAACTTAATAAATTTTTCTAATATATGTAATTAAATAATTAATCATGTTCTTTTGTAAATATTTATTTTACGGTTTATTATTATTATTATTCATATTATCTTATTTTAATCTCAAAAATTCTTC
The DNA here is from genome assembly GCA_963966055.1 of Lathyrus aphaca. Taxonomy (NCBI): domain Eukaryota; kingdom Viridiplantae; phylum Streptophyta; class Magnoliopsida; order Fabales; family Fabaceae; genus Lathyrus; species Lathyrus aphaca. The sequence continues at coordinate 408,317,937 of OZ014523.1, forward strand.
ACAAAAAAATTTGTTTGTTTAAATCTAAATAAATATTTAATTAAATTGTATATATTTCTTGTATATTAGTACTAACCTTTTCTTCTTATAATTATTCTATTAACTAACCATTTTAATTATAATTTCTTTATTATATTTATTGTTTATATTATAATGTAACTGCAAAAGCATTGTAATAGTTGTAGGATTATTTTTGTCTTTATTTTATTATTTATATTTATATTGCCATGGTTAATAACTATAGGGAGTGGAAATATGTTTGTATTTTAAAATTAATTTAGAATCATTAATTTAATAAGATAAATGTATGAACTTGTACACGCACACACGTAAGTCGATCTTTGATCGCCATCTCACTTCTTAAGGATACCTCTCATGTTGCCTAAATAAAATGGTCAAGTAAGGTGTCTAAAAGCAAAGTCCCTTCTCCATTAATATCATCCCTTCCCTTTACGATTATAAGATCAAGTCCCTTCGATGTTTTCTCCGTAAATGATCTTGTCCCTGTCGAATAAAAGATGATAAGTCCCTTCGATTTGCTAAGACACCTTACAGTTGCCTAATCACAGATGACCCTTCATATGTCCCATACAACATCCAAGGTAATGACTACCTATTCCTTAATAATAGGTATAGTCTTACCATTGAAAGAACATTCAAGAATAGTAAAAATTTAATCATAGGGTAGGTTCCTCTTAAGTACTTGCTCACTCATTCAAAAAAAAACTTCATTACACTTTACATTTTAAACAATTTTCAAAACAAAGTCTTTATATATATCCATACAAGGATCATTATAAAATACTTAAGAAAATTTCTAATCACACACTACACTTTTCAAAACAGTTTAAAGTGAGCTAAGTAACTAAGAGCCCATGGATAACCATGGATGTAAAGGGTGCTAACACCTTCCCTTTACATAACCTACCCCCCGAACCCAAAAATCTTTTAAGGTCTTTCCTGTTCTTTTATGCCCTTTCCTTTGGATAAAATAAAAGACGGTGGTGACTCTTTCTATCTACAACATTTAACTAAAGTCAGTTCTCCCACCGTGTTACAGACGGTCCTGCTCTAATGAGATATCGTTCAAGGTACGGCAAACGTTGCTGTAAGCACGATCCGAAACCAATCGCGATTGTTGCATGAAGCTCATGTTGTCCGTCAGTTGTTGTGAAATAGTAGAGACAAGGTCGTCTCGCCTTTCCTCTCTAGCTTTCATATCACGCCACATCTCCTCGGTAACATAGAATCCAGGAGCAGCACCTGCAACAGGGTTAGAGGAAGATGGTGCGATGTGTGACTGTGAAGGACGATGGGGGAACATGTGAGGTATGGGAGACTGCTCTCTCCGATCATACTCCTTATCAGTGTCATGTGCCTCCCCATCAGGAATATTAGGAGGAAGTGGACCCAAAACAAGTGGAGCATTCAGATCATAGGTCCAGTTCCTTGCATTACGCACATCAGTACGTCTACTGCAAGGTAAAGCAATAGATGGGATAGCTACCCCATGAACCATCAACTCATAACCACCTTCTCTCCTTGTTCGGCACAATTTCATGTCTTTCAGAAATTTTAAATTAATTGTGCGAGGAGGTAGTGGTTCAAGTGTAGTTATCTCATCGTTCAGGCCAAGAGCCCGAGCAATAGACGTAACAAGCCCTCCAAAAACAATCGGTCCTGTTTTATTAGTAAGTAAAGCCATGTGTGCAAGCATAAACGGGACCGGATTGATATGGGTACTAGTGAGGCATCCTTGCAAAAATAGGAGTTCTCTAGCATTTACCTTGTTTGGACTCTCCCGGCCAAAAATAGTACATGCCAAAAGATATCTGAAAACTCTTATGGTCGGGTTATGAATGGTTGACGCAAGTATTCCTTCAAAAGAATTTATTGAAGTACTTGAAAGCCTTTTCCAGAAGGAAAATACCTCGGCCGACCATTCCGCATCCAAAGGTGCCTCACAAATCGCAACTTCCCTATGAGGGATTCCTAACAAGCCTGCTAGCTCGTTGGTACTGAATTCATATTCAATTCCAAACAGTCTAAAATTAACAGTACCGACTGTGCTAGCAGTGTTAGGACTGATAGTGTATATCAATGAACTTAAAAACTCAACTGTCAGCCTCTCATAGGTAGGTTCCTGATTAACGAAAATATTATGCAAGCCTAAAAAATCTAATAAATTAAAAACACTATGATAAATACCCAAAGCATACAGACAGTTATCATCGACGTACCTAGTCGAGAGAATTTCTCGACTCTGAAGCCTCTGAATAATTTTCCTTTGCCTATCACCCGGTCTTCCATCACGAAGAAGAAATCCATTGAACTCCATTGTTGTTGCTCCTTAGGAAGTGAAAAATGGTAGAAAATGGTTTATGATAGAAATGATAAAGGTTTGATTTTTATGGTTTGTGGTGGATGAAAATGAAAATGGATTTTGGATAGGTTTTATGGATGGTGGGTATTTTGGAAATGGGGGAGCTTTAATGGGGTTCAATGAGGTTTTTGAAAGTTGCAAAAATGAGTTTTTGGAGATGGAAGGTAAGAAAATGGTGAAAATGAATGTTCAGCCCCGAAATAGGGGAGAACGTCATGGCGCCCGCCATGGGCCTGTGGCGCCCGCCACAAGGCTAAATCCTGATGGGCCTTGGATTTTTAATCCTCCTTTGGGCCCTCTTTATACCTTCGGTCTGGGGGGGTCTGGATAGTGTTTTCTTCTCTTTTCCAAGGCATGAGGCTTGCATATTTTTTTATGAAGACAAAAATGAAAATATTTTTGTCTTATATTTTTTTTCTTGCTTGACAAAAATAAAATAATTAACAATCAAAAAGAAAAGATAAAAATCGACATTAGTGCATGAAATAATATGTATATATAAGATAAATTCAAAGTACATGAGAAAAAGAAAATATAATAGATGCAATAATGTAAGATATGTCTGGAGATGCGAGAAATAAAATAAAGCATGAAAAAAAAGAAATTAAATACTAGGGTAATATTGTCAGTGTAGAATGAATCATGTGGTAGGCTTCTCCTCCTGGTTTGATCCACGAATCTCAGTTATCTCCCTCTGAAGCTCTTCAATCTCCTGATATAGAGCATCGGCCTCTGAGGCATGAGTGAGATCAGAAACCTGGATCTGTAATTCCAAGTCCGCTACTTCTTGCTTGAGCAGGGCAGTCTCCTTACGGAGCTCATAAATCTGAGTTTGTAGATCAGGCGGCTGCAGAGACATATTGTTAGACATAACAGTGATTCGGGGAGTAAGAAGTGTAGGAGTGTACTCAGCGGCGGGAGGTGATTTCGGCTCTTCGACAGTCTCTCCATAACCCTCTAGAGCATAACTCCAATTGGCAGGATCATGGACACTGGTCATCAGCGGGTCTGGTAATGTAAAGTAATGTATCACTTCTCCATCGATCAGTAATCTAAAAGTGTTGGGCTAAAAAGAAGCCCTCCTCATCAGTCCTCTGTCAAGACAAAAGTCAACATCTAGGGTGGTGTAGCAGCAGAAGGTCCTGAGGTGCAATAATTTGCGAGACAAACCCAATGCAGTAGCTATCTGTGTAACAATCCCACCGACATGTATGATGCCTACAGATGATCTGGAAACACTAGCAAGTCCTTTCAACAGAAAGTTGCCACAAGAAATATGGCGAGATTGAGTCGCACAAAACAGTAGGAAAATCTCCACTTCACTTAGCAGAGTCTCGTTATCTGGCAAACCTAGGAAAGAATGCGCCAGAATCATCTGTAAGTACCTTAACGCAGGGTTGTGGATTACCTGAGAAAACTTAGTGGAAGGATCTTGGCTCCCTCCACCTGAGATGTTAGACCAAAACTTTTCCACTTCTCTGCTCATAAAATACCCCATCGGTGTCTCTGGAATAGCATCAGGAGTAGTCTGAAAACCTAGTAAATCACCAAACTCTTTGTGAGAGAAGGAGTAGTCAATCCCGAACAACCTGAAAACATCATATCCATCGGGTCCAGCCCAAGGGTCATAATGAAACGAGCTGAGGAACTCTAGAGTCAAGTTCCTGTAAGTGTTGTTCCTATCGTCAAACTGGTCCCACTGGAGTTGATGGCATAAGAATCTGACGCTTGGCTCTCTCCCCAAGGCATCCATGCAGTCATGGTCAGGGTACCTGGTAGGAGCCATAGGGCGTCTCATGTGGACATAGTAACGCTCTCTCTATGCGTCGTCTCTAAAGGCCACGTGCATGTCATCGGGGTTCTGCATTCTGCACAAGGTTAGCAAACAAGTCCTGAAAGCACATAAAACATTCAATCGTTAGTCCTAACATAATAATAAAATAAACAAATTAAAATAAAGTAAAAATAAATAAATAAAAAGTACGTAAATAAGAAAACCATGGGTTGCCTCCCATGCAGCGCTTGTTTAACGTCATTAGCTCGACAACCGATTTTTATACATCATTTGAAGGATATGGTGGATCACTCAGAGTATGACAGGTGTATGTTGTTAGGATGTCACCTCCTTCGTAGGGCTTCAACCTCTGTCCATTGACGATGAACAGTTTACATGTTTGGTTCTTGATTTCAATAGCACCGGATCTTAGGATCTTAGATACTTCGAAAGGGCCAGTCCATCTCGAACGAAGCTTTCCTGGAAAAAGTCGTAACCTAGAATCGAACAAGAGAACAGGATCGCCTATTTTGAAGTCTCTTCTTATGATTCTTTTGTCATGCCAAGCTTTTTTTATTTCTTTGTATATGATGGCATTTTCGTAGGCGGATTGTCTGAGCTCTTCTAATTTGTGGATATCAAGGATACGTTTCTCACCAGCAGTCAAGTAATCCAAATTCAAAGTTTTGATGGCCCAATAGGCCTTATGCTCCAACTCAAAAGGTAAGTGACATGATTTTCCATAGACCAGTTGATAAGGGGTTGTTCCTATAGGGGTTTTGAAAGCGGTTCTATAGGCCCATAATGCTTCTTGAAGTTTCTGCGACCAATCTTTTCTAGATATAGAGACAGTCTTCTCAAGAATTTGTTTGATCTTCCTATTAGATACTTCCACTTGTCCATTGGTCTGTGGGTGGTATGGCGTTGCTACTATATGCTTAACTCCATACTTGCTTAAAATTTTATCAAATATTCTCGATATGAAGTGTGATCCTCCATCACTTATAACTAAACGGGGGGTTCCAAACCTGGGAAATATATAGTTTTTGAATAATTTGATGACTACTCTGGTGTCGTTCGTGGGTGCGGCGATAGCTTCAATCCATTTAGACACGTAGTCAACAGCTAATAAGATGTACTGATTTCCAAAAGATGGTGGGAACGGTCCCATAAAGTCTATACTCCATACGTCGAAGATTTCTACTTCTTGGATATTTCATAGCGGCATTTCATTACGTCTTGAAATATTTCCTGTGCGTTGGCATCTGTCACACTTGACAATGAAAGCATGGACATCACGCCACATAGTAGGCCAGAATAGGCCAGCTTGAAGAATCTTGGCGTAGGTCTTAGATGTGCTTGCATGTCCACCATAGGGTGCAGAGTGACAATGCTCAATTATATTATTTACCTCTTCTTCTGGAACACAACGGCGGAAAATGCCATCTTTACCTCTCTTGAAAAGAAACGGTTCGTCCCAATAGAAGCTTCTCACATCACTGTAGAACTTCTTCTTCCGGTGGTAGTTTAGATCAGGGGGTATGATGTCAGCGGCTAGGTAATTAACAAAGTCTGCATACCAAGGTATATTACTTATAGCTAAGGATTTATGAGAATGCTCATGTAGGTCTGGGTTATCATCTTCAATAGTTTCTAGTTGGGCTATCAGTCTATCATAGGCAAAATCGTCATTTATGGGTACTGAGTCAGGTTTCAGGTATTCTAGCCTAGATAGGTGATCAGCTACCACATTATCAGTGCCTTTCTTATCACGGATATCTAAATCAAACTCTTGCAGTAATAGAATCCATCGAAGTAACCTAGGTTTGGCATCCTTTTTACTTAGTAAGTAACGAATGGCAGCATGGTCGGTGTAAACTATAATTTTGGCTCCTACTAGATAAGATCTAAATTTGTCTATGGCAAAAACTACAGCTAGGAGCTCTTTTTCGGTTGTTGCGTAGTTGAGCTGTGCAGCGTCTAGGGTTCTACTGGCATAATAAATTACGTGTAACTTTTTGTCTTTTCTCTGACCTAGAACGGCTCCAACAGCATAATCACTGGCGTCACACATTATCTCAAACGGTTCTGACCAATCAGGGGGTTTCATTATAGGTGCTGAAATCAGAGCTTGCTTCAGAAGATTAAATGCTTCAGTACATTTTTCATCGAAGATGAATTCAGCATCTTTCATTAAAAGACCAGTTAAGGGCTTTGTTATTTTGGAGAAATCCTTGATAAAACATCGGTAAAATCCGGCATGTCCAAGAAAACTTCTTATCTCCCTGATAGTCTTCGGCGGTTTTAGATTCTCTATGACTTCTATTTTAGCTTTATCTACCTCTATACCTTTTTCGGAAACTATATGTCCTAAAACAATCCTTTTGGTGACCATGAAATGACATTTTTCCCAATTTAGCACAAGGTTTACTTCCACACATCTTTCCAGGATTTTCTCAAGGTTGATAAGACAATTTTTGAAATCAGATCCACAAACTGAGAAATCTTCCATAAATACTTCCATGATTCCATCTAAATAGTCGGCAAAGATAGACATCATGCAGCGTTGGAAAGTGGCAGGAGCATTACAGAGTCCAAAAGGCATTCTTCTATAGGCAAAAGTTCCAACTGGGCATGTAAAGGTAGTTTTTTCTTGATCTTCGGGGTGAATAGGTATTTGGAAGAATCCTGAATATCCATCTAGGTAACAAAAGTAAGAGTGTCTGGCTAGGCGCTCCAACATTTGGTCTATGAATGGTAATGTGAAATGGTCCTTCCTAGTTGCTTTATTTAATTTTCTATAATCTACGCACATACGCCAACCTCCATCGGTTCTTTTTGCTACAGGTTCGCCTTTCTCGTTTTGCACGACTGTGATGCCTCCCTTTTTAGGTACTAGATGCACAGGACTCACCCATTTACTGTCCGAGATCTGATATATTATACCTGCCTCTAGTAACTTAAGAACTTCAGTCTTAACTACAGTACTCATTATAGGATTTATTCTTCGTTGGTGTTCTCTGGAGGGTTTTGAATCTTCTTCAAGCAAAATCCGATGCATGCATACAGATGGGTTTATTCCTTTTAGATCAGAGATCTTATATCCTAAGGATGAGGGGTACCTATGTAAAACATCTAACAATTGGTTGGTTTCTTCTTGGTTTAAGGTAGCACTGACTATAACTGGACGGTTCATTTCTTCATCGAGAAATTCATATCTCAGGTTTTTAGGCAGTTCCTTAAGTTTTACGGTTGGTTTCATAGGGCAAGGCATATGATCTGGGGTAAGAGATAAACATTTGTGAAGGTTATCATCAAAGTAGGGTCTTTTATAATTGTCATCTTCCAAAATAAGGGTTGATGGAAATTTTATAGATTCAGTTTCTTCTTCTTGTTCTAATTCCCTAATGCATTCTTCGATGATATCTAAGGCATAACAAGCATCTCCTATCACAGGTGCCATAAGAAATTTTGAAAGTATAAATTCTATCTTCTCGTCACCTGCCTCAAAAGTTAGTTTCCCTTTTTTAACATCTATTACGGCTCCAGCAGTCGATAAGAACGGTCTACCTAGGAGGATTGGTATGTCGTCATCTTCTTTAATGTCCATGACAACAAAATCAGTAGGTATAAACAGCTGACCTATCCTAACAGGGACGTCTTCAAGTATGCCTATAGGGTATTTAACGGATCTATCGGCTAATTGAAGTGACATCTTAGTAGGTTGTAATTCTCCTAAGTTTAATCTCTCACAAACTGCTAAAGGCATTAAGCTCACACTAGCTCCTAAGTCTAGAAAAGCTTTTTCGATGACCTGATTCCCCAAAACACAAGGAATGGAAAAATTTCCGGGATCTTTATCTTTCTTTGCTAACCTATTTTCGGAAATAGAATTACATTCCACGGGTTTCGGATCTTCAAGTCTACGTTTATTTGTAAGTATATCTTTGAGAAACTTAGCGTAAGAAGGTATTTGGGTGATGGCTTCTGTAAAGGGGATTTCTACGTGAAGTTTTTCTATAACCTTAACGAATTTTTGATATTGATTATCGATTTGGGTTTTCTTTAATCTTTGAGGGTATGGTATTGGTGGTTTGTATGGCGGTGGTGGTACATAGGTTTTATTTTTAGGTTCTTCTCCTTTTTCTTGACTTTCCGGGGTTTCAGACTCCTCTGGTTCCTTCTCCTCATTCCTCTCAGAAGTTTCGGGCTCACTTAATCTAGGGTTCAAAGGTTCCTTATAAGCGGTTCCACTTCGTAGATTAATGGCATTAGCTTGCCCTTTTGGGTTTTATTGAGGTTGTCCAGGGAACTGTCCTCCAGGTGTAGTCTGTGGGGCTTGGTTTAAAGCTACCTGAGAGATCTGGGTTTCAAGCATCTTATTATGAGTAATAATTTGATCAACCTTGGTTCCTAACTGGGTAATTAGTTCGTTAACATGGGCGTTTTGGTTCATGAACTCTTTGTTTTGTTGTGTTTGAGCGGTGATAAAATTTTCCATAATTTTATCAAGGCTCGGTTTTGGTGGTACAGGTTGCATAGGTTGATTTGTTCTTGGGGCTTGGTAACCTTGTTGTCTCGGAGGTGCGGTATTTTGAATAGGGTTATTATTTTTGTAGGAGAAGTTTGGGTGATTCCTCCATCCAGGGTTATATGTGTTTGAAAATGGGTTCCCTTGGGTGTAGTTCACTTGCTCAGTGTTGGTCTCATTCAACAGATTGCATTCGGCGGATTGGTGTCCTTGCATTCCATATATCTCACAATTCGGTGAAACTGCGGCTACAGTATTCGGAGTTGCACACATATGTTCGACTCTAAGGGCCAACGCGTCCATTTTAGCTTGTATCATGTCTATAGAGCTTAGCTCATGTATTCCTCCTTGGGCTTCCTTCTTTTACACTGTCGCTCATTCTACTCCCCATGATTGATGGTTTTGGGACATATCCTCGATAAGGGCACTAGCTTCAGGGTAAGGTTTGTTCATCAGTGCGCCACCAGCAGCAGCATCGATGGTCATCTTAGTGTTATAATGAAGTCCATTATAAAAGGTTTGAATGATTAACCAATTCTCTAAGCCATGATGTGGGCATGCTCTTAATAGTTCTTTATATCTCTCCCAGGCTTCAAACAACGACTCTCCTTAGTGTTGGGTAAATCTGGTTATTAGGTTTCGAAGAAAAGCGGTCTTACTTGGGGGAAAATATCTAGCAAGAAAAACTTTTCTAAGGTCATCCCAAGTTGTTATAGAATTGGGTGGAAGGGAATCTAACCAAGATAGAGCTTTATCTCTGAGGGAAAAGGGAAATAATCTTAAGCGTATCGCCTCAGGAGAAGCTCCATTGGTTTTAAAGGTGTCTGCTAACTGAAGAAAGTTTTTTAAATGTTGGTTCGGGTTATCAGTAGCGAGACCTGCGAATTGTCTCTGTTGCACTAATTGCAGCAGGGATGGTTTAAGTTCAAAATTATTGGCTGGGATAGCGGGGTTTACTATACTAGAACTAGGTTCCTCGTTTGATGGTTGGGCGAAGTCCTTAAGAGGTCTTCGGTTTTGATCTTCGGCCATAGCTTTCCTATTCCTATGGAAAAACAAACGTGCGCGAGCGTAACGTTCAGGTTCAGCTAGAGGGTCTACTAAACTTCCGGCACTGCGAGTCTTTCGCATTGACCGGTGGGTAACAACCTTAATCTAAACGGTATAACTACAGGGTAATGAAATTTGACGAAATTGGTCCCCGGCTACGGCGCCAAAAACTTGATGTGTGTTTTTCGCAAGTGTACGAACACGTCAGAGTAATATAAAAGATTGTCGAATCCACAGAGACCAAGTGTCAATCTATCGTACCTGTTGTTATGGTGTATATCTAAGGCAACTAAATATAGGGGATTTAAGAAGGGTTCAATGGTAAATAAAATAATAATTTTAAACAATAAACAAAGACAGGCTCGAATGTAATTCACATAATTGATTGATAATCCGATACTTGTTAATAGAACTACTTATGGGCAATGTTTTCTCCTTTGAAAAGAACTAATTTAACAGGAACTGTCGCTTTTGCGTATTCAGAACCGAGTTGTACTCTCTAATCAACCCCTCCTATTGTCACGGATAAAAAGGTGCGTACTGCGTTAGAGTAGTAAACCTATTTTTAAGAAATATAGTATCTTAACTAAGTTGAAAAGTATCTTAACCTGGATTTCTCAGCAAAAAGAGGTTCTTACGAACCAGACTCTAAACTTCTTAACGCGTCCGAAAATCGTTTTAAAATATCTTTTCTTTTTAATCTAAAAACTCCTAATGAACTAGACAAAGTGCTTTTGGCTGTTTTTGAAATAGTTAAAAACAATTAATTGAATTGAAAGATAAAATAGCCCTTAAGTGTTTCCACGAACAATTGTACGGATTACTGGTTTAATTACGATCCTTACATTCTAACCTTTATAAATTTAGTTAGACATGGTAAAGTAAAAGTTCTTTTTATAATTTTTCATAAAAGTAATTTAGTGCGAGTGCGGAAAGTAAATAAAAGTAGTGTGAGTGCGGAAAGTAAATAAAAGTAGTGCGAGTGCGGGAAATAAAGTAATTTAGTGCGAGTGCGGAAAATAAACGAAAGTAGTGCGAGTGCGGGAAATAAATAAAGTAAAGCGAGTGCAGGAAATAAATAAAATAAAGTGCGAGTGCGGATAATAAATGAAAGTAAAGCAATGCAGAAAAGTAAAATACGAACTGGAATTAAAATGGCGGCAGGATTAACTTCCTCCAGAGTGCTCCAAAACTCGATCACACAGACAGATTACAGACTCGATCACTCGATTGCAGAAACACCCCGATGTGGAATGATAACTACTTTAAAACTGATATATGCCTAAGAGATTCTATGTTTGGATGAAGAAAAACGAAAATCTAAAGTCCTATTTATAGGAAAACTAAATGCAGGAAAAGACCAGGATGCCCCCTCCACTAAAAAGTGGAGGGAACTGTTTTTGCCTTGTGGCGCCCGCCACAAGGTCATGGCGCCCGCCACAAGGTCATGGCGCCCGCCATGAGACTGATAGGGAATGGAAGAGTGGGGATCGTGGGTCTTGGCAGTTGTGGAGTGGTCTTGAGACGTGGCCACGTCATGGCAGACCCCATGGTGCCCGCCACGGTGGATGTCGTAAGTGTAAAACGCTGAATTTCTAGGTTTTCGTCCATTTCCACTCCTTTTTCGCTCCTTTTCTCGATTTAAGCCCCGATTACATAAAAAACCTGAAAACAAAGAAAAACAAAGTAATAACATAACAAAATAACAATAAAAGCTAAGAATGCATGCGAAATCGGAGTCAGAAATACGGTGAATTTTAGTGTGATCAGCTTGTTCAGTCTTCAGGGGCTCAAAAGCCTGACATGGAGTTTCAACTATTTCGCCATCCATCTCCACATACTTGAATGAAGCCAGATGACTAACAAAAATGTCTTCTTCCTGTCGCTCCCACCTAATGACACCCAGGGCCAAGTCAAATGGGGTACAGACGCGAACGGTCGGCGAAAAGAGAGAGAACACACAAGGGTGAACTCAGAAGACAAGAGTCGCCAGCTAGGCATTTTTATCCCGAAGGAAAGGTAATGCTGCATAAACCTGAGAAAATATGGATAAGACGGTTGCGAACCAGAGAGACTGAGAAAGGGGGTTGGTTACAACCTGGGAAGGTATTTGCACCCAGATTGTCCGCCGTACTCGACAGGATCCACGCTTAAAAGATTTGTGTTTTAAAGGGGTAGTGTCAGTGCTATTTTGTGTGCAAAAGCTGGAAAAGAATGCAAGTGTCAGTGTAAGAGAAAAGTGAAGTGTATAAGTGAAGTGTCGGTGTAAGAACAGGAGTGAAATACTCAAGACTATGAGGCTTAAAGGATAATGCTGGAAGGAGGGGGAATATACAGAGACTTTTGTTCGATAACTGTTAAGTTATGCCTACGTATCCTCTCGTGCAATGAGGAAGTCAGAACACCATAGTTCGACTCAAAGAGACTGAAAAATAAATTGACTTGTGAACTGCTTGCTTGTCTATGCTCAAGTGTATGACCTGTCTGGCTCAGGTGCTAACTGTCTTGCATTAGACGGAAGAAGCAAGTTCTCGTTTGTGAGTGAATGAGATGAGAAAAGAATCCCGGAGGAGACGATTATTGTTAGTTTTTGTGTTTTCAATCTTTTATTGATTTTTGGAGTTTGTCATAAGAAAATGAGCTTAAGCCTAAACCAAGGGTTAGTAAACTCATCACATCCTCCCTCTGATTAGGGGTAATGAGGATACCTTAAGCATGAAGTAAACACCTCACACTTAATTACCATGATGTAGGATTAAGATCATTAACCTACTTGTATTTATTTAGATGTTTTTGTTATTTTTGTTTAGTGTTAAGTAATGAGATTAAGCCATAATCAAGGATTTAATGGACTCATTACACCATCCTAATAGAAGGATAATAGATGAGAACATTTAAGCTGAGAAAGACTCCTCAACTTAATCCATGATTAGGGATTAACCTCATGACAAAACAAAACCTTTATTAAAGTGGATTTTAGTTAATGGTAAGATGAAGAAGTGGATTTTATGATTGGTAAGACAACTTGAGGGGGACTTGTCCATTAACACTAGGGTTAGTCCTTCTTAACCAATTAAGGAAGAATTAGAACCCTAATGCAAGACCCAAGTTACAAGCTTGATGTCTTGATGATTATTAGGTGAATTGATTAAAGGATTTAAACACATTAAGGGTTTAACACTTAGGATTAAAGTTATACACTCCATCCTAATAGAAGGATGCAGACATAAGCTTAATCACAAAGCCTTAAAGCCTTTAGGGTTTAGTCCTTGATTATGAGATGAGAAGAGAAGACTCAAAGATGACACAAAGGTAAAACTAAATGGGGGACTAATCAAACCCTAATCATGATCATGCTTGGTTATTCCTAGGGTTAATGAGGTTTGCAAGGAGATCTTCAGAGGAACCACCAGGAAGGAAGCAGATGAAAGGAGCAAGAAGCAAGGAGAAGCAAAACAACTTGCTTCACTTAAGAAGACAAGTTGCTTGAAGAAAGAAAGTAAGAGATGAGAATGAATGAGCAAACTCACTCTAAGACAAATACAAAATGCAGAAATGATGCAAAGGAGATGAGAGGAGATTGTGAGAAGTGAAGGCAAATCCACTTCTCAAAACAACTTACCACCTGAAAAGTTAGCCAAAGGAAATGAAATGCAATGCAAATGAGATGAAATGTCATGATGCAAACCAAAGTCAGAAGCATCTACATTATGTTAATGATGCTAAGAGAAGATGCAAACATGAGGCAAGACATGAGAATGATCATACAAGGCAAAAGGATGCAAATGGAGCATGCATTGAACCATGAATGTACATGAAAAATTATGAAATGCAATGGACATATAACATGGCAAGTGAAAGATGCAATGATCAAACATGGTCCTAATATGTCCTAAGATGTATCATGAATCATGTGGATGCACAAAATGTCATGGCAAGTCATTGGATGCAAACAAATGAAAGATGGATGCAAAGGAAGGCAAAAATTAGGGTTTATGATCAACACACAAAGCAAAACTCAAAATCAGAAGCATAAGGCATGATAAAAAAAATGAAAATGGGAGAAAAGATACCCTAAAACTATACAAGCTCACTGCCCAAAGGAGAGGATCCAACTCTTAACCTAGTGAAAGTTATGAATTTCCTAAGATTGCTAGGGTTTTGGGGTACCTCATCAAGAAAAATGTAAAACAAATTGAAAATGCAAGATCAAATCAAACCAAATTTATAATATAAACTAAATGCTATGAAAATTGCAATGCAAGAAGAATCATCTTTCAACTCTCAATGGTTAGGCAGAATGAAATTTTTAAAGTTTGAAACAAAATATTGCCTAAAAATGAATTTAATTCCAATGAAAATGATCAAAAGGCATCAAGAACAAAAAAGAAATTTGGTTTGATAGTTGGATAATGTTTCTAAATGCAATGTGAATTTTTTGGTGATTTTTAAATACATAAATGCATTTTTAATTAATTAATTTTCATTAATTAATTAAAAATAAACATTTAAATGATTTAAAAATAAGTTTTTATGCAAAAAAATGAAAATAAAAATATTTTTGGGTTTTAAAAATTAGTGAAATCTTTGACAAAAAATTTCATAATTTTTAAATGATTTTAGCTATTTTAAATAATTCGTATAAATAAAATGAAAAGAAAATGAATTTAAAATGAAAATAAAGAAGAGTAATCCAGAAGAAGGGCCAGGATTTGATCTGGGTTTGGACTGGTTGACTGCGCGCCAGATCCAAAGGCCCAGATTCAAATCTGGCTAATTTTGTTTTATAATTTAATTAAACTGATTTTAATTAATTAATCAGGGATTAGGGTTTTAATGACAAATCCTGGCCACACACACGCGCGGGAGTCAACGGGGGTCAACAGCATCTAAGGTCCAGATTCAAAGTCTCATTAATGACACAATTAGGGTTAAACAAATTCAGGCGACCGGAACAGTGTTCCGGTCGTCTTCTCCGGCGAAACCAAAAACCTAGCTTTCACTACAAGCCACCCCAACCCAAATTAATTGCCCAGAAACATTCTCCTATCAAAACTAAACTCAAATCCATCATCAAACATCATTTATCAAGCATGAGCAAAGAGAATCGAAGCAAATCATTTTCACGGGTAAAATTTCAGAGCTTGCATACATGGTGGTTTCTCAACCATTTTCAAAAATAAACATATCCCCATGACTAGGGGAGCTCAAGGAATCATAAATGAACTTAAAAACAAGCTTCTGAGAAAAAAGTTCATGAAGTATACCTGAGATTGAACCTTCTGTTTCTGAGCTTTCTGGGCTTCCTTTTGTTGCAAATCCTCCCCTATGAACCTCTGGATGATAAAATGAGGCTTGGAATGAGTTTGTATGGCCTTGTTTGAAGGTTTTGTTTCTGGTGTAGCAGATTTGGAGAGTTGGATATGTGGTGATTCAAGCAGTTTCAGAGGGTGGATTCTGTTCTATGAATGATTTGTGGTTTGTGTGTGAAGAAATTTTGGTTGTTTGATGGTTGTATTGAGTGATTCGAAGAGGGGAAGGTTTTGACAGAATTTTTGTGTGCTGCAATGTGGGAGGATTCAGCTTGTGTATGGTGTGTTTTTGGATTGCTTGATGTCCACATATCATACTCTGGTTGGGTAGAGAGTTGGTGTGTCACTGTGGGATTGGTATGGGCAAAATGCAAGAAAGTCAAGATATTTTGTACCCTAAGCATGGCTCGGGTCAGAGGCAATCTAGAGGCTTGTCCTGCCTCAGCTTGAGTCAAGGAAGACCCTAGGATAAAGAGAAGACAGCTGGGTGCAATGGATCACATGTTTGAAGTGTTTTTGCAATATGGCAACTTGTCACATTTCATGATTTTTGGCTATGTACATGTGAGAAGTCTTGCTGAATTTTTGGTGTGGGATGCTTCATTAGGTCATGGCAATATCTTGAGACCAGCTAGAGGTCATACAATCCCTTTGAGAATCATTTTGCAAGAGATCCCTCTTTGCACTTTCATGAAGAATGGCTTATGGTTACTTGAAAATCAAGGCATAGAAATGGGAAATCTCTTGGGCCAAACTGATTTTTAGGTCATGCCTTGTGTTTGTATGATGATTAGAGGTCATATTGAAATCACATAAAGGCTTGTCATGAGAATTTGCAAGTTTTCCATTTTGTGCAAAAGTGAAATTTCAATGATTTTATCCAACTTTGCAAGGCCATAACTTTTGATCCAAAATGAATTAGAATGAGTTCTTGTACTTTTTGAAAATGGGAGGATCCATTCTACAACTTTAATGACCAAAGTTTTCTTATTTGAAGCATTTTTGAATCAAAAAGAAAGGGTTGAAAAACTTTCCCAAAATGGCAAGTTTTCATTACAAGTCATTTTCCCAAAAAGGCAATTTTGCAAATGGCTTGAAATTCTTTAACTTTGTGAACTTATAACATATTCTATGATCAAATAAAAATCATACACATTCAAAATGATGAAGAAAACCCTTTGGTTGGGTCATTGGGGGCCTCAGCTGCCCTGATTTTGCACTGACTTGCTCAAGAAGTCAACTCTTGATTAGATGCCTTCCCCATGGAATTTCTTCATGAAAATTGATATGCATGATCCTTATAACATATAGAGACCAATAGAAACAAGAATGACCAAAAAATTTGGAGTTATGGCCTCTGAAACCAAAACCCTAATTCTAGGTCATCAGTGCAGTTAAACCTGGCTCTGCTTCCATGCCATTCTCAGTTCTTGTGATTCCTTGACTTTCTTGACTTTGTGGGAATATAATATGATGCTTGAACATACATGGACCCCTTTGAAGTGATTGATGACCTTTGGAGTGGCTCAAATAGCTCTTGGATGGATCAGATCACAAACCCTAGATGCAGATGACTTAGAAGCAATGCAGTGAATAAAAAATGTGGTATGAGATGCTATGATTGAATTTATGCACATGAAAAGATCACAAGCCATGGTGTGAATGGGTGAGGGAAAATTTGGGGTGTTTACAGCTGCCCCTATTCAAGCATGAGTTAGTTGTGCGGGATGTAAGCAACGACTTAACAGGCAAACAAGATAACTTGTGGTTGAATACCAAAGACAGTCCAAAATTTGCACTCACTAAATGAAGAAGAAAAGGGATATAGATTTGTAAAAGAAAAACAAAGCATAATTATAAAGTGTGGGCGACGGAGGACGACTGCCGAGCAGAGGACGACTGCTGGGGGTAAAGCGATGACGGGGACGACCGACGTGCTGGGGAAGATGCAGGAAACAAAGCAATGACGGGGACGGCCGACAAGCTGGGGATATAAGAGATTATGATGGGGACGGCCATCAAATAAAGATATAAGACTCTCTGGGGATTATAGGTAAACGGAATAAAATGATGAGGTACGAACATCAAAGGTGAAGGAAGATCACCTAGCAGGGGACGACTGCTCTGTTGGGGGATAAGATGAGGGACGGTCATCTAAGGTGAAGGACGATCACCTGGTAAGGTACGGTTGCCAAAAAGTATCGCGACATAGGAGAATGCCGGATAGAAAAGGTCGACGATGGGGACGGCCATCGGATAAGCATGATGAAGGACGATCATCAAGAGGTGAAGGACGATCACCTAGCAGGGTACGGCTGCTCTCAGGGTTTATCATGACATAGGACGAATGTCAGATAACAAGATCAACGATGGGGACGGCCATCGGATAATAATGATGAAGGACGATCATCAAGAGGTGAAGGACGATCACCTAGCAGGGTACGGCTGCTAAAAAATATCACGACATAGGACGAATGTCGGATAAGAATGGGTTCTTATGAATAGAGACTCCACTGGGGGCTGATGAAGGACGATCATCAAAAAGGTGAAGGACGATCACCTGGAAGGGTACGGCTGCCGAAATGGCATCATGACATAGGACGAATGTCAGATAGAAAGGAAGTTTTGCTGAGGACCTCGCTGGGGAAAAGTAAACACGGACGAGTGTCTACATCCAAGAAATGAGGGGTATAAGTGTTTGACACTGTGTATAGATTAAATATGCGGACGAGCATCCTTAAGACTATGATACGGACGGGTATCAAGTAGAAACGAATGCTGACACATGTTCAGAGATGATGATACAGACGAGTACCAACTGGTTAACAAAGAACACGGGCGAGTATTGATTCTACGGGGACTCTTCTAGGGAATAGTAGACACAGACGAGTGTCTAAATTCAAGAAGACATAAGTGTTTGACACGGTGCATAGATTAAAGATGCGGACGAGCATCCTTAAGACCACGGTACGGACGAGTATCGGTAGAAACAAACGCTGACACATGTTCAGAGATGATGATACAGACGAGTACCAACTGGTTAACAAAGAACACGGACGAGTGTCGAATCTGAGGGGATATAAGTGGTGTATACAAGATACGGACGAGTATCTGTATGAGTAAAACAGGAGTAACAAGTATGAGTGGTGTACAGACGAGTGTTTAACTTGCTGGGGAGAGTGACATGGACGAGTGTCAAAAGAGAAAAGTGTAATATAAACAAGTGTATGTGTACCAAGGAAGTTGTGTATGAGTATCTGTGAGTGCAAAGGGGGCGCTTTGGCTTTCTACTGGGGATATGACACGGACGGGTGTCAGGAAGTATCTGTATCTTTTAGGGAGAATACCTTGGCTTTGTGCCGGGGAATCTGAGGAGTTTTCTGTATACCGTTGATGGATTGTCAGTATCTACAAGTGCTTGATTCAGAACATGGCTTATGATTATGCAATATGTTTGATTTTTGCCGTAATGCTCCGTATTAGACAGAATGCTACGCTCTGCGGGGAGAATGTGATGCGAATGCTATGATTATGCAAAGATACCGATCCGGGATTCGGATCCCATTGCTGTGAAGATCTCTGGCTGATCTGCTTGAAGTGGATATCCCAGTTGGGGATGAGATCATTGGTAGATCTGACACATCCGACTCTGCATGGGGAAATAGATCTCTGATAGACCCATCTTGGTAATGAGGGACCCAGCTGGGTTTGTAGAATCTTTCGTCACTCTGTTGTGAGATCTTCAAGTGTTGCTTTGCTGGATAGAGGTTAAGACTCTGTGGGGAAGTAGTTCTCTGTCTAGCATTTGGCTGGGTAAGAAAGAAAGATCACTGAAAGACCTTCCCAGAGATCTCCGTGGGGGATCCTGCTGAGGATGATACTCGACAACTCAGCTGGGGATATGGACACCCCCCCTGGTTCTTCTCTGAAGGAAGTGTTGGAGAAGTGGTGCCTAGCAACTCTGACGGGGAGAAAGCATCCCTGGTACTGTTTGGAAAGTGTGCTGAGGAAACAATGATTAGGCAGCCTACTGTGAAGAAGCTTCCATGCCCCATGTTGCGTTTTGAATACCTGCAATCCTGAAAAGATAAAGAAACGCACAAGTATCCCGAAGTATCCTTTACCGGGTTCCATCATAGGAGTTTAGACATTCCTGGGAGTAAACCTATTTCCTGCAAGCATGTAGTTTAGGAAAGACGCATCTGTATTTATGTGATTAACAAAATAATGACATCGGACATTTTTGCAAATGAAAGAGTACGAGACAATGTGTGACTGAAGATCTGATTTTATTAATTCGTGTGCCCTGAATTGGCAAGATACAGTCAAAGAAACAAATCCCCTGAAATGAGGAGATTGTTACAAATTGAGAAACAAAAGATGTCGGCAATGTCAATGACGCTTCAAGGAGCTTCCCTTTTGCTATGACTCGTATGACATTCAACGTTCTTCTCGTCTTGCTTTCTGAAGAAGGTCGATTCTGATCGACGCTCAAACCTTTCGGAACTTGTCAGGTTGTAAGTGATACAGATGAATTCAGAATGCAATTGTTCGCTTATTCCCTTATTTTGCGTGGATCGCCCTTTCAGGTTTTCAATCCACCGGGATACCCATTTTTGCCTGAGTTGTCCAATGCGGCTTTTCAACTTAGCGGGTGTACATTTTTTTGTTTATTTTCCCTTACTTTTTCCCGAGTCTTTTATTCTGTTTTTGACTCGCCGGGATGCCCTATTTTTGCCTGGACTTACATTCTGTTTTTATGTCCAGCGGGTCATTTTATGCGAAGTATTTTTTAACTGCATCTGAATTCACAGGGGACAGGAAGTCCTCACCATCCATAGTACCGAGCATCAGTGCTCCACCGGAGAAAACTTTCTTTACTACGAATGGACCTTCATAGTTCGGAGTCCACTTGCCCCTGTGGTCTGTATGAGGAGGGAGGAGTCTTTTCAACACAAGATCTCCTACTTGGTATTCTCGGAGCCTGACTTTCTGATCGAAGGCTTTCTTTATTCTTTTCTGATACAGCTGCCCATGACAGATTGCAGCCAATCTTTTCTCTTCAATCAGACTCAGCTGTTCGTATCGGGATCGGACCCATTCTGCTTCGTTCAGCTTAACATCCATTAGTACCCGCAAGGAGGGTAATTCAACTTCAACAGGTAGGACTGCCTCCATACCGTAAACAAGTTGATACGGTGTTTCCCCAGTGGATGTTCTGATTGACGTTCGGTACCCATGTAAGGCAAACGGTAGCATTTCATGCCAGTCTTTGTATGTAACCACCATCTTCTGCACAATCTTCTTGATATTTTTATTAGCTGCCTCAACAGCGCCATTCATCTTCGGCCTGTAAGGAGAAGAATTGTGGTGTTGGATCTTGAAGTCCCGGCATAGTTCTGCCATCATTTTATTGTTTAAGTTGGAACCATTATCAGTAATGATTCGCTCGGGTACTCCATACCAACAGATGATGTCTCTCTTCAGAAATCGGGCTACCACTTGCCTTGTAACATTTGCATATGAAGCTGCTTCAACCCACTTGGTAAAATAGTCAATAGCAACCAGGATGAATCTGTGGCCGTTTGAAGTAGTCGGTTCAATCTTGCCAATCATATCAATGCCCCACATGGCAAAGGGCCAAGGTGAAGACATCACATTTAGAGGATTTGGAGGCACATGCACTTTATCCGCATAAATCTGGCATTTATGGCATTTCCTGGCATAAGCATAACAATCTGCATTCATTGTGATCCAATAATAGCCTGATCTTAACAACTTTTTAGCCATGGCATGCCCTCCTGCATGGGTACCAAAGGATCCTTCGTGCACCTTCTTGCATCAACAAGTATGCTTCTGTTCTATCAACGCATCTGAGGAGTACCATATCAAAGTTTCTTTTGTATAGGGAACCGTCAGTATTCAGGAAGAAACTACCAGCTAGCCTTCTTAATGTCTTCTTGTCATTGGAAGATGCCCCAGGTGGGTATGTTTGATCCCCCAAGAAGCATTTGATGTCGTGGAACCAAGGCTTATCATCTTTGACAACATCTGCTGAGAACACGTATGCTGGTCTGTCAAGTCTGGATACTGATATCCGAGGCACAAAGTTGGTAGCTTGAACTTTGATCATGGATGAAATGGTAGCCAGAGCATCTGCAAACTGATTTTCATCCCGAGGGATATACTCAAGCTTGACTGTTGTGAAGAAAGTCAATAACCTTCTGGTATAGTCCCTATAAGGTATCAGATGATCCTGGTGGGTGTACTATTTTCCGTTGGTTTGATTGATCACCAGAGCTGAATCTCCGAACACAGTCAAAGTCTTGATCCTGAGGTCAATGGCTTCCTCAAGACCCATAATACAAGCTTCGTATTCAGCTTCGTTGTTAGTGCAGTTAAAGGTGAGTTTCGCCGAGAAAGGCATGTGAACTCCTTTAGGTGTAATGAGTACTGCACCAACACCACGACCATTCATATTAACAGCCCCGTCAAACATCATAGTCCATTCTTCTTCTGGGTCAGGCCCTTCAGTGTGAATAGGCTCTTCATGATCTTTTGCCTTTATGAACATGATGTCTTCATCAGGGAAGTCAAATCTCATAGGCTGGTAATCATCAATGGGTTGCTCAGCAAGATAATCAGACAATACACTGCCCTTGATAGCTTTCTGAGATGTGTACTGAATGTCATATTCTGTGAGAATCATCTGCCATCTTGCAACCCGCCCGGTAAGTGCTGGTTTCTCAAAAATGTACTTAACTGGGTCCATTTTGGAGATTAATAAGGTAGTGTGGGTCAACATATACTGCCTTAGTCGGCGAGCAGCCCACGCTAAAGCACAACAAGTTTTCTCGAGCAGTGAATAACGTTGTTCACAGTCGGTAAACTTTTTGCTTAGGTAGTATATTGCATACTCTTTTCGACCAGACTCGTCATGCTGGCCCAACACACACCCCATTGACTCTTCTAAACTGTTAAGTATATTATTAGAGGTCTTCCTTCAACTGGAGGCATAAGGATTGGAGGCTCTTGTAAGTATTCCTTGATTTTTTCAAAGGCCCTTTGGCAGTCTTCGTTCTACCTGACCGTTTGTTCTTTTCTTAACAACTTGAACAAGGGTTCACAGGTTGCTGTAAGGTGAGATATGAACCGTGAAATTTAGTTCAATCTACCTAGAAACCCCCAAACTTCTTTTTCTGATTTTGGTGCAGGCATTTCTTGAATGGCTTTGACTTTATCGGGGTCAACTTCAATCCCTTTCTCACTTACAATGAATCCCAGCAGCTTACCGGATTGCACCCCGAATGTGCACTTGTTGGGGTTTAACTTCAGTTGGTATTTCCTCAGACGCTTGAATAACTTCAACAGATTTACCAGGTGGTCTTCTTCTATGAGGGACTTGGCAATCATGTCATCCACATAACATTCAATTTCTTTATGGATCATGTCATGGAATAAAGTTACCATAGCCCGTTGATAAGTTGCACCAGCATTCTTCAGTCCAAATGGCATCACCTTATAACAGAACGTGCCCCAGGGAGTGATGAAAGTTGTCTTCTCCATGTCTTCAGGTGACATCTTGATCTGATTGTATCCTGAAAATCCATCCATGAAGGAGAACACCGAGAACTGAGCTGTATTATCAACCAATACATCAATGTGAGGTAAAGGGAAGTCATCTTTCGGGCTGGCTCTGTTCAGGTCCCGGTAATCCACACACATTCTCACCTTGCCGTCTTTCTTAGGCACAGGTACAATATTAGCAACCCACGGAGGATAGCTAGTTACAGCAAGGAAACCGGCGTCCCACTGCTTTTGTACCTCTTCCTTAATCTTCATTGCCATATCTGGGCGAGTACGGCGCAGTTTCTGCTTTACTGGCGGACAATCTTCTTTTAAAGGCAGCTTGTGCATGACAATGTCGGTGTCCAATCCTGGCATATCCTGATAAGACCAAGCAAAAACATCCACATATTCCCGAAGCATATCAATCAATTGTTCTTTTACTGAATCTTGTAAGCAGGCCCCGATCTTAACATCTTTCACGTCTTCTTCTGTACCAAGATTAACCGTTTCAATCTCCTCCTGATGAGGAGTGATAACCTTATCCTCTTGTCTTAACAACCTAGCTAACTCTTCAGGTAGCTCATAATCTTCTTCAACCCCTTCATCGGCTTGATTGATTGGATTGTCAAAGTCATACGAAGTCATAGCTGTGTTGTTGTCAGTGCAATCTGAAAGGCACTCTCTGCAAGGGTTTAGATTGCTTATTTTAGTGATCAATTTTAATCTTGTTTAGAAAAAAAGTGAAAATGAAGTTATTTATTTCGAAAACATTGCCATTTTATTTTTGTACAAAAAGAAAAATGAAAAGACAGTGAGCGAAAAAGAGACTCGTTTGCAAAAGATGTCCGATATTCATTGATTAATTCGTTTGCACAAAATTACAAGATGGCCCGATTACAAAATGAGTCTTGACATCTTGGGCAAGATGCAAGACTTGATGCATGCTTATAAAATACAGGAAATAATAATTACTCTGCAGGAGTAACCCTTATAATTTCCTGGGAAGACCAGTTAAGGACTTGGCTCCCCGGGATCCTTGGACGTATCCAGCTCTCCAGGTTGCGGTCGCTTTCCTCCTCGTCTTCCAAATTGTTCACAGCATCCGGGGTGAGCATTCCCCCGCTGACAAAATTGGGCTCCTTTGCAGCCTCTGATTGATCTTGCTGAGTTGGTCTGTAACCCAACCCAAATCTGTCTTCCTTCTTTTCCACGAGCAGCAGCTTGCCCCAGCCTTGGGCAGTACCCTCTTCAACAACCTTTCGGGCTTGCTGATAAGATGTTATGGAGGTTCCCAGTACAGCAGATGCTTCATTAATGTTCAGGGCCTCAAACCCCTGGCTCATGGTTTCATGGATTTCTCCATCCATTTCAATGTACTTATACGTGGCCAGATGGATAACAAAGATGTCCTCTTCCCCACAGATGGTGATGATCTGGCCTTCCCACTCGAATTTCAGCTTCTGGTGAAGGGTAGACGTAACAGCGCCAGCGGCATGGATCCAAGGTCTACCCAACAAACAGTTGTAGGCCGGCTGAATGTTCATCACGTAGAAGGTAATCTTAGAAGTCTGCGGGCCAATCATCACAGGCAGATCAATCTCCCCAAGCACTGATCTTTTAGAGCCATCAAAAGCTCTCACCACCAAATTACTCGGACGCAATGCCAAGCCATCATACTCCAGCTTCACTAAGGCCTTCTTTGGTAGAACATTGAGCGATGACCCCGTGTCCACCAGTACATGAGATAGAACAACACCTTTACATTCTAGAGTGATGTGTAAAGCCTTGTTGTGGTTACGTCCCTCAGTTGTTAAGTCAGCATTGGTAAAGCCTAGTCCATGACTGGTATTGACATTTGCTACCACAGTTTCTAGCTGATTAACAGTGATCTCCTCTGGCACGTATGCTGCGTGCAAGACTTTCAGTAATGCATTCCTGTGAGCTTCAGAACACATCAACAGGGATAATATGGAGATCTTTGAGGGAGTTTGGTGAAGCTGATCCACCACCTTATAATCACTTCTCTTTATGATTCTCATAAACTCGTCTACATCTTGCTCAAAAGATGTCTTATGAGTTTCTTTGATAGCTGGCTCTTCAAGCACCACACTCTTTCCTTTTGCTTTGGCAGCAGCTTCTGCTTCGGCATTAGGTCTTTGTACTTGTGAGGCAAAAAGGCGTCCGCTTCTGGTGAAGCCTCCGCCTCCCCCAACATTATCAATTTATGGAGAAGAGTTTGAAGAATCCAAAGTGATCTTCTCCCCGTCGCAGTAAAGGTCAGAGCCATAATGCCAAGGTATGGCATTACTGCTTTCATATGGAACTGGTCCAGGCACCGTAATGGTAACTGGACTGACTGCTGCAGAGGAGGGTATTGAAATGGTGTGCGGATCGTAGTAAATGGTGACTGGTGATCTGGCAGGAGAAGCCACTGTTTGTTGTTGAAAGTTGTTATTTGGAGGAACATTTGACGGATCATAGTAGATGGTGACTGCTGAGATATCTTCATTAATTTCTGCTGGCGTTGTAGAAGATTCTGCTGGATAAATGGATGCTGATGTTGTAGAAGAAAGGGTTGTTGTCATTTGATTTGTTGAAGTGATGGACGGAGCCATTGTTGATGATATTGATGAATCGGTCGGAATGATTGTTGCTGCTGTTGTAGGAGACTCAGGAATTGTTGTCAAAGGAATTGCTGGATTTGTAGGCGCCGTTGTTGAGATCTGAAGTATACCACTTTTGATAAGACCATCTATGCCACTTCTCAAATTATCACACCTGTTGACTGCAATGTTGCAATACCCACAACCGAGCTCGCACCCGGGGAACATCTGGCACTCTAGAAGCTGAGCTTTAATTTCGACCAGAGGTGTCCGAATCTGTCCAACACTGGTTATCAAGAAAGATAGCTTGTCTTCCTCAATGGCATTAATTCTTGGCCCTCCATGATTGGGCATGGGATTCTTGTTGACATTTGGTGGGGGTGCAAAGTTGAGGGCTTTGGAATCCACCAGATCTTGTACTTTCATTTGTAAAGCCCTGCATTTCTCAGTATTGTGGCCAGGCGCATTGGAGTGGAAAGCACATCTGGCATTGACATCATAATTTCTTGGGAGGTTGGAGGGATCTGGTGGTGCCAATGTCCTTAATTCAACCAAGTTGAGTTTCAGGAGTTGTGGCAATAAGGCAGCATAAGGCATAGGGATAGGGTCAATTACCCTATTTGCCTGTGACGGTCTTTGCTGAAAAGGTCTTTGTTGTTGATTTCTGTTGTTGTTGTTGTAGGTTCTTTGTGGCGGGTACTGAACTTGCTGTTGATAATGGGGTTGTTGTGGTTGTTGATATGCTGGTTGTTGAGGAATCGGAGTTGGAATAGTGACAGCTGCTACTGATCTGTGAACATACTGAGGTCTGCCCCTGTTGGCATGAATGGCATTTGTCTCACCGGTTCTTCTAGGTCCCACAAAAAGCTTCCTGGGATTACTGGACGAACTTGCACCATTATCAGAAATTTTGCCCATTTTTAGCAGACTCTCAATTCTTTCACTGGCTATAACTACGTCTGCGAAGCTGGTGGAAGAAAAGGCAGCCAATCTATCAATGTATGTTCCTTGCAGATTATTCATAAACATGTCGGCCATTTCTTTTTCCGACATGGGTGGCTGGACAGCAGCAGCAAGTTGTCTCCACCTCTGGGCATATTCCCTGAAGCTTTCTCTGGAGGATTGAGACATTCCTATCAGAAGGGTCCTGTTAGGGGGCATGTCCAGGTTATATTGGTAGTGCCTGATGAAAGCTTCAGCTAGGTCTTTCCAGCACCTGATAGTAGCTCTGGTCAAGTGAGAGTACCACTCCCTTGAAGCCCCAGTCAAACTGTCTTCAAAGTAAAACATCCACAGTTTTTCATCCATGGTGTATGCTTTAAGTCTTCCTAGAAAAGACTGTAAGTGAGTTCGTGGACAAGAAGTTCCATTGTACTTCTCGAAGCACGGGGGCTTAAACTTGTGGGGAATCCTTACCCCATCCACTAACCCCATATCCATAACATCAAAGCCTAAGGAATTTTGAGACTCCAGAGATCTCAACTTCTCAGCAATTTCATCAAACCTCCTATCATAAACTTCATCTCCAGCTCCCATTACAGTAAACTGCTCCTCTTGAGGATCTTCTTGCAAGATCCTGCCTGCAGCAGTATTGCCCGGTACATTCCTTGGGATGTTGGCCTCTGGATCTAGATGAGGTCCAAATACTGGTGGGTTAACATGAGGCTGACCTCCCTCATTGTTGCTGGTTCCTCCAGTGCCAGGATGATGTTCTTCGGGGGTCTGTCTTTCTACCAATGCCCTTAACCTCTCTTGACTTTGAGCCAGGTTAGTCATCACAGTCATGAACTGGGCCATTTGGTTCCTCATCTCCACTCTTTCGTTAGCCATCTGAGTTCTGACCTCTGTCAGGTCCTGCTGTACTTGATCCATTTGGATACCAGGAAGATTGTTGCGAGTAGGATACCGGTGCGGACGGTTGAGAGGGAACACCCGGCGGCGAGCAATAATTCCTGAGATACAACAGACTTAGAAACAAATAAAGACAAAAACCTACAAAACAAAACAAAAGGTTAGTATGCAATGCAGTATGCTTATTTGCTTTCCAAGGTATCCGGCTTGGCTCTTGGTTTTGACCTTTCTAGACCCTGAGGAATGTGCTTTGATGTTGCTTGAGAAAAGAAACTCATTGAAACAAACTAACAAATACATTATAAATGGTGGATCATACATAGTTTGTTTTTTTACAACACATGCCCTTGAAGGGTCAAAATACAACATAAAAAGAAAAGTACATGAAATGGAAATAACAACAAGCAAAGAAGTCAAACATCTAATCCAAACTCATCCTCCTTAACCTCCTTCAAAAGTGCTTCAGTTACAGGACCAGCCGGATGCTCTGTGATGTTCCTGATAAGGAGGTTTCTGGTGGCAATAGCAGTGGTCAGTTTCTTGTGCCTGTCCTGGTCCTTTGACCTCTTCAGACCAGCCCTAAGCTTCAATTCTGAAATCTCCTTCTGGGCTGCCAGCAAGGCTTCCTGTTGTTTCTTTTCATTGGCCTCCAACTGCTCAATCCTGGCCTGAGTTCTCTTATCTTCTTGAGTACGAGCTTCAGTGATTCTGACCCACCTAGCTTGACTTTCTTGCAGATAGAGATCAGTCCTAGCCTTCTGAAACTGGGCCTCTTTACAGGCATTCTTCAATATTTGCTCCCCAGCTCTTGATTTCTTGATGTAGTCCTATGCTTTCTCAATCTTGGTCAGATGTTCCACCTTAAGCTTCTCCAACCTCTCAATGTCTAGACGACCATCACTCCTCTCCCAGAGGGTCTTCTTCAGAGCTCGAGACAGATTCTATTTCCTTTCCTTCAGCTTCTCAAATTCTTCCAGGCTGACAGTGGCTGAAGGTGGTATTGTGGATGGTCCAGGTGCATCCTCAATGGTGAAAGGCATCCCAGAAATCTGAGCTCTAGCATGAGACCATTCATAATACTGAGCTGAAGCCACATTATTGCACCTCCCAAGAATGGCCATCCCTTTGGTTTGGATGTTGTCCCAAGCCCAGGATGCTTGTCTAACAACAGCTAGATTAGGTTTTATCTCACAATACAGGGTTTCAGCCAAGTCTTGCACTCTAGGAGGGTGAACCAAAGCATAGCCCAATTGTCTCTTAAACAGCAAAGGGTTGTAGTTGATGCAACCCTTCACTCCTATCAGAGGTACATTTGGGTATTGCCCACAACTAGTTATTATGTCCCTACCTTTGGTGCTCTGGGTACACCATCTGATGTCATCTGAAGTCAAAGCAATAAGTCTTTTAGCCCAATTCTTCTGTTGGTCGGGGTTCAGGAAGGCATCAGTCCTGGGTAAGTGTTTGAGCAACCATGTATGAAATAGGGGAGCACAGCATCTCACTAATTTTCCTCTTTGCTTCTCATTCCTCTGATGAATGGAATAATAGAAATCTCCCAGCAAGGTGGGTACTGGGTTCCTCAGAAGGAAAAGATGGATGGCATTCTTGCTGATAAACTTGGGCTCATCTGCAAATAGTATAACCCCATATATACTGAGGGCTAACAATGCACAAACTGCCCTCTATTCTCCCAAGGAGGCCTTCAGGATGGCCTGAGAAGTCATAAAGTCTAAGTGCAAACCAGGGATCCCAGCCTTTGTTGTCATGTTCTGCTCAATCAATATAGGCTCTAGGTACAGTGCTTTTGCCACTTCTCCATTGCTGGGAGAAGTCATCTCTGGGTTGAAGGGGACACCACCCCTGACAGGTACTCCAATCAATGATGAGAACTCCTCCAGCAGAGGTCCCAACTGAAAGTTCTGGAAAGTAAAGCATCTCAAAGGAGGGTCATAAAACTGTAGGCAGGTGTGAATCATACTCCTCTGAGAAGGGTCCAGGTCCATAACCATATCAAGGATGCCTCCATAATGCTCTCTGAATAATGGGATGTGGTCTGGAGTGATAAGTGCCTGGACCTGCCTGATGCCAGTCAGCACAGGCTCAAAGAAATGATATGAAATGTTGCTCTTCCTGGGTGCCATGACTGCTGATGAAGAACTGAAGACAAGTGCTGATGAAGATCAAAACTGGTACTGCAGATGAGCCACTGATAAACTGATGATGAAGGTAACTGAAGCAAACAACTGATGAAGATAGCTGAAGCAGATAGCTGATGAACAGAGGTCTATGCAGATGAAGGGGTCAAAACCAAGCCAGATGTAATATGGATACCCTGAAAAACAAATAAACAAATGTTAAATGATGCAATGATGATGTATGCAAATGATATGCAAGGGTTTGTGATCAAGCTGGATCTAATTAACTGTCAAGAAGTCCAGATGGAGGTTCAGAAATCCAGTAACCAAGGTGGGGGACTCAAATAAAGAGCCACATATCCAGGGTTAAATCACAAGAACTGTCCAAAATGAGGTACTCTTAAACCAATAGTAACAGGGTATGATGTGGCCAAGGGTACCTGCAAACCTGTAAACAGCCCAACCCCCTCACAGGTGGTGTTCTATAACAAGGATCCTCAGACTTGGATCAGTTATGAGAAGTGTAAACGCTTCTAACCCGGAGGTACAGTGTTTACAATAACCATAAAGGACCCTCCTCTAATTCACCTCAGTTTCTGAAGGTCATAATAAAGGTCATCCAGACTTAGCAGGCTTCCTAGATAGCCCTAGCACTACAGGAAATCTGTAGCACAGAGTTCTCAAGAAGAAACCCACATCTGAACCGTGTTTCATATACCCGCACCAGACCGAAATGGAATGGGAAAGAATATGAACCACTCTAGCCTAGGTATCACTCAGGTCCCAGGTGTCGCTCCCACTAAATGAAGCCGGGTCAATTAGGGTACAGGCGCGAACGGTCGGCGAGAGGAGGATGTGAGAACACACAGGAGTGAACTCACAGGAAGGGAAAAGAGTCGCCAGCTGGGCATTTTTATCCCGGAGGAAAGGCAATGCTGCATAGACCTAGAAAGATATGGATAAGACGGTTGCGAACCAGAGAGACTGAGAAAGGGGGTTGGTTACAACCTGGGAAGGTATTAGCACCCAGATTGTCCGCCGTACTCGACGTGATCCACGCTTAAAAGATTTGTGTTTTAAAGGGGTAGTGTCAGTGCAATTTGTGTATCAAAGCTGGAAAGAAGGCAGGTGTCTGTGTAAAAGAAGTGTAAAGTGTGATATATATACAGTGTCAGTGTAAGGATGAGAGTATGCTCATGATCATGAGGCTTTAAAGGATAAGGCTGGAAAAAGGGGAATATACAGAGACTTTTGTTCGATAACTGTTAAGTTATGCCTACGTATCCTCTCGTGCAATGAGGAAGTCAGAACACCGTAGTTCGACCCAAAGAGACTGAAAGATGAATTGACCTGTGAACTGCTTACTTGCCTATGCTCAAGTGTATGACCTGTCTGGCTCAGGTGCAAACTGTCTTGCATTAGACGGAAGAAGCAAGTTCTCGTTTATGAGTGAAGATGATGAGGAAAGAATCCCGGAGGAGACGATTATTGTTTGTTTTTTGAGTTTTCAGTCTTTTATTGTTTTTTGAAGTTTGTCATAAGTTAATGAGCTTAAGCCTAAACCAATGGGTTAGTAAACTCATCACATCTTCCCTCTGATTAGGGGTAATGAGAATACCTTAAGTGTGAAGTCAGCTTCTCACACTCAAACACCTTGATGTAGGATTAAGATCATTAACCTACTTGTGATTATTTAGATGTTTTTGTTGTTTTTGTTTAGTGTTAAGTAATGAGATTAAGCCATAATCAGGGATTAAACAGACTCATTACACCATCCTAATAGAAGGATAATAGATGAGAATGTTTAAGCTGAGGAAAGCTCCTCAACTTAATCCATGATTAGGGATTAAACTCATGACAAAACAAAGCCTTTGTTAAGTGGATTTTAGTTAATGATATGATGAAGAAGTTATTTTTTATGATTTGTAAGACAACTTGAGGGGGACTTGTCCATTAACTCTAGGGTTAGTCCTTTTTAACCAATTAAGGAAGAATTAGAACCCTAATGCAAGGCCCAAGTTACAAGCTTGATGTCTTGATGATTATTAGATGAATTGATTAAAGGATTTAAACACATTAAGGGTTTAACACTTAGGATTAAAGTTATACACTCCATCCTAATAGAAGGATGCAGGCATAAGCTTAATCACAAAGCCTTAAAGCCTTTAAGGTTTAGTCCCTGATTATGAGGTGAGAAGAGAAGACTCAATGAAACACAAAGGTAAAAACTAAGTGGGGGGACTAATCAAAACCCTAATTATTGTCATGCTTGGTTGTTCCTAAGGTTTGTGAGGTTTACAAGAAAGATCTTCAGAGGAACCACCAGGAAGCAGATGAAAGGAGCAAAGAGAAGCAAAGTAACTTGCTTCATTTAAGAAGGCAAGTTACTGGAGGAAAGAAAGTAAGAAGAAGAAGAAAGAGCAAGCTCAATCTCAAACACAAGACAAAATGCAGCAATGATGCATAAGAGAAATGAAAAGAAATTGTGAGAAGTGAAGGCAAATTCACTTCTCAAAGTAACTTACCACCTGAAAAGTTAGTGAAAAGAATGAAATGCAATGCAAATGAGGTGCCATGGCATGATGCAAACCACAACCAGAGGCATAAGTGTGATGATAATGATGCTATGAGATGAAGCAAACATGAAACAAGGCATGAGGATGATCATACAAACATATGGATGCAAATGAGGCATGTTTAGAACCATGAACATACATGAAAAGTTATGGAATGCTAATGACATACAAAATGGCAAATGAAAGATGCAATGATCAAACATGCTTCTAATATGTCTTAAGATGTCTAATGGATCACATGGATGCACAAAATGTCATGGCAAGTCATGGTATGCAAGCAAATGCAAGATGAATGCAAAAGGAAGCCCAAATTAGGGTTTATGATCAATGCACAAAACAAAAATCAGAACCAGAAGCAAACATCAAGATAAAAAAATTGAAAATGCATTCAAAGGAACCCTAAACCTATACAAACTCACTGCCCAAAGGAGGGATTCTAACTCTTAACCTAATGAAAGTTATGAATTTCCTAAGATTGCTAGGGTTTTAAGGTACCTTGTCAAGAAAAATGTCAAACAAATTGAAAATGCAAGATCAAAACATGCCAATTTAATCCTATAAACTACATGCTATACAAGATGCAATGCAAAAAGAATCAAAGTCCAACTCTCAAAGACTAGGCAGAAATGAATTTTTGAACATTTGATCAAAATAATGCTTTGAAATGAAATTAATTCCATGGAAAATTGTCAAAAGACATCAAGATCAAAAAAGAAATTTGGTTTGAGGGTTGGACAATGTTTCTAAATGATTTTAAAGGTTTCATGAATTTTTTGGTGATTTTTAAATACTTAAAAGTATTTTTAATTAATTAATTCTCATTAATTAATTAAAAATAATCTTTTAAATGATTTAAAAATATTTTTTAATGCAAAAAATAAAAATAAAAATGTTTTTGGTTTCTGAAAATTAATAAAAGCTTTGACAAAAATTTTCAGAATTTTTCAATGATTTTTACTATTTTTAATAAATTAAACAAAACAAGTGAAATTAAATGAAATAAAACTGAAAAATAGAAAAGTCAGCAAGATCAAAGGCTGAGATTTGAACTCACACGCGCGCGAATTGACCTGGCGCGCATCTGGACGGCCAGTATTCAAACTTGCTAATTATGATTAGTGCCCTAATTAAATGCCCTAATTACTTTCAGATGACCGGAACAGTGGTTCCGGTCATCTTCTCCGACGAGCCAAATTTCTAACTCCCTCTACACGCAATAAAAATGAAATCTAACTGCCCAGAATTAATCCCCATTCAACACTGAATCAAAACCCCCAAACAAACATCATTTTTCATTCATCAATCATGCAAATCGAAGCAAAACTCATTTAGGGCAAAAAATTTCAGACAGTTCATACATGCTCAATATTCCACCATTTTCATTTTTAAACACATCATGATGATCAGGATATCATATAGAATCAATTTATAACAAGTAAAATGAGTTCTGGAAAATTTGTTCTTGATGGATACCTGAACTGAAGCTTTGGTTTCTGGCACTTTTTGGCTGATTTCTTGCTTTCAATCAACTCCACTGGACCCCCTGAGAAGCTTCCAATGCTTGTTTGAAGTTTATAATGGATGGTTTGAGAGATGGCAGAAGTTCTGTTCAAGGGAGGGTGGTGATCGTGTTTTTGATTCAGGGAGTTTCAGGCTATGGTGATGGGTGGTTTCTGGCCAGTGAAGTGTGCTGAGTTGATTTGTGAAGTTGGTTTGTGTGTTTGCAGCTTGTGGAGAGTGTTTCGAAAGCTTTTGAAAAATGAGGTGAAAATGAGAGAGATGTGTTGTGTGTTTCTTCAGGCTTGTGTTGTATGTGCTATGGCTTGCTTTTTGTTTGCATAAACTAATGGGATTGGTCAGATGAGTTGATGTGTGCTTTTGTGATTGGTATGGCTCAAGTTGCCAAAATGTCAAAGTTGTGTAAGAGAGACATGGGCTACTAGCTGGCCAAGGACAGATGGGGTGTCCTGGGCAGCAAGATGTGTGGAGAGCTATAGGATTGTTTGTGAAGTCAGCAAGCAAGTGGATTCACACTTGAGTGAGTTTTTGCAACTTGCTTCACTTTTGTTTCCTTTGAGAAATCTTGCTCCATAAGTCATGAAGATGAGTGATCTCTTGGCCCATTCTGAATTTTAGATGTCACATGATCATGTTGTGAAGAAATGATACACATTTGAGGCTTTTAGAACACTTGAACAAACCATTTTGCAAAATGTCTCTTTGGTAGAAAACTTCAAATTTTGTGATTTTAGCCAACTTTGACAAGCCATAACTTTTGATCCAAAATGAATTAGGTCATGTTCTTGTACTTTTTGAAAAGGGAATGATCCATTCTACAACTTTCATGACCAAAGTTTTTCCATTTGAAGCATTTTTGGATCAGAAAGCAAGGGTTGAAAAAGTTTCCCAAAATGGCAATTTTCATTAAAAGTCAAACTTTCCCAAAAAGTCAACTTTGCAAATGACTTGAAATTCTTCAAATTTGTGAACTTCTAACATCTTCCATGATCAAATAAAGATCATACACAATCAAAATGATGAAGAACACCCTTTGGTTGGGTCATTGGGGCCTCAGATGCCCTGATTTTGCACTGACTTGCTTGAAAAGTCAACTCTTTATCAGATGACTTCCCCATGGAATTTCTTCATGAAAATTGACATGCATGCTCCTTATACCATATAGAGACCAATAGAAACAAGAATGACCAAAAAAATTGGAGTTATGGCCTTTGAAACCAAAACCCTAATTCTAGGTCATCTTGTGCAGTCAAACCTGGCTCTGCTTCCATGCCATTCTCAGTTCTTGTGATTCTTTGACATTCTTGACTTTGAGAGAATGTAATATGATGCTTGAACATACATGGACCCCTCTGAAGCGATTGATGACCTTTGGAGTGGCTCAAGAAGCTCTTGGATTGCTCAGATCACAAACCCTAGATGCAGATGACTTTGAACCAATGAAATGAATCAAAAATGTGATGTGAGATGCTATGATTGAGATTATGCATATGAGGAGATCACAAGCCATGGTGTGAATGGGTAAGGGCAAATTTGGGGTGTTTACAGCTGCCCCTATTCAAACATGAGTTAGCTGTGCAGGATGTAAGCTACGGCTTAACAGGCAAACAAGGTAACTTGTGGTTGAATACCAAAGACAGTCCAAAATTTGCACTCACAAAATGAAGAAGAAAAGAGATATAGATTGTAAAGGAAAATAAAGTATATTGTAAAGTATAGGCGACGGAGGACGACCGTCGAGCAGAGGACGACTGCTGGGGATAGAGCAATGACGGGGACGGCCGACATGCTGGAAAAAAGTGCGGGAAATAAAGTGATGACGGGGACGGCCGACATGCTGGGGATAAAAGGGATTATGATGGGGACGGCCATCAAGTAAAACTATAAGATTCTCTGGGGATTAAATGAAAAATGATGGGGACGGCCATCAGATTCATAAAGTAATGTAAACAACGATGGGGACGGCCATCGGGCTAAACTGATGAAGGACGATCATCAGGAAAAGGAAAAGGGACCACGACGGGGACGGCCATCGGGTTAAAGAATAAATGAAATAATGATGAGGGACAGTCATCAAAGGTGAAGGACGATCACCTAGCAGGGGACGGCTGCTCTGTTGGGGATAAGATGAGGGACGGTCATCTAAGGTGAAGGACGATCACCTGGCAGGGTACGGCTGCCGAAGATATCGCGACATAGGACGAATGCCGGATAAAAGGTTAACGATGGGGACGGTCATCGGACGAGCATGATGAAGGACGATCATCAAGAGGTGAAGGACGATCACCTAGCAGGGGACGGCTGCTCTCAAGGTTTATCATGACGTAGGACGAACGTCAGATAACAAGATCAACGATGGGGACGGCCATCAGATAAAATGATGAAGGACGATCATCAAGAGGTGAAGGACGATCACCTAGCAGGGGACGGCTGCCAAAAATATCACGACATAGGACGAATGTCGGATAGAAAAGATCAACGATGGGGACGGCCATCGGATGAGCATGATGAAGGACGATCATCAAGAGGTGAAGGACGATCACCTAGCAGGGTACGGCTGCTCTCAGGGTTTATCATGACATAGGACGAATGTCAGATAGAAAAGAAATTTTGTCTTGCGGGCTATCTATCGGGGAATAGTAAACACGGACGAGTGTTTATATCCAAGAAATAAAGGTATAAGTGTTTTGACGCTGTGTATAGATTAAAGATGCGGACGAGCATCCTTAAGACTACGATACGGACGAGTATCGGGTAGAAACAAATACCGACACATGTTCAGAGATGATGATACGGACGAGTATCAACTGGTTAACAAGGAACACGGACGAGTGTTGAATCTGAGGGGACTCTTCTGGGGAATAGTAGACACAGACGAGTGTCTAATTTCAAGAAGACAAGAGTGTTTGACACAGTGTATGGATTAAAGATGCGGACGAGCATCCTTATGAATATGATACGGACGAGTATCAGGTAGAAACAAACGCTTGACGCATGTTCTGAGATGTTGATACGGACGAGTACCAACTGGTTAACAAAGAACACGGATGAGTGTTGACTCTGAGGGGATTTGAGTGATATATACAAGATACGGACGGGTATCTGTATGGGTGAAATACATACGAGTGGTGTACAGGAGAGTGTTTAACCTGCTGGGGAGAGTGACACGGACGAGTGTCAAAAGAGAGAAAAGTATAATATAAACAAGTGTATGGTTTACAAAGTGTTCAAGGTTACTGTGCTGGGGAAGGTGACACGGACGGGTGTCAAGGAATTGTATATATACAAGTGTCTGTGAGTGCAAAGGGGACGCTTTGGCTTTATGCTGGGGATATGACATGGACGGGTGCCACAAGGAGTATATACTGATGTTTGTGAATGTAAGGCAACTGCTTTAGCTTTAGCCCTCCGCTGGGTAATCTGGGGAACATTCTGTATATTGTTGGTGGATTGTCATTATTCACAAGTGTTCGATTCAGAACATGGCTTATGATTATGCCATATGTTTGATTTTTGCCGTAATGCTCCGTATTAGACGGAATGCTACACTTTGTGGGGAAAATATGATGCGAATGCTATGATTATGCAAAGATATCAATCCGGGATTCGGATCCCGCTGCTGTGAAGATCTCTGGTCGATCTGTTTGAAATGGACATCCCAGCTGGGGACGAGATCATTGGTAGATCTGACAAGATGTATTCTGTTTGGGGAACAGGTCGCTGATAGACCCATCCTGGGTGACAAAGGACCCAACTGGGGTTTGTAGAAGCTTTCGTCACTCTGTTGTGATTCCTTCATGCGTTGCTCTTCTGGATAGAGGCTGAAACTCTGTGGGGAGATGGTTCCCTGGCTTTTGTACTTGGCTGGGGAGGAAGAATGATTGGAACCTCGGCCGGGGAGAAATAACAAGTGGCAACTCAGCTGGGGAGAAAACACTTTGGGTGCTAAGACTGAGTGAGTGTTGATTTGCCAGCTTGCTGGGATGAAGCTCATATGCCCCATGTTGCGCTTTGAATACCTGCAATCCTGCAAAGACAGAGGGACGCACAAGTAATCCCGAGGTATCCTTTACTGGATCCCACCACGAGAGTTCAGACACTCCCGGGAGTAAGTATATTTCCTGCAAGCACGCATTCTTTAGAAAGGAAACATCTGTATTTATGCAAATCAGTATCTCTAAAGACATCAGACATTTTGCAAATGAAAATAAAATGTACGAGACGAGACATGATTGAAAATCTGTTTTTATTAATTCATATGCCCTGAATTGGTAAGATACAGTCAAAGAAACATATCCCCTAAAATGAGGAGATTGTTATAAATTGAGAAACAAAATGCTGGCAATGTTGACGACGCTTCAAGGAGCTTCCCTTTGCTATGACTCGTATGACATTTGACATTCTTCTCGTCTTGCTTTCTGAAGAAGGCTGATTCTGAGAGAAGCTTGATCCTTTCGAGGTTTACCAAGTTGTAAGTGATACAGACGAATTCAGAATGCAGTTGTTCGCTTATTCCCTTATTTTGCATGGATCGCCCTTTCGGGTTTTCAATCCATCAGGATACCCATTTTTGCCTGAGTTGTCCAATGCGGCTTTTCAACTCAGCGGGTGTACATTTTTCATTTGTTTTCCCTTATTTTTACCCGAGTCTTTTATTCTGTTTTTGACTCGCTGGGATGCCTTATTTTTGCCTGGACTTACATTCTGTTTTTATGTCCAGCGGGTCATTTTTTATGCGAAGTATTTTTTAACTGCATCTGAATTTACAGGGGACGGGAAGTCTTCACCATCCATGGTGCTGAGCATCAGAGCTCCACCCGAGAAAACTTTCTTTACTACAAATGGTCCTTCATAGTTTGGGGTCCACTTGCCCCTGTGGTCTGTATGAGGAGGGAGGATTCTTTTCAGCACAAGATCTCCTACTTGGTACTCTCGGTGCCTGACTTTCTGATCGAAGGCTCTCTTCATTCTTTTCTGATACAACTGCCCATGACAGATTGCAGCTAATCTCTTCTCTTCAATCAGACTCAGTTGTTCATATCGGGATCGGACCCATTCTGCTTCATTCAGCTTAACATCCATCAGTACCCGTAAGGAGGGTAGTTCAACTTCAACTGGTAGGACTGCCTCCATGCCATACACAAGCTGATACGGCGTTGCCCCAGTGGATGTTCTGATTGACGTACGGTACCCATGCAAGGCAAATGGTAACATTTCATGCCAGTCTTTATAGGTGACTACCATTTTCTGCACAATCTTCTTGATATTCTTATTAGCCGCCTCAACAGCGCCGTTCATCTTTGGCCTGTAAGAAGAAGAATTGTGGTGTTGCATCTTGAAGTCCCGGCATAGCTCTGCCATCATTTTGTTGTTTAAGTTGGAACCATTGTCAGTAATGATTCGCTCGGGAACTCCGTATCGGCAGATGATATCTCTCTTCAGAAATCTGGCCACCACTTGTCTTGTAACGTTTGCGTATGAAGCTGCTTCAACCCACTTGGTGAAATAGTCAATGGCAACCAGGATGAATCTGTGGCCATTCGAAGCAGTCGGTTCAATCTTGCCAATCATGTCAATGCCCCACATAGCAAAGGGCCAAGGTGAAGACATCACATTCAGAGGATTTGGAGGCACATGTGTCTTATCCGCATAAATCTGGCATTTATGGCATTTTCTGGCGTAAGCACAGCAGTCGGCATCCATCGTGATCCAGTAATAACCCGATCTTAGCAATTTCTTGGCCATTGCATGTCCTCCAGCATGGGTACCAAAAGATCCTTCGTGCACCTCGTGCATCAACAAGTCTGCTTCTGTTCTATCAACGCATCTGAGGAGTACCATATCAAAGTTTCTCTTGTACAGGGAACCATCAGTGTTCAGAAAGAAACTACCAGCAAGCCTTCTCAAAGTCTTCTTATCATTGGAAGATGCCCCAGGTGGGTATGTTTGATCCTCTAAGAAGCACTTAATGTCATGGAACCAAGGCTTATCATCTTTGACAACATCTGCTGCGAACACATATGCTGGTCTGTCAAGTCTGGACACTGAAATCTGAGGTACAAAGTTGGCAGCTTGAACTTTGATCATGGATGAAATGGTAGCCAGAGCATCTGCAAACTGATTCTCGTCCCGAGGGATATACTCAAGCTTGACTGTTGTAAAGAAAGTCAACAACCTCCTTGTATAATCCCTATAAGGTATCAGATGATCCTGGTGTGTATACCATTTGCCGTTGGTTTGATTGACTACCAAAGCTGAATCTCCGAATACAGTCAACGTCTTGATCCTGAGGTCAATGGCTTCCTCAAGACCCATAATGCAAGCTTCGTATTCAGCTTCGTTGTTAGTGCAGTTAAAGGTGAGTTTTGCCGAGAAAGGCATGTGAACTCCTTTAGGTGTAATGAGTACTGCACCAACACCACGACCATTCATATTAGCAGCCCCGTCAAACATCATAGTCCATTCTTCTTCCGGGTCAGGCCCTTCAGTGTGAACAGGCTCTTCATGATCTTTTGCTTTTATGAACATGATGTCTTCATCAGGGAAGTCAAATCTCATAGGCTGGTAATCATCAATAGGTTGCTCAGCAAGATATTCAGACAATACACTGCCCTTGATGGCTTTCTGAGATGTGTACTGGATGTCATATTCTGTGAGGATCATTTGCCATCTTGCAACCCGTCCGGTAAGTGCTGGCTTCTCAAATATGTACTTGACTGGGTCCATCTTTGAGATCAATAAGGTAGTGTGGGTCAACATATACTGTCTCAGTCGGCGAGCAGCCCACGCTAAAGCACAGCAAGTTTTCTCGAGCAGTGAATAACGCTGTTCACAGTCGGTAAACTTTTTGCTCAGGTAGTAAATTGCATACTCTTTTCGACCAGACTCGTCATGCTGGCCCAACACACACCCCATTGACTCTTCTAATACTGTCAAGTACATGATTAGAGGTTTTCCTTCCACTGGAGGCATAAGGATTGGAGGCTCTTGTAAGTACTCCTTGATCTTGTCAAAAGCCTTCTAACAGTCTTCGTTCCACCTGACCGTTTGTTCTTTTCTTAGCAGCTTGAACAAAGGTTCACAGGTTGCTGTAAGGTGAGATATGAACCGTGAAATGTAGTTCAATCGGCCTAAGAACCCTCGAACTTCTTTTTCTGACTTCGGTGCAGGCATTTCTTGAATAGCTTTGACTTTATCAGGGTCAACTTCAATCCCTTTCTCACTTACGATAAATCCCAGCAGCTTACCGGCTCGCACCCCGAATGTGCATTTGTTGGGATTCAACTTCAATTGGTACTTTCTCAGACGCTTGAACAACTTCAACAGATTTACCAGGTGGTCTTCTTCTGTGAGGGACTTGGCAATCATATCATCCACATAACATTCTATTTCTTTATGGATCATATCGTGGAATAATGTCACCATAGCCCGTTGATATGTTGCACCAGCATTCTTCAGTCCGAATGGCATCACCTTGTAACAGAACGTGCCCCAGGGTGTGATAAAGGTTGTCTTCTCCATGTCTTCAGGTGACATCTTGATCTGATTGTATCCTGAAAATCCGTCCATGAAGGAGAATACCGAGAACTGAGCTGTGTTATCCACCAATACATCGATGTGAGGTAATGGGAAATCATCTTTCGGGCTGGCTCTGTTCAGATCCCGGTAGTCAACACACATTCTTACTTTGCCGTCCTTCTTAGGCACAGGTACTATATTAGCAACCCACGGTGGATAGCTAGTTACAGCCAGAAACCCGGCGTCCCACCTCTTTTGTACCTCTTCTTTGATTTTCATTGCCATATCTGGGCGAGTACGGCGCAGTTTTTGTTTAACTGGCGGGCAATCTTCTCTTAAAGGCAGCTTGTGCATAACAACGTCGGTATCCAACCCTGGCATATCCTGGTAAGACCAAGCAAACACATCCACATATTCCTGAAGCAGGTCAGTCAGTTGTTTCTTCGCTGAGTCTTGTAAGCAGGCCCCGATTTTAACTTCTTTCACTTCTTCATCTGTACCAAGATTAATTGTTTCGACCTCCTCCTGATGAGGAGTGATAACCTTTTCCTCTTGTCTCAACAACCTGGCTAGCTCTTCAGGAAGCTCGTATTCTTCTTCAACCCCTTCATCAGCTTGATTGATTGGATTGTCAAAGTCATACGAAGTCATAGCCGTGTTGTTGTCGGTGCGGTCTGAAAGGCACTCTCTGCAAGGGTTCAGTTGTTCATTTTAGTGATTGATTTTAATCTTGCTTAGAAAGAGTGAAATGAAGTTATCATTTTGAAAACATTGCCATTTATTTTTGTACAAAAAGAAAAATGGAAAAACAGTGAGCGGAAAAGAAAAAAAAGACTCATTAGCAAAAGATGTCTGATTATCATTGATTGATCTATTTGCACAAAATTACAGATGGCCCGATCACAAAATGAGTCTTGTCATCTTGGACAAGATGCAAGACTTGATGCATGCTTAAAAATACAGGAAATAATAATTACTCTACAGGAGTAACTCTTATAATTTCCTGGGAAGACCAGTTTGAGATACTGCTCCCCGGGATCTTTGGACGTATCCAACTCTCCAGGTTGCGGTCGCTTTCATCCTCGTCTTCCAAGTTGTTCACGGCATCTGGGGCGAGCATCCCCCCACTGATAAAATTGGACTTCTTAACAGCCTCTGCTTGATCTTGTTGAGATGGTTTGTAACCCAACCCAAATCTATCCTCCTTCCTTTCTACGGGCAGCAGCTTGCCCCAGCCTTGGGCAGTCCCCTCTTCAACAACCTTCCGGGCTTGCTGATAAGATGTCATTGAGGTTCCAGGTACAGCGGATGCTTCATTTATGTTCAAGGCCTCAAACCCTTGACCCATAGTTTCGTGGATCTCTCCATCCATCTCAATGTATTTGTATGTAGCCAGATGGCTAACAAAAATATCTTCCTCTCCACAAATAGTAACGACTTGGCCCTCCCACTCAAATTTTAACTTCTGGTGAAGGGTTGACGTCACGGCGCCAGCGGCGTGTATCCATGGTCTACCCAATAGACAGCTGTAGGCAGGCTGTATATCCATCACGAAGAAGGTCGTTTTGAAAGTCTGTGGGCCAATCGTTATAGGCAACTCAATTTCTCCCAGAACTGATCTCTTAGAACCGTCAAAGGCTCTCACTACTAAGTTGCTGGGGCGTAATGCCAATCCTTCATACTCCAGCTTCACAAGGGCTTTCTTAGGTAGGACATTGAGGGATGACCCTGTGTCTACCAATACATGAGAAAGAACTGCACCCTTACACTCCAAGGTAATGTGCAAAGCCTTGTTGTGATTGCGGCCTTCCGTAGTCAAATCAGTGTTGGTAAATCCTAGTCCATTACTAGCGTTAACATTTCCAACCACAACCTCTAACTGATTGACGGTAATCTCCTCTGGCACATAAGCTGCGTGCAAGACTTTTAATAATGCATTCCGGTGAGCCTCGGAGCACATTAGCAATGATAAAATGGAGATTTTGGAAGGTGTTTGGTGAAGCTGGTCCACTATCTTGTAATCACTTTTCTTGATGATTCTCATGAATTCATCAACCTCTTGATCAAAAGGGGTCTTTAAAGCTTCTTTAGCAACTTGTTCTTCTTGCACCATGCTCTTCCCTTTTGCTTTGGCAGCAGCTTCTGCTTCGGCATTGGGTCTTGGAATTTGCGGGGCAAAGAGACGTCCGCTTCGGGTGAAGCCTCCGCCTCCCCCCACATTGTCTATTTGTGGT
The DNA here is from genome assembly GCA_963966055.1 of Lathyrus aphaca. Classification (NCBI taxonomy): domain Eukaryota; kingdom Viridiplantae; phylum Streptophyta; class Magnoliopsida; order Fabales; family Fabaceae; genus Lathyrus; species Lathyrus aphaca. The sequence continues at coordinate 408,360,991 of OZ014523.1, forward strand.
GAAGAAGTTGATGATTCCAAAGTGATTTTCTGTCCTTCGCAGTATAGATCGGAGCCGTAATGCCAAGGGATGGCATTATTGCCTTCATAAGGGACTGGCCCAGGCACTGTGATAGTGACTGGACTGATAGCAGCTGCAGAAGGGACCATGATAGTATGTGGATCATAGTATATTGTAACTGGTGCTCTGACAGGAGTGGCATTTTGTGAGTTGTAGGCAGAATCATTTGCAGGATCGTAATAAATTGTAACCGTTGAGACACTTTCATTATTTGCTGTTGATGTTGTAGGAGATACTGTTGATTGAATAGGTGTTGCTGTTGTAGGAGGTTCTGAATGAAGGGGTGCTGAGGTTGTAGACAAGATGTTTGTTGATATTTGGTCCGTTGAAGTGACAGACGAAGCATTTGTTGATGAAACTGAAGAATTGTTTGGAATAATTGTTGTTGCAGTTGTAGAAGACTCGGGAATTGTTGTTAAGGGGATTGCTGGATTTGTAGGTATTGATGTTGTGATTTGAAGTAGGCCACTCTGGATGAGACCATTTATGCCATTTCTCAAGTTATCGCACCCATTTACCGAAATGTTGCAATAACCGCACCCGAGCTCACACCCGGGAAACATTTGACATTCAAGGAGTTGAGCTTTAATCTCTACCAGGGGTGTCCGAATCTGCCCCACACTGGTTATCAAGTAAGACGGCTTATCTTCTTCAATAGCATTGATTCTGGGTCCCCCGTGGTTGGGCATAGGGTTCTTACTGACATTTGGCGGGGGTGCAAAGTTTAGAGCTTTGGAATCCACCAGGTCCTGTACTTTCATGTGCAAAGCTCTGCACTTCTCTGTACTGTGGCCAGGTGCATTTGAGTGAAAAGCACATCTGGCGCTGGCGTCATAATTTCTGGGTAGACTGGCAGGATCTGGAGGTGCCAATGTCCATAGCTCGACCAGGTTAAGTTTCAGGAGTTGTGGCAATAATGCGGCATAAGGCATAGGGATCGGATCAATCACCCTATTGGCCTGAGATGGTCTCTGTTGAAAAGGTCTTTGCTGATTGTTGTTGCTGGTGTTGTTGTTGTTATAGTTTCTCTGAGGTGGGTACTGAGCTTGTTGCTGTGGTTGGTATGCTGGTTGTGGATGAATTGGAGCGGGAATGGTGACAGCTGCCACGGACCTATGAACATACTGGGGTCTGCCCCTGCTGGTATGGATAGCATTAGTCTCACCAGTTCTTCTTGTACCTACAAAAGGCTTTCGTGGGTTGCTGGACGAGCTCGCACCGCTGTCAGAAATTTTTCCCATCTTTAATAGGCTCTCAATTCTTTCTCCAGCTATAACTACATCAGCGAAGCTGGTGGAAGAAAAGGCAGCTAGCCTGTCAATGTATGTCCCTTGGAGGGTGTTCATAAACATGTCGGCCATCTCCCTCTCCGACATGGGTGGCTGGACAGCAGCAGCAAGCTGTCTCCACCTCTGGGCATATTCTCGGAAGCTTTCTCTGGATGACTGGGACATTCCCATCAGGAGGGTCCTGTTAGGAGCCATGTCCAGGTTATACTGGTATTGTCTAATGAAGGCCTCAACCAAGTCCTTCCAACATCTGATAGTTGCTCTGGTCAAATGAGAGTACCATTCCCTTGAAGCTCCTGTTAAACTGTCTTCGAAATAAAACATCCACAGTTTTTCATCCATGGTGTATGCCTTCAGTCTCCCCAGAAAGGATTGCAGGTGGGTTCGCGGACAGGAGGTTCCGTTGTACTTCTCAAAGCACGGAGGTTTAAACTTGTGGGGAATCCTTACCCCGTCCACTAAGCCCATGTCCATGACATCAAAACCCAAGGAGTTTTGAGACTCCAAGGATCTTAATTTCTCAGCAATTTCATCCAGCCTTCTGTCATAGGCCTCATCCCCAGCTCCCATCACTGTGAACTGATCTTCCTGGGGGTCTTCTTGTAGTACTCTGCCTGTAGTAGCATTCCCTTGTACATTAGCAGAGATGTTGATCTCTGGGTGAAGATGGGGTCCAAATACAGGTGGGTTGATATGAGGCTGAACCCTCTCATTGTTGCTTGTTCCACCAGTCCCTAGATGGGGGTCTTCCTGAGTCTGCCTTTCTACTAATGCTCTTAATCTTTCTTGGCTCTGTGCCAATCCATTCATCACCTCCATAAACTGAGTCATCTGATTCCTCATTTCCAACCTCTCATTGGCCATTTGAGTCCTGACTTCTGTAAGATCCTGTTGTACCTGGTCCATCTGTATACCCGGAAGGTTGTTGTGGGTAGGATATCTGTGCGGACGGTTGAGTGGGAACACCCGACGGCGAGCAATAGTTCCTGAACCACAACAGAGTTAGTAACAAACAAAACAAAAACCTACAAAATAAAACAAAAGGTTAGTATGCAATGCAGTATGCTTATTTGTTTCCAAGGTATCCGGCTTGGCACTTGGTTTTGACCTTTCCAGACCCCTGAGGAAGATGCTTTTGATGTTGCTTAGGAGAGAGATTCAAATGAAACAAACTAATAAATATATTACAAAAAGTGAATAATACATAGTTTGTTTTTTACAATTCATCCCCCTAAGGGATCAAAATACAACACAAAAAAGTACAATGAAATGAAAGCAACAACAAGCAAAAAGTCAGATACCAAGACCAAACTCATCCTCCTGAACTTCCTTCAGAAGTGCTTCAGTTACCGGATCAGCCGGACGCTCTGTGAGGTTCCTGATAAGGAGATTCCTGGTGGCAATAGCTGCAGTTAGCTTCTTGTGTCTGCCCTGGTCTTTTGACCTCTTCACACCAGCCCTAATCTTCAACTCTGAGATCTCCCTCTGGGCTGCTAGCAGGGCTTCTTGTTGCTCCTTTGCATTAGCCTCCAATAGGGTACAGGCGCGAACGGTCGACGAGAGGAGGATGTGAGAACACACAGGAGTGAACTCACAGGAAGGGAAAAGAGTCGCCAGCTGGGCATTTTTATCCCGGAGGAAAGGCAATGTTGCATAGACCTAGAAAGATATGGATAAGACGGTTGCGAACCAGAGAGACTGAGAAAGGGGGTTGGTTACAACCTGGGAAGGTATTAGCACCCAGATTGTCCGCCGTACTCGACGGGATCCACGCTTAAAAGATTTGTGTTTTAAAGGGGTAGTGTCAGTGCAATTTGTGTATCAAAGCTGGAAAGAAGGCAGGTGTCTGTGTAAAAGAAGTGTAAAGTGTGATATATATACAGTGTCAGTGTAAGGATGAGAGTATGCTCATGATCATGAGGCTTTAAAGGATAAGGCTGGAAAAAGGGGAATATACAGAGACTTTTGTTCGATAACTGTTAAGTTATGCCTACGTATCCTCTCGTGCAATGAGGAAGTCAGAACATCGTAGTTCGACCCAAAGAGACTGAAAGATGAATTGACCTGTGAACTGCTTACTTGCCTATGCTCAAGTGTATGACCTGTCTGGCTCAGGTGCAAACTGTCTTGCATTAGACGGAAGAAGCAAGTTCTCGTTTATGAGTGAAGATGATGAGGAAAGAATCCCGGAGGAGACGATTATTGTTTGTTTTTTGAGTTTTCAGTCTTTTATTGTTTTTTGAAGTTTGTCATATGTTAATGAGCTTAAGCCTAAACCAATGGGTTAGTAAACTCATCACATCTTCCCTCTGATTAGGGGTAATGAGAATACCTTAAGTGTGAAGTCAGCTTCTCACACTCAAACACCTTGATGTAGGATTAAGATCATTAACCTACTTGTGATTATTTAGATGTTTTTGTTATTTTTGTTTAGTGTTAAGTAATGAGATTAAGCCATAATCAGGGATTAAACAGACTCATTACACCATCCTAATAGAAGGATAATAGATGAGAATGTTTAAGCTGAGGAAAGCTCCTCAACTTAATCCATGATTAGGGATTAAACTCATGACAAAACAAAGCCTTTGTTAAGTGGATTTTAGTTAATGATATGATGAAGAAGTGATTTTTTATGATTTGTAAGACAACTTGAGGGGGACTTGTCCATTAACTCTAGGGTTAGTCCTTTTTAACCAATTAAGGAAGAATTAGAACCCTAATGCAAGGCCCAAGTTACAAGCTTGATGTCTTGATGATTATTAGATGAATTGATTAAAGGATTTAAACACATTAAGGGTTTAACACTTAGGATTAAATTTATACACTCCATCCTAATAGAAGGATGCAGGCATAAGCTTAATCACAAAGCCTTAAAGCCTTTAAGGTTTAGTCCCTGATTATGAGGTGAGAAGAGAAGACTCAATGAAACACAAAGGTAAAAACTAAGTGGGGGGACTAATCAAAACCCTAATTATTGTCATGCTTGGTTGTTCCTAAGGTTTGTGAGGTTTACAAGAAAGATCATCAGAGGAACCACCAGGAAGCAGATGAAAGGAGCAAAGAGAAGCAAAGTAACTTGCTTCATTTAAGAAGGCAAGTTACTGGAGGAAAGAAAGTAAGAAGAAGAAGAAAGAGCAAGCTCAATCTCAAACACAAGACAAAATTCAGCAATGATGCATAAGAGAAATGAAAAGAAATTGTGAGAAGTGAAGGCAAATTCACTTCTCAAAGTAACTTACCACCTGAAAAGTTAGTGAAAAGAATGAAATGCAATGCAAATGAGGTGCCATGGCATGATGCAAACCACAACCAGAGGCATAAGTGTGATGATAATGATGCTATGAGATGAAGCAAACATGAAACAAGGCATGAGGATGATCATACAAACATATGGATGCAAATGAGGCATGTTTAGAACCATGAACATACATGAAAAGTTATGGAATGCTAATGACATACAAAATGGCAAATGAAAGATGCAATGATCAAACATGCTTCTAATATGTCTTAAGATGTCTAATGGATCACATGGATGCACAAAATGTCATGGCAAGTCATGGTATGCAAGCAAATGCAAGATGAATGCAAAAGGAAGCCCAAATTAGGGTTTATGATCAATGCACAAAACAAAAATCAGAACCAGAAGCAAACATCAAGATAAAAAAATTGAAAATGCATTCAAAGGAACCCTAAACCTATACAAACTCACTGCCCAAAGGAGGGATTCTAACTCTTAACCTAATGAAAGTTATGAATTTCCTAAGATTGCTAGGGTTTTAAGGTACCTTGTCAAGAAAAATGTCAAACAAATTGAAAATGCAAGATCAAAACATGCCAATTTAATCCTATAAACTACATGCTATACAAGATGCAATGCAAAAAGAATCAAAGTCCAACTCTCAAAGACTAGGCAGAAATGAATTTTTGAACATTTGATCAAAATAATGCTTTGAAATGAAATTAATTCCATGGAAAATTGTCAAAAGACATCAAGATCAAAAAAGAAATTTGGTTTGAGGGTTGGACAATGTTTCTAAATGATTTTAAAGGTTTCATGAATTTTTTGGTGATTTTTAAATACTTAAAAGTATTTTTAATTAATTAATTCTCATTAATTAATTAAAAATAATCTTTTAAATGATTTAAAAATATTTTTTAATGCAAAAAATAAAAATAAAAATGTTTTTGGTTTCTGAAAATTAATAAAAGCTTTGACAAAAATTTTCAGAATTTTTCAATGATTTTTACTATTTTTAATAAATTAAACAAAACAAGTGAAATTAAATGAAATAAAACTGAAAAATAGAAAAGTCAGCAAGATCAAAGGCTGAGATTTGAACTCACACGCGCGCGAATTGACCTGGCGCGCATCTGGACGGCCAGTATTCAAACTTGCTAATTATGATTAGTGCCCTAATTAAATGCCCTAATTACTTTCAGATGACCGGAACAGTGGTTCCGGTCATCTTCTCCGACGAGCCAAATTTCTAACTCCCTCTACACGCAATAAAAATGAAATCTAACTGCCCAGAATTAATCCCCATTCAACACTGAATCAAAACCCCCAAACAAACATCATTTTTCATTCATCAATCATGCAAATCGAAGCAAAACTCATTTAGGGCAAAAAATTTCAGACAGTTCATACATGCTCAATATTCCACCATTTTCATTTTTAAACACATCATGATGATCAGGATATCATATAGAATCAATTTATAACAAGTAAAATGAGTTCTGGAAAATTTGTTCTTGATGGATACCTGAACTGAAGCTTTGGTTTCTGGCACTTTTTGGCTGATTTCTTGCTTTCAATCAACTCCACTGGACCCCCTGAGAAGCTTCCAATGCTTGTTTGAAGTTTATAATGGATGGTTTGAGAGATGGCAGAAGTTCTGTTCAAGGGAGGGTGGTGATCGTGTTTTTGATTCAGGGAGTTTCAGGCTATGGTGATGGGTGGTTTCTGGCCAGTGAAGTGTGCTGAGTTGATTTGTGAAGTTGGTTTGTGTGTTTGCAGCTTGTGGAGAGTGTTTCGAAAGCTTTTGAAAAATGAGGTGAAAATGAGAGAGATGTGTTGTGTGTTTCTTCAGGCTTGTGTTGTATGTGCTATGGCTTGCTTTTTGTTTGCATAAACTAATGGGATTGGTCAGATGAGTTGATGTGTGCTTTTGTGATTGGTATGGCTCAAGTTGCCAAAATGTCAAAGTTGTGTAAGAGAGACATGGGCTACTAGCTGGCCAAGGACAGATGGGGTGTCCTGGGCAGCAAGATGTGTGGAGAGCTATAGGATTGTTTGTGAAGTCAGCAAGCAAGTGGATTCACACTTGAGTGAGTTTTTGCAACTTGCTTCACTTTTGTTTCCTTTGAGAAATCTTGCTCCATAAGTCATGAAGATGAGTGATCTCTTGGCCCATTCTGAATTTTAGATGTCACATGATCATGTTGTGAAGAAATGATACACATTTGAGGCTTTTAGAACACTTGAACAAACCATTTTGCAAAATGTCTCTTTGGTAGAAAACTTCAAATTTTGTGATTTTAGCCAACTTTGACAAGCCATAACTTTTGATCCAAAATGAATTAGGTCATGTTCTTGTACTTTTTGAAAAGGTAATGATCCATTCTACAACTTTCATGACCAAAGTTTTTCCATTTGAAGCATTTTTGGATCAGAAAGCAAGGGTTGAAAAAGTTTCCCAAAATGGCAATTTTCATTAAAAGTCAAACTTTCCCAAAAAGTCAACTTTGCAAATGACTTGAAATTCTTCAAATTTGTGAACTTCTAACATCTTCCATGATCAAATAAAGATCATACACAATCAAAATGATGAAGAACACCCTTTGGTTGGGTCATTGGGGCCTCAGATGCCCTGATTTTGCACTGACTTGCTTGAAAAGTCAACTCTTTATCAGATGACTTCCCCATGGAATTTCTTCATGAAAATTGACATGCATGCTCCTTATACCATATAGAGACCAATAGAAACAAGAATGACCAAAAAAATTGGAGTTATGGCCTTTGAAACCAAAACCCTAATTCTAGGTCATCTTGTGCAGTCAAACCTGGCTCTGCTTCCATGCCATTCTCAGTTCTTGTGATTCTTTGACATTCTTGACTTTGAGAGAATGTAATATGATGCTTGAACATACATAGACCCCTCTGAAGTCATTGATGACCTTTGGAGTGGCTCAAGAAGCTCTTGGATTGCTCAGATCACAAACCCTAGATGCAGATGACTTTGAACCAATGAAATGAATCAAAAATGTGATATGAGATGCTATGATTGAGATTATGCATATGAGGAGATCACAAGCCATGGTGTGAATGGGTGAGGGCAAATTTGGGGTGTTTACACCAGGTATAGGACCTTAAACTCTCAGTAGATCCCCACCCACCAAAACAAAAGCCAGATCCAGCCAGATGACAGTATGACAGTATGATGTATAAAGCTGTAAAGAAAGCCATAAATAACTGTACATAAAGCAATAAATAAAGCAAATGTATAAACATAATTAGCACATAACACCCCAGTAAACACAAATCAAACAAGCGCTAGGAGGAACCCACAAAAAAGAACCAGAAGCCCTGGTTACAGTATAAGGGTCCCCAGCAGAGTCGCCAAGCTGTCGCTCCCACCTAATGACACCCAGGGCCAAGTCAAATGGGGTACAGACGCGAACGGTCGGCGAAAAGAGAGAGAACACACAAGGGTGAACTCAGAAGACAAGAGTCGCCAGCTAGGCATTTTTATCCCGAAGGAAAGGTAATGCTGCATAAACCTGAGAAAAGATGGATAAGACGGTTGCGAACCAGAGAGACTGAGAAAGGGGGTTGGTTACAACCTGGGAAGGTATTAGCACCCAGATTGTCCGCCGTACTCGACGGGATCCACGCTTAAAAGATTTGTGTTTTAAAGGGGTAGTGTCAGTGCTATTTTGTGTGCAAAAGCTGGAAAAGAATGCAAGTGTCAGTGTAAAAGAAAAGTGAAGTGTATAAGTGAAGTGTCAGTGTAAGAACAAGAGTAAAATGCTCAAGACTATGAGGCTTAAAGGATAATGCTGGAAGGAGGGGGAATATACAAAGACTTTTGTTCGATAACTGTTAAGTTATGCCTACGTATCCTCTCGTGCAATGAGGAAGTCAGAACACCGTAGTTATACTCAAAGAGACTGATAAATAAATTGACTTGTGAACTGCTTGCTTGTCTATGCTCAAGTGTATGACATGTCTGGCTCAGGTGCTAACTGTCTTGCATTAGACGGAAGAAGCAAGTTCTCGTTTGTGAGTGAATGAGATGAGAAATGAATCCCGGAGGAGACGATTATTGTTAGTTTTTGTGTTTTCAATCTTTTATTGATTTTTGGAGTTTGTCATAAGAAAATGAGCTTAAGCCTAAACCAAGGGTTAGTAAACTCATCACATCCTCCCTCTGATTAGGGGTAATGAGGATACCTTAAGCATGAAGTAAACACCTCACACTTAATCACCATGATGTAGGATTAAGATCATTAACCTACTTGTATTTATTTAGATGTTTTTGTTGTTTTTGTTTAGTGTTAAGTAATGAGATTAAGCCATAATCAAGGATTTAATGGACTCATTACACCATCCTAATAGAAGGATAATAGATGAGAACATTTAAGCTGAGAAAGACTCCTCAACTTAATCCATGATTAGGGATTAACCTCATGACAAAACAAAACCTTTATTAAAGTGGATTTTAGTTAATGGTAAGATGAAGAAGTGGATTTTATGATTGGTAAGACAACTTGAGGGGGACTTGTCCATTAACACTAGGGTTAGTCCTTCTTAACCAATTAAGGAAGAATTAGAACCCTAATGCAAGGCCCAAGTTACAAGCTTGATGTCTTGATGATTATTAGGTGAATTGATTAAAGGATTTAAACACATTAAGGGTTTAACACTTAGGATTAAAGTTATACACTCCATCCTAATAGAAGGATGCAGACATAAGCTTAATCACAAAGCCTTAAAGCCTTTAGGGTTTAGTCCTTGATTATGAGATGAGAAGAGAAGACTCAAAGATGACACAAAGGTAAAACTAAATGGGGGACTAATCAAACCCTAATCATGATCATGCTTGGTTATTCCTAGGGTTAATGAGGTTTGCAAGGAGATCTTCAGAGGAACCACCAGGAAGGAAGCAGATGAAAGGAGCAAGAAGCAAGGAGAAGCAAAACAACTTGCTTCACTTAAGAAGACAAGTTGCTTGAAGAAAGAAAGTAAGAGATGAGCATGAATGAGCAAAATCACTCTAAGACAAATACAAAATGCATAAATGATGTAAAGGATATGAGAGGAGATTGTGAGAAGTGAAGGCAAATCCACTTCTCAAAACAACTTACCACCTGAAAAGTTAGCCAAAGGAAATGAAATGCAATGCAAATGAGATGAAATGTCATGATGCAAACCAAAGTCAGAAGCATTTACATTATGTTAATGATGCTAAGAGAAGATGCAAACATGAGGCAAGACATGAGAATGATCATACAAGGCAAAAGGATGCAAATGGAGCATGCATTGAACCATGAATGTACATGAAAAGTTATGAAATGCAATGGACATATAACATGGCAAGTGAAAGATGCAATGATCAAACATGGTCCTAATATGTCCTAAGATGTATCATGAATCATGTGGATGCACAAAATGTCATGGCAAGTCATTGGATGCAAACAAATGAAAGATGGATGCAAAGGAAGGCAAAAATTAGGGTTTATGATCAACACACAAAGCAAAACTAAAAATCAGAAGCATAAGGCATGATAAAAAAAATGAAAATGGGAGAAAAGATACCCTAAACCTATACAAGCTCACTGCCCAAAGGAGAGGATCCAACTCTTAACCTAGTGAAAGTTATGAATTTCCTAAGATTGCTAGGGTTTTGGGGTACCTCACCAAGAAAAATGTAAAACAAATTGAAAATGCAAGTCAAATCAAACCAAATTTATACTATAAACTACATGCTATGAAAATTGCAATGCAAGAAGAATCATCATCCAACTCTCAATGGTTAGGCAGAATGAAATTTTTAAAGTTTGAAACAAAATATTGCCTAAAAATGAATTTAATTCCAATGAAAATGATCAAAAGGCATCAAGAACAAAAAATAAATTTGGTTTGAGAGTTGGATAATGTTTCTAAATGTTTCTAAATGCAATGTGAATTTTTTGGTGATTTTTAAATACATAAATGCATTTTTAATTAATTAATTTTCATTAATTAATTAAAAATAAACATTTAAATGATTTAAAAATAAGTTTTTATGCAAAAAAATGAAAATAAAAATATTTTTGGGTTTTAAAAATTAGTGAAATCTTTGACAAAAAATTTCATAATTTTTAAATGATTTTAGCTATTTTAAATAATTCGTATAAATAAAATGAAAAGAAAATGAATTTAAAATGAAAATAAAGAAGAGTAATCCAGAAGAAGGGCCAGGATTTGATCTGGGTTTGGACTGGTTGACTGCGCGCCAGATCCAAAGGCCCAGATTCAAATCTGGCTAATTTTGTTTTATAATTTAATTAAACTGATTTTAATTAATTAATCAGGGATTAGGGTTTTAATGACAAATCCTGGCCACACACACGCGCGGGAGTCAACGGGGGTCAACAGCATCTAAGGTCCAGATTCAAAGTCTCATTAATGACACAATTAGGGTTAAACAAATTCAGGCGACCGGAACAGTGTTCCGGTCGTCTTCTCCGGCGAAACCAAAAACCTAGCTTTCACTACAAGCCACCCCAACCCAAATTAATTGCCCAGAAACATTCTCCTATCAAAACTAAACTCAAATCCATCATCAAACATCATTTATCAAGCATGAGCAAAGAGAATCGAAGCAAAACATTTTCACGGGTAAAATTTCAGAGCTTGCATACATGGTGGTTTCTCAACCATTTTCAAAAATAAACATATCCCCATGACCAGGGGAGCTCAAGGAATCATAAATGAACTTAAAAACAAGCTTCTGAGAAAAAAGTTCATGAAGTATACCTGAGATTGAACCTTCTATTTCTGAGCTTTCTGGGCTTCCTTTTGTTGCAAATCCTCCCCTATGAACCTCTGGATGATGAAATGAGGCTTGGAATGAGTTTGTATGGCCTTGTTTGAAGGTTTTGTTTCTGGTGTAGCAGATTTGGAGAGTTGGATATGTGGTGATTCAAGCAATTTCAGAGGGTGGATTCTGTTCTATGAATGATTTGTGGTTTGTGTGTGAAGAAATTTTGGTTGTTTGATGGTTGTATTGAGTGATTCGAAGAGGGGAAGGTTTTGACAGAATTTTTGTATGCTGCAATGTGGGAGGATTCAGCTTGTGTATGGTGTGTTTTTGGATTGCTTGATGTCCACATATCATACTCTGGTTGGGCAGAGAGTTGGTGTGTCACTGTGGGATTGGTATGGGCAAAATGCAAGAAAGTCAAGATATTTTGTACCCTAAGCATGGCTCGGGTCAGAGGAAATCTAGAGGCTTGTCCTGCCTCAGCTTGAGTCAAGGAAGACCCTAGGATCAAGAGAAGACAGCTGGGTGCAATGGATCACATGTTTGAAGTGTTTTTGCAATATGGCAACTTGTCACATTTCATGATTTTTGGCTATGTACATGTGAGAAGTCTTGTTGAATTTTTGGTGTGGGATGCTTCATTAGGTCATGGCAATATCTTGAGACCAGCTAGAGGTCATACAATCCCTTTGAGAATCATTTTGCAAGAGATCCCTCTTTGCCCTTTCATGAAGAATGGCTTATGGTTACTTGAAAATCAAGGCATAGAAATGGGAAATCTCTTGGGCCAAACTGATTTTTAGGTCATGCCTTGTGTTTTTATGATGATTAGAGGTCATATTGAAATCACATAAAGGCTTGTCATGAGAATTTGCAAGTTTTCCATTTTGTGCAAAAGTGAAATTTCAATGATTTTATCCAACTTTGCAAGGCCATAACTTTTGATCCAAAATGAATTATAATGAGTTCTTGTACTTTTTGAAAATGGGAGGATCCATTATACAACTTTCATGACCAAAGTTTTCTCATTTGAAGCATTTTTGAATCAAAAAGAAAGGGTTGAAAAACTTTCCAAAAATGGCAAGTTTTCATTACAAGTCATTTTCCCAAAAAGGCAATTTTGCAAATGGCTTGAAATTCTTTAACTTTGTGAACTTCTAACATCTTCTATGATCAAATAGAAATCATACACATTCAAAATGATGAAGAACACCCTTTGGTTGGGTCATTGGGGGCCTCAGCTGCCCTGATTTTGCACTGACTTGCTCAAGAAGTCAACTCTTGATTAGATTCCTTCCCCATGGAATTTCTTCATGAAAATTAATATGCATGATCCTTATAACATATAGAGACCAATAGAAACAAGAATGACCAAAAAATTTGGAGTTATGGCCTCTGAAACCAAAACCCTAATTCTAGGTCATCAGTGCAGTTAAACCTGGCTCTGCTTCCATGCCATTCTCAGTTCTTGTGATTCCTTGACTTTCTTGACTTTGTGGGAATATAATATGATGCTTGAACATACATGGACCCCTTTGAAGTGATTGATGACCTTTGGAGTGGCTCAAATAGCTCTTGGATGGATCAGATCACAAACCCTAGATGCAGATGACTTAGAAGCAATGCAGTGAATCAAAAATGTGGTATGAGATGCTATGATTGAATTTATGCACATGAAAAGATCACAAGCCATGGTGTGAATGGGTGAGGGCAAATTTGGGGTGTTTACACTTCCCCACTGACAATTACAATTTGGCCTTCCCAGACGAACTTTAGCTTTTGATGAAGTGTGGATGATACCGCTCCTGCTGAATGTATCCAAGGCCTTCCCAGAAAACAACTGTATGCAGGCTGTATATCCATTACGTAGAATGTGGTATCGAAGATTTGTGGACCTACTTTAATCGGTAAATCCACCTCCCCGAACACTGATCTCCTCGACCCATCAAATGCTCTAACTACCAGGTCGCTAGGCTTTAGAACTACTCCATCATAATCCAACTTCATCAATGCTTTCTTGGGCAGAACATTAAACGACGATCTGGTATCTACCAACACGTGAGAAAGTACTGCACCTTTACATTCTTAAGAGATATGCAGTGCCCGATTATGAGCACGCCCTTCAGATGTTAGATCCATGTTTGTAAAGCCCAATCCATGACTGGCATTGACACTAGATACCACCGCTTCTAACTGATTTACTGAAATATCTTGAGGCACATAATCCTTGTTCAGAATATTCAAGAGAGCCTTCATGTGGGAGTCAAAACACATTAGCAAGGACAAGATGGAAATCTTCGACGGAGTCTGGTGCAGATGGTCCACAATCTTTTAATCGCTTTTTTTGATAATTCTCAGAAATTCTTCAGCTTCTTTATCAAAGGTGATGTCTGGATCAGTTACTGGTGCGGGCTCATTGATCACCACTGGTTGCTTCCCTCTTGCTTTAGCCTGGGCTTCTGCGGTGTCTCTGAGTGGTATCACGCTATTTCTTAGTGTTTCCGGTGCGAATAACCTTCCACTTCTAGTAAAGCCCCCTACTCCAACATTTTCTACTTGAGTTGGGGTCGTACTAGACGTGGCCAACTCTTGCTTCTGGTCATTACAGTATACTTCGCCACCATAGTTCTAGGGAATGGCTTTATCGCTCTGATACATTACTGGTCCTACAGTGGTGATGGTTATCGGTGACACTCTGGCCCGTGGAGGAACTTGAGATGGATCGTAGAAGATGGTTACTATAGAGACTTCGCTCTCTTTTACAACTTTGTCAAATTGCAACACTCCTTCATTAATCATGCTCTGAATCTCTATTTTCAACTGCTCACAACCATTTGGAGCTTCAACACACCCTGGACAATCATCTTCACACCCAGGAAAAACACCCCTCCGTGACAGGAAAACTTTAACAACACTCAACGGAGTTTGCAGGTCGTTGACATCACGCACCAAGTTTAGATTCTCTCCTTCATCAACTGCCCCAACTGTACCTCCGTGAGGAGGCATGGGATTCTTAATTACGTTAGGAGTAGGAGTAAAGTTGATTGCTTTGGAATCTACTAGGTCTTGGACTGCATACTTCAAGGCTTTGTAGTTTTCCGTGGTATGTCCGGGGGATCCGAAATGAAATTCACATCTAGCGTTTGTATCGTAACCTTCAGGAAGTTTTCCCGGCTTCGGGGGTTGCAAAGTTCTGAGCTGAACCAGCTGGAGTTGGAGGAGATTCTTCAGAAGTTGTGAATAGTACATAGGCGGAGTTTCAAATTGCCTTTCTCTGGTCCTCTGAGAATAGTATGGACGGGGAGCTCTTTGTTGATACCCTTGTGAGCGTTGCGACTGCGGTGGTTGGACTTGCTGTTGAACAGGTTGAGCTGAGATAGTGACAGGGGCCACTTGCTGATAAAACCCTATGTTACTTCCTCCCCTCTTGTAACACGGTGGGAGAACTGACTTTTGTTAAATGTTGCGGATAGCAAGAGTCGCCACCGACTTTTATTTTATCCAAAAGGAAAGGACATAAAAGAACAGGAAAGACCTTAAAAAGATTTTGAGTTCGGGGGGTAGGTTATACAAAGGGAAGGTGTTAGCACCCTTTATATCCATGGTTATCCATGGGCTCTTAGTTACTTAGATCACTTTAAGTTGTTTTGAGAAAGGTGTAGTGTGTGATTAAAAATTTTCTAAGTACTTTATAATGATCCTCGTATGGATGTATATAAAGACTTTGTTTTGAAAATTTGTTTGAAATGTGAAGTGTAAAAATGTATTTTGAACAGGTGAGCAAGCAACTAAGAGGAACCTACCCTATATTAAATCTTTATTGTTCTTATGTTCTTTCAATGGTAAGACTATCCCTATTATTAAGGAATAGGTAGTCATTACCTTGGATGTAATAAGGGACATGTATAGAGACAATCTGAATGTAGGAAACTGTAAGGTGTCTTTAGCAATACGTAGGGACTTATCATCTTTTATTCGAAGGGACAAGATCATTTGTCGTAGGCAACCTCGAAGGGACTTGATCTTATAAACTTGAAGGGACATGATGATATTTATGAAGGGGCTTTGCTTAAGACACCTTACTTGACCTTAGAAATAGGCAACATGAGAGGTAACCCTAGAAAGTGCAAGATGGCGATCAAAGATCGACTTACGTGTGTGAGTATTTAGGTTCAAATATTTATCTTTTTAAATTAGTTATTCTAAGTCAATTTTAATCACAAACATGTTTTGCACACCCTAGAATTACTAACCATATAATAAACATATTCATATAGAAAATAAAGCAAAAAATATAAGCTAACCTATTACAAAGCTTCGGGACAATTACAATATAGTCGGAGAAATAATAATAACGATAAATAGAAAATAAATAAGCAATAATTTAAAGGTTAGTACTAATGAAATAATAATAATAAAAGGGGTTAGTAAAAATATAAAGAAAATAAAAATTTAAGAAAGAATATTATTTTTAAGTTAAATAAACATTTAGAAAAAAAATTTAGAATAAAATAGAACAATTAATGATAATGATAAACAAATAATAATTATTTACATAAAAAAATGATTAATTATTTAATTATAGTTTATAACAAAATTAAGTTAAATATTAAAGTTAATAAAAATTAGGGTTAATAAAAAATTAGGGTTAATAAAATTAGGGTTGATAAAATTAGGTTTTAGAAACTAGGGTTTACATTTTAAATTAAATAATTAATTAAAACCTAACTAAATTATTTACAAATTATGAATAGTAAAATTATATACAAAATTATTTATAAAAATATATTATGGTATTTATAAAAATATAAATTTGATTAACATTTTAAATTGAGTTTTTAATTTTAATATAAAACAAATTAATTAATTAGATAATATATAATTAAAACAATTAAAAAATAAAATAACAAAAAACAAGTTTTTAAAAAAAATGGGGGAGGCCTGGATTTGAACCCAGGACCTCCCCATTACCAGCAAGATGAGAGACCACTGGGTTGCGCCTGCACAGCTGATAATGAAACGCATCCAGGCTAATAAGAAGTAAACTTGAAAAATATGAAAATAAATGAACAAAAAGGAAAAACCTGGGGATCGAACCCAGGTACCAAGGCTTACACGCGCATACACATTGCCAGCTGAGCCATCAGCATTTCTTTAGAATTACAATGGCAAGAAAATATAATAAAATATAATGAAAATTTGAAATTATATTTCGCGCGCAGGGCTTCTTCTTCTTCCTTCAGACCTGCCACTTTACTTGTGAATTTATATACAAGTTTTCTTGCGAATTTTCCTGCATATGAAGAACCTGCGAAACTCATACTTTGCCAAACACACACGATTTTATCAAATTAATTACATAAATATGATCCAGACAGTTCATTGAGTTGATTTATGGTTTCAAAATACGTTTATAGTCATTAGATTGTGAAACCCTAATTCAAGAGGTATGAACCCTAAAATGGTGTTTCATGAATTGGCCATCGAAACATCAATTTAACTGCCCATAAACGATCTTGGCTTCATTATAAATCATAATACGCAAGCAAAAACAATTGAAACCGGTTAAATTAAGAGAATTGAAAACATGAATATGAAGAAAAAAATATGATTCGGTTAGCTCATTATAGCACGATTTTGATGATGATAATGATGCAGAGAGGATCAGTGATGGTCCAAAAAGAATTTGCAACCTTTGAATCACCTGTAAAGCAACAAAATTAGACAATCCGAATTTGAATTTTTTGTGAGAAATTTGAAGTTGGTGAATGATCTTTTAATCCTATTTTTCGTGTCCTCTGTGTTTGTTTATGTTGTACATATATAATAGGACCTAATTAGGTCAAAAAATCAAATCCCACTTTGGACTTTTGGATAACTTCATCATGTGGAAAGATATGATCCAAAATATTGAAAAAACTTGATATCTCCTTACTATTTTTGGTTGATCTGATTTTATATGATCTCAATCATCTTTAATTGTCCTTTAAGAATTTCTAGAACAAAAATCAGATTTTTGGATTGACCTTTTATATTTTATTTTCATTTAAATTGAATTTTATTAAATAAAATCCAAAATAATAAAATATAAAACATTGAAATATGGAAAAATAGTCAATGGGTCATGCATGACCTTATCCTTGAGATTGGATTGGAATTTGGTAGGCCCATTTGGCAAAATTTGGTTTTAAGACTTCATTTGCTTCACAAACCTCCCAAAAATTTCTCAACTTTGCAAAGGCACAAATCCCTCAATTTTAAGGATATGAAGGTGTTCTTGGACATTTTGGAAAGCTTAGGGAGTCCTCTAACCAAACTGTTTGGTCTCATGTCCATATCCTTTATCATTCTCAAGTTATGCCCTTTGGAAGATGTTGACTTTTTGTTGACTTTTAAAATGACCTATAATGTCTTAGCTCATACCTTCCAAATGAAGCATTTTTGGGCTTGGCTTGTGAGACACAAAGTTGTAGAGAATTAAATTTACTTCCAAATGAGCTTTGGATGGGAAATTTTTGATGAAGCATGTGAAAGTTATGGCTGGTCAAAGTTCAGTTGACTTTTCCTATGAAAACCCTAATTTAGAAACTCCTGATTCTTGATGATCTGAAACTTCCTTGATGAATCATGATCAACCCTTGATAAAATGATGAATTTTAATTCATATACTTGATGTTGGCAAAAAAATAATGAAGTTTGACTTTGGTTTGACCACAATTGACCTCAGTTTGACTTTTTAACTACTTTGACTGATTTTAGCCTATCTGATCATTTGACTGAGCAAACCTTTTGGGAAAGCCTTGAAACTTGACATATGGATTCTTGAAGACATATAGGATTCTATGAAGCTCACTTGATGCCTTGGAAGTCCATTTAGCCTGATGAAATCCAAAACCCTAGTTTAAGATGCATTGTTTGGGAGGATGCATTGTCTGAGGGAATTGTCAAACCTTCTGACTAATTGTGAACCTTGTGAACCTCTTGAGATACCTTGTGAATCTTGTGAATATTGTGAACCTTGTGAACCTCTTGGGACTCCTTAGTACACAATGTCTTGTCTAGGTGAGGGCAAATTTTGGGGTGCAACACCTATGCGCGTACAGTGCCCCGGTCTCTCCTTTTCTTCTCTTCACGAAGGGTTTCTTGATACCAAAATTTGAAGCGCCCCCGTTCTGAATCTTCCCTTGCTTGATCCAACTTTCTATCCTATCACCAGTCAAGATGATATCTGAGAATCCACTTGAGGAACATCCAGCTAGCCTTTCCATGAAATGCCTAGGAAGGGTATCCAGGAACAGGTCTACCATTTCTCTCTCCAACAAAGGCGGTTGCACTCAAGCGGCCACTTCACGCCACCTTTGTGTGTAATCTTTGAAGCTCTCAAAGTTTTTCTGAGCCAGACCCTGAAGTTGAGTGCGACTGGGCACCATGTCAATATTATACTGATACTACTTGAGGAATGCTTCTCCCAATTCCTTCCAACTTCTTACAGAGCTTCTCTCTAGCTTCGTATACCATTCCAAGGACCCTCCGGAGATACTATCCTTGAAGTAGTACATCTAGAGCTTTTCATCCCTAGTATAGGCAGCAATCTTCTGGTAGAATGCCTGCAAGTGAGTTTTGGGGCAGGAACTACCGTTATACTTGTCAAAAGTAGGCGGCCTGGATTTGTGAGGAATAACCACCCCGGGGACTAGGTCCATGTCAGACTCATCTATCCCCAAAGTGTCTCTACACTCGAGGGCTTTGACTTTCTCAGCAAGCATCAAAAAGTCTTGAAAATTTCCTTCTCCACTGAACCCCATGTCGTTGTTAAAAGGAGAGAACTGATCCTCCTGCCTGTCTTGTACCAGAATGAAAGTTGTTGTGTCGTGTTCTAGAACTTGAGGTCCACCTGGGCCATTGTTGGTGTTGGGAGGAGTCACTTGCACGTCAGGAGTGGTTACAGGAGGATTAGTCTGAGGAGGGTTGAGCCCTTGAATTGCATTTCTTAACTCTTGATGTCCCTGAGCCATCCCTTGCATCATGACCATGAATTCTCCCATTCTGGTGCAAAACTCATTAAGCTCGGTTTGCATAGAGTCCATGACTGTCCTCTGGTTACTGTGAGTTGCGTAGCGATGTGGGATATCTTGTCGGAGATGCCGGGTCTTGGCAGCTCTCGCAATCTTTTCCTGAAACACATATAAGTTAAGCATCTTGTAGAAAACCTGCAAAAACAAAGAAGAACATGCAAATGATGTGTATGCTATGCAATGTGTTCCTTTTATCCTCAAGGTTTTTCCCTTTTCCCGTCCTGATATTAGGAGAATAATAATTGGAAGAAGATCCATATGATATTCAAATAATGTGACGGCCGTGGAGAATTGGTGCTTATTACCCCGTGTCGGTGCAACAGATAACAAACAAGAGATTCAAAGCAAGTAAATCACATAAACTGAAGTTTGAAACAACAAATTCCCCGAAGGGTGCCAGTCAAAAGAACAACAAAGTATATCAATAAAAGGAATCCCACAACAAGCTTGTGGGTAATCCAAGTACAATAGCATGAAACTAAACTCTAGGAAGCTCTAAGTCCTGGAGCCTCCAGCTAAGACGCTTGACATTCTGGAACAACTGAGCTATATCCGGATGATCGGGCTCCTGGATGAGTCTCTGGATGAGGAGATCCCTTAGATCAAAGGAAGCATGTAACTCTTCAATCTGTTGCAGGAATGCCTTCTCATTCTCTTTGCTCGGACCCGGCTCGGCCTTTGACTTCTTCACATCAGCTCGAAGCTTCATCTCTTCAACTTCTTTCTGGACATCTTCAGCTATTTGTTGACTCTTTTTCACCTGATGAAGGTATTCTCTCTGTTGCTCTTGTGCCTTCTGAACTAACTTTCCTTGCTCAACCAGGGCATCCTGAAGGTTTTTGATCTTCAACTCGAATTCAGCCTCTACCTCCTTTTGCTTTTTCTGATTATCGCTCCACTTCTCTTGCCAAAGTGTGATGGCTTCATTAGCCTCATTCAGTTCCTTCTTATCCCTCCGGTGCTGACTCGCCTTGTGGATCTCAGCCAATCCTCTCTTCCTAAAGTATAGTTCTCTTTCCTCAAAGTCCTTCTGCTTAAGCCGAACTGTCTCTTCAGCTTGGAGAGCTCTATCTTCTAACTGCTGGTTCTGAATCATCAATTTCTGACAAGAATTGTAAGCCTCCTGATTTTCAACTCTAAGTTGCTTGACCAAAGCCTCCAATTTTTGGTAATCCTCTAAAGGCACGGTTGCTGGAGGTGGAGTTGGTATAGAAAAAGGGACTAGAGCCATTTGAACCTCTTCCTTTATCCAAGCTTCGAATTCAGGGAACATCCGATTATTGCTCTTACCTAGACATGCCGTGTCTTTTCTTTTGATCACTTTCCAAGAACCTGCAACTTTTCTGACCAACGGAAGATTGTCTTTTACCGAGAAGTAGAAAGTTTGGAATAACTCGGATTCATCGGGAATCTCTTTGAGCGCGTACCCTAACTGTCTTCTTAAGAGAATGGGGTTGTAGTTGATACCCCCTGATACTCCTAATAAAGGTACGTTGAGGTAATTCCCACAACTTGTTATGAAACTCTTTCCTTTCAACCTCAAAGTAAACCATCTAATATCTCTGGAAGACAATGTACTTAGCTTCTGGGCCCAAGTAGTATTAGGATCAGTGAAACTCTCAGTGGTAGGCAAATGTCTCATAACCCACCTGTAGAATAAGGGAGCACAACATCTAACTTGACCTCCTCATTTCTTCTCATTCTTGTAGTGCACTGAATAATACAAATCACCTAGGAGAGTGGGCACCGGATTCTTCAACACAAATAAATTAATAGCATTTATGTCCACAAATTTGTCCATATCAGCGAACAGGATGATCCCATAAATGGATGGTGCTAAGATGGCACAAACAGAATCCCACTGATTTGTCACTGCAAGTTCTCCAGCCCTTCTAACCAGATACTCCAAAGTTAAACCAAGTACTTTTGCTTTGGTGGTAGACAGATTTGCAGATACTTCAGATGAGCTCAAATAAAGAGCTTTAGCGATGTTAGTATGGGTCGGTCTTGTCATCTCTGAGTTGAAAGGAATATGATCCTTGATTGACACTCCCATAATCTCAGCATACTCTTCCAGTAAAGGACCCAACTGAAAGTTATGAAAAGTGAAACACCTGAGCCGTGGATTGTAATACTGCAACAAAGTGTGAATGACGCCTCTTTGAGAGCTATCTAAGTTGAACACCAAGTCCAGAATATCACCATACTTTTCCTTGAAGTATCCCAGATGACCCGGGGTAATAAGAGACACCATTTGGTTGATCAAGTCCACTTTGGTATCAAAATATTTGTAGTGCACATTCCTTTTTCTGACGTCTTCCATTCTGAAGTAATGATATAACCAGGGACCGGGAGTAATGCAAACCCTGAGAATAAAAGAAACACAAATGATTAATGATGTTATGATTCTTATGCAAGGTGAGGCATGTGATCGGTGAAGTGTCTGTGAGGTGCCAATCATATAATCAGGTGTCGGCGCAAGGTCACAATATCAACATATCACAATAACAATCCCTCTGATCCGGGATCCATATCTTAGAACCAATGTACAAGAGAACCAGATCACAAAACTGAACCTATGGCAAAGCAGGTATGCTAAGGGTCTTAGGGTTCCTGCAAACCTATAAACCCCTCCCAATCTCATGGGTATGTTACTCGGGTCAACATCACGGACTCTCAAATCCGAATAACAATAATACATTCACCATTTCCGAGAAATAGTTCATTAGCAAATCAGGGAATCGGTTTGGCATTATGTACTACTACGGGAGGCCTCAGCTATGTCCGTAAAAAAAAGCATCCCTCATAAGTCCTCAGCTTCAAGCACTGAATCGAGAAACAATAGTACATTCATCCCGAAGGGTACAATACTATCGTCATACGAACAGTTTGCTTTAACTGAATTCCTATGAGAGAACCAGGCCATCCTATGCGAGTTCCCAATGGACCCTCGGATGCGAGTGGGTTTGCCAACAAATATGGTCTGCCACTGTCATCACTGGAGAGGGGTGTTTCCATAAAGATCCTCGAAGATCGGTCACCAGATGCACATAACTATCAAGGTCGTACCCTGAAGTGGGGAAGAACCCCCACACAGAATAGTCCCAAGATGGTCGTAGTCTGGGTGTGGAACACATCGCCACTCATCATGTAACCATACAAGTACAACATGTCCACGCTAATCCTATAGTGCACTCAAGCCGGGTATTTGGCTTATCTCACAGTAACTCTCATCCCGCAGAAAAAATGAAAACCAGCACAGCCAGACAATCCAGTATAATATGATACATGGAGGATAAATACTAAAAGCAATAAATGAGGTAAAGTAAAGCTGTAAAGTAAAACTGTAAATGAAAACAGTAAAGCTAAACTAAAGCACACAACAGCAAATAGATAAACACCCAAAGAAACAAAACTAAACAGGCGCTAGGATTGACTCTACAAGGGAAACCAGAGATTCTGGGATATTCCCCAGCAGAGTCGCCAGTTGTCGCTCCCAGGATTTTCATCCTAGTACAAACGCGAAAGTGGCGCGGAAAAGGTAGAGTCGCCAGCCATGCATTTTTATCCCGAATGGAACGGGAAAAGTAATGCTGCACAAACCTGAGGAAGAAGGAAAGGACAAGGTCCTTCGAACCAAAGATCTGGGTTCGGGAGTCGGTTACGACCTGGGAAGGTATTAGCACCCAGATCGTCCTCCGTACCCGACGGGATCCACGCTTGCTTGTTTTGTTTCAGAGGGTGAGAAATAAGATGCTGTTGAATAAGAACTACTAACTGGAACTGGAAATGAAGAAGGGAAAAGTAAGTGGAAAAGAGAATGGGAAGAAAAGGGGGAAATGTAGGGAAAATAAAGAATGTGCTCGAACGGGCCCTACCCCGCTGCCTACGTACCTCATCGGGAAAATGAGGATCAGAGTCGACGTAGTTTGCCTAACTAAGGCGGGAACTATTTGTTTGTGTTTTTTATGGCTGGAACTGCGTATGTTTGTGCTCAGGTGTTGCAGGCTCGTCTGGTACGAGTGCGTTTACCGTCTTGCATGCGAGACAAGTCGTCGCAAGTTCGCGCTCAGAATGAATGAGATGAGAAAAAGAAGTTCCTGTAGGATAGTCGCTTATTATGTTTGTTTTTGTCTTTTATGAGAAATGTTTTGAATTTGTTTGTGAACATTCTCATACTAAGACCTATCCATCGTGGTAAATACTTATCCCTCGCCCCGAAACAGGACGTGTATAAGTACTCCGCAACAAAGTCTCATGGCGTACAAAAATATTCAACCTTTTATTAAGTATTTTTATTATTTTCTTTATGAGGTGAGAAAGAAGGACTCAAGTTGCAAAAGGCAAATTCTAAGGGACTTAGACTCAACCCTAATTTAGTTATTATATTCAAAAGTGGTCCTAATGGTTTATGTGGTTTTCTAATCCTAATGAATAAAAGGAACTAAAACTACTAGAATTCAACTTACTTCCTAAGGAAGTTAAGTTGATTCAAAGAAACATGGGGAAGCCTATACAAGTGGAAAATTCAAATAATAAGGAAAACACATTAAAATTGAAGCAAGAAATAACTTCCAAACATTATATGTTAAAGCCTAACACTAAAATAAGCCTAAACTTTATCTAAAAGTACTTAGTGAAAATTCTAAGCCTAAGTCCTAAAACTAAGGGAATTTATTTAATATCACTATTATAAAATCAGTAACTAAACTATACTAAATCATTCTAAAATCCTAATATTAAACCTAATTAAACTAATCCTTAATGAACCATAAGATTCTAAGTTAAACTAGGTTGATTTACCATGTAAAAATGGACTAAAATTAATGCACTAAAAATAGTAAAAGTACTGGAAAAAATATGAAATTAATTCTATAGGGTCTCTAAGTTGAACCTAATATTGTGCTAAAAAATATCCTAAAAATTCAGAACCTAACTATTCCTAAAAGTCATTTAAATCTACCTAAGAATTAATCACAATTTTACATGAATTAAGCTTCCAAAATAGTGGATAAAATGGCCTAAAAATCTACCAAAAAATATCATAAGTTCTATTATTAGTTCTCTAATCACAGCAAAAAGAATGGGCTAAAAATCCTACAGAAAGTGGGAGAAATAAAATGTACAAAATTATGTGTAACTAAAAGAATTCAATAAAATGATAATTAAATGGAAAATCGAAATTAAATCGAAAAAAGCCAAAATTCAGAAAGTAAAAATGTCACAAATTTCTAAAATTAATTATAAACCTACTGGAATTTTTGTGGATTTTTATTATGAATTTTACTTGTTTTTAGGGATTTATTTCAAACTGATACTAAAACAAAAATTAAAAATCTAAATGGAAAAAAGGAGAGGGGGTTCGTTTAGCATTTTTTTATAGTTAAAATCCTAATGGGCCTAATAAAATGGGGTGTGAATAGAGAATTTCCAGGACCACATGCGCTGGGTCTTGGAGGTGTATCCTATGGATCTTCAGTCAACATTTTGATTGAAATCTGGGCCGCGTGATCCAATTGACTCCTAAGTAATTCCATCAAGCGAATCAAAAGCCAAGGAACATGGAAACTACAATCGGTGAGACGCACAACATCGCCGCAGAACAAGCCTACCGGATGGTGACACGTGTCACCGCCGGTATGGCTGGGAATCCACAAAGCCAACTTATCTCTTCTCTTAGGAAAACCGAACGGTAGTTAATTGGGAGTTAAGTGTACTTAATGCTCTTAATTCTCCTTTTTTATTCCTTGATATTCCCTCAATCAGAATTAATTATGTTAATGGTCTCTTAATCATTTCAATAACTTATCAATATTACAAAAATGAAAACAAACGAAAGGGGCTGAAGAACAACAAACAACAGAAACCCTAGGTCTCTTCTTCGTCTCTCCGTCGCCGCCGACATCACCTTCATCCCCTTCTTCAAACCCTTTCGCGCCACCACCATCCTATTACCTTCATCCTTCTCGCTTCCTCCATCATCAATCCCGTCCTCTTCTCCTTCTCCAAACTCTTTCACGCCATCGCCTCTGTCTCCTTCCCTAACCTAGTCTTGCTGAAAACTCACCGACCGGCTCCACTCACAAAAACTTCATCACGAACCCTCACCTATCTTCTATCCTTGTCCAGAATCCGGAAACCAACATCTCAAACAAATCACTTAAAACCAGATCGGTGACAACAAGATCCATAACAACAAGACTCTCCACGCACCAAACAACTACGTCTACAAGCGAGATCAGATTTGTACCTTATTAATCGACGAAAACGTGATTGCTACAAAGAAGACGTTGTTGTTGATGCGATGTGCAATCTGCGGTGTAGATGTATGAAAGGCAACGAAGTAGCTGTTTCTGTTCTTTGAGGAAGTGTCGCAATTTCAGTTATCCTTTGTTCGATGAAGAAGAGTGCATGTGCAAATTCTGTTATGGTGATGAGAGATCGAACTTCGATTTGTTGCAAAACAAGAATGATCGAAACATCAATTTGTTGATGCAGAACGATCGAATCTGTGTTATTGGAAAAGAAGACTCGTGGAAAACGATGAATATGGGAGTAATTATGGCGAGGTGAGAGGAAGAAGATGAATGTGATTCTCTGTGAGCTATTATGCAGACTGAAGGTTGATGAAGATTGATCAATTTTCTGGTTTTCTGTTATGATTTTTCGCAGGTAATTGGAGAATGAGAATGGTGGTGCATCAATGAGAAAAAGGAGAATGGTGAAGAAAGTGAAGTTGTGTAGAGAATGAGAAACGAAAAATGGAGAATGAGGAAGAATGGTGAAGCCAAAAACGCAAAAGAGTAATTGAATCCGTTTTATAGAAGATCTGAAAGGATTATGTGAAGAATCTTAGGTGAAACTTCTGGAAGAATTCTGTTAAGAGTTTGTTAGGTTTTCAGTTATAAATTTTCAAATTAGTTTTGATTCTATTATGAGTTTTCTCTGTATTGTGAATCTAAATTATTGTTGATTTCTTGTTATGAATCCCCCTTGAATCTGCAGGTGAAATACTTGATGTAGTGGAAATTGAAGGTGATGAAAATTGAAATTTCTGGTTTCTGGATTGCTTTGCCGAAAATCCTCAGTGAAGTTGAAGATTGGCTTCATGAAGTGAGAGTATTTTTTGTATTTGATTCTCGAAGAAGATCCCCTAAGTTTGTTAGTATTTTCAACGAAATTTTTCTATAACCGAATTCTTATTCCCCTGTTCTTGAACTGATTCTCTTTTGTATATCCTCTTCTTGTGTAACAACATTCTTCTAATGTAATTTCTCTTCTGAATTCTCTCTATCAGTTTTGGTGATTTTTCCATATCAATGTGACTGAATTTGTAACTGTCTCTTTTTTTTCACCCGATTTTATGTTAGACTTGTAACTGCATTAACTGAAATCCGGCTTTTTTAGTTTCATTTTGTGACTCTCCATTTGCTTTGTAAATGAACCTCTTTTGTTCTATTGCTGACAAAAAAAAAAGTATGGAAGTTATGTCATCAAAACACAATTTCCTCCTCTTTTTTCCTTTGTAGAGAAAACTTGAAGATGCAATTCCTGAAACTTGAGAGAAAACTTGCTTTCCATCAAATATACCCAAATCGAACTTTAATACAAAGGACCTCAGTTGATGGAATGCCTTCGAGTTCAGTGGTGAATAAAACCATAATCCACCTTGATAATGAGCCAGATGCGCCAATGGACAGCCTTTACGAGTGAGTTCCTTAGAGATCGCCTAATCAGGGAAATAAACCCTAATCGAGTAGCAAGTGCATAAGAAGCTGGTGTTATTAATATTCACATAACCAAGACTTTGAATCCACCTGATAGATATGAGTAGGGTATGAAACCCTAATCATATGGCATTGATCCCATGCCTCAGAAGCTCATGAAAATGCATGATCGTGAATTTTATGGCCTAGTGGGAAATGTGATTGAATGCGAAGCATTAACCAAGTTAGGGAATAAATAATGAGGGAATATTTTGAGGTATTACACCCTCCCACCAAGGCAAACCAACAAACCAGCACAGATGATATGACAATAATAAATGAAATGCATAAAACAGTAAATGAAAGAGATAAAGAAAATGCAATAAATAAAGTTGTACAGAAAGCAATAAATAAAGAAAAAACAAAAGCACACATAACACATAAAACCCCCATAAACACAAATCAAACAAGCACTAGGAGAAACCCACAAGAGAACCAGAAGCCCTGGTTTCAAAGATACTCCCCAGTAGGGTCGCCAAGTTGTCGCTCCCCGGACTCTCGTCCCGGTGCAGACGCGGACAGTCGGTGATGTTGGAGGTTGAGGTTGAATAGAGTCGCCAGCTAGGCATTTTTATCCCGAAGGAAAGGTAATGATGCATAAACCTGGAAGGGTATGGATAAGACGGTTGCGAACCAGAAAAAATGAGAAAGGAGGTTGGTTACGACCTGGGAAGAAATTAGCACCTAGATCGTCCGGCGTACTCGACGAGATCCACGCTTACTTGATTGTGTTTAAAAGGGGTAATGTATGTGTTGACTGTGTATGGAAAGCTAGGGAGAAATGTACAGTGTGTCAGTGCAAAAAGAGAGGTGAGATGCTCAAGACTGAGGCTTAGAAAGAAAGCTGGAAGGAGAGGGGGAGACAAAGAGACTTTTGTTCGATAACTGTTAAGTTATTCCTACGTATCCTCTCATGCAATTAGGAAGTTAGAACATCGTAGTTTGACTCAAAGAGACTGAAATGATTTGGGTGAACTGCTTACTTGTCTATGTTCAAGTGTGTGACTCGTCTGGCTCGAGTGCAAATTGTCTTGCATTAGACGGGAGAAGCGAGTTCTCGTTTATAGAATGAGTGTGATGAGAAAAGAATCCTGGAGGAGACGTTTATTGTTTGTTTTTGTGTTTTCAGTTTTTTATTGCTTTTTGGTGTTTTGCATAAGATAATGAGCTTAAGCCTAAATCAAGGGTTGTAAACTCATTATATCCTCCCTGATTAGGGATAATGAGCCTACTTAAGTATGAGATAAGCATCTCAACTTAATTACCCTGATGATATAGGATTAAGATCATTAACCTACTTGTGATTGTTAAGTGTTTTTGGGTTTTTGTTTTGTGTTAAGTAATGAGTTTAATCTCCAATCAGGGATTAGTGAACTCATTACACCATCCTAAGAGAAGGATGATAGATGAGAACATTTAAGCTGAGGAAGACTCCTCAACTTAATCCATGGTTAGGGATTAAATTCATTATATAACAAGCCTTTATTAAAGATGAATTTTAATTAAAGGGTGAGATTAAGAAGTGGATTTTATGTTTGTAAGACTAGCTTGAGGGGGACTTGTCCATTAAACACTAGGGTTAGTCCCTCTTAACCAAAAGGAAGAGATGTAACCCTAATATAAGGCCCAAGTTACAAGCTTAAGTCTTAATCATTATTAGGTGTTTTAATTAAGAATTGTAAACAAATTAAAGGTTTAACACTAAGGATTAAAGTTATACACTCCATCCTAAGATAAGGATACAGGCATAACCCTAATTCAAAGTCCTAAAGCTTTAAGTGTTTAGCCTCTGATTATGAGATGAGAAGAGAGACTCAAGGATACTCAAAGGCAAAAGACTAGGGGAGACTATATACAACCCTAAAATTATCATACTTGGATGTTCCTGTGGTTTGTGAGGCTTAAAGAAAGATCTTTAGGAGGCCACCAAGGAAGAGAAGCAGATGAAAAGAGAAGATAAAGGAGGATAGGTTACTTACTTCTTGAAGAAGATAAGTAACCTAAAAGAAAGAAAAGGAGCAAGGGAGCATAAGTGAAGCAAGTTCACTTCAAAGACAAGTAAATAATGCATATGAAGAGATGAGAAGAGGTGGGATGTGAAGGCAAATCCACATCCCAAACAACTTACCATAAGCCCCTGAAATGTTAGTGTGAATGCAAACCTCTCACTAAAGCTTCATTCTAAAAGTTCTTCAAATTCTTCATTGGAATTTGAAGGACTTGAAGCTAAAACCTCCATTAATCATCTCATTGTGAAGCTTATTTGAAGAATCAATTCTGATTTTGGAAGAGTTTTGAGCCTATTGGAGATTATTGGTCAAGTGTTCATCAAGAAGCACCATCAATCGCATTTATTTTGCGCGTTCGCGGATCGAAGCTTTGACTCTCCGGTTTTCTTCTCCATTTGCGTTTCGATCTACATCGCAACACTCACCGAAGAAATCCTCCGCTTCGTAGGTTGGTGATCTAAATCCGCTTATTGATTTAACTTATTCTCTTCATCTCGCCATGAAGGAATTCTTTGTATGTTTATCATTGTGTAAGCGCTTGACCGCTTAATTTCGTCTTAATTACGATTTGATCACTTTGTTTGTTCATAGTTAGAATTATAGCTTATCCTAGGTGCCATTAAGGTTTAGATTATGGCTTTTATGTGTAAAATTTGTGCTTACTAGATAATAGTTGCATTAGAAGCTTTAGGAACTAAGTCGATTGCAAAAAGTGCTTTTTCCCTTTTTCTTGGGCATTACTTCTCCCTTTACCACCATAGATTGATAGGTCCTGATTTTAGGGGATTTTCAAGATTAGTTTCGACATCTCATTCCTCCATTTCGAGTCGTTTCGACTCGCTTCCATCCATTTCGCATATTTTGTGAATGAATTGACTTATTGCATATTGTTGTTATATCCATGCACCTTTTGTCATGTAAATAATCATGTTGCATTCTATTTTTGCATCTTTCGCAAGTTTCCTTAACTCATTTGCATCTCATTGTATCAATGTATATGTTGCATTTAACATAACCATGTATGTATGTGCATTTGGTTGCATTTGGTTGCATGTTTGATCACATCATTCACATCAATTCAATTCTGAATTTTGCATTAAGCTTGGCATTCTTGTTGATGTATCATGTTGCATATTCATAATCAATGTTCATATGCCATGTTCATGTGCCATATTTTGCATACTTGTTGCATAACAAATCATGTGGTGCATTCTTGTATAATCCCTCAAAAAATAATCATGACATTCAATTATGTGCTTGATCCATATTCATATTGCATATTCATGTTAATTGAGTATTTCATGATTGAATTTGTGCATAAAAAATGAAAATAATCAAAGCTGCATTTTACATTTCATAGCTGTCTCTGCATATAGGAGTTGTAAAATGTATGTTGTTTGTTGTGTAGTTCATGTTGTTGGTGACCTTTTACACCTGTCTTGCATGTTGTGTATGTGCTGTAGAAAGCTGAGTGTAAGTTACATGGCATTTCATTGTTGTTTTTGCATTTGGTAGATGTTATAGGCTGCTGAATTTTGCATTGCATTGCCTTTAGGTTCACTAAACCTTAGATTGAGTCTAATTCAGGTCCTAGTTCCCTTAGGAATTAATTTGGTATTTTTTTACCTTATTTTTTGTCATATTTACCATGCTAACATTTGTTTTGTAGGGGTGTCGCTCCCCCGAAAAGATACCAGGTCAGACAGGGTGTAGATGCAAACGGTCGGCGAAGAGAGAAAATGAAGGTGAAGATGAATAAAGTCTCCAGCTAGGCATTTTAATCCCGAAGGAAAGGTATTGCTGCATAAACCTAGAAAAAGATGGATAAGACGGTTGCGAACCAGAAAAACTGAGAAAGGGGGTTGGTTACAACCTGGGAAGGTATTAGCACCCAGATTTTCCGTCATACTCGACGGGATCCACGCTTACAAGATTGTGTTTAAAGGGGTAGTGTATGTGTTATCTGTGTGCAAAATCTGGAAAAGAAATGTACAAGTGTCAGTGCAAAAGGGTGAATGCTCAGGACTGAGTCTCAAAAGAGAATGCTGAAAGAGGGGGAAGACACAGAGACTTTTGTTCGATAACTGTTAAGTTATGCCTACGTATCCTCTCGTGCAATGAGGAAGTCAGAACACCGTAGTTCGACTCAAAGAGACTGAAAGATAAATTAACTGTGAACTGCTTGCTTGTCTATGCTCAAGTGTATGACTCTGATTACTAAGATGAGAAGAGAGACTCAAGGAGACTCAAAGGTAAAAAGCTAAGGGGGACTAATCACAATCCAAATTATTATCATGCTTGGATATCCTATGGTTTGTAAGGCTTAGAGAAAGATCTTCAAGGAAGCCATCAATGGAAGAAGCAGATGAAGGGAGGAAGAAGCAGAAGAATAAGTCACTTACTTCATTGAAGAAGATAAGTAACTTAAAGAAAGAAAGTGAGAAAGATGGAACACAAGTGAACAAATTCACTTCAAAGACAAGTAAAATGCATATGAAAGAGATAAGAATAAGTGAGAGGTGAAGGCAAATTCACCTCCCAAAATAACTTACCAAAACCTGAAAAGGTTAGCATGGATACATAAAGTATAAAGCATAAAGAAATGAAATGAGATGAAATGAGATGAAATGACCAAAGTCATAAGTGTTTATGAAATCCAAATGTCATGTAAGAAGATGCAAAGGCTTACAAAATTCATATGTGTGATCATACAAAGATGAGATGCAAATGGAAGCATGCTTTGAAATCTGAAAACACATGAAAGTTAATGAAATGAAATGAATGCTAAACATGGAAAATGAATGAAGAAATGATCAATAATGGTTCTAACATGTTCTAAGATGTCTAAGGTGACATATGAATGAAAGAAATGTCATGGCAAGTTCATGTAATGATGCATATGCAAGGTGAATGCAAGTGAACATGAGAAATTAGGGTTATATGGAAGTATGTGATGCAAATGAACAAAACAAAAGCATATGACATGATAAAAATTTGCAATTAAGCTCAAACAAACCCTAATCCTATATTAGGTCACACCCCAAAGGAGAAGGTCAGAAGCCTAACCAATCAAAAGTTATGATTTTCCTAAGTTTTGTAGGGTTTTTGGGTGGTTCAAAGGGGAAAATGCAAATCAATTTGAAAATGCAAGATAAATTCATGAGAAATATGTCCTATAAACTACATGCAATATTTCACGCAATGCAAAAAGAATCAACTTCAAACTCTTCTTGGTTAGGCAGAAATAATTTTTTCAAGTTAAGGTTTAAAAATGTGATTTTAGAGACCCTTAATTCAAAGAAAATTGGGAAACTAAGATCAAACCTAAAAAGAAATTTGTATGAAGAGTTTGAAAATGTTTTTAAATGCATTGGAATGGTTCATGATTTTTTTGGTGATTTTTAGAAACCTAAATGCATATTTAATTAATTAAAATTAATTAATTAATTAAATAAAACATTTAAATATTTTAAAAATACTTTTTTAATGCAAAAAATAAAATAAAAATTATTTTTGGAATAAGAAAAATATTTAAAGTCAGAATGCAAAAGAAAATATTTTTGTGATGCTTTTTGATATTTTAAATTAATTATGCAAGAAAATACAAATAAAAATGAATTAAAATGATTTAAATGGATAGTCAACTGATCCTAAGACTGAGATTCAAATCCAGGGGGTGAGGGTTGACTGCGCACGTGAATCAGTGGTCCAGATCACTCCTGACTAATTAAACCTAATTAATTTAATTAATTATATTTAGGGTTTAATGACTTAATCCTAGCCATCCACGCACGCGGGCAAAACAGATCCAAGGGCCACCATTCAAACTGGAAACTAAACCCTAATTAGACCCCTAATTACTTTCATATGACCGGAGCAAGCTCCGTTCATCTTCTCCGGCCACACCAAAACCTCAACTTCTTCCCTAGGCTAAATCAAAAGCTCTAAAGCTCCAGAAATGATCTACTACCCTCCCTTAACAAGAATCCATCATCAAAACACCTTTATCATTCATCAAAAACAAGATTCGAAGCAAATCGTGAAAATATTCAAAACTTTCAGAAATTCAATACATGCTCATTTCTCAATCATTTTCAAAAAAAATCATATCAGGGTGATCAATGAAGCATGTAGATTCATTTAGAAACTTAAATAGGAAGTTCTGGAAAAAAAGTTAATGAAGCTACCTGAGTTGAAGCTTTGTGTTCTTGAGCTTTCTAGCCTCCCTCTTGGTTCAAATCCACCCCAATGATCTTCCTGATGATGAAGATGAGCTTAGAGCAAGCTTGTGATGGCTATTTTGAGGTGTTTGGTTCTGAAGTTGCAGAAATCGTATTTGTGTTTGAAGGTGTTTTAAGTTATGGTGATGGGTGGGAAATGATCCTGGGGTGATGCTCAGTTTATTGGTGGAAGAGTTTGTGATTTTTGTTGGTTGTGTTATGAAATTCGATGAAGGGAAGGTTTCTTGAGGTTTTTGTGATTCTGATGCTATGGATGGATTCCGGCCTCAATGTTGTGTGAAATGAGTTTCTTATTGTCCACATAAACAATGTTGATTGGCCAGAGAGTTGTTGTGGCACAGGCTGATTGGTATGGGAGTTTTTGCAAAAAGTCAAGATTTTGTACTTTGAGGTATGGGCACGGGTCAGAGGAGATTTCATGGGGTGTCTGGCCTCAGTTGGGTTCAAGGATGGCCATGGGATTGGTTTTGATGTGCTGGAAGGCTTGGATGAAGAGTTATCACATGTTTTGCAAAATTCCCTCTTTGAAGTTTCTTGGATCATAAGTCAAGGAAACCCTAGGTTCAATGCACAATTCTGATCTTTTGAGGTTTGTTTGTCATATTGTGAAGTGTTTGTGTCCATTTGAAGTCATTAGAATGCTTGAATGTGCCAATTTGCAAAATCCCTGAGGTTTGTTTGACAACGTTGTCAACATGGTGGGAGTTACTAAAGATTCCCCTGTTCGCCATAACGTAAGGAAGTATCAGGAGATGAATTGACTATGCCTGTTTTGATCAAAGTCACTGAGGATCTTGGAGAAAAAAAGCAATGTTAAGGTTTCTGAGGATTCCAACAACCAAAATAAGATTGAGACCACTGAGGGTTTCGACCACCAAGATGAACCCAGGGTCACTGAAGACGCTAGGCATCTGAGGAAGGAAGTTACTGAAAGCTTCCACAAAAGAGTCAACAAATTGGCTGGAGATGGGGTAGTCTGGGATACCTTGGGGGAGCCTAGTGGGAAATTCGACTACTTGGTAAAATACAGTCTGCCTGCTAGTGCCAAGATCAACATTAACGAAATCCAGCCAATAGGCTGGGGTGATACTTTTGACAACGAGGAGAAAGTTGAGGCTTTCACCAACACTGATGAGAAGGCCACTGAAGGCCTTAATAATGAAGATGAAGTCACTAGGGGAAATGTTCCTAGCCATTCGAAGGAGGTTACTGAAGGCCTTGACAATGATACTAGAAACCTCACAAATGCCAGTGAGATTGCAAATGAAGACAATATGGAAATCAAAGTTGAGACTGCTGAAGGCCCTCCATCAAAACTCACTTATGGGATACTTCGCAAAACCATGGAATATCCTAAAGAGAAAGCAGTCCAAACCAAGAGAGTCCCAGCATCAAAGGGGTCCTGCAAAGTCGAAGAGGCTCTCATAAAGAAAATGGACAAATTGATTCTTGCTGATAGGCAAGGGTTGGATATCAACATGGTCGAAGTTTCGCAAAAGAACAAAAGAGAGAATGAGGTGGAATGTCATCGAGAGGAGTGTCAAAAGACACCCTATCCAAAGGAAGATGAAAATTTGGCAGAATTCATCCAAAGGTGCCAAAAGAAGAATACTGAAGTGATGTTATGTCCGCGCTGCAGCTCCATTTTCGACAGAAAGGTGGCAGCAAACTTGGAGGAAGTGGAGAAGTCAATGGCAAGGAGTAATTGGTTTCAAAGGCCAATAGTCGAAGCCGGAAGATATCATCCAAGGAGAAGCAGATATCACTTCCAGAACCCTGGGGGAAGGTACTACAATACCTATAAGCCATCGGGAAAAGTACCTGATGACAGATGGGTACAACCCATTAGAGATGCCCAGAGGCCTAGAGAATGGAAAAGCTTTGAAGTTCAAAGGGGGTTCTCAGTCAAAATAAGGAAGGAAGCTAAGAAGCAGAGGCAAAGGACATATCCTTCAGAGAACTACAAAGGGAAGAACCCCATGTCAAAATATCAATGGAGGAGATTCCATAGGCAAAAAAGGACTGAGAAAGAAGCAACGAACGGACTAAATGCCAAGGAAAAAATGATGGCGAAAATGAAGCAGAATCCAGCAGAAACACTCAAGTGGCAGAAAATGACAAGCTTCACAAAGGAAAAGACACCATCAATCGGCTGCCATTGTCAAAGCTTACCAACACAGTGGCAGAAGCTGACGAAGCTACTGATAGCTTTGAGTCTGACGAAGAGGGCTCATTCGACGTGATTTGTAATGTAGTCTCAGTACTTCCTAGGGACTACGACAGAGTAATGGAAGTGGAGGATGAAGAGGATACCATGATAGATAGTACAGTGGGGCCAAGACCCGTATGCTACTATATCATGAATAACGGCTGTGTCGAAGAACAAAATGCTTTCTTCGAAAAACCAAATGAGTCAATGAGGGGACATCTGGAACCCTTGCTCATAAAAGGAAAGGTCGAAGACACAGGCTTCAACAAAATCCTAGTAGATGGAGGGACTGCTGTAAACTTAATGCCCCACTATATGTTGAAGAAAATTGGAAAAAATGACTCTGATGCAAAACCACACAACATGCTTATGTCGAACTATGAAGGAAAAGTAGGCACAACCATGGGTGTCATTCAAGTAGATCTAACAGTTGGCACTATCACCAGGCCAACAATGTTCATAGTTATTGCGTCAAGGGCGAACTATAACTTGCTGCTAGGTAGGGAGTGGATCCATGGAGTAGGAGCAGTACCCTCGTCGATGCACCAAAGGATAGTCATATGGCGTCCTAATGGGATCTTCAAAAATATTGAGGTAGATCAAAGTTATTTCATGGCTGAAGTAAACAGCGTAACTAGTCGAAGTTTCGACAGAAACTTGGCCCACATAGCTCCTTGCAACCCAACTGACTTCGACCTGACAGCATCGGACAACGCCTATTACTCTATGTACTTACATCCGACACATGGATTTCAATGGGACAAAGAGGTAATTGGTGAACCATGCCATGTTTGGGGAACTACTGATATAGAACCAACTGGTTGGGATAGCGAATTCAACGGCAACTATGAGTGAAGCTACAGCACTAACGAGACTGACGGCCTATATGGCCGAAAATAAACTAAAAGCGGCTCTTGAAGCCGAAGAAAAGTATATGGTTGTTGAAGCCAAAGAAGAAAGTTCAAATCCACCATGCCCTCACCAGGGCATTGATGAAGAAAATAAAAATAAGCAGATAGGCGAATGGCAGAATCACAAGTTGGACGCCATCTATGACGACGAACCATTGGGGTTCGAAAAAGACCCAAATTCAACTAGCTTAAAGATGGTGGCACAAGATCCTCTGGAAGAAATCAATTTGGGACTGGGGACAGAAAGAAGGCTAACTTATATAAGTGCAACTATGGACCCCATTTCAGAGTCGAATTAGTTCAGTTGTTGAAAGAGTTCAAGGACTGTTTCGCATGAGACTATGACGAAATGATAGGCCTTAACAGGCGCTTGGTCGAACTAAAACTTCCTATAATTGAAGGGAAGAAACTTGTGAAGGAAGCTCCAAGGCGTTTCGCACCAGAGGTTTTGTCAAAAATAAAAGAGGAGGTCTAAAGGCCTCTCAAATGTAAATTCATTCGTCCAACCAGGTATATCGAATGGATTGCAAATATTGTACCTGTAATAAAGAAAAATGGCTCATTGAGGGTGTGCATTGATTTTCGAGACTTAAATTTTGCCACCCCAAAGGATGAATATCCTATGCCAGTAGCAGAAATACTAGTAGACTCTGCAGCAGGGCACGAGTACCTAAGTATGCTAGATGGATATTCTGGTTACAATCAAATCTTCATTGCAGAGGAAGATGTTGCAAAAACAGCCTTTCGTTGTCCCAAAGCAATAGGGACATGCGAATGGGTAATTATGCCTTTTGGTTTGAAAAACGCTGGGGCTACATACCAAAGGGCCATGAATTCCATATTTCATGATTTCATTGAAACATTCATGCAAGTATACATTGACGATATTGTAATAAAGTCTGTTTCAAAAAAACATCATTTAAACCATCTTCGACAATCCTTTGAGAGGATGAGAAAACATGGTTTAAAGATGAACCCCCTTAAATGTGTGTTTGGTTTGCAGGCTGGAGATTTCCTAGGTTTTGTGGTCCACAAAAAGGGAATCGAAATAAACGCCAACAAAGCTAAAGCAATAATGGAGGCGAAAGCACCTTCAACAAAGAAAGAATTACAATCACTGCTGGGGAAGATTAATTTCCTTAGAAGATTTATTTCAAACCTCAATGGGAAAACGCAAGCTTTCTCCCCCTTGCTTCGACTCAAGAAAGAAGATTTCACATGGGGGAAAGAACAACAAGAAGCCTTTGACAAGATCAAAGGATATCTGGCAAGCCCTCCAGTCTTGACGTCACCTAATAGACGAAGAAGCATGAGGTTATACATCTCAGCATCCGACAAGACCCTTGGAAGCATGCTTTGTTAGGAGGATGGAAATGGCGTCGAAAGAGCCATCTATCTGTAAGCTCATAATTTCGACACTTTGAAATTGAGACATGAAGTCATTTCTTTTGCTAAGGGGATGATCAGCAGATAAGAAAAAGAAGAAGTGAAGATATTCAGGAGATGTTGACAAGGTTAAATACTCAATTGCTTCGACGGGAAGACAAATAGTGTTCTGGCAAGCCAAGTTTGGAAACATGTTTATAGTTGGGCATTTGACAAGATAAGTTTATTTTTCGACACTTCGACAAAAGAGAGTTGTTTGACAGAAGCATTGGTTGGTAAAGTTTGAAGGGTTTCTTCTTCTTTGACGTTTCGACAAATGAAGAGATACAATGCTTCGTCACCAAAGGGAAGAATTCAAATTCAAAAGTTGCAACCTTTGGCAGTTGGACACATGGAAGCTTCAGAGAAGAAAATTGCATGCAGGCTGACAATTGTCATTTAGTTAGAATTTTCCCGTTCTAGGCAGTTATTTTGTTTATATATAAATAGGATAGTTTGTGTTTAGAATGCGTGTGTGAAAACTTATACAAAAATCCTGTAAATACTCTAAGTACCCAGTGTGAGAGAAATGAGTCTAATATTTGGAACAATGTATGTGTTGAACACCATTTTTCTTTCAAGTTATTTAAATTATTAAGTTTATTTCATCAAGTTATTTTGCTCTCAGTTTTATTTACTTTCTTGCAAAGTTTTTACATCTTTTCGCCATTTTCTTACTTTAGTTAAAACTTTAACTTTATTTTACTTTCACATTCAAAGCATTTAACACTTTGACAGTATTAACAAAACAAACCACAAATCATTAACAACACTAGGAGTAATTCGACAAACAATTGCACATGTGTCCTAGGACTTGTTTGGTTGGTCCTGCAAGTAACCCAGTTTTCTAAGAGATTTGTTAACCAGAGGTTGTTCGTCAGAAATCACAGCGAACAAATTGGCACGCCCAGTGGGACAGGTGCAATTAATAAGAATTAATAGAAAATCCTCTTAGTCAAAAAGTTCCTTGCTGCGT
Organism: Lathyrus aphaca; assembly: GCA_963966055.1. NCBI lineage: Eukaryota > Viridiplantae > Streptophyta > Magnoliopsida > Fabales > Fabaceae > Lathyrus > Lathyrus aphaca. The sequence goes on from OZ014523.1 coordinate 408,399,980, forward strand.
TGTATGATTCTTAGAAGCGGTAAACTAGCCGTAACCGACGTAGAAAGACCAAAAAGAACAAGAGGAAGAAAGATGGCTAACTCGCCAAATACTTCAAACAATCCTAACGAAACCATTCCAGTTTCCAATCCTATCCCTTCGTCAGAAGGAGTAGCAGTTTCTGGCCCTGTTTTAGAACAGATTAGGCCTCCATCAGTGGATTCGATACCAACGGGTTCAGGGTCCCAAAATGCGCCTAGTTCTTCCACCATGGGACACTCAAGGCCCATGGGAACCCCTCCTCCTGGAGGAAACACCTTTAGGCCATTTACTAATTATTCCATGCCCATGTCTGGGAGAGAACAACCATATGGAATGCCAACTTCAATGATGGCAAACTTACATAATTCATCACCATTATTTTCTGATGCTATGGTTCAAATGTCATTACCATTGCAAGGATCAGGATATGGTGGAAATGGGAGTAGATTAAATCAAGTTCCACCAGGATTTCACATGCCAACTATGACGAACCATTCTGCGCAAGTAATTCGTCAACAGATGGATGAAAGCAACCATGATATGGTGCAGGCATTGACACAACAAATGGGGGAAGTGTTTAATCCTTTAATACATAATACTACCCAAACAAACCAGATATTGGCAGAACAAATGGCACGCATTGCTAATTTTTTTGGAGTCCCTCAAGCACAGCAAAGAATGCAATTGAATCAAAATCCTGCCAATAGGCATGTCGAAGAGGAACTTACTATAAACCAAAGGCCATTGGGAAACCCTCAAGAAAATCCTAGGGGCCAAGAGGTAATAGTCGAACAACCTCATGTAGAAGACCCCATTCGACAGGAACCTAGGAGAATAATAGTCCAAAGAGACCAAAATGCTGATGAAATATTACAGCAGAGAATGCGTTACAACAATCTTCCTGTCGAAAATAATATTGCAACCATGGTGGAGAGAATAATGGCGCAAAATGGAGTAAACGTAGGATTACAAAGGCCTAGTTATACTTCCCCTTTGTCTGAATATGTTTTGCAACAAGAGTTACCACCAAGGTGGAAGGTCCCCAAATTCACCAAATTCTCAGGGGATACTAGTGAGTCCACCATAGAACACATAGCGCGTTATTTGATAGAGGCAGGAGAGATTGCTAATAATGAGAACTTAAGGATGAAATATTTTCCCAGTTCTTTGACGAAAAATGCTTTCACTTGGTTTACTTCTCTGCCTGCAACTTCAATATTTACATGGACCCAATTAGAAAGATTGTTCCACGAACAATTCTATATGGGACAAACTAAGATAAGTTTGAAAGAATTAGCAAGTGTCAAAAGAAAATTCTCTGAACCTATAGATGATTATTTGAATAGGTTTAGATTGTTAAAGGCTAGATGTTTTACACAAGTGCCGGAACAAGAATTAGTCGAAATGGCTGTTGGGGGTCTGGATTATTCCATAAGGAAAAAATTAGATACCCAGTACTTGAGAGACATGGCACAACTAGCAGATAGAGTAAGGCAAATAGAAAGGCTAAAAAATGAGAAATTTAGATCAAATAAAAACAAGAAGGAAAGAGTGGCCTATGTAGGAATAGTTCATGAAGAAGATTATGACGAAAACGAACCAGTCATTTTCGACCAGCAAGAAATTGATCTGGCAGAACTAAAATAAGGCCCTCCATATTCCTGTAAAGTTTTAGCTCCGTCGAATGGAAAAAATCCAGTCGAAATGGAAAAGAATGACAGGTTTCCTAAAAGAACCTACACATTCGACATCACCAAATGAGATGAAATTTTCGATTTACTAGTTAAAGATGGTCAGTTGATAAAACCAGCAGGCACTAAGGAGCCTCATGTAGACCAACAGAAAAAGAGAGGTTTTTGCAAATACCATAATTTTTTGGGTCATAAAACTTCTCAATGTTACCTTTTCAGGGATCTTGTCCAGAATGCAATCCAGAATGGAAGGTTGAAATTTGGAGACAAAGCTAAGCAACAGATGAGGATTGACTCCAATCCCATGCAGGTTGTGGAGGCCAACTATACTGAACCAGAAATGGTGAATGTGGTCGAAATGGAAGTCATGGCTGAGGAAAGTTTTGAAATGGTAGAAGCTACTGAAGGTTTCGACGCCAACTTCACCATGATAGAGGCTGCTGAGGGCTTCGACACCTATGTAAATGTGGTGGAGGGGGCTGATGACCTTACTGACCAGACTGAGGAAGAAGAAGTCAAAGCTACTGAAGGCTTCGACAAAGAGAACGCCACTGAAACTACTGAAGGTTTCGATGAAGGGAACACAGTCAAGGTTGGTAGAAGTTTCGACAAGAAGAACTATGACAGAGATGCTGAGCATGGAGTGGTCTGGGACACTCTAGGAGAAGTCAGTGGAAAGTTTGACTTCATGGTGAAGTATTATGCACCACCAAGCTCCAAAACTGACATCAGCAAAATCAAACCCACAGGATGGGGAGACTTTTTCAGAAGTGATAGTGAGGAGGAAGATAACAAAGCCCTCATTACCCAAAAAGAGGCCACTGAAGGCCTTAGTCATGACAAGATATAGGAGACAGAGATTGCTGACAATGTCCACATTGTCGAACCAATAAACAGAAGCACCACCAAGACTAAAGAAGATTCTGCCGAAGGTGTTGTGCAGAAACCCCCTCATGGGATTCTGCGCAGAACAATGGAAGACCCAAAAGAAAAGCCAGTTGCACAATGCTGCAAGTTCATCCATAGAAGCTTGCACCCAAAAGGCAGGATAAATCAATTAAAAGAGAATATCCCTGAGGAAATGATGCTAGTCGAAAAAATGAATAAACTGAAGATCACAAGTGAGCAGAATGCAGGGATTCATATGGTAGAAGTCACTCAGAAGATAGGACCAGACACCAATAGAAAGAACCATCAAGAGAAGCATCAGAAGCTGGTTTATCCAGAAGAAAATTAAAGTCTTGTCGAATTCATCCAGAGGTGCCAGAGGAAGAATGCAGAAGTTATGCTTTGCCCAAGGTGCGGCGCTGTGTTCGACAGGAAAGCAGCTAATGACTTAGAAGCAGCAGAAAAGACCAAAAAGAAAAGGAACTGGGGAGCAGCCCCACCAGTCAGAAATGAAAGGTTCGACCCAAGAAGAAGGGAGCATCATAACCAAGGAATGGGAGAAAGGCGTTACAGCACCTATAAACCATCCAACAAACCCAATGATGACAAGTGGGTCCAACCTATCAGGGATGCCCAAGGTCAGAAGAGGTGGAAAAGTTTTGAAGTGAACAGAGGTGCCTCAATAGAAGTGAAAAAAGAGGTAGAAAAAGCAAAGCCAAAGTACGTCTCTGAAAACTACAAGGGGAAGAACCCTATGTCCAGGTCCCAATGGAGGAGGTTTCAAAGGCAGAAGAGAATTGAAAAAGAAACTGTAGAACAAAAAAGGATTGATGAGGATAAAGCTGAGTCAAGCAAGTGTGTGCAGACAATAAGCAAAGGGAAATCTCTGGCGAAAGAAGAACTCCCTCAGAAAACTAAATCTAGTGACACAACAGAGATACAGAAAATAAACAACAAAGTGCCAGAAGACGAAGAAGTTACTGATGACTTCAGCTCAGAGTCTGATGCGTCCTTCGACGTAACATGCAATGTGGTTTCTGTGTTGCCCAGAGACTACGACAGGATAATGGAAGTGGAGGACGAAGAGGATGATATGGCAGATGATAGCATAGGGCTTAAGCCTGTATGTTACTACATAATGAACAATGGCTGTGTCGAAGAGCAAAATGCTTTCTTCGAAAAGCCAGATGATGCAATGAAGGCTCATTTAAAGCCTTTGTTCATAAAAGGGAAAGTAGAAAACGTGGGTGTCAACAAAATCCTGATAGATGGAGGAGCAGCTGTGAATCTAATCCCTCGTTATATGATAAAGAGGATTGGAAAAGATGACTCAGACACCAAACCTCACAACATGGTGTTGTCCAACTATGAAGGTAAGGTAGGGACAACATTGGGGGTGATACAATTGAACATGACTGTAGGAACCATTACCAGGCCTACAATGTTTGTGGTGATAGCATCAAAAGCAAATTACAATTTGTTGTTGGGAAGAGAGTGGATCCATGGAATTGGGGCTGTACCATCATCCATGCATCAAAGGATAGCAATTTGGAGGCCAGATGGAATTTTCGAAAACATAGAAGCAGACCAAAGTTACTTCATGGCTGACGTGAACAATGTCACTAGTCGTAATTTCGACAAGAACTTGGCCCACATAGCACCTTGCAATCCTGCTGGTTTCGACCTAACAGCCTCTGACAACGCATACTGTTCCATGTACCTCCACCCTACGCATGGTTTCCAGTGGGACAAAGAAATAATTGGGGAGACAAATCACACTTGGGGGACTGCCCATGTCAATCCAACTGGGTGGGGAAGTGAATTCAGTGAAAATGAATGAAGCATCAGCAATAGAAAGGATTACGGCTTACGTAGCCGAAAAACAACTCAAAGCGGCCCTTGAGGCCGAAGTAAGAAATATGGCTATTAAAGCTAACACACAAGCTGTCGTAGAACAACATCCTCAAGAAAATATTGAGGAACAACGTGCAAAACAAAGTTTTGAAGAAAACTCTAGTGGCGAATGGTAGAATCAAAGGCTTGATGCCATTTATGATGACGAACCCTTGGGGTTTGAAAAGGATCCAGCCCCAACCAATATGAAAATGGTGGCACAGGATCCCTTAGAAGAAATCAATCTGGGACTGGGGGCAGAGAAAAGGCCAACTTACATCAGTGCCAAGATGGATCCTCAGTTCAGAGTCGAAATAATCCAATTGCTGAATGAGTTTAAAGACTGCTTCGCATGGGATTATGATGAAATGTCTGGTTTAGACAGAAACTTGGTCGAATTGAAGTTACCAATACTGGAAGGGAAAAATCCAATAAAGCAGACTCCCAGACGCTTCGCACCTGAAATTCTGTCGAAAATTAAAGAGGAAGTTGAAAGTCTTCTAAAATGCAAGTTCATCCGTACAACAAGGTATGTCGAATGGATTGCTAACATTGTTCTTGTGATTAAGAAAAATGGCAAACTTAGGGTGTGCATTGATTTTAGAGATTTAAACTCAGCCACCCCTAAGGATGAATATCCTATGCCAGTAGCAGAAATGCTTATAGATTCTGCAGTAGGCCATGAGTATTTAAGTATGCTTGATGGATATTCTGGCTATAACCAGATTTTCATTGCTGAAGAAGATGTTCCAAAAACAGCTTTTCGTTGTCCAGGGGCAATAGGAACATATGAGTGGGTAGTCATGCCCTTTGGTTTAAAAAATGCTGGAGCTACTTACCAAAGGGCAGTGAATTCTATTTTTCATGATTTCATTGAAACATTTATGTAAATTTATATAGATGATATTGTGATTAAATCTGCCTCAGGCTCAAACCATATTGACCATCTTCGACAATCCTTTGAAAGGATGAGGAAGTTTGGTTTAAAAATGAACCCCCTTAAATGTGCTTTTGGTGTGCAGGCAGGTGATTTCTTAGGCTTTGTGGTCCACAAGAAAGGGATTGAAATTAATGAAAACAAAGCCAAAGCCATAATGGAAGCGAAAGCGCCATGGACAAAGAAGGAATTGCAGTCTCTACTAGGGAAAATTAACTTTCTTAGAAGATTCATCTCCAACCTTAGTGGAAAAACACAGGCTTTCTCACCTCTACTTCGACTGAAGAAGGAGGGCTTCACTTGGGGGAAAGAACAACAAGATGCTTTCAACAAGATCAAAGAATATCTGGCCAATCCTCCAGTTTTAATGTCTCCTTGTCGAAAAAGAAGTATGAGGCTTTACATCTCAGCATCTGACAGAACATTGGGAAGCATGCTTTGTCAGGAAGATGAACATGGCGTCGAAAGAGCCATCTATTATCTCAGCAGAGTCTTAAATGATGCTGAAACTAGATATAGTATGATAGAGAAACTATGTTTATGTGTATATTTCTCCTGTACAAAGTTAAAGCATTATATAAAACCCATTGATGTGTATATATCTTCTCATTTTGACATAATAAAACACATGTTGTCTAAATCTATTCTACATAGTCAAATTGGAAAATGGGCTTTGGCCTTAACTGAGTATTCTTTAAAATATATGCCTTTAAAAGCTGTCAAAGGACAAGTGATTGCTGACTTTATAGCTGACCATTCCATAATTGAAAATGAAATAAAATATGTCGAAATAGAACCTTGGAGATTATATTTCGACGGTTCCAGTCATTAGAATGGAACAGGTGTTGGGTGTCGCTCCCGATAAATGGGAATGGCCCAAATAAAGGTACAGACGCGAACGGTCGGCGAGAGGGACAGTGAGAACACACAGCAGTGAACTCACTGGAGATGAAAAGAGTCGCCAGCTAGGCATTTTTATCCCGGAGGAAAGGCAATGCTGCATAGACCTAGAAAGATATGGATAAGACGGTTGCGAACCAGAGAGACTGAGAAAGGGGGTTGGTTACAACCTGGGAAGGTATTAGCACCCAGATTGTCCGCCGTACTCGACGGGATCCACGCTTAAATGATTTGTGTTTTAAAGGGGTAGTGTCAGTGCAATTTGTGTATAAAGAGCTGGAAAAGGAAATGTACAGGTGTCAGTGTAAAGGAAGTGTGAAGTGTATAAATGATGTGTCAGTGTAGGAACAAGGGTGAAAGGCTCAAGATCATGAGGCTAAAAGAATGATGCTGGAAGAGGGGGAATATACAGAGACTTTTGTTCGATAACTGTTAAGTTATGCCTACGTATCCTCTCGTGCAATGAGGAAGTCAGAACACCGTAGTTCGACCCAAAGAGACTGAAAGATGAATTGACTAGTGAACATGCTTGCGTGTCTATGCTCAAGTGTATGACCTGTCTGGCTCAGGTGCAAACTGTCTTGCATTAGACGGAAGAAACAAGTTCTCGTTTATGAGTGAAGGTGATGAGAAAAGAATCCCGGAGGAGACGATTATTGTTTGTTTGTTTTTGTGTTTTTAGTCTTTTATTGCTTTTTGGAGTTTGTCATAAGTTAATGAGCTTAAGTCTAAACCAATGAGTTAGTAAACTCATCACATCTTCCCTCTGATTAGGGGTAATGAGAATACCTTAAGTGTGAAGTCAGCTTCTCACACTTAATCACCTTTGGTATAGGATTAAGGTCATTAACCTACTTGTGATTACTTAGATGTTTTTGGTGTTTTTGTTTAGTGTTAAGTAATGAGATTAAGTCATAATCAGGGATTAAACAGACTCATTACACCATCCTAATAGAAGGATAATAGATGAGAATGTTTAAGCTGAGGAAAGCTCCTCAACTTAATCCATGATTAGGGATTAAACTCATGACAAAACCAAACCTTTATTAAGATGGATTTTAGTTAATGATAAGATGATGAAGTGAGTTTTAGGGTTTGTAAGACAACTTGAGGGGGACTTGTCCATTAACACTAGGGTTAGTCCTTCTTAACCAGTTAAGGAAGAATTAGAACCCTAATGCAAGGCCCAAGTTACAAGCTTGATGTCTTGATGATTATTAAGTGAATTGATTAAAGGATTTAAACACATTAAGGGTTTAACACTTAGGATTAAAGTTATACACTCCATCCTAATAGAAGGATGCAGGCATAAGCTTAATCACAAAGCCTTAAAGCCTTTAGGGTTTAGTCCTTGATTATGAGATAAGAAGAGAAGACTCAAAAGAGACACAAAGGTAAAAAACTAAGTGGGGGACTAATCAAGACCCTAATCATTGTCATGCTTGGTTGTTCCTAAGGTTTGTGAGGTTTAAGAAAAGAAATCTTCAATGGAACCACCAGGAAGCAGATGAAAGGACCAGGATAAGCAAAGCAACTTGCTTCATTCAAGAAGTCAAGTCACTTGAAGAAAGAAAGTGAGAAGAAGAAGAAGGAACAAGCTCATACTCAAACACATGATAAAATGCAGCATGGATGCATAAGAGGGATGAAAGGAAATTGTGAGAAGTGAAGGCAAATTCACTTCTCAAAGTTACTTACCACCTGAAATGTTAGTGAAAGGAATGCAATGCAATGCAAAATGGAATGCAATGGCATGATGAGAAACAAAACCAGAAGCATAAATGAGATGAAAATGATGTTATGAGGTGCTACAAGCATGAAACAACACATGGGGATGATCATACAAGTTCATGGATGCAAATGAAACAAGTTGAGAAACATGAACATACATGAAAAGTTATGGGATGCAAATGACATACAACATGGCATATACATGATGCAGTGATCAAACATGCTTTCAACATGTCTTAAGATGTTCAATGAATCCAAAGAATGCATGAAATGCTATGGCAAGTCAAGTTATGCAAGCAAATGCAAGATGGATGCATATGGAAGCCCAAATTAGGGTTTATGAACAATGCATCAAACACAAACCAAAATCAGAAGCAAACATCAATACAAAAAATTGAAAATGCACTCAAAGGATCCCTAATCCTATACTAACCCACTGCCCAAAGGAGAAGTCTCAACTCTTAACCTAGTTCAAGTTATGATTTTCCTAAGTTTTCTAGGGTTTTAGGGTTCCTTAACAAGAAAAATGCCAAACAAATGGAAAATGAAAGATCAAATCATGGCTATTTAATCTCACAAAATACATGCTAAACACAATGCAATGCAAAAAGAATCAAGGTCCAACTCTCAATGGTTAGGCAGAAAAGATTTTTGGAAGTTTGGATCAAAATAATGCATTAAAATGATTTTAATTCCATGAAAAATTCTCAAAATGCATCAAGATCAAAAAAGAAATTTGGTTTGAGGGTTGGACAATGTTTCTAAATGTTTTTAAATGTTTCATGAATTTCTTGGTGATTTTTAAATACCTAAAAGTATTTTTAATTAATTAATTCTCATTAATTAATTAAAAATAAACTTTTAAATATTTAAAAATATTTTAAAAATGCAAAAAATAAAAATAAAAATATTTTTGGTTTCTAAAATTAAATAAAAGCTTGTATAAAAAATTTCAGAATTTTTAAATAAGTTTTGCTATTTTAAATAAATTGGAGAAAGAAATACCAAATAAATGGAATAAAAATAAAGAAAAAGAAAAGTAATCACAATGGATGGCCAGGATGGGTTCTGGGGAAAAGCCAGTTGACTACGCGCGCAAATCAATGGTCCATATTCAAACCTGACTAAACTGAGTTTATGAATTAATTAATTGGATTTAATTAAACTAATTGAGATTAGGGCAAAATGGATGCATCTGGGCCACACAAACGCGCGCCAGGTCAACTAAGTCAAAGGATCCAACGCATCAGATTCAAACACCAATTAATTACAGGGATTAGGGTTAATGGTTCTCAGGTGGCCGGAGAAGACTTCCGGTCGTCTTCTCTGGCGAACCAAAACCCTAGATCATGATTCAGGCCACCACACTTCAAATTAAACACAGCAAAATGATCCTCTAACATCCTAGAACACAAATCATCCCTCAAACAACATTTAAACTTCAAGAATCAGGCCAATCGAAGAAATCATTTTTCACGGGTGAAATTTCAGAGCATCAGTAAATCCTCATTTTTCGCTCATTCTCAATTCTAAACACATCCCCATGACCAGCAAGACATACACTATCAATTTATAACATAAAATGCAAGCTCTGTGAGAAAAAGTTCATGGCCATACCTGAGGTGGAAGCTTCTGATTCTGGGCTTTCTGGGCTGTTCTTTGGTGCAAACTCACTCCAATGATCCCCCTTGTGCTAATGGCAAGCTTGGATGGAGTTTAAACAGGCTATTTTGAGAGGTTCAATTCTGGTGTATCAGAAAATGAGGTCTGTGTATGTGATGTTTCAGGCTCTATCAATGGTTGATTATTGTTCTCTTGAGTGTGTGTGATGCAATGGTGAAGAGAAAATGGATGTTTTGTGGCTGGAGAGGGAGATTCGAACAAGAGAAGTTCTTTGACAGTTTTTGTGAAGGCTGTGTTCTGGCTTGCTTCAAGGGCCAATGTTGTGCTATAACTCTCCCAAGATGTGTGAATAGCCTGTGGAGCAGGTCAGTAGAGGTGGCTGCTTACTGTTCCATGAGTATGGGAGTTTTGGCCAAAAAGTCAATGTGATTGGTACTTGCAGCATGGGCTATGGCAGCAGCTGTCTGAGGGCATGTTCTGCTTCAGCTTGGGTCAAGGATGACCCTTAGATTGTTTGTGAGTGACTGCAACATATGGATCATGAGCTATGATAGCTTTTGCAACTTGCCCACTTGTGTTTTCTTGTGATTCTATGCTATGTATATGAGACACTTCTTGCTGAATTTTGTTGCATAATGTCTCATTTGGTCATGGCAATGCATAGAAATCAGTTGGTGATCACATAACTCCTTGGAAAATGATTTTGCCAAAAATCCATCTTTGCATCCTTATGAAAAAATGACTTATGGATTTCTTGAAAATCAAAGCAAACAATGCAAAATCCCTTGGGCCAATTCTGTTTTTAGGGCATGTGTGATGTTTGTGCAAAGGTTAGACACCAATTAGAAGTCACAAATTGCCTTGGTACAAGAATTTGCAAGTTTTTCCATTTGGTGCATAACTTGAATTTTAGTGATTTTTGCCAACTTTGATGAGCCATAACTTTTGATCCAAAATGAATTAGGTCATGTTCTTGTACTTTTTGAAAAGGGAATGATCTATTCTACAACTTTCATGACCAAAGTTTTTCCATTTGAAGCCTTTTTGAATCAAAAAGTAAGGGTTGAAAAAGTTGCATAAAATGACATTTTCATTAAAAGTCAAATTTGCCCAAAAAGTCAACTTTGCAAAAGACTTGAAATTCTTCAATTTTGTGAACTTCCAACTTCTTCTATGATCAAATAGAGATCATATACACTCAAAATGATGAAGATCACCCCTTGGTTGGGTCATTGGGGGCCTCAGATGCCCTGATTTTGCACTGACTTGCTTGAAAAGTCAACTCTTGATCAGATGACTTCCCCATGGAATTTCTTCATGAAAATTGATATGCATACTCCCTATACCATACAGAGACCAATAGAAACAAGGATGACCAAAAAACATGGAGTTATGGCCTCTGAAACCAAAACCCTAATTTTAGGTCATCTGTGCAGTCAAACCTGGCTCTGCTTCTATACCAATCCCAGTTCTTGTGATTTTTTGGCATTCTTGACTTTGAGATGATATAATATGATACTTGAACACACATAGACCTCTTTGAAGTGATTGATTACCTTTGGAGTGGCTCAAGAGGCTCATGGATTGCTCAGATCACAAACCCTAGATGCAGATGATTTTGAAGTTATGCAGTGAATCAAAAATGGGATATGAGATGGTATGATTGAGTTTATGCATATGAAATGATCACAAGCCATGGTGTGGATAGGTGAGGGCAAATTTGGGGTGTTTACATTGGGGTGTTGATCATTTCTCCCAATAAAATTCCAACAAAGTTCAAGTACAAAGTAGAAGGTTTATGTTCAAATAATGAAGCAGAATATGAGGCTTTGATAGCTGGACTTGAAATATTGTTGGAATTGGGGGCAACAAAGGTCGAAATAATGGGTGACTCTGAGTTGGTAATAAAACAATTGACAAAAGAATACAAATGTGTCAAAGAAAATTTGATCATGTATTTTGTAATAGCCAACAGACTCCTCAAGAAATTCGACAGTGCAGCCTTTAGACACATTCCTAGATTAGAAAATCAGGAAGCAAATGACTTGGCTCAACTGGCATCAGGCTACAAAGTGTCGAAAGAAAATCTGGAGAAAGTTGTCGAAGTAAGAGGAAAAGTATTATCCACTAGACTGTCCCCATCAGATTTGGAAACCATAAGACTGGGATATGGTGATGAAGGAAATTTTGAAATTTTCAATGTAGATGATCCAGAGGTAGGAGATTGGAGAAAACCTATTAAGGATTATTTACAAAATCCAAACCAGACAGTCGAAAGAAAGATAAAGTATAGAGCTTTAAGCTATGTACTCTTTGAAAATGAGCTATTTAAAAAGACTGTAGAAGGAGTCTTACTAAAATGCTTAGGTGAGACTGAAGCTTATATAGCCTTGTCGAACGTGCACAGTGGTGCATGTGGTGCAAACCAAGCAGGACACAAGATGAAATGGTTACTATTTCGACAAGGGATGTATTGGCCAACAATGTTAAAAGATTGTGTCGAATTTGCAAAGGGATGTCAAGAATGCCAAATTCATGCAGGCATACCTCATGTGCCTACAAATGAGTTACATTCTATTATAAAGCCTTGGCCATTCAGAGGTTGGGCTTTAGATTTGGTTGGGGAAATTCGACCAGCTTCTTCAAAGGGGCAAAAATACATTTTGGTTGGAGTAGATTACTTCACTAAGTGGATTGAAGCCATACCACTGACGAATGTAGATCAGGAAGCAGTTATAGACTTCATCCAGAAACATATAATTTATAGGTTTGGAATACCAAAAACTATAACCAATGATCAAGGATCTGTGTTTACTGGAAGAAACATGCAGGCATTTGCAAAAGAGACAGGTTTTAAGTTACTAACTTCGACACCTTATTATGCTCAAGCAAATGGACAGGTCGAAGCAGCCAACAAGGTTGTGATAAATCTGATAAAAAAGCATGTGGGTAAAAAACCTAGGAATTGGCACAAGACTCTGGATCAAATCCTTTGGGCTTGTCGAACGTCCCCTAAAGAGGCAACTAATTCTACCCCATTTAAGTTAACTTATGGGCATGATGCAGTATTACCAGTCGAAATCTATTTACAATCAATACGAATTCAAAGGCATCATGAAATTCCATCTGAGATTTATTGGAGTATGATGATGGATGAGTTAGTTGATTTAGATGAGGAGAGGTTACGTGCTTTAGAGTTGATAAAAAGGCAGAAAGAAAGAGTCGAAAAGTTTTACAATAAGAAAGTAAAATTTAAAGCCTTTTTAGTTGGTGATTTAGTTTGGAAAGTAATTTTGCCCATGGAAAAGAAAGATAGATTGATGGGAAAATGGTCTCCTAAATGGGAAAGACCTTTCAAAATTTTAAGAGTTTTTTCAAATGGCGCATATGAAGTCGAAGAAATGGAAAAAGACAGGAGAGTGCTGAAAATAAATGGCAAATATTTGAAGAAGTATAAGCCAACATTGCAAGAAATAAAGATAGAAATGGAATAAAATTGCAAACAAAAGCTTGTCTTCGCCAAACAGATGGCGTTAAGTAACATTACATATGAAAATTCTTAGAAAAATAAAATCCCCTATTTTCTATTACAAACTACTGTTGGAGAAAAGTTGCTTTGAGTTCGTCAAATTTCTTCTGTTGAAGCTGAATTCGATGTTCACAGAGGCTTTTGCTAACAGTCAGTTCGTCAATTTCTCTGTGGAGTTGTTGGGTTGTTTCTGCATGTTGAAGACCTTTCTGAAGCTCCCTGTCAATTTCTTCTTGGTTGGGCTGTTGGAGGCTGGCTTGACGTTCCTTCTCTTGGAGGATTATCTTCTGAAGTTCGACAATATGAGCTTGATAAGCCTGGATGTTACTTTCGCACTCAGCAGCAGCTTTGGAGTAATCTTCAGAAAGTCTGTTTAGCTCTGAGATTCTATCAGTCGAAGAGGCTACAACATTCCACTCTGAGACTTATTTTTCAGATTTAGCTGTGATGCTCTGAGAAAATTCTTTTTGGCGAACCAAGTTAGCACTTACTGAATCAATCATAAACATTAGGTCCATCACCAGACGACTCTCCTCAGTCGAAGCCTCCAGGAGATTAGCTTGCTTTAGAAGTTTCTTCAAGTCATATTGTGCAGAAGGGTTTTCGGCTAGAGTTCCAAATAGGTCCATCCCAGGGATCTTTGCCTTAATCTCAGCCATGGTAACACTGATTGGTTGAATTTCAGAGGTAGCCCCTGAAGTTGTTGAGCTGCTGTGGGAAGAGTCCTGAAAATTGTACCTGGAACTGAGTAAGGCTTTTAGATATTCCAGAGGTTTTCTTACTTTCAGGATTTCAATTTCCTCATGGGACAAGCTTGTCGAACCCGTATTTAGAGGGGTTTCTGTTGGAGTTTCTGCTGGAGTAGGAACAGCTTGGGTACTTCCTCCAGGGTTCAAGCTTGTGTCTGGTTGCTTCGAAATATCTGGTTCTTCTTCGACAGCTTCCTTATCAGCCTCTGTTGTATCAATTGGCCCTTGAGGTTGTGCATCCTGGTCTGGGGAAGTCTTTTCTTCCACAGTAAATTCTGGACGAAGAGGGGAATTGTTGTCGGAGGATTATGGGTCACTAATGTCGAAGTCACTGAAGGTCTGAGGGCCATAAACACCAGCATCTGGAGTGGTCTCTTCCAGAAGTCGTTCAGCTAAAGTCTTCTCAGAATCAGAAGGGATAACCTCTTCTTGGACCTTGGAAGTTTCTTTGACATCAATGTTAACCTGAAGTAAACAGGAAAGGGAAGCTTAAAAGAAGAAACAATGCAGTTAAGACTACGAGTATTGTCAGTCGAAAAATAATACCTAAGGAATCTCAGTGTGAGTGCCTGAATCCCCACTTTTCTCACTTCTTGAAGGGATTTTGGTGGTTGGACTGCTGGGAGGAGTTCTTCTGTGGACAATGGATCTCTGAGATGCCACTGTCTTTATTCTCATGCCTTTGTTCCTTTTAAGAGGTTGAGGCTCAGGAGATTCATCTTCAGATTCTTCGACACTCACCTCTTTTTCTTCTTGTTTTCTCTTTGTGGCTGGTGTGCGAGTTACCTGAGGTGTGCAAACAAGGAAATGGATTCAGTATTGAGAGTATTAGAATTTATATAAAAGAAAAAGTGAGATGTCTTTATTTGTCGAAACCTTTTTAGCAGTTGTGGGTGATTTTTCGACCAGTTTGGAAGAGGTCCCTTCACCAGGAGTTTTCTTGTTAGTGATTCTAACAGCTGAAAGAGAAGAAAATGAATGAACATTGATATAAAACATAAAAAGAGTTAGAAATAAGAAGAGGGATTTAATTTCTTCGACACCTTCAAGAATAGGTTCTTCCACACTAACGTGTTTTATTCCAACATGAAGGTGCACAGGGAAGTTGCCCAAATAATACTTCGTCGGAACCACACGTTCGGCAAGTTTTTTGCTAGACTCGCGAAGCAGCTTTAAGTGAGATCCACACACAAACCAATCTGGAAATGAAGGGCACAAGGCCACACCAAATTCTGCAGAAGGGAGTGGGGGAAACTTTGGAGGAAAGGAGGTGTAAGCAAAGTTGTAGCGTGCATGTGGTGGAATATATGAAGGCACCCCCAACTTATCCAACTTTTCTGAAAATTTTTGTTTTAAAGTCACTACTGCTTCGCCTATGGTTCGACGAAGATCATTTGGCCTGTAAATAGTTTCAAAATATTTTTGAAATTTTTGAATTTCTTTGATATGTTTATCCGTACCTTTCTTCTTTTTATCCTGCACAAAAGCAAAGGCATTCGTCAGGAGTGTGTTGAAAGTTGTTACATCAAAGAATTTGTTAAGATAATACTCCTTCCACCAAACGTCGAAGTCCTTAGTGCACAAGAAGTTTGGTCGAAATATGGTAGGGTAGACCTCCAAAGATGCGTCGAAAAATTTGTTATACAATTCTAGACTTTTCTCAAAATTTTGAAAGGAGTTGTAGAACAAAATAGAGCCTTTCTTGTGGTAGATGGGTTTTGTCTTCGTCTGGGTTAGCCCAAATTGTTTGGCCACCAGGTTAGGTTGATAGACAATGAGGGAAACTTTGGTGTTATTAAGGTTGTGATGGGAGAAAAGATGTCTTGGTATAAGGAAGGCTTCCCAGATGGATATGTAGGAGTCTTCTTCTTTTTGGTTTTCTACTGGGAGTTGCCTAGTGAACCATTTAGGACCTACAGTCCTGTTGGCGAAGGGTGCCATGGATGGAGTAAACTTGTAACGTTTGGCGAACATCATTACATAGCTAGTGAAGGCTTGTCGAAGACTTATTCCTTCATCAGTAGGTGTTAGTTGAACTAGCCTAGGCCATTCGACACGCCTGTCTTTCACTTCTTCTTCGTCAACTAGTCTCTTGATAGGGATGCAGGCTTCGAAGGTTGCATTCAGCCACAGTTGTAAAAGCCAGAAGGGGCCTGTTAGGCTGATGGTTCCTTTGTCTTTGATGGTTTTCAGGTTGCTTACGCTCTCACTCAGAGATTCATAAAGATTTTCCAGAAGTAATTCACTTAGACAAAATGCAACTCCAGCATGAAGTTGATTGGCCATGGTAATGTAGCTTCTGGCAACCTGGAGGGATCTGGTGCAGAAGACGAGCTTGGCTAACCACAGAGTGAGGAAAGTTATATGTTCTCTGTCGGAAACTTCCTCAGTGCCTTCGCCTTGGTGATGAGAAATGAATAAGGAATAGCCAGCGTGTTTGGTGTCGAATCCTATGGGATCTTTGTTTAAGTGCTCAGGATTAAAGATTTCTCCTATAGGACTAAGGCCAGTGATGGCTGCTATGTCGAAAAGAGTGGGGGTGACCATACCACAGGGAAGATGGAAGTTTTTGTAGGTACTGTCCCAGAAATACAGAGAAGCCAGCAGCATATTCTGGCAGTAACGTGGGCCTTCTTTCGACAACTAAATCAGGTCATAAATACCCGTCTTCTTCCAGAATTTTTCCTTAGCCTTTTCGACTCTAGTAAGCCAAGCTAGATAATCTGAAGGGTCTTTTGTTAAGGGAGGGCTCCTAAAGATCCTAGTTTGATTTAAGTACGACAAATATAAATCTATCGAAGCTAATGGGATCTCAGGTTTCTTAGAGGATGTTTCGACAGTTTGAAGGTTCTTACTAGCACCTATTGGCTTAGACGCAGAATAGCAAGGATAAAAATCCTTTAAACGGTTTGGGTCAGCATTGGGATCAGAGATAGGACCTGACATTGCATGGTGAACTCCAGAGACCAAGATAGGGATTATTACCTGAGATCTGTAGATACTAGCTTTCTCCCTCTCATTTGGAGGTTCTGGGATGTACTGTTGTTGATTCACTTGCGTTGGTCCAGACAATGTGTGAGCAGGAGGGAGATCAGCAGTCTTCTTTGCTTTCTTAGCACTACGGTCAGCAACATTCTTTGGGGGCGCCATTGTTATGAGAAGATTAGAGCTGGAGTAACAGAAAGTTTAAAAGGGTTTTAATGGAGATTTTTCTTTGGTAGAGAAGAAGAGTCTGAGAGTGTAAAAAAGACAAAAGGTTGATATCACCCATAAGAGCACTGAGGGTCTTCACTTCAGAAGTGGCTCCAGAGGTTGTCGAACTGCTGGAAGAATCTTGGAAATTGTAATGTTGGCTAAGCCTAGCCTTCAGATAGTCCAAAGGATTCCTTACCTTCAAGCTCTAAAGTTCCTCATGAGTGAAAGAAGTCGAACCTGAAGATGGAGGTTTGTTCTGAGTTGAATCAGGAAGGGTTTGAACCCTAGGCCCAGTGCCTTGTTTCGACTGGTCTTTTTTTGTTGCAGCCTTAGCTTCAAGTTTCTTCTCTTTAGCGTCTGTAGCTTTGGGTGACTTTTCTTGTTCCTGAGTTATAGATCCAACATCAATTTTTTCGCCCTTACCATCTTCGGCAGGTTTTTCTTCATTGACTTTGGATTTTGGGTCATCGGGAGAATTATCTGTAGAATGCTCATCCATTGTGGTGTCGAATGCAAAACAGGTCTGGGGTTCCACTATATCGTCCTTTGAAATTTCTTTCTCTTGGACTTCTTTCTCCACATTCATCTCACCAACATCATGGGGAGGCACACCAAGGTTGATTTCAACCTGGGAAAAAGTAAGGATGAGAAGCAATAGACAATATGCATACAAAGGTTAATTTAAAAGTCAGTCGAAAATAATTACCTGAGGAATCTCAGTATGAAAACTAGAGTTCCCACTTTTTGCGTCCCGTGAAGGTTTAATTATTGGACTGGTGGGAGGAGTTTTCTTCGATTTGACAAGTGACCTTTCAGAAGCAGTTGTCCTTATGTTTCTGGATTTCTTCCTTTTCAGGGGCTGTTTATCTGGGGATTCGTTACCAAAATCTTCAGAAACCTCCTTCATTATCTCTTTCTTTCTTCTTAGAGGGGTAGGTGGTTTTCGACTCACCTGAGAAACAACAAGATTCCAATAAACCAAAGGCAAAAAAAATTTCATAATTGAGAAAAGTCTTTTAAATATGAGGAAAGCATGAAACCTTTTTCACCGACGAAGAAGTTTTCTTAGCAGGTTGGTCTTCGACAGGTGCCTTCTTGCTTGGAATCTTGGCAGCTGGAAAGAGAAAGTTGTTAAAAAGGAAGGAATAAAACATAAGAAAGTGAACACAAAATAAATTCAAATTGTGAAAACACCTTCAAGAATGGTAGATTCCACGCGCACGTGTTCTATTCCAATATGAAGGTGCCCAGGGAAATTGTCCAGATGATATTTGGTCGGAACCACACGTTCGGTTAGCTTTTTTCGTGACTCTTTAAGCATTTTTAAATCTTCTTCACATACGAACCAATCTGGAAAAGGTGGGCTAAGAGCCACACCAAAATCAGTAGATGGTAGAGGGGGAAACTTTGGTGGGTAACTGGAATTCGCAAAGTTATAACGCGCGCCTCTGGTGGAATATACGAGGGTATTACCAGTTTCCCCATCCTTTCTATGAATTTATGCTTTAGAGCCACAGCTGCTTCACCTATGGTTCGCCTAAGATCATCTGGCCTATATGCTGTTTCAAAATATTTTTGGAATTTTTTAATTTCCTTAACATGTTGGTCAGTACCTTTTTTCGTTCTGTCCTGCACAAAAGAAAAAGCGTTCGTCAGAAGTTGGTTGAAGGTAGCTACATCATAAAATCTGGTAAGATAGTACTCCTTCCACCAAACATCGAATTCTTGAGTGCAGAAGAAGATGGGTCGGAAGACCATCGGTCGTACCTCCAGAGCAGCATCGTTCAATTTCTCCATAATCTCCATACTTTTCGCCTCAGTAAAGAATGAATTGTAAAAGAGAATAGACCCATTTTTGGGGTAAATCGACCTAGGTTTCAGCTGTATCAACCCAAACTGTCGAGCAACTAAATTTGGTTGATAGACAAGTAAGGCTACCTTAGAATTACTCAAGGTAATAAGGTAAGAGTCTTGGCGTCAACAACATTTCCCAAATAGCCAAGAAGTTGTCTTCTTCCTTTTTGTGTTCGATAGGGAGTTGTCTGGTAAACCACATAGGCCCTACAGTCCTATTGGAAAAGGGGGCCATGTTCGCAGTAAAATTGTAGCTCTTGACGAACATATTTATATAATTGGTGAAAGAACGTTGAAGGCTTTGCCCTTCTTCAGAAGGATTTAATTGAGCCAGCCTTGCCCATTCGACGTGCCTGTCCTTGACGTACTCTTCATCCACCACGCCTTTGTCGAAGATTCTAGACTCAAAGGTGGCATTGAGCCACTGTTGAAGGAGCCAAAAGGGACCTGCCAGGCTGAGTTTTCCCTTATCCTTGATTTGTTTCAGGTTTTCGACTCCCTCACTCATGGATTCATAGAGGCTAGCCAAAATCATTTCGCTCAGTCGAAGGTTTTTACCAGCATGAAGGTGATTGGCTATGGTGATGTATTTTTTGGCTACCTGGAGGGATCTTATGCAAAACACAAATTTTGATAACCAAAGAGTCAAAACGGCTATGTGTTCTGTGTCCGACACATCAGGGGAGTCTTTGTTGTGGTAGTGAGCAATGAAGGAGGAGTATGAGGCAAAGCTAGTGTCGAAAGCTATGGTGCTTTTATCTAATACAATTGGGTCGAAATCTATGCCTAGTGGACTAAGACATACTATAGCAGCTAGGTCGAAGAGAGTGGGTGTCACCATTCCTCAAGGAAGGTGGAAGGTATTATAGGTGTTATCCCAAAAGTAAAGGGAAGCAAGAATCATGGTAGGGAAATAGTTTGGGCCTTCTTTCGACAATTGAATTAGGTCATAAATGCATATTTTCTTCCAAGTCTTACCCTTGACTGCTTCGACCTTTTCCACCCAGTTTAGGTATTCAGATAGGTCTTTTGACCAAAGGCAGCTTCTAAAAATCCTAGGCTGATTTAAATAAGTTAAGTCTAGGGCATCAGTTTCAGTTTTGGGAATTTGTCACTAGATGGGTTTATTTTCCCTGCTCCTATGGGTTTTGAACGTGCATAAGTGGGAAAGAACTCTTTAAGACGAGTTTGATCAGTGCTTGGGTTAGGGAGAAGACCTAACATGGCATGGCATTTACCAGAAACAAGAGTGGGAATGAGTACCTGAGAATAGTAAATGCTCTCTTTTTCTCTTTGATTCGGAGGCTCTGGGATGTATTGTTGGTTATCCACCACCTTTGGGCCAAGGATTTTGTGCAGGAGGAAGAGCTTATGTGTTCTTCTTGTCTTTTTGAGAGCTTGAGGTCACCATTATTGACTTTGAAGGAGCTTGAAGAAAGATGAAGATCTGGGTTTGAGAGAAGAAGAAGTTTGGAAAATTTGAAGTCTGGAGCGTAAAAAGTTCTTTCAAGAGAGAAAATGGACTATTTATACTGAAGAAATGAAGGAAAACATTTGGGTCTTCAAGTTGTTTAGGGTACGTGCCTACGCACCAGTGGATATAAAAAAGGTTTGGAAGTTGAAAAGGGTACAGTAGACCAAGTCTCATAGAGTCATGGAGATCATGTCTGGGAATGTGGGTTGAAGTTGATCGGTTGAGGAAATCTAATGATTACTTAGATATGATTTGACAAAGTGAGATTTTGGGAATCAGCGCATTTAATGCAAAAAACATGGAGTCGAAATATAATTTGGCAGCAAAGATGCTTTCTCCAGAGAGTTAGTCGAAACACCTTTACTGGGGGGCAATTTGTATGCATGGGAATTTCGACAGCATGAGTTTTAGTGCACAAAAGCTTTAATAGCTTTTATAAAGATCTTTTGACAAGTTGATCACTCTTTCTTCCAAACATGTCCAGAATCTCGAGAAGGTTTGTAGGGATTTGGTTTATAAGTCGAAAGTGGCTTGTCGAAAGAGACGCTAGATTACTGTCGCTCCCACCAAAATGACACCTGGTCAGAAGGGGTACAGACGCGAACGGTCGGCGAAAGAGAAGGAATGAATAGAGTCTCCAGCTAGGCATTTTTATCCCGAAGGAAAGGTAATGCTGCATAAACCTAGGAAAAGATATGGATAAGATGGTTGCGAACCAGAGAAACTGAGAAAGGGGGTTGGTTACAACCTGGGAAGGTATTAGCACCCAGATTGTCCGCCGTACTCGACGGGATCCACGCTTAAAAGATTTGTGTTTTAAAGGGGTAGTGTCAGTGCAATCTGTGTATCAAAGCTGAAAAGAATACAAGTGTCAGTGTCAAAGAAAAGTGAAGTGAATAAAAGAAGTGTCAGTGCAAGGAAAGAGTGTGAAGCTCAAGACTATGAGGCTTAAAGAGTAATGCTGGAAGGAGGGGGAATATACGGAGACTTTTGTTCGATAACTGTTAAGTTATGCCTACGTATCCTCTCGTGCAATGAGGAAGTCAGAACACCGTAGTTCGACTCAAAGAGACTGAAAGATAAATTGACTGTGAACTACTTGCTTGTCTATGCTCAAGTGTGTGACCTGTCTGGCTCAGGTGCTGACTGTCTTGCATTATACGGAAGAAGCAAGTTCTCGTTTGTGAGTGAAGATGATGAGAAAAGAATCCCGGAGGAGACGATTATTGTTTGTTTTTGAGTTTTCAATCTTTTATTGCTTTTTTGAAATTTGTCATAAGTTAATGAGCTTAAGCCTAGACCAATGGGTTAGTAAACTCATCACATCTTCCCTCTGATTAAGGGTAATGAGAATACCTTAAGTATGAAGTAAGCACCTCACACTTAATCACCATGGTGTAGGATTAAGATCATTAACCTACTTGTGATTATTTAGATGTTTTTGGTGGTTTTTGTTTAGTGTTAAGTAATGAGTTTAAGCCATAATCAAGGATTTAATGGACCCATTACACCATCCTAATAGAAGGATAATAGATGAGAACATTTAAGCTGAGAAAGACTCCTCAACTTAATCCATGATTAGGGATTAACCTCATGACAAAACAAAGCCTTTATTAGATGGATTTTAGTTAATGATAATATGAAGAAGTGATTTTTATGGTTTGTAAGACAACTTGAGGGGGACTTGTCCATTAACACTAGGGTTAGTCCTTCTTAACCAATTAAGGAAGAATTAGAACCCTAATGCAAGGCCCAAGTTACAAGCTTGATGTCTTAGTGATTATTAGATGAATTGATTAAAGGATTTAAACACATTAAGGGTTTAACACTTAGGATTAAAGTTATACACTCCATCCTAACAGAAGGATGCAGGCATAAGCTTAATCACAAAGCCTTAAAGCCTTTAGGGTTTAGTCCCTGATTATGAGATGAGAAGAGAAGACTCAAAGATGACACAAAGGTAAAACTAAATGGGGGACTAATCAAACCCTAATTGTTATCATGCTTGGGTATTCCTAGGGTTAATGAGGATTGCAAGAAGATCTTCAGAGAAACCACCAGGAAGGAAGCAGATGAAAGGAGAAAGAAACAGAGAGAAGCAAGACAACTTGCTTCACTTAAGAAAAAAAGTTGCTTGAAGGAAGAAAGTAGGAAATAGCATGAATGAGCAAGCTCACTCAAAGGCAAGATAAAAATTCAGCAATGATGCAAGAGAGGAATGAGAAGATATTGTGATAAGTGAAGGCAAATTCACTTCTCAAATTACTTACCACCTGAAAAGGTTAGCAAAAGAAATGAGATGCAATGCAAAATGAGATGAAATGTCATGATGCAAACCAAAGTCAGAAGCATAAGCATGATTTTAATGATGCTAAGAGATGATGCAAACACATGACAAGAGATGAGAATGATCAAACAAGCATAAGGATGCAAATGAAGCATGCTTTGAACCATGAATGTACAAGAAAAGTGTATGAAATGCAATGGACATACAACATGGAAAATGAAAGATGAAATGATCAAACATGATTCTAATATGTCCTAAGATGTATTATGAATCATGTGGATGCACAAAATGTCATGGCAAGTCAATGGATGCAAGCAAATGAAAGATGGATGCAAAGGAAAGCACAAATTAGGGTTTATGATCCACACACAAAGCAAAATTCAAAATCAGAAGCATATGACATGATAAAAAATTGAAAATGCAATCAAAGATACCCTAAACCTATACAAGTTCACTGCCCAAAGGAGGGGACTCAACTCTTATCCTAGTAAAAGTTATGAATTTCTCAAGACAATTAGGGTTTTAAGGTACCTCATCATGAAAAATGCAAAACAAATTGAAAATGCAAGATCAAATCAAACCAAATTTTATCCTATAAACTACATGCTATGTAGGATGCAATGCAAAAAGAACCATCATCAAACTCTCAAAGGTTAGGCAGAATGAATTTTTTAAAGTTTGAACCAAAATATTGCCTTAAAATGAATTTAATTCCAATGAAAATGATCAAAAGGCATCAAGAACAAAAAAGAAATTTGGTTTGAGGGTTTGATAATGTTTCTAAATGTTTCTAAATGCAATGTGAATTTTTTTGTGAATTTTAAATACCTAAATGTATTTTTAATTAATTAATTTCCATTAACTAATTAAAAATAAACATTTAAATGATTTAAAAATGATTTTTAATGCAAAAAATAAAAATAAAAATATTTTTGGGTTCTAAAAATTAATGAAATCTTTGACAAAAATTTTCATAATTTTTAAATGATTTTTGCTATTTTAAATAATTCGTATAAATAATTGCAAAGAAAATGAAAATAAAAATTAGAATAAATGAAAGTATGCACAATGGAGAGCTGAGATTCATTCTGGGGAAGGGAGGTTTGACTGCGCGCCAGATCCAATGGACACAATTCAAACTGACTCAATTAAACTAAACGTAATTAATTAATTTAATTAAATAGGATTAGGGTTTAATGAAGTGATCCAAGCCATCCAAACACGCGGGAGTCAATGAAAGTCAAACAGATCCATGGTCCAGATTCAAACTTTGCCCTAAACGTGATTAATGACTTAATGACTTTCAGGTGGCCGGAAATGACCTCCGGTCATCTTCTCCGGCCACCTCCCTCCCTGAAAATTGCTAACTCACTCCCTAGGTCACTAAAACTTAATCTCTCTGCCCAGAATCCAACCCCATACATCATACAACAAGAATCATCAATCAAAACACATTTATTTTTCGTATCAAGGCTGAATCGAATCAAAATGTTTTTAGGTCAAAAAATTTCAGAAGCTTCATACATACTCAATACTTAACCATTTGCAAAACTAAACATATCAGCATGATCAGCACATCACATAGATTCATTTAGGAACTTAAAAATGCATTTCTGGAAAAAAAGTTCTTGAGCTCACCTGAAATGGAGCTTTCAATCCAGGAGCTTTCTGCCTGCTTCTTTGCTTCAAAATGGCTCCAATGATCCTCTTGATGAAGCTTTGAAGCTTGGTTGGAGTTTAAAGTGGCTGGTTTGTAAGTTTGATGAAGTTCTGTTCAGTGAGGGGTGAGAATCGTGTTTCTGATTGAGGTGGTTTAAGGGACAAATGAGGGTTGGGAAATGATCAGGGGAACATGCTGAGTGATTCTATGAAGTTTGTTTTGGTGTTTGTGTCTTGTGTGATGAGTTTCGAAGGAAAGTGCATAAGAGGTGAAATCTTGAAACTATGGCTTATGAGAGAGATCAGGCTTAGTTGTGTTATGTGTTGAGTCACATTTGGTACATGTATCACACTTGGATAGGTCAGAGGAGTTGGTGTGGCCTAGCTTGATTGGTATGGCCCTTTTTGCAAAAAGTCAAGTCTAGGTGTAAAAGAGGTATGGGTCAATGGCAGGCCAAGGACAAAGGGGTGTCCTACGCAGAAAGGATTGAGGAGAGCCATGGAATCAGTCTTGAGGCCAATTAGCAAGTGGATTAGGGTTTGTGAGAGGTTTTGCAACTTTGTGATCTTTTGGCCCTTTTGTGATTACTTGAAGCATAGGTCGTGAAAATGGACAAGTATTTGATGCATTCTGATTTTTAGGCATTGGTTTATGTTTGTGCAAAGGTTAGAAGTCCATTTGAAGTCACAATTTGTCTTGGCAAGAGGTTTTGCCACTTTGCCTCTTTGGTGCCAAACTTGAAATTATGTGATTTTCCTCAACTTTGACAAGCCATAACTTTTGATCCAAAATGAATTAGAATGATTTCTTGTACTTTTTGAAAAGGGAATGATCCATTCTACAACTTTCATGACCAAAGTTTTCTCATTTGAAGCATTTTTGAATCAATTTGAGGAGGTTGAAAAACTTTCCCAAAATGGCAAGTTTACATTACAAGTCACTTTCCCAAAAAGGCAATTTTGCAAATGGCTTGAAATTCTTCAATCTTGTGAACTTATAACCTCTTCTTTGATCAAATAAAGATCATACACATCCAAAATGATGAAGAACACCCTTTGGTTGGGTCATTGGGGGCCTCAGATGCCCTAATTTTGCACTGACTTGCTCAAGAAGTCAACTCTTGATCAGATGCCTTCCCCATGGAATTTCTTCATGAAAATTGGTATGCATGATCCCTATACCCTATAGAGACCAATAGAAACAAGAATGACCAAAAAATTTGGAGTTATGGCCTCTGAAACCAAAACCCTAATTTTAGGTCATCTGTGTAGTTAAACTTGGCTCTGCTTCCATGCCTTTCTCAGTTCTTGTGATTCTTTGACTTTCTTGACTTGGTGAGGATATGATATGATGTTTGAACATACATGGACCCCTTTGAAGTGATTGATGACCTTTGGAGTGGCTCAAATAGCTCTTGGATTGCTCAGATCACAAGCCCTAGTTGCAGATGACTTAGAAGCAATGCAGTGAATCAAAAATGTGGTATGAGATGCTATGATTGAATTCATGCATATGAAAAGATCACAAGCCATGGTGTGAATGGGTGAGGGAAAATTTGGGGTGTTTACAGCTGCCCCTATTCAAGCATGAGTTAGCTGTGCAGGATGTAAGCGACGGCTTATCATTCAAACAAGATAACTTGTGGTTGAATACCAAAGACAGTCCAAAATTTGCACTCACAGAATGAAGAAGAAAAGGGATATAGATTGTAAAAGAAAATAAAGCATAATTATAAAGTGCGGGTGACGGAGGACGACCGTCGAGCAGAGGACGACTGCTGGGGATGAGGCAATGACGGGGACGACCGACATGCCGGGGGAAAATGCAGGAAATAAAGCAAAGACGGGGACGACCGACAAGCTGGGGATATGAGAGACCATGATGGGGACGGCCATCAAATAAAGATATAAGACCCTCTGGGGTTTAAAGGTAAACGAAAAAAATGATGAGGTACGGTCATCAAAGGTGAAGGACGATCACCTAGCAGGGGACGGTTGCTCTGTTGGGGATAAGATGAGGGACGGTCATCTAAGGTGAAGGACGATCACCGGGCAGGGTACGGCTGCCGAATGTACCACGACATAGGACGAATGTCGGGTAACAAGGTCGACGATGGGGACGGCCATCGGATAAGCATGATGAAGGACGATCATCAAGAGGTGAAGGACGATCACCTAGCAGGGTACGGCTGCTCTCGGGGTTAAGATGAGGGGCGGTCATCTAAGGTGAAGGACGATCACCCAGCAGGGGACGGCTGCTAAAGATATCACGACATAGGACGAATGTCGGATAAGAAGTGGTTCTAATGAATAGAGACTCCACTGGGGGTTGATGAAGGACAATCATCAAAAAGGTAAAGGACGATCACCCGGCAGGGTACGACTGCCGCAAAGGTATCATGACATAGGACGAATGTCAGATAGAAAGGAAATAGTTTAACCAGTTTTGTTGGGGACTTCGCTGGGGAAAAGTAAACACGGACGAGTGTCTACATCCAAGAAATGAGAGGTATAAGTGTTTGGGTACTGTGTATAGACTAAAGATGCGGACGAGCATCCTTAAGACTATGATATGGACGGGTATCAGGTAGAAACAAATGCTGACACATGTTCAGAGATGATGATACGAACGAGTATCAACTAGTTAACAAAGAACACGGACGAGTATTGATTCTGCGGGGACTCTTCTGGGGAATAATAGACACAGACGAGTATCTGTATGAGTAAAACAGGAGTAACAAGTATGAGTGGTGTACAGACGAGTGTTTAACTTGCTGGGGAGAGTGGCACGGACGAGTGTCAAAAAGAGAGAAGTGTAATATAAACAAGTGTATGTGTACCAAGGAAGTTGTGTATAAGTATCTGTGAGTGCAAAGGGGGCGCTTTGGCTTTCTACTGGGGATATGACACGGACGGGTGTCAGGAAGTATCTGTATCTTTTAGGGAGAATGCCTTGGCTCTCTGCCGGGGAATTTGGGAAGTTTTCTGTATATCGTTGATGGATTGTCAGTATTTACAAGTGTTTGATTCAGAACATGGCTTATGTTCATGCAGCATGTTTGACTTTTGCCGTAATGCTCCGTATTAGACGGAATGCTACGCTCTGCAGGGAGAATATGATGCGAATGCTATGATTATGCAAAGATACCGATCCGGGATTCGGATCTCGTTGTTATGGAGATCTCCGGCTGATCTACTTGAAGGATATCCCAGCTGAGGATGAGATCATTGGTAAATCTGTCATGTATGACTCTGTTTGGGGAAGTAGGTCACTGATAGACCTATCCTGGTAAGGAGAGACCCAGCTGGGGTTTGTAGAAGCTTTCGTCACTCTGTTGTGAGATCTTCAGGTATTGCCTTGCTGGATAGAGGTTGAGACTCTATGGGGAAGTAGTTCTCTGTCTAGCATTTGGCTGGGAAAGAAGAAAGATCACTGAAAGATCTTCTTAGAGATTTTTGTGGGGATCCTGCTGAGGATGATACTTGACAACTCAGCTGGGGATATGAACACCTTCTGGTGCTGCTCTGAAGGAAGTGTTGGAGAAGTGATGCCTGGCAACTCTGACGGGGAGAAAGCATCCTTGGTACTATTTGGAAAGTGTGCTAAGGAAACAATGATTTGGCAGCCTACTGGGGAGAAGCTTCCATGCCCCATGTTGCGTTTTGAATACCTGCAATCCTAAAAAGACAGAGAGACGCACAAGTAATCTCGAGGTATCCCTTACCGGATTCCATCATAGGAGTTTAGACACTCCCGGGAGTAAACATATTTCCTGCAAGCATGTATTTTAGGAAAGACGCCTCTGTATTCATGCGATTAACAAAATAATGACATCGGACATTTTTGCAAATGAAAGAGTACGAGACAATGTGTGACTGAAAATCCGATTTTATTAATTTGTGTGCCCTGAATTGGCAAGATACAGTCAAAGAAACAAATCCCCTGAAATGAGGAGATTGTTACAAATTGAGAAACAAAAGATGTTGGCAATGTTGATGACGCTTCAAGGAGCTTCCTCTTTGCTATGACTCGTATGACAATGATGTTCTTCTCATATTGCTTTCTGAAGAAGGCTGATTCTGACCGACGCTCAAACCTTTCGGAACTTGTCAGGTTGTAAGTGATACAGATGAATTCAGAATGCAATTGTTCGCTTATTCCCTCATTTTGCGTGGATCGCCCTTTCGGGTTTTCAATCCACCGGGATACCCATTTTTGCCTGAGTCGTCCAATGCGGCTTTTCAACTCAGCGGGTGTACATTTTATTTATTTATTTTCCCTTATTTTTGCCCGAGTCTTTTATTCTGTTTTTGACTCGCCGGGATGCCCTATTTTTGCCTGGATTTACATTCTGTTTTTATGTCCAGCGGGTCATTTTATGCGAAGTATCTTTTAACTGCATCTGAATTCACAGGGGACAGGAAGTCTTCACCATCCATAGTACTGAGCATTAGTGCTCCACCTGAGAAAACTTTCTTTACTACGAATGGTCCTTCATAGTTCGGAGTCCACTTGCCCCTGTGGTATGTATGAGGAGGAAGGAGTCTTTTCAGCACAAGATCTCCTACTTGGTACTCTCGGAGCCTGACTTTCTGATCGAAGGCTTTCTTCATTCTTTTCTGATACAGCTGCCCATGACAAATGGCAGCCAACCTCTTCTCTTCAATCAGATTCAGTTGTTCATATCGGGACCGAACCCATTTTGCTTCATTCAACTTAACATCCATTAGTACTCGCAGGGAGGGTAATTCAACTTCAACAGGTAGGACCGCTTCCATACCATACACAAGCTGATACGGTGTTGCCCCGGTGGATGTTCTGATTGACGTTCGGTACCCATGCAAGGCAAATGGTAGCATTTCATGCCAGTCTTTGTAGGTGACTACCATCTTCTGCACAATCTTCTTGATATTCTTATTAGCTGCTTCAACAGCGCCATTCATCTTTGGCCTGTAAGGAGAAGAATTGTGGTGTTGGATCTTGAAGTCCCGGCATAGCTCTGCCATCATTTTATTGTTTAAGTTGGAACCATTATCAGTAATGATTCGCTCGGGTACTCCATACCGACAGATGATGTCCCTCTTCAAAAATCGGGCTACCACTTGCCTTGTAACATTTGCATAAGAAACCGCTTCAACCCACTTGGTAAAATAGTCAATGGCAACCAGGATGAATCTGTGGCCGTTTGAAGCAGTCGGTTCAATCTTGCCAATCATATCAATGCCCCACATGGCAAAGGGCCAAGGTGAAGACATCACATTCAGAGGATTCGGAGGCACATGCACTTTATTCGCATAAATCTGGCATTTATGACATTTTCTGGCATACGCACAATAGTCTGCATCCATTGTGATCCAGTAATAGCCCAATCTTAGCAACTTTTTAGCCATAGCATGTCCTCCTGCATGGGTGCCAAAAGATCCTTCGTGCATCAACAAATCTGCTTCCGTCTTATCAACGCATCTGAGGAGTACCATATCAAAGTTTCTCTTGTACAGGGAACCATCGGTATTCAGGAAGAAACTGCCAGCAAGCCTTCTTAATGTCTTCTTATCATTGGAAGATGCCCCAGATGGGTATGTTTGATCCTCCAAGAAGCATTTGATATTGTGGAACCAAGGCTTATCATCTTTGACAACATCTACTGAGAACACATATGCTGGTCTGTCAAGTCTGGATACTGAAATTCGAGGCACAAAGTTGGCAGCTTGAACTTTGATCATGGATGAAATGGTAGCCAGAGCATCTGCAAATTGATTTTCGTCTCGAGGGATATACTCCAGCTTGACCATTGTAAAGAAAGTCAATAACCTCCTTGTATAATCCCGGTAAGGTATCAGATGATCTTGATGGGTGTACCATTTGCCGTTGGTTTGATTAATTACCAGAGCTGAATCTTCGAATACAGTCAAAGTCTTGATCCTGAGGTCAATGGCTTCTTCAAGACCCATAATGCAAGCTTCGTATTCAGCTTCGTTGTTAGTGCAGTTAAAGGTGAGCTTTGCCGAGAAAGGCATGTGAGCTCCTTTAGGTGAAATGAGTACTGCACCAACACCACGACCATTCATGTTAACAGCCCCATCAAACATCATAGTCCATTCTTCTTCCGGGTCAGGCCCTTCAGTGTGAACAGGCTCTTCATGATCTTTTTCTTTTATGAACATGATGTCTTCATCAGGGAAGTCAAATCTCATAGGCTGGTAATCATCGATAGGTTGCTCAGCAAGATAATCAGACAATACACTGCCCTTGACGGCTTTCTGAGAGGTGTACTGAATGTCATATTCCGTGAGGATCATTTGCCATCTTGCAACCCGTCCGGTAAGTGCTGGCTTCTCAAAAATGTACTTAACTGGATCCATCTTTGAAATCAACAGGGTAGTGTGGGTCAACATATACTGCCTTAGTCGGCGAGCAGCCCACGCTAAAGCACAGCAAGTTTTCTCGAGCAGTGAATAACGTTGTTCACAGTCGGTAAACTTTTTGCTTAGGTAGTATATTGCATACTCTTTTCGACCAGACTCGTCATGCTGGCCCAGCACACACCTCATTGACTCTTCTAATACTGTCAAGTACATGATTAGAGTCTTCCCTCAACTGGAGGCATAAGGATTGGAGGCTCTTGTAAGTATTCCTTGATTTTGTCAAAAGCCCTCTGGCAGTCTTCGTTCCACCTGACCGTTTGTTCTTTTCTTAACAACTTGAACAAAGGTTCACAGGTTGCTGTAAGGTGAGATATGAACCGTGAAATGTAGTTCAATCTACCTAGGAACCCCCGAACTTCTTTTTCTGTCTTCGGTGCAGGCATTTCTTGAATGGCTTTAACTTTATCAGGGTCAACTTCAATCCCTTTTTCACTTACAATAAATCCTAGCAGCTTACCAGATCATACCCCGAATGTGCACTTGTTGGGGTTTAACTTCAGTTGGTATTTCCTCAGACGCTTGAATAACTTCAGCAGATTTACCAGGTGGTCTTCTTCTGTGAGGGACTTGGCAATCATGTCATCCACATAACATTCAATTTCTTTATGGATCATGTCATGGAATAATGTTACCATAGCCCGTTGATAAGTGGCACCAGCATTCTTCAGTCCGAATGGCATCACCTTGTAACAGAATGTGCCCCAGGGTGTGATAAAAGTTGTCTTCTCCATGTCTTCAGGTGACATCTTGATCTGATTGTATCCTGAAAATCCATCCATGAAGGAGAACACCGAGAACTGAGTCGTATTATCCACCAATACATCAATGTGAGGTAAAGGGAAGTCATCTTTCGGGCTGGCTCTGTTCAGATCCCGGTAATCCACACACATCCTCACCTTGCCGTCTTTCTTAGGCACAGGTACAATATTAGCAACCCACGGAGGGTAACTAGTTACAGCAAGGAACCCGGCGTCCCACTGTTTTTGTACCTCTTCTTTAATCTTCATTGCCATATCTGGGCGAGTACGGCGCAGTTTCTGTTTTACCGGTGGGCAGTCTTCTTTTAAAGGCAGCTTGTACATGACAATATCGGTGTCCAACCCTGGCATATCCTGATAAGACCAAGCAAAGACATCTATATACTCCCGAAGCATGTCAATCAGTTGTTCCTTTACTGGATCTTGTAAGCAGGCTCCGATCTTAACTTCTTTTACGTCTTCTTCTGTACCAAGATTAACCGTCTCAACCTCCTCCTGATGAGGAGTGATAACCTTCTCCTCTTGCCTTAACAACCTGGCTAGCTCTTCAGGCAGCTCATAGTCTTCTTCAACCCCTTCATCGGCTTGGTTGATTGGATTGTCAAAGTCATACGAAGTCATAGCAGTGTTGTTGTCGGTGCAGTCTGAAAGGCACTCTCTGCAAGGGTTTAGATTGTTTATTTTAGTGATCAATTTTAATCTTGTTTAGAAAAAGTGAAATGAAGTTATCATTTTGGAAAACATTGCCATTTTATTTTTGTACAAAAAGAAAAAATGAAAAACAGTGAGTGGAAAAGGAAAAGACTCATTTGCAAAAGACGTCCGATATTCATTGATTGATATATTTGCACAAAATTACAAGATGCCCGATTACAAAATGAGTCTTGTCATCTTGGGCAAGATGCAAGACTTGATGCATGCTTAAAAATACAGGAAATAATAATTACTTTGCAGGAGTAGCCCTTATAATTTCCTGGGAAGACCAGTTAAGGACTTGGCTCCCCGGGATCCTTGGACGTATCCAGCTCTCCAGGTTGTGGTCGCTTTCCTCCTCATCTTCCAAGTTGTTCACTGCATCCGGGGTGAGCATTCCCCCGCTGACAAAATTGGGCTTCTTGGCAGCCTCTGATTGATCTTGTTGAGTTGGTTTGTAACCCAACCCAAATCTGTCTTCCTTCTTTTCCACGGGCAGCAGCTTGCCCCAGCCTTGGGCAGTACCCTCTTCGACAACCTTCCTGGCTTGCTGATATGACATTATGGAAGTTCCCAGTACAGCAGATGCTTCATTAATGTTTAGGGCCTCAAACCCCTGGCTCATGGTTTCATGGATTTCTCCATCCATTTCAATGTACTTGTACGTAGCCAGATGGCTAACAAAGATGTCCTCTTCCCCACAGATGGTGATGATCTGGCCTTCCAACTCGAATTTCAGCTTCTGGTGAAGGGTAGACGTAACAGCGCCAGCAGCATAGATCCAAGGTCTACCCAACAAACAGCTATAGGCCGGCTGAATGTCCATCACATAGAAGGTAATTTTAAAAGTCTGTGGGCCAATCATCACAGGCAGATCAATCTCCCCAAGCACTGATCTTTTAGAGCCATCGAATGCTCTCACTACCAAATTACTCGGACGCAAAGCCAAGCCATCATTTTCCAGCTTCACTAAGGCTTTCTTTGGTAGAACATTGAGTGATGACCCAGTGTCCACCAGCACATGAGATAGAACAGCACCCTTGCATTCTAGAGTGATGTGTAAAGCCTTGTTGTGGTTACGTCCCTCAGTTGTTAAGTCAGCATTGGTAAAGCCCAGTCCATGGCTGGTATTGACATTTGCTACCACAGTTTCTAGCTGATTAATAGTGATCTCCTCTGGCACATATGTTGCGTGCAGGACTTTCAGTAATGCATTCCTGTGAGCTTCAGAACACATAAATAGTGATAATATGGAGATCTTCGAGGGAGTTTGGTGAAGCTGATCCACCACCTTGAAATCACTTCTCTTTATGATTCTCATAAACTCGTCTACATCTTGTTCAAAAGATGTCTTCTGAGTTTCTTTGATAACTGGCTCTTCAAGCACCACACTTTTTCCTTTTGCTTTGGCAGCAGTTTCTGCTTCAGCATTAGGCCTCTGAGTTTGTGAGGCAAAAAGGCATCCGCTTCTGGTAAAGCCTCCGCCTCCCCCGACATTATCAATTTGTGGAGAAGAGGTTGAAGAATCCAAAGTAATTTTCTCCCTGTTGCAGTAAAGATCAGAGCCATAATGCCAAGGTATGGCATTACTGCTTTCATAGGGAACTGGTCCAAGCACTGTGATAGTAACTGGACTGACTGCTGCGGAGGATGGTATTATGACGGTGTGTGGATCGTAGTAAATTGTGACTGGTGACCTGGCGGGAGGTGCCACTGTTTGTTGCTGAAAGTTGCTATTTGGAGGAACAATTGATGGATCATAGTAGATGGTGACTGCTGAGATATCTTCGTTAATTTCTGCTGATGTTGTAGAAGAAAAGGTTGATGATATTTGATTTGTTGAAGTGATGGACGGAGCCGTTTCTGATGATATTGATGAATCAGTAGGAATGATTGTTGCTGCAGTTGTAGGAGAATCAGGAATTGTTGTCAAAGGAATTGCTGGATTTGTAGGCGCCGTTGTTGAGATCTGAAGGATACCATCTTTGATGAGACCATCTATGCCACTTCTCAAATTATCACACCCGTTGACTGCAATGTTGCAATACCCACAACCGAGCTCACACCCGGGGAACATCTGGCACTCTAGAAGCTGAGCTTTAATTTCAACCAGAGGTGTTCGAATCTGTGCAACACTGGTGATCAAAATAGAGTGCTTGCCCTCCTCAATGGAATTAATCCTTGGCCCACCATGGTTAGGCATAGGATTCTTGTTGACATTTGGAGGGGGTGCGAAGTTGAGGGCTTTAGAATCCACCAGATCTTGTACTTTCATTTGTAAAGCCCTGCATTTCTCAGTATTGTGGCCAGGTGCATTGGAGTGGAAAGCACATCTGGCGTTGACATCATAATTCCTTGGAAGATTGGAGGGATCTTATGGTGCCAATGTCCTTAATTCAACCAAGTTGAGTTTCAGGAGTTGTGGCAATAAGGCAGCATAAGGCATAGGGATAGGGTCAATCACCCTATTTGCCTGTGACGGTCTTTGCTGAAAAGGTCTTTGTTGTTGATTGCTGTTGTTGTTGTAGGCTCTTTGTGACGGATACTGAACTTGTTGTTGATAATGTGGTTGCTGTTGTGGTTGATATGCTGGTTGCTGAGGAATCGGAGCTGGAATAGTGACAGCTGCCACTGATCTATGAACATACTAAGGTCTGCCCCTGTTGGCATGAATGGCATTTGTCTCACCGGTTCTTCTAGGTCCCACAAAAGGCTTCCTGGGATTACTGGACGAACTCGCACCGTTATCAGAAATCTTACCCATCTTCAAAAGGCTTTCAATCCTTTCCCCAGCTATGACTACGTCAGCGAAACTGGTGGAAGAAAAGGCAGCTAGCCTATCAATATATGTTCCTTGCATAGTATTCATGAACATGTCGGCCATTTCTCTTTCCGACATGGGTGGCTGGACAGCAGCAGCAAGCTGTCTCCACCTTTGGGCATATTCCCTGAAGCTTTCCCTGGAGGATTGAGACATTCCCATCAGGAGGGTCCTGTTAGGAGCCATGTCTAGATTGTATTGGTACTGCCTGATGAAGGCTTCAGCTAAGTCCTTCCAGCATCTGATAGTAGCTCTGGTCAAGTGTGAATACCACTCTCTTGAAGCTCCAGTCAAGCTGTCTTCAAAATAGAACATCCACAGCTTTTCATCCATGGTATATGCTTTAAGTCTTCCCAGGAAGGACTGTAAGTGAGTTCGTGGACAGGAAGTTCCATTGTACTTCTCGAAGCACGGGGGTTTAAACTTGTGGGGAATCCTTACCCCATCCACTAACCCCATATCCATTACATCGAAGCCTAAGGAATTTTGGGACTCCAGAGATCTCAACTTCTCAGCAATTTCATCAAACCTCCTATCATAGACCTCATCCCCAGCTCCCATTACAGTAAACTGCTCCTCTTGAGGATCTTCTTGCAAGATCCTGCCTGCAGCAGTATTGCCCGGTACATTCCTTGGGATGTTGACTTCCGGATCTAGATGAGGTCCAAATACTGGTGGGTTAACATGAGGCTGACCTCCATCATTGTTACTAGTCCCTCCAGTCCCAGGATGAGGTTCCTCGGGGTTTTGTCTTTCTACCAATGCCCTTAACCTCTCTTGACTTTGGGCCAAGTTAGTCATTGCAGTCATGAATTGAGCCATTTGGTTTCTCATCTCCACTCTTTCGTTAGCCATCTGAGTTCTGACCTCTGTCAGGTCCTGCTGTAGTCGATCCATTTGGATACCAGGAAGGTTGTTGCGAGTAGGATACCGGTGCGGACGGTTGAGAGGGAACACCCGGCGGCGAGCAATAATTCTTGAACCACAACAGAGTTAGTAACAAACAAACTAATAACAAAAACCTACAAAACAAAACAAAAGTTAGTATGCAATGCAGTATGCTTATTTGTTTTCCAAGGTATCCGGCTTGGTTCTTGGTTTTGACCTTTCCAGACCTTGAGGAAGATGCTTTTGACTTTGTTGAGAAAAGAAACCCCAAAATAGAAACAAACTAAAATATATTACAAAATAGTGAATCATACATAGTTTGTTTTTACAATATATGCCCTTAAAGGGTCAAAATACAACATAAAAGAAAAGTACATCAAATGAAAACAACAACAATCAAAAAGGTCAGATATCTAGCCCAAACTCATCCTCCTTAACCTCCTTCAAAAGTGCCTCAGTCACCGGACCAGCTGGATGCTCTGTGATGTTTCTGATGAGGAGGTTTCTGGTGGCAATAGCAGTGGTCAGCTTCTTGTGCTTGTCCTGGTCCTTTGACCTCTTCAAACCAGCCCTAAGCTTCAACTCTGAAATCTCCTTCTGGGCTGCCAGCAGAGCTTCTTGCTGCTTCTTTTCAATGGCCTCTAACTGCTTAATCCTGGCTTGAGTTCTCTGATCTTCTTGAGTACGGGCTTCAGTGATCCTGACCCACCTAGCCTGACTCTCTTGCAGATAAAGATCAGTCCTAGCCTTCTGAAACTTGGCCTCTTTGCAGGCATTCTTCAATATTTGTTCTCTAGCTCTTGCTTTCTTGATGTAGTCCTCTGTTTTCTCAATCTTGGCCAGATGCTCCACCCTAAGCTTCTCCAACCTTTCAATGTCCAGACGACCATCACTCCTTTCCCAAAGAGTCTTCTTCAGATCTTGAGACAGATTCTCATTCCTCTCCTTCAGCTTCTCAAACTCTTCCAGGCTGACAGTGGCTGATGGCTATACTGTAGATGGTCCAGGTGTGTCCTCCAAAGTGAAGGGCATTCCAGTAATCTGAGCTCTAGCATGAAACCATTCATAATACTGAGCTGAAGCCACATTATTGCACCTCCCAAGAATGGCCATCCCTTTGGTCTGGATGTTGTCCCAAGCCCAGGATGCTTGTCTGACAACAGCTAGATTAGGCTTTATCTCACAATACAGGGTTTCAGCTAAGTCTTGCACTCTAGGAGGGTGGACCAAAGCATAGCCCATTTGTCTCTTAAACAGCAAAGGATTGTAGTTGATGCAACCCTTCACTCCTACTAGAGGTACATTGGGGTACTGCCCACAGCTAGTGATTATGTCCTTGCCCTTGGTGCTCTGGGTGCACCATCTGATGTCATTTGAAGTCAAAGCAATAAGTCTCTTAGCCCAATTCTTCTGTTGGTGGGGATTCAGGAAGGCATCAGTCCTAGGTAAGTGTTTGAGCAGCCAGGTGTGAAATAGAGGAGCACAACATCTCACCAACTTTCCTCTTTGCTTCTCATTCCTCTGATGAATGGAATAATATAAATCTCCCAGCAAGGTGGGTACTGGGTTCCTCAGAAGGAAAAGATGAATGGCATTCTTGCTGATAAACTTGGGCTCATCTGCAAATAGTATAACCCCATATATACTGAGGGCTAACAATGCACAAACTGCCCTCCATTCTCCCAAGGAGGCCTTCAGGATGGCCTGAGAAGTCAAGAAATCCAAGTGTAGACCAGGGATCCCAGCCTTTGTTGTCATATTCTGCTCAATCAATATAGGCTCTAGGTACAGTGCCTTTGCCACTTCTCCATTACTGGGAGAAGTCATCTCTAGGTTGAAGGGGACACCACCCCTGACAGGTACTCCAATCAATGATGAGAACTCCTCCAGCAGAGGTCCTAACTGAAAGTTCTGGAAAGTGAAGCATCTCAAAGGAGGGTCATAAAACTGTAGGCAGGTGTGGATCATACTCCTCTGAGAAGGGTCCAGGTCCATAACCATATCAAGGATGCCTCCATAATGCTCTCTGAATAATGGGATGTGGTCTGGAGTGATAACTGCCTGGACCTGCCTGATACCAGTCAACACAGGCTCAAAGAAATGGTATGAAATGTTGCTTTTCCTGGGAGGAGCCATGATTGCTGAAGGCAAGTGCTGATGAAGATCAAGACTGGTACTGGAGATGAGTCACTGATAGGCTGATGCTGGTGATGAAGGCAACTGAAGCAGGCAGCTGATGAAGATAGCTGAAGCAGATAACTGATGAACAGAGGTCTATGCAGATGAAGGGGTCAAAACCAAGCCAGATGTAATGTGGATACCCTGAAAAACAAATAAACAAATGTTAAATGATGCAAATGATGAGTATGCAAATGATATGCAAGGGTTTGTGATCAAGCTGGATCTGATTAACTGTCTTGATATAAGTCCATGTATGTTCAAGAAGTCCAGATGGAGGTTCAGAAATCCAGTAACCAAGGTAGGGGGACTCAAATAAAAAGTCACATGTCCATGGTTTAAATCACAAGAACTGTCCAAAATGAGGTACTCTTAATCAAAACAAGCATCAGGGTATGATGTGGCCAATGGTACCTGCAAACCTGTAAACAGCCCAACCCCCTCACAGGTGGTGTTCTAAAACAAGGATCCTCAGACTTGGATCAGTTATGAGAAGTGTAAACACTTCTAACCCGGAGGTACAGTGTTTACAATAACCATAAAAGATCCTCCTCTAATTCACCTCAGTTTCTGAAGGTCATAATAAAGGTCATCCAAACTTAGCAGGCTTCCCAGATAGCCCTAGCACTACAGGAAATCCGTAGCACAGAGTTCTCAAGAAGAAACCCACATCTGAACCGTGTTTCATATTCCCGCACCAGACCGAAATGGAATGGGAAAGAACATGAACCACTCTAGCCTAGGTGTCACTCAGGTCCCAGGTATAGGACCTTAAACTCTCAGTAGAACCCCACCCACCAAAACAAAAACCAGATCCAGCAAGATGACAGTATGACAGTATGATGTATAAAGCTGTAAAGAAAGCAATAAATAACTGTACATAAAGCAGTAAATAAAGCAAATATATAAACACAATTAGCACATAACACCCCAGTAAACACAAATCAAACAAGCTCTAGGAGGAACCCACAAAAAGAACCAGAAGCCCTGGTTACAGTATAAGGGTCCCCAGCAGAGTCGCCAAGTTGTCGCTCCCACCAAAATGACACCTGGTCAGAAGGGGTACAGACGCGAACGGTCGGCGAAAGAGAAGGAATGAATAGAGTCGCCAGCTAGGCATTTTTATCCCGAAGGAAAGGTAATGCTGCATAAACCTAGGAAAAGATATGGATAAGACGGTTGCGAACCAGAGAAACTGAGAAAGGGGGTTGGTTACAACCTGGGAAGGTATTAGCACCCAGATTGTCCGCCGTACTCGACGGGATCCACGCTTAAAAGATTTGTGTTTTAAAGGGGTAGTGTCAGTGCAATCTGTGTATCAAAGCTGGAAAGAATACAAGTGTCAGTGTCAAAGAAAAGTGAAGTGAATAAAAGAAGTTTCAGTGCAAGGAAAGAGTGTGAAGCTCAAGACTATGAGGCTTAAAGAGTAATGCTGGAAGGAGGGGGAATATACGGAGACTTTTGTTTGATAACTGTTAAGTTATGCCTACGTATCCTCTCGTGTAATGAGGAAGTCAGAACACTGTAGTTCGACTCAAAGAGACTGAAAGATAAATTGACTGTGAACTGCTTGCTTGTCTATGCTCAAGTGTGTGACCTGTCTGGCTCAGGTGCTGACTGTCTTGCATTAGATGGAAGAAGCAAGTTCTCGTTTGTGAGTGAAGATGATGAGAAAAGAATCCCGGAGGAGACGATTATTGTTTGTTTTTGAGTTTTCAATCTTTTATTGCTTTTTTGAAATTTGTCATAAGTTAATGAGCTTAAGCCTAGA
This sequence comes from Lathyrus aphaca, assembly GCA_963966055.1. Taxonomy (NCBI): domain Eukaryota; kingdom Viridiplantae; phylum Streptophyta; class Magnoliopsida; order Fabales; family Fabaceae; genus Lathyrus; species Lathyrus aphaca. The sequence continues at coordinate 408,439,946 of OZ014523.1, forward strand.
CCAATGGGTTAGTAAACTCATCACATCCTCCCTTTGATTAGGGGTAATGAGAATACCTTAAGTATGAAGTAAGCACCTCACACTTAATCACCATGGTGTAGGATTAAGATCATTAACCTACTTGTGATTATTTAGATGTTTTTGGTGGTTTTTGTTTAGTGTTAAGTAATGAGTTTAAGCCATAATCAAGGATTTAATGGACCCATTACACCATCCTAATAGAAGGATAATAGATGAGAACATTTAAGCTGAGAAAGACTCCTCAACTTAATCCATGATTAGGGATTAACCTCATGACAAAACAAAGCCTTTATTAGATGGATTTTAGTTAATGATAAGATGAAGAAGTGATTTTTATGGTTTGTAAGACAACTTGAGGGGGACTTGTCCATTAACACTAGGGTTAGTCCTTCTTAACCAATTAAGGAAGAATTAGAACCCTAATGCAAGGCCCAAGTTACAAGCTTGATGTCTTAGTGATTATTAGATGAATTGATTAAAGGATTTAAACACATTAAGGGTTTAACACTTAGGATTAAAGTTATACACTCCATCCTAACAGAAGGATGCAGGCATAAGCTTAATCACAAAGCCTTAAAGCCTTTAGGGTTTAGTCCCTGATTATGAGATGAGAAGAGAAGACTCAAAGATGACACAAAGGTAAAACTAAATGGGGGACTAATCAAACCCTAATTGTTATCATGCTTGGGTATTCCTAGGGTTAATGAGGTTTGCAATAAGATCTTCAGAGAAACCACCAGGAAGGAAGCAGATGAAAGGAGAAAGAAACAGAGAGAAGCAAGACAACTTGCTTCACTTAAGAAAACAAGTTGCTTGAAGGAAGAAAGTAGGAAAGAGCATGAATGAGCAAGCTCACTCAAAGGCAAGATAAAAATGCAGCAATGATGCAAGAGAGGGATGAGAAGATATTGTGAGAAGTGAAGGCAAATTCACTTCTCAAATTACTTACCACCTGAAAAGGTTAGCAAAAGAAATGAGATGCAATGCAAAATGAGATGAAATGTCATGATGCAAACCAAAGTCAGAAGCATAAGCATGATGTTAATGATGCTAAGAGATGATGCAAACACATGACAAGAGATGATAATGATCAAACAAGCATAAGGATGCAAATGAAGCATGCTTTGAACCATGAATGTACAAGAAAAGTGTATGAAATGCAATGGACATACAACATGGCAAATGAAAGATGCAATGATCAAACATGATTCTAATATGTCCTAATATGTATTATGAATCATGTGGATGCACAAAATGTCATGGCAAGTCAATGGATGCAAGCAAATGAAAGATGGATGCAAAGGAAAGCACAAATTAGGGTTTATGATCCACACACAAAGCAAAATTCAAAATCAGAAGCATATGACATGATAAAAAAAATGAAAATACAATCAAAGATACCCTAAACCTATACAAGTTCACTGCCCAAAGGAGGGGACTCAACTCTTATCCTAGTGAAAGTTATGAATTTCTCAAGACAATTAGGGTTTTAAGGTACCTCATCATGAAAATGCAAAACAAATTGAAAATGCAAGATCAAATCAAACCAAATTTTATCCTATAAACTACATGCTATGTAGGATGCAATGCAAAAAGAACCATCATCAAACTCTCAAAGGTTAGGCAGAATGAATTTTTTAAAGTTTGAACCAAAATATTGCCTTAAAATGAATTTAATTCCAATGAAAATGATCAAAAGGCATCAAGAACAAAAAAGAAATTTGGTTTGAGGGTTTGATAATGTTTCTAAATGTTTCTAAATGCAATGTGAATTTTTTTGTGATTTTTAAATACCTAAATGTATTTTTAATTAATTAATTTCCATTAACTAATTAAAAATAAACATTTAAATTATTTAAAAATGATTTTTAATGCAAAAAATAAAAATAAAAATATTTGTGGGTTCTAAAAATTAATGAAATCTTTGACAAAAATTTTCATAATTTTTAAATGATTTTTGCTATTTTAAATAATTCGTATAAATAAATGCAAAGAAAATGAAAATAAAAATTAGAATAAATGAAAGTATGCACAATGGAGAGCTGAGATTCATTCTGGGGAAGGGAGGTTTGACTGCGCGCCAGATCCAATGGACATAATTCAAACTGACTCAATTAAACTAAACTTAATTAATTAATTTAATTTAATAGGATTAGGGTTTAATGAAGTGATCCAAGCCATCCAAACACGCGGGAGTCAATGAAAGTCAAACAGATCCATGGTCCAGATTCAAACTTTACCCTAAACGTGATTAATGACTTAATGACTTTCAGGTGGCCGGAAATGACCTCCGGTCATCTTCTCCGGCCACCTCCCTCCCTGAAAATTGCTAACTCACTCCCTAGGTCACTAAAACTTAATCTCTCTGCCCAGAATCCAACCCCATACATCATACAACAAGAATCATCAATCAAAACACATTTATTTTTCGTATCAAGGCTGAATCGAATCAAAATGTTTTTAGGTCAAAAAATTTCAAAAGCTTCATACATACTCAATACTTAACCATTTGCAAAACTAAACATATCAGCATGATCAGCACATCACATAGATTCATTTAGGAACTTAAAAATGCATTTCTGGAAAAAAAGTTCTTGAGCTCACCTGAAATGGAGCTTTCAATCCAGGAGCTTTATGCCTGCTTCTTTGCTTCAAAATGGCTCCAATGATCCTCTTGATGAAGCTTTGAAGCTTGGTTGGAGTTTAAAGTGGTTGGTTTGTAAGTTTGATGAAGTTCTGTTCAGTGAGGGGTGAGAATCGTGTTTCTGATTGAGGTGGTTTCAGGGACAAATGAGGGTTGGGAAATGATCAGGGGAACATGCTGAGTGATTCTATGATGTTTGTTTTGGTGTTTGTGTCTTGTGTGATGAGTTTCGAAGGAAAGTGCATAAGAGGTGAAATCTTGAAACTATGGCTTATGAGAGAGATCAGGCTTAGTTGTGTTATGTGTTGAGTCACATTTGGTACATGTATCACACTTGGATAGGTCAGAGGAGTTGGTGTGGCCTAGCTTGATTGGTATGGCCCTTTTTGCAAAAAGTCAAGTCTAGGTGTAAGAGAGGTATGGGTCAATGGCAGGCCAAGGACAAAGGGGTGTCCTGCGCAGCAAGGATTGAGGAGAGCCATGGAATCAGTCTTGAGGCCAATTAGCAAGTGGATTAGGGTTTGTGAGAGGTTTTGCAACTTTGTGATCTTTTGGCCCTTTTGTGATTACTTGAAGCATAGGTCATGAAAATGGACAAGTCTTTGATGCATTCTGATTTTTAGGCATTGGTTTATGTTTTTTCAAAGGTTAGAAGTCCATTTGAAGTCACAATTTGCCTTGGCAAGAGGTTTTGCAACTTTGCCTCTTTGGTGCCAAACTTGAAATTATGTGATTTTCCTCAACTTTGACAAGCCATAACTTTTGATCCAAAATGAATTAGAATGAGTTCTTGTACTTTTTGAAAAGGGAATGATCCATTCTACAACTTTCATGACCAAAGTTTTCTCATTTGAAGCATTTTTGAATCAATTTGAGGAGGTTGAAAAACTTTCCCAAAATGGCAAGTTTACATTACAAGTCACTTTCCCAAAAAGGCAATTTTGCAAATGACTTAAAATTCTTCAATCTTGTGAACTTCTAACCTCTTATTTGATCAAATAAAGATCATAGACATCCAAAATGATGAAGAACACCCTTTGGTTGGGTCATTGGGGGCCTCAGATGCCCTGATTTTGCACTGACTTGCTCAAGAAGTCAACTCTTGATCAGATGCCTTCCCCATGGAATTTCTTCATGAAAATTGGTATGCATGATCCCTATACCCTATAGAGACCAATAGAAACAAGAATGACCAAAAATTTTGGAGTTATGGCCTCTGAAACCAAAACCCTAATTTTAGGTCATCTGTGTAGTTAAACCTGGCTCTGCTTCCATGCCTTTCTCAGTTCTTGTGATTCTTTGACTTTCTTGACTTGGTGAGGATATGATATGATGTTTGAACATAAATAGACCCCTTTAAAGTGATTGATGACCTTTGGAGTGGCTCAAATAACTCTTGGATTGCTCAGATCACAAACCCTAGTTGCAGATGACTTAGAAGCAATGCAGTGAATCAAAAATGTGGTATGAGATGCTATGATTGAATTCATGCATATGAAAAGATCACAAGCCATGGTGTGAATGGGTGAGGGAAAATTTGGGGTGTTTACAATTACTGACTGGAAGTTCTTCACATCACTACGGATAAGTTTTTGTTGTTACTTCGATAATGAGGAATTCGACAAAGGAAAATCTGATAGAAGGACTTTGGATTTGAATTTTAAATCAACTTAATATAACTAAGAGACACACTGTTTCGTCAGTTGAAGAGCAGTTTTGTATGAATAACTATTTCGTTTGATAAAGGGGACGTGGAAGGTTTTCAGAAGACGTTAGCATGCACAATGCCAAGTGGCATTTGTCTAGGATTTGACTATTGTTCGACGGTTATGATATTTGTATATAAATAGGATAGTTTGCTTTGTGAAAAGGGGTGAAAAATATGGTACAAATTCCTGTAAGATTACTCAAGTACTCATGTGTAAAGAGAAAAGAGAGGTTATTTTGGAAATGTATGTATCAACACCAATTTTATTTCAAGTTATAAAAGCTTTAAGTTTTATTTAAATCTTTTGTTCTTTGTTTCTCCTTTACATTCCATTCACATTTCCAGCAACTTTATATTTCAATCAATTTATATTCAAGCAATTTTTTACCTTCATGTCAAACTTTACTTTTCTTTTATTAAAGCCTTCAAACACGTTAGTTGATTCAAATATACAAACACCTTCAACGTCAATATAAATAAAAATAATTGTTCTACTCTAGAACATTTCGACAGAAACATATAAACACTAAGTTTAGATTATTCTTCGTTTGATTCTTAGCACGCGACGTCCTAGGACTTGTTTGGTTGGTCCTGTAAGTCACCCTTTTTTAAGAGATTTGGTTAACCAGAGGTTGTTCGCCAGAAACACCAGCGAATAGTGCCATATTTCCATGTTTGAGGATGAATATCTCCCATTTCCATGGATGAATTTGGGAGATCTTGTGCTCAAATGAAAGAAGACACATCAAAGCACAAGTTTGATGTTTGATTCAAGATGAACTAAGGTCTTGAGATACTTCAAAAATGGAAATGAACATGATCACATGTGACTACATATGGGATAGAAAAAATATGCACGCATGCCTGGCAGGATTCCCAAGGCCAATTCAGTCTCGTGGTTCCCTCTTTGATGCCTCGTATCTTTTCAACCTTTGATCAAATGAATTTTTGCCCAACATGAAAGTTGTAGAGAACATGGAAATGAACAACTTTCATGTTCAACATTTTTTAATTTGGAGCCTTCTTGATGGAGATAACTGGCTGGACATTTGGCACACCACCTGTTTTATGAATTTCCTGGCCTCTAGCACGCCCATGACCTAGCTTCTAGGAAAGTTGCCCTACTTTTGTCAAACTTTGATAGGTTATATCTCACTCAATTTTGATCCAATAAAGATGTTCTTGCTATGGATTTGAAGCTCAAGATATGCTCTTTAATTGGCTCAACTTAGGCTTGAAGTTGAAGCCTTGATCTTGAAGAAAGAGGCCTTGCAAATATGTGCAAAAATGGCATAAACTTGCCATAAATAGAAACCTTAAGTTTCTATTTTAGGCAGGTTTATGATTTCTTGATGTTTCCTTGACTCTCTTGACTTTTCTTGATCAATTTTCAACCATTGAACATATTTAATGTGTGGATCATTATTTTGACCTCAAAAAGCCAGGAGTTGACTTTTTCCTCTGCACAATTGACTTTCCCCCAATTTCTTGATTTTCAAGTAACTGATCAATTGGAGACCTTCTGAAATGATTCAATAGACAATGATCCATCCCTTGAAACTTGACATCGTGTGGAAAATAATGAAATCAAGTTTGAACCAAAATTTCATTAGGAAGCTCTTTAAATCAGAAACCCTAATTTGGGTCCCTTTTGTTATGAGATATTGCACTGCTTGAACTTCTTGATCAATCCACTTTTTCTGATGACTTGAGGATTCAATTAAGATTTTGTAGACCATAAGAGACCCATGAGGCTTATTGGGAGACACTTGGCTCTTAGTCCTTGACTTTGAATGACCATAACTTTGCAAATCAACTTATCACACACCTTAGGCCTCAACTAATGAATGTATGCTTTCTTTTCTCTTGATTTTAATGCAATGCGATGTAAGAGCATGGTATGCCAAATGTTATGAAAATGAGAGAGAAAATTTTAGGGTGTTACACTAGCCAATTCACAATCTACCGTCGTTTATGTCGGTTAGGGTCTCAATGGTGGGGTGAAATGCAACTTATATCATGTGTACTGAAGGTTTTCATTTATCATTTATTTAGTGGTTAAAAATTCAAATTTATAATTTACTATAAATGTATTATAAATGTATATAAATGTATTCTAAATGTATATAAATTTATTCTAATAATAAATTCAAATTTATCATTTACTATTAATGCATTCTAATAATACATTCTACATATTTTTATTTACTATAAATATAATATAAATGTAATGATAATATAAATGTAATATATTCTACACATTTTTTATACAATTCTTTATCATTTATATTAGAAAAATAAAAGGTTGTGATTTTGTGATGCTTGAATAATATACATTTTTTATATTTCTTACTAATTATTTATATATTCAATTAATAGATATTATTGAATAATTCCTCCACGAGAACAATTTCCTACAAGAGGTTTGGATGGTGCTCCAAGTGAGGATATTGGATGGTATTTTGGAACGCCTGAACCTGGAAGTCGTAATAATGTTTGTTACAAACTTTGTAATCTAGTAATAAAAGGTGGAATTACGAGATTGAAGCAACATATAGCATACATAAAAGGGAAAGTTGCAGCATGTGGTAGAGTAACAAATATGGTTAGAGAAAATATGATGAAACTTTTACTTGATTCAAAAACGAAGAGAAATGATTTTAAGAGAAGAAAAGAAGAATTTGAAGAGCGTTTAATAGGAGATGATGAAGATGCAGATGAAAATGAGAATACTCTTATTGATGATCAATTGAGATATGCAACACAAGAAAGCCTTAGATCACAACGAGAATGGGAAAATATGCAAAAGTTCAGACGAGAAACAAGAGCTTTTGAAAATGTATATGAACATGGTGGAAGCTCTCATGTCAGTGTTAGTGGGGCTGAAAGGCCAGAAGATATCTCTTTTTCTTTGAGATCTACTAATATTGATCTTGTTAAGAACAAAAGTATGAAACAACCAGAGCTGGTAAAGGATTTTTGAAGACTTGGAGAAAAAGTCTTAGAGAGACTGTAAGTAAATTTATAATTTACGAACATTTGCTTATGAATTTATCTAAGTCTCCTTGGTTGCATAATTTGATTTATACTGCTTCTGAAGTGGGAAAATCCAAATGCTCAACTCCTTATGTAATCTCAAATGTTTACTTAGAAGCTGAATATAAGGAAATGTTGGAGTGGATAAATGGTATGAAAACAATTTGGCAAGAAAGCAGAGCAACAATAATGTGTGATGGTTGGACAGACGGTATCAACCATACTCATATAATGAATTTCTTGGTATATTATCATAAAGGTAATGTATTTTGGAAATATGTCGTTGCTTCTGATGTTGATAGTAGAAACACAAACTACTACTTTCAGTTGTTGGATAAAGTTGTGGAAGAAGTGGGTGAAGAGTATGCAGTTCAAGTGGTAACAAACAACGAAGATTCATTAAAAGCAACTGGTCAAAAGTTAATGGACAAGAGACCACATTTATATTGGTCTTCTTATGCAGCTCATTGTTTAGATCTTTGCTTAGAGGATATAGGAAAAAAAGAAAAAAAATACAAAAATTTATTAAGTGAAGCAAAAATGGTGACAACCTTCATCTATAACCACACGTATATTGTGAGTCTTATGAAAAAATATACAGTTGGTAGAGATATTGTTCGTCCTGGTGTTACTCGATTTGCAACACAATTTTTACAACTTCAAGCAATTGTGAGACAAAAGGAAGGTCTTGAAAACATGTTCAATTCTGAAGAATTTAGAAAAACAAAATATAGTATAAAAAAAAGGATTGGGATATGATGCAAGGAAAATTGTTATGAGTAGGGACTTTTGGAGTAAGGCTAATGATATATTGAAAGTATTTGACCCAATTGTAAAAAAATTGAGGCTAGTTGATGGTGATGAGAAACCAACAATAGGTTTCATATATGAATCCATTGATCGAGCAAAATAAGCAATTCAAAAAAATTATTGTTATCATTCCAAATATAATGACATCATTGACAAGCTTTGGAAATTCATGCACTCCGATCTTCATTCTGCTGGTATGTCAATATATTTTATAATTTTAATTTTGTCATGACATTTAAATTTATAATATCATATCCTCAATAATTTATTTTTACTTCTAGGTTATTTTCTTAATCCACAATTTCAATATGGAATTGAACATGGAAGAGATGTGTATAAAGAAACGTTTAATGGGAAAACTAATGTAATCATGAAGATAGAAAGACGCGTGGATGATCAAATCAAAGCTCTAAACCAAGTAAGTAATGTATATTATATTTTGATATGTTAAATTATTTATTAAGAAATTTATTTATGTACTGCTATATTTTGTTATATAGCTAACACTTTTTATAGAAAAGAGTGAAATGTTTGGTACGCCTCTAGCTCAAAAATCTTGGTCTAAGATGGATGCAGATAAACTTCAAGTTTTTGTATAAGTTTTTATAAATATACTTTATTTTTTAATATAACCAATAATTTTAGTTTTTCCTAATTTGAAAATCCCAATGGTGGAAATACCATGGTTCATGTACTCCTGAGCTTCAACGTTTGGCTATGAAAGTTGTTTGTCAAACAACCTCTGCCCCAAACTATGAGAGAAATTGGAGTACATTTAGCTATATCTACATAAAGACAAGAAACAGATTGAAGTATAAAAAATTGCATAAGCTTGTCTTCACACATTACAACATGAAATTGAGAATGAGTGATAAATTAAGAAAGAGTCGGGAAGAAATATAAGCAAATTTTGATCCGATAAATCTTGACTATATATTTCAAGAAGATCTGTTATCTCATTGGATAAAAGAGAGGGAAAATCCATTATTGGATGGAGTTCAAAATGCATAATGGTTTTCGATATTTGATACAGATAATGAAAATGTTAATGATAATAGTGAATCTAATGAAAGTGGTGGTGGCTTAAGTCCACCAAGCGGAAATAGTGGTGATGGTGGTGGTAATAATGTGGATAATGAAGGTGAAGGTGATGGTTGTGACGAAGAAGGAGATGATGGTGAACTTGATCCATATCATGAAACACCACCAAATTATAGGTGTTATAGAAACTTGACTAATATGGATCGTTCTGACAACTCACTACTTGAGACAAGAGGAAATGTGTCACACTCTGGAAGAAAGAGGAAAAGAAAACAAAATGTTTCACTTGAAGATTCTTCCTCTTTTAGTATTGCTCATAGTTTTAATGATTTTGGGATTGGCGATTCATCACAAAGTAGTCAACAATCTTATCCATTTATTTACTAATATTCATATTTCAACTCTTATAACCAATGTCCTAGTGATCAAGCTCTTCCTTACTACCAACAATCAATGAATGATCACAATCTTTATCATCAACAATCAAATGGTGATTTTTTTTTGTTATGTCTTTGGACAAGGAGCTACACAAGATGATAGTCAGAGTGAAAATACAAGTTATGCTCCTTCACGTCATTTCACTATGTGGTATAGCAAGAGACACATAATTATATTTTCAAACATTTTAATTTATATTTAGTTAACTATATGTATAAAATGTCTTAATTTTAGATTCAATTTAAAGGTACTAAGTAGGAGTTTCATCAATTTTTTTTGTAGTGAAGACATCTGTGTGACAAAATGATGATGTTTGTCGCCATCAAGATTGCAATATATGACATTAATATGTTTGTATCTATAGTCCTTTTTATTTTAAATAAATTATAACTTATATTATGTACTTGAAAAATTACTTTCTACCAACTTATGTTTGTTTAATCTTATAATATTATTGATAATATTTGTTTTATTAGAATTCAATTTAAATTGTACATAAATATGATACAAAATAGTCTAAAAGTAGTCTAAAAAGAATTAAAACTAATACACAATTATAAATATAAGAAATATAAATAATTACAATAATTTTAAAAAAAAAATTATATCTAATGCGTGTATAAAATAATTTTACACTACAACCGCTGCAATGCGCAAAGCAGTGACTACATTACTCGCAATCGTATTCGCAGTTATAACCGCAATTTAAAAACATATTCTCACAGTTGGGTTTTGGAAGTAATGGAAGTTAAAGAGTTGAAACTAAGTAATATTTCTTCTTTAAGATTAGATGTGTCGCGAGGTGGAATGTTACATATTCTACTACTATATGAATACTTAAAATTTTGTGTTAATTTGCCCCAAATGTGAGACATGGAGACAAAAATTTAGGAGCAAATTTATTATTTCCACGCTTATTGATTTCTTTATATTACAGATATAAAAATGATCACAATAAATTATCAATAGAATTTCTGTACTCCAATAAATTATAACAAAAAGAATGAAGAATGTGAATAATATACTGAACCGAAAATACCAACCTATATACAAACATAGCCGTATCTATCACGTATTCATCGTATACTTTCCGTATAAAACTAAGTTCTAACAAATAAAAACAACAAAAATCTCTCCTCTAGAAACTCAAACAACCAAATCCCAGAAACAACAAAGACAAAAACAACGAGACCACATGTCTTCGACCACCATAGCTTGAATCTCTATCCCTCGAAGTAGTAGCAGTACCATTAAAATTCGGATTAGAACCATAAAGCTCCTGAATCCCTTTAATATCATCCTCCTCAAGTTCAACCTTCCTCGTTCTTGAACTTATCGTAGGATACATAATAGCCCCTTCAACAGACGAATGTCCTAACCCTAAAACATGACCTATTTCATGAACAGCAACAGATTCCAAATCAATAGCGTTAGACAAAGATGACTCCGTTACATCTCCGTTAACCACCCAGTCCTCCGCTTTATCTAAATGGAACCTTCCGTCAGTTGGTGAAAACGCGTGTGCTAACGTACCTAAAACTCCGTCAAATGGTTCTCCGTCTCCGTGATCACCACTGTAGAATCCTATTTTAATATTAGCGCCTCGATACGACGTAGCTTCGGTGAATGTTATAGTTGTTACTTTCGACCATTGGTTAAATGCGTTTGCGAAAACTTGTTTCGTTGCGTCGTCGAGATTCTCGTTTGGATCGAATGCGTAGGTTAGGGTTTTTGTTCCTGCCGGCCACCGTGGCTTGCCGGGGAAGAAAGCGTAGTGTGCGACTGTGTGGAATTTTGTGTCGTTGAACTTGCCGGAGTTCATGGAGGTTGTTCCGTTGATGATATCAGCCACGCCGCATCGTGGTTTGACGATGTAGTTCATTGTTGAGTTATCGAGTTCGCCGGTGATGTTGAGGTTGAAATTCTTCTGGTAGGCGCGTACGGCGGATTCTAAGGCGTCGTCGAAATCATCTGTGAAGTTTAACGGTGGCGCGTTGGGGATGTAACCGAAATGTTGAAAGTAGTTTTTGAGTTTGGAGAGTCCGTCATATGCTTTGCCGCGAGAACAGCCGGTGAAGTTTCGGTATCCGTCCCACGCGCCTGGTGGCGCGTTGTTAGACATCCATGTTGGGATTTCGGATGGATTAGGAAACAAACGAGCTGAAACCGAAGTTAATGTGATGCTAATTAGTGTTAATAATTGTATAGCAAAAATATGGTTGTAATAACGTTGGTTTTGGGTAATCATGTTTTGCTATGGAAAATTATTACTATATCAATTATGTAATGAGAAGATATATGATGGTTTTGGTATAAGTAATGTGATTTATGAGGTATGTGACAAGTATTTGCATCTAGATGTATATATTATATGATGTGAAATTGTGGAAAAGTACATTGGAGTCTTCGTCAACTATGTTGAAAAGGTTTGTGTCTTGTTTGAATGATTCGTGAGGAAATGTAAGGTACATGGAATAAGCATTGCTATTGGAAACTTCGAAATTGTTTGTTGAGGACACGCTGAGCGATATAATATAATATAATATAATGTTTAATAATGTATATGAAATAATTAACAATCGTGTATATATTAAACAAAGAAAAACAGTTACATATCGAAGGTGTTGTTTGACTTTGATACTTTAAATGCATTGTGTTGTATGTTCGATTCTAGTTTTTGGAGTATTAGTTTATTCTCCAAAGTTCAACAACTCTATTGAATTACGTAATATGATAATTGATGCGAATTGAAAGTTCGAGGAGGAAGAGAATTTACAGATCCTCTTCATCTATATATCTATTAATGAAAGATATTAGCACGCTATCTATTCTCTTTTTCAATTTAATTACACTATAAAAAGAATAAATAAGTATTTTACAAATAGGGCAAATATAGCTTTAATTTATGCAATGATATTGATATGTGACATTTAAATTTATTTTTCTCATTTTAAATACACTTTTTTTTGTCATGTTTTGTTTCGGAATATGTAGTTGATGAATGGGGAATCTTAAATTGGTATTTTTAATCTTCGATACGGTACTCAAATGTTCAAGTTCGAATGTAATGAAAAATAGAGATAAAAATATATATATTAATTTATGTGTAAACTGACTTTATATCTAGGATCAAGAGTAATGGATTTGAGATGAATTGAGTCTTAGTTGTGTTGGTTTTTGGTAAACCCAGAACAAAGGGTCTGTTTTGTTGAGAGTAAATGGAGGGGAGAGGAGGGAATGGGAAGAAATATTTAATAATTTTTGTGTTTGGTTCAAATTTTAAGAGGGGGATGGGAGGTAGATGGAGGGAACCAAAATCCCTCTTGTTCCACTTTTTGCTTACCCCCAATATGGGAGGATTTTGAGGGGAGAGGATGTATTTTCTTTTAATCATAATTATATTTACATATTTATCCTTATTTATTTATTTAAATATAAATTTAACTTATTAAAATATTCAATTTTATATTTTGAACAAAGTTTTTCTTTCTTTTATATTTTTTGTATTTTTATATCTTCATCTTATTATTATTATTATAATAATTACTATTATTATTATACTATGTATTTAAATTTTTATTTTATGTTTTATATTATAATATTACTTTTCAATTATTGTAATATTTTTTTTTATAATAGTTTTTGTTAGATTTTATTGTATTCGATAATCTTTTTAAAATTATATATTATAATTGTTAAGTTTTTATAAAATCTTATGATAAAATTATAAACTGTAAATATATCATTAATGAATTTTTATTTAAATTATAAACGGTAAATATAATGAGTCTTATGATGAAATTAGAAAGATAAAAAGTAAAAAAGTTTTAAAAGACCTCTCCTCCCCTTGAGAACCAAACATATTTGTAAATAAAATGTCTCTCATCCCCTCCCCTTTGGTATTTTGAACCAAACATATATATAACTAAAATCCCTACCCTCCCTTCCCCTCACCTCCCATTCCCTACATAAAAATCCATCCCCTCCCCTCCCATCGAATGAACCAAACAAACCCTAAGAGAGCCAGAGAAGCCATTAGTAATTTTGGTCGCCTCCATGGATGTTGTCTTATGCGAACTAGGGCCTTGAGTCATTTGAAAAAGTAGTGGGGAGCAAGCGTAGTAAATGCATTGCCATCACTAAAATGTTTTGTTTCTTCATCCTAACATATGGGCTGGTATGGCTAACTATGGCAAAATGTTGCTTATAACACACTCAAGTGCACTTGGTTTGCTTGTATTTCCAAGGAGAAATTCAGTTGTTGATCTGGTAACTCTTCTTCCTAGCTAATGTGGGTCGTTCACTCATCTTCGCTTATAAATGGAGGAGTTGGACATTGAGGAAACTTTTCACAATCTTTGACGTTCAAGTTCTTTCATATTCCCTCTTATTAGTAAACGTCTTCGTCTATTCCTTCCTGAGAGCATTTATCTGAGCGATCGTAGTTCTTTTATCGAATTATTTTTCTTTCTACATTACTTCGCTTCATCAACCTTGCATTCACCATGTACCCTTCTCAACTTAAGCTTTTACCTTCCCCATTTCGTGTTTTTTTTGTGAAAATGAGAGATAACGCTATTTGTATTATGAGTGACTCTGAGAGCAGTATTTCTTCTACTGCAGGAATGGAATGGGGGTGTCTCTCGATTCTCACCTTCCTCCCTTTGCTTACGATTGTATGTGCCAAGAAGTTATATTTTTGTTTAACGATTCTGATTCAGAAAAGGTGTGTGGGAACACTCTTGATGACTGATCTTCTTTGCTCGACTCTTTTGAACCTTTTTTTATCATATAGTGGAGAAGAATGAAATTCTACTGAGGGCTCCAGACCCCCTCCTATTTTAACTGAGGAAATACAAGATAGCAAGTGAATGAGAGAATACACTGACGATTTCATCCAAATTTACCTGGGAACCAAAGACTGTGAATCTAGCGATGCTGAAGTGAGAACCCACTTGGAGCTTCGGGGCAGACCCGGTATAATTTCTTGGATCACACCAAGCGAGAATTATAAATTCGACTACATGACCCAAAGAGTTGTGACGTCGGTGGAGCCGGCTGATGCAAGTCGAGCACGTTTAACTATGGAATTCTTATTTGTTAGACTACTGAAAATAACATACATCTTGTTGGTATATGCAATATCGATTAATCTTTATAAGCCTTCTTTCAACCATGTAGTCTCATAATTGCACAACATCAGGATCCTCTCATTGTGATATGAATTCGGGCAACCACTTTCTGCCTTATTCGGCCTCGAGTGTTACAATCAACCCCTGTCCTCTTTGACCTCGGGTGTTATACCGATTATAAGTCTTAGAAGCCTTTATTCGGGATGTTTTTCAATGTATTCTACATGGTGTGCACCTCTCAAAACAACTACATTGACCAAGGGTCCATCAACTTCCACCAAAATGATCCTTAGTTCGACCACTTCACCTGGTACTAAGGTGATTTGCTTAGGCGTTTCTTATTGGTGAAACACATCACCATAGAGGCCCGCCTCGCATTTTTCTCTTCCAAGGTCGAATCTTCTCATTTTTGTAAGGTCAAACTCTTAAAGTATTTTTCATCGCCCCCTTCCATGTGCCTTCCATTTCTATCGCACCAAGTTAGGTTCTCTTTCCCCCGACAAGGTGGTGATGAAGGATGACCACTCCTCTTGGTTCCAAGGACTTCACTGTGAATAAAGGTCTGGCCCTAGTGAGATTCCTTTTCTGTAGGTGAGGAATAAGCGAGTTGACACTTACAACATCCTGAACGTGCTCATCCAGGAGTAAAGGAAATAGATTTCAAGTAAGGATGGAGTGCTATAGTTTTTTTTAGATATATGATCTCATTTTGCAGATAACATGGACAAGTTGAAGTTGATCTACGACCTTTCTAGTGCGCAAGATATCAAGACAGATCTTACTAACTCAACTGTGACGCCCCCTCATAAGACCAATGCTTCTGCTCCTGCCATTGTTCATATCTCGACCATCTAGATCATTGTCATTGCCCCCTCACTTGTTGGGACCCAGAGCACCAAGAGAAACAAGCTTGTAAGATCTAGCAGCAAAAGCAGAGAAGCAAGCTTGTAAGGTCTTGCGGTAAAAGCAGTAAAGCATAGACTAATTAAAAGGTTTAACATTGGAGATAATCTCAAGTGATAAAATAAAAATTGCATGGTTTAAAGAATAGAGTATTTAAAAGGTATAACATTGGATATAATCCCAGGCTATAAAATAAAAATTGCATGCATGCAATAAGGAGAGGATGCACAAAATTGCAAGGCTTTTATCTTCTTCTGATGGAAAAAAAAATTAAAAAATAGTTAGGAAATGAGGGTAAATTTTGTAAGTTGGAATGAAACCAACAAAAGTGAGTAAAAATTTGTAATCCAAATGTTTGAAAACCAAAAGAAAAATTAATTATTTTCTTATGATTTTATTTCATGTTAAATTTTATCTTTTACTTTCGCACTTATCTTATTATTTGAGGGTATAGATACAATACAACTCTACATAGAACCAAAAAAATATGCAAATTAAGAAATATTAAACAACTCAAAAAGAAATTATTTATATACATAGTGTAATAAAAACCTAAAACAACATACAACACAGTCGGTTATATACAATTTAAGACTTGCCGCAGTGCAGAGACTTTCTCTCCAGTTTTCGGGAGTTAAAATCCCCGCAAGCGGGGTCTTTAAATGGGGGAAGCCCCTATGAGAATCCCCACTTAAATATACAAATTGACATCCCCAGCTATAATTGATGATACAAGTTTATAATATCACACCATACCCACCAATATAAATTTTTACAAACAATGTTCCATGTCAACTTAAAAAGGAAAAGGTGAAGAACATTCATGCTGCACTTTCTGCAGTAGTATAGACAATTCCATAATAACAAACTACTAGACATACGATAGGCATGTTGGTAAAAACATAATGAGGAGTGCTAACAACATATTTTCTAAAGAATGAATTTCTTCCAATAAAATTTTCAGTAAATTTCTCTCCAGTTTTAATCCTCACCATTAAACTTCCCTATTCCCCTTTTTTATATTTCAAAATATCTCTCCTTTTTTATGGATGGTGGTGTGGATTTCACTGGATAGAAATGTGACATGAGAGAATCCATTCCTCGTTCTCTGACACTCTTTCTGGTACTCTTTATTATTATTTGAAATTCATGTGTGGCTCACTGAATTTCAGCTAACAATAGAGAGTGCCACAAAGACTATCCGATAGAAATTATGTTGCAAACACTTCTCATATAAGAATAATTTCGAAATAATAGTCTAACATTGGGAAGGCCTATCATAAGTTGGAGGAAGGGAAGGACAATGCTCATTCATATTAGCATACGGATCCAAGGTGTTATAGCCCGGAAATTCCATCCTATATTCACCAAGAATCTGGCAGAATGGAAGTCTGTCATTCTCATTTTGGCACCATCTTGGTAGACGTGTCTGATTATCTTCAAAAATTCTAAGCATGTATGCATCACGAATCTGCCAATGACAACATGGTCGGTCACATAGGATTAAGAAAAAGCAATTATAGCATAGAGCCGAGATTCATGAAATCACTAAGACAACTTGACTTACCGTGAATTCAGTTACTTGAATAGAGCCAGAAATGGAACCGAAAATTCCAGCCTCTTTATACATTGAAAGAATAAAGGCCACACATGTTGTTGACTTGCCATCACTATATTCCCAATCATCTTGTTCTGGAATGGCAAGCAATTCATCGAAAGTTATCCCACGCTTCTCAGTCTCGAGTAGAATGTCATGTAAATCTAAATCCTGAAAGCACAAACAAATGAGATCCCATTACCTGGACAAAAAATAATATGCCACTAGAGTTTATGCAACCCTAATTTTAGTAAAGACATATTCAATAGAATTTGTGATGAACTATTTAAAAATAGATTTATTTTAATTATTTATGTTTTGTATTTTATATCATCTCCATTAAAAAAGTAACGTAAGAATCGAAGGTTGTGGCCTTCTCGAATGTAACTTGCCACTGTAAAATGGGGAAGAGAATGCAGTAATGAGCCTGCAATTTCATTTCATCTGAAATTTTAAGTGTGAATCCCTTACCCTAGCTCTCAAATTTGGAGTTAAAGGAAGAATACAATCTAAAAACATTTAAGTTATAATGGTCATATTCACGCATCTACCAACTAGAAGTGAGTCTTTGCCAATACAATAGCCATACCCACATCAGCATCTTTTACGGAGATGGTAAAAGACTAAATTGTGCAACTGTTGGAGAATAACGGGAAGCCATGACCTTGTGGATTTTATTTTATTCTATTCAGATCTTCCTTTCTAATTTAAACAGTCTTTGACTGCTGAATAAAATACAATAGCATTTTACCACTGCTTTTCTACAATAACATACAAAACATAAAGAACTAAATGAATCTTTTAAAACATAATGGACCATAATGAACAATGGATAAAAGATAAACTACCAAATGCGTATTTTAGCCTTTCTATAAAAACAAGAATATTTCAGATATAATCAAATATGCAAGTAAAAAAGAATTAAGCCTAAAATTTTTGAAAAAATAGCACATTTACAAAACAACTAGCATATTGTAACAAAGTCAAGGCATGAAGTCCCAAGAGAGCAATTTTTCATGCAATGTAAAAAGGAAATCCTGAAATAAAACTATAAGCCATGTAAATATCATGTTAAATCTTTTATAATTTGTCTAGGCACCAACGTTACAGAGTATATAATAGCACCAAACACATCGAGATTATCAGTAGCGTAAATCTCCAACTTAATGTAATCTCCACTTGTTTTGACCGAGGATTGGTCCAAATGAATAGTAGTAGTAATAGTAATAATAGTAGTAGTAATAGTAATAATAATAATAGTAATAATAGTAATAATAGTAATACTAATAATAGTAATAGTAATAATACTAATAATAGTAATAGTAATAATAGTAATAATACTAATAGTAATAATAGTAATAATACTAATAGTAATAATAATAATAATAATAATAATAATAATAGTAATAATACTAATAATAGTAATAATAATAGTAATAATAATAGTAATAGTAATAGTAATAGTAATAGTAATAGTAGTAATAGTAATAGTAATAATAGTAATAGTAATAATAATACTAGTACTAGTAATAGTAATACTAATAAGTAATAGTAATAGTAATAATAGTAATAATAATAATAATAATAATAATAATAATAATGAAGGACAATATGTACATGTAATTGTGAATTTGAATATATGGTAAAACAGCATCGAGATATACCTCGGTCCCTAGCCGCTTATTCAGAGCTTCATTCCACATGTTTGCAGCATAAGCTGGCTGCATCCTTGTCCACATAGACATGACAGAAGTTACCTGCATATAACATGTATATCTTTTGTAAAAAACATGTAAATAAAAAATAGACAACTATAGCTCTCAAGGAACAACAGCAGATAACATTGATTAAAAAAAATTTGCATTTGAGTGCCACGGGTAAGGAAGTGTGTAGATTAGTTGCTCTTTCTTCAAGCACTAATATGTTGGGCATTGCAGAACTGTAAGGAAGAACATTTTTTCTTGTAAGTTGTAACAGAAATCTCAACAATAATTTGCTTTCTTAATGCCCTATTTACAAACTATTTCTTCTCAAAACTATCAACCAATCATGATTCAAATTGTTTCTAACAAATAGCAATAGGTTTTATCAGTCATTCCCTTTGTAAGAAAGTGGTTTTCAGCTAAACATATATTCTATATAGAAACTAGTTCAATGGCATATTTGTGTTACTCTCTTTTCTGAAAAAGATTAACATAATCTTTCGTACTATTCTCTATTTATGTTACTCTTTGCAAAAATAAGAAAAAGATTAAATACCAAGTGAGCATCAAGAGGTGGAGGATAGTTGTCAGCTACTGTGTCAATCCAACTGAATATCATATTGTGATAACCATATGGCTTGCCAGACATGCTCCGCGCATACTCCCATGCCGCAGTGGAGTTGAATTTTGCACGTAACTCTGGATGCAGGGGAAGCAGCGCTATCTGGGGGTTGGAATCATCTTTAAGAGCAGACTCCCACCATTCGTGCCATGGAATTACCACTATTATTTCTTCACCCTGCACAAAGACAGACCTTCAAGATAATATAATCCTGTATGCACTAATGGAGATCAGTCACTACCCTTAGTCAATATGATCTATGAATCAATCGATTACAAAATTCAGAAGTTACAAATGAAGATGATGAGATGGTGTTGTAACGAACACTTTTAGAAAACAAAAATGAAATTTGTAAAGTGTGTTGTATATTAGACCGTAATATCTTCCAGATTTATACCTTTTCATTCTCGTGCCCAGATTCACCAACCCACAAATTACCCATTTCATCCTTCAAGCAAACTGCTGTATGACCAGCAAATGCACCAGTTACCCACTTTTCAAGTGTCTCAAAACCTCCCCACCTACCGCGGATTTTTGACACAGCCAAAAAATCTCCAGAATGAACATCTGCAGGATCAATAGTTGCACGCCAAGGCTGAATACGTTTCTCAAATGTAGCTCCCATGTGCTTCTTTAGAAACTCCAAATTGGATTTCTGGCCCCAAGCAGTGTTAGAGAATAGAGGCAACACATCGACTAGAGAAAGCAGCGTACCGAGCATTCCTGCTGGCATTAGAAACACAGAAATTCCATGCTGCTTTACCTGTACAATTCAATGAGAATTTTCTTTCTAAAATTTGAATCCACCCACAAAAAGATTCAAACACAAAAGATAACTACACAAAAGAAAATACATATTCCAACTCTGCGGGCTCTTCCCAAGAATCAAGCTTCAAGGTATGCTCTCGCGCAGAAAAGTAGTAGTCCCATGTAACCCTGTACGGCGTTGCAAAAACATACAGATCCATGCAGGTCCAGCTGTGTGCTTCATCTGTCTGTAACAGGCCAAAAACTATACTTTCAGCAAAGCACAAGACAAAACTCACAATCCACATGCTTAAATTTTTCATTAATCCAATTAACAGCTGCATCTAATTCCAAGCAGTATCAAACATAACTTAAATTCAGATAAACAGAGATATGTATTAGCCCCAAAGGAAAATTTTCATTTTTCATTAATCCATAATGTTCAGATAAACAAAGATATGACAGTTCTATATATATTTATCAAGTTTTAGGTTTGTGGCAGTTTAACCGTGACAAAACAAAAATAGAGGCCCTAACAACAATGCAACGGTGATAAGCCCTATTAAGCCACGATGTAACTGTTTGGGCCATGTGTGGTAGCCCTTGCACGCCTATGGTCCTGAGTGTCAAATGTCCCATTGTCTACTTACTAGCATCAGTGTCACCGTGTATGTCATGCTTGATAGTAATAAACATTAATGGTAAGTTTGAATGGGGAATTTTGAAGAGGATACCTATATTTTGAAAAGAAATGTTTTTTTTGAAAGAACAGCATGATAGATGATAAAATAAAGTTTCAATCGTAATCAATTCATTTTCATAAACATTTGATTGCATTCTTAATTTAGAAAAGAAAAATAATTGATCATATGGTTTCCAAAATCTTGGGTTCAAATATACCCTAAAAAGTTGAAAGAGATATGAAAAGAATACCTTGAGATAGAGAATGGCACCACCCAAACCAGAATCATTTCTGTCTCCATTAGTGAACTCAAGCTTCGCTTGATTATCAAAAAAGCAAGCCCCTTTCCATTCAATAGACCCGTTATAAGGCGTCACCGAACCAACAAACGAAGGAAGCAAATCAACGGCACTATGGAGATTATTGAGCACAGGCCATGATATCCCAGGGGGGAGAACTGGTAACAAATCGTTGACTCTGAAAGGAACTTTAAGAGAATCAGCGAAAGGTGAAAATAGGGTTAGGATTAAGAGCACGAGAAAGGGAAAAGGAGACATGGAATTGTTGAATTTGGGGTTCAGTGGGTTTGATCCATTTGGGGATTAGGGATTTGAGGAGAGATGTGGATAATGGTGGTGGTGGTGATGGTTAGGAAAATTAGAGTGGACGGTTGCGAGGTCGATGGAGACGGAAATGAAACGTGGCGTGTAGGGAGGGGATGATGGGAAATTGAATGCGGTATTTCACATTGACTACAACGTGTTTATTGAAATCTCCAAGTGAAGTCACATTGTTTAGATCGTTACCGTTTTCGTTTTCATTTACTATAACTAAAGTATTTTTTTATTTTTGTAATCTATTATTATAAGATTATTTTCAAATATTTATCACGATATGGTATCCGGCAATGGTGTTTAATTAAAACTTGTATTATTTTTTGGGTTAAATATATTTTTGGTCCTTCTAAATATCTTAAATTTTCTTTTTAGTCTTTTAAAATTTTTCTTTAAAGAATGGTTCTTCTAAAAATTTTAATTTTAACTTTTGGTCCCTCCTGTAATTTAGCGACGGTTTTTATAATTTAGTGACAGTTTTAAAAACGGTTCTAGCGACGGTTTTTTATTTAGAGGCGGAATTAGAGATCATTTTAGCTACGATTTTGTCACGAGGAACCAAAAGTTAAATTTTAAATTTTTAGGAGGATCATTCTTTAAAGAAAATTTTTAGAGAGACTAAAAATGAAATTGAGATATTTATAGAGACCAAAAACATATTTAACCCTTATTTTTTTTTAATCCAATCATTAATCTTGTTATATATATAGAGAGCCAGAAAATTTATAAAGTTGAGAAAAAAATTTAAAACCGCAAATTCACATTGTATATAATATATATAAATTGTCTAAAATGAAAGAGATGAAAGAAATGAAACATAACCTTACAATAGTGTACTAAATAAAATCACGAGACAAATATTTTTTCCGAGACTTCTTTGAGGTGAATGTTCGAATAATATCAATATTATCAAGTGACTTGAATATCTCTCTCGGTGTTAACATACTCCCTCCTTTCTCTTTTATAAGAAAATTTTGACTTTTTAGATTCATTGAATAAATGATATTTAGACTATAAATAGATCAGATACATCAACTATTTAATGAATGTAAAAAGTTAAAAATTGTTTATAAAAGAGAACGGAGGGAGTACAATCAAGTCATTGAACCACATGTCATTGATCTTATTATGCAATTTAGACTTCATAATCTTCATTGCTGAAAAAGTTCTTTCAACGAATGTTGTCGACACCGGCAATGTCAAAGCTAACTCAATAAGTTCGTAAACCAATGAAAATACCAAATGTTTCTCAGTTTGAACCATCTTCATAGCCAAACTTTGAACATCTTCACAAGTGAAAAATGAAACATTTCTTTTCACTTGAAGAACATAAGTTTCAAGTTAATCCCTTATTGTTCCACGATCATCATCAGAAAAATCTGCATCATAAATATTAGCAAGACGAGTAAGTTTATCAACATCAAACTTGGAGAAATAGTTATTGGGGTCAAGACATGAGAAGCAATCAAGGATATTGTTACCTCTTTCACTAGTTATAACTATCAACGTGATCTTTCAGGCCTTGCGATGCATGCTTCCAATCTTTATATTTGTTTTTAGTGAAGACTTCAAAACCAAAGTGCTCGGTCCTCCCATAATTCTTAAAGAGAAAGCAATAAAAACAATAAGTTGTATCCTTGATCTCACTGTATTTTAACCATTTATAATTCTTATACCATGATTTAGTAAATTCTCTATTAACATTTTCAAATGGAGTACGAGAAAGTTTGGCAAATCTGATTGCATTAGACTCTTCAATATATATACCCTCCTCACTTGGTCTTGAATATTCTGAGTATACTCATTAATTTGTTTCCTATGATCTGGATTACGCACAATCTCATTTGGGTTAAACTCATTAACCACATTAGACGGTGGTGGTTCTGATTCTGATATGACTCAACAAAAAATATCATCATCTATGAAAAAAATCCAAAATATTAATAATTAAGAATATAATTTGATAAAAAAAAGTTAATTCCATAACTTAAGAATAACAATTAGAAAAGCAACATTTAACCCACCACAAAATATTAATAATTAAATTTGTAATAAAAGAATTATTAATTAGAGTATAAAATAAAATGTTAATAATTAAATCTATTACGAAATTTGAGAGGAAAAAAATTTAAGTTTGTGATAGACTTAATTTTACTGAATTAATTAAGCAATTTCATAGTATACAATTTCAAATTGCCTTACAATTGCAAATTATTTTCATTACAGAAACTCAGTAAATAACTTAACATAAAATATAAAGTATATAAGAAAAATGGTTTGTATTAATATAAAATATATAGGCCTATGTTTAACATATAATATTAGGAGTGGTAGTGGACACGTTTTACATTTGTTCTGCAAGTGGATCCCAAATTCCAATTTTAATGTCAAATTCATCATTTCACTTTCTTCTTCTTCTCAACAAGTTTCTTACTGTCAACAACAATCAAGTTTCTTACCGTATACAACCAACTTCAAAAACAAATTTCCAAAACAATATTCAAAACAATTTGCAAACAAAACTCACAATGTTGGATTCCTTCACAGAGTGAAATTCCTGCGACGGCGCGAATTTCTAGTGAACGGTGTGGTCTGTGTGGTGAACGAACAAACCTCTACTCTATGTTTGCAAAGTTGTGAACGAAAACGGAAAACTTATATGCTTGCGTGAACAGTGTGGTTTGTGTGTGTGGTGAAGTAATAAACCCTTTTTTCTCTTAGATTCAATCTCACAATATTAATTTAACCATAAATTAAAAAAACTTAATCTTAGAAATATTTAACAAAATCCATAGTTGGATTAAAGTTATCATCACATAGATTATCTCTACAAAATTTAACATCAATCGAAGATTATTTGATATGTTAACGAGATACATAAAAATTAAAGTCTTACAAAACTTCAACGAAACCGTTAATTTTGATTATTCTCTTTAACATATCAAATATTTTTTTATTAATGTTAAATTTTATATATTATAATACATTTCAATCCAAGGGTCGATTTATTTATATAGATATGCAGTAAAGAGTTATCGAAGATGTCATGTTATTAAATTTGACACACTTATGTCATTTGATTATATATATATATATATATATATATATATATATATATATATATATATATATATATATATATATATATATATATATATATATATATATATATATATATATATATATATATATATATATATATATATATATATATATATATTATGCCAAAAATAACTTTTAATAGTGCACCTTAGACAGCGCTTTATTACAAAAGCGCTGCTATAAGTAAAAATAAAATAAAACACGGAAATTGTTCACGAAAAATAGTAAAAACGCTGCTAAAAGTCTTACCTTAGACAACGCTTTTGGAAAAGCACTGTCTAAGGTAGACATTAGTCAGCGCTTTCTGAAAGCGCTTTTAAAAGAATATATTAGACAGTGGTTTTCTCAAAAGCGCTGTCTAAGGTCTTATAAATTAAATAAAAAACTCAAAAGTATTGTCTAAGGTTGACATTAGTCAACGCTTTTAAAGGGCTATATTAGTCAGCGCTTTCTCAAAAGCGTTGTCTAAGGTCTAATTAAATTAAAATATAGAATAGTCGGTATTCTGTTTTCATATTCTTTTCTTTTCCTCCCTTCGAACGAACGAAACCTATCGTGCATCGTCCTCCACCGTCGTTCTGAAACCCTATTGCAGTCGCTTTTTAGTTCATTGTTCAAGCTTCCGTTCTGATACATTGTTCTTTCATTTTTTTCGTTCTTGCATTGGCGTTCGGTGTTGGCATTCAAGCTATTTCGTTTTTGCAGTTCGGTGTCATCATTCGAAATCCCCATTGTCGTCATTCAAGGTATGTTGTTCTTTGTGATGTTGTTGTTGTACTGCTTTACATTGTTGTTGTGAATTTTGTTGCTTTACATTGTTGTTGAAGTGAAAATAGGATTGGTCTCTGTTATATTGTTGTTGTTTTACGTTGTTGTTGTTGTTGTGAAGAATAGGATTGTTATTGCTTTACATTGTTGTTGCTTTACATTATTGTTGTGAAGAATAGGATTGGTCTCTATTACCAATCCATATTGTGTTTGTTTCATTGATATACCAGATTCCTAGGTAACGGTTTGTTGAATTTAATGGACTGAAAAATCCTAGTATGAAGTTTGAGTTGCCTGAGGTTATTGTTTCATTGTCTTTGAGGTATTTGGATGATGTAAGTGTGTCAGTGATAGAGCTACACCATGAAAAAGGTGCAAAATATGAGGAATGTTATGAACAATAAGAAGTAAGTTTTGTTATGACTTGTAAAAGCCATGAATGTGTTACAACGTTGTTGGCTTGATGATGTTTTTTTTAGGAATACTAGGATTTAGTTTTGTTTTATGATGTTTAACTAATAGATAGTTAGTGAAATGTAGAACTTGATGGTTAATTGTTGTAGTTAGCATTATGATTAATTATAAATATCTATTAGTTAAACTGTTTGAATTATTGGCAGTTGATGTTGTTTTGAAGTTGATATTGATTGTTTTTAATTGTGATTGTTCTTTTCAGATTGTTGTTTGAGGAGAATTTGTTTTGAACCAAGTGCTACTACAAGAAAGGTATTTTATTCTTGCACTCAAATCTTCATATGGTATTTTATTTTATTTACCATAATAAGTAGTAAAACCATGGATAAAAAATGGATGTTTGTCGATCGATTGACCAAAGAGTACAAGAATGGGGTTGTGGAATTTGTTAAGTTTGTTGTTCAACACGTTGAAGACCCCAGTCGAATGAAATGTCCTTGTTTGGGTTGTTGTTATGTGGGTAAGGTTGATGCATATGGATTGAAATCGCATTTACTGAGGCATGTAATTGATCGAAGTTATAAGTGTTGGATATTTCATGGTGAAAAAATTAACGGGAATGTTGAACCGATAGGGAAAGGTAATATGACATATGCTTCAGACGACAAAGACACGGAAACATACGATTGTGATCGAGTCGAAGAGATTGCAGAAACACTTTAAGAAGATCTTCATGATTGCCCCAAAATGTTTGAGATGTTGGTAAGCGATGCAGAGAAACCATTGTATAAAGGTTTCACTTAATTCACAAGATTGGATGCGGTATTAAAGTTGTACAACTTAAAGGCGAGCAATGGATGGTCGGATAAAAGTTTCACTGAGTTGTTGACCCTTATGAGAGAAATGCTATCGGGGGATAATATTCTTCCTATTCGAACATATGAGGCCAAAATATTGTTGTGCTCTATTGGCATGAGCAATGATAAGATACATGTTAGTCCAAACGATTGTGTTTGTTTCGAAATGAATATGCATCGTTAACTGAGGGCCCTAAATACGGTTTGTCTCGATATAAGAAAAAATTATCTCCAACAAAAGTCTTATGGTATTGTCCTATAATTCTGAGATTTAGGCGCATGTTTCATAGTGAAACTGATGCAAGACACCTGACTTGGCATGCAGATGAAAGAATTATTGATGGAAAGTATCGACATCCGGCTGATTCACCACAGTGGTCGAAAATTGATAATGATTATCCTGAATTTGGAGAAGAAGCAAGAAACCTTCGCTTGGCATTATCTACTGATGGAATGAACCTGCATGGTCTTAAAAGTATCTCACATACCACATGACATGTGATTCTTATGATTTATAACCTACCTTCATGGCTATGTATGAAGCGTAAGTACATGACGTTATCTATGTTAATCTTTGGGCCTAAACAACCAGGGAATGACAGACATATACTTGACACCTTTGATCGAAGATTTAAAGATTTTGTGGGAGAATGGTGTGGAGGTTTATGATGGATATAGGAAAGAAAGTTTCAATTTGAGGGCGATGTTTTTCGGCACAATTAATGATTTTACAGCATACGGGAATCTATCTGGGTATAACATTAAAGGTCAACATGCGTGTCCTATTTGTGAAGATGGAACCGATACGATGCAATTGGAACTTTGTCAGAAGAATGTGTTTCTCGGTCATCGTAGATTCTTAAATTCTAAACATCACTATCGTGGGTGGAGAAAAGCATTTAATGGAGACACCGAACTGCGTAAAGCTCCACCCGCATTGTCAAGTGACCAAGTTTTTGAAAAAGTGAAAGATGTGTGTACTGAGTTTGACAAGCCTTTTGCACATAAGGTTGTCAAAGGTGGGTGGAATAAGAGGTCGATATTTTTTGAATTGCCATATTGGAAGTCTTTGTACGTGAGATATTTTCTCGATGTTATGCATATTGACAAAAATGTATTTGAAAGTGTTATTGGTACGTTAATAAATATAAAAGAAAAGCCTAAGGATAACCTTAAAGCAAGGGAGGACATGTTAAAAATGGGAATAAAAACTGAATTAACATCCGTGAAGAAAGGAAGACGAACATATCTACCACCTGCTGCTTTTACTCTATCTAGAAAGGAGAAAAAAACATTGTGTAAGTTTCTGAGTGAAGTTAAAGTTCCAGAAGGATACTCTTCAGATATTAGAAGACTTGTGTCTATGAAAGACCTCAAGTTGAAGAGTTTAAAGACACATGATTGCCATGTTATAATGAAACATTTTCTACCAATAGGTATACGTTCTATTTTTCCAGAAAAAGTAAAAAGCGCCATAACTAAATTGTGTTTTTTCTTTAGGTCAATTTGTAGTAAGGTGATCGATCCCGAGATCTTACCAACACTACAAAAAGAGATAGTTATTACCTTGTGTGAGCTTGAAATGTATTTTCCTCCTTTTTTTTGACATAATGGTACATCTAGTTATTCATCTTGTGAAAGAGACACAGTTGTGTGGACCAACTTATATGAGATGGATGTACCCTACTGAACGTTATATGAAAATATTAAAAGGGTACGTGAAAAACCGAAGTCGACCAGAGGGTTTTATTATTGAACGATACATTGTTGAAGAAGCGGTTAAGTTTTGTACTGAATATTTGTCCAATGTTCAATCGATTGGACTCCCCAAAGCTCATATTTTCGAGAGAAAAAAGGAAGGTAAAAAATTAATTGGAAATAAAATTGTGACAATATCAAGGGATGAACGGGATCAAGTGCATTTGTATATTCTGCACAATGATAATGAGGTTGAGCCGTATGTTGAAATGCACAAGGATGTACTCTGAAGGTTAAATCAGAACAAAAATGAAAATTGGATAGTACGAGAGCACAATCAAAGTTTTATACAATGGTTAAAAGATCATATTTATTCGAAGCGCTCTTCAGATCCTGCTTCAGTAACAGAAAGGTTGAGATGTTTGGCATATGGTCCAAGTTTGCATGTGTTTTCTCATAGCGCATACATTTTAATGGATACACATTTTATACCAAAGAACAAGATGATAAAAGTACTATGCAAAATAGTGGTGTCATCGTGCTAGCTGAAGCAATGCATATATCAAGTATGAAGGACTTAAACCCCCAAATATGCAAAATTGTCATATTTTGGAGTTATTGAGCACATTTGGGTGTTTGATTACAAGAAGTTTCAGATTCTTATCTTTGGTTGCAAGTGGGTAAATAGTGGCATACGAATGGATAAGTCTGGATTTTTGCAAGTAGATCTTAATAGGGTAAGGTACAAAGATGAGCCTTTTATTCTAGAATCTCAAACTAAACAAGTGTTCTATGTCATTGACCCGACGAGTACGAAATGGTCTATAGTGTTTTTATCTAACAAAGTGGTTGATGATAGCGGTGTAAATCAATGTGATATTGATGTTGAGAGTGATTCATGCATTAGACAGAATGAGTTGAATAGAAATGATCAAGATGAGGATCTTATAGCGGATGAGTCATATATAAAAAATGATCATAACAAGGGAATTTGGATCAATTCATCCGTCCACATTGCTAAGAAACAAGTAACTCATATTCCAACCAAGAAAAGAAAGAGATGTTAGTGAAAGAGGTAATATTATAAAATGTTATATATTATGTCATTTTTAATAAATTTATATGTTCTTCTTTATTTTTCATTATATATATATATATATATATATATATATCACTTGGTATCATAATTTATAGCTTAGACAAGTACTTTCATTATAATTTATATTTGATATCCTTGGTTTCTTTATTACAGGTTATATGGATCATAACGAGGATCACCCACATGATGATGATTCTATTCATGATGGACGTAAAAAGGTATTTATGGAAGAGGACATTAAAAGAGGAATAACAGTTATGAAGAAAGTGATTCATGCTAGAGATCGAGGCATCATTTTAGGTGTGCATTGGAGCCCACAAGGCCAACTTATTGAGTCTGATGATTATACCTTGACAAGTTTCATTGGTGCACTTGTAAGGAATGAGATTTCAATTACTTGTGATGATCAGAGATATAAACAGTTAAACAAAGCCAAAGAAAAAATTTGGACTGAGATAAAGGTACCATAATTGTGTCTTTAATTATGCGAACTAATTATATCTTTTAAATTACTTGTAGTAACGCACAATGTATATGTTTTTCTTAAAGGTGTTTCAACATTGATGATGATAGAAGAGCTTTTTGTGAGCAACCCTTTTACTTTGGATTAGTTTTGTATGATAGCAAATTATATGCCTTTGTGTTTATTGTGCATTTGTTTACTTGTTAAGATTGTACAAATTTGTGATTTTGACCTATACTATGTTTTCATGTCAATACAAAAATATTTGGATTGGTACATACATTAAAAGAAATCATAAAGACAATTTTACTTATGTATGTATTGATACACTCGTGTTTTGCATCGACGCATTATTTGTTATAATCACAAAATTGTTTTTGCTTCAGTATGTATCGATTCATACGAAGTTTGCATCGATACATGCTTCTTTTATGTTTCTGAAAACATGCTATGTATCGACCCATACGTGTGTTGCATCGATACATGCTTTATTTCTGTTTCTGGAAATAAGCTTTGTATCGATACATTTGTGATAAGTATCGATGCATGCTTGGATTAATTTTCTGCAATTAATCAAAGCTTCAATATGCATCGATGCATACATATGTGTATCGACTCATACCAGTTATAAAACTAACATGTATCGATATATATGTGGTTGGCATCGATACATAATTCTGTTTTTCTTCTAACAACTTCTGTTTTGACATATAAAAGGCTATGGGAGTTATGTTTTCTATGTGAAACGAATTCTTAGGTGAAAATTGAGTAACACGGTCAAAGGAAGTTTGGTGTGCATCAATTTGTGAGCATTTTTAGAGACCTGAAAGATACTTCATCTTCTAAATCACTTTGATTCAATAACATCAACACATAATCATTCTTGTTCTTTGGATTAGAGGATCAACGAGATAACGTTCAGCGGAAAGATCAAGGATCTAGCTGAGTTGAAGGTTTGAAGGGGGTTTCGAAGAAAAACCATCTGGTTTTTCCTTTAAGAACGGACGTGTTCTTGAGGGTTTGTTAGTCACGTTTGCAGAACAGATTCAGCCACAGCGTAGGGTTTGGAAATTTGGTGATTGCGCTCAGATCAAGTGAAGGTTCATACAAGAGGAAGATCTTGGTGTTTAGATTTCTGGTTTTGTATTATAACCTTGTAAACAACGAATTCAGCATTATTGATATAACAAAGTCTCAATTTCGGTTTGAAATTAAGAGGGAGACGTACCCACACGCAAGGACGAAAGTGGGGAACTTCCTTACCAAATCTCTGCGTATTCTATTCTTTCTCTATCTCTATTTACGTTTTCAACAATTTTGTGATTCGGTTGGAGTATCGTGCCTTTACATTTCATGATACAATAGTGGTAAGAAAAACTTTTATCAAATCACCATTATTGTTAATCATTGAACACATACACGCCAAGTGTTTGACAAAACTGTTTGTTGAGTTTTGTTCATTGGAAATAGAATTCAGTGATAAGTGCATTTGATACATATTAATCTTGTGTTAATAAGTCTTTGTCATCCTAATATAAATCCAACATTTATTCGCGTGTCCGGTTTTCTAGTAGCTGGTCCAGAATAGACGGAAGTCGATTCAGGATCGTAATTTTCCGCTAATTTTCAAAAACTCTGAAAAGTATTTTTAAATCCTTGTTATCAAGGAGGTGATATATTCACCCCCCCTCTTGATCACTAGCCACACCGTCTAACAAGTGGTATTAGAGCACCGGTTTGTTGGTGCTTTGTGGCTGCCTGTAACGATATGGATTCTGAACCAAAGGGGTGTATAATAGAGCTCCTGTTTTCAACGATGAAAATTATGGCTACTGGAAAGACTGCATACGAGTTCACATAAATTTCGTGGATAGGCGCGTATGGACTGCCATTCAAAATGGTCCTTTTCAAATTACTAAGACAAATGCGGCAGGCGCCATAGTTCCTAAACCAGAAGATGATTGGGATGAGAAAGATGAGAAAAGGTGGTCAAGTGATTGGAGAGCTCGAAATATGCTAATTTCAACACTTAGTGTTGATGAGTATTATCGGGTATCCCATTGCTCGACAGCTAAAGAAATGTAGGATGCTTTAGAATTGCCCATGAGGGTGCTATTGAAGTAAAACAATCTTGTATTAACACACTTAATTAAGAGTTCGAGCTTTTTCGCATGAAACAAGGAGAATCTATCTCCGACATGCAAAAGAGATTCGCTCATCTCATAAATCGTTTGAATGCACTTGGAAAACCTGTTTCCAATGAAATAACTACTAATAAAATTCTAAGATGTCTTAGTAGGGAATGACAACCTAAAGTAACAGATATTAAGGAAGCCAACGATCTAACGACACTTACGACTACAACTTTGTTTGGAAAGTTGGAAGAACATCAGCAAGAACTAGAAAGTCTTGAAAATTTTGAGAACAAAATTAAAAAGGGAAAGGAGAAGAATAGAGACAAAGAGGGTGAGAAGAAGCCAATAGCTCTTGTGGCCTCTAACTCAAAGTCCTCACAAAAAGAGCAAATCAACAATGATTCAAGTAGTGACGAAGATTCGGGTGATGAGGAAATGGGACTTTTTGTTAGGAGATATAATAGATTCATTCGAAATAATGGAATCAAGCATTCCGACAAAAATCTCATGAATTTTCGAAGACAATCTATAGATTCAAAACAGGAAGAGAATAAGAAGAATAGAGGAAAGGGATCTTGTTTTAATTGTGGTAAATCTGGACATTATAAGACGGGTTGTCCTATGAAGAAGAAGGATAAAGGAAAAGCTCCACCAAAAAGGTAAAACAAACAAAGAAGAGCTTATATTGCTTGGGAAAGTGATAGTTATTCATCAAGCACACAAAGTTCAAGTGATAGTGATGAAACCGCAAATCTGTGTCTTATGGCTCACACCAAAAACCAATCCCATCACAAGAAGAAAATCAACGATAAAAAGGTAAAACAAGCTTACTATAATAATTTTTCTTCTATGTCTTTTTCTGAACTGAAAATAGCTTTTGAAAAACTGCATAATGAAGCTGTAGATGCTTTTAAAAGATTATCTTCCGATATTTTTTTTTCATTTTTGGAAGGTAAAGTATACAAAGCTGAAAAAGATTTAGAAATTTTGAAAGCTAATATTGCAGAAAATTCAAAAGATATTGATATTAATGGTTGTAATAAACTTAGGTATTGTGAAGCTTGTCATATTTGATAACAAGAGGTTAACAATCTTAAGGTCAAGTTAGAAAAAGCTTTACAACCTAAGGTTACTTATGTCGTTGATTATAGGTTGTTTAAGAAGTCATTAAATCCACCATATGCAAAATACTCTTTTATTACAAAGGATTTAATGAACAAAAATAAATAACAACATCATCATGGATTATGTCATTATTGTTGTCGTGTTGGCCATACCATTGAAAAATGCAAGTTTAGGAGATTTATTGTTCCTAAAGGTATTTATCAATGGAAGCCTAAAGGCAACCATGTTACCACTTACCCACTTGGACCCAATGAAAATTGGGTACCTATTTCTCTCTTTTGATATTGTAGGATGAGTGTCTTGCATCCGTAGATAGAAGATGTTTTCTAGATAGCGGGTGTTCAAGGCACATGATGGGTGACATATCGCTTTTTATTGACTTTAAAGCAAAGAAGAAGGGATATGTTACTTATGGAGACAATAACAAAGGAGCTATACTTGGAAAAGGTAGTGTAGGTAATCCCTCTACCACTACTATTTCTAATGTCCATCTTGTAGAGGGACTTAAACACAATTTGTTAAGCATTAGTCAATTGTGCGACAAGGGTTATAAGGTTTCTTTCACAAAAACTTGCTACATAATTGAACATGCTGAACAAAATGTTGCGTTTAAGGGAGTAAGAGTAAACAATATCTATATGCTTAATCTTTTGGATGTATCTTTAACAAGCACTAAATGTCCAGTTACCTTGAATGATGATTCTTGGCTTTGGCATAGACGTTTAGCGCATGTTAATTTCGATTTACTCAATAAGGTTGTATCTAAGGATCTAGTAGTCGGTCTTCCAAAAATAAATTTTTCAAAAGACCACATATGTGATGCGTGCCAAATGGGAAAACAAACAAGGGTTTCTTTTAAATCTAAAAATATAATTTCAATTTCACGACCCCTTGAGCTTCTCCATATTGATCTCTTTGGACCTTCTAGGACAAAGAGTTTAGGTGGAAATTATTATGGTTTCGTAATCATTGATGACTACTCTAGATTTACTTGGACTATATTCCTTCATAGCAAAGATGAAAATTTTTCTGCTTTTAAGAGTTTTGTAAAACTGTCCCAAAACAAAATGAATTCCAAAATAGTTAGAATTCGAAGCAATCATGGAGGTGAATTTCAAAACTATCTCTTTGATAAGTATTGTGACAAGTATGGCATTGAGCATAACTTTTTAGCTCCTCGAACTCCACAACAAAATGGTGTTGTGGAGCGTAAAAATCGCGTTTTAGAGGAATTGGCAAGAACAATGCTAAATGAGGGTGGATTACCAAAATATTTTTGGGCTGATGCAATTAGCACAACTTGTTATGTTTTAAACAGGATTTTAATTCGTCCTATTTTAAATAAAATCCCTTATGAAATTTTAAAAGGAAGAAAGCCAAACTTGTCTCATCTTCACGTATTCGATTGTAAGTGTTTTATTTTGAATAATGGTAAGGAAAATCTTGGGAAGTTTGATGCAAAAGAGGATGAAGGTATCTTTCTTGGATACTCACAATCAAGTAAAGCATATAGAGTATATAATAAGTGTTTACTTTCTGTT
This sequence comes from Lathyrus aphaca, assembly GCA_963966055.1. Classification (NCBI taxonomy): domain Eukaryota; kingdom Viridiplantae; phylum Streptophyta; class Magnoliopsida; order Fabales; family Fabaceae; genus Lathyrus; species Lathyrus aphaca. Next base: position 408,474,846 of record OZ014523.1, read on the forward strand.
GAAGAATCTGTCCATGTTTCTTTTGATGAGTCTTATACGAAAAGTGTTGGAAAAGGTATTTCTTTTGATGACACAGGTGTATCTACAGAAGACATACTCATGGAAGCTGTTACGGAAATTGATCAATCCAAAACAGCTGCCAATGAGAAGGAGGAAGATACTAGTCATGAAAAAGATAAGGAAGAAGGGACAGCTGGAGTGAATGGCCTTCCACCACCTTGGAAATCTTCAAAAGATCATCCCATTGACAACATTTTGGGAGACATTTCAAAGGGAGTATTGACTCGTTCTAAGATAAGTAATTGTTGTTCTCACTTCGCTTTTGTTTCACAAGTAGAACCTAAAAATTCCAAAGAGGCCTTGATTGATGAATTTTGGCTAATGGTCATGCAAGAAGAGCTTAATCAATTTAAAGAAATGATGTTTGGGAACTTGTTCCTCGTCCGCGAGATCTTTATATCATAGGTACTAAATAGGTTTTTAGAAATAAGCTTGATGAAAATTGAGTGATAACTAGGAATAAGGCACGTTTAGTAGAACAAGGGTATAAACAAGAGGAGGGCATAGACTATGAGGAAACTTATGCTCCAGTTGCTCTCCTTGAAGTTATACGTCTCTTGCTTGCTTATGCGTGTTCTAAGAATTTTAAGCTTTGCCAAATGGACATAAAGAGTGCGTTTCTAAATGGTGTCATAAATGAAGAGGTATATGTCTTACAACCTCCTGGTTTTGAGAATTCTGAATATCTAGATTATGTTTACAAATTAAAACGAGCTTTGTATGGTCTTAATCAAGCACCTCGGGTTTGGTATGAAAGACTTAGCAAATTTCTACTTGATCATGGATATTCAAGAGGTAAAGTGGATAATACACTCTTCATTAAACACAAAGGAAAACACATTCTTTTAGTTCAAGTTTATGTAGACGATATAATTTTTGGTTCAACTATCACACACTTGGTTGAAGAGTTTTCTAACATTATGCATGGGGGAATTTGAGATGAGTCTTATGAGGGAGCTAAATTACTTCCTAAGTCTCTAAATAAAGCAACTTGATAAGGGTACAACAGTGTGTCAAACTAAATACTACAGAGAACTACTCAAGCGCTTTGGAATGAATGAATCAAAATCAATCGACACCCCTATGCCTACCAACAGGAACCTTGATAAAGATGAACATGGTAAGAGTGTAGATGTCAAAAAATATAGAGGTATGATTGGATCTCTCTTGTATCTTACTGCTTCTAGGCCTGACATCATGTTTAGTGTTTGTATGTGTACACGATATCAATCAAATCCTAAGGAATCACACTTGAAAGTTGTTAAACGTATATTTAGATATCTTCATGGAACACCTAAATATGGGCTTTGGTATTCCAAAGGAAGTGATTGTAGCTTAGTAGGTTACTCTGATTCTGATTTTGCTGGCTGAAAATCAGATAGGAAAAGCACTAGTGGTACATGTCACTTGTTTTCAAACTCTTTGGTAAGTTGGCATAGCAAAAAGCAAGTATTTGTGGCGTTGTCAACTGCAGAGGCTGAGTATGTTGCAGCTGGTAGTTGTTGCACTCAGATTTTGTGGCTAAGACAACAACTACAAGACTTTGATATACAACTCAAACGTATTCCAATAAAATGTGATAACACTAGTGCCATTAATCTTACTAAGAATTTTGTTTTACACTCACGCACTAAATACATAGAGATTAGACATCACTTTCTTCGTGATCATGTTGAAAAAGAAAACGTTGTATTTGAGCATGTTGATACTAAAAACCAACTTGCTGACATTTTCACTAAACCTTTTGCAATAGAACCATTCTTCAACATTCGTCGTGAATTAGGGATTTTAGATCTCTCCTCATTGGTGTCTTAAGCCTGTTTGATCTTATTTATATATGTCTCACCTTGTTTGTTGAGATTTGATTTTAGACTTCATTCATACTTCATAAGGTTACATCAACTAAGGTAATATAATTCCTTTCTATATCTTGTTGAAATTGTGTGATTGATGTAAGTTAGAACCAATTCTCTATGATCGTTTATATGTACTTCCTTACATATGTTGTTTGAGCATTAATAATTGGTTTGTGAATTATTCTGGGGCATCATTATCCTGACATGATTCATATGTCATACTGCATCTCAACTGGTTTGTTCAAAAATTAATAAAAAATTGGTTTGGCATCAGTATGTATGTCGCTCCCGGGATTTTCATCCTAGTACAAACGCGAAAGTGGCGCGGAAAAGGTAGAGTCGCCAGTCAGGCATTTTTATCCCGAAAGAATGGGAAAGGTAATGTTGCACAAACCTGAGGAAGAAGGAAAGGACAAGGTCCCGCGAACCAAAGATCTGGGTTCGGGAGTCGGTTACGACCTGGTAAGGTATTAGCACCCCAGACCGTCCGCCGTACCCGACGGGATCCACACTTGTTTGTTTGTTTCAAAGGGTGAGAAATAACTATTGCTGAACAAATGAACTGCTAACTGTAATGAAAGTGAAATGAGAAAGGAATTGGAAAAGAGAACAAAGAGAAAGAATGGGGACAATGTAGGGAAAATAAAGAATGTGCTCGAACGGGCCCTACCCCGCTGCCTACGTACCTCATCGGGATAATGAGGATCAGAGTCGACGTAGTTCGCCTAACTAAGGCGGGAACTATTTGTTTGTGTTTTTTATGGTTGGAACTGCGTATGTCTATGCTCAGGTGTTGCAGGCTCGTCTGATACGAGTGCGTTTACCGTCTGGCATGCGAGACAAGTCGTCGCAAGTTCGCGTTGTGAGTGAATGAGATAAGAAGAGAAGTTCCCGCAGGATAGTCGCTTATTATTTGTTTTTGTCTTTTATGAGAAATGTTTTGAATTTGTTTGTGAACATTCTCATACTAAGACATGTCCATCGCGGTAAGTACTTAGACCTCGCCCCGAAATAGGACGCGTATATGCACTCCGCAACAAAGTCTCGTGTCGTACAAGAACGTTCGGTTTTTATTAAGTGTTTTATTGCTTTTCTTTATGAGATGAGAAAGAAGGACTCAATTTGCAAAAGGTAAAAAATAAGGGACTAAGACTCAATCCTAATTTTATTTATTTATTCAAAAGTGGTCCTAATGGTTTATGTGGTTTTCTAATCCTAATGAATGAAAGGAACTAGAGACTACTAGAATTCAACTTACTTCCTAAGGAAGTTAAGTTGATTCTAAGAATAATGGGGAAACTTATACAAGTGAGAAATTCAAATAATAAGGCAAAGCATTAAAATTGGAATAAAGAAATGAAATCTAAAAAATGCATTTTAAGGTATAAAACCACAAGTAAGCCTAAACTTCACCTAAATCTATTTATTAGAAATTCTAAGCCTAAGTCCTAAAACTAAGGGGACTATCTAACATCACTATCCTAAAAATCAGTAATTAAACTATAATAAGTCATTTTAAAATCCTAAGACTAAGCCTAATTAAACTAGTTCTTAATGAACCATAATATCCTACACTAAACTAGGTGGATTTTACATGTAAAATAGCCTAAAGATTAATACACTAAAATTATTAAAGTCCTGGAAAAAATATGAAATTAATCCTATAGGGTCCTAAAATTGACTATAACATTGTGCTAAAAAATATCCTAAAAATTCAAAAGTTAACTATGCCTAAAAATCACTTAAATCTACCTAAGGATTAACTACAATTTTTCATGAATTAAGCTACCAAATCAGTGGATAAAATGACCTAAAAACCTACCAAAAAATATCCTAAGTTCTCTTATTAGCCCTCTAAACATAGAAAAAAGAATGGGCTAAAAATCCTACAGGAAGTGGACAAAATAAAATGAACAAAAACAAGTGCAATTAAAGGAATTCAATAAAATGTTAATTAAGTGAAAAATCGAAATTAAATAAAAAATAACCAAAATTTAGAAAATAAAATTGTCACAAATTTCTAAGTGGAATTATTAATCTACTGGAATTTTTATAGAATTTTATCATGATTTTTACTATTTTTTAATGAATTATTTCTAACCTATATTAACTAAAAATAAAATCTAAAAAGAAAATATGGAGGGGGGGTGAGAAGAGCGTTTTTTATTAGTTAATTATGCAACGGGCCTTAAAACCAGGGGGTGCGGGTAGCAAAAGGTGAGGCCCATCTGCGCAGCAATCTGGTGGTGCATGGTATGGAACCTAGTCAAAATGTTGACTTCATCATGGGCCGCACGATCAAGGGCTTCTAAAAGTACTCATATCATGTGGCTTACAAACACAGACACGTGAGAACTTATGGTGTACGACGCACATAAGAACAACCGCATCAAGAGCCAACCGGACGGTGACACGTGTCACCGCCGGTGTGGCTGGGAATCACAAAAGTTATCCAAATCTTATCCTCTGGGAATCGCAAACGGTGGACTTAGTTGGTGGTTTATGGATTTTAACTGAGTTTTAATGCTCATTATTTGAAGGAATAATTAACTTTATTGGTGGATTAATTCTTAACATTCCATTAATCTTCTCACGTATTTATAATTAGAATTAAAGTTATAAAACAAAAAAAACATAAACCCAAGGAAATCTGCACAAAGAACCCTAGGTCTCTTCTCCTCACCGCGGCGCATCTTCTTCCTCTTTCAACTTCATCTTCTCCCTCATAAAGCCCCTAGTTTTCGACAGCGGCACCCTCAATAATGGACTTCTACAAACCGAAAACCTAAGAACAAATCTCCACTCTCCTTTGTTTACTATTCTGAATCAATAACTATCTTACCCTAAATCATTCATAGTCATATGGATCAAACGATTTGGAATAGCAAGAGGAACGGAAGATGTATCAATAATCGTACCTTCAATCGGAGTGATAAACCTTGTGGATGGTTCGTTGACAATCCGGATCGGTGAAGATGACGATCGAAGCTACGTATCTATGTTCGGTTTGTTACTTCCCTTCTCATGCGACTCAACTCGTTGCCAATCTAATTATTGATCCTTGTGGCTCTGCAGGTTGTTATGGATGCTTGCGCGATGAAGATGATGATGGATCTTCTTGTATGGTATGTCGCTTTTTGGTACTCTATGTGATTCGTTATTGTAGCTTTGTTGTTGATATTGATTGATGGAAAATTCTGCATATTGAACATTGAACCAATGACAAAGTGGTGGAAGATTGTCGGTTGTTGAAGTCTGAGATTGATAATCAGAGAAGATTATGGAAGAGATTCATTGAATCAGTGATGATGGAGGACGAATGAAGGAGAATCGTAGAAGAAGATTGAAGGAGAAGGGTGGAAAAAGATTGAAGGAGTTGTGAAGAAGAATGGTGAAGAAGAAGTGGTGAAGAGAAGTTGAAGAAGAAGAGGGATTGGAGAGTTTGTGAATCCGAACCCTTGAGAGAAGAAGAAGGTTCTACTTTATAGAAGATTGAAGAGTGTTTGATGAAGAAGTTCAGGTGAGTTTTCTAGAAGCATTCTGTTAGGAGTTTGTTATTTTTTCAGTTAGCTTTTTTTTTTATTTTCTGTTTTTGCACTTGGCAGGTTTTTGTATTGAAATTGAGTTTATGAAAATTGAAATGGGAGAAGCGTTTTTCATTGAAGATTGTGATTTATGAAGGTTTGCGAAATTGTCGAAAGTGAGCTATGAAGGGAGATGCCGAAGATTACCGGTGAAGGTTGTTAGAGATTGGGAACAAAAAAATTCAAGATGATGTCGAGGGTGATCATTCTGTTAGAGCTTGTTGGAGAGGATTTGAAGGTTGCAACCGTTTTCAGTTCAGTTACGCCCCTGAGTTTTTTTCTTCTGATAGAAATCTGTTGTCCTTTTTCAGACTGATGAAGATGTGTTGATGAAGTGATGAAGAATGGTGTAGAGTCAAGGAAAATCGAAGCCGATTTGATGGTGAGGGAGGAAGACTCAGTAGAAGATTGAAGAGGTTTTTGCTGGCGGCTTCAAGAGTGAAGATGGAAGGTGTAGTTGCAGTTTCGGGGAGTCCAAGATCGAGATCGACGAAGGCCTTCTGAAGATTTATTCAGAGAATCACTTTTTGGTTTCTGATTTTTTTTTGCTACTTCTGAATTTCGTTATTGCACTCTCCTCCTTCTTTTTTTCAGTTTCTTTTTCAGAGTTCTATTATATTGAATTTTGTAACCGCCTTCAACTTCTCATAAAAAATATCCAATTTCGCATTAATTGCTATGAGTTTTCCTGTTAGCTTGTAGTTAGATTTTTATAACAGAATTTTTTGGGTTTTTCTTGAGAACTTTTCTGAATTGAATTTGGTGAAGAGCCTCAATTAGCTAGCATGCGTTTTTCTTAATTCATTTATATGCAACGGCTTGGTGTATTTGAGCTGGAAAAAAATGACGTGAAGTGTTGGAGGTGGACGGCTGGAAATAATAGCGGGAAATGTTAGCAAAAGGCTTGTATTATTGAAAAGCCCCAACTGAAAAAGAAATGTATCACTGAGTCACCTGAAGTTGATGGTTGTCACATGATAAAATATATGGCTGAGAAAATGTATACTCTAATTTTTTTTAAATCAATTTTTTGTGTGTAGAAAGAAATGAAATGGGCTTAATAAAGATAAATGGGCTCTAAAAACGGATATGGGTTTAAAAGAATGGTTGAGAAAAATAAATGTGATTGAAACCCTTTTTTTTATAATTTGGATAACAATTGGGTATACGAATGATCAGCTAAATTGGGTGCGAATGGATTATGGTTAAAATGGAATAGAAAATGAAATTAGAATTTGGCTTAGCATAAAATGGAATATGGTTGAGAGAAGAAAAGAAAATTGAAAATACCAATAATGATGGATCCTGGATCATGGGTAGGAAGCCTACTTTTAGCCCAAAGTCAATCTTGATTTTTTTACTTTTACAAGCCACTTGATAAAAATAATATACAACTATCACCAGAAAAATAGAAACTGAAATGAACAATTATCCGAATCAAATCCTCCGCTGACAAAATAACTCCTGAATCCTTTTGAACTCGTTCGAATCAAAAATTTAGAAAATACATCTATGGACGAAACACAATCTGAATTGATCACCTCTGATAATGATAAGCCCGATTTTTGAAATAAACCTCACACGAACAACTACTTAATAAGCTGAATAATTCCCCACACCACAATTTGACTTTGAACGGATATTGGCTGAGAAATAAGTCGCTAACACAAACAACTTGCAGTTGAAGCAGTCCTTCGATAGCTTGGCCAAGATTGGGCCAAACTTCCATCTGAATCAAAATATAATTTATGCTATGCTTTATTTCTCTGTGCAAAGATGCAATGATATTTATGCCACATGCTTGGTTGAATGCTATGAAAATGAGAGGGCAAATTTTGGGGTGTTACAGCTGTCCCTATTCAATCATCCACAGACCTGAATGAATAATTGCATTGGCTTTTAGACATATAGGTATGGAGTGATTGAATACTCGAATAAAAACCTGAAAATTTGAACTCGGTGGATATTAGAAATTCCATTTGCCTTTTATTTATTTATTTATTTATTTTTTCTGAATAGGTAGAGGAAATAGAACCAGGTGGAATATAATCAATGCCAAAAACCTGCATTGTGAATGCTGAGCGAAGCAAGCAACAACGAGGATGCCTGTTGGCGAAACAAGATTTAACGAGATTGTTAGCGAAACAGAACTCGACAATATGATTGTTGGGCAGGACAAAGCCATAAAGAAAATACGCGACTGCTGAGCAGGACCAAGCCACAGAAGGTGCCTGTTGGCGAAACAGGGCTTAACGAGACCATTAGCGGAATGGAACTCAATCGATATGACTGTTGGGCAGGACCAAGCCATAAAGGAAAATACGCGACTGCTGGGCAGGACCAAGCCACGGAAGGTGCCTGTTGGCGAAACAGGGCTTAACGAGACTGTAAACACCCCAAATTTGCCCTTACCCATTCACACCATGGCTTGTGATCATTACATATGCATAAACTCAATCATGGCATCTCATACCACATTTTTGCTTCACTGCATTAGTTCTAAGTCATCTGCACCTAGGGTTTGTGATCTGAGCAATCCAAGAGCTTCTTGAGCCATTCCAAAGGTCATCAATCACTTCAAAGGGGTCCACGTGTTTTCAAGTATCATCTTACATCCCCATAAAGTCAAGAATGTCAAAAAATCACAAGAACTGGGAATGGCATGGAAGCAGAGCCGGGTTTGACTGCACAGATGACCTAGAATTAGGGTTTTGGTTTCAGAGGCCATAACTTCCACCATTGGAAGTTAAGTCCAAAAAAAATGGCATTTGTGAAAAAAAAGTCAAAAATAACACATAACTTCCACCATTGGAAGTTAAGTGCAAAAAATGACATTTTTGAAAAGAAGCCCATAACTCCAAATTTTTTGTTCGTTCTTGTTTCTATTGGTCTCTATATGTTATGAGGATCATGCATATCAAGTTTCATGAAGAAGTTCCATGGGGAAGGCATCTGATCAAGAGGTGACTTCTTGAGCAAGTCAATGCAAAATCAGGGCATCTGAGGCCCCCAATCACCCAACCAAAGGGGTTTCTCCATCATTTTGAATGTGTATGATCTTTATTTGGTCATAGAAGATGTTAGAAGTTCACAAAATTGAAGAATTTCAAGACATTTGCAAAGTTGCCTTTCTTGGAAAGTGACTTATAATGTAAACTTGCTGTTTTGGGAAAGTTTTTCAACCTCCTCTTATTGATTCAAAAATGCTTCAAATGAGAAAACTTTGGTCATGAAAGTTGTAGATTGGATCATTCCCTTTTCAAAAAGTACAAGAACTTTTTCTAATTCATTTTGGATCAAAAGTTATGGCTTTGCAAAGTTGGGAAAAATCATTGAAATTTCACTTTTTGCACAAGAGGGAAAGTTGCAAAACCTCATGCCAAGGCCAAAGATGACTTCAAAGTGACTTCTAATCTTCATACAAACACAATGCAATGCCTAAAATTCAGATTGGCCCAAGAAATTTCTCATTTTTCATGCCTTGATGTCCAAGTATCATAAGCCATTTTTCATGAAAATCACAAAGAGGGAAAACTTGCAAGAAGGGTTCTTTTGGTTTTGTTTAATCTCTAATCAATATCAAACTGTCATAGCAGCATTATATGGTGCATTTTGCTGCATATTGCCCAAGAGATGTCACATGTCCATGGCCAAAAATCACAAGATGCACAAAGTTGGAAATTGGCAAAACACATGCTATCTTGCAATCCCAATGTTGTAGTCCTGCACAAACCATCCAAGGGTCCTCCTTAAAGCTGGCTGAGACAATCTAAACACAGAGATCTCCTCTGCCATGGCCCCTACTCCCAAGTACAACTTACTTGACATTTTGGCAACTTGAGCCATACCAATCACATCAGTCCACATCAACTCCTCTAACCTATCACACTTGTTTATACAAACCAAAAAGCAAGCCATTTGATAAAAAAACACAGGCCTGAAAACACCAAGAGGACAACACTCTCATTTTTCAACCTCATTGGCAAAACTTCTTCTCTGAAAAATCTCCTCACACAGCCATCAAACTTCACTTTCTCTTTCACTAACAAGTCACAAATCACCCTTAGAACAGAAAACACCCCCTGAAACATCTTGAAACATCACACACCAAGACCTCCATTGCTGCTACACCAGAGCAAAACAGTCGTAACCAGCCACTCCACAAGTTTTCTAAGCTTCATTCCATCATCAGGAGGATCATTGGAGCTTGTTCGAAGCAAAGGACTGGCCGGAAAGCTCCAAAATTCAAAGCTCCGGTTCAGGTATCATCAAGAACATTTTTTTCCAGAAATGTAATCTCTTGTTATAGGATGATAGAGTTTGTTTCATTGATCATGCTAAGCTTTGAAACACTGAAAACGGTTGAGAAGTGAGTGTGTATGCATGTTCTGAAGTTTTTGCAGTTTTTCTTGATTTTGCTCTAATCTTGTTGTTGATACATTGTAAATGTGATCTTGTGATTGATTCATGCTTGTGATTGATTCATGTTTGTGGTTTAAGTGCAGAAATGACATTTTTGAAAAAAGTCAGAAATAACACATAACTTCTACCATTGGAAGTTAAGTGCAAAAAATGACATTTTTGAAAAAAGTCAGAAATAACACATAACTTCTACCATTGGAAGTTAAGTGCAAGAAATGACATTTTTGAAAAGAAGCCTAAAATAACACATAACTTCCACCATTGGAAGTCAAGTACGAAATGTGACCTTTTTTGAAAAAGTTAAAGAATTGGATCCCCTCCTTTGGGCAGTGAATTTGTATAGGTTTAGGGTTCCTTTGAATGCATTTTCAATTTCTTATCTTGATGTTTGCTTCTGGTTTTGGTTTTTGTTTTGTGCATTGATCATAAACCCTAATTTGGGTTTCCCTTTGCCTTCATCTTGCATTTGCTTGCATACCATGACTTGCCATAGCATTTTGTGCATCCATTTGATTCATTAGACATCTTAAGACATATTAGAAGCATGTTTGATCATTGCATCTTTCATTTGCCATGTTGTATGTCATTTGCATTCCATAACTTTTCATGTATGTTCATGTTTCTAAGCATGTTTCTCTTGCATCCATATGTTTGTATGATCATCCCCATGCCTTGTTTCATGTTTGCATCATCTCATAGCATCATTATCATCACACACATGCTTCTGGTTTTGGTTTGAATCATCTCATTGCATTCCATTTGCATTGCATTTCATTCCTTTTGCTAACTTTTCAGGTGGTAAGTTACTTTGAGAAGTGGATTTGCCTTCACTTCTCACAATTTCTTTTCATCTCTCTTATGCATCATTGCTGCATTTTGTCTTGTTTGAGATTGAGCTTGCTCATTCTTGTTCTTCTTACTTTCTTTCCTCAAGTGACTTGTCTTCTTAAATGAAGCAAGTGACTTTGCTTCTCTTTGATCCTTTCATCTGCTTCCTGGTGGTTCCTCTGAAGATCTTTCTTGTAAACCTCACAAACCCTAGGAACAACCAAGCATGACAATAATTAGGGTTTTGATTAGTCCCCCCACTTAGTTTTACCTTTGTGTCTCATTGAGTCTTCTCTTCTCATCTCATAATCAGGGACTAAACCCTAAAGGCTTTAAGGCTTTGTGATTAAGCTTATGCCTGCATCCTTCTATTAGGATGGAGTGTATAACTTTAATCCTAAGTGTTAAACCCTTAATGTGTTTAAATCCTCTAATCAATTCACTTAATAATCATCAAGACATCAAGCTTGTAACTTGGGCCTTGCATTAGGGTTCTAATTCTTCCTTAACTGGTTAAGAAGGACTAACCCTAGTGTTAATGGACAAGTCCCCCTCAAGTTGTCTTACAAATCATAAAATTCACTTCATCATCTTACCATTATCTAAAATCCATCTAATAAAGGCTTTGTTTTGTCATGAGTTTAATCCCTAATCATGGATTAAGTTGAGGAGCTTTCCTCAGCTTAAACACTCTCATCTATTATCCTTCTATTAGGATGGTGTAATGAGTCTGTTTAATCCCTGATTGTGCCTTAATCTCATTACTCAACACTAAACAAAAACACCAAAAACATCTAATTAATCACAAGTAGGTTAATGATCTTAATCCTACATCATGGTAATTAAGTGTGAGAAGCTGACTTCATACTTAAGGTATTCTCATTACCCCTAATCAGAGGGAAGATGTGATGAGTTTACTAAATCCATTGGTTTAGGCTTAAGCTCACTAACTTATGACAAATTCTCAAAAGCAATAAAAGATTGAAAACTCAAAAACAAACAACAATCGTCTCCTTCGGGATTCTTTTCTCATCTCATTCACTCACAAACGAGAACTTGCTTCTTCCGTCTAATGCAAGACAGTTAGCACTCGAGCCAGACGAGTCATACACTTGAGCATAGATAAGCAAGCAGTTCATCAGTCAATTCATCTTTCAGTCTCTTTGGGTCGAACTACGGTGTTCTGACTTCCTCATTGCACGAGAGGATACGTAGGCATAACCTAACAGTTATCGAACAAAAGTCTCTGTATATTCCCCCTCTTTCAGCATCATTCTTTTAACCTCATAATCTTGAGTATCTCATTCCTGTTTCTTTTGCACTGACACTGTATATATCACACATCACTTTCTTTTACACTGACACCTGTACATCCTTTTCCAGCTCCTTGATACACAGATAACACTGACACTACCCCTTTAAAACACAAATCTTTTAAGCGTGGATCCCGTCGAGTACGACGGACAATCTGGGTGCTAATACCTTCCCAGGTTGTAACCAACCCCCTTTCTCAGTCTCTCTGGTTCGCAACCGTCTTATCCATATCTTTCTAGGTTTATGCAGCATTACCTTTCCTTCGGGATAAAAATGCCTAGCTGGCGACTCTTTTCTTTTCCTGTGAGTTCACTCCTGTGTGTTCTCACACCCTCCTTTCGCCGACCGTTCGCGTCTGTACCTTATTTGAGCTCAGTCTCATCTTTTGGGAGCGACAAAGACCATTAGCAGAATGGAACTCAATCGATATGACTGCTGGGCAGGACCAAGCCATAAAGGAAAATACGCGACTGCTGGGCAGGACCAAGCCACGGAAGGTGCCTGTTGGCGAAACAGGGCTTAACGAGACCATTAGCGGAATGGAACTCAATCGATATGACTGCTGGGCAGGACCAAGCCATAAAGGAAAACACGCGGCTGCTGGGCAGGACCAAGCCACGGAAGGTGCATGTTGGCGAAACAGGGCTTAACGAGACCATTAGCGGAATGAAATTCAATCGATATGACTGCTGGGCAGGACCAAGCCATAAAGGAAAACACGCGACTGTTGGGCAGGACCAAGCCACGGAAGGTGCCTGTTGGCGAAACAGGGCTTAACGAGACCATTAACGGAATGGAACTCAACAATATGACTGCTGGGCAGGACCAAGCCATAAAGAAAACAACATTGACTTGGAAAGACCAAGATGTCTGGAAAATGGTATAAGTATCTTCTGCGGGGAATACTTCAGGTTGAAAAGATGTTATAGGTTGTATGTAACACCTCAAAACTGGCCTATACTGGCATACATATGCTTGGATTTATGGCGTAATGCTCCATGAGGATGGAAATGCTACGCTTTGGAGAATGCAAATGTAATGATTATTATGCGTATGCAAATGCAAAGAGATCTCCTGATAAGGAGACTGCCAGTGTCCCTAGTGGCTTGGCTGGAGAGGAACTGATGATCACTGCACTGATCTGATCCATCCTGGTGAGGAGGAGACAACTCCGCAGGGAAAGCTGTCAATGATACACTGGCGGCTCTGAACTGCCGCCATTGCCAAAAATAAATTGGACTTTTAAGATTGGGGTGCCAAGACCCTGCTGGAGATGGAACCTTCTTGTACTCTGGTGGGGAAACGGAGACCTCCTGACTTGGCTGGGAACCATAAGCATAGCACTGCTGAGGGAGCAAACTGCTGGGGAGGAATGACACTCCTTGTACTGTTGGAAATTGCCCCTGTTATTGAAGGAAAACTTCTGCGTGGGGAGGACACCCACATATTGCTGCCTTGCTGGGAGAGATTTCAACTTCCAACTTTACTGGGGATGGCTGGAGACACCCTGGAAGACACTTGCTCTTGTTCAAGTATAAAGAAATGTTCCTCCTGGGAATCTGCTTTTAGCTCTGTTAGCAACACCTGTACCCGTACCTACAAAAACACAATCGATAGTGCCTGCAACATGGAGAGTTAGTTTGGGACCTGCCTGCCCCAGGCTCGTAGCATGAATCATTATCTGGGCATCTTGACACCCTTTCAGAGTTGTATTAAATGTTTATGTCCTCCTGTATGAGTTAGAAAGCATTCAAATGTTCACAACACAATATAAATCACAATTTGCTGGACGTTTCGCAATCAATCAATGCTAGATGAAAAACAAAAAAAAAACAAACAATCACAAGTTGACCGAAGTTGAATTTTTATTGATTCGGAAAAATGGCCATGAATAGGAAATACAAAGGAAGCAGTTCCCTGGAAAGAGGAAACCGCCAAAAAGGAAAACAAACTATCCTATTGGAAATGTGAGAAGTGGATCTCATCAAGTTTCAACCAGGTTATGACTCGTATGTCTTCAAGACGATCGGCTCGCTCTGCCCCTCGAGAAAGGTAATTGAACTGATCTTCAACCCTTAGAATAACCTTAGTTGCAGATAGGTTATGGATCTCGCAGATCGCAATCGTTCATGTTAATCCCTCTTTTGCGTGGATCGCCCTTTCAGGTTTTCAATCCACCGGGATACCCTTTTTTGCCTGAGTTGTCCGATGTGGCTTTTCAACTCAGCGGGTGTACATTTTTTTTAAGATTTCCCTAACTTTTTCCCGAGCCCTTTATTCTGTTTTTGGCTCGCCGGGATGCCCATTTTTTGCCTGGATCTTTATTCTGTTTTTATCCACCGGGTCCTTTTTTACACGAAGTATTTTCTTACTGCGTCTGCGTTGACATGGGATTGGAAGTCTTCTTTGTCCATGGTTGTCAGCATCAAGGCTCCACCTGAGAAAACCTTTTTAACCACGAATGGTCCTTCATAGTTGGGTGTCCACTTGCCCCTGTGATCGTTAAGAGGAGGAAGAATCCTTTTTAATACCAAGTCACCTGGTATGTACCTCTGTGGTCGTACTTTCTTGTCAAAAGCCTGCTTCATCCGCCGTTGATACAACTGTCCATGGCATACAGTTGCTAGGCGTTTTTCTTCAATGAGGCTCAATTGATTATATCTGGATCGGAGCCACTCATCTTTATCTAGCTTAATGTCCATCATTAACCTTAACGAGGGGATTTCCACTTCGATTGGTAGGACTGCCTCTATACCATACACCAGTGAGAACGGAGTTGCCCCTATTGAAGTACGCACTGACGTTCTGTACCCATGCAACGCAAATGACAACATCTCATGCCAGTCTTTGTATGTTACAACCATCTTCTGCACGATCTTCTTGATGTTCTTGTTGGCCGCCTCGACGACACCATTCATCTTCGGGCGATATGGAGAAGAGTTGTGATGCTCTATTTTGAAATCCCGACACAAGTCAACCATCATCTTGTTGTTGAGATTAGGACCATTATCAGTAATGATTCTTTTAGGAATTCCGTACCGGCAAATGATGTCTCTTTTAATAAATCGGGCTACCACTTGTTTAGTGACATTTGCATAAGATTCCGCTTCGACCCACTTCGTGAAGTAGTCTATAGCAACCAGGATGAAGCGATGACCGTTGGAAGTTGTCGACTCGATCTTGCCAATCATATCAATGCCCCACATGGCGAACGACCATGGTGAAGACATGACACTCAACGGATTCGGAGGCACATGGACCTTATTGGCATAAATCTGACACTTGTGACATTTACGGGAGTATTTACAGCAATCAGATTCCATGGTGATCCACTAATATCCCGATCTCAACAATTTCTTGGCCATAGCATGTCCTCCAGCATGGGTACCAAAGGAGCCTTCATGAACCTCTTGCATCAACAGGCCTGCTTCGTGTCTATCCACGCATTTGAGCAGAACCATGTCGAAGTTTCGCTTGTACAACACACCATCTTGATTCAAGAAGAAACCTCCTGCCAGTCTTCTAAGGGTCTTCTTGTCCTTACTGGATACCCCAGCCAGGTATTCTTGAGCCTTCAAGAAAAGCTTGATATCATGATACCAAGGTTTTTTACCTTCACCATTGTCAACTGCAAAGACATAAGCAGGTATTTCAAGACGGGAGACCGTGATTCGAGGCACGAAATTATCTTGACAACCTTTAATCATAGACGATAAAGTTGCTAGAGCATCGGTGAATTGGTTTTCATCTCGAGGAATATAATTCAACTTGACTTTGGTGAAGAATGTTAATAACCTCCTGACATAATCTCTGTAAGGAACCAAGTGAGGTTGATGAACTAGCCATTTGCCATTGACTTGATTCACCACCAGAGCAGAATCTCCGAAGATCTCGAGGTTTTTAACTCGCAAGTTAATTGCCTCTTCGACCCCCATGATGCAAGCTTCATACTCTGCCTCATTGTTAGTGCATTCGAAAGTCAATCGAGCAGCTAAAGGTGTATGGACCCCTTCTGGAGAGATGATAACAACACCTACTCCACTTCCATTCATGTTCACAACTCCGTCAAACATCAACTTCCATTTGGATTCAGGGTCTAGCCCCTCCTCCGGAAGTGGTTCTTCATAGTATTTCAGCTTGAGGAACATGATGTCCTCATCCAGAAACTCGAATCTCATAGGTTGATAATCATTGATTGGCTGCTGAACCAAGTATTCTGACAATACACTCCCTTTAATTGCCTTTTGTGAAGTGTAATGTATATCATACTCTGTTAGTATCATCTGCCATCAGGCTACCCTTCCTGTCATAGCCGGCTTCTCAAAAATGTATTTCACAGGATCCATCTTGGAAATTAAGAGAGTGGTGTGAGTCAGCATGTACTGTCTTAGTCGGCGAGTAGCCCATGCCAAAGCGCAGCAAGTTTTCTCGAGTAGTGAGTAGCGTGTCTCACAATCGGTAAACTTTTTGCTAAGGTAATAAATGACGTGCTCTTTTCGACCAGACTCGTCCTGCTGACCCAGCACACATCCCATCGATCCTTCAAGCACGGTAAGATACATAATCAAAGGTCTCCCTGGCACTGGAGGCATGAGAATTGGAGGTTCTAGCAGGTATTCTTTGATTCGGTCAAAGGCTTGTTGGCAGTCTTCATTCCATTTAATGGCCTGATTCTTCCTCAGAAGCTTAAAAATGGGCTCACACATGGCCGTTAGGTGAGAGATAAACCGTGTAATGTAGTTTAGTCTCCCTAAGAAACCACGTACTTGCTTTTCAGTCTTCGGCTCAAGCATCTCTTGGATGGCTTTTACTTTGGCTGGATCGACCTCGATTCCCCGCTCACTTACAAAGAAGCCGTGTAGCTTTCCAGAATGGACCCCGAAGGTGCACTTATTCGGATTCAACCTCAATTTGAACTTCCAGAGTCTGTCAAACAACTTTGCTAGATTAACCAAGTGCTCTTCTTCTATTTGGGATTTTGATATCATATCATCAACATAAACCTCAATTTCATGATGAATCATGTCGTGAAATAGCATCACCATCGCCCGTTGATAGGTGGCCCCAACATTCTTCAAACCAAACGACATAACCTTGTAACAGAAAGTGCCCCAAGGAGTGATGAAGGTTGTCTTTTCCATATCATCGGGAGACATCTTAATCTGGTTATAACCGGAAACCCCGTCCATAAAAGAGAACACCGAAAACTGAGCAGTATTATCGACGAGCACATCTATGTGAGGTAGAGGGAAGTCATCTTTGGGGCTGGCCCTATTCAAATCCCTGTAGTCTACACACATCCTGACTTTACCGTCTTTCTTAGGGACCGGCACAATGTTGGCAACCCACGGAGGGTAACTGGTCACAGCCAAGAAACCAGCATCAAACTGTTTTTGTACTTCTTCTTTTATCTTGATTGCCATATCAGGACGTGTGCGCCTCAACTTCTGCTTCACTGGAGGACAATCTTCTCTCAGAGGTAGCTTGTGCATCACAATGTCAGTGTATAAACCAGTTATATCTTGGTAGGACCATGAGAAGACATCAACATACTCTCGAAGCATAGCAATTAAACAAGTCTTGATAGATTCTTCTAATGCGGCCCTGATCTTGACTTCTTTCTTGTCTTCTTCAGTACCCAGGTTTATCACCTCGACAACTTCTTCGTGCGGCTGAATCATTTTCTCCTCTTGTTTAAGCAATCTGGCCAATTCTCCAGGTAGTTCGCAATCCTCTTCACCTTCCTCATCGGCTTGATAAATTGGATTGTCGAAGTCATACTCAGCCATAACAGGGTCGTCATTGATAAGATCCGGTGACAAGCATCTGCATGAATGGTGATTCATGCAAGGCTTTAGCAAAAACTTGAGAAAATGAGAAACATTGCCATTTTAAAAACTTTTCTTTCTTTTTGAAAAACAAAAGCAAAAAATGAAAGACAAAGAACAACATGGATGGATGTGAAACGTCAACTTTATTTATGATTATGAATTGTGTTAAGAACAAAAGAACCCTTACAAAAAGCCATTATGCCCCGGGCAAGACATAATGCTTGAATACAGAAAAACAGAAACAAAAATTATTACTCTTCGAAAGAGGTGACTGAGATAAGCCTTTCTGATGTCCAATTGCTAAGCTGAGTCCCTGGAACAGCAGGCCTGATCCACTCATCTAAGTCACAGTCACTATCAATTGTGTCATCCTGCACAACATTGATGTTTCCATAATCCACCACTCCCGCACTCGTGAAAGTGATCGGACTTTGACGACCTTTAGCACTCGGTCCAGACGATGACTGCCCAGGATGATAACCAATTCCAAACATATCTTTCTTTTCTGGAACTTCTACTGGACTGCCCCAGCCTTCTTGCACCCCTGACTCTACCAACTCAAGAGCTTGCTTATAAGAGGCTACGAAAACTCCCTTCTTCGGTTCTTCAGGAGAAGCTGCCACTGCAGATGCTTGTTTAGTTTTCAAGGGCTCAAAAGCCTGACATGGAGTTTCAACTATTTCGCCATCCATCTCCACATACTTGAATGAAGCCAGATGACTAACAAAAATGTCTTCTTCCCCGCTGACAGTTACAATTTGACCCTCCCAGATGAACTTTAGCTTTTGATGAAGTATGGACGATACTGCTCCCGCTGAATGTATCCAAGGTCTTCCGAGAAAACAACTGTATGCAGGCTGTATATCCATTACGTAAAATGTGGTATTGAAGATTTGTGGACCTACTTTAATTGGTAACTCCATCTCCCCGAACACCGATCTCCTCGACCCATCAAATGCTCTAACTACTAGGTCGTTGGGCTTTAGAACTACTCCATCATAATCCAACTTTATCAATGTTTTCTTGGGCAGAACATTCAACGATGATCCGGTATCTACCAACACGTGAGAGAGTACTGCACCTTTACATTCTAAAGAGATATGCAGTGCCCGATTATGAGCACGCTCTTCAGATGTTAGATCCATGTCTGTAAAGCCCAATCCGTGACTGGCATTAATACTAGATACCACCGCTTCCAACTGATTCACTGAAATATCCTGAGGAACAAACGCCTTGTTCAAAATATTCAAGAGAGCCTTCCTGTGGGAATCAGAACACATGAGCAAGGACAAGATGGAAATCTTCGACGGAGTCTGCTGTAGATGGTCCACAATCTTGTAGTCGCTCTTTTTGATAATCCTCAGAAATTCTTCAGCTTCTTTATCAAAGGCAAGGTCTGGATCAGTTACTGGTGCGGGCTCGTTGACAACCATTGGCTGCTTCCCTCTCGCTTTAGCCTAGGCTTCGGCGGTGTCTCTGGGTGGTATCACACTATTTCTTAGTGATTCCGGCGCAAATAACATTCCACTTCTAGTAAAGCCCCCTACTCCAACATTTTCTACTTGAGCTGGGGTTGTACTAGACGTGGCCAACTCTTGCTTCTAGCTGTTACAGTATACTTCGCCACCATAATTCCAGGGAATGGCTCTATCACTCTGATACATTACTGGTCCCGCAGTGGTGATGGTTATCGGTGCCTCTCTGGCCCGTGAAGGAACTTGAGATGGATCGTAGAAGTGGTTACTGTAGAGACTTCGCTTTCTTTTACAACCTTGTCAAACTGCAACACTCCTTCATTAATCATGCTCTGGATCCCTGCTTTCAACTGTTCACAACCATTTGTAACTTCAGCACATCCCAGACAATCTACTTCACACCCAGGAAAACACCCTTCTTTGACAAGCAGACTTTAACAACACTCAATGGAGTCTGCAAGTCGTTGACATTATACACCAAGTTTAGATTCTCCCCTTCATCAACTGCCCCAACCGTACCTCCGTGAGAAGGCATGGGGTTTTGTATTACATTAGGAGTAGGAGAAAAATTAATCGCTTTAGAATCCAGTAAGTCCTGGACTACATACTTCAAGGCTTTGCAGTTTTCCGTGGTATGTCCGGGGGCTTCGGAATGAAATTCACATCTAGCATTCACATCATAACCTTCAGGAAGTTGCCCCGGCTTCAGGGGTTGCAAAGTTCTGAGCTGAACCAACTAGAGTTGGAGGAGATTCTTCAGAAGTTGTGAATAGGACATAGGCGGAGTTTCAAACTGCCTTTCTCTGGTCCTTTGAGAATAGTATGGACGGGGAGCTCTTTGTTTATATCCTTGTGAGCGTTGCGGCTGCGGTGGTTGGACTTGTTGTTGAACAAGTTGAGCTGAGATAGTGATAGGAGCCACTTGCTTATAGAATCCTCTATTATTTCCTCCCCTCTGTGCATACACTGCCCCGGTCTCTCATTCTCTTCTCTTCACAAAGGGTTTCTTGATACCGGAATTTAAGGCGCCTCCGTTCTGAATCTTCCCTTGCTTGATCCAACTCTCTATCCTCTCGCCAGTCAAGATGATATCTGAGAATCCACTCGAAGAACATCCGGCTAGCCTTTCCATGAAATGCCCAAGGAGGGTATCCAGGAACAGGCCTACCATTTCTCTCCAACAAAAGCGGTTGCACTCTAGCGTCCTCTTCACGCCACCTTTGTGCATAGTCTTTGAAACTCTCTGAGCTCCTCTGAAGTTAAGTGCGACTGGGCGCCATGTCGATATTATACTGATACTGCTTGAGGAATGCTTCTCCCAATTCCTTCCAGTTTCTTACAGAGCTTCTCTCTAGCTTCATATACCATTCTAAGGACCCTCCGGAGAGACTATCCTAGAAGTAGTACACCCAGAGTTTTTCATCCCTAGTATGGGCAGCGATCTTCCGATAGAATGCCTGCAATTGAGTCTTTGGGCAGGAGCTACCGTTATACTTTTAAAAAGTAGGCGGCCTGAATTTGTGAGGAATAACCACCCCGGGGACTAGGCCCATGTCAGACACATCTATCCCCAAAGTGTCTCTACACTCGAGGGCTTTGACTTTCTCAGCAAGCATAAAAAAGTCTTGAAGATTTCCTTCTCCGTCGAACCCCATGTCGTTGTTGAAAGGAAAGAACTGATCCTCCTGCCTATCGTGTACCAGAATGAAAGTTGTTGTGCCCTGTTCTGGAACTTGAGGTCCTCCTGGGCCATTGTTGGTGTTGGGAGGAGTCACTTGTACGTCAGGAGTGGTTACAGGAGGATTAGTCTGAGGAGGGTTGAGCCCTTGAATTGCATTCCTTAACTCTTGTTGTCCCTGAGCCACCCCTTGCATCATGACCATGAATTCTCCCATTCTTTTGCGAAACTCATTAAGCTCAGTTTGCATAGCGTCCATGACTGTCCTCTGGGTGCTGCGAGTTGCGTAGCGATGCGGGATATCTTGTCGGAGATGCCGGGTCTTGACAGCTCTCGCAATCTTTGCCTGAAACACAAATAAGTTAAGCATCATGTAGAAAAACCTGCAAAAACAAAGGAAACATGTAAATGATGCGTATTCAATTCAATGTGTTCCTTGTATTCCCAAGGCTTTCCCTTTTTCCGGTCCTGGTATTAGGAGAATAATAACTGGGAAGAAGACCCAAGTGATGTTCAAATAAAGTGACGACCGTGGAGAATTGGTGCTCATTACCCCGTGTCAGTGCAACAAGTAACAAACAAGAGATTCAAAGCAAGTCAATCACATAAACTGAAGTTTGAAACAACAAAGTCCCCGAAGGGTGCCAATTAAAAGAACAACAAAGTATATCAATAAAAGGAATCCCACCACAAGCCCGTGGGTAATCCAAGTACAATAGCATGAAACTAAACTCTAGGGAACTCTAAGTCTTGCAGCCTCCAGCTAAGACGCTTGACATTCTGGAACAACTGAGCTATATCCGGATGATCGGGCTCCTGGATGAGCCTCTTGATGAGGAGGTCCCTTAGATTAAAGGAAGCATGTAACTCTTCAATCTGTTGCAGAAACGCCAACTCATTCTCTTTGCTCGGACCCGGCTCGGCCTTTGACTTCTTCACATCAACACGAAGTAAAAAGTTTGGAATAACTCGGATTCATCGGGGATCTCTTTGAGTGCGTACCCTAACTGTCTTCTTAAGAGAATGAGATTGTAGTTGATACCTCCCGACACTCCTAACAAAGGCACATTGAGGTAATTCCCACAGCTGGTAATGAAACTCTTTCCTTTCAACCTCAAAGTAAACCATCTAATATCTCTGGCAGACAATGTACTTAGCTTCTGGGCCCAAGTAGTATTAGGATCAGTAAAACTCTCAGTGGTAGGCAAATGTCTCATGACCCACTTGTAGAATAAGGGAGCACAACATCTAACCAGACCTCCTTGTTTCTTCTCATTCTTATAGTGCACTGAATAATACAAGTCACCTAGGAGAGTGGGCACCGGATTCTTCAACACAAATAAATGAATAGCATTTATGTCCACAAATTTGTCCATATCAGCGAACAGGATGATCCTATAAATGGATAGTGCTAAGATGACGCAAACAGAATCCCAGTGATTTGTCACTGCAAGTTCTCCAGCCTTTCTAACCAGATACTCCATAGTGAAACCAAGTACTTTTGCTTTGGTGGTAGACAGATTTGTAGATACTTTAGATGAGCTCAAATAAAGAGCTTTAGCGATGTCAGCATGGGTTGGTCTTGTCATCTCTGAGTTGAAAGGAATCTGATCCTTGATTGACACTCCCATAATCTCAGCATACTCTTCCAGCAAAGGACCCAACTGAAAGTCATGAAATGTGAAACACCTGAGCCATGGATTGTAATAATGCAACAAAGTGTGAATGGCGCTTCTTTGAGAGCTATCCAAGTTGAATACCAAGTCCAGAATATCACCATACTTTTCCTTGAAGTATCCCAAAAAACCCGGGGTAATAAGAGACACCATTTGGTTGATCAAGTCCACTCTGGTATCAAAATATTTGTAGTGCACAGTCATTTTTCTGACGTCTTCCATTCTGAATCAATGATATGACCAGGAACCGGGAGTAATGCAAACCCTGAGAATAAAATAAACACAAATGATTAATGATGTTATGATGCTTATGCAAGGCGAGGCATGTGATCAGTGAAATGTCTGTGATGTGCTGATCATATAATCAGGTGTCGGTGCAAGGTCACAAAATCAACATATCATAATAACAATCCCTCTGATCCGGGATCCATATCTTAGAACCAGAGAACCAGATTACAAAACTGAACCAATGACAAAACGGGTATGTTGAAGGTCTTAGGGTTCCTGCAAAACCTGTAAACCCCTCCCAATCTCACAGGTGTGCTACTTGGGTCAACATCACGGACTCTCAAAGCCGAACAGTAATAATACGTTCACCATTTCCGAGAAATGGCTCATGACCAATTAAGGGAATCAATTTGGCATTATGTACTACTCAGGGAGGCCTCAACTGAGTCCGGAAAAACAAGCATCCCTCACAAGTCCCCAACTTCAAGCATTGAATCAAGAAACAATAGTACATTCATCCCGAAGGGTACAATACTACCGTCATACGAACAATTTGCTTTAACTGGGTTCCTATGAGAGAACCATGCCATCCTATGCGAGTTCCCAATGGACCCTCGGATGCGAGTGGGTTTGCCAACAAATGTGGTCTGCCACTGTCATCACTGGAGAGGGGTGACCCCATTAAGGTCCCTGAAGATCGGTCACCAGATGCACATAACTATCAAGGTCGTACCCTGAAGTGGAGAAGAACCCCCACACAGAATAGTTCCAAGACGGTCGCAATTTGGGTGTGGAACACATCGCCACTCATCATGTAACCATGCGAGTACAACATGTCCATGCTAATCCTATAGTGCACTCAAGCCAGGTATTTGGCTTATCTCACAGTAACTCCCATCCCGCAGAAAAAATGAAAACCAGCACAACTAGATAGTCCAATATAATGATGCATGGAAAATAAATACTGAAAGCAGTAAATAAATGCGGTAAAGTAAAGTTGTAAAGTAAAAACTGTAAATAAAAATAGTAGGGCTAAACTAAAGCACACATCAACAAACAGATAAACACCCAAAGAAACAAAACCAAACAGGTGCTAGGATTGACTCTACAAGGGAAACCAGAGATTCTGGGTTCGATCCCCAGCAGAGTAGCCAGCTGTCGCTCCCGGGATTTTCATCCTAGTACAAATGCGAAAGTGGCGCGGAAAAGGTAGAGTCGCCAACCAGGCATTTTTATCCCGAAAGAATGGAAAAGGTAATGTTGCACAAACCTAAGGAAGAAGGAAAGGAAAAGGTCGTGCGAACCAAAGATCTGGGTTCGGGAGTCGGTTACGACCTGGGAAGATATTAGCACCCCAGACCGTCTGCCGTACCCGACGGGATCCACACTTGTTTATTTGTTTCAAAGGGTGAGAAATAACTGCTGCTGAACAAATGAACTGCTAACTGGAATGGAACTGAAATGAGAAAGGAATTGGAAAAGAGAACAAAGAGAAAGAATGGGGACAATGTGTAACACCCCAAAATTTGCCCTCTCATATTTAGCATATCACTTTGCATTTTGCATAGTATTTAGCATACATAAATTCATAAAATAATCAAAGACATTGCATCATAACCATCACAGCAGGGGCATAGGTTTGTGATCAATGAACAAAGCAACTGAAGGCTATACAAAGGCAATCAAAGGGGGCACAAAGCTTCTCAACCTTGTGCAAATGGTCCACAACATCCCACAAGTATTCACTTGAAGCCACAAGTCCTATACAAAGGTGTTTTGATCAAGGGAGGCAAGCAGTGCAACATTTCCCAGCAAAAAGGAGTCAGATGAGGGTTTCTAATGAACTGGGCTTATCAATGAGACTTTGGTCCAAGCATGGTTTCATGGTTCTCTACATGATGTCAAGTACCTATGGTTTAAATTTCACCATTGGACTCGTTTTGGAAGGCCCTCAATTGTTCAGTTGATTGAAAATCAGAAAATTGGAGAAAAGTCAACCAGGAGGAGTAAAAAGTCAGCTCTTGAATTTTTGGGATCAAAATCATGAAATTATGGTCACAAGGCTCTTAGGGACCAATTTGAATCAAGAAAGAATGAAAAAAATCAAGAAAACTAAAACTTACCATTTTTGGAAAGTTTGGGTTTCCAAAAATGGCAAGTTTTGGTCATTTGTGTAGCCACTTCAAGAGAGGTTTTTTCCCAAAAATAAGAGTCCTATGAAAATTATACCTTGAGAAAATGAAAGGGGACATCATAAGCTTCAAAACCATATGTGGAACTCCTTCATAGGATCAAAATTGAGAAAGATATGGCCATTCAAAGTTTGAAAAAAAAAACAAGGCAATGCAGCAGGATGAATCGATTCATCCGTGTTATGAATCGATTCATAACTATTATGAATCGATACATCCATGTATGAATCGATTCATAATGCGTTTTTTTGCTAAAATTAGCTTTCTCTTCAGTATGTATCGATGCATAACCTTATGAATCAATTCATGATGCTATTTTTTGCCATTTTGCTGCTGTTTTTGATGCAAAACAAGGGGGAATGCTATGCTATCTTTGGGGTTGAACGTGGAAATGATTGGCACACATTCTATAGACTATTTAGCTTCACTTTGGTCTCAATTCAAGCTTCACCATTGCTGCTACATCAAAGTGGTCTTCACCACAAGTGTTCATGAGCTAGTATACTAAAGAAAGTTCTAGAAGAGCCAGCTCACCATCTTCTACCACATTCTAGGGTTTTCTACAACCTTCCAAGGAGTTCTAGAATTCTCTAGAATCCCAACTAACTCCTAACCTAAGCTAACTCCTAAGCTACCTCCAAGCCCAAACCTCATGCCAAACCAATGCATTATATAAATCCATCTCCTCCCAAAGCTAAGGGTAATCACCACAAATCACTCTCTCCCTCATTCTTCACTCAATCACCATTTTCACCATAGCTTTTCAACAAAAGTTCTTCAAGTTTCACATTGAAACTTGAAGGTCTCGAAGCTTAGCCTCCATCCTCCATTGAATTGAGCATTGTGGAATAAGAAGCTACTGGTTTTTGGTGGAGATTGCGACTTATCGGAAGTGATTAATCGAGATGCATCAAGACCGAATCGCATTTATTTTGCATTCGCGGATTCTCCGGTTTTCTTCTCCATTCGCACTCCGATTCATTGCAACAATTACCGAAACACTCCTCCGTTTCGTAGGTTGGTGATTTAACCATTATGCCTTAATTTATCCTCTTCATCTCGCCTTAACGGCATTCTCCGCATGATTTTCGATTATGTTTGCGTTGTACCGTTCATTTTCGTTTTCGTTGCTTTCTTGCATGCAATTTGCATTTGGATTATTAGGAATTAGATTTGTAGTCTAATCTAGGTCCTAGTAGGTGTAAAGAATCCCTTGTAAATAGGAAAAACGGTTCTCGTCGTAGGAATTTAGATTTTAGCTTATTTGATAGCTTAGTCTTAATTCTTCATGCCTATCACCCCCCATACATGTTTAGGTACTGATTTTAGGGAATTTTTAGGTCCATTTCCAGTAGCGAATTCCCCCATTTCGAGTTGTTTCGACACGATTCCGTTCATGTCGCGTATTAGGCCTTTTTGTGCTTCTTTGTACATAGCTTGAGTTCTTGCTTTTTGTTGCCATGTTCATGCATCATTAGGCATATAATAATCATGTTGCATTCTGTTTTTACATGTTTGCATTGCATCAAATCATTTTTTTTTGCATTCTATAATGTTGATGTATGTTGCATTTTGCATAATCATATGTATGTGTATTTGGTTGCATTTTGTTGCATATTTGATCACATTATCCATATCAATTCAATTCTGAATTTTGCATTGAGTTTAGCATGTTTGTTGAGCTATCATGTTGCATGTTCATAATCAATAATCATCATGTGCATATACCATGTTCATGTACCATACTTTTGCATTACTTGTTGCATAATCAACCATGTGATGCATTCTTGCATAATCTTCAAAATATTCATGTTCTTGCATTTTTATATGATGATCCATGTTCAAATGTATGTTCATGATGGATTTAGTGCATTATTCATTGAGTTTATGCATTAAAATATGAAAATAATCAATTCTAGATTTTGCATTTCATAGCTGTTGTTGCATATAGGTGCTGTAAAATGTGTGCTGTTTGTTTATAGTGCATGCTGTATTTGACCTTTTACACCTACTTTTTTCATGTTGCATGATAGTTGTAGTATGTTGTTTGTGTTATGCTTTATTTTTATAGTTGTTGGTGTGTTTGAGTGCTGTAAATAGTTGCTGAATTTTAGTTTAGCATAGTTTAGGCACCCTTAAACCTAAGATTGAGTCTAGTTTAGGTCCAAGAGCCTTAGGATTTAATTGTTGTGTGTTTGCTTTATTATTTTTGTAATAAAATGCACACTAATCATTTGTTTTGTAGTGGGGAAGATTGAGGTAAGTTTCCTCCACCCAATCCTTTATTTTATGCATTTCTGTTATGCATTTTAAATTCATTTTTCCTCCCATATTTGTCTTTGGTAGGATCCCCCTTTGTTAGGACCAACTTACCTTCCTTAGGAAGTAAGTTGTATCCTATTTCTTCTTTCTTTTCCTTTTGCTCCTTAGGATTAGAAAACCCCACTAACCATTAGGACTTCCCTTTTTGGCATAATAAATAACTTAGGGTTGGTCTTAGTCCCCTTTAGTTTTTGTCCTTTTCCAATTTGAGTCTTCTTCTCTCATCTTCAAACAAAATCTAAAAGACACTTTATAAAAACCGAATGTTCTGGTACGCCATGAGACTTTGTTGCGGAGTTCTTATACGCGTCCTGTTTCGGGGCGAGGTGTAAGTACTTCCCGCGATGGATAAGTCTTAGTATGAGAATGTTCACAAATAATAAACTCCAAAACATTTCTCATAAAAGAAAATAAACCAAGGCATCACGTCTTCTCTTCTCATCTCATACTCTTTGCGGACGAATACGACTTGCCTCGACAGTTCAAACAGCGATACGGTAAACACCCTCGAGTCAGAGCCGGTAACACCTGAGCTAGAGCTATGGCAACGTCAGCTTAAAAAAATACAAACGAGTTTCAGCCTTAGTTAGGCGAACTACGTCGAATCTGATCCTCATTATCCCGATGAGGTACGTAGGCAGTGGGGTAGGGCCCATTCGAGCACATTCTTTATTTTCCCTACATTTTCCCCATTCTTTCTCTCCATTTTCTTTTCCTTTCTCATTCCCATTTCGGTCAGCAGTTTTATTCAGCAGCACTTTATTTCTCACCATTTGAAACAAAACAAGCAAGCGTGGATCCCGTCGGGTACGATGGGCGATCTGGGGTGCTAATACCTTCCCAGGTCGTAACCGACTCCCGAACCCAGATCTTTGGTTCGCAAGGCCTCGTCCT
The DNA here is from genome assembly GCA_963966055.1 of Lathyrus aphaca. Lineage (NCBI taxonomy): Eukaryota > Viridiplantae > Streptophyta > Magnoliopsida > Fabales > Fabaceae > Lathyrus > Lathyrus aphaca. The sequence goes on from OZ014523.1 coordinate 408,503,206, forward strand.
TTCCTTCTTCCTCAGGTTTGTGCAACATTACCTTTCCCGTTCCTTCGGGATAAAAATGTCTGGCTGGCGACTCTACCTTTTCCGCGCCACTTTCGCGTTTGTACTAGGATGAAAATCCCGGGAGCGACAGCTGGCGACTCTGCTGGGGACCGAACCCAGAATCTCTGGTTTCCCTTGTAGAGTCAATCCTAGCGCTTGTCTGTTTTTGTTTCTTTCGGTGTTCATCTGTTTGCTGCTGCGTGCTTTAGTTTAGCTTTACTGTTTTCATTTACAGTTTTACTTTACAGCCTTAATTTACCGCATTATTTACTGCTTTCAGTATTTATTTTCCATGCATCATATTATACTAGACTGTCTGGCTGTGCTGGTTTTCATTTTTTTCTACGGGATGGGAGTTACTGTGAGATAAGCCAAATACCCGGCTTGAGTGCACTATAGGATTAGCGTGGACATGTTGTACTCGCATGGTTACATGATGAGTGGCGATGTGTTCCACACCCAGGTTGCGACCGTCTTGGAACTATCTTGTGTGGGGGTTCTTCTCCACTTCGGGATACAACCTTGATGGTTATGTGCAGCTGGGGACCGATCATTGAGAACCTTAGTGGAAACAACCCTCTCCAGTGATGACAGTGGCAGACCACATTTGTTGGCAAACCCACTCGCATCCGAGGGCCCACTGGGAACTCGCATAGGATGGCTCGATTCTCTCATAGGAACCCAGTCAAGGCAAACTGTTCGTATGACGATAGTATTGTACCCTTCGGGATGAATGTACTATTGTTTCTCGATTCAGTGCTTGAAGCTGAGGACTTATGAGTGATGCTTGTTTTCTCCGTACTCAGCTGAGACCTCCCTGGTTAGTATATAATGCCAAATCGATTCCCTGATTTGGTCATGAGCCATTTCTCGGAAATGGTGAACGTATTATTGCTATCCGGCTTTGAGAGTCCGTGACGTTGACTCGGTATAGCATACCCGTGAGATGGGAGGGGTTTACAGGTTTGCAGGAACCCTAAAACTTCCAACATACCCCACTTTGCCAGCACATGGCCCTTTGGTTTGAAATCCGGAATTTTGGTGGTACTGTTATTACGACTCGTCACCAGCACATGATTGTCTTCTCGACACCAATGTCAGACCAGTGATCGCCAGACCTTTGATCACACACTAGTGCATTGCATAACATCCTCTGCATGCTTGCATCACTAACACATGCTTACTCATTTGCAGGGCCGCATGTCACATCCTCATAAACATATCATACACATTTACTGCATGATTTGCATATTTTGCTTTTTTTTACAGGTCATTCGGACTTCCTAACTTATTCAACTTCAGGCAATATAGCTGGTCAACACGTTCATCGGTATCCAACAAAAAGAAACCGAGTGAGAATGGCTGAACGAATGCAGACTGATCTTAATGAGCTCCGACAGAGGATGGATCAGTTCATGGACATGATGACCGGCATTGCTCAAAATCAAGAGCGTCTCAGATTGATGGTTGAGCAACCCCGTGGGAATGCTAATGCTGGAACACCGACTGAGAATGTGGATCCTAACGCTGCCCGTGACGGAGGGCCAAATCTAAATGGGGCTGCGACCCGTAATGAAGACGCTCAGGAAGACCAGTTCACTCTACTGGATGCTGATATGGGTAATATGAATGAGGTCAACAATCGAAGGTATGAAGAGCTAGCGGAGAAGATTAAGGCCATGGAATGTCAGAATTCCCTGGGCATTGATGTAACCAGTCTTGGGTTAGTGCCAGGAGTCAGAATCCCTCCTAAGTTCAAGGTGCCATCATTTGACAAGTACAATGGCAACACGTGCCCTAGAACTCATATTCATGCATACTTTGGAAAAATCTCGGCTCACACTGATAACGAGAAACTTTGAATGCATTTCTTCCAAGATAGTCTATCTGGAGCTTCATTGAGCTGGTACATGAAACTAAGCCGAGTCTCTATCCGCTGCTGGAAAGATTTAGCTGAAGCTTTTCTCAAGCAGTATCAATACAATATTGATATGGCTCCAAACCGCACCCAGTTGCAGAATTTGTCTCAAGGACCCAAGGAAAATTTTAAGCAGTATGCCCAGAGGTGGCGTGAGTTGGCCGCACAGGTTCAACCCCCGTTGCTGGATCGGGAAATGGCCGATATGTTTATGGGCACCTTGCAAGGCGTTTACTTGGATCGTTTGGCTGCCTGCCCGTCTATTGGATTTTCTGATATTGTCATCGCTGGAGAAAGGATAGAAAACTTCCTGAAATTAGGAAAGATTCAGGATGCAAGCAGTGCTAGTTCATCTGGTGTGAAGAAACCTTTTGGCAATGGCCAAAGGCGAAGAGAAGGTGAGACCAATGCCGTGTATAGGGGCCGAGATAGAGGTCGTTCTCAAGGTTACTACCAAACAGCTGCTATGACTATTACTCCTCAAGCTCAACCACAACCTCAAGGTCAGCAATATCAGGTGCAGAGACCAAATCAGGAAAGGACAAGATTGAGAAACCGCAGACTTGATCCCGTCCCATGCCCATATGCTGTATTGCTCCCAGAGCTACTAAAGTTGAACCTGGTCGAGCTACGTACCATGAGAGCTCCTTCTCCTGATAATCTACCCCAGAACTTCGATGCAAATTCCAGATGCGAATTCCATTCGGGTGCCCAGGGGCACAGTATTGAGAAATGTTGGGCTTTTCAGAACAAGGTACAAGACCTAATTGACTCCAAGGCGATCAATTTTGTGCCTCACCCAAATGTACTCCAGAATCCAATGCCTAATCACAACGGAACCGGTGTCACGGTTATTTTACCAGATGGTCCATGTTAAGCTGGAATCTTCAGGAAGCAAATAAAGCCATCAGTATCCAGATACTCTCAGCAATGGCAACTGTTTGTTTGTGTTTCTTCAATGCTTTTTTCATCCCTATTGAGGGGAACTACGTCGCTCTGATTCTTCATTGGTCATCAGTCAATGGAGATACGTAGGCAGAAGATCGCCAGGTCTTTCCGAGCAACCTTATGGGACAACTTTACTCCCCAGCTTCACTTTTTACTTCAGACGTCTCGTATCAGAGTCAGAATAAACCAGAAGAAGAGGTATGATTGCCATAGTTGAGTATACGGATGCAAATTGAGGATTACAAGTCTGTGAAAGGGCTATTGATCACTGAAAGTATCCAAGACTGACAGGTCCAGACGGAGTCAAGCCTCCTCAACAACAGCAATATTCAGCTTCTTTACTGCATTTCCATTTGTAGTTCTTTTATTTGCTAAACATTTGTATACATGTATGAAAGTTGTTTGCTTTTGAATATTATCGATAATAAAACTCACATGTTTTTCTTGAAGTAATTCATTTGTCAATTTAATTCTTCATGTTTACATTGCAATACCAATTATCATGCTCAAACTCTATGATGGAGAATGACGAAACAAAAATGCAAAAATCTCTAATGGTGTGCTCTCGAGTAAGACCCTGTTGACGATGTACATGCTTTGTTTCAAATCCATAAACACTGGAGATATAAGGGAGATAGACCCTTGCTAACCCCCTTGAGCCTTGAAGTAGGAGTTTCTTCTCGCATGAAAAACCCTCACACGTAACCCAGGGGCAGGGTAGATGTCAGCTAGTCGGACCAAGCGTTCAGGCTTTCATAAAGGAGTGTATTTGAAGATCCATTGCATTCTACTATGCTAATCAAGAGGTCCAAAGACCCGAAACCACAATGGTTATCCAAGTCAAAAGGTCCAAAGACTGAAAACCACAATGGTTATCCTTCATCGACCAAAGAATGAGGCAGTCACAACCCTTGCAAAGCAATCAAGACAAACAATGTCACACGATTTGTTCAGAAAAAAAAATGAAATGAAAAGCCCGCTAAGTCGAAACTTGAAAACAAGCGACTTAGGCAAAAATTAGGGCATCCCGCTGGACTCCACAATCAAAGATTCACAAGAATCAGTCCAGGCAAAAGTTAGGGATAAGCAAAATAACGCAAAAGCGAAAATGCAAAAAGGATTACACGAGAAAGATCCTTAAGCAAGAACAAAGTCGTGTGGCACAGACACGAAAGACAAAGGGGTGACTGACTCCCAACGACAACCTGATTGGTGCTTGAACCGATAGCAGCAATGGTTCCTCAACCGATACGAAACCCTTATGAAAGGTGAACGCTTGCGAAAATTAGCTGAACATAGGAATGGAGAACATCACGAAGAGTGGGTGGGCACAAATAAACTTCGAGCCTATATCCTTTGTTTCTATAAACCGTGAACCAGGCCACGATACAACCCTCAAAAGTCCTAACTGAAACAGGGATTTTGAGAGCTTGCTACCACGAGATGGTGTTCCTGACTCCTATGAGTTGTGCTAAAAGACCTTGTTGGTATTGCATGTACATACTTTCACTCACAAATAATGTCGTATCTTAACCAGTGATTTGTTCACAAAGGTTTGCGACACTTTTTCAAAACTTCAAGATTAACATGTGTATTGCATTAGAATTTCCATTCTCAAAATAAACATTTTTCTGCTTGCATACATCTGTTTGGCATCATAAAAAGCTCACAAGCGGAAATTCAGTCAAGAAGATTAAGCTTGCCAAGTTGAGAAGTCTAAAACTTCTGAAAGACAGTCACGTCAAAGTGCACTTTTCCGAGAAAACGCCATTGAGTAAGGACGTTCCCAACCATTCATGGTAAGAGCCAACCAATTTGGGGCAGTTATGTCAAGAGTCAGCCAATCTGGGGCAATTACTTCGAGATTCAGATCTCTCCCAAAGCAATTGACCAAAGATTCATACTGGGGCAAGTCACCCCAATCGCGTGAGGATTCATTCTTTCCCGAAGACAGATAATCGGAAGTTCAGAATACCGGGGCAATTATACTCCTGAAGATTTTAAAGACACCAAGTCTTTTGTAAAATCCTCTTAAGGTAAAGCCCGAATCAAAGCAAATTATCCCTAGCACGAGACTACTTGAAATCTTTCCTCCTCAGCAGGACGCGGTTCAGTTTCGTTATCCCCAACAGACGCATGGAAGTTATCCCCAGTAAAGTCGTCAAATTTTTCTTCAGCAGGTTTCCCTGATTTTATTTCCCAGCAGATCTCAAACCAAATCCTTCTCTTCCCCAGCAGAGCAGTAAGGATCATCTCTAGCAAGATTCGTCTTCCCGTAGTGAAACACTTCTTATAAGAATCAAGAAATCCCCGGCAGTTAGCTGAACGGTTCCCTTCCCCACAGAGGTTTGGAAAATTCAGGTAGACAAGAGAGTTCTTCCCCAGCTAAGTCAAAAAGTTGTTGATTCCCCAGCGAAATCGGTGAGGAGAGATTCAATCCCCAGCAGTTGAGGCATCCCCTAGCAGGGTCTTCAAATCTAATGTCCAATTTATTTTTGGCAAAGGTATTAAGTCGAGACAGACTAGCCAAACTCTTCTCCATCAAAAATATCGACAATCATCTGTATCCCCACAGAGTCAACAAAGATTTGTTATTTCTGCGTCAAGAATTCCCTTTGTGCGTATCCCCCAGTGTCATGGGGCATCATGTCATACAATTCAGCATGTGTATTAAATCCAAGGTTGATATCCAAAGTCCACCCGTAGCGTGGCAATTTATCACAGGTCCACCCGCAGTGTGGCAATTCTCAAAGTCCACCCGTAGCGTGGCAATTTACCACAGGTCCACCCGCAGTGTGGCAAATTCTCAAAGTCCAACCGCAGATTGGCCAAAGTCCATCCTCTGGGTGGCGAATTCTTGAAGTCTCCCGTAGTGAGCAGAAGTCTCCCGTAGTGAGCCAAAGTCTCCCGTAGCGAGCAGCAGACCCCGTAGTATGGCAAGAAACCAAAGTCTCCCGTAGTGAGCAGAAGTCTCCCGTAGTGAGCAGAAGTCTCCCGTAGTGAGCCAAAGTCTCCCGTAGCGAGCAGCAGCCCCCGTAGTGTGGCAAAACATCAAAGTCTCCCGTAGTGAGCAGCAGCCCCCGTAGTGTGGCAGGAAATCAAAGTCTCCCGTAGTGAGCAGAAGTCTCCCGTAGTGAGCCAAAGTCTCCCGTAGCGAGCAATGGGCCCCCGTAGTGTGGCGAATCATCAAAGTCTCCCGTAGCTGAGCAATGTGCCCCGTAAGATGGCGAAGTTTCTGGAAGTCTCCCGTAGCTGAGAAATGTGCCCCCGTAGTGTGGCAAGATTTCCAAAGCCCCCGCAGTGTGGCTGAATATCCCCGCAGAGTGAGCAAAAGATATCCAAAGTCTCCCGTAGCGAGCGGCGACCCCCGTAGTGTTGTAGAGCATTCAGAAGACCACCCGTTGTGTGGCATGTTATTAATATCCCAGCAAAGTCCACCCGTAGCGTGGCGAATCAGCAATCTCCCGACATTATTCCGAAACATTCACAGATTCACTACTCTTCACATCCAAGTTTTCCCCAAGCAGAGTTCAGATGGTTGGGTTTATTTCCCTTTTCTCTTCCATCGAGTGCAAATTTTCTAGTTGTTTTTAGTATTCAATCCCTGCATACTTCAAACGTCTGAAAGCGACTGCTATCATCCATTCAAGTCTATAGTGATTGAATAGGGGCAGCTGTAACACCCCAAAATTTGCCCTCTCATATTTAGCATATCACTTTGCATTTTGCATAGCATTTAGCATACATAAATTCATAAAATAATCAAAGACATTGCATCATAACCATCACAGCAGGGGCATAGGTTTGTGATCAATGAACAAAGCAACTGAAGGCTATACAAAGGCAATCAAAGGGGGCACAAAGCTTCTAAACCTTGTGCAAATGGTCCACAACATCCCACAAGTATTCACTTGAAGCCACAAGTCCTATACAGAGGTGTTTTGATCAAGGGAGGCAAGCAGTGCAACATTTCCCAGCAAAAAGGAGTCAGATGAGGGTTTCTAATGAACTGGGCTTATCAATGAGACTTTGGTCCAAGCATGGTTTCATGGTTCTCTACATGATGTCAAGTACCTATGGTTCAAATTTCACCATTGGACTCGTTTTGGAAGGCCCTCAATTGTTCAGTTGATTGAAAATCAGAAAATTGGAGAAAAGTCAACCAGGAGGAGTAAAAAGTCAGCTCTTGAATTTTTGGGATCAAAATCATGAAATTATGGTCACAAGGCTCTTAGGGACCAATTTGAATCAAGAAAGAATGAAAAAAAATCAAGAAAACTAAAACTTACCATTTTTGGAAAGTTTGGGTTTCCAAAAATGGCAAGTTTTGGTCATTTGTGTAGCCACTTCAAGAGAGGTTTTTCCCCAAAAATAAGAGTCCTATGAAAATTATACCTTGAGAAAATGAAAGGGGACATCATAAGCTTCAAAACCATATGTGGAACTCCTTCATAGGATCAAAATTGAGAAAGATATGGCCATTCAAAGTTTGAAAAAAAACAAGGCAATGCAGCAGGATGAATCGATTCATCCGTGTTATGAATCAATTCATAACTATTATGAATCGATACATCCATGTATGAATCGATTCATAATGCGTTTTTTTGCTAAAATTAGCTTTCTCTTCAGTATGTATCGATGCATAACCTTATGAATCGATTCATGATGCTGTTTTTTGCCATTTTGCTGCTGTTTTTGATGCAAAACAAGGGGGAATGCTATGCTATCTTTGGAGTTGAACGTGGAAATGATTGGAACACATTCTATAGCCTATTTAGCTTCACTTTGGTCTCAATTCAAGCTTCACCATTGCTGCTACATCAAAGTGGTCTTCACCACAAGTGTTCATGAGCTAGTATACTAAAGAAAGTTCTAGAAGAGCTAGCTCACCATCTTCTACCACATTCTAGGGTTTTCTACAACCTTCCAAGGAGTTCTAGAATTCTCTAGAATCCCAACTAACTCCTAACCTAAGCTAACTCCTAAGCTACCTCCAAGCCCAAACCTCATGCCAAACCAATGCATTATATAAATCCATCTCCTCCCAAAGCTAAGGGTAATTACCACAAATCACTCTCTCCCTCATTCTTCACTCAATCACCATTTTCACCATAGCTTTTCAACAAAAGTTCTTCAAGTTTCACATTGAAACTTGAAGGTCTCGAAGCTTAGCCTCCATCCTCCATTGAATTGAGCATTGTGGAATAAGAAGCTACTGGTTTTTGGTGGAGATTGCGACTTATCGGAAGTGATTAATCGAGAAGCATCAAGACCGAATCACATTTATTTTGCATTCGCGGATTCTCCGGTTTTCTTCTCCATTCGCACTCCGATTCATTGCAACAATTACCGAAACACTCCTCCGTTTTGTAGGTTGGTGATTTAACCATTATGCCTTAATTTATCCTCTTCATCTCACCTTAACGGCATTCTCCGCATGATTTTCGATTATGTTTGCGTTGTACCGTTCATTTTCGTTTTCGTTGCTTTCTTGCATGCAATTTGCATTTGGATTATTAGGAATTAGATTTGTAGTCTAATCTAGGTCCTAGTAGGTGTAAAGAATCCCTTGTAAATAGGAAAAACGGTTCTCGTCGTAGGAATTTAGATTTTAGCTTATTTGATAGCTTAGTCTTAATTATTCATGCCTATCTCCCCCCATACATGTTTAGGTACTGATTTTAGGGAATTTTTAGGTCCATTTCCAGTAGCGAATTCCCCCATTTCGAGTCGTTTTGACACGATTCCGTTCATGTCGCGTATTAGGCCTTTTTGTGCTTCTTTGTACATAGCTTGAGTTCTTGCTTTTTGTTGCCATGTTCATGCATCATTAGGCATATAATAATCATGTTGCATTCTGTTTTTACATGTTTGCATTGCATCAAATCATTTTTTTTGCATTCTATTATGTTGATGTATGTTGCATTTTGCATAATCATATGTATGTGCATTTGGTTGCATTTTGTTGCATATTTGATCACATTATCCATATCAATTCAATTCTGAATTTTGCATTGAGTTTAGCATGTTTGTTGAGCTATCATGTTGCATGTTCATAATCAATAATCATCATGTGCATATACCATGTTCATGTACCATACTTTTGCATTACTTGTTGCATAATCAACCATGTGATGCATTCTTGCATAATCTTCAAAATATTCATGTTCTTGCATTTTTATATGATGATCCATGTTCAAATGTATGTTCATGATGGATTTAGTGCATTATTCATTGAGTTTATGCATTAAAATATGAAAATAATCAATTCTGGATTTTGCATTTCATAGCTGTTGTTGCATATAGGTGCTGTAAAATGTGTGCTGTTTGTTTATAGTGCATGCTGTATTTGACCTTTTACACCTACTTTTTTCATGTTGCATGATAGTTGTAGTATGCTGTTTGTGTTATGCTTTATTTTTATAGCTGTTGGTGTGTTTGAGTGCTGTAAATAGTTGCTGAATTTTAGTTTAGCATAGTTTAGGCACCCTTAAACCTAAGATTGAGTCTAGTTTAGGTCCAAGAGCCTTAGGATTTAATTGTTGTGTGTTTGCTTTATTATTTTTGTAATAAAATGCACACTAATCATTTGTTTTGTAGTGGGAAAGATTGAGGTAAGTTTCCTCCACCCAATCCTTTATTTTATGCATTTCTTTTATGCATTTTAAATTCATTTTTCCTCCCATATTTGTCTTTGGTAGGATCCCCCTTTGTTAGGACCAACTTACCTTCCTTAGGAAGTAAGTTGTATCCTATTTCTTCTTTCTTTTCCTTTTGCTCCTTAGGATTAGAAAACCCCACTAACCATTAAGACTTCCCTTTTTGGCATAATAAATAACTTAGGGTTGGTCTTAGTCCCCTTTAGTTTTTGTCCTTTTCCAATTTGAGTCTTCTTCTCTCATCTTCAAACAAAATCTAAAAGACACTTTATAAAAACCGAATGTTCTGGTACGCCATGAGACTTTGTTGCGGAGTTCTTATACGCGTCCTGTTTCGGGGCGAGGTGTAAGTACTTCCCGCGATGGATAAGTCTTAGTATGAGAATGTTCACAAATAATAAACTCCAAAACATTTCTCATAAAAGAAAATAAACCAAGGCATCACGTCTTCTCTTCTCATCTCATACTCTTTGCGGACGAATACGACTTGCCTCGACAGTTCAAACAGCGATACGGTAAACACCCTCGAGTCAGAGCCGGTAACACCTGAGCTAGAGCTATGGCAACGTCAGCTTAAAAAAATACAAACGAGTTTCAGCCTTAGTTAGGCGAACTACGTCGACTCTGATCCTCATTATCCCGATGAGGTACGTAGGCAGTGGGGTAGGGCCCATTCGAGCACATTCTTTATTTTCCCTACATTTTCCCCATTCTTTCTCTCCATTTTCTTTTCCTTTCTCATTCCCATTCCGGTCAGCAGTTTTATTTAGCAGCACTTTATTTCTCACCATTTGAAACAAAACAAGCAAGCGTGGATCCCGTCGGGTACGACGGGCGATCTGGGGTGCTAATACCTTCCCAGGTCGTAACCGACTCCCGAACCCAGATCTTTGGTTCGCAAGGCCTCGTCCTTTCCTTCTTCCTCAGGTTTGTGCAACATTACCTTTCCCGTTCCTTCGGGATAAAAATGTCTGGCTGGCGACTCTACCTTTTCCGCGCCACTTTCGCGTTTGTACTAGGATGAAAATCCCGGGAGCGACAGCTGGCGACTCTGCTGGGGACCGAACCCAGAATCTCTGGTTTCCCTTGTAGAGTCAATCCTAGCGCTTGTCTTTTTTTGTTTCTTTCGGTGTTCATCTGTTTGCTTCTGCGTGCTTTAGTTTAGCTTTACTGTTTTCATTTACAGTTTTACTTTACAGCCTTAATTTACCGCATTATTTACTGCTTTCAGTATTTATTTTCCATGCATCATATTATACTGGACTGTCTGGCTGTGCTGGTTTTCATTTTTTTCTACGGAATGGGAGTTACTGTAAGATAAGCCAAATACCCGGCTTGAGTGCACTATAGGATTAACGTGGACATGTTGTACTCGCATGGTTACATGATGAGTGGCGATGTGTTCCACACCCAGGTTGCGACCGTCTTGGAACTATCTTGTGTGGGGGTTCTTCTCCACTTCGGGATACAACCTTGATGGTTATGTGCAGCTGGGGACCGATCATTGAGAACCTTAGTGGAAACAACCCTCTCCAGTGATGACAGTGGCAGACCACATTTGTTGGCAAACCCACTCGCATCCGAGGGCCCACTGGGAACTCGCATAGGATGGCCCGGTTCTCTCATAGGAACCCAGTCAAGGCAAACTGTTCGTATGACGATAGTATTGTACCCTTCGGGATGAATGTACTATTGTTTCTTGATTCAGTGCTTGAAGCTGAGGACTTATGAGGGATGCTTGTTTTCTCCGTACTCAGCTGAGACCTCCCTGGTTAGTATATAATGCCAAATCGATTCCCTGATTTGGTCATGAGCCATTTCTCGGAAATGGTGAACGTATTATTGCTATCCGGCTTTGAGAGTCCGTGACGTTGACTCGGTATAGCATACCCGTGAGATGGGAGGGGTTTACAGGTTTGCAGGAACCCTAAAACTTCCAACATACCCCACTTTGCCAGCACATGGCCCTTTGGTTTGAAATCCGGAATTTTGGTGGTACTGGTATTACGACTCGTCACCAGCACATGATTGGCTTCTCGACACCAATGTCAGACCAGTGATCGCCAGACCTTTGATCACACACTAGTGCATTGCATAACATCCTCTGCATGCTTGCATCACTAACACATGCTTACTCATTTGCAGGGCCGCATGTCACATCCTCATGAACATATCATACACATTTACTGCATGATTTGCATATTTTGCTTTTTTTTACAGGTCATTCGGACTTCCTAACTTATTCAACTTTAGGCAATATAGCTGGTCAACACGTTCATCGGTATCCAACAAAAAGAAACCGAGTGAGAATGGCTGAACGAATGCAGACTGATCTTAATGAGCTCCGACAGAGGATGGATCAGTTCATGGACATGATGACTGGCATTGCTAAGAATCAAGAGCGTCTCAGATTGATGTTTGAGCAACCCCGTGGGAATGCTAATGCTGGAACACCGACTGAGAATGTGGATCCTAACGCTGCCCGTGACGGAGGGCCAAATCTAAATGGGGCTGCGACCCGTAATGAAGATGCTCAGGAAGACCAGTTCACTCTACTGGATGCTGATATGGGTAATATGAATGAGGTCAACAATCGAAGGTATGAAGAGCTAGCGGAGAAGATTAAGGCCATGGAATGTCAGAATTCCCTGGGCATCGATGTAACCAGTCTTGGGTTAGTGCCAGGAGTCAGAATCCCTCCTAAGTTCAAGGTGCCATCATTTGACAAGTACAATGGCAGCACGTGCCCTAGAACTCATATTCATGCATACTTTGGAAAAATCTCGGCTCACACTGATAACGAGAAACTTTGGATGCATTTCTTCCAAGATAGTCTATCTGGAGCTTCATTGAGCTGGTACATGAAACTAAGCCGAGTCTCTATCCGCTGCTGGAAAGATTTAGCTGAAGCTTTTCTCAAGCAGTATCAGTACAATATTGATATGGCTCCAAACCGCACCCTGTTGCAGAATTTGTCTCAAGGACCCAAGGAAAATTTTAAGCAGTATGCCCAGAGGTGGCGTGAGCTGGCCGCACAGGTTCAACCCCCGTTGCTGGATCGGGAAATGGCCGATATGTTTATGGGCACCTTGCAAGGCGTTTACTTGGATCGTTTGGCTGCCTGCCCGTCTATTGGATTTTCTGATATTGTCATCGCTGGAGAAAGGATAGAAAACTTCCTGAAATTAGGAAAGATTCAGGATGCAAGCAGTGCTAGTTCATCTGGTGTGAAGAAACCTTTTGGTAATGGCCAAAGGCGAAGAGAAGGTGAGACCAATGCCGTGTATAGGGGCCGAGATAGAGGTCGTTCTCAAGGTTACTACCAAACAGCTGCTGTGACTATTACTCCTCAAGCTCAACCACAACCTCAAGGTCAGCAATATCAGGTGCAGAGACCAAATCAGGAAAGGACAAGATTGAGAAACCGCAGACTTGATCCCGTCCCATGCCCATATGCTGTATTGCTCCCAGAGCTGCTAAAGTTGAACCTGGTCGAGCTACATACCATGAGAGCTCCTTCTCCTGATAATCTACCCCAGAACTTCGATGCAAATGCCAGATGCGAATTCCATTCGGGTGCCCAGGGGCACAGTATTGAGAAATGTTGGGCTTTTCAGAACAAGGTACAAGACCTAATTGACTCCAAGGCGATCAATTTTGCGCCTCACCCAAATGTACTCCAGAATCCGATGCCTAATCACAACGGAACCGGTGTCACGGTTATTTTACCAGATGGTCCATGTTAAGCTGGAATCTTCAGGAAGCAAATAAAGCCATCAGTATCCAGATACTCTCAGCAATGGCAACTGTTTGTTTGTGTTTCTTCAATGCTTTTTTCATCCCTATTGAGGGGAACTACGTCGCTCTGATTCTTCATTGGTCATCAGTCAATGGAGATACGTAGGCAGAAGATCGCCAGGTCTTTCCGAGCAACCTTATGGGACAACTTTACTCCCCAGCTTCACTTTTTACTTCAGACGTCTCGTATCAGAGTCAGAATAAACCAGAAGAAGAGGTATGATTGCCATGGTTGAGTATACGGATGCAAATTGAGGATTACAAGTCTGTGAAAGGGCTATTGATCACTGAAAGTATCCAAGACTGACAGGTCCAGACGGAGTCAAGCCTCCTCAACAACAGCAATATTCAGCTTCTTTACTGCATTTCCATTTGTAGTTCTTTTATTTGCTAAACATTTGTATACATGTATGAAAGTTGTTTGCTTTTGAATATTATCGATAATAAAACTCACATGTTTTTCTTGAAGTAATTCATTTGTCAATTTAATTCTTCATGTTTACATTGCAATACCAATTGTCGTGCTCAAACTCTATGATGGAGAATGACGAAACAAAAATGCAAAAATCTCTAATGGTGTGCTCTCGAGTAAGACCCTGTTGACGATGTACATGCTTTGTTTCAAATCCATAAACACTGGAGATATAAGGGAGATAGACCCTTGCTAACCCCCTTGAGCCTTGAAGTAGGAGTTTCTTCTTGCATGAAAAACCCTCACACGTAACCCAGGGGCAGGGTAGATGTCAGCTAGTCGGACCAAGCGTTCAGGCTTTCATAAAGGAGTGTATTTGAAGATCCATTGCATTCTACTATGCTAATCAAGAGGTCCAAAGACCCGAAACCACAATGGTTATCCAAGTCAAAAGGTCCAAAGACTGAAAACCACAATGGTTATCCTTCATCGACCAAAGAATGAGGCAGTCACAACCCTTGCAAAGCAATCAAGACAAACAATGTCACACGATTTGTTCAGAAAAAAAAATGAAATGAAAAGCCCGCTAAGTCGAAACTTGAAAACAAGCGACTTAGGCAAAAATTAGGGCATCCCGCTGGACTCCACAATCAAAGATTCACAAGAATCAGTCCAGGCAAAAGTTAGGGATAAGCAAAATAACGCAAAAGCGAAAATGCAAAAAGGATTACACGAGAAAGATCCTTAAGCAAGAACAAAGTCGTGTGGCACAGACACGAAAGACAAAGGGGTGACTGACTCCCAACGACAACCTGATTGGTGCTTGAACCGATAGCAGCAATGGTTCCTCAACCGATACGAAACCCTTATGAAAGGTGAACGCTTGCGAAAATTAGCTGAACATAGGAATGGAGAACATCACGAAGAGTGGGTGGGCACAAATAAACTTCGAGCCTATATCCTTTGTTTCTATAAACCGTGAACCAGGCCACGATACAACCCTCAAAAGTCCTAACTGAAACAGGGATTTTGAGAGCTTGCTACCACGAGATGGCGTTCCTGACTCCTATGAGTTATGCTAAAAGACCTTGTTGGTATTGCATGTACATACTTTCACTCACAAATAATGTCGTATCTTAACCAGTGATTTGTTCACAAAGGTTTGCGACACTTTTTCAAAACTTCAAGATTAACATGTGTATTGCATTAGAATTTCCATTCTCAAAATAAACATTTTTCTGCTTGCATACATCTGTTTGGCATCATAAAAAGCTCACAAGCGGAAATTCAGTCAAGAAGATTAAGCTTGCCAAGTTGAGAAGTCTAAAACTTCTGAAAGACAGTCACGTCAAAGTGCACTTTTCCGAGAAAACGCCATTGAGTAAGGACGTTCCCAACCATTCATGGTAAGAGCCAACCAATTTGGGGCAGTTATGTCAAGAGTCAGCCAATCTGGGGCAATTACTTTGAGATTCAGATCTCTCCCAAAGCAATTGACCAAAGATTCATACTGGGGAAAATCACCCCAATCGCGTGAGGATTCATTCTTTCCCGAAGACAGATAATCGGAAGTTCAGAATACCGGGGCAATTATACTCCTGAAGAGTTTAAAGACACCAAGTCTTTTGTAAAATCCTCTTAAGGTAAATCCCGAATCAAAGAAAATTATCCCTAGCACGAGACTACTTGAAATCTTTCCTCCTCAGCAGGACGCGGTTCAGTTTCGTTATCCCCAACAGACGCATGGAAGTTATCCCCAGTAAAGTCGTCAAATTTTTCTTCAGCAGGTTTCCCTGATTTTATTTCCCAGCAGATCTCAAACCAAATCCTTCTCTTCCCCAGCAGAGCAGTAAGGATCATCTCTAGCAAGATTCGTCTTCCCGTAGTGAAACACTTCTTACAAGAATCAAGAAATCCCCGACAGTTAGCTGAACGGTTCCTTTCCCCACAGAGGCTTGGAAAATTCAGGTAGACAAGAGAGTTCTCCCCCAGCTAAGTCAAAAAGTTGTTGATTCCCCAGCGAAATCGGTGAGGTGAGATTCAATCCCCAGCAGTTGAGGCATCCCTTAGCAGGGTCTTCAAATCTAAAGTCCAATTTATTTTTGGCAAAGGTATTAAGTCGAGACAGACTAGCCAAACTCTTCTCCATCAAAAATATCGACAATCATCTGTATCCCCACAGAGTCAGCAAAGATTTGTTATTTCTGCGTCAAGAATTCCCTTTGTGCGTATCCCCCAGTGTCATGGGGCATCATGTCATACAATTCAGCATGTGTATTAAATCCAAGGTTGATATCCAAAGTCCACCCGTAGCGTGGCAATTTATCACAGGTCCACCCACAGCGTGGCAATTCTCAAAGTCCACCCGTAGCGTGGCAATTTACCACAGGTCCACCCGCAGTGTGGCAAATTCTCAAAGTCCAACCGCAGATTGGCCAAAGTCCATCCTCTGGGTGGCGAATTCTTGAAGTCTCCCGTAGTGAGCAGAAGTCTCCCGTAGTGAGCCAAAGTCTCCCGTAGCGAGCAATGTGCCCCGTAGTGTGGCGAATCATCAAAGTCTCCCGTAGCTGAGCAATGTGCCCCGTAAGATGGCGAAGTTTCTGGAAGTCTCCCGTAGCTGAGAAATGTGCCCCCGTAGTGTGGCAAGATTTCCAAAGCCCCCGCAGTGTGGCTGAATATCCCCGCAGAGTGAGCAAAAGATATCCAAAGTCTCCCGTAGCGAGCGGCGACCCCCGTAGTGTTGTAGAGCATTCAGAAGACCACCCGTTGTGTGGCATGTTATTAATATCCCAGCAAAGTCCACCCGTAGCGTGGCGAATCAGCAATCTCCCGACATTATTCCGAAACATTCACAGATTCACTACTCTTCACATCCAAGTTTTCCCCAAGCAGAGTTCAGATGGTTGGGTTTATTTCCCTTTTCTCTTCCATCGAGTGCAAATTTTCTGGTTGTTTTTAGTATTCAATCCCTGCATACTTCAAACGTCTGAAAGCGACTGCTATGATCCATTCAAGTCTACAGTGATTGAATAGGGGCAGCTGTAACACCCCAAAATTTGCCCTCTCATATTTAGCATATCACTTTGCATTTTGCATAGCATTTTGCATACATAAATTCATAAAATAATCAAAGACATTGCATCATAACCATCACAGCAGGGGCATAGGTTTGTGATCAATGAACAAAGCAACTGAAGGCTATACAAAGGCAATCAAAGGGGGCACAAAGCTTCTAAACCTTGTGCAAATGGTCCACAACATCCCACAAGTATTCACTTGAAGCCACAAGTCCTATACAGAGGTGTTTTGATCAAGGGAGGCAAGCAGTGCAACATTTCCCAGCAAAAAGGAGTCAGATGAGGGTTTCTAATGAACTGGGCTTATCAATGAGACTTTGGTCCAAGCATGGTTTCATGGTTATCTACATGATGTCAAGTACCTATGGTTCAAATTTCACCATTGGACTCGTTTTGGGAGGCCCTCAATTGTTCAGTTGATTGAAAATCAGAAAATTGGAGAAAAGTCAACCAGGAGGAGTAAAAAGTCAGCTCTTGAATTTTTGGGATCAAAATCATGAAATTATGGTCACAAGGCTCTTAGGGACCAATTTGAATCAAGAAAGAATGAAAAAAATCAAGAAAACTAAAACTTACCATTTTTGGAAAGTTTGGGTTTCCAAAAATGGCAAGTTTTGGTCATTTGTGTAGCCACTTCAAGAGAGGTTTTTCCCCAAAAATAAGAGTCCTATGAAAATTATACCTTGAGAAAATGAAAGGGGACATCATAAGCTTCAAAACCATATGTGGAACTCCTTCATAGGATCAAAATTGAGAAAGATATGGCCATTCAAAGTTTGAAAAAAAAACAAGGCAATGCAGCAGGATGAATCGATTCATCCGTGTTATGAATCGATTCATAACTATTATAAATCGATACATCCATGTATGAATCAATTCATAATGCGTTTTTTTGCTAAAATTAGCTTTCTCTTCAGTATGTATCGATGCATAACCTTATGAATCGATTCATGATGCTGTTTTTTGCCATTTTGCTGCTGTTTTTGATGCAAAACAAGGGGGAATGCTATGCTATCTTTGGAGTTGAACGTGGAAATGATTGGCACACATTCTATAGCCTATTTAGCTTCACTTTGGTCTCAATTCAAGCTTCACCATTGCTGCTACATCAAAGTGGTCTTCACCACAAGTGTTCATGAGCTAGTATACTAAAGAAAGTTCTAGAAGAGCCAACTCACCATCTTCTACCACATTCTAGGGTTTTCTACAACCTTCCAAGGAGTTCTAGAATTCTCTAGAATCCCAACTAACTCCTAACCTAAGCTAACTCCTAAGCTACCTCCAAGCCCAAACCTCATGCCAAACCAATGCATTATATAAATCCATCTCCTCCCAAAGCTAAGGGTAATCACCACAAATCACTCTCTCCCTCATTCTTCACTCAATCACCATTTTCACCATAGCTTTTCAACAAAAGTTCTTCAAGTTTCACATTGAAACTTGAAGGTCTCGAAGCTTAGCTTCCATCCTCCATTGAATTGAGCATTGTGGAATAAGAAGCTACTGGTTTTTGGTGGAGATTGCGACTTATCGAAAGTGATTAATCGAGAAGCGTCAAGACCGAATCGCATTTATTTTGCATTCGCGGATTCTCCGGTTTTCTTCTCCATTCGCACTCCGATTCATTGCAACAATTACCGAAACACTCCTCCGTTTCGTAGGTTGGTGATTTAACCATTATGCCTTAATTTATCCTCTTCATCTCGCCTTAACGGCATTCTCCGCATGATTTTCGATTATGTTTGCATTGTACCGTTCATTTTCGTTTTCGTTGCTTTCTTGTATGCAATTTGCATTTGGATTATTAGGAATTAGATTTGTAGTCTAATCTAGGTCCTAGTAGGTGTAAAGAATCCCTTGTAAATAGGAAAAACGGTTCTCGTCGTAGGAATTTAGATTTTAGCTTATTTGATAGCTTAGTCTTAATTCTTCATGCCTATCACCCCCCATACATGTTTAGGTACTGATTTTAGGGAATTTTTAGGTCCATTTCCAGTAGCGAATTCCCCCATTTCGAGTCGTTTCGACACGATTCCATTCATGTCGCGTATTAGGCCTTTTTGTGCTTCTTTGTACATAGCTTGAGTTCTTGCTTTTTGTTGCCATGTTCATGCATCATTAGGCATATAATAATCATGTTGCATTCTGTTTTTACATGTTTGCATTGCATCAAATCATTTTTTTTTGCATTCTATTATGTTGATGTATGTTGCATTTTGCATAATCATATGTATGTGCATTTGGTTGCATTTTGTTGCATATTTGATCACATTATCCATATCAATTCAATTCTGAATTTTGCATTGAGTTTAGCATGTTTGTTGAGCTATCATGTTGCATGTTCATAATCAATAATCATCATGTGCATATACCATGTTCATGTACCATACTTTTGCATTACTTGTTGCATAATCAACCATGTGATGCATTCTTGCATAATCTTCAAAATATTCATGTTCTTGCATTTTTATATGATGATCCATGTTCAAATGTATGTTCATGATGGATTTAGTGCATTATTCATTGAGTTTATGCATTAAAATATGAAAATAATCAATTCTGGATTTTGCATTTCATAGCTGTTGTTGCATATAGGTGCTGTAAAATGTGTGCTGTTTGTTTATAGTGCATGCTGTATTTGACCTTTTACACCTACTTTTTTCATGTTGCATGATAGTTGTAGTATGCTGTTTGTGTTATGCTTTATTTTTATAGCTGTTGGTGTGTTTGAGTGCTGTAAATAGTTGCTGAATTTTAGTTTAGCATAGTTTAGGCACCCTTAAACCTAAGATTGAGTCTAGTTTAGGTCCAAGAGCCTTAGGATTTAATTGTTGTGTGTTTGCTTTATTATTTTTGTAATAAAATGCACACTAATCATTTGTTTTGTAGTGGGGAAGATTGAGGTAAGTTTCCTCCACCCAATCCTTTATTTTATGCATTTCTTTTATGCATTTTAAATTCATTTTTCCTCCCATATTTGTCTTTGGTAGGATCCCCCTTTGTTAGGACCAACTTACCTTCCTTAGGAAGTAAGTTGTATCCTATTTCTTCTTTCTTTTCCTTTTGCTCCTTAGGATTAGAAAACCCCACTAACCATTAGGACTTCCCTTTTTGGCATAATAAATAACTTAGGGTTGGTCTTAGTCCCCTTTAGTTTTTGTCCTTTTCCAATTTGAGTCTTCTTCTCTCATCTTCAAACAAAATCTAAAAGACACTTTATAAAAACCGAATGTTCTGGTACGCCATGAGACTTTGTTGCGGAGTTCTTATACGCGTCCTGTTTCGGGGCGAGGTGTAAGTACTTCCCGCGATGGATAAGTCTTAGTATGAGAATGTTCACAAATAATAAACTCCAAAACATTTCTCATAAAAGAAAATAAACCAAGGCATCACGTCTTCTCTTCTCATCTCATACTCTTTGCGGACGAATACGACTTGCCTCGACAATTCAAACAGTGATACGATAAACACCCTCGAGTCAGAGCCGGTAACACCTGAGCTAGAGCTATGGCAACGTCAGCTTAAAAAAATACAAACGAGTTTCAGCCTTAGTTAGGCGAACTACGTCGACTCTGATCCTCATTATCCCGATGAGGTACGTAGGCAGTGGGGTAGGGCCCATTAGAGCACATTCTTTATTTTCCCTACATTTTCCCCATTCTTTCTCTCCATTTTCTTTTCCTTTCTCATTCCCATTCCGGTCAGCAGTTTTATTCAGCAACACTTTATTTCTCACCATTTGAAACAAAACAAGCAAGCGTGGATCCCGTCGGGTACGACGGGCGATCTGGGGTGCTAATACCTTCCCAGGTCGTAACCGACTCCCGAACCCAGATCTTTGGTTCGCAAGGCCTCGTCCTTTCCTTCTTCCTCAGGTTTGTGCAACATTACCTTTCCCGTTCCTTCGGGATAAAAATGTCTGGCTGGCGACTCTACCTTTTCTGCGCCACTTTCGCGTTTGTACTAGGATGAAAATCCCGGGAGCGACACAATGTAGGGAAAATAAAGAATATGCTCGAATGGGCCCTACCCCGCTGCCTACGTACCTCATCGGGATAATGAGGATCAGAGTCGACGTAGTTCGCCTAACTACGGCGGGAACTATTTGTTTGTGTTTTTTATGGCTGGAACTGCGTATGTCTATGCTCAGGTGTTGCAGGCTCATCTGGTACGAGTGCGTTTACCGTCTTGCATGCGAGATAAGTCGTCGCAATTTCGCGTTGTGAGTGAATGAGATGAGAAGAGAAGGTCCCGTAGGATAGTCGCTTATTATTTGTTTTGGTCTTTTATGAGAAATGTTTTAAATTTGTTTGTGAACATTCTCATACTAAGACCTGTCCATCGCGGTAAGTACTTACACCTCGCCCCGAAACAGGACGCGTATATGCACTCCGCAACAAAGTCTCGTGTCGTACAAGAACGTTCGGTTTTTATTAAGTATTTTATTGCTTTTCTTTATGAGATGATAAAGAAGGACTCAAGTTGCAAAAGGTAAAAACTAAGGGACTAAGACTCAATCCTAATTTTATTTATTTATTCAAAAGTGGTCCTAATGGTTTATGTGGTTTTCTAATCCTAATGAATGAAAGGAACTAGAGACTACTAGAATTCAACTTACTTCCTAAGGAAGTTAAGTTGATTCTAAGAATAATGAGGAAACTTATACAAGTGAGAAATTCAAATAATAAGACAAAGCATTAAAATTGGAATAAAGAAATGAAATCTAAAAAATACATTTTAAGGTATAAAACCACAAGTAAGCCTAAACTTCACCTAAATCTATTTATTAGAAATTTTAAGCCTAAGTCCTAAAACTAAGGGGACTATCTAACATCACTATCCTAAAAATCAGTAATTAAACTATACTAAGTCATTTTAAAATCCTAAGATTAAGCTTAATTAAACTAGTTCTTAATGAACCATAATATCCTACACTAAACTAGGTGGATTTTACATGTAAAATAGCCTAAAGATTAATACACTAAAAATATTAAAAGTCCTGGAAAAAATATGAAATTAATCCTATAGGGTCCTAAAACTGACTATAACATTGTGCTAAAAAATATCCTAAAAATTCAGAAGTTAACTATGCCTAAAAATCACTTAAATCTACCTAAGGATTAACTACAATTTTCATGAATTAAGCTACCAAAACAGTGGATAAAATGACCTAAAAACCTACCAAAAATATCCTAAGTTCTCTTATTAGCCCTCTAAACATAGCAAAAAGAATGGGCTAAAAATCCTAAAGGAAGTGGAAAAAATAAAATGAACAAAAACAAGTGCAATTAAAGGAATTCAATAAAATGTTAATTAAGTGAAAAATCGAAATTAAATAAAAAATAACCAAAATTCAGAAAATAAAATTGTCAAAAATTTCTAAATGGAATTATTAACCTACTGAAATCTTTATAGAATTTTATCATGATTTTTACTATTTTTTAATGAGTTATTTCTAACCTATATTAACTAAAAATAAAATCTAAAAAGAAAATATGGAGGGGGGGTGAGAAGAGCGTTTTTTATTAGTTAATTATGCAATGGGCCTTAAAACCAGGGGGTGTGGGTAGAAAAAGGTGAGGCCCATCTGTGCAGCAATCTGGTGGTGCATGGTATGGAACCTAGTCAAAATGTTGACTTCATCATGGGTCGCACGATCAAGGGCTTCTAAAAGTACTCATATCATGTGGCTTACAAACGCAGACACGTGAGAACTTATGGTGTACGACGCACACAAGAACAACCACATCAAGAGCCAACCGGACGGTGACACATGTCACCGTCGGTGTGGCTGGGAATCACAAAAGTTATCCAAATCTTATCCTCTTGGAATCGCAAACGGTGGACTTAGTTGGTGGTTTGTGGATTTTAACTGAGTTTTAATGCTCATTATTTGACGTAATAATTAACTTTATTGGTGGATTAATTCTTAACATTCTATTAATCTTCTCACGTATTTATAATTAGAATTAAAGTTATAAAACAAAAAAAAAACATAAACCCAAGGAAATCTGCACAAAAAACCCTAGGTCTCTTCTCCTCACTGCGGTGCATCTTCTTCCTCTTTCAACTTCATCTTCTCCCTCATAAAGCCCCTAGTTTTCGACGGCGCCACCCTCATCAATGGACTTCTACAAACCGAAACCCTAAGAACAAATCTCCACTCTCCTTTGTTTAATATTCCGAATCAATAACTATCTTACCCTAAATCCTTCACAGTCATATGGGTCAAACGATTTGGAATAGCAAGAGGAACGAAAGATGTATCAACAATCGTACCTTCAATCGGAGTGATGAACCTTGCGGATGGTTCATTGACAATCCGGATCGGTGAAGATGACGATCGAAGCTACGTATCTATGTTCGGTTTGTTACTTCCCTTATCATGCGATTCAACTCGTTGCTGATCTGATTATTGATCCTTGTGGCTCTGCAGGTTGTTATGGATGCTTGCGCGATGAAGATGATGATGACGATGATGGATCTTCTTGTATGGTATGTCGCTTTTCGGTACTCTGTGCGATTCGTTATTGTAGCATTGTTGTTGATATTGATTGATGCAAAATTCTGCATATTGAACGTTGAACCAATGACAAAGTGGTGGAAGATTGTTGATTGTCGAAGTCTGAGATTGATAATCAGAGAAGATTATGGAAGAGATTCATTGAATCAGTGACGATGGAGGACGAATGAAGGAGAATCGTAGAAGAAGATTGAAGGAGAAGGGTGGAAAAAGATTGAAGGAGTTGTGAAGAAGAATGGTGAAGAAGAAGTGGTGAAGAGAAGTTGAAGAAGGGGGATTGGAAAGTTTGTGAATTTGAACCCTTGAGAGAAGAAGAAGGTTCTGCTTTATAGAAGATTGAAGAGTGTTTGATGAAGAAGTCCAGGTGAGTTTTCTAGAAGCATTCTGTTAGGAGTTTGTTATTTTTTCAGTTAGCTTTTTTTTTGATTTTCTGTTTTTGCACTTGGCAGGTTTTTGTATTGAAACTGAGTTTATGAAAATTGAAATGGGAGAAGCGTTTTTCATTGAAGATTGTGATTTATGAAGGTTTGCGAAACTGTCGAAAGTGAGCTATGAAGGGAGATGTCGAAGATTACCGGTGAAGGTTGTTAGAGATTGGGAACGAAAAAATTCAAGATGATGTCGAGGGTGATCATTCTGTTAGAGCTTGTTGGAGAGGATTTGAAGGTTGCAACCGTTTTCAGTTCAGTTATGCCCCTGAGTTTTTTTCTTCTGATAGAAATCTGTTGTCCTTTTTCAGACTGATGAAGATGTGCTGATGAAGTGATGAAGAATGGTGTAGAGTCAAGGAAAATCGAAGCCGATTTAATGGTGAGGGAGGAAGACTCAGCAGAAGATTGAAGAGGGTTTTGCTGGCGGCTTCAAGAGTGAAGATGGAAGGTGTAGTTGCGATTTCGGGGAGTCCAAGATCGAGATCGACGAAGGCCTTCTGAAGATTTATGCAGAGAATCACTTTTGGTTTCTGATTTTTTTTGCTACTTCTGAATTTCGTTATTGCACTCTCCTCCTTCTTTTTTTCAGTTTCTTTTTCAGAATTCTGTTATATTGAATTTTGTAACCGCCTTCAACTTCTCATAACAAATATCCAATTTCTCATTAATTGCTATGAATTTTCCTGTTAGCTTGTAGTTAGATTTTTATAACAGAATTTTTTGGGTTTTTCTTGAGAACTTTTCTGAATTAAATTTGGTGAAGAGCCTCCATTAGCTAGCATGCGTTTTTCTTAATACATTTATATGCTCATTTACATTTAAGGTAACATTGATTATAGGATCCATCATGGCATCAATGTTTGGTTCAAGAATTGGTTTCGAACTAAGGATGAGAAAAGTGAACAATTATGATCTATTTGGATGTCGTCATTCAAATTCAAATACAAGTTCATTCGAAAGCTGTCAATAAGCCATTTCAAATACAATTCATTTTTAGCCCTTTATCTTATTCCAAAGTAATGATTTCCATTTCTATTCCTAATTAAACCAAATCATGTGTTTACTATTCCAAGTCCATCAACAATTTCCATGTGTGAAGCCCATCATTTTTCTATTTTAACCCCCCTTTGACTAGGTCCTAAAGGTTTTTCTTGTAAGCCCATTAAAGCCAAAGCCATCATTTCCTTTGTAAAAAACAACTTGCAGCATGACATTAAGCTTAGTTAGTACATGTGAGGCATCATTTTATTACCAAAGTTTCATACCATTATCCATATCAAAAATTTAAACTAATAAACCATAACCAAAGAATGAAGGAGAGATTCAATTATATGTCAAAATTGATGCAAATAGAAAAACAATCAATTGTAGTTGTAAAAAGAAAACTCAATTGTAGTTGTAAAAAAGGAAAAGAGAGCAATTCCAAAAAACATTATGTTATGAAATTTAATAGGAACAAAAACGGTTACAGGGAAAAATTCTTAGGCTAAGAGAAACACGAAAATCCTTCAATCTCACTCTTTTGAACAAAATCCAGGAAAACTCCAAATTCTATTCTGATACTCTCCTCACTAATAACTTCATCTTCAAGAAAAACTTCATCAAAACTTCAACAAATCTCTCTTAATTACCGAGACTTCATCCTCGTTAATAAATAAAAGAGCCACTTCGTCCTCGATTGGCGGCGATAATTCTTCTTTGACTTGGACTATCTCGTTGCACTATTCATTTCATGTTCTGCTGCCACACTCTTTTTTTCACATCTTCGAATTCGGTTTTAAACCCGTTAACCTGCATAATACAATGCCGAAAGATGGTTTCAAGTCCACAAATAACCTGTTAACAAGAAAGAAAAAGGGGGACTTCACACTAGAAAATCAGAAGCAAAAGCATTGAATCAATGCCAAAAGCTGAGAAGGAGAAGAAAATTGCAAAAGGAGTCGGTTACAACAAACTCTAACTAACCACTAACAGATTTTCAGATGGAAGTATACCTCATGGCATCTCTATAAGAGCAGGACCTTCTTCATTGGGAGCAGCTCTCTGGATTCATTTTCATACACCCTTCTTCATTCATAACCTTCCTCAATATCCTCTCCATATCTCATCCTTCAAAGTTCATCCTGCACTTGCTGAATCCAAAATCCTCAGTTTCATCTTCACCCTCACTCACTCAACCTCGTCTTCATTTATCCATTAAATCTTCATATTCTTCATCTTCTCGCACCATAACCTTCACTCATCTTCATCGAATAAGCACTAACAACAGCTTGCAAAAAACCATTTCGAAGCACTACATGATCAACCAAATCGCAACGAGTCCGAATCAATAAGAAAAAGCAATTAACAAAACAAGAATCAACAAACCGAGCATCATTGCGTAGCCTCGTCATCATCACAAAACACTTCTCAGTCAGAGTCTTCATCGACTCGGCTTCACCCGACAACATCTTCGTCTTCGCAGCATCCTCACCAACACATCATCATCCATTTTTTACCTGCAGGAACAAAACCAAGATCAACAACTTCGATCATAACAAAACAAGGACGCGCAAGAGAAGAGGAAGAACTGAATAGAGTCAAGACCACGAAATACTACACGTACCTGAATCAGTGGATTTGGATTCGTCCTCATAGTGTCGTCGTCGTTAGCTTCATTTTGTCATCATCGATCAACTCCAATCACACTCCCGACTTTCATTTCTTCAATCTTTTTCACCAACGCGCAATCATCCTCGCCGAACAGCGTCGTAACCAAGCGCCGTCATACCTCTGAGTCAAGGTACTTGAATTCTTTTAGGTATTTTGATTCCTCTATCTTTGGTGGCTCCGACCTATTGAGTTCTTAGAGTGGAGATTGCGATTTCGAAATCACGGCTAGGGTAGAAAGTAAGCTGAGGTTTGTGAGTCAAGAGCAAAGAGAGGTTAGGATGGTGTGAGTTAGATTAAGGGGGAAATCGCGGAAGGTCATGTGGTCATTTTCTCCTATAAGCCGAGACGATGGGTGATGAGTGATAAGAGAGAGACGGTGGCGGTGAGGGAAGTTGAAAGAGAAGAAGAAGGGAGGTTGAAGAAGAAGGGGGCTAGGGTTTTGTTTACGTTATCCATCCCTTTTGTTATTCTTCTTTCTTTCTTTTTTTGTTTTATAAAGATTAATTGTTAAGTTATTTTGGATTTAATGTGGGAATATTAGTAATATTAATAGGAATTAAGTATGATTAATAGTAATATTAATAAGAATTAACAACCATAAACATCATTCAAATCCACCGATTCTGATTCTCAAGAGATAAGATTCTCTTTTAGGGGTCCATTCCGGCGGTGACACTTGTCACCGTCCGGTTGGACCACCCCTTCACAATCCCACGCGCGTGCACCCCAGCTTAGTAACCATGTGCCTTCAATCAAGACCATAGGATTATTCTCCACATTGATCGGATGGATAGGATTGCTTCCGCAGGTCAACAAAGTTGACCGAAGGGTGTACTACGCTCCACTAGGCTTGGCACGAATTGGGCCTAGCCCAATTGCTTTTCGCACCCCCCATTGCAAGCCCATTCCTCTTTTTAACTAAAACAATTACTAAATGTACACCCTCTTCCATTTCCCTTCTTTTAATATTTTGTTTTAATATAGTTTCAAAACTAATTCATAAAAAATATTAAAAAGCTCAATAAAAATTCCCAAAAATCATAGTAGACTTTTAATTCATTTTAGAAACATTCCACATTTTTACTTTCTGAATTTGGGTAATTTTCAATTTAATTTCGATTTTTCATTTAATTGATTTTTTATTGAATTCTTTCATGAACACATATATTTGTACATTTTATGACTCCCACTTCCTCTAACATTTTTGGCCCATTCTTTTTGCTATGATTAGAGGACAAATAAGAGAACCTAGAATATTTTTGGTATATATTTTAGGCCATTTTATCCACTGTTTTGGTAGTGTGATTTGTGTAAAATTATGATGGAACCTTAGATAAGTTTAAGTTACCATTTGACATAGTTAGACTTTGAATTTTTAGGAGATTTTTTAACACAATGTTATAGTCAGGTTAGAGACCCTAGGGAATTAATTTCATATTTTTTCAATGATTTTGATATTTTTGTCATTTTAATTCATTTCCATCATATTATGAATATTCATGTTCATTTCATTTACTAACAATTTCCTTTATGTGCAAGGTATTTTTCGAGGATTTGCTTATGGACTTGGATTGTGTTTTATTATGCCTCGATTATATGTTTGTGGTTTCCACTTTGTGATGTAACACTTGTATAGTTCTATAACTAGGATAGAAAAGATAAAACGAATCGCTAGAAAACAAAATCTCAAAAACAAAATAAAGAAATACTCGATCCAACGTCGAGTAAATTTTCAAATAAAGAAATAAAGTTTCATGTTACTTTAGGATCCCTCGATTACCATCATTCCATTCCATTATACCAAAATCAAGCCTTGTATGTTGCACACCATAAGTCGTGCGTCTTAGCACCACGCAATCGACCCACCCGATCCATCGTTTCATCCCATTTACGTTTCATACACGTTTTTACCCACCATGACTTAAGAGGACCATATTGTTCATTATTGCTTTTTGTACTCGCATTTCTAGTTTAATATCTCTTAGGTATATTTAATCCTTCAAACCCCACTAACCATAGGTCATCTTTAAACTCAACTAACTTAGGGTAAGTCTAGCTTCCCCTTAAAGTTTTTCCTTTTGCAACTTGAGTCTCACTTCTCATCTTTAAGAAAATCAAAAACACTTAATAAAGGAAAATATGTACAATGCGCCACGAGCCTTAATCTATACGGGAAATGATTAGTGGAGGTCTCCTCCACTCTTCTAGGATGCTTTACAAACGTTCCATTGGGGGCGATCTTGGAAAGTATTCACTCTTGTGTCATAGTCTTTAGTGTTGTACATACGATAAACACAAATTCAAAACACTTCTTCTAAAAAACAACAAACCAAGACAACACGTCTTCTCTTCCCATCTCATACTCTTTGCGGACGAACATGACTTGTCTCGACAGTTCAAACAGCGATACAGTAAACACCCTCGAGTCAGAGCCGGTAACACCTGAGCTAGAGCTATGGCAACGTCATCTTAAAAATCATAAACAAGTTCCCGCCTTAGTTAGACGAACTACGACGACTCTGATCCTCATTTATCCCGATGAGGTACGTAGGCAGTGGGGTAGGGCCCATTCGAGCATAATCTTTATTTTCCCTACATTTTCCCCCTTTATTTCCATTTTTCAATTCCATATCTTTTCTCATTTCTATTTCATTCTAGATAGCCATCCTTACATTCAAACAACATATTATTTCTCACCCTTTAAAACAGATTAACAAGCGTGGATCCCGTCGGGTACGGCGGACGGATTGGGGTGCTAATACCTTCCCAATTCGTAACCGACTTCCGGACCCAGATCTTTGGTTCGCAAGGACTCGTCCTTTTCATTCTTCCTTAGGTTTGTGCAACATTACCTTTCCCATTCCTTCGGGATAAAAATGTCTGGCTGGCGACTCTAACCTTTTCCGCGCCACTTTCGCGTTTGTACTAGGATGAAAATCCCGGGAGCAACAGCTGGCGACTCTGCTGGGGACCCGAAATCTCTGGTTTCCCCTTTGAGAGTCAATCCTAGCGCTTGTCTGTTTCTATTTTCGTTGGGTGTTTATTCATTCGCTGTTGTGCTTTAGGTTAGCTTTACTGTTTTGTTTACAGTTTATCGCTTTACTTTACAACTTTATTTACAGCTTTCTGTACTTTACTTTACTATCGCATATACTGGCATATACTTACTGGCTGTTCTGGTTTTCCTTGGCGGGATGGGATTATTGTGAGATAAGCCAAATACACGGCTTGAGTATACACATAGGATTTAGAGTGGGTAGTCGTGTGGCTTGCGTGGTTTTGAGCACATGTAGTTTTCACGAGTCCCACACCCAGATCAGGCTCTCTTGGGATATGTTCTATACTGCCTAGGCAGACCATAGAATGTTCCCACCTGAGCTGCTAACACTGGGAACCGATCACCGAGGACCTTAGTGGAAACAACCCTCTCCAGTGGTGACAGTGGCATACCACATTTAGTGGCAAACCCATTCGCACCCGAGGGCCCACTAGGAAATCGCATAGGATGACCTTGTTCTCTCATAGGAACCTACTTAAAGCAACTGGTTGTATGACGGAAGTATTGTACCCTTCGGGATGAATGTACTATTGTTTCTCAACTTCAGTGCTTGAAGCCGGGAACTTATGAGGGATGCTTGTTTTTCCGGAATTCAGCTGAGGCCTCCCTGGGTAATACATAATGCCAAACCGATTCCCTGATTTGGTCATGAGCCATTTCTCGGAACTGGTGAACGTATTATTGCTACTCGGCTTTGAGAGTCCGTGATGTTGACCCGTAGTAGCACACCCGTGAGATTGGGAGGGATTTACAGGTTTGCAGGAAAACTAAACCTTCAACCTACCTTATTCTTGATACTTGGGTTTTCTTCCGACACATACTTATGATCTGGTATTCTTGACAGTCGGTATTCAGGCAAATCAGAAGGCAGTACAACAATGCTCAGTATATGCAACAGTAATCATGCGCCATTGCATTACATCACATCATCTGCATACTTGCATTCCTAACGCATGTTTATTCATTTGCAGGGTTGCATATCACATCCTTGGTTTCAGTTGTGGGTATTGATCTATGAGCATGGAATCCAATAAAAGGACCAAGTGTATTATCTCCTACAAAGTTCATCAGCCTATTGTGAAAGAAATCCTCAAAGTGAAAGCCTTAGCTCCTCCAGAAGTTCTCAATATCTTCAAGCAGGATTACGGGTGGATTTTGTATTTCATAGAGCCCATCAGTGACTACGCTTTCAGAGGGATGCACACCTTGCTACAGTTTTATGATCCACAGCTTAGATGTTTCATACTTTCTGACTTCGTATTGGCACCTATATTAGAGGAGTATTCGAGCATCCTGAGAGTTTCCGTGAAGGACTGTGCACCATTCTTTGGGTCCAAGATTGATCCCGACTTCAAAGATGTAGCAACTGCTCTTTATTTGAGCAAGTCATTATTGGAAGATCAGATTCATAGCAAAGGAGGCTTCTGAGGATATCATTTGAGTTTCTTGTTAGATGAGGCTACTAAAGCAGCTGAGGCAAAAAGCTGGAGTACCTTTAATGCGATCCTAGCTTTGTGTATCTATGGAATCACTTTGTTCCCAAACATGCCGAACTTCGTGGATGTTGATGCTATTCGCATTTTCATAGCAAAGAATCCTGTTCCTACTCTCTTAGGTGATCTCTACCACTCCGTGCATTATAAGAATGAGAAGCGAAGAGGCGGAATGTTGAATTGTTGCGCGACTGTATTTTATAAGTGGTTCACACGTTTTCTTCCACAATCAGGGGCTTTTGAGAGGACGAAGAACACTCTTGAATGGTCGGAAAGATTGATGGGCTTGCAAGCAAAGGACATTAATTGGGTTAATTAGGGATTGCGATGCATTTACATTCTTCATAGTTGCGGAGGATTCCCTAATGTTCCATTGATCGGGAGGAAAGGGGGAATTAATTATAACCCTTCCCTCACGGTTAGACAGTTCGAGTACGCCTTAAAGGAACCACCAGCCGCTGTGGATATCACAGAATCCTTGTACTTCCAATTAACAGACGGATTCGAGATTGCTCAGAAAGCTTCTAATGCTTGGAATAGTCGAAAGACAAGAGGGAAGAAGACTTTGGGAGTTGGGGATTGTCGAATGTATCCACCGTTTGCAGAATGGATAAGAGAACGGGTTGAAGTGTTACTGTTACCATTTGGGCCTGCACCTCTTCTATATCCCATGGTCATTGAATAGCCTACCACAATTAGAATTAAGGAGTTCAACAAGATGAAGATGGAAAGAGACGGGTTATTAAAGGAGAATGCACAGTTGAGTCAAGAGCTTGCTAAAGCTAACCACGCCAGACTTGAGATTGAGTGGAAAGCTCAAGAAGATGCTGAGAAACATGCTATTGCAAGGAAACAATGTGAAGTTGAGTTAGCTCGATATACGAGGTTCGAGTTTTCTACTAGGAGTTCTTCCAAGG
Organism: Lathyrus aphaca; assembly: GCA_963966055.1. Lineage (NCBI taxonomy): Eukaryota > Viridiplantae > Streptophyta > Magnoliopsida > Fabales > Fabaceae > Lathyrus > Lathyrus aphaca. The sequence goes on from OZ014523.1 coordinate 408,535,131, forward strand.
AACACATTGACACTAGAAGGAAATTGGATCAAAAGACCTTAATGTTCGAGAACATGAAAAAGAGGCACGCTGCTTACAGGATCAAAAGAGAGGAACAAGACAAAGCTCAAGCTGAAGAGATCGTGAATAAGCTAAAGGAGAAAGATGAAAAGATGACCCGTAAGTTGAGAGAAAAGGATGCAGAAATTGCTAAAGCCCGAGAGGAAGCTGCTTATTACAAGCGGATGATGATCTGCTATCAGAAGAAGCTGAAGAGGGTTGAGGACAACCAGACGCAGACGAAGGAGACATGACCGATCGTTGACTCAGATCTAGATAGACGATCGCATTGACAAAGACATCTCCCTGTTTGCTTGTATGTTGGGAGATTACCATCAGGACTGTTGATGGAAGCTTTTTATCATTTGCACATCTGTTTAAAGTTCATGCTTTGTGTGTTTTGACTATATCAACCAGTTCTTATCATAAAAAGATCTTTTTACTATCATTCCGTGTGCTCTCTCTTTGTGATCACCGACACATCCGACACGTTTGCAAAACATGTTGGTCTTCGTATTCTTGGAATTGTTTGGCACGTCTGCTACACACACACACACACCTTATATTATCAACACTGCTTGTTATTTGCCGCAAAAAGAGCTTTTGTCTTCATGAAACCCACAAAACTGGAATCAGGGGATGGAAGGCCCTAAAAATGAGTTGACATGCCATAAGCATTCATTTCATGCATATCATATTGTTGTGTTTTTTGCAGGTTACCCAGAGTTTCTAACTTATTCAACTGCAGGAAATATAGCTGGTCAACGCGTTCACCGATACCCGACTAAGAGAAACCGAGTAAGAATGGCTGAACCAATGCAGACAGATCTCAACGAGCTCCGTCAGAGGATGGATCAATTCATGGAAATGATGATTGGCATGGCCCATAACCAGGAGCGTCTCATGATGATGGTTGAGTAACCCCATGGAAATGTTAATACGGGAATACCGGCTGAGAATGTGGATTCTAACGCTGCCCGTAACGGAGAGCCTAATCCAAATAGGACCGCAACACGTAATGCAGGTTTAGAAGACAATCAAGAGGACCAGTTCACTCTACTGGATGCTGATATGGGTAACATGAATGAGATCAACGATCACAGGTATGAAGAGTTGGCAGAGAAGATCAAGGCCATGGAATGTCAGAATTCCTTGGGCATCGATGTAACTAGTCTCGGGTTAGTACCAGGAGTTAGAATCCCTCCTAAGTTCAAGGCACCATCGTTTGACAAGTACAACGGCAACACGTGCCCTAGGACTCACATTCACGCATACTTTGGAAGAATCTCGGCTCACACTGATGACGAGAAGCTTTGGATGCATATCTTCCAAGATAGTTTATCTGGAGCTTCGTTGAGCTGGTGCATGAAGCTGAGCAGGGTCTCTATTCGAAGCTGGAAAGATTTAGCTGAAGCTTTTCTCAAGAAGTATCAATATAACATCGATATGGCTCCGAATCTCACTCAATTGTAGAACTTGTCTCAGGGACCTAAGGAGAGTCTTAAGCAGTATGCACAGAGGTGGCGTGAGCTGGCCGCACAGGTTCAACCTCCATTACTCGATCGGGAAATGGCCGACATGTTTATGGGAACCTTGCAAGGTGTTTACTTGGATCGTCTGGCCGCTTGCCCGTCCATTGGTTTTTCTGATATCGTCATTGCTGGAGAAAGAATAGAGAATTTTCTGAAATTGGGAAAGATTCAGGATGCAAGCAGTGCTAGTTCTTTTGGTGTGAGAAAGCCTTTTGGCAACAGCCAAAGAAGAAGAGAAGGCGAGACAAATGCTGTGTATAGAGGCCGAGACAGAAGTTATTCTCAAGGTTACTACCAAGCAGCTGCAGTGACTATTACTCCACAGGTTCAACAACAACGACCACAGGGTCAGCAACAACAGGTACAAAGACCGTTTCAGCAAAGAGCGAGAGCAAGGGACCGTAAGATTGATCCTGTCCCATGTCCATATGTTGTATTACTCCCAGAGCTGCTAAAGTTGAACATGGTCGAGCTTCGTACCATGAGACCTCCTCCTCCGGACAATCTACCTCCGAATTTTGATGCTAAGGCCAGGTGCGAATTCCATTCGGGTGCCCATGGGCACAGTATTGAGAAATGTTGGGCTTTTCAGAACAAGGTACAGGACCTAGTTGACTCCAAGGCGATCAATTTCGCTCCTCTCCCAAATATACTCCAGAATCTGATGCCTAGTCACAATGGAACCGGTGTCACGGTTGTTCTACAAGATGGTCCACATTAAGCTGAAGTCTTCGAGTTAATCACCCAGGACGCCAGGGTATTCATGAAGCAAATAAAGCCAGTAGTATTCAAATACTCTCAGTGATGGCATCTATGTGTTTGCCTTTCTTCATTGTTCATTTTCATCCCTATTGATGGGAACTACGTCGCTCTGATTCTTCATTGGTCATCAGTCAATGGAGATACGTAGGCAGAAGATCGTCAGGTCTTTCCGAACAACCTTATGGGGCAACTTTACTCCCCAGCTTCACTTTTTCCTTCAGATGTCTCGTGTCAGAGTCAGAATAGATAGAATAAGAAGTATGACTACCACGGTTGGGTATACGGCTGCAACTTGAAGGTTACAAGTCCGTGAAAGAGCTATTGATCACTAAAAGTATCCAAGACTGACAGGACCAGACGGAGCCAAGCCTCCTCAACTACGGCAATATTCAGTTTATTTACTACATTTCCATTTGTAGTTTCTTTTATATGCTAAACATTTGTCTACATGTATGAAATCTGTTTGCTTTTGAATGTTAGCAATAATAAAACTCACATGTTTTTCTTGAAGTAATTCATTCGCATTCACTTATAATTTTGCATGTGTACATCACAAATGCCAACTGTCATGCTTAAATTCTATGAAGGAGAATGACGAAACAAAAACGCAAAATCTCTAATTGTGTGCTCTCGAGTAAGGCCCTGTTGACGATGTACAGGCTTTGTTTCAAATCCCTAAACACTGGAGATATAAGGAAGATAAACCCTTGCTAACCCCTTCGAGCCTTGAAGTAGGAGTTTCTTTTCTCATAAAAAAACCCTCACATGTAACCCAGGGGCAGGATAGATGTCAGCTAGTCGGACCAAGTGTTCAGGCTTTCATAAAGAAGTGTATTTGAAGATCCATTGCATTCTACTATGCTAATCAAGAGGTCCAAAGACCATAAACCACAATGGTTATCCTTCGTCGACCAAAGAATGAGGCAGTCACAACCCTCGCAGAGCAATCAAGACAGACAGTGTCACACGACTTATTAAAAAAAAGGTGAAAAAAGCCCGCTAAGTCGAAACTTGAAAACAAGCGACTTAGGCAAAAGTTAGGGCATCCCGCTGGACTTCACAATCAAAGATTCACAAGAATCAGTCCAGGAAAAAGTTAGGGATAAAGCAAAATAACGCAAAAGCGAAAGACGAAAAGGATTACACAAGAAAGATCCTCAAATGAGAACAAAGTCGTGTGGCACAGACACGAAAGATAGAGGAGTGACTGACTCTCAATAATAACCTGATTGGTGCTTGAACTGATAGCAACAATGGTTCCTCAATCAACACGAAACCCTTATGAAAGGTGAATGCTTGGGAAAACTTGCTGAACATAGGAATGGAGAACATCACGAAGAGTGGGTGGGCACAAATAAACTTCGAGCCTATATCCTTTGTTTCTGTAACCGTGAACCAGGCCACGATACAACCCTTAAAAGTCCTAATTGAAACAGGGTTATTTTGAGAGCGTACTACCACGAGGTCGCGTTCCTGACTCCTATGAGTTATGCTAAAAGACATTTGTTGGTATTGCATGTACATACTTTCATTCAAAATAATGTCGTATCTTAACCAGGGATTCGCTCACGAAGGTTAACGTGTGTGTTGCATTAGAATTTTCATTCTAAGAATAAACATTTTTCGCATACATTTGTTTGGCATCATAAATGGTTCACATGCGGAAATTCAATCCAGAAGCTCAAGCTTGCCAAGTTGAGAAGTCCAAAACTTCTGAAAGACATTCATGTCAAGGTGCACTTTTCCGAGAAAGCTTCGTTGAGCAGGGACTTTCCCAACTAGTCATGGTAAGAGCTAGCCAATCCAGGGCAGTTACGTCGAGTAATCTCTTCAAAATTAAAGAGCTAACCCATCCGGGGCAGTTACATCGAGCAATCTCTTCAAAATTCAGCCAAACTGGGGCAATCACTTCGAGATTAAAATCTCTCCAACAGCGAAGATTAGTCAGTCAAATGCAAAACTATTCAAATACTTGTACTGGGGCAGGCCACCCCAATAGCACGAGATTTCATTCTTTCCCGAAGACAGACAATCGGAAGCACCTATCTGAATTTCAGAGTACTAGTACAGGTACACTCTCAAAGAGTTTCTATGGCACCTTCTTTTTCATAACTCTTACTAATTGAGTCCATTACCCATCTAGCGGTCGCTCGTCAAGCCAATTATCTCATTCAGCGTTTCTTACAGCTCCAAGCTCATCTGCATGGGAAATGGTTACCTCCTTAGCAAGGTTATTACGTTGGTTCATATAGTCGTTACGGTACCTAAGAGTTTAAAGACACCAAGTCTTTTGTAAAATCCTCTTGAGGTAAGATCCATATAGAAGCAAATGATCCCTAACACAAGACAACCTGAAATCTTTCCTCCCCAGCGGGACGTGTCTCGGTTTTGTTTACACATATATACTTTTTTCCGATACTCGTCTGTGTCGTATCACTCCCCTGCAGATATAAACCACAAGCAGATATCCATACACTCTTTGGACACTCGTCCGTGTCACCATTCCCCATCATGGTTGCCTAATCACTTATTGTAAACCAAACACTTGTTTATAATACACTTCTTTCGACACTCGTCCGTGTCATCCTATCCCCACAGGTCACCAGATTACCTTATACACTCTCTTGACACCCGTCCGTGTCATCTTATCCCCACAGAGCGTCAGAATATCTCTTACAATTATAAATTCATAACCTATACACTTTCTCTTAAGATACTCGTCTGTATCATACTCTCCCCAGTAAGTTGAACACTCTTATGTGTCTCATTCATGTTTTTTACTCATACAGATACTCGTATGTATCTTGTATACACCACTTATCTTCCTCAGATTCGACATTCGTCCATGTTCTTTGTTAACCAGTTGGTACTCGTCCGTACCATCATCTCTGAACATGCGTCAACGTTTGTTTCTACCGATACTCGTCCGTATCTTGGTCTTAAGGATGCTCGTCCGCATCTTTAATCTATACACAATATCAAACACCTATACCTTTCTTTTCTTGAATGTAGACACTTGTCTGTATCTACCATTCCCCAGAAGAGTTCCCAGCAAATCCCCAGTAAAAAGCAAAATTTCTTTTCTATCTGAAATTCGTCCTATGTCATGATACTTCCGGCAGCCGTACCCTGCCAGGTGATCGTCCTTCACCTTTTGATGATCGTCCTTCATCATCCCTAGCGGAGTCTCCATTTTTGGAACCCTTCCTTATCCGACATTCGTCCTATGTCGTGATATTTTAGCAGTCGTCCCCTGCTAGGTGATCGTCCTTCACCTTTGATGACCGTCCCTCATCATTTATTTCTTCAACCCGATGGTTGTCCCCATCATTTCCTTTACCTCTTAATCCAGAGAACCCTGTTACTGTATTTGATGGTCGTCCCCATCATAATCTCTTCATTTCCCCAGCATGTCGGCCGTCCCCGTCATTGCTTCATCCCTAGCAGTCGTTCCCTGCTCGACGGTCGTCCTCCGTCGCCCGCACTTTATAATCATATTTTACTTCCTTTTACAATCTATATCCCTTTTCTTCTTCATAACCAGTGAGTGCAAATTTTGGACTGTCTTTGGTATTCAACCACAAGTTATCATGTTTGTCTGTTAAGCCCGTCGCTTACATCCTGCACAGCTAACTCATGTTTGAATAGGGGCAGCTGTAAACACCCCAAATTTTCCCTCACTCATTTCACCATGGCTTGTGATTCTTTCCATTTGCATAAGTTCAATCATATCATCTCATATTGCATCTTTGCTTCACTGCATTGGTTCTAAGTCATTTGCATCTAGGGTTTGTGATCTGAGCAATCCAAGAGCTATCTGAGCCACTCCAAGGGTCTCCAATCATCTCAAGAGGGTCCATGTATGTTCAAGCATCATATTATATCCTCCCAAGATCAAGAAAGCCAAAAAATCACAAGAACTGAGAAAGGCATGGAAGCAGAGCCAGGTTTAACTGCACAGATGACCTAAAATTAGGGTTTTGGTTTCAGAGGCCATAACTCCAATTTTTTTGGTCATTCTTGTTTCTATTGGTCTCTATATGTTATAAGGATCATACATACCAATTTTCATGAAGAAATTCAATAGGGAAGGCATCTGATCAATAGATGACTTCTTGAGCAAGTCAGTGCAAAATCAGGGCATCTGAGGCCCCCCATCATCCAACCAAAGGGTCTTCTCCATCATTTTGGGTGTATATGATCTTTATGTGATCTTAGAATAAGTTAGAAGTTCACAAAATTGAAGAATTTCAAGCCATTTGCAAAGTTGCCATTTTGGGAAAGTGACTTGTAATGCAAACTTGCCATTTTGGGAAAGTTTTTCAACCTCCTCTTTTTGATTTAAAAATGCTTCAAATGAAAAATTCTTGGTCATGAAAATTGTAGATTGGATCATTCCCTTTTCAAAAAGTACAAGAACTTGATCTAATTCATCAAAGAACTCAAGTTATGGCCTTGCAAAGTTGGGAAAAATCACAAAATTTCACTTATGTACCAAAGAGGGAAACTTGCAAAAACTCATACCAAGGCAATTTGTGACCTCTAATTGACTTCTAACCATTACACAAACATCATACATGACCTATAATTCAGAATTTCCCAAAGAAATCTCAAGTTTCATTCCTTGATCATCAAGTATTTCAAAAGGGGCCAAAACATTCACAAATTGCAAAATCACCCACAAACTTCATTCAACTTGCTGAATTGCCTCAAAACCAATTCCATGGACATCCTTGATCTCAACTGAACCAAGACAAGCCAAAATTCCAGCTGCACAAGTGCCCATACCTCAAGTACAACACTTTTGACTTTTTGGCAAAAACACCCATACCAATCACAACAGTCCACCGCCCACTCTCTGCCCAATCCAGACCTTACAAGCATGCTCCAAGGGTTCAATTTCATAACACACACAAGCCTAACACTCCAAGAGCTCAGCATTCCACAAAATCATCCAACTTGCAAAAACTTTCGAAACTCATAGCTCACTGACTCAAACTCAAAACTACCTTCATCAATCAACTCAACATCACTAAAGGACCCTTTCCCCCTTCAAACAAGCCAAAAAGCACCCTTAGCCAAAACACGATTCTGGTGCAGCAAGGTTGCAAGCTCTCAAACCAGCCACTCTCAAAGCTTTTCAAGCCTTGAAGCTTCATCAGGAGGCCAAAGGGAGCGATTTTGCACAAAGAAAAGGTCCAGAAAGCCATAAGTTGCAAGGTTCAAAGCTCAGGTAACCTCTTCAAACTTTTTTCCAGAAATCTCTTTTTAAGTTCTTAGATTGCTCCCCATGCTTCACTGATCCCACTGCACAATGTAGTTTTGAAAATGATCAAGTATTGAGTATTTACTGATTGTCTGAAACTTTTTCCATTTTTGATTTTTTTCTTCGAATCATGAGATTGAGCCATTATAAATTGTTTTTGAGTGTGTATTTGAATTCAGGAGAGTGAGTTGAGTTAATCTGGAGCTTTAGAGATCCAGAATTGACCTAGGGTGTAAGTTAGGGATTTGCTCAGGGAGGGTCTGGCTGGAGAAGATGACCGGAGGTCTTCTCCGGCCACTTGAAAGGGATTAATGACTAATTAGGATTAGGGCTAGGTTTAAATGATGGCCCTTGGATTTTAGCTTCCTGCGTGAGATAGAGGGTGGATATCATGTCATTAACTTCTAATCTGATTTAATTAATTAATTAATTAGGTTTAGACAAGTTTGAATTTCGTCCGTAGGATCTGGCGTGCAGTCAACACTTAAATCCCCATAATCAATGACAGCCACTGGATCATCATACTTTTGTTTTATTTCATTTTAATTCATATTTTTTTTATTTGTTTTGCACATTTAATTTAAAATAGTAAAATATATCAAAAAATTCTGAAATTTTTTATTAAATCTTTTATTAATTTTCAGAACCCAAAAATATTTTTGTTTTATTTTTTGTATTAAAAATTATTTTTTAAATCATTTAAATGTTTATTTTTAATTAGTTAATGGGAATTAATTAATTAAAAATACATTTAGGTATTTAAAAATCACAAAAAAATTCAGAGAGCATTTTAAAACATTTAGAAACATTTACAAACTCACAAAGCAAATTTCTTTTTGGTTTTGATCATACTTTGACAATTTTCATTTGAATTAAGGTTCTTTAATTTGAATATTTTAACCCTAACTTCAAAATTCATAACTTTTGATCCAGGTTGAGTTTGTGAATGGTTCTTTTTGAATTGTGTTATGCATCCTTTCAAGCATCTAAAAACATTTTTGTTTCATTTTTATAATGCATTTTCAATTTGTTTGGCATTTTCCCTTTAGGATCATCCTTAAAACCCTAGCAAACTTAGAAAAATCATAAGTCCTTTAGGGTTTAGCTTCTGACCTTCCCCTTTGGGCAGTGAACTTGTGTAGGTTTAGGGTACCTTTGATCCCATTTTCAATTTTTATCTTGTCATTTGCTTCTGATTTTGAATTTTGCATTGCATCTTGTATATAAACCCTAATCTTTGCCTTCATTTGCATTCATTCTTCATATGCTTGCATACATGAACTTGCCATGACATTTTGTGCTTTCACATGACTTCTAAGACATCTTAGGACACATTAGACTCATGTTTGATCATTGCATCATTCATTTGCCATGCTTTTGCTTCCATTTGATGTCATATGCATTCATGAACTTTCATGCTTCTTTCATGTGTCCCATTTGCATCTTCATTACTTGTATGATCATCCACATCTCATGACATCCATTTGTATCATCTTTTAGCATCATTTACATCTTGATATGCTTCTGACTTTAGTTTCCATCTTTGCATTTCATCTCATTTTCATTTCATTTCATTCCTTGTTGCTAACTTTTCAGGTGGTAAGTGTTTGAGAAGTGAATTTGCCTTCACTTCTCACAACCTCTTCTCATCTCTCTTATGCATCATTGCTGCATTTTACTTGTGAATTAGAGTGAGCTTGCTCATTCATGTTCCTTCTTCACTTTCTTTCTTCAAGCAACTTATCTTCTTAAGTGAAGTAAGTTGACTTGTTTCTGCTGCTTCTTTTCCTTCCATCCTGCTTCTTCCTTGGTGGCTTCTCTGAAGATTTCTTGCAAGCTTCATAAACCCTAGGAACACCCAAGCATGATCACAATTAGGGTTTGATTAGTCCCCCATTAGTTTTACCTTTGTGTCATCTCTTGTGTCTTCTCTTCTCATCTCATAATCAAGGACTAAATCCTTAAGGTTTTAAGACTTTGTGATTAGGGTTATGCCTGTATCCTTCTATTAGAATGGAGTGTATAACTTTAATCCTAAGTGTTAAACCCTTAATGTGTTTAAATCCTTTAATCAATCCATCTAATAATCACTAAGACATCAAGCTTGTAACTTGGGCCTTGCCTTAGGGTTCTAATTCTTCCTTAAATGGTTAAGAAGGACTAACCCTAGTGTTAATGGACAAGTCCCCCTCAATTTGTCTTGCAAACCCTAAAATCCATTTCTTAATCTCACCATTAACTAAAATCCATTTAATAAAGGCTTTGTTTTGTCATTAGGTTAACCCCTAATCATGGATTAAGTTGAGGAGCCTTCCTCAGCTTAAATGTTCTCATCTATTATCCTTCTATTAGGATGGTGTAATGAGTCCATTTAATCCTTGATTATGGCTTAAATTCATTACTTAACACCAAACAAAAACTCCCAAAAACATCTAAATAAATGCAAGTAGGTTAATGATCTTAATCCTACCTCATGGTGATCAAGTGTGAGGTGTTTACTTCATACTTAAGGTATTCTCATTACCCCAAATCAAAGGGAGGATGTGATGAGTTTACCTGCCCTTGGTTTAGGCTTAAGCTCATTAACTTATGACAAACTCAAAAAGCAATAAAAGATTGAAAATACCAAAAACAAACAATAATTGTCTCCTCCGGGATTCTTTTCTCACCTCATTCACTCACAAACGAGAACTTGCTTCTTCCGTCTAATGCAAGACAATTTGCACCTGAGCCAGACAGGTCATACACTTGAGCATAGACAAGCAAGCAGTTCATCAGTCAATTTATCTTTCAGTCTCTTTGAGTCGAACTACGGTGTTCTGACTTCCTCATTGCACGAGAGGATACGTAGGCATAACTTAACAGTTATCGAACAAAATTCTCTGTAAATTCCCCCCTCTTCCAGCATTATTCTTTAAGCCTCATAATCTTGAGCTTCATACTCTCTTCTTACACTGACACTCTTTCATCTCACTTCACATTTCTTTCCAGCACTGACACTTGCAATTCTTTTCCAGCTTTTGCACACAAAATAACACTGACACCACCCCTTTAAAGCACAAACTTTCAAGCGTGGATCCCGTCGAGTATGACGGACAATCTGGGTGTTAATACCTTCCCAGGTTGTAACCAACCCCCTTCTCAGTTTCTCTGGTTCGCAACCGTCTTATCCATCTTTTCTTAGGTCTATGCAGCATTACCTTTCCTTCGGGATAAAAATGCCTAGCTGGCGACTCTTTTCAGTTCACCCTCGTGTTCTCCTCTCGCCGACCGTTCGCGTCTGTACCCCTCTTGGCCCTGTGTCATCAGGTGGGAGCGACAACTTGGCGACTCTGTTGGGGAACCTTATACTGCAACTAGGGCTTCTGGTTCTTTTTGTGGGTTCCTCCTAGCGCTTGTATGATTTGTGTTTACTGGGGTGTTATGTGCTATATGTTTTTATTTATTTGCTTTATTTATTGCTTTATGTACAACTTTATTTATTGCTTTCTTTACAGTTTTACATATTTCATACTGTCATTGCTGGATCTGTTTTTCTGTTTTGGTGGGTGGGGTTCCATTGAGAGATTAAGGTCCTATACTTGGGACCTGAGTGACACCTAGGCTAGAGTGGTTCATGTTCTTTCCCATTCCATTTCGGTCTGGTGCGGGAATATGAAACACGGTTCAGATGTGGGTTTCTTCTTGAGAACTCTGTGCTACAAATTTCCTGTAGTGCTAGGGCTATCTGGGAAGCCTGCTAAGTCTGGATGACCTTTATTATGACCTTCAAAATCTGGGGTGAATTAGAGGAGGATCTTTTATGGTTATTGTAAACATTGTACCTCCGGGTTACAAGTGTTTACACTTCTCATAACTGATCCAAGTCTGAGGATCCTTGTTCTAGAACATTACCTGTGAGGGGGTTTGGGCTGTTTACAGGTTTGCAGGAACCCTTGGCTACATCACACCCTGTTACTGTATTGTTTAAGAATACTTCACTTTGGACAGTTCTTGTGATTAACCCCGGACATGTGACTCTTTATTTGAGTCCCCCAACCTGGTTACTGGATTTCTGAGCCTTCAGCTGGACTTTTGAACATACATGGGCCTTATATCAAGACAGATAATCAGATCCAGCTTGATCACAAACCCTTGCATATCATTTGCATATATCATCATTGCATCATTTGACATTTGTTTATTTGCTTTTCAAGGTATCCACTTCATTGTATCTTGGTTTTGGTTTTGACCCTTTCTTCTGCATAGACCTCTGCTTCAGTTGTCTTCATCAGTTATCTGCTTCAGTTATCTCCATCACCACCTGCATCAGTCTGTCAGTGATCCACCTTCAGCTACTCAGTTTGTGATCTTCATCAAGCACTTGTCTACAGTTTCTTCAGCAGCATTCATGGCTACTCCCAGGAAGAGCAACATATCCTATCACTTTTTTGAGCCTGTGTTGACTGGTATCAGGTAGGTCCAATCACTTATCACACCTGAATACATCCCACTATTTAAAGAGCACTATGGAGGTATCCTGGACATGGTTATGGACCTTGACCCTTCTCAGAGGAGCATGATCCACACATGCTTGCAATTCTATGACCCTCCATTGAGATGTTTCACCTTTCCATACTTTCAGTTAGGGCCTCTGCTGGAAGAGTTTTCTTTATTGATTGGAGTACCTGTCAGAGGTGGAATCCCCTTCAACCCAGAGATGATTGCTCCCAGAAATGAAGAGATAGCAAGGGCACTGTACTTGGAGCCTGCCCTTGTTGAGCAAAGTATGACAACAAAATATGGGATTCCTGGTTTGCATTTGGACTTCTTGATTTCTCAGGCCATCCTGAAGGCTTCATTGGGATAGTGGAGGACAGTCTATGCACTATTAGCCCTCAGCATATATGGGACTATACTGTTTGCAGATGAGCCTAAATTTGTCAGCAAGAATGCCATCCATCTGTTTCTCCTGAAGAACCCAGTACCCACACTGCTAGGAGATTTTTACTACTCCATTCATCAGAGGAATGAGAAACAAAGGGGGAAGTTGGTAAGATGTTGTGCTCCTTTGTTTTACACCTGGATGCTCAGACACCTGCCTAAGTCAGATGCTTTCTTGAACCCTCACCAGCAGAAGAATTGGGCCAAGAAGTTCATTGCCTTGACTTCAGATGATATCAGATGGTGCACCCAGAGCACCAAAGGCAAGGACATTATCACCAGCTGTGGATAATACCCAAATGTGCCTCTGATAGGAGTAAAGGGTTGCATCAACTACAATCCTTTACTGTTTAAGAGACAATTGGGATATGCCTTGGTTCACCCTCCCAGAGGGCAGGATTTAGATGAGACCCTATATTGTGAAGTACAACCTAATTCAACTGTTGTCAGACAGGCATCCTGGGCTTGGGACAACATCCAGACAAAAGGGGTAGCTATTCTTGGAAGATGTTACAATGTTGCTTCAGCTCAGTACTCAGACTGGTCCCGTACTAGAGCTCAGATTACCAGAATGCCTTTCACTTTGGAAGACATACCTGGACCATCCACAGTACAACCTGCAGCAACAGTTAGCCTGGAGGAATTTGAAAAGTTGAAAGAAAGGAATGAGCAGCTATCCCAGGCCTTGAAGAAGACTCTTTGGGAAAGAAGTGATAGTCGCCTGGACATTGAGAGATTGGAAAAGCTCAGGGTGGAGCATCTTGCCAAAATTGAGAAGACAGAAGACTACATAAGGAAGGCAAGGGCTGGGGAACAAATATTGAAGAATGCCTGCAAGGAGGCCAAGATTCAGAAGGCTAAGGATGAGCACTATCTGCAAGAGAGTCAGGCTAGGTGGGTCAGGATCACCGAAGCCCGTACACAAGAAGACCAGAAGACTCAAGCCAAGATTGAACAACTAGAGGCCAATGAGAAGAAACAGCAGGAAGCTCTATTGGCTGCACAGAAAGAGATATCAGAGTTGAAGCTCAGGGCAGGATTGAAGAGATCAAAGGACTAGGACAGGCATAAGAAGTTGACTACTGCTATTGCTACCAGGAACCTCCTCATTAGGACCATTACAGAGCACCCAACTGGTCCAGTGACTGAGGCACTCCTGAAGGAGGTCAGAGAAGATGAGTTTGGACTGGATGTCTGATTTTTTTGCTTGTTGTTTGTTTCCATTTGATGTACTTTTCCTTTTGTTGTATTTTGACCCTCCATGGGCATGTATTGTAAAACAAACTATGTATTGTTCATCATGTGTAATATATTTTAGTTTGTTTTCATTTGGGTTTTCTCTCAACGACATCAAGCATCTTCCTCGAGGTCTGGAAAGGTCAAAACCAAGAACCAAACCGGATACCTTGGAAAACAAATAAGCATACTGCATTGCATACTAACTTTGTTTTTGTTTTGTAGGTTTTTGTTATTATTGTTTCTAACTTTGTTGTGGTTTCAGGAAACATTGCTCGCTGCCGAGTGTTCTTTGTCAACCGCGCACACCGGTACCCGACTCGTAACAACCTTCCCGACATTCAAATGGAGCAAGTACAGCATGATTTGACTGAGGTCAGAAATCAGATGGCCAATGAGAGAGTAGATATGAGAAATCAGATGTCTCAGTTCATGGCAGTGATGACTGGCTTATCCCAAAGTCAAGAAAGGTTAAGAGAGCAGGTGGAAAGACAAACTCCTGATGAGCCTCATCTTGGAACAGGAGGAACTAGCAACAATGAACAGGGCCAACCTCGTATTGACCCACCGGAGTATGGACCTCACCTAAATCCAGAAGTTAACATCCCAAGAAATGGTCAAGGTAATGCTACTGGGGGCCAAATCCTGTAGGAGGATCCCCAGGGAGAACAATTTACTGTTATAGGGGCAGGGGATGAGATATATGACAGAAGATTGGACGAGATTGCTGAAAAGCTAAGATCTTTGGAATCTCAAAATTCTTTGGGCTTCGATGTGATGGACATGGGACTAGTGGATGGGGTGAGAATTCCCCACAAATTCAAACCCCCATGCTTTGAAAAGTACAATGGTACCTCCTGTCCTCGCACTCATCTGCAGTCTTTCTTGGGAAGGCTCAAAGCTTATACCATGGATGAAAAGTTATGGATGTTCTACTTTGAGGACAGTCTGACTGGAGCTTCGAGAGAATGGTATTCGCATTTGTCTAGGGCCACCATAAGATGTTGGAAGGATTTGGCCGAGGCTTTCATCCGTCAATATCAATACAACCTGGACATGGCTCCCAATAAGACTCTTCTAATGGGCATGTCTCAGTCTTCTAGAGAGAGCTTCCGAGATTATGCTCAAAGATGGAGACAGCTTGCTGCTGCTGTCCAACCACCCATGTCAGAAAGGGAAATGGCTGACATGTTCATGAACACATTGCAAGGGACTTATATTGATAGACTGGCTGCTTTCTCCTCTACCAGTTTTGATGACGTGGTCATAGCTGGTGAGAGGATTGAAAGTCTCTTGAAGATGGGCAAAATCTCCGACAGTGGTGCAAGTTCGTCCAGCAATCCCAGAAAACCTTTTGCGGGACCCCGAAGGGAAGGTGAAACAAATTCCATTCATACAAGCAGGGGCAGGCCTCAATATGCTCACCGGTCAGTAGCAGCTGTTACCATCCCAGCTCCAATTCCACAACAATCATCATATCCTCAACAACAACAACCATAATATCAACAACAAGCTCATTATCCGCAACAAAGGTCGTACAACAACAACAATAGCAACCAACAACAGCGTCCCTTCCAACAAAGGCCATCACAAGCAAACAGGGGATTGACCCAATCCCAATGCCGTATGCTGCACTCTTGCCACAACTCCTAAAGCTCAACCTAGTTGAGTTAAGGACGTTGGCTCCTCCAGATCCTCTCAATATGCCAAAGAACTATGATGAAAATGCCAGGTGTGCATTCCACTCAAACGCACCGGGGCATAATAGTGAAAAATGCAGGGCCCTACAGATGAAAGTCCAGGATCTGGTGGACTCAAAAGCTCTCAATTTTGCACCTCCTCCGAACGTCACAAGAAATCTAATGCCTAGTCACAACGGGCCTAGGATTAATGCTATTAAGGAGGGCAAAACATCCACATTAATTAACAGTGTTGCACAAATCCGAACACCCTTGGTTGAAATCAAAGCTCAGCTGTTAGAATTCCAAGTGTTCCCCGGATGTGAGGTCGGCTGTGGATATTGCAACATTGTTGTTAATGGATGTGAGAGACTGAGAAACGGCATAGATGGCCTCATTAGAGATGGCATTCTTCAGATTACGACAACAGCGACTACAACTCCAACAATTCCTTCATCAACAATCACAGATACTCCTACGTCGGCAACCATTGTTCCAACAGATTCTGCTACAACTCCAACAAATATTCAATCAATCACTTCAACGGATACATATTCAGTCACAATTCCTTCTACAACGACGACACCCATTACTCCATTAGTTCATGCTACAACTTCAACACCCGTCCAGTCAACGGTACCGTCTACAACATCAGCAACAGTTAATGAAAGTGTCTCAACGGTTACGATATACTACGATCCCGCAAATGTTCCTTCCAACAACCCACAACAAAATGCTACTCCTGTCAGAGCTCCAATTACCATATATTATGATCCACACACCATTGTGGTCCCCTCTGCAGCTGCTATCAGTCCGGTCACTATCACAGTACCTGGGCCAGTTCCTTACGAAAGCAATAATGCCATCCCTTGGCATTATGGCTCAGATCTATACTGCGAGGGGCAGAAAATCACTTTAGAGTCATCAACTTCTTCACCTCAGATAGACAATGTGGGGGGAGGCGGAGGCTTCACTAGAAGCGGACGTCTCTTTGCCTCGCGAATACCAAGACCCATTGCCGAAGCATAAGCTGCTGCTAAGGCAAAAGGGAAGAGCGTGGTGCAGGAGCCAGTTGCTAAAGAAACTTTGAAGACTCCTTTTGATCAAGAGGTTGATGAATTCATGCGGATAATCAAAAAGAGTGATTAAAAGGTGGTGGACCAGCTTCACTAAACACCTACCAAAATCTCCATACTATCATTGCTAATGTGCTCCGAGGCTCATCGGAACGCACTATTAAAAGTCCTGCACGCAGCTTACGTGCCGGAGGAGATTACTGTCAATCAGTTAGAGGCTGTGGTTGGAAATGTCAACGCTAGTCATGGACTAGGATTTACAAACGCTGATCTGACAACGGAAGGTCACAATCACAACAAGGCTTTGCACATTACCTTGGAGTGTAAGGGTGCAGTTCTTTCTCACGTATTGGTGGACACAGGGTCATCACTCAATGTCCTACCCAAGAAAGCCCTTGTGAAGCTGGAGTATGATGGATTGGCACTATGGCCAAAGCAACTTGGTAGTGAGAGCCTTTGACAGTTCTAAAAGATCAGTTCTGGGAAAGATAGAGTTGCCACTAATGATTGGCCCACAGGTTTTCAAAACGACCTTCTTTGTGATGGATATACAGCCTGCCTACAGCTGTCTATTGGGTAGACCATGGATACACGCCGCTGGCGCCGTGACGTCAACCTTTCACCAGAAGTTAAAATTTGAGTGGGAGGGCCAAGTCATTACCATTTGTGGAGAAGAGGATATCTTCGTTAGCTAGCTGGCTACTTTCAAATACATTGAAATGGATGGGGAGATCCATGAGACCATGAGTCAAGGGTTTGAAGCCCTTAATATCAATGAAACATCTGCTGTGTCTGGGACTTCCATCACATCATATCAACAAGCCCGAAAGGTTGTTGAGGAAGGTACCGCTCAAGGCTGGGGCAAGCTGCTGCCAGTTGAAAAGAAAGAAGACCGATTCGGGTTGGGTTACAGACCAACTCGACAAGATCAACCAGAGGCTGCAATAGAGCCCAAGTTTGTCAGTGGGGGGATGCTCACCCCAGATGCTGTGAATAGTTTGGAAGATGAGTCAGAAGACGAGCGCAACCTGGAAAGCTGGATACGTCCAAGGATCCCGGGGAGCCATGTCTCAAACTGGTCTTCCCAGGAAATTATAAGAGTTACTCCTGCAGAGTAATTATTATTTCCTGTCTTTAAAGCATGCATCAAGTCCTGCATCTTTCCCAAGATGTCAGGGCTCATTTTGTAATCGGGCCATCTTGTATTTTGTGCAAACGATCAATTAATGAATATCAGGACATCTTTTGCAAATGAGTCTTTTCTTTTCCGCTCACTGTTTTTCATTTTTCATTTTTTGTACAAAAATAAAATGGCAATGTTTTTCAAAATAATAACTTCATTTTAACTTTTTTCTAAACAAGATAAAACTGGTCACTAAAATGAACAAATCTAAACCCTTGCAGAGAGTGCCCTCCAGACTGCACCGATAACAACACCGCTATGACTTCGTATGACTTTGAAAATCCGATTAATCAAGCTGATGAAGGGGTTGAAGAAGATTATGAGCTACCTGAAGAGCTAGCCAGGTTGTTAAGACAAGAGGAGAAGGTTATCACTCCTCATCAGGAGGAAGTTGAGACGGTTAATCTTGGTACGGAAGAAGACTTGAAAGAAGTTAAGATCGGGGCCCGTCTGCAAGATTCAGTAAAAGAGCAACTTATTGACATGCTTCGGGAGTATGTGGATGTTTTTGCTTGGTCTTATTAGGATATGCCAGGGTTGGACACCGACATTGTTATGCACAAGCTGCCTCTGAAAGAAGACTGTCCGCCAGTAAAACAGAAGCTGCGCCGTACTCGTCCAGATATGGTAATGAAGATAAAAGAAGAGGTACAAAAACAGTGGGACGCCAGTTTCCTTGCTGTAACCAGTTACCCGCCGTGGGTCGCTAACATTGTACCTATGCCTAAGAAGGATGGCAAGGTGAGGATGTGTGTGGATTACCGGGACCTGAATAGAGCCAGCCCGAAAGATGACTTCCCATTACATCACATTGATGTATTGGTCGACAATACGGCTCAGTTCTCGGTATTCTCCTTCATGGACGGATTTTCAGGATATAATCAGATCAAAATGTCACCTGAAGACATGGAGAAGACAACTTTCATCACACCCTGGGGCACATTCTGTTATAAAGTAATGCCATTCGGACTAAAGAATGCTGGTGCCACTTATCAACGGGCTATGGTAACATTATTCCATGACATGATCCACAAAGAAATTGAATGTTATGTGGATGACATGATTGCCAAGTCCCTCACAGAAGAAGACCACCTGGTGAATCTATTAAAGCTATTCAAGCGTCTGAGGAAGTACCAATTGAAGCTAAACCCCAACAAATGCACATTCGGGGTGCAATCTGGTAAGCTGCTGGGTTTTATTGTAAGTGAGAAAGGGATTGAAGTTGACCCTGATAAAGTCAAAGCCATTCAAGAAATGCCTGCACCGAAGACTGAGAAATAAGCTCGAGGGTTCCTAGGTAGATTGAACTACATTTCAAGGTTCATATCTCACCTTACAGCAACCTGTGAACCTTTGTTCAAATTGTTAAGGAAAGAACAAACGGTTAGGTGGAATGAAGACTGCCAAAGGGCTTTTGACAAAATCAAGGAATACTTACAAGAGCCTCCAATCCTTATGCCTCCAGTTGAAGGAAGACCTCTAATAATGTACTTGACAGTATTAGAAGAGTCAATGAGGTGTGTGCTGGGCCATCATGACGAGTCTGGTCGAAAAGAGTATGCAATTTACTACCTAAGAAAAAAGTTTACCGACTGTGAACAACGTTATTCATTGCTCGAGAAAACTTGCTGTGCTTTAGCGTGGGCTGCTCGCCGACTGAGACAGTATATGTTGACCCACACTAATTTATTGATCTCCAAGATGGACCCAGTTAAGTACATATTCGAGAAGCCATCACTTACCGGACGGGTTGCAAGATGGCAAATGATTCTCACAGAATATGACATTCAATACACATCTCAGAAAGCCATCAAAGGCAGTATAATATCTGATTATCTTGTCGAGCAACCCATTGATGATTACCAGCCTATGAGATTTGACTTCCCCGATGAAGACATCATGTTCATAAAAGCAAAAAATCATGAAGAGCCTATTCACACTGAAGGGCCTGACCTAGAAGAAGAATGGACTATGATGTTCGATGGGGCTGTTAATATGAATGGTCGTGGTGTTGGTGCAGTACTCATTACACCTAAGGGAGTTCACATGCCTTTCTCGGCAAAACTCACCTTTAACTGCACTAACAACGAAGCTGAATACGAAGCTTGTATTATGGGTCTTGAGGAAGCCATTGACCTCAGGATCAAGACTTTGACTGTATTCGGAGATTCAACTCTGGTAATCAATCAAACCAACGGCAAATGGTACACTCACCAGGAGCATCTGATACCTTACCGGGATTATACAAGGAGATTACTGACTTTCTTCACAACAGTCAAGCTTGAGTATATCCCTCGAGATGAAAATCAGTTTGCAGATGCTCTGGCTACCATTTCATCCATGATCAAAGTTCAAGCTGCCAACTTTGTGCCTCGGATTTCAGTATCCAGACTTGATAGACCAGCATATGTATTCTCAGTAGACCTTGCTAAAGATGATAAGCCTTGGTTCCACGACATCAAATGTTTCTTGGAGGATCAAACATACCCACCTCGGGCATCTTCCAATGATAAGAAGACATTAAGAAGGCTAGCTGACAGTTTCTTCCTGAATGCTGATGGTTCCTTGTACAAGAGAAACTTTGATATGGTACTTCTCAGATGTGTTGATAAGACGGAAGCAGACTTGCTGATGCACGAGGTGCACGAAGGATCTTTTGGTACCCATGCTGGAGGGCATGCTATGGCTAAAAAGTTGCTAAGAGCAGGCTATT
Organism: Lathyrus aphaca; assembly: GCA_963966055.1. Taxonomy (NCBI): domain Eukaryota; kingdom Viridiplantae; phylum Streptophyta; class Magnoliopsida; order Fabales; family Fabaceae; genus Lathyrus; species Lathyrus aphaca. Next base: position 408,555,540 of record OZ014523.1, read on the forward strand.
ATTAGATCATAATGGATGCAGACTGTTGTGCTTATGCCAGGAAATGCCATAAATGCCAGATTTATGCAGATAAAGTGCATGTGCCTCCGACTCCTCTGAATGTGATGTCTTCACCTTGGCCCTTTGCCATGTGGGGCATTGATATGATTGGCAAGATTGAACTGACTGCTTCAAATGGCTACAGATTCATCCTAGTAGCCATTGACTATTTTACCAAGTGGGTTGAAGCAGCTTCATATGCAAACGTCACCAGGCAAGTGGTAGCCCGATTCCTGAAGAGAGACATCATCTGTCGGTATGGAGTGCCCGAGCGAATCATTACTGATAATGGTTCCAACTTGAACAACAAAATGATGGAAGAGCTATGCCGGGACTTCAAGATCCAACACCACAATTCTTCTCCTTACAAGCCAAAGATGAATGGCGCTGTAGAGGCGACTAACAAGAATATCAAGAAGATTGTGCAGAAGATGGTGGTCACCTATAAAGACTGGCATGAAATTCTACCATTTGCCTTGCATGGGTACCGTACCTCAATCAGAACATCCACTGGGGCAACACCGTATCAGCTTGTTTATGGTATGGAGGCAGTCCTACCTGTTGAAGTTGAATTACCCTCCTTGCAGGTACTAATGGATGTTAAACTGGATGAAGCGGAATGGGTCCGATTCCGATACGAACAACTAAATCTGATCGAAGAAAAAAGATTAGCTGCAATCTGTCATGGGCAGCTATATCAGAAAAGAATGAAGAAAGCCTTCGATCAGAAAGTCAGGCTTCGAGAATACCAAGTAGGAGATTTGTGCTGAAAAGACTCCTTCCTCCTCATACAGACCACAAGGGCAAGTGGACTCCAAATTACGATGGTCCGTTCATAGTAAAGAAAGTCTTCTCTGGTGGAGCACTGATGCTCAGTACTATGGATGGTGAAGATTTCCTGTCCCCTGTGAATTCAGATGTAGTTAAAAAATACTTCTCATAAAATGACCCGCTGGACAAAAAAACAGAATGTAAGTCCAGGCAAAAATAGGGCATCCCGGTGAGTCAAAAACTGAATAAAAGACTCGGGCAAAAATAAGGGAAAATAAATAAAAAAATGTACACCCGCTGAGTTGAAAGGACAGATTGGACAACTCAGGCAAAAATGGGTATCCTGGTGGATTGAAAACCCGAAAGGGAGATCCACGCAAAATAAGGGAATAAGCGAACAACTGCATTCTGAATTCGTCTGTATCACTTACAACATTGCAAGCTTCGAAAGGTTCAAGCATCGGTCAGAATCCGCCTTCTTCAGAAAGCAAGATGAGAAGAACGTCAACATCATACGAGTCATAGCAAAGGGAAGCTCACTGAAGCGTCATCAACATTGCCAGCACCTTTTGTTTCTCAATTTTGTAACAATCTCTTCATTTCAGGGGATCTGTTTCTTTGACTGTACTTGCCAATTCAGGGCACACAAATTAATAAAATCAGATGTTCAGTTACACTTTGTCTCGTACATTTTATTTTTTCATTTGAAAAATGTCCGATGTCTTTAAGATATTGATTGCATAAATACAGATGCGTCTTTTCTAAATTACATGCTTACAGGAAATATATTTGTTCCCGAGAGTGTCTAAACTCCTATGATGGAATCCAGTAAGGGATACCTCGGGAGACTTGTATGTTTCTTTTTCATAACATGATCGCAGGTATTCAAAGTGCAACATGGGGCATGAGAGCTTTTCCTCAGCAAGCTTCCAAATCATTATTCACTCAGCACATCTTCCAAACAGCACCAGGAATGCTTTCCCCATCAGAACTGCCAGGCATCATTTCTACAACACTCTATCTAGAGCAGCATCAGAAGGGGCCCATTTCCCCAGCTAAGTGCATCACCCTCAGCAGGATCCCCACAAAAAAAGAAATCTCTAGGAAGATCGTTCAGTGATCATTCCTCCCCAGCCAAGTGTCGGGCAGGGAATCATCTCCCCGCAGAGTTTCAATCTCTATCCAGAAGAGCAATGTCTGAAGATCTCACAACAAAGTGACGAAAGCTTCCACAGACCCCAGCTGGGTCCCTCATTACCAAGATAGGTCTACTAGTGACCTATTTCCCCAAGCAAAGTCATATATATCAGATCTACCAACGATCTCATGCCCAGCTGGGATCTTCCTTCAAACATGATCAGTCAGATATCTTCACCGCAACGGGATCCGAATCCCGGATCAGTATCTTTGCATAATCATAACATTCACATCATATTTCCCCCAGAGCGTAGCATTCCATCGAATACGGAGCATTACGGCAAAAATCAAACATATTGCATAATCATAAGCCATGTTGTGAATCAAACATTTGTATGCACCAACATTCCATCAACAATATATGTATATATAGACCCACATTCATAGCAGAAAGCTAAAGCATCCCCTTTGCACTCACTAATACACATATATACTTTTTTCCGATACTCGTCCGTGTCGTATCACTCCCCTGCAGATATAAACCACAAGCAGATATCCATACACTCTTTGGACACTCGTTCGTGTCACCATTCCCCAACATGGTTGCCTAATCACTTATTGTAAACCAAACACTTGTTTATAATACACTTATTTCGACACTCGTCCGTGTCATCCTATCCCCACAGGTCACCAGATTACCTTATACACTCTCTTGACACCCATCCGTGTCATCTTATCCCCACAGAGCGTCATAATATCTCTTACAATTATAAATTCATAACCTATACACTTTCTCTTAAGATACTCGTCTGTATCATACTCTCCCCAGCAAGTTGAACACTCGTATGTGTCTCATTCATGTTTTTTACTCATACAGATACTCGTCCGTATCTTGTATACACCACTTATCTTCCTCAGATTCGACATTCGTCCATGTTCTTTGTTAACCAGTTGATACTCGTCCGTACCATCATCTCTGAACATGCGTCAGCGTTTGTTTCTACCGATACTCGTCCATATCTTGGTCTTAAGGATGCTCGTCCGCATCTTTAATCTATACACAATGTCAAACACCTATACCTTTCTTTTCTTGAATGTAGACACTCGTCTGTATCTACCATTCCCCAGAAGAGTTCCCAGCAAATCCCCAGTAAAAAGCAAAATTTCTTTTCTATCTGACATTCGTCCTATGTCATGATACTTCTGGCAGCCGTACCCTGCCAGGTGATCGTCCTTCACCTTTTGATGATCGTCCTTCATCATCCCTAGCGGAGTCTCCATTTTTGGAACCCTTCCTTATCCGACATTCGTCATATGTCGTGATATTTTAGCAGTCGTCCCCTGCTAGGTGATCGTCCTTCACCTTTGATGACCGTCCCTCATCATTTATTTCTTCAACCCGATGGTCGTCCCCATCATTTCCTTTACCTCTTAATCCAGAGAACCCTGTTACTGTATTTGATGGTCGTCCCCATCATAATCTCTTCATTTCCCCAGCATGTCGGCCGTCCTCGTCATTGCTTCATCCCCAGCAGTCGTCCCCTGCTCGACGATCGTCCTCCGTCGCCCGCACTTTATAATCATATTTTACTTCCTTTTACAATCTATATCCCTTTTCTTCTTCATAACCAGTGAGTGCAAATTTTGGACTGTCTTTGGTATTCAACCACAAGTTATTATGTTTGTCTGTTAAGCCCGTCGCTTACATCCTGCATAGCTAACTCATGTTTGAATAGGGGCAGCTGTAAACACCCCAAATTTTCCCTCACTCATTTCACCATGGCTTGTGATTCTTTCCATTTGCATAAGTTCAATCATATCATCTCATATTGCATCTTTGCTTCACTGCATTGGTTCTAAGTCATCTGCATCTAGGGTTTGTGATATGAGCAATCCAAGAGCTATCTGAGCCACTCCAAAGGTCTCCAATCATCTCAAGAGGGTCCATGTATGTTCAAGCATCATATTATATCCTCCCAAGATCAAGAAAGCCAGAAAATTACAAGAACTGAGAAAGGCATGGAAGCAGAGCCAGGTTTAACTACACAGATGACCTAAAATTAGGGTTTTGGTTTCAGAGGCCATAACTCCAAATTTTTTGGTCATTCTTGTTTCTATTGGTCTCTATATGATATAAGGATCATGCATACCAATTTTTATGAAGAAATTCAATGGGGAAGGCATCTGGTCAATATATGACTTCTTGAACAAGTCAGTGCAAAATCAGGGCATCTGAAGCCCCCAATCATCCAACCAAAGGGTCTTCTCCATCATTTTGGGTGTATATGATCTTTATTTGATCTTATAAGAAGTTATAAGTTCACAAAATTGAATAATTTCAAGCCATTTGCAAAGTTGCCATTTTGGGAAAGTGACTTGTAATGCAAACTTGCCATTTTGGGAAAGTTTTTCAACCTCCTCTTTTTGATTCAAAAATGCTTCAAATGAAAAATTCTTGGTCATGAAAGTTGTATATTGGATCATTCCCTTTTCAAAAAGTACAAGAACTTGATCTAATTCATCATAGAACTCAAGTTATGGCCTTGCAAAGTTGGGAAAAATCACAAAATTTCACTTATGTACCAAAGAGGGAAACTTGCAAAAACTCATACCAAGGCAATTTGTGACCTCTAATTGACTTCTAACCATTACACAAACATCATACATGACATATAATTCAGAATTGCCCAAATAAATCTCAAGTTTCATGCCTTGATCATCAAGTATTTCAAAAGGGGCCAAAACTTTCACAAATTGCAAAATCACCCACAAACTTCATTCAACTTGCTGAATTGCCTCAAAACCAATTCCATGGACATCCTTGATCTCAGCTGAACCAAGACAAGCCAAAAAGCCAGCTGCACAAGTGCCCATACCTCAAGTACAACACTTTTTACTTTTTGGCAAAAACACCCATACCAATCACAACAGTCCACCACCCACTCTTTGCCCAATCCAGACCTTACAAGCATGCTCCAAGGGTTCATTTTCATAACACACACAAGCCTAACACTCCAAGAGCTCAACATTCCACAAAATCATCCAACTTGCAAAAACTTTAGAAACTCATAGCTCACTGACTCAAACTCAAAACTACCTTCACCAATCAACTCAGCATCACTAAAGGACCCTTTCCCCCCTTCAAACAAGCCAAAAAGTACCCATATCCAAAACACGATTCTGGTGCAACAAGGTTGCAAGCTCTCAAACCAGCCACTCTCAAAGCTTTTCAAGCATTGAAGCTTTATCAGGAGGCCAAAGGGAGCGATTTTGCACAAAGAAAAGGTCCAGAAAGCCCAAAGTTGCAAGGTTCAAAGCTCAGGTAACCTCTTCAAACTTTTTTCTAGAAATCTCTTTTTAAGTTCTTAGATTGCTCCCCATGCTTCACTGATCACACTGCACCTTGTAGTTTTGAAAATGATCAAGTATTGAGTATTTACTGATTGTCTGAAACTTTTTCCATTTTTGATTTTTTTCTTCGAATCATGAGATTGAGCCATTATAAATTGTTTTTGAGTGTGGATTTGAATTCAGGAGAGTGAGTTGAGTTAATCTGGAGCTTTAGAGCTCCATAATTGACCTAGGGTTGAAGTTAGGGATTTGCTCAGGGAGGGTCTGGCCGGAGAAGATGACCGGAGGTCTTCTCCGGCCACCTGAAAGTGATTAATGACTAATTAGGGTTAGGGCTAGGTTTAAATGATGGCCCTTGGATTTTAGCTTCCCGCGTGAGATGGAGGGTGGAGATCATGTCATTAACTTTTAATCTGATTTAATTAATTAATTAATTAGGTTTAGACAAGTTTGAATTTCGTCCGTAGGATCTAGCGTGCAGTCAACACTTAAATCCCCAGAATCAATGACAGCCACTGGATCATCATACTTTTGTTTTATTTCATTTTAATTCATATTTTCTTTATTTGTTTTGCACATTTAATTTAAAATAGTAAAATATATCAAAAAATTTTGAAATTTTTTATTAAATCTTTTATTAATTTTCAGAACCCAAAAATATTTTTGTTTTATTTTTTGTATTAAAAATTATTTTTTAAATCATTTAAATGTTTATTTTTAATTAGTTAATGGGAATTAATTAATTAAAAATACATTTAGGTATTTAAAAATCACAAAAAAAATTCAGAGAGCATTTTAAAACATATAGAAACATTTACAAACTCACAAAGCAAATTTATTTTTGGTTTTGATCATACTTTGACAATTTTCATTTGAATTAGGGTTCTTTAATTTGAATATTTTTAACCCTAACTTCAAAATTCATAACTTTTGATCCAGGTTGAGTTTGTGAATGGTTCTTTTTGCATTGTGTTATGCATCCTTTCAAGCATCTAAAAACATTTTTGTTTCATTTTTATAATGCATTTTCAATTTGTTTGGCATTTTCCCTTTAGGATCATCCTTAAAACCCTAGCAAACTTAGAAAAATCATAAGTCCTTTAGGGTTTAGCTTCTGACCTTCCCCTTTGGGCAGTGAACTTGTGTAGGTTTAGGGTACCTTTGATCCCATTTTCAATTTTTTATCTTGTCATTTGCTTCTGATTTTGAATTTTGCATTGCATCTTGTATATAAACCCTAATCTTTGCCTTCATTTGCATTCATTCTTCATATGCTTGCATACATGAACTTGCCATGACATTTTGTGCTTTCACATGACTTCTAAGACATCTTAGGACACATTAGACTCATGTTTGATCATTGCATCATTCATTTGCCATGCTTTTGCTTCCATATAATGTCATATGCATTCATGAACTTTCATGCTTCTTTCATGTGTCCCATTTGCATCTTCATTACTTGTATGATCATCCACATCTCATGACATCCATTTGTATCATATTTTAGCATCATTTACATCTTGATATGCTTCTGACTTTGGTTTCCATCTTTGCATTTCATCTCATTTTCATTTCATTTCATTCCTTGTTGCTAACTTTTCAGGTGGTAAGTGTTTGAGAAGTGAATTTGCCTTCACTTCTCACAACCTCTTCTCATCTCTCTTATGCATCATTGCTGAATTTTACTTGTGAATTAGAGTGAGCTTGCTCATTCATGTTCCTTCTTCACTTTCTTTCTTCAAGCAACTTATCTTCTTAAGTTAAGTAAGTTGACTTGTTTCTGCCGCTTCTTTTCCTTCCATCCCGCTTCTTCCTTGGTGGCTTCTCTGAAGATTTCTTGCAAGCTTCATAAACACTAGGAACACCCAAGCATGATCACAATTAGGGTTTGATTAGTCCCCAATTAGTTTTACCTTTGTGTCATCTCTTGTGTCTTCTCTTCTCATCTCATAATCAAGGACTAAACCCTTATGGTTTTAAGACTTTGTGATTAGGGTTATGCCTGTATCCTTCTATAAGGATGGAGTGTATAACTTTAATCCTAAGTGTTAAACCCTTAATGTGTTTAAATCCTTTAATCAATCCATCTAATAATCACTAAGACATCAAGCTTGTAACTTGGGCCTTGCCTTAGGGTTCTAATTCTTCCTTAAATGGTAAAGAAGGACTAACCCTAGTGTTAATGGACAAGTCCCCCTCAAGTTGTCTTGCAAACCCTAAAATCCATTTCTTAATCTCACCATTAACTAAAATCCATTTAATAAAGGCTTTGTTTTGTCATGAGGTTAATCCCTAATCGTGGATTAAGTTGAGGAGCCTTCCTCAGCTTAAATGTTCTCATCTATTATCCTTCTATTAGGATGGTGTAATGAGTCCATTAAATCCTTGATTATGGCTTAAATTCATTACTTAACACCAAACAAAAACTCCCAAAAACATCTAAATAAATGCAAGTAGGTTAATGATCTTAATCTTACCTCATGGTGATCAAGTGTGAGGTGTTTACTTCATACTTAAGGTATTCTCATTACCCCTAATCAGAGGGAGGATGTGATGAGTTTACTAGCCCTTGGTTTAGGCTTAAGCTCATTAACTTATGACAAACTCAAAAAGCAATAAAAGATTGAAAATACCAAAAACAAACAATAATCGTCTCCTCCGGGATTCTTTTCTCACCTCATTCACTCACAAACGAGAACTTGCTTCTTCCGTCTAATGCAAGATAGTTTGCACCTGAGTCAGATAGGTCATACACTTGAGCATAGACAAGCAAGCAGTTCATCAGTCAATTTATCTTTCAGTCTCTTTGAGTCGAACTACGGTGTTCTGACTTCCTCATTGCACGAGAGGATACGTAGGCATAACTTAACAGTTATCGAACAAAAGTCTCTGTAAATTCCCCCCTCTTCCAGCATTATTCTTTAAGCCTTATAATCTTGAGCTTCATACTCTCTTCTTACACTGACACTCTTTCATCTCACTTCATATTTCTTTCCAGCACTGACACTTGCAATTTTTTTCCAGCTTTTGCACACAAAATAGCACTGACACCACCCCTTTAAAGCACAAACTTTCAAGCGTGGATCCCGTTGAGTACGACGGACAATCTGGGTGCTAATACCTTCCCAGGTTGTAACCAACCCCCTTTCTCAGTTTCTCTGGTTCGCAACCATCTTATCCATCTTTTCTTAGGTTTATGCAGCATTACCTTTCCTTCAGGATAAAAATGCCTAGCTGGCGACTCTTTTTAGTTCATCTTCATGATCTCTCCTTTCGCCGACCGTTCGCGTCTGTACCCCTCTTGGCCCTGTGTCATCAGGTGGGAGCGACAGCTCCTCCAGAAGTTCTCAATATCTTCAAGCAGGATTACAGGTGGATTTTGTATTTCATAGAGCTCATCAGTGACTACGCTTTCAGAGGGATGCACACCTTGCTACAATTTTATGATCCACAGCTTAGATGTTTCATACTTTCTGACTTCGTATTGGCACCTACATTAGAGGAGTATTCGAGCATCCTGAGAGTTTCCGTGAAGGACTGTGCACCATTCTTTGGGTCCAAGATTGATCCCGACTTCAAAGATGTAGCAACTGCTCTTTATTTGAGCAAGTCATTATTGGAAGATCGGATTGATAGCAAAGGAGGCTTCCGAGGATATCATTTGAGTTTCTTGTTAGATGAGGATACTAAAGCAGCTGAGGCAAAAAGCTGGAGTACCTTCAATGCGATCCTAGCTTTGTGTATCTATGGAATCACTTTGTTCCCAAACATGCCGAACTTCGTGGATGTTGATGCTATTCGCATTTTCATAGCAAAGAATCCTGTTCCTACTCTCTTAGGTGATCTCTACCACTCCGTGCATTATAAGAATGAGAAGCAAAGAGGCAGAATGTTGAATTGTTGCGCGACTGTATTTTATAAGTGGTTCACACGCTTTCTTCCACAATCAGGGGCTTTTGAGAGGACAAATAACACTCTTGAATGGTTAGAAAGATTGATGGGCTTGCAAGCAAAGGACATTGTTTAGGTTAATCAGGGATTGCGATGCATTGACATTCTTCATAGTTGCGGAGGATTCCCTAATGTTCCATTGATCGGGAGGAAAGGGGGAATTAATTATAACCCTTCCCTAATGGTTAGACAGTTCGAGTACGCCTTAAAGTAACCACCAGCCGCTGTAGACATCACAAAATCCTTGTAATTCCAATTAACAGACGGATTCGAGATTGCTCAGAAAGCTTCTAATGCTTGGCATAGTCGAAAGACAAGAGGGAAGAAGACTTTGGGAGTCGGGGATTGTCGAATGTATCCACCGTTTGCAGAATGGCTAAGAGAACGGGTTGAAGTGTTACTGTTACCATTTGGGCCTACACCTCTTCTATATCCCATGGTCATTGAACAGCCTACCACAATTAGCATTGAAGAGTTCAACAAGATGAAGATGGAAAGAGACGGGTTGTTAAAGGAGAATGCACAGTTGAGTCAAGAGCTTGCTAAAGCTAACCACGCCAGACTTGAGATTGAGTGGAAAGCTCAAGAAGATGCTGAGAAACATGCTATTGCAAGGAAACAGTGTGAAGTTGAGTTAACTCGATATGCGAGGTTCGAGTTTGCTACTAGGAGTTCTTCCAAGGAACAGATTGACATTAGAAGGAAACTGGATCAAAAGACCTTGATGTTCGAGAACATGAAAAAGAGGCACGCTGCTTACAGGATCAAAAGAGAGGAACAAGATAAAGCTCAAGCTGAAGAGATCGTGAATAAGCTAAAGGAGAAAGATGAAGAGATGATCGGTAAGTTGAGAGAAAAGGATGCAGAACTTGCTAAAGCCCGAGAGGAAGCTTCTTATTACAAGCAGATGATGATCTACTATCAGAAGAAGCTGAAGAGGGTTGAGGACAACCAGGTGCAGACGAAGGAGACAGGACCGATCATTGACTCAGATCTAGATAGACGATTGCATTGACAAAGACATCTCCCTATTTGCTTGTATGTTGGGAGATTACCATCAGGACTGTTGATGGAAGCTTTTTATCATTTGCACATCTGTTTAAAGTTCATGCTTTGTGTGTTTTGACTATATCAACCAGTTCTTATCATAAAAATATCTTTTTACTATCATTCCGTGTGCTCTCGCTTTGTGATCACCGACACATCCTACACGTCTGCAAAACACGTTGGTCTTCATATTCTTGGAATTGTTTGGCACGTCTGCTACACACACACACCTTATATTATCAACACTGCTTGTTATTTGCAGCAAAAAGAGCTTTTGTCTTCATGAAACCCACAAAACTGGAATCAGGGGATGGAAGGCCCTAAAAATAAGTCAACATGCCATAAGCATTCATTTCCTGCATATCATATTCTCGTGTTTTTTGCAGGTTACCCAGAGTTTCTAACTTATTCAACTGCAGGCAATATAGCTGGTCAACACGTTCACCGATACCCGACTAAGAGAAACCGAGTAAGAATGGCTGAACGAATGCAGACAGATCTCAACGAGCTCCGTCAGAGGATGGATCAGTTCATGGAAATGATGACTGGCATGGCCCAGAACCAGGAGCGTCTCAGGATGATGGTTGAGCAACCCCATGGGAATGTTAATACGAGAATACCAGCTGAGAATGTGGATTCTAACGCTGCCCGTAACGGAGAGCCTAGTCCAAATAGGACCGCAACACGTAATGCAGGTTTAGAAGACAATCAAGAGGACCAGTTCACTCTACTGGATGCTGATATGGGTAAAATGAATGAGATCAACGATCACAGGTATGAAGAGTTGGCAGAGAAGATCAAGGCCATGGAATGTCAGAATTCCTTGGACATCGATGTAAGTAGTCTCGGGTTAGTACCAGGAGTTAGAATCCCTCCTAAGTTCAAGGCACCATCGTTTGACAAGTACAACGGCAACACGTGCCCTAGGACTCACATTCACGCATACTTTGGAAGAATCTCGGCTCACACTGATGACGAGAAGCTTTGGATGCATATCATCCAAGATAGTTTATCTGGAGCTTCGTTAAGCTGGTGCATGAAGCTGAGCAGGGTCTCTATTCGAAGCTGGAAAGATTTAGTTGAAGCTTTTCTCAAGAAGTATCAATATAACATCGATATGGCTCCGAATCGCACTCAATTGCAGAACTTGTCTCAGGGACCTAAGGAGAGTTTTAAGCAGTATGCCCAGAGGTGGCGTGAGTTGGCCGCACATGTTCAACCTCCATTACTCGATCGGGAAATGGCCGACATGTTTATGGGCACCTTGCAAGGTGTTTACTTGGATCGTCTGGCCGTCTGCCCGTCCATTGGATTTTCTGATATCGTCATTGCTGGAGAAAGAATAGAGAATTTTCTGAAATTGGGAAAGATTCAGGATGCAAGCAGTGCTAGTTCTTCTGGTGTGAGACAGCCTTTTGGCAACAGCCAAAGAAGAAGAGAAGGCGAGACAAATGTTGTGTATAGATGCCGAGACAGAAGTTATTCTCAAGGTTACTACCAAGCAGCTGCAGTGACTATTACTCTACAGGCTCAACAACAACGACCACAGGGTCAGCAACAACAGGTACAAAGACCGTTTCAGCAAATAGCGAGAGAAAGGGACCGTAAGATTGATCCTATCCCATGTCCATATGTTGTATTACTCCCAGAGCTGCTAAAGTTGAACATGGTCGAGCTTCGTACCATGAGACCTCCTCCTCCGGACAATCTACCTCCGAATTTTGATGCTAAGGCCAGGTGCGAATTCCATTCGGGTGCCTAGGGGCACAGTATTGAGAAATGTTGGGCTTTTCAGAACAAGGTACAGGACCTAGTTGACTCCAAGGCGATCAATTTCGCTCCTCTCCCAAATATACTCCAGAATCTGATGCCTAGTCACAATGGAACCGGTGTCACGGTTGTTCTACAAGATGGTCCACGTTAAGCTGAAGTCTTCGAGTTAATCACCCAGGACGCCAGGGTATTCATGAAGCAAATAAAGCCAGCAATATTCAAATACTCTCAGTGATGGCATCTATGTGTTTGCCTTTCTTCATTGTTCATTTTCATCCCTATTAAGGGGAACTACGTCGCTCTGATTCTTCATTGGTCATCAGTCAATGGAGATACGTAGGCAGAAGATTGTCAGGTCTTTCCGAGCAACCTTATGGGGCAACTTTACTCCCCAGCTTCACTTTTTCCTTCAGATGTCTCGTGTCAGAGTCAGAATAGATAGAATAAGAAGTATGACTACCACGGTTGGGTATACGGCTGCAACTTGAAGGTTACAAGTCCGTGAAATAGCTATTGATCACTAAAAGTATCCAAGACTAACAGGACCAGGCGGAGCCAAGCCTCCTCAACTACGGCAATATTCAGTTTCTTTACTGCATTTCCATTTGTAGTTTCTTTTATATGCTAAACATTTGTCTACATGTATGAAATCTGTTTTCTTTTGAATGTTAGCAATAATAAAACTCACATGTTTTTCTTGAAGTAATTCATTCGCATTCACTTATAATTTTGCATGTGTACATCACAAATGCCAATTGTCATGCTTAAATTCTATGAAGGAGAATGACGAAACAAAAACGCAAAATCTCTAATTGTGTGCTCTCGAGTAAGGCCTTGTTGACGATGTACAGGCTTTGTTTCAAATCCCTAAACACTGGAGATATAAGGAAGATAAACCCTTGCTAACCCCTTCGAGCCTTGAAGTAGGAGTTTCTTTTCGCATAAAAAAAACCCTCACATGTAACCCAGGGGCAGGGTAGATGTCAGCTAGTCGGACCAAGCGTTTAGGCTTTCATAAAGGAGTGTATTTGAAGATCCATTGCATTCTACTATGCTAATCAAGAGGTCCAAAGACCTGAAACCACAATGGTTATCCTTCGTCGACCAAAGAATGAGGCAATCACAACCCTCGCAAAGCAATCAAGACAAACAGTGTCACACGACTTATTAAAAAAAAAGGTGAAAAAAGCCCGCTAAGTCGAAACTTGAAAACAAGCGACTTAGGCAAAAGTTAGGGCATCCCGCTGGACTTCACAATCAAAGATTCACAAGAATCAGTCCAGGCAAAAGTTAGGGATAAAGCAAATTAACGCAAAATCAAAAGACGGAAAGGATTACACAAGAAAGATCCTCAAATGAGAACAAAGTCGTGTGGCATAGCCACGAAAGATAGAGGAGTGATTGAGTCTCAATAATAACCTGATTGATGCTTGAACTGATAGCAACAATGGTTCCTCAATCAACACGAAACCCTTATGAAAGGTGAATGCTTGGGAAAACTTGCTGAACATAGGAATGGAGGACATCACGAAGAGTGGGTGGGCACAAATAAACTTCGAGCCTATATCCTTTGTTTCTGTAACCGTGAACCAGGCCACGATACAACCCTTAAAAGTCCTAATTGAAACAGGGTTATTTTGAGAGCGTACTACCACGTGGTCGCGTTCCTGACTCCTATGAGTTATGCTAAAAGACATTTGTTGGTATTGCATGTACATACTTTCATTCAAAATAATGTCGTATCTTAACCAGGGATTCGCTCACGAAGGTTTGCGATCCCTTTTCAAAACTTCAAGATTAACGTGTGTGTTGCATTAGAATTTTCATTCTAAGAATAAACATTTTTTACATACATTTGTTTGGCATCATAAATGGTTCACATGCGGAAATTCAATCCAGAAGCTCAAGCTTGCCAAGTTGAGAAGTCCAAAACTTCTGAAAGACAGTCATGTCAAGGTGCACTTTTCCGAGAAAGTTTCATTGAGCAGGGACTTTCCCAACTAGTCATGGTAAGAGCTAGCCAATCCAGGGCAGTTACGTCGAGTAATCTCTTCAAAATTAAAGAGCTAACCCATCCGGGGCAGTTACGTCGAGCAATCTCTTCAAAATTCAGCCAAACTGGGGCAATCACTTCGAGATTCAAATATCTCCAACATCGAAGATTAGTCAGTCAAATGCAAAACTACTCAAATACTTTTACTGGGGCAGACCACCCCAATAGCACGAGATTTCATTCTTTCCCGAAGACAGACAATCAGAAGCACCTATCTGAAGTTCAGAGTACCAATACAGCTACACTCTCAAAGAGTTTCTATGGCACTTTCTTTTTCATAACTCTTACTAATTGAGTCCATTACCCATATAGCGGTCGCTCGTCAAGCCAATTATCTCATTCAGCGTTTCTTACAGCTCCAAGCTCATCTGCATGGGAAATGGTTACCTCCTCAGAAAGGTTATTACGTTGGTTCATACAGTCGTTACGGTACCTAAGAGTTTAAAGACACCAAGTCTTTTGTAAAATCCTCTTGAGGTAAGATCCATATAGAAGCAAATGATCCCTAGCACAAGACAACCTGAAATATTTCCTCCCCAGCGGGACGTGTCTCGGTTTTGGGTCATCCCCAACAGACGAATGGAAGTTATCCCCAGTAAAGTCACCAAGTTTTTTTCCTTCAGTTAGTTTCCTTGATCTCAGTTCCTCAACAGATCTAAGGTAATTCCTATTCCCCTAGAAGATTTTAGATAAATCGCTCTCTTCCCCAGCAGATCCATAAGAGTGGATAGTCCCCGATAGTCGAGGTATCCCCTGGCACGGTCCTCAAATCTAAAGTCCAATTTATTTTTGGCAAAGGTGATAATTCGGGACGGATGAATTATTCACTCTCTTTTCCAACAGAGACGTTATCCCCACAGGGCTTCTTGAGATCGAATCCGCGATCATTATGTTTCCCCACAGAGTCAATAGGGGCTTATTATTTCCGCATCAGGAACTCCTTTTACACTCAAACCAGTTCATTAACAATACTCAAGACATAACATCCCTAGTGTCATTGGGCATCATGCCATGCAATACAACATATGCATACCTAGTATAATTCAAATTTGATATCTTGCGAAGCCCAGCCACGGACTGGCCAAAGTCCATCTTCGGGTAGCAAATTCTCAAAGTCCAGCCACAGACTGGCCAAAGTCCATCTTCGGGTGGCATGTTTCAAAAGTCTCCCGCAGTGAGCAGAAGTCCACCCGCAGTGTGGCAAATTTCTAAAGTCCCCCGCAGTGGGCAAAAGTCTCCCGCAGTGATCAGAAGTCCACCCGCAGTGTGGCAAATTTCTAAAGTCCCCCGCAGTGGGCAAAAGTCTCCCGCAGTGAGCAGAAGTCCACCCGCAGTGTGGAAAATTCTTAAAGTCCACCCGCAATGTGGCAAATTTTCCAGCAGTCCACCCGCAGTGTGGTAAAGTATCTGAAGTTCAACCGCAGATTGGCAAAAGTCCATCCCCAGGGTGGCAAAGTATCTTAAAATTCGATCGCAAATTGTTGAAAGTCCACCCGCAGTGTGGCCAGTTGTTATTCGCCTAACTCCATCCGATAATACATCATTAAGACTTTGTTGTAGCCTATTAAAGTCCACCCGCAGTAGGGAAAGTCAGTAGCCATTTAACATCACTCAAAAGGCCTCCCTTGTATACTATTCTTCCCATCATAATTATATCCAAGCAGAGTTCATTTGGTTGAGTTTATTTCCCTGATCTGTTGCCATAGAGTGCAAATTTTTTGGTTGTTTCTGGTATTCAATCCCTGCATACCTCAAACGTCTGAAAGCAATTGCTATCACCCATTCAGGTCTACAGTGATTGAATAGGGGCAGCTGTAACACCCCAAAATTTGCCCTCATATATATCATACTAACTGGCTTTATGTTTCTCCTTCATATGCTTCATCCATTAGGTCATATCCTATCCATATCTATCAGGTAGATTTAAAAGCTTGGGTCATGGGCTATTAATAACATCAGATTCTTATGTGCTTGCTACTTTATTAGGTTTTATTTCCCTGATTAAGTGATATTTAAGAACCTCACTCGTAAAGACTATGCATTGATGCGTCAGGCATCATCCAGGTGGATTAGGGTCCTTGCGCCAAATTATTTTGGTCGTGCATTGCTTCATATTTTAAAACCTTTTTTCACCAAACGAATAATGGTAATCAAAGTCTTTATTTGGTCCTCGCAAGTTGATTTCATGAGGGTTCATTACCAATTTATTCAAGGGGTGTGATTTAAGGTACCGTTGATTATAGGATCCATCATGGCATCAATGTTTGGTTCAAGAATTGGTTTCGAACTAAGGATTAGAAAAGTGAACAATTATGATCTATTTGGATATCGTCATTCAAATTCAAATACAAGTTCATTCGAAAGCTGTCAATAAGCCATTTCAAATACAATTCATTTTTAGCCCTTTATCTTATTCCAAAGTAATGATTTCCATTTCTATTCCTAATTAAACCAAATCATGTGTTTACTATTCCAAGTCCATCAACAATTTCCATGTGTGAAGCCCATCATTTTTCTATTTTAACCCCCCTTTGACTAGGTCCTAAGGGTTTTTCTTGTAAGCCCATTAAAGCCAAAGCCATCATTTCCTTTGTAAAAAAAACTTGCAGCATGACATTAAGCTTAGTTAGTACATGTGAGGCATCATTTTATTACCAAAGTTTCATACCATTATCCATATCAAAAATTCAAAGTAATAAACCATAACCAAAGAATGAAGGAGAGATTCAATTATATGTCAAAATTGATGCAAATAGAAAAAAACTCAATTGTAGTTGTAAAAAGAAAACTCAATTGTAGTTGTAAAAAAGGAAAAGAGAGCAATTCCAAAAAAAATTATGTAATGAAATTTAATAGGAACAAAAACGGTTACAGGGAAAAATTCTTAGGCTAAGAGAAACACGAAAATCCTTCAATCTCACTCTTTTGAACAAAATCTAGGAAAACTCCAAATTCTATTCTGATACTCTCCTCACTAATAACTTCATCTTCAAGCAAAACTTCATCAAAACTTCAACAAATCTCTCTTAATTACCGAGACTTCATCCTCGTTAATAAATAAAAGAGCCACTTCATCCTCGATTGGCGGCGATAATTCTTCTTTGACTTGGACTATCTCGCTGCACTATCCATTTCATGTTCTGCTGCCACACTCTTTTTTTCACATCTTCGAATTCGGTTTTAAACCCGTAAACCTGCAGAATTCAATGCCGAAAGATGGTTTCAAGTCCACAAATAACCAGCTGTTAACAAGAAAGAAAAATGGGGACTTCACACTAGAAAATCAGAAGCAAAAGCATTGAATCAATGCCAAAAGCTGAGAAGGAGAAGAAAATTGCAAAAGGAGTCGGTTACAACAAACTCTAACTAACCACTAACAGATTTTCAGATGGAAGTATACCTCATGGAATCTCTATAAGAGCAGGACCTTCTTCATTGGGAGCAGCTCTCTGGGTTCATTTTCATACACCCTTCTTCATTCATAACCTTCCTCAATCTCTTCTCCATATCGCATCCTTCAAAGTTCATCCTGCACTTGCTGCATCCAAAATCCTCAGTTTCATCTTCACCCTCACTCACTCAACCTCGTCTTCATTTATCCAATAAATCTTCATATTCTTCATCTTCTCGCACCATAACCTTCACTCATCTTCATCACATAAGCACTAACCACAACCTGCAAAAAACCATTTCGAAGCACTACATGATCAACCAAATCGCAACTAGTCTGAATCAATAAGAAAAAGTAATTAACAGAACAAGAATCAACAAACCGAGCATCGTTGCATAGCCTCGTAATCATCACAAAACACTTCTCAGTCAGAGTCTTCATCGACTCGGCTTCACCCGACAACATCTTTGTCTTCGCAGCATCCTCACCAACACATCATCATCCATTTTTTACCTGCAGGAACAAAACCAAGATCAACCACTTCGATCATAACAAAACAAGGACGCACAAGAGTAGAGGAAGAACTGAATAAAGTCAAGACCACAGAATATTACATGTACCTTAATCAGTGGATTTGGATTCGTCCTCATAGCATAGTCGTCGTTAGCTTCATTTTGTCATCATCGATCAGCTCCAATCACACTCCCGGCTTTCATTTCTTCAATCTTTTTCACCAACGCGCAATCATCCTCGCCGAACAGCGTCGTAACCAAGCGTCATCATACCTCTGAGTCAAGGTACTTGAATTCTTTTAGGTATTTTGATTCCTCTATCTTTGGTGGCTCCGACCTACTGAGTTCTTAGAGTGGATATTGCAATTTCGAAATCACGGCTAGGGTAGAAAGTAAGCTGAGGTTTGTGAGTCAAGAGCAAAGAGAGGTTAGGATGGTGTGAGTTAGATTAAGGGAGAAATCGCGGAAGGTCATGAGGTCGTTTTCTCCTATAAGCCGCGACGATGGGTGATGAATGAGAAGAGAGAGACGGCGGCGGTGAGGGAAGTTGAAAGAGAAGAAGAAGGGAGGTTGAAGAAGAAGGGGGCTAGGGTTTTGTTTACGTTATCCATCCCTTTTGTTCTTCTTCTTCTTTCTTTCTTTTTTTGTTTTATAAAGATTAATTGTTAAGTTATTTTAGATTTAATGAGGGAATATTAGTAATATTAATAGGAATTAAGTATGATTAATAGTAATATTAATAAGAATTTAACAACCATAAACATCATTCAAATCCACCGATTCTGATTCTCAAGAGATAAGATTCTTTTTTAGGGGTCCATTCCGGCGGTGACACTTGTCACCGTCCGGTTGGACCACCCCTTCACAATCCCACGCGCATGCACCCCAACTTAGTAACCATGTGCCTTCAATCAAGACCATAGGATTATTCTCCACATTGATCGGATGGATAGGATTGCTTCCGCAGGTCAACAAAGTTGACCGAAGGGTGTACTACGTTCCACCAGGCTTGGCACGAATTGGGCCTAGCCGAATTGCTTTTCGCACCCCCCATTGCAAGCCCATTCCTCTTTTTAACTAAAACAATTACTAAATGTACACCCTCCTCCATTTCCCTTCTTTTAATATTTTTTTTTATATAGTTTCATAACTAATTCATAAAAAATATTAAAAAGCTCAATAAAAATTCCAAAAAATCATAGTAGACTTTTAATTCATTTTAGAAACATTCCACATTTTTACTTTCTGAATTTGTGTAATTTTCAATTTAATTTCGATTTTTTATTTAATTGATTTTTTATTGAATTCTTTCATGAACACATAAATCTGTACATTTTATGTCTCCCACTTCCTGTAACATTTTTGGCCCATTCTTTTTGCTATAATTAGAGGACAAATAAGAGAGCCTATAATATTTTTGGTATATGTTTTAGGCCATTTTATCCACTGTTTTGGTAGTGTGATTTGTGTAAAATTATGATGGAACCTTAGATAAGTTTAAGTTACCATTTGACATAGTTAGACTTTGAATTTTTAGGAGATTTTTTAACACAATGTTATAGTCAGGTTAGAGACCCTAGGGAATTAATTTCATATTTTTTCCATGACTTTTGATATTTTTGTCATTTTAATTCATTTCCATCATATTATGCATATTCATGTTCATTTCATTTACTAACAATTTCCTTTTTGTGGAAGGTATTTTTCGAGGATTTGCTTATGGACTTGGATTGTGTTTTATTATGCCTCGATTATATGTTTGTGGTTTCCACTTTGTGTTGTAACACTTGTATAGTTCTATAACTAGGATAGAAAAGATAAAATGAATCGCTAGAAAACAAAATCTCAAAAACAAAATAAAGACATACTCGATCCAACGTCGAGTAAATTTTCAAATAAAGAAATAAAGTTTCATGTGACTTTAGGATCCCTCGATTACCATCGTTCCATTCCATTATCCAAAATCAAGCCTTGTATGTTGCACACCATAAGTCGTGCGTCTTAGCACCACGCAATCGACCCACCCGATCCATCGTTTCATCCCATTTACGTTTCATACACGTTTTTACCCACCATGACTTAAGAGGACCATATTGTTCATTATTGCTTTTTGTACTCGCATTTCTAGTTTAATATCTCTTAGGTAGATTTAATCCTTCAAACCCCACTAACCATAGGTCATCTTTAAACTCAACTAACTTAGGGTAAGTCTAGTTTCCCCTTAAAGTTTTTCCTTTTGCAACTTGAGTCTCACTTCTCATCTTTAAGAAAATCAAAAACACTTAATAAAGGAAAATGTGTACAATGCGCCACGAGCCTTAAGCTATACGGGAAATGATTAGTGGAGGTCTCCTCCACTCTTCTAGGATGCTTTACAAACGTTCCATTGGGGGAGATCTTGGAAAGTATTCGCTCTTGTGTTATAGTCTTTAGTGTTGTACATACGATAAACACAAATTCAAAACACTTCTTCTAAATAAAACAAACCAAGACAACACGTCTTCTCTTCTCATCTCATACTCTTTGCGGACGAACATGACTTGTCTCGACAGTTCAAACAGCGATACGGTAAACACCCTCGAGTCAGAGCCGGTAACACCTGAGCTAGAACTATGGCAACGTCATCTTAAAAATCATAAACAAGTTCCCGCCTTAGTTAGACGAACTACGACGACTCTGATCCTCATTTATCCCGATGAGGTACGTAGGCAGTGGGGTAGGGCCCATTCGAGCACAATCTTTATTTTCCCTACATTTCCCCCCTTTATTTCCATTTTTCAATTCCATTTCTTTTCTCATTTCCATTTCATTCTAGATAGCCATCCTTACATTCAAACAGTATATTATTTCTCACCCTTTAAAACAGATTAACAAGCGTGGATCCCGTCGGGTACGGCGGACGGATTGGGGTGCTAATACCTTCCCAATTCGTAACCGAGTTCCGGACCTGTCGTACCTCAAAAAATACGATCCTCGCGAAAGACGCGGAAAAAACATACAAACAGAGTCGCCACCTAGTTTTAATTTATTCCTAGTAAAGGAAAAAGGAAATATAGATAAAACCTATAAAGGGGGGAACTTGGTCGTCGAAACCAAATTCTAGGTTCGTGAGTCGGTTACGCAAGAGGAAGGTATTAGCACCTCTTACGTCCGTTGTACTCAACGAGAACCTCTTAGTCTAATCTGCGATCGAATGCTAACTTATATTAATATATTCTTAATAGTAAACGATATGTTAAGGAGAATGGGTGGTTTTGTTCCTAGGGTGCTCGGCAAGGACTGAGATCCGTGTGCCTACGTATTCCCTTGTGCAATGGGAAAGTCAGAGCCTCGTAGTTTGTGGTGTTAAGTTTGGTTTGTGTGTTTTAATAAACGATTATTTAGATCGCATTCTAACTGTTAAGCGTTGGCTTGTCTGCTCGCGATAGGAGGCGGAAGCGCTAGCTTGTTTGTGAAATAAAAAGGATTTAAATAATGTTTACCTGGAGAAAATATGTTTGATTTAATTAATGTTTTAAGAACGAAAGGGTGAATGAACCACGTCCCGTGGGGCGAGCCTTAGGAGAGTCCATTCAAGAATTCGAGGAATGCTGGACTCTAGAATTCAGTTTTTTCGTTATTTGATATATGGATTTAGGTGTTTTAATCGCGAAAGAACGAATGAACTACGTCACATGGAGCGAGCCTCAGGAGAGTCCATTCAAGAATTCGAGGAATGCTAGACTCCAGAATTCCATTCTTTCGATATTTGATTTAGAAATTCTTTGATAAAATTGTGTTTGTTTTTTATGGTTTTTAGGGTATAGAACTTGGTATGGAAATAAATGTGTTACCTTGATTTAATTTTAAAATTTTGAAAAAGTTTAGGAAAACGAGAATTGTGCAGACGGCGATCGGATAATGATCGACTTACATGTGTGTATGTGTAAATATATAGAAGTATTTAATTGGCATTGGACCAAAAACCTACTTATCCTTTGAAACGATTATTCTTAGTGCGCGCTCGCTTTATTTAACATCTTAAAGTCGAAATGCGAATGTGAAATCACACAAGTTCAAATGAGGCTTGCAATAACAAAACAAAGCACCATATAATAAAAGGTAAATCAAACACGTTATTTATAAAAAAAAAACTAATAGGGATATTATCTAAATTATAGCATAAAATTAAGATATTATCATACAAAGCCCTAAAATTTATTTCTAAAACCTTAAAACCCCTTTTTTTAAAGAAATAAAGTTTATAAAGTTCATGAGAAAATTCTTGTTATTAAAAGATATTCATAATTTTAATCAAAACTTGACAAAATTAAAATAAAAAAAAGTAGCAATATGCGAAAATAACAAATATTTCATGGTTGGATTATAAGCCCAATAGCCTTCAACATGTTGACTCAGGTGGCTAAGGATCCAGTTTATATCATAAAACCCGTATCAAATAAAAGTGTTTTAAAGAAACAAAAGAAACCTATCCATCAAAGGAGTCTTTGGTTTAAAAAAAAATGTCTATAGAAATTCATAAGTCAAAAAGACATAATAGGCTAGACACTTGGGACAGTAATCAGCGTGCTTGCCTTGAGCAGTGTGCCACCGCAAGAAGGCCAATCATAAAGGCGACATGTTCTTTTTACACAGGAGGAATATTTTGAACATTAAATAACACATTAAATCAATAAATAATATTGGCCAAAGGAGGAAACAAAATCGTTAAGCCCCCTTGTACAACAAAAAGCAAATCGAAATCTGAAAAGGAACAAGAACAACAACTTTCGAAGATCAACTCAACTCAGCTATGGTGCTTAACCTCACTGTATCATCGTGATCATCATCAGTACCAAACATGCATAAACAAATTAAAAAAACAAAAACCTAATTCCAATTAAAAACCAAACCCTAATCTCGCTATGTTCATCAACACGATACATGTATGACAAGCCTAAAAATCGAGTAGATGAAGATGAAAGGAAGACTACCTTCAATATGCGATTCGTGCTTCTTCAAGGTATGTCGTAGGAAAATGATGTTCTCCTTTTGCTTTCTGCTTGTTTCCTCCTCACTGTCTCCCTTGTAGTCCGTCTGAGAATGAAATGTGTGGGGGTTTAGCTCGAGTATCCTCAGAGTTTTGATGATAAACTCTGAAGAACTTGTTGAAACGAGCTTTGAGTGATAAATTTAGGGATTTGATAATTGATCTCGTAGAGTGTGCTAGGGTTTTTCGTAGGTAGGTCCTCTCAATGATTGCAAATGATTGGTTTTATAGTGAGAATATTTGAGGCTGATACGTGTTAGTGAGAATGAAAATCGTGCGAAAATTGTGAAATTTGTGTGAATGATCACGTGTGAGGATGAGCTGTGTTTTTGTAAAACCCTAAAAGAATATCCTTTTTTGATTTTGTGTGGTCCCGTTTTTGTGTACAATCTTGGATTTTGTCTGTAGCTAGAGGCATTTATTTTTGTGTGGTCCCTCTGAAAATCTGGTATTTGCGTTTTTGATGCTAGGTATTTATCATTGCTAAGAATTTTGCTCCTACTTCTTATACTGACATTTGTATCAACTTCTTCTTTTCATGTACAATCGATAATATTCTTACTCATGTGATGCCTTGACTTTGAACTGTTGTGAGAGTTTGATGAGGTCTATTGACAAGGTATGATAAGGATACTATTATCCATTAGCTTGGAAATTGTTGTTGTGATCATTGTCTCTATATTAAGTTGCCTTTTGTTCTTGCAGAGGATCCATCTTAATGCAAGAAACTTGTCACGACAATAAGGAGGACTAAGGCTGTGGCGTGATGCTTTGCTGAGTTGGGATTCCTTCACATTCTCGGACAACGTTGGTGCAAGGCTTTGAGGAAAAGGAAACTCAGAAACATGTCATGTAGGTGTATGAACATTTGTCCTTACAAAGTTTTGGCTGAAATCTTGGATGAGAATGAACATAACAAGGAGCAAGTTTTCTTCGTGATATTTCCTCGTAGGCACTTGAAATTCTTTCACATTGATTCATATTCATGACCTTTAATTTGTTTGCTCCTCTGATTTGTCCCCTATGATTTCTTGATGTTTCTTTCTTCTTGTAGGCTATTGACGGTATCTTGAAAGAACATATGCAAAGTATGGAGACATGTTGTCGTTGAGGAGCCCTTGCAATCGCGTTTCTGCATTGTTCTAGAAACATGGTTACACCATTGCTTGATATCACTTCTTATTATTTGGCATGTTATTGAAGTATTTGTATGATTGCTCTTGCTTTGACTGATGTTTTGGAGTAACCGCCGCAGGTTTGCTACATTATGAGAATGCAATGTTGGAAACCTGTGTACTGATGCAAAAAATTAACTCAGTGAAGCATGAAGATGAGCTAGCTCGTGAAGGCTTGGAAGAGTGGACATGAAGAGGTTCGGTGAGGAACAACAATGCTTGGGGTTGAAGGTTATCGACTGATGCTCCAGGTTGATCAAATTACATGATCAACACATATGCTAGGTCATTGTTTTTTTACTATGCACATGATATTATTGGTCATGAATTGTAGATGAGGCCTCCTTAGTATTTCCCTACCTAGACGAACAATCTCGACATTGCCATTTTGATATTGAACCCTTGTATTTGCTAATACTTGTCTAGTACTGTCTGTTATTTTGGATGACTGGTTCATTTTTCCTAGAGTAGAGAAATCATCGTGCAGTATTTTGAATTAGTAATTAACAAATGCATGAACATGGAATGCTTGATATCCACTGCATTTTTTCTTATGATCATAATGATGCTTGGCAGGAGAAGCAATTTGGAGGAAAATTAGTTGTCATGAAACTTTGAAAGGCATCACACATTTAGCACAAAGTTGGGGTCCTTGTTTGCAACATCTTAGGCTTAGGTGAAGACTGAACATACCAGACTTAACAGTTACGCACATGACAGATAGTATACAAACAACATCAAAAAAAAATTTTAGCTTCGAATTGCTCCCGGTACTGCTTGAATTTCTGAATTCTAAATTGATTCCTTGACAAATAATTAAGTTGATGCTATGTTGTATGCCATGAAATATAATATTATACTTTTGTTTTGTTTCACAGTTGGAAGAGATAGATATTCACTGGAAATCTGATTCGGTCAGCCGGAGTCATTGCCAAAAGATGAGCTTTGATTGAAGATGCGAATACTGAATGGTTCACTATCAAAAACCTTTAGCAGATCAAACTGCAGTCCCTTTTATTGGAGAAAGATAGACCTTGAACTTGACTTGGAAGCAGGTATGATTTAGGCTTAGTTTGGAGTTTTGTGGATGGAAACATGGGACTGTTTTGGACTCAACATAAACTTTCTTTGTTTTCCTGCAGGACGAAAGTTTTAAGCGTAACAAGCAGCTCATGGCACATCATTTTTTGAAACACATTGCACCTTTCTTCTTCTAATAAAAAACTGGTTACTTCATGATCACTTATGAATTCGTTTTGTTTTGGCTTAGGAATCAACAAGTAAACTTCAGATAATCATCATGAGTTTGTGTGAAATATCGGTACATTCTTGACAACTTTTCTTTGACTTCTTGTTTGGTTTATGTTTTGTGATTGGACAAGATTTAACACATCCCATTTCTTTCCTGCAGCTTGAGCATCGGTCTCATCTAACTTTAACGCCGATTCCGCAGTATTAACATATTTGTCACCGGAGGCTTGAATTCAGGTTTCTGTATCGACTGGACGGAGCTTGCAGGTTTAATGAAGAGCGAGGATACTGATAGAGATTGTGCATACGGAGGATAACTTCATGCTTCTGTCAAACTTTGCACAGTAGGCTATACATTGAATGAGGAAAGGCTCGATGGTCCGTCGTCCCTTTTTGAATTCTGAATTGCTTTTGTTGACGCATGAGTAAGTAAATTTCCTGGCCATAATAGGCTTGACTCTCTGCTGCTGTTGACTGCATTAGTCCTTTATTTTGACATGGTCATTTCCCTTTTTTTTTGCAGATATGTGCTTCTATCAAATTTGGCTTAAGCTACTGCTATTGGGGATATTTGTGCACCAGTGAGACACGTGTGGTTCAAAGCTTCGAGACTTAGACTTCTCTTTTACATAGGAATTTCCACCAATAGACCATCAAAACAAACAACTTATATACGATAGATCAAAAGTATTTTCTTTTTTTTTTATGTCCCTTTTTTTTTAAAATATACTTCATGAATGGACTTGGACTTCAATTGATGAAAACAAAAAATTTGGAATTGCCCTTTTGTTATTATTGCAGATGTACTTGTGAAATTGCTTACAATCACAACATAGCTTATTTATCCTGCAACGTGGCCTGCTTCTGATGAAAACACAAATAAAATATATGGCCTAAGCGATCATTTGCCCACAAGATATCTCTTATACTCATAGCTTGTAGCTTGAATCTACTTGATAATCCTACTTGCATTAACTTACTTAATGTGACTATGAATGATCAACTTTCTCATAAAATCGTATTTGAACCCTTTTTCCATAACCTTAATAAAAAAAAGAATCAACCATGACCCATTTGTAATCAATATTCGCAATCACCTTACACTTACCAAGAATCAATACATGTTCCAATAAATGTTTCTTTAACTTTAACTCTTCAATTGGATATAAAACAATTTAAGACATGTAATTCGTATTTGGGAGCCATACTTTGAGACAATCTGACAATTACCACCAACTAAACACACCCTTGATTTGAATCCTGATTCATTCTTGCAAACCTGAGTTTTGTCAAAATAGCGAAAGAGAATAATACACTTTTCTTCTTTTGGATAACGGTTAATGATACGTGTGTAGGACAAATTTAGGGTATGACAAGACCCAGATCTTTGGTTCGCAAGGCCTCGTCCTTTTCCTTCTTCCTTAGGTTTGTGCAACATTACCTTTCCCATTCCTTCGGGATAAAAATGTATGGCTGGCGACTCTAACCTTTTCCGCGCCACTTTCGCGTTTGTACTAGGATGAAAATCCCGGGAGCGACACTTAATAAAGATAAATGGGCTCTAAAAACGGATATGGGTTTAAAAGAATGGTTGAGAAAAATAAATGTGATTGAAACCCTTTTTTTTAATAATTTAGATAACAATTGGGTATACGAATGATCAGCTAAATTGGGTGCGAATGGATTATGGTTAAAATGGAATAGAAAATGAAATTAGAATCTGGCTTAACATAAAATGGAATATGGTTGAGAGAAGAAAAGAAAATTGAAAATACCAATAATGATGGATCCTGGATCATGGGTAGGAAGCCTACTTTTAGCCCAAAGTCAATCTCGATTTTTTTTCTTTTACAAGCCACTTGATAAAAATAATATACAACTATCACCAGAAAAATAGAAACTGAAATGAACAATTATCCGAATCAAATCCTCCGCTGACAAAATAACTCCTGAATCCTTTTGAACTCGTTCGAATCCAAAATTTAGAAAATACATCTATGGACGAAACACAATCTGAATTGATCACCTCTGATAATGATAAGCTCGATTTTTTAAATAAACCTCACACGAACAACTACTTAATAAGCTGAATAATTCCCCACACCACATCTTGACTTTGAACGGATATTGGCTGAGAAATAAGTCGTTACCACAAACAACTTGCAGTTGAAGCAGTCCTTTGATAGCTTGGCCACGATTGGGCCAAACTTCCATCTGAATCAAAATATAATTTATGTTATGCTTTATTTCTCTGTGCAATGATGCAATGATATTTATGCCACATGCTTGGTTGAATGCTATGAAAATGAGAGGGAAAAGTTTGGGGTGTTACAATGTATCGATGCAACAGATGTATGTGTCGATGCATTCATACTTTGTGTCGATACATCCGTGTTATGAGTCGATTCATGTTTTTATTTTTTTACATTTTTCAAACTTGTTACAGTATGTGTCGATACATTCGTGCTTTGTGTCGACACATAGGACCTTTTAAAAACAAAAATTTGTGAAATGAATCGATTCATTTGTGCTTTGTATCGATGCATATTGATTAATTTTCGTTAAATGCTTTTTAATTAATTTTAGGATCGACACATCAGCAACAGTTACAACATTTATAGCAGTTATAAACATTTTTAAACTTCTTCTTCATCTCATAACATGCGGATAACCCTAAAATACTGCATACATCTTCATCTCCAAAACCCTAATTTCATCACCATGCCTCCAAGAACCATTCCTGCTAGGCCAAGAGGTAAAGGAAAAGCAAAGGAACATGTTGGATCTTCTCATCAGTCTCCTCCTCCTCCAGAAATCCCTCCAAATGCCTTAACTCTGCTTCTTCCTGCCATTGCTGATGAGTTTGAGGATTCTTTCAAGACAAGGTTAGTTATGAAACCCCATGTCTTTAATACAAATGATGATCTCTCTCTGCATTTGAATGAGGTTGTTGATCTGTTAAATGCACAAACACTTGGGTCATTTTTTACGGTAAATGAGGATTATCATGAGGATTTCATCTGTGTATTTTGCGCTGGCCTACAATCTGGTAGAGGTTATATGTTTAAATGTTCTATTGGAACCAAAACCTATTCTTTTGAAGCTGCCGATTGGGACAAAGTGTTTCAAATTCCGTTTTCGTCGCCTGGGTTAAAGTCTTGGCATGACCAGAAGTTTGTCACTGATTTTAAAATAAAGGAGTATGCTGCATCTATACTGAAATTGGACAGACCTTTGGGTGAGGATTAACAAGTAACGTCTGGTATGATTAAAAGCATTCCTAGGATACTTCATTGGATTGTCTCGCACATTTTGCGTCAAAGATCCGGTGGATATTCTAGATTAGACAGGCCAAATATTCATCTTTTGTATCTTCTACAAAACAAGGTTTCGTTGAATTGGCCAAACTACTTTGTGAAACACATCTTTCTTATGCGTAACAACTCAAAGAATATTGCGCTTGGTTATGCTGCTCAGATTATGAGAATGATTAAATATTGGAATATTGTCATGCCTTTAGTTCCTCTCATATCTCCCTCCACTGCTCAAGAGTTTAACAGTGTTACTTTATCTCATATGGGATACCGATGGGACACAGAGCGTAAATGTCTCTACTTTTTCGAAAGAGGATCCAGAACAAAGGTGTACAACTTTGATGTGCCTTCTGAACAAGTTTTTGTGGCTAAAGACCAAAGAGATGAAGAAATGCAGGATGTAAATGAAGAAAATGCTCCTGAAGCTAATGCAAATACTGGTTGGGGTGAGTGGGTGCCACAAAGGTGGTCTCCAACAAATTATGAACCTGACCCAACGGTTCCTCCGTTCTCTGCTGCTGCATCATCTTCAACACCTCCTGCATACCTTACTCAAATGTTTGAGCAAATGGAGATTGCCAATCAAGCCCGTCATGAAGAGGCACATGTTTGGCACGTTCAATAAACTGAGTGGCACAACGAGCATCTTGAGTGGCATGATGAGCATACATGAATGTACGATAACCAACATTCATGGCACACGGACTTGGTCAAGTGGCATCAAGTCTTCTACAATGAAATGTCTAGTTTTATGGATGATTGTCGTGCCCATCCTGGCATCATGGACAGGTTCAGAAGTGTTGAAGTTCAGAATCGGTTTAGGCGATATAGTTTCATGGGCCAAAATCCAGATGAGATGCCTCCTCCACCGCCTCCACCAAGCTTTAGAGATCCTAATAGAGCTAATGAGGAGTCATGTGGAGACCATAACCCCTTCTAGCCATTATCATATCATTTCATTGCATTTCATTTCAAAATTATGTTGCTTAAGTTTCTTTTGGTTTATTGTTCAAACTTTATATGTTTTGGTTTTGCTTATGTAATTCTAAATACTTCTTAACAATTCAATGCTTATTTCCATATTTCTTTTTGTTTAATTGTGTTGTTTTTGCCCTTATTTTTCATTCTTTGTGAGTGATTATTTCATGTTAAGCTTCTTTCTTTGTGATTGTTTAGCTTCTATATCAATGTTGCTGGTTATTGCTACAACATTCTTGCTTCGAATAGACTGTTTTTTCTTCTTTTTGATGTTGACAAAGAGGGAGAAATGAATGAAGATTTTGATAGTTGACAGCTATGCACAAACTAAGGGGGAGTGTCTTACACATCTTGCAAAAATTTTCCATCATCAAAAAGGGGGAGTTTGTGAGCAATCCTTTACTTTGGATTAGTTTTGTATGATAGCAAATTATATGCCTTTGTGTTTATTGTGCATTTGTTTACTTGTTAAGATTGTACAAATTTGTGATTTAGACCTATACTATGTTTTCACGCCAATACAAAAAGATTTGGATTGGTACATACATTAAAATAAATCATAAAAACAATTTTACTTATGTATGTATCGATACACTCGTGTTTTGCATCGACACATTATTTGTTATATCCACAAAATTGTTTTTTCTTCAGTATGTATCGATTCATATGAAGTTTGCATCGATACATGCTTCTTTTATGTTTCTGTAAACATGTTATGTATCGACCTATACGTGTGTTGCATCGATACATGCTTTATTTCTGTTTCTGGAAATAAGCTTTGTATCGATACATTTGTGATATGTATCGATGCATGCTTGGATTAATTTTCTGCAATTAATCAAAGCTTCAGTATGCATCGATGCATACATCTGTGTATCGACTCATACCAGTTATAAAACTAACATGTATCGATACATACGTGGTTGGCATCGATACATAATTCTGTTTTTCCTTCTAACAACTTCTGTTTTGATATATAAAAGGCTATGGCAGTTCTATTTTCTATGTGAAGTGAATTCTTAGGTGAAAATTGAATAGCACAGTCAAAGGAAGTTTGGTGTGCATCAATTTGTGAGCATTTTTAGAGACCGGAAAGATACTTCATCTTCATCATTTTCTCAATCACTTTGATTCAAGAACATCAACACTTAATCATTCTTATTCTTTGGATAAGAGGATCAACGAGATAACGTTAAGCGGAATGATCAAGGATCTAGCTGAGTTGAGGGTTTGAAGGGGGTTTCGAGAAAAAACCATTTGGTTTGTCCTTCAAGAACAGGCTTGTTCTTGAGGGTTTGTTAGTCACATTTGCAGAACTGATTCAGCCACAACGTAGGGTTTGGAAATTTGGTTATTTTGCAAACATGTCGTGGACCGGTGAATTGTTCGCATTACTTGCAGGGAATTCTTGACTGCGCTCAGATCAAGTGAAGGTTCATACAAGAGGAAGATCTTGGTGTTTAGATTTCTAGTTTTGTATTGTAACCTTGTAAACAATGAATTCATCATTATTGATATAACAAAGTCTCAATTTCGGTTTGAAATTGAGAGGGAGACGTACCCACACGCGAGGACGAAAGTGTGGAACTTCCTTACCAAATCTCTGCGTATTGTATTCTTTCTCTATCTCTATTTACGTTTTCAACAATTTTGTGATTCAGTTGGTGTATCGTGTCTTTACGTTTCATGATACAATAGTGGTAAGAAAACTTTTATCAAATCACCATTATTGTTAATCATTGAACACATATACGCCAAGTGTTTGACAAACTTGTTTGCTGAGTTTTGTTCATTGGAAATAGAATTTAGTGATAAGTGCATTTGATACATATTAATCTTGTGTTAATAAGTCTTTGTCATCCTAATATAAATCCAGCATTTATTCGCGTGTCCGGTTTTCTAGTAGCTGGTCCAGAATAGACGGAAGTCGATTCGAGATCGTAATTTTCTGCTAATTTTCAAAAACTCTGAAAAGTATTTTTAAATCCTTGTTATCAAGGAGGTGATCTATTCACCCCCCTCTCGATCACTAGCCACACCGTCCAACACTTTTTATCTCAAATTGGCCGAAAAGCTACTAAGAGGGTTTAGAACATTTTTATCATCCAAGTTTCTTAGGGATGCGAATGGTAATTTTGTTGATGCAGAGCTTCTATCTAAATATGTAAGTTTGATTTCACAAAAAGAATGGGACACGTTTAAATCCAAACGAAAAACCCCAGAATTTAAAAGTATAAGTGAAATAAATCGGGAAAGAGCATCAAGTCCCGTGTATCCATACAGAAAAGGACGTGTTGGATATGGACGCTTAGAACAATCTATGGTAAGTATCTATAAATTGCAATGATATAATTATTCATCATGAGTCATATTTGATCATATTATTTGGCTTAATGTGTAGTTACAAAAGGAGAATAGTTCTGAAACATCTCTTCCTGCATATGTTTTATGGAAGGAAGCCCGTGTGGGCAAGTTTGGAGTTGTTAAAGAAGATGCTCTACAAGTATTTCAGAAATGTGTAAGTATAACATTATTTCTTTAATTAAATCAAAACTTTATTAAGAAATATTTGACGAATATTCGATATTCATCTGATTTTTAAGAGGCGCTATCTCAGTCTTTATCTCCAGATGATTCTAGGAGCATACTTAGTCGGGCATTAGATGTCTGTGAGTATTCTGGTCGGGTGAAGGGTAAGGGATTTGGGATCACTTCAACCTCCTTGAGTATTAAAAAAAAGGAAAGGCTCCTAGTAATAAAGAACTTCAACAAACATTGGAAGCACTGCAAGCTGAAGTTCGTGAACTAAGAAAGGAAAAAAGAAAGAGATAACGCTTCAGGTTTTAAAGATGCTTCGGACAAAGATAATATCAACTGTAACTTTCAACCGAATATTCCAGAGGTAATTATATATATTTTTATGAAATTAAATTATTATCTTAAATTATTTAATTGACATATATACACATTAACAATGTCATATTTATTATTGGTTTTAGGGCATTTTCCCTTGTCACCTCTACCTATCGTCACCAACTTAACAGATGGTTGGCAAGGGAAAAATGTATAACCCTTTGGGAGAATAACTTCACACTAACCCACTCCATACTGGATGTTTGAAAGTATCGATTGATATTGCTTTAGAGACGAATGTTTCAGATGCAACATTGGTGGGAGAAGCAATAGGCTCGTTTGTTGCATGGTCGACAAGCCTCATTAGCGTATGATATGAGGTATGTGTAAACACCCCAAATTTTCCCTCACCCATTCACACCATGGCTTGTGATCTTTTCATATGCATGATTTCAATCATAGCATCCCATATTGTATATTTGCTTCATTGCACTAGGTTCAAGGTCATCTGCATCTAGGGTTTGTGATCTGAGCAATCCAAGAGCCACTTGAGCCACTCCAAAGGTCATAAACCACTTCAAAGGGGTACATGTATGTTCAAGCATCATATTATATCCCCACAAAGTCAAGAAAGTCAAAAAAATCACAAGAAACTGAGATTGGTATGGAAGCAGAGCTAGGTTTAACTGCACAGATGACCTAAAATTAGGGTTTTGGTTTCAAAGGCCATAACTCCATTTTTTTTGGTCATTATTGTTTCTATTGGTCTCTATATGGTATAGGGATCATGCATATCAATTTTCATGAAGAAATTCCATGGGGAAAGCATCTAATCAAGAGTTGACTTCCTGAGCAAGTCAGTGCAAAATCAGGGCATCTGAGGCCCCCAATGACCCAACCAAAGGGTGTTCTTCATCATTTTGATTATGTATGATCTTTGTTTGATCATAGAAGATGTTAGAAGTTCACAAATTTGAAGAATTTCAAGCCATTTGCAAAGTTGACTTTTTGGAAAATGACTTATAATGGAAAATTGCCATTTTGGGAAACTTTTTCAACCCTTGCTTTTTGATTAAAAAATGCTTCAAATGGGAAAACTTTGGTCATGAAAGTTGTAGAATGGATCATTCCCTTTTCAAAAAGTACAAGAACTTGACCTAATTCATTTTGGATCAAGAGTTATGGTTTGTCAAAGTTGGCTAAAATCACATAATTTGAAGTTTTCTACCAAAGAGGCATTTTGCAAAATGGTATGATCAAGTGTTCTAAAGGCTTCAAAAGTGTACAAACTCTTCACAACATGATCACACGACCTCTAAAGATCAGAATGGGCCAAAGAATATTGCATTTTGGTGTCTTGAATCTCAAGAATTTCCAAAGGGGCCAAACTTTGTGAAAATTGCAAAACATCTCATAAGTCTTGATCCACTTGCTGATTTATCTCATAAACAATTCCATGGTTCTCCCTAAACTCAGCTGAGCCAAGACCAGCCAAAAGGCTAGCTATAACATTGCCCATACCTCAAGTACAAGTCAAGTTGACATTTTGGCAACTTGCCCATACCAATCACAACAGGCCACCAACAACTCTCTGCCCAATCCAGACTTTACAAACACACCCCAAGGCTTCATTCTCATAAGACACACAAGCCAAAAAGCTCCAAGAACACAGCCTTCTCATTTTTCACCTCATATGCAAAACTGAAATTCTGTGATCAGGTATGAGATGTCCTATGAGATGTCCCAACACTTGACAAATTTAACCACAACTTAAAATGCAAGAAAATTAAACAACACAGAAGTTTGTTAACCCAGTTCAGTGTATAACCACACTTACATCTGGAGGCTACCAAGCCAGGAGGAAATCCACTATAAGTAATATTAATTCTAGACTTAAACAACCCAGTTTAATCTTTCACTTAATATCTACCCAATGCAATTTCTACCTAAGACACAACTTAGATATGAGTACCAACTCACTCCCCCTCAATCACACAGTGATCAAGTTTACAAGTTTAATAAAATTGAAGACATTCTTCAAACAATACAGCTTGATCTTACTTCACAGTTTCAATCAAGTCACAAATGCACTTTTGCTTAAAAGCTCATAAAGTGGTACAATTAAAACACCTGCTATTAAAAACACTAGACACCCTATTTGGTCTTCTGAAATTCGTACTCAATTCTGTGAGTTTTTGTTGATTAAATAGGTGTTTGTAATTTGGGCTTTCTGTAGGTTAATCCAGTCCTAAAAGCATGCAGCTTCCACCTTGAATTTAGGGTTTGTTACTTCCTATATTCTAGGTGATTTAGTTCTTCTGATTAATCTGAATCCTCATAATAAAACTCCCTACAGATGCGCCTTGTTCTGTTTTTATCCATCCATAATTAATTCCAGATAACTCTCCTTAAATATCTCAGAACAGTTAGTCATTAATTAATTCTGGTAGCAGGTTTGAGATGTCTCAACATCTGTTGGGACATCCTGAAAAACTGAACTTAAGTCATTTACACAATGTCCCAACATCTGGTGAGACATCCTGAAATAAGTTCTTATACTCTGTTTAATAATGTCCCAACATCTGATAGGACATTCTGAACTGAATTCAATATTTCTTGTTGGTCAAAAATTCTGCCAATTCTAAACATCTACAAACTCCCCCCTTGGCTAATTTTTGGCTAACATCTTTTCTGGTTATCAGAGTGCAGCAGAGGATCTTTTATCAGAGTATAACATTACTTTTCTGTTGAATCAAATTTGAGATTACTCCCCCTCAAACATATATGTATCCAGTCTTGTTGCAACAGAAAAACACACTTATTCAGTTCAGAAACAAACAGATTTTCATTCATAATCAAACAGCATTACACATTGTTGTTGTTGGTGTTGTTCTCCCCCTTGTTAGACACAAATTTTGGGGCCAAAGAGACTAAATCTAAATTACAATGCAGCTGTCATTACATTTGTCCTCACATACAGTTAATCACTCAGACTCTTCAATTTCAGTTTCTTCATCATCCTCAGTTTCTTCATCAGAAGCAGCTTTCTGATCACCTTCACTCTCCAGCCTTTGGATGATTTCCTCAAGCTTCTGCTTTCTTGCTTCAAGTTCTTTGCAAGTGGTCTTCAGTTCAGCAATCAATGCAGCCTTGGAGATTGGAGTCTTGGCAGTTGAAGGACCTGCAGATGTCCCAGAGGGTGCTTCAACATCTGCTGCATGATGACTTAGGAACAGTTTGTAGTGAAAGGCCAGAGGGCTTTCTCTCTTGCAGACTGTGTCCTTCTCAGTGAGGATTCCAGGGTATTGACTTAGCACTATACCACACAGCAATGAAGGAAAAGCTATTGGCAGCTTTGTTGCAGATGAGCTAGCATGCTTCAAGGTCTGATCAAAGATGTAGGCACCATAATCCAACTTAGTCTGAGTGCCCACAACATAAATAAACCTGCCCAAACCAGTGGATATTGAAAATGCGTGATTGGTAGGCACCCAGTTTGCTGTACCAATCCTGTTCAGCATGGCATATTTTCTTGTCAGCATGCTCACTGAGAGCTTTCCTTTCACTGGCCAAGCCTTGACCTGATTTGCAGTGATAACCTTGCAGACCTGGTTATCAGTCTTCCCTAGCTCATTTGGTCCATCAGACTCTCTTCTAAGGTATTGGTTGATGATCTGAGGAGAGAACTCTACACACCTGCCTCTAACAAAAACTTTTCTAAATTCAGAAGACTTACCATTGGCACAATCTTCCTGAAGATTGACTATGAATTCTTTGACAAGAAGCTCATAGCAGGGAGAGAGATTGGAGACTGTTTTGAAGAGGCCAGCAGCAGAGATGAGGTCAATTAATTCAGTGCACTCAAGTGCATTACTGCTCAGCTCTCTTTCAAGTGCAACCCTTCTTTGGTACACAAACTTCCATCTGTTAACACTTGAGACATGATGAAATGAGATGTTGTCCAAAGGGGCTTCTGGAACAGCAGTTGAAACCCTAGAGGGTGCTGTTTTCTTCTTTGGAGGAGATGTTGGGACATCTGCTTCAACATCTGAGTCTGAGGGAGTGACAGCTTTCCTCTTTTGAGTTTGGACTTTACTCCATTGTTTTGTAGGACCAAAGACAGTTTTGGCTTTGTCTTTCTTTGGGGTAGCTTGCTTCTTCTCAGGAACTGCATGTTCTGCTTGCATCTTTCCTTTCCTAGACCTGAGCCTTTTGGCTATGCTAGGTCTTACAGAGGCAATGATCTCTGTATCAGAATCCTGCTCAAGATTCACCACAGGAGGAGATTGAGCAGTCTCTTCTTCAGCTGGTTGATCAGCAGAGATATGCTCTTTAGTTGAGGCTTTGATCTGATCCTCAGATTCTTCTTCATCACTTTCATTTGAGGCCTTTTTCTGGTCCTCAGATTCTTCTACAGCAGCATCAGATGAAGCCTTTTGTTCATCCTCAGATGTTTCAACATCTATTGGGACATCCTGTTGATCAGGAGTGTCCTTTGCAGCTTGAGTTTGTTGATCATCTTGTGGAGCTGGCATGGTGTTCAGAGGGATAGATATGCCACTAACCACTCTTTGTTCAAAAAGAATCTTGTTAACTATCTCTTTTATGGAAGCATCCACATATGCAGAAGATTTTGGAGGCATGTTTGCTGGTGAAGGAATGCCTTTGGATTTGCTGCAGACTTGATCTTTTGCTCTTTTTGGAGTTCTTGGCTTTTTAGCATGAGGAGCACTTCCTCTGATTTCGTCCAATGGAGTAGACTTCATGGGTACTACAGAGATGGGGGTTGCATGAACCACATCTTCTTTGTTGAGAACTTCTTCAGGAGTGTTAGGGTTTTGAGACATTTTCAAAGAAGATGGATGAAGAGATTTAGGGTTGATGATTTCTGAAGAACAGCTAGATGATGCAATTCGCTTTTGATAGTATGATGAGAATATGGATAGCTGAATGGGAGCTGTTATTATATAAGTAGCCGTTACATTGAAAATGATTAGGAATGGAATACCCAAGGTTCTTGACCAGACTGGTGTTGCCATCTGGTACTTATGCCACACAATGTCATATGACATGTTGGCACATCTCATTAACTGCTAAATCTCACATAAACAGATTCCCAATTTTCCCCTTAAGTTCTCAAATTGTGTAGCATCCAATGCTTTGGTAAAGATATCAACCAACTGCAGATTTGTAGCTACATGTTCCAATGAAATCACTTTTTCTTCTACAAGATCTCTGATGAAATGATGTCTGATATCAATATGCTTGGTCCTGCTATGTTGGATAGGATTCTTTGATATGTTAATTGCACTTAAGTTGTCACAGTACAATGTCATGACATCTTGTGGGACATTGTACTCAGTGAGCATTTGCTTCATCCAAACCAACTGAGAACAACTGCTTCCAGCTGCTATATATTCAGCTTCAGCTGTAGATAAAGATACACAATTTTGCTTCTTACTGAACCAAGAAATCAAATTGTTTCCTAGAAAGAAGCATCCTCCTGAAGTGCTTTTTCTGTCATCAGCACTTCCAGCCCAATCAGCATCACAGAAGCCAGTGAGAATTGGTTTGCATCCATGAAAGTACATTATGCCATAGTCACAAGTACCATTAACATATTTAAGAATTCTCTTGACTTGATTGAGATGACTGACTTTTGGATCAACTTGATATCTTGCACATACACCTACTGCAAATGCTATGTCTGGTCTGCTAGCAGTCAAGTATAACAAGCTTCCAATCATGCTTCTGTATAAGCTTTGATCTACATTCTCACCCTTTTCATCTTTAGTCAGCTTTAAATGTGTGGGGGCAGGAGTTCTCTTATGAGTAGCATTTTCCATTCCAAATTTCTTGACTATGTTCTTGGTATACTTGCTTTGGGAAATGAACATGGAATCTTCCATTTGCTTTATTTGCAGACCAAGAAAGTAGGTTAACTCTCCTACTAGGCTCATTTCAAATTCAGATTCCATCTGATTGACAAATTGTTTGACCATCCTATCAGACATCCCACCAAAGACAATGTCATCTACATATATTTGTGCAATCATGACATTTCCTTCTTCATCTTTAACAAACAAGGTTTTGTCAATTCCACCTTTCCTGTACCCTTGCTTGATAAGAAAAGTAGTCAGTCTTTCATGCCATGCCCTTGGAGCTTGCTTCAGACCATAAAGAGCTTTCTTTAGTTTGTATACATGATTTGGACAGCTTGGATCAACAAATCCTTTAGGCTGTTCTACATATACCTCTTCATTAAGATAACCATTTAAAAAAGCACTTTTCACATCCATTTGAAATAGCTTGAACTTTAAGATACAAGCAATTCCTAAAAGTAGTCTGATTGATTCAAGCCTTGCTACTGGTGCAAAGATTTCATCAAAGTCTACTCCTTCAATTTGTGTGTATCCTTGAGCTACAAGTCTAGCTTTGTTCTTTGTAACAACTCCTTGTTCATTTGACTTGTTCTTATACACCCATTTTGTTCCAATCACATTTATGTCATCAGGTCTAGGAACAAGATTCCACACTTCATTCCTTGTGAATTGACCTAATTCCTCTTGCATAGCACAAATCCAGTATTCATCAGTAAGAGCTTCCTTGATGTTTTTAGTTTCTATTTTAGAAACAAAACAAGAACCTGAAATCACTTCTCTTGATCTAGTGCTCACACCTCTGTTGGGATCACCAATTATCAAATCTTTGGGATGATCCTTCTGTATTCTTATGGAGGGAGGTTTGCTAGATTGTTCTGTCCTTGCATCAGTTTGAGTGAAGTCATAATGACCACTCTTTTCTTCAGCTTCAATCTTGATATCAGCAGATGTTCCAACATCTTCTGGGACATCTGTAGGAGCATCATCAATTATCACATTTATAGACTCCATGATAACCTTGGTTCTAGAATAAAATACTCTATATGCTCTGCTGTTTATAGAGTATCCAAGAAAAATCCCTTCATCACTTTTAGGATCCATTTTTCTCCTTTGCTCCCTATCTGCCAGAATATAACAGTTACTTCCAAACACATGGAAGTACTTAACTGTGGGTTTTCTGCCCTTCCAGACTTCATAGATTGTGGACAAAGTTCCTTTTCTTAGAGTAACTCTGTTGTGGATGTAACAAGCTGTGTTCATAGCTTCAGCCCAGAAGTACAAAGGTAACTTTTTAGCATGGATCATAGCTCTTGCTGATTCTTGAATAGTTCTATTCTTCCTCTCAACAATCCCATTCTGTTGAGGAGTGATTGGTGAAGAATATTCATGATTGATTCCTTATGAAGAGCAGAAATCTAAGAACTTTTGGTTCTCAAATTCTTTTCCATGATCACTTCTTATTCTGATCACACAGCTGGATTTTTCCCTTTGTATTCTTTGGCATAAGTCTTTGAATACATCAAATACATCAGACTTTTCCTTGATAAAATTTATCCATGTATACCTTGAAAAGTCATCAACCACTACATAGGCATACCTCTTACCACCAAGGCTTTTAACCTGCATAGGTCCCATAAGATCCATATGCAATAGTTCCAAAACTTTGGAAGTTGTCAGATGTTGGAGCTTTGGATGGGACATCTTGGTTTGCTTGCCTATTTGACATTCACCACATATTTTGCCATCATCAATCTTCAGTTTAGGAATACCTCTTACAACATCCATATATATTATCTTCTTTATGCCTCTGAAATGAAGATGACCTAGCCTTTGGTGCCATAGTTTCACTTCTTCTTCTTTAGCTAAGGAGCAAGTTGAAGTAAGACTGAAGTCTTGAGATTCCCACATGTAACAGTTGTCTTTAGATCTGGCTCCTTTCATGACAACCTCTTTTTCTTTGTTAGTCACTATGCATTCAGTTTTAGTAAAGTTTACACTGTACCCTTGATCACATAATTGACTTATGCTGATCAGGTTAGCAGTTAAACCTTTAACCAGCAGCACATCATCTAGTCTTGGAACATCTTGACAGTCCAAGGTCCCAACTCCCTTGATTTCTCCTTTAGCTCCATCTCCAAAGGTTACATACCTGGATGAATGTGACTTTAAGTTTACTAGCAGATTCTTCAATCCAGTCATGTGTCTTGAACATCCACTGTCAAAGTACCAGTCTTCTTTAGCTGATACTCTTAGTGATGTATGTGCTATATATGCAGCATTTTTCTTTGACCATTTGAGTTGAGATTTCTTTTGATGCCTCTGCCCTGTGTGTTGTTCATTAGTAGATCTCCAAGATTGATTGTTGATCTTGTTCTTGTGTATGTAGCTTTGATCAGCCTGAATGCTGGTTTTTGGTCTCCATACCTTCTTGATGACTTCTGTCTTCTGCTTAGGAGGTTGCTGATTTCTTTGATGTTTATGCAGCACTTTCTTGGTAACTTCCATTTTCTGCTTAGAAGGTTGCTGATACATCTGACTTGGATATCCATGCAGCTTATAACAATGAGGTTTGATATGTCCAAATCTTCCACAATGATGACATCTCCATCTTTGATACTTCTTCTTCATTTTGTTCTTTTCAGAATGTTGAGACATCTGTTGGAACATTATGTTTGACTTTGTGTTCTTTTCCTGATGTTGAAGCATCTGTTGGGACATCTTGTTTGACTGTATGGATTTTGAAGTAGTTTTGCTAGAGCTAGCTTCATCTTTATGTACTCTGTTAAATCCCAGTCCACTTTTATCCCCTGAATGCTTATTGTTGTTGAGAATAACATCCAGTGTATTTGAGTTGTTGTTCAACATTCTAACAGATTTGGACATGTGTTCCAATTTGGAGTTGAGAAGACTTACTTCACTTTTCAAGGTGTCAATGATTTATTGATCACTTGCTTTTTCATCTTCTAGTGCCTCCTTCTACTTCTTTAGCTTTATAACCTCACTGCATATTTCAGTACTTCTTTTGTATAGATCTTTGTAGGCTTGCTCAAGTTCTTCAACAGTAAGCTCCCCATCACTGGAATCACTTTCAGATTCACATAGTCCAGCTAAAGCAGTGATATGCTTAGCTGATTCTTCTTCTGAATCACCTCCTGAGTCTTCATCAGACCAAGTTACAGATAGTCCTTTCTTTTGCATTTTTAAGTAGGTAGGACATTCATTCTTGATGTGTCCATATCCTTCACATTCATGGCATTTGATTCCTTTTTCTTGACTGGTCTTTTCAGCATAATTTGACCTTCTGTTAGCATCATAAGGTCTCCTGTTATCAGAAGAGTTTGTGTATCTTCCACTGGGTTTGGATTTGCCTTCCATCCCTCTGAGAATCTTTTTGAATTGTCTTCCAAGCATAGCAATGTTGTCTGATAAGCTTTTACCAGTTTCTGATTCATCATCTTCTTCTTCATCAGTATTTGTTACCAAGGCTATGCTTTTGTTCTTCTTAACATTTGTGTCATTCATTCCCATCTCAAATGTTTGAAGGGAACCAATGAGCTCTTCAACTTTCATAGTGCATATGTCTTGAGCTTCTTCTATTGCTGTGATTTTCATGTCAAATCTTTTTGGCAAAGATCTGAGGATCTTTCTTACAAGTTTTTCATCAGTCATCTTTTCTCCCAAAGCTCCAGAAGTATTAGCTACTTCTAAGATGTTCATGTAGAATTCATGAACTGTCTCATCTTCCTTCATTCTCAAGTTTTCAAACTTGGTGGTGAGAAGTTGAAGTCTTGACATCTTTACTTTTGATGTTCCTTCATGAGTTGTTTTGAGAGTATCCCACACATCTTTGGCTAGCTCACAGTGATGCACAAGTCTAAAGATGTTCCTATCAATGCCATTGAATAGAGCATTTAAGGCCTTGGAGTTGCCTAGTGCTGAATCTTCTTCCTCCTTACTCCATTCTTCTTCAGGTTTCAACACTTTTGATCCATCTTTGGTGTCTTGGATAGGATGATCCCATCCAATGTTGACTGCTCTCCAGGCCCTGTTGTCAAGTGATTTTAAGAATGCAATCATTCTTGGCTTCCAGTAGTCATAATTAGAACCATCCAGTATAGGTGGTCTATTTACTGATCCTATATCTCTGTCCATGTTTCCAGAATTTGTATTCCCTAGATCTCACCCAGTATAAACAGGCAGGGTGCCTGCTCTGATGCTAATTGAAATTCTGTGATCAGGTATGAGATGTCCTATGAGATGTCCCAACACTTGACAGATTTAACCACAACTTAAAATGCAAGAAAATTAAACAACACAGAAGTTTGTTAACCCAGTTCAGTGTATAACCACACTTACATCTGGAGGCTACCAAGCCAGGAGGAAATCCACTATAAGTAATATTAATTCTAGACTTAAACAACCCAGTTTAATCTTTCACTTAATATCTACCCAATGCAATTTCTACCTAAGACACAACTTAGATATGAGTACCAACTCACTCCCCCTCAATCACACAGTGATCAAGTTTACAAGTTTAATAAAATTGAAGACATTCTTCAAACAATACAGCTTGATCTTACTTCACAGTTTCAATCAAGTCACAAATGCACTTTTGCTTAAAAGCTCATAAAGTGGTACAATTAAAACACCTGCTATTAAAAACACTAGACACCCTATTTGGTCTTCTGAAATTCGTACTCAATTCTGTGAGTTTTTGTTGATTAAATAGGTGTTTGTAATTTGGGCTTTCTGTAGGTTAATCCAGTCCTAAAAGCATGCAGCTTCCACCTTGAATTTAGGGTTTGTTACTTCCTATATTCTAGGTGATTTAGTTCTTCTGATTAATCTGAATCCTCATAATAAAACTCCCTACAGATGCGCCTTGTTCTGTTTTTATCCATCCATAATTAATTCCAGATAACTCTCCTTAAATATCTCAGAACAGTTAGTCATTAATTAATTCTGGTAGCAGGTTTGAGATGTCTCAACATCTGTTGGGACATCCTGAAAAACTGAACTTAAGTCATTTACACAATGTCCCAACATCTGGTGAGACATCCTGAAATAAGTTCTTATACTCTGTTTAATAATGTCCCAACATCTGATAGGACATTCTGAACTGAATTCAATATTTCTTGTTGGTCAAAAATTCTGCCAATTCTAAACATCTACAAAAACCATTAGAAACACATAGCACAAGCTTCAAACACACAAACAAACTTCACCATTGATCTCAACATGACTCACTGATCACAAACCAACCATTGAAACAGCCTGAAAGTCACTGAAATCAAAACACGATCATCACCCCTCACTGAACAGAACTTCTGCAATCTCCCAAATCAGCCATCAACAAAAGCTTTGAAGCATTACATTGAGCTCAGGGGGACCAGAGGAGTCAGTTTGTATAAGAGAAAGGCTCAGAAAGCTCCAGTTTGAAGAACTTCAGTTCAGGTATCCATCAATAACAAATTTTCCAGAACTTCATTTACTTGTTATAAATTGATTCTACATGTTATCCTGATCATCATGATGTGTTTAAAAATGAAAATGGTGGAGTATTGAGTATGTATGAGTTGTCTGAAACTTTCTTCCCTAAATTTGTTTTGCTTCGATTTGCATGATTAATGAATAAAAAATGGTTTTTGTTTGGGGGTTTTGATTCAGTGATGAGTGGGGTTTGATTCTGTGCAGAGAGATTTCATTTTTATGGAGTTTGGAGAGAGTTAGAAAAATGGCTCGTCGGAGAAGACGACCGAAACACTGTTCCGGCCGTCTGAAGGTCATTAATGTTAATTAGGGTTTTAGTCCAGGTTTGAATGTGGAGCGTTGATCTGGTTGACTAAGTCAATCTCCCGCGCGCGTGTGTGGCCCAGATTTGTCATTAAGCCCTAATTCCACTTAATTAAATTAATTAATCAGTTTTAATCAAGTTTGAATTTCAACCACTGGATAACGCGCGCAGCCAACTCCCGCGCGTCCAGTTTGAATACCAGCCCTCAGATCTGATTACTTCCTCATTTATTCATTTTTATTTTCATTTTATTTCATTTGTTTTGTACATTTTATTAAAAATAGTAAAAAAGGTCTAAAAATTCTGAAAATTTTTATTCAAGCTTTTATTAATTTTCAGAACACAAAAATATTTTCATTTTTATTTTTTGCATCAAAAATTATTTTTAAATCATTTAAAAGTTTATTTTTAATTGATTAATGAGAATTAATTAATTAAAAATACTTTTAGGTATTTAAAAATCACAAAAAAATTCATGTAACATTTAAAATCATTTAGAAACATTGTCCAACTCTCAAACCAAATTTATTTTTTGTTCTTGATGCCTTTTGACAATTTTCAATGGATTTAATTTCATTTCAAGGCATTATTTTGATTCAAACTTCAAA
Organism: Lathyrus aphaca; assembly: GCA_963966055.1. NCBI lineage: Eukaryota > Viridiplantae > Streptophyta > Magnoliopsida > Fabales > Fabaceae > Lathyrus > Lathyrus aphaca. Next base: position 408,600,449 of record OZ014523.1, read on the forward strand.
AATTCATTTCTGCCTAACCATTGAGAGTTGGACAATGATTCTTCTTGCATTGCATCTTGTATAGCATGTAGTTTATAGGATTAAATTGGCATGAATTGATCTTGCATTTTCATTTTGTTTTGCATTTTTCTTGACAAGGTACCTTAAAACCCTAGCAATCTTAGGAAATTCATAGCTCTCACTAGGTTAAGAGTTGGATCCCCTCCTTTGGGAAGTGAGTTTGTATAGGTCTAGGGTATCTTTGATTGTATTTTCAAATTTTTATCATGATGTTTGCTTCTGGTTTTGGTTTTTGTTTTGTGTATTGATCATAAACCCTAATTCATGCTTTCCTTTGCATCCATCTTCCATTTGCTTGCATACCATGACTTGCTATGACATCTTGTGCATCCATTTGATTCATAATACATCTTAGGACATATTAGAATCATGTTCAATCATTGCATCTTTCATTTGCCATGTTTTGCATTCATATCATTTCATAAACTTTTCATGAACATCCATGGTTCAATACATGCTTCATTTGCATTCTCATGCTTGTATGATCATTCTCATCTCTTGTCATATGTTTGCATCATATCTTAGCACCATTAACATCATACTCATGCTTCTGACTTTGTCTTGCATCATGCCATTTCATCTCATTTGCATTGCATCTCATTTCTTTCACTAACTTTTCAGGTGGTAAGTTGTTTAGAGAAGTGAATTTGCCTTCACTTCTCACAATCTCTTTTCATCTCTCTTATGCATCTTTGCTGCATTTTTACTTGTCTTTGAGTGAGCTTGCTCACTTGTTCCTCTCTTCCATCTTTTCTCTTCTCACCTCATCTCTTTTCTATCTTGTTTCTCCTTGGTGGCCTTTGAAGATCTCTTTCTTTCTTAAGCCTCACAAACCCTAGGAATGACCAAGCATGATAACAATTAGGGTTTGATTAGTCCCCCACTTAGTTTTTACCTTTGTGTCTCTTTGAGTCTTCTCTTCTCATCTCATAATCAGGGACTAAACCCTAAAGGCTTTAAGGCTTTGTGATTAAGCTTATGCCTGCATCCTTCTATTAGGATGGAGTGCATAACTTTAATCCTAAGTGTTAAACCCTTAATGTGTTTAAATCCTTTAATCAACTCACTTAATAATCATCAAGACATCAAGCTTGTAACTTGGGCCTTGCATTAGGGTTCTAATTCTTCCTTAATTGGTTAAGAAGGACTAACCCTAGTGTTAATGGACAAGTCCCCCTCAAGTTGTCTTACAAATTATAAAATCCACTTCTTCATCTTATCATTAACTAAAATCCATCTAATAAAGGCTTTGTTTTGTCATGAGGTTAATCCCTAATCATGGATTAAGTTGAGGAGTCTTCCTCAGCTTAAACATTCTCATCTATTATCCTTCTATTAGGATGGTGTAATGAGTCTGTTTAATCCCTGATTATGGCTTAGTCTCATTACTCAACACTAAACAAAAACAACAAAAACATCTAAATAATCACAAGTAGGTTAATGATCTTAATCCTACATCAAAGGTGATTAAGTGTGAGATGCTGACTCACACTTAAGGTATTCTTATTACCCCTAATCAGAGGGAAGATGTGATGAGTTTACTAACCCATTGGTTTAGGCTTAAGCTCATTAACTTATGACAAACTTCAAAAAGCAATAAAAGACTGAAACATAAAAAACAAACAATAATCGTCTCCTTCGGGATTCTTTTCTCACCTCATTCACTCACAAATGAGAACTTGCTTCTTCCGTCTAATGCAAGACAGTTAGCACCTGAGCCAGACAGGTCACACACTTGAGCATAGACAAGCAAGCAGTTCACAAGTCAATTCATCTTTCAGTCTCTTTGGGTCGAACTACGGTGTTCTGACTTCCTCTTTGCACGAGAGGATACGTAGGCATAATTTAACAGTTATCGAACAAAAGTCTCTGTATATTCCCCCTCTTCCCAGCCTTATTCTTTTAGCCTCATTATCATGAGCATTTCACTCTGTCCTTACACTGACACTTCACTTATACACTGACACTTGCATTCTTTTCCAGCTTAGATACACAGTCTGCACTGACACTACCCCTTTAAAACACAAATCTTTTAAGCGTGGATCCCGTCGAGTACGGCGGACAATCTGGGTGCTAATACCTTCCCAGGTTGTAACCAACCCCCTTTCTCAGTCTCTCTGGTTCGCAACCGTCTTATCCATATCTTTTCTTAGGGTTATGCAGCATTACCTTTCCTCCGGGATAAAAATGCCTAGCTGGCGACTCTTGTCTTTCTGAGTTCACTTCTGTGTGTTCTCTCTCCTTTCGCCGACCGTTCGCGTCTGTACCCCATTTGACTTAGCCTCATTTGGCGGGAGCGACAGTATGCTTAAAACCATTATGAACTTTTGTTATCCTTAATGTGTAAATTCAATGTTTTTACGCACATTTTACGTATATTTTTTATATGGTAATGTTAATTAGACTCCAACAAGATCCAAAGCAAAAGATAAGGGGATTCTGCAGCATACCGAGTCCGTTGTTTCAAAAAAAGAGGTACATCACAATTATATGATATTTATGCATGAAAAATGTTAAATTCGTGATATTATACTTTATCTAACTAATTATATGATATATAGCTTCATGGTAAGGAGATTAGCAACATCTCCACACAAAAAAAGGTTGTTCCTAAGAAGACCGCAGCTAGAAAAAAAAACCTACCTCCAAGTATAGGTCGTGCCTTCAGACGTTTCTAGATTGACATATATTCCAAACGGAGGTATTCGTCTTATACCTATGGAGGAAGGTATTATGGCTTTGAATATGAACAATTAATTGGTAATGATGAATTTGAGCAAGTTTTTCATCATGGAGAATTAGGCGTCATTGTTGTTAATACATACGTGAGGTATATCCGATCTACTTTGTTATATTAATTGAACAACTTATTTACTTTATATCCGATCTACTTTGGTATATCCGATCTAATTTGTTATATCCGATCTACTGTGTTATATTAATTGAACAACTTACTTACTGTATGACAAAGTGATGCGCCCACGTGGATTGGAGCAAAGATTTGCATTCTTAAGCCTCACGTCTGTCAACTTATCTTTAATCATAAATAAACTAGATTAGGTCATAGTGTATGTACATAACCTCTTTATGGCCAACAAAGATACATAAAAGTTGTTCTTTTTACCGTTTAATATTGGGTTAGATTTTCATTCTAAATTCATCTATTATATTTTTTTTTGTATTTTGACGCCGTGTAGAAAGTTTCCATCTAATATTTGTTTAATCTTACAGTGGACATTGGTTGTTGGTCGTAATTAATCCTATCAGAGAAGTTGTGTAATATATGGATTCGTTAGGAAATGATTGGACAACATACCCGGATATGAAGAATATGATTGACATGTAAGTTAGATTGTTCTAAATATTCATGTATATATTTATTTATTTATGTGAATTGTTCTAAACATTCATTTATATTTTATTAGCAATATACAAGCTTTTCGAGCACGACGAGATATCCAAGTACCAAAGAGGAGAGCGAACAACATTACATAGATAAAAGTGGAGGTATATTAATTATCATATTTTTTATTATATTAGTGATGATACTTGATAAAACTTATGATTTATTCATATTTTATTTTCATGTGTAGTGTCATCGGCAACGTAATGGTATAGATTGCGGATATTTCATGTTGAGGTTTATGAGAGAAACTCATTTTTTGGATCGAATAGAGATTCCATCCGATGTATGTATTTCTAACTTATGAGTTATTTTAATATTTAACACATATTTCTCATATAATTAAATAGTTGAAACTAAATCAAACTATGTTATATTATTATGTAGTACTTTGATGAATTCAAGTGTGCGTATTATTCAAGTAATCATTTGGATGAAATTAAAGAGGATTGGTGCCAATTCATTATGGAGCTCGGAGTTTTATAAGATATATTGTACTCTTACTTTAATTGATGAGAATTTTGAGTATGTGTAACTTTGTAACTATAAACATTGTTTATGTCTTTTTTTAATTGAATTACAATATTTTTGTGTTGTTTCAGGTTATATGAAGCAAAAAATTTGTTAGATGCAAAGTATAAGTAATATGTAGATTTGAAGTAGAAGATAGATTGTTTTGTATACATAAATTGGTGCAAAGTAGAAGATAGAATGTTTTGTATATATAAATTGGTGCGTATAGATTGGTTTGAATTTCCAATTATTTTGTATAAAAAAATTGGTGCGTAAATTGATACGTTTAAATAGGCAAAATTGGATTTGGTTTGAAGCTCCAATTTATGATATTTTTCTGCAAAATGTGGTTTAAAATATGGTGAAAATTGTGGTTTAAAACAGGTGCATATAAACTGTATAAAATAGACAACGCTTTTTCAAGTAATTTATTTATAAAAAAAAACTGTATACCTTAGACAGCGCTTTACACTAAAAGCGTTGTCTAAGGTGGGGTTTAGAAAGCGCTTTCACCAAAAGCGTTGTCTAAGGTGGGGATTAGAAAGCGCTTTCACAAAAAGCATTGTCTAAGGTATACCACAAAAATGTCAAAAGCGTTATCTAAGGTACCATTAAAAAAAGGCAAAAAGCGTTGTCTAATGGTACTTTAGACAATGTTTTTTCAATAAATTTACCCCTCTTTAGACAACGCTTTTGACATTAACAAAATCGTTGTCTAAACCTTTAGCATCGCCACTTTATACAACGCTTTAAAGCGCTGTCTAATGGCAAAAAAGCATTGTCTAATGTCTTTTATGGCATATTGATATAGTGTTCTGGACTAACCTAGCAGGTTCCCTCTGCCCAATTGAGGTCCAACCCAGTTTACCTCTGGGCACAAGCCCAACAAGAGATTTGTGACCTTATAACTGTTGGAAAATAGAGTCGTTAGAATATAGTTGTTGGGGGACTTTCCTCACATGCGCTCTAATGCCTTTCACGCTACCAACTGCCTTCTAAAACTACTGGAAGTAATTATATCCAGTCAAGGACCACGCGTCCGTGATCCACGACTAGATGCCTTTATAAATACCCTCCATCTTTGGAGGGCCATGTATTCAATTCTAATCACTCACATTCTTTCTTAACACTTTAGTTTGCTTCACCCTGAAACATAATTAAGCGTCAGAGTACCTTGCAGGTATACCACCCCTTTTTCTACAAGCATCGTTGCAGTCCCAACTAAAGACCACGAGGACTTGTCCAGATCATTTATGTACAATGGCACCGTCTATGGGAAAAAGAATCCCCCCATCTTTCTTGAACAAAATCCTTTCTCTTCAATGCAAGATCAAAGCTCATCTCTTCTTTTCGTCTTCATGGCTTCTGAGCTCAACGAGACTCTGAATGACTCTGTCACCATCATCCCCAACAATGGACACAACCCCGATAATAGTGGAACAACCCATCACGATGTTGATCACCACAAGGGACATCCTCCCTCCCTATCATCAGACAATCTGAAATAGTCGTCGGTCCTTCGCGGAGATCCTGTGTTCCAATTGATCCCCATCCCATCGGACACCAATGCCAGTACTCAGGCTCTCATTAGCACGCTTAACAAGGCAAATCTTGCGCTCTTCCAGCAAAATAATGGCATACAGATGCTCGAGGGTGATCACCACTCTCTTTCTCCTGCCATGAGACATCGTCATAGAGACTATCGTAACCCTCCATTTCACCCACAATCCCCTCTACGGAAACACAAGAGGAAAGATTCCATACATTTTTCTCCCCCTACAGATTAAGATAGGCCAGAAGGATCACATTCAGAAAAGGCCAAGAAGCGCACCTGGTCTCCTCCCCGGAAATCGAGACGTTCACCAGATGAGAGAGATCAGGGCACCAAGAAGTCTCGTTACGACAAGAATTCCCCAGCTGAAGAGATCAAACCCGAGAAGAAGCTTAATCTGCAGATCAACACAATCGATCTTAACTCTCGCATCCTAGAAGAGCCCGATGATGCCACATCCGTAGATAGTTTAACCATCATGCGCTCTTTGCATGCGCAGATGACCTGAAATTAGGGTTTTGGTTTCAGAGGCCATAACTCCAAATTTTTTGGTCATTCTTGTTTCTAAGGGTCTCAATATGTCATAAGGATCATATGTACCAAGTTTGATGAAGAAATTCATTGTGGAAGTCATCTATTCATTGGGTAACTTCTTGAGCAAGTTAGAGCAAAATCAGGGCATCTGAGGCCCCCAACAATGGAACCAAAGTGGATTTTTCATCAAATTGAAGTTATATGATCTTTATTTGATCATTGAAGTGCCAAGCCATTTTGTGACTTCTAATACACTTCTAAGCATCATACCAACATAGTGCATTGCCTAAAGTCAGAATTGGCCCAAGAATCTCAAGTTTTCATACCTTGCACATGAAGAAATCACAAAAGGGCCAAACTTTGTCAAATTTGCAAAATGATACATAACCTTGCTTCCACTTGTTGCAGCACCTCAAATTCAATCCTATGGCTCTCCTTGATCAAAGCTGAGGCCAGACATGCCCTTGTACCACCTCTGAACCAGCCCATGCTTATAGTACAAACTTTGTTGACTTTTTTGCAAGAAGCCCATACTAATCAGCTGCAGCCACCACCCACTCTCTGGCCTATCAGGACTTTACAAGCATGCTTCAAGGAGTCCATTTCATAACATACACAAGCCAAGAGCTCCAAGAACTCAGCATACACAAAAATCACCCCTCTTGAAAAAACTTTCGAAACTCTCTGCTCACACACTCAAACTTCAAACCAATCACATAGATCAACTCACCATGACCTAGAGAACATTTCCCAACCATTGAAACAGCCAAAAACACCCCATATCCAAAACACAATTTCTGGCCAGTTGAAGTGCAACCAAATAATCCAGCCACTCTAAGTTCCTTCCAAGCATTGCAGCTTCATCAGGAGGTCAAGGGGAGTGAGTTTGCACAAGGAAGAGGTCCAGAAAGCTCAAAGTTGCAAAGTTCAAGCTCAGGTAACCATCCAAAAACATTTTTCCAGAACTCATTTCTTTTGTTGCAATGTGATTCTATATGTTATGTTGGTCACACTAATGTATTTATTTTTGAAAATGGTTGGAAAATGAGTGTGTATGAAGCTTCTGAAATTTTGCCCGTGGAACTTGTTTGGTTTGATTCTCTTGTTTGATGCGAAATAAATGAATTTTGTGGCTTGATTCTTGTTTAATGTTGTTAGAGGGTTGATTCTGGAGAGTTTAGTGTGTTATCATGGCCTAGGGAGAGAGTTTGAGAGATCACCCTGCCCGAGAAGACGACCGGAGCACTATTTCGGCCGTCTGAAAGTAATTAGGGCTAATCTCAGGTGATTAGCCAAGTTTAAACCTGGACCGTTTGATGTAGGTTTGGCGCGTGTTTTAGAGGGATGAGATCTTTTCATTAACCCTAATTTTCATTTAATCATGATTAATTAATTATTTAATATAAATTAACCCAGAGTGAATCCTGTCCATTCATTTGCACACTGGTCAACACAAATCTTCCTAGTTCAAATCCTGGCCTTCAGATCATCCTACTTTTGTTTTAGTTCATTTTAAATTCATTTTTTTATCATTTGTTTTGCACAATTTATTTAAAATAGTTAGAAAAGTTCAAAAATATTTTCCTTTTGCATTTTCAATTCAAATATTTTTCTCAACCAGAAAACATTTTTATTTTTATTTTTTGCATTAAAAAATCATTTTAAAAACATTTAAATGTTTATTTTAATTAATTAATGGAAATTAATTAATTAAAATACCATTTAGGTTTCTAAAAATTCCAAAACAATTCACATTGCATCTTAGGACATTTAGAAACATTGTCAAACCATTAATACAAATTTCTTTTTGGTTTTGAATCAATCTTGACAATTTTCTTGAATTTAGGGTTCATAAAAATCCTATTTTTGAACCCTAACTTCAAGAATTCTTTTTTGCCTAACCATGAATGGTATGCCATTGATTCTTTTTGCATTGATCTTCATATAGCATTTAGTGTCTAGCATATTTTTGTCACAAATTTATCTTGCATTTTTGATTTGATTTGCATTTTCCCTCTTAAAGTACCTTAAAACCCTAGATAACTTAGAAAATTCACAACTTTCTTTAGGTTAAGAGTTAGACCTCCTCCTTTGGGGTGTGATATCATATGGGGTTAGGGTTCATTTGAGTTCATTTGAAATTTTTTATCTTTTGATTTGCTTATGTTTTTGACTTTTACATCTCATGTTTTCATAAAACCCTAATTTCTCATGTTCATTTGCATACATCTTGCATATACATCCATTCATGAACTCGCCATGACATTTCTTGAATTCACATGACTTCTAAGACATCATAGGACACTTTAGAATCATGCTTGATCATTTTGTCATTCATTTTCCATGATGTGCATTCATTTCATTCCATGAACTTTCATGTGCTTTCATGCTTCCTACATGCTTCATTTGCATTCTCGTCTTTTGTATGATCATTCATAACACTTGACATGTCTTTGCATCATCTCATAGCATCATTGACATCATGAATATGCTTCTGGTTTTGGTTTGCATTCTTGCATACATTGCATTTTCATTTCATTTCTTCCTTTTATTCTAGCCATTTCAGGTGTTAAGTAATTTGAGAAGTGAATTTGCCTTCACTTCTCATTTCTCTTCTCATTCTCTTTATGCATCCTTTCTGCATTTTCTTTTGCTTTAGAGTGAGCTTGCTCATTCATGTTCATTTCACTTTCTTTCTTCAAGTAACTTATCTTCTTCAGTGAAGTAAGTTAACTTGTTTCTTTTGCTTCTCCTCCTTTCATCTGCTTCTTCCATTGGTGGCTTCCTTGAAGATCTCTTGTAAGCCTTAAAAACCATAGGAATATCCAAGCATGACAATAATTAGGGTTTTGATTAGTCCCCCCTTTAGTTTTTACCTTTGTGTCTTCTTTGCGTCTCTCTTCTCATCTCATAATCTGAGACTAAACCTTTAAGGTTTTAAGACTTTGTGATTAGGGTTATGCCTGCATCCTTCTCTTAGGATGGAGTGTATAACTTTAATCCTAAGTGTTAAACCCTTAATTTGTTTATACCTCTTAATCAATCCATCTTAATAATCACTAAGACAATAACTTGTAACTTGGGCCTTGCATTAGGGTTCTAATTCTTCCTTAATTGGTTAAGAAGGACTAACCCTAGTGTTAATAGACAAGTCCTCCTCAAGTTGTCTTACAAACCATAAAATTCACTTCTTAATCTTACCATTAACTAAAATCCACTTTAATAAAGGTTTGTTTTGTCATGAGGTTAATCCATAATCATGGATTAAGTTGAGGTATCTTCCTCATCTTAAATGTTCTCATCTATTATCCTTCTATTAGGATGGTGTAATGGGTCCATTAAATCCTTGATTATGGCTTAAACTCATTACTTAACACTAAACAAAATAGCAAAAACATCTAAATAATCACAAGTAGGTTAATGATCTTAATCCTACATCATGGTAATTAAGTTTGAGGTGTTTATCTCATACTTAAGGTATTCTCATTATCCCTAATCAGAGGGAGGATATGATGAGTTTACTAACCCTTGGTTTAGGTTTAAGCTCATTTACTTATGACAAACACAAAAAAAAGCAATAAAAGATTGAAAACATCAAAAACCAACAATAATCGTCTCCTTCGGGATTCTTTTCTCATCATCTTCACTCACAAACGAGAACTTGTTTCATCCGTCTAATGCAAGACAGTTAGCACCTGAGCCAGACAGGTCATACACTTGAGCATAGACAAGCAAGCAGTTCATCAGTAAATTTATCTTTCAGTCTCTTTGAGTCGAACTATGGTGTTCTGACTTCCTCATTGCACGAGAGGATACATAGGCATAACTTAACTGTTATCGAACAAAAGTCTCTGTCTCTTCCCCCCTCTTCCAGCATTATTCTTTTAAGCCTCATTCCTGAGCACCTCACTTCATTTTTTTGCACTGACACTTGTACATTCTTTTCCAGCTTTTGCACACAGATAGCACAGACACTACCCCTTTAAACACAATCTTTCAAGCGTGGATCTCGTCGAGTACGACGGACAATCTGGGTACTAATACCTTCCAAGGTTGTAACCAACCCCCTTTCTCAGTTTCTCTGTTCGCGACCGTCTTATCCATATCTTTCCAGGTTTATGCAGCATTACCTTTCTTTCGGGATAAAAATTCCTAGCTGGCGACTCTTTTCACTTCATTTCATTTCTCTTCGCCGACCGTTCGCGTTTGTACCGAGATGCAAATCTTTGGGAGCAACACTCACCTCGTTATCACGCTTAGTGGCAAAGTCTTCCCAACACGCCTCACCCTTCTTCAAGTTACTTCGAAAGGAAGCAACGTTTGAATGGACAGAGGAATGCGAGTAGGCCCTACAGCACCTCAAATGAGCATTGTCTGAACCTCTAGTCTTATCCAGACCGATGACATGGAGGTCCTCTACCTGTACCTTTCTGTCAATACCGAGACCATTAGCAAAACTCTTATGAGAGAAAACCCAGAGGGAAAAAAGCCCATATATTTTACGAGTAAAGCCCTACAGGGACTAAAACTCATATACCAGCAAATAGAGAAGGTCGCCCTTGTAACACCCCATTTTTAATAATTATTTGTCGGGTATTTTTGGTGCATTGTTGGCCTTGTTTAAGGCGGGTGTCTTGATGTTTTGTTGTAGTGTCCTAGTGGGACGGGTAGAATTATGGTGCAATTAGTAGTTTGGTAGAGTGTGGTAATAATAATAAGCCCAATAAAACATTATTTCTACTATTGTTATTTTTATGTTAATAATATTAGTAATATTAGGATTATTATTATTATTATTTTGTTTCAATTAAAATAAGGTTAAATTAGTAAAAATATTATGGTGAGGTTGTTAGGAAAATAATAACTTAATCATAAATTAGTGATAATTAGTCATAATAATTTTGGAGAAACAAGGGAGAGCTAGGAAAAGGAAGAACATCTAGGGCAATCTCCATATACAAAATTCGTAGGAAATTTCATCAAGATTCAGGTAAGGGGGAGAAAGGGTTTCTTATTAGGTGATATAACATGATGGGATAGTGAAGGGTCCTTTCCCTCATAGGATTTTTGTTGTATATGATGTTATATGATGAATATGTTGATTGTATGACTTTGGTTGCGAAGTTGATTTGATCTTATTGATTTCTGTTGTGGAATATTGTTGTTGTCGTTCTGTATGTGCATTACTTGTGCAAATTTTTGATGTTTCAGAATGATAGTTAATGTTGACAGAACTGAATTAGTAACAATAGATGAAAGAATATGATGTTTGAGACATACAATTAGCTTGTAGTTGTTGGGAGGTAAGAGGCTGCCGCTAGGGCATACATGTTATATATAGTAGCATGTACTATATTTGAAGACAAGTCTGGTGTTTATATTAATGCCTGGTACGCGTGCCTCTTCAGTAGCCTCGAGAACACCCGTTGGGCTTAAGGTTGTGTTACTTTGACCTAGTTGTATACAACCCTTGGAGTGCCGACAATATTTGAGACAAGACATTTTGCTGGTTATTTGAGTTTGTTACAAGTATACTCGAAATTATTATTTTTTGTTGATTTCTTATTTAATTGTTACGAGCAACATTTCTTATTTTTATTTTTTGTGTCTCTATTTTGATATCAGTGTTGGATATACGAGCATTTCTCCACCATTTATGACAGGAGGGTGCAGTATTGCAAGGTGGGGTCCCCACGGGCGAAGAGATGGAATGCCGGTTCTATGAGGGTTTTCATAAGGGCACGTGCCCGTAGACTGCGGGTGTATATACTTTGACTGAGCATAATTGCCTCCTGTAACCCTGGAGGGTAGTTGGTCGCGTAAAGACGTTATATCCCGTAAGGGGGAAGTTCCTAATGACTATATGCTTAACAACTATTTTCTTATAACTGTCATATCTTCATTGATCTCTTAATGGGCTTATGCCCAATCGACTATTGGATTGGGCCTCAATTTGGCGTAGGGAACTTACTAGGCCAGTCTAGAACAGGAGCCCCCCCAAGTCATGGTGCTCGAGCGAGGATAGTGACTTAAGGTGCTAAGGGTCATGGTCGACGTAACTTTCTTGTAAATGAAAAATTCCTTTGGTTTTTGGGTTGGGCATTTGTCTGTAGGAGGAAGATAAATAGATATTGCAAAATATTCTCTTTTTGAGAAGACAACATTTAAAGCTTTTAATGACACGTGTAGGGAAGCATCGTAACCCATTTATGACACCTGGGGGCAAGCCATAGGTAATAATTACTTGGCTTTTGCGATTCCCCACGCGAGCTTAAGACATTATAAAAGGGGAGGAAGAAATTCATTGGGTAATTTCGCATGAACTCTTGTTCTCATCATACAATTCTTTCTGCAACTTCCGTCGTCAGACATTCATCGTCACCGCAATTCATTTCCTAGAAAACCTCCATGGATCAAGGTAATCTTTATCCCCTTCTTTGTTTTCTGCATTTTTTCTTGATGAACATCCATCAATCTCCTATGAACTTCATAGGATCTTCATAGTTTTTGGGAATTCTTATGAAGTTCTGGAGATTCTGATGAATGTTCATCAGATTCGTATGAATGTTCATGAAGTACTAGGGTTAGCTTTAAGATGTAAGAAAATTAGTGTTAGATCCATAATAGATTTTAGTTGTGATAACTTAGTGTTAATCGGTCGAGCATAGGGCCGTGTAGGGGCTTATCCCCGGCGAACTTTAGCTTGAGAGTGTCGAAGTTAAGCTTAGTGTGTCGACTTCGTCCTCGTAGTATTTTCCTTAGTTAAGGGGCTGACTCGGGGTACGTCTACGGTCCTTATCGAAGCCCTTTCACTTGATTCACAGTGGAAGGGTGGATTTGAGATCGTAGAATTCACTGTGTTTCCTCTACTTTTCAGGTGAAAAGAGTCAGAAAGATGCAAAAGAAGTTGAGGAAATCTCTATTGCAGATGTCACAGACGTCCTCACATATGACTATTTATGGATTATGGATGAGCCGCTCAAGACGGAGTCTCAATTTGCAGTGAATTCCTCCGATGCGTGGGGCAAGATTGAGAAGAGAAGAAAAGGGGAAACTTCAAACTGATGGGAATTACCACAAAAACCTACTTAGAGAATTTTCTCGCATTATCCTGCTCTTTGTTTCCCAATGTACGAATTAGCTTTTCGCGAGGCTAGGTACCTCCTGCCCTTTACTGATTTTCAACAAGCAGTTATATCCACCTCGAGCTTGCGCCCTCCCAGTTGCACCCGAATTCTCTGGCCTTCATAAGGGCCTTTAAGCTGGTATGTCATTACTTGGAGATAGAGGAGATAGTTAACTTGTTCTTCAAGATCTTCCACCTTCAGAGGAAGTCCCAAGATGACCAACACAGCTGGGTGTCGTTAAAACAAGCGAGCAGACTCTTCAAGGCCAACTTGGATTCTGTTCGGGACTTCAAATATTGCTTCTACGTAATTCAACCATGCTCGCAAGCTGTAACACCCACTTTTCCCATTTTTAAAATAACATGTTTTCTCAATAAAAATCAGAGTTCTAATACAAAAGTGGAATGCTACTTTCACAAAAACAAAACTCAACATAGTTTTTCATTAAACAGTGGAAGTAAATAATTCGTCGTCACATATGCGCATTGGCATAGACATTTCAAAAACCAAAACATGTCTTTAGTTTATTACATGGATACGTAACTAACAATTCTGAAAAATAGAAATAAAAGCAAAACAATAAAAATTCTCATACAATCACATACAATCAACATCAAACTTACCAAGATCAATCAAAATGCATACACAACATGCAATTCAACATCAAACTTCAAACACATATAATCACAATTACAATATGCATACTAATATCACAATTTTACCAAGATCAATCAAATTCATACAATCCCTAAGAGAGTAAGGAACTCTCAATTATCCTTTTAATGTTAGGTCACCAATATAAAATCCCTTTCTCCCCCTTACCTTGAATTCGAATGATTCCTTGCGAACTCTTGATCTTGGAACTCTATGATTCTTGATCTCCTTTCTCCTTTCCTCTTTCTCTAGAGCTAACTGCTTTTTCGTCAGAAAAACACGATATGAGGAAAAAGAATCGTTCATACCTTTTCATAACACAATACAATTACCACCTTGCCCCTTAGACCTCCAATTTATTATTTTATTTATTTAATAATAATATTCTAATAATACTACTTTATCATCATATTATTATTCAAATAAAATAATGTCTTTACTTATCATTTCGATTATACCACCATATTCACAATAATTATTCTATTAAATAATTTATGAAATCAGGGTGTTACACAAGCTGCCAATGATTCGCTGTACGACAGAGAGATTGTTGATGACAAGGAAAGGCTGGTGGCCCACTTTCTGTTGGAGTGAGTAGATTTTCATTTCCGTCATCCCAACGAGCATTATAATTCCAAGCCCGAGGACCTGGGCATGGATGACACAATGGCTTGTAATAAACTATTTAACTTCATTGCTAGTTTCCGTCCCTCAGAACTCGTGGATTCTGACGGGCATGCTCTCCTTCGACCTGATAGGACGCCGACCACTCATGCCAGATTAATAAACGTGAAGTCGTTGCTCAGCTATCTGAACGAGGAGGCAGCAATGCGACTCTTAGGTGTTTTTTATTTCCTTTTTAGTTTTTTGTCCATGGATTTGTCCGGTAACTGAAATGTTTTGTTTTCTTTTGCAGCGCAAATGGCCGAGATGTGTGATCACCTGGTGAAAACAAACAAGGGGAACCTCAAGAAAGGTCCTAATAGAAGGGTAGAGGTAATCAAGGACCAGGCTACCTTGGATAGTTTGTAGCTTTGGGAAGTTCTACACCGGGGAGCACCCCGCTGGGTGGTTCTTCGCTGGGCAAAAGGCTAAGGGTCGAGGAAACCCCTTCTCCTCCAAAACCTGGCGCAACGTTTTCGGGCATGTTTGAATTACCCTCGTGTGTGACGTAGAGGTCACTGTTTGTTGAAGGAGTATCTGTTCAGGTCCCCGACCTTGACGCTGCGGCCATCCTTTCATCTGATCACAAGACTTTGAGAGTCGAACTGTGCCAGGATGCTGCGAGGATGATAAGGATCTCGGAGACTGCTATTGCCTTCAGCAACGCTGACTTGTTTTCCAAGAAGGATCTGCTAGCATCCTAGCAGAGATTAGCTAACCTCGAAGAGGAAAGTGCAGAGCTTTATAACAAGTTGCGTAAGTTCGAGGGGAACTTAGAGGCGAAGAAAGAGTTGTTGATCACGCTGAGGGTCGAGCAGGAAAAAACGAAGGTTGCTATTTTGGAGAATGAGGAGCTGAAGAAAAAGGTTCAGGAGCAAGAGAAGGCGCTAGCTTATGGAGAGGACAAAACTTAGGAGGAGAAAGGTATGGTGTCCAGGGCAGACCTTATTGCTCGGATTCGCCTGCTGGCTCAAGACAACCTGTTCATGGCCTCGTTCGGTTACTAGAATGTGATATAACAGCTCAAAGTAACTAACCATAGCTTGGAGTTGGTCGTTGAAGGTATTGATCCTTTACATCGTGTGGAAAACGACATGGTGGTCCCTGTCGCTCCCGATAAGTGGGACTGGCCCAGATAAAGGTACAGACGCGAACGGTCGGCGAAAGGGACAATGAGAACACAAAGCCGTGAACTCACTGGAGATGAATAGAGTCGCCAGCTAGGCATTTTTATCCCGGAGGAAAGGTAATGCTGCATAGACCTAGAAAGACATGGATAAGACGGTTGCGAACCAGAGAGACTGAGAAAGGGGGTTGGTTACAACCTGGGAAGGTATTAGCACCCAGATTGTCCGCCGTACTCGACGGGATCCACGCTTAAAAGATTTGTGTTTTAAAGGGGTAGTGTCAGTGCTATTTGTGTATCAGAGCTGGAAAGATGTACAGGTGTCAGTGCAAAAGAAGTGTGAAGTGTACTATATATACAGTGTCAGTGTAAGAACAGGAGTGAAATGCTCAAGATCATGAGGCTAAAAGAATATGGCTGGAAAGAGGGGGAAATATACAGAGACTTTTGTTCGATAACTGTTAAGTTATGCCTACGTATCCTCTCGTGCAATGAGGAAGTCAGAACACCGTAGTTCGACCCAAAGAGACTGAAAGATGAATTGACAGGTGAACTGCTTACTTGTCTATGCTCAAGTGTATGACCTGTCTGGCTCAGGTGCAAACTGTCTTGCATTAGACGGAAGAAGCGAGCTCTCGCTTGTGAGTGAATGAGATGAGAAAAGAATCCCGAAGGAGACGATTATTGTTTATTTTTTGTGTTTTCAGTCTTTTATCGTTTTTGGATTTTTGTCATAAATTAATGAGCTTAAGTCTAAACCAATGGATTTAGTAAACTCATCACATCTTCCCTCTGTTTAGGGGTAATGAGAATACCTTAAGTGTGAAGTCAGATTCTCACACTTAATCACCTTAGGTGTAGAATTAAGATCATTAACCTACTTGTGATTATTTAGATGTTTTTGTTGTTTTTGTTTAGTGTTGAGTAATGAGGTTAAGCCATAATCAGGGATTTAAACAAACTCATTACACCATCCTAATAGAAGGATAATAGATGGGAGTGTTTAAGCTGGGGAAAGCTCCCCAACTTAATCCATGATTAGGGATTAAACTCATGACAAAACAAACCTTTATTAAGTGGATTTTATTTAATGATATGATGATGAAGTGAGTTTTATGGTTTGTAAGACAACTTGAGAGGGACTTGTCCATTAACACTAGGGTTAGTCCTTCTTAACCAATTAAGGAAGAATTAGAACCCTAATGCAAGGCCCAAGTTACAAGTGTGGTGTCTTGATGATTATTAAGTGAATTGATTAAGAGATTTAAACACATTAAGGGTTTAACACTTAGGATTAAAGTTATACACTCCATCCTAAGAGAAGGATGCAGGCATAAGCTTAATCACAAAGCCTTAAAGCCTTTAGGGTTTAGTCCCTGATTATGAGGTGAGAAGAGAAGACTCAAAAGAGACTCAAAGGTAAAACTAAGAGGGGAGACTAATCAAAACCCTAATCATTGTCATGCTTGGTTGTTCCTAAGGTTTGTGAGGTTTATAAGAACAATCTTCAATGGAACCACCAGGAAGCAGATGAAAGGATCAAGAGAAGCAAAGCAACTTGCTTCATTCAAGAAGTCAAGTCACTTGAAGAGAGAAAGTGGGAAGAAGAAGAATGAGCAAGCTCAAACTCAAACACAAATAGAAATGCAGCATGGATGCAAGAGAGATGAAAAGAAAAGTTATGAGAAGTGAAGGCAAATTCACTTCTCAAATTCACTTACCACCTGAAATGTTAGAAAAGAAATGCAATGCAATGCAAAATGAGATGAAATGGTATGATGGAAAACCAAACCAGAAGCACATACATGATGTTAATGATGCTATGAGATGCTACAAACCAACAACAACACATGTGGATGATCATACAAGTTCATGGATGCAAATGAAGCAAGTTAAGAACCAAGAACATACATGAAAAGTTATGAGATGCATATGGCATACAACATGACAAATGCAAAGTGCAATGATCAAACATGTTTTCTATATGTCTTGTGATGTCAAATGAATCACATGGAAGCATGGAATGTCATGGCAAGTCATGTTATGCAAGAGAATGCAAGATGGATGCATATGGAAGCCCAAATTAGGGTTTATGAACCAAACATCAAACAAAAACCAAAAACAGAAGCAAACCCTAAGATAAAAAATGGAAAATGCCACACAAAGGACCCCTAATCTTATACTAAACCAATGCCCAAAGGATAAGTCTCAACTCTTAACCAATCTCAAGTTATGATTTTTACAAGTTATTAGGGTTTTTAGGGTTTCCAAACAAAAGAAATGCCAAACAAATTGGAAATGAAAGATCAAATCATGGCCTTTTTATCTCAAAAACTACATGCTAGACATAATGCAATGCAAGAAGAATCAATGTCCAACTCCTCATGAATAGGCAGAAATGATTTTTTGAACTTAGGATCAAAATAATGCACAAAAATGATTTTAATTCAAAGAAAAATTCTCAAAATACATCAAGATCCAAAAAGAAATTTGGTTTGAAGGTTGGACGATGTTTCTAAATGTCTTAGAACATTTCATGAATTTTTTGGTGATTTTTAAATACCTAAAAGTATTTTTAATAAATTAATTTTCATTAATCAATTAAAAATAATCTTTTAAATATTTAAAAATACTTTTTAAATGCAAAAATGAAAATAAAAATATTTTTTGTGTTTGAAAAATTAATGAAACTCAGGATAAAAAAATTCATAATTTTTAAACAAGTTTTACTATTTTAAATAAATTAGGCAAATTAAATGAAAGAAAAAGAAATAAAAATGAATTTTAAATGAAGTCAACAGAAAGAGTGGCTGAGATTGAGTCTGGATTTGAAATGTTTGACCGCGCGCGCTATCCAAGGGCTATGGTTGCTTCTGACTAAATTAGTTTAATTATAATTAATTAAATCTAATTAAGTGGATTAGGGCTAATTGGGAGGATCCAGGCCACACATGCGCGCGGGTAGTCAACGAGTCAAAGCAATCGCACGCTCCAGATTCAAACTCACTTAATGACTGGGATTATGCCCTAATTATTTTCAGGTGGCCGGAGAAGACCTCCGGTCGTCTTCTCCGGTGGGAAGCCCACCTGAAAATCTCCAAACTCTCTCAAAACGTAACAAAAATGAAAACCAAAAGCATGGAAATGATTCCCACTCACTCACGAATCAAAACCCCCAATCAAAACAAATTTATTCTTCCCCAAACTCATGAATCGAACAAAACAAATTTTTAGGTCACAGAGTTTCAGAGATCAATTAAATTCTCATTTCATCACCATTTCCAAAACTAAAAACATCAGGATACTCATTGAAGCATGGAGAACAAGTTTAGAACATAAAAAATGATTTATGGAAAAATATTTCTTGAGCTACCTGAGATTCGAAGCTTTCACTCCAGCAACTTTCAGGCCTCCACTCCTTGCGAAATCCACTCCACTTGACCCCCTGGTGATGCTTGAATGCTTTGGAGAAGTTTATGCTGGCTAGATGAAGAGTTTGAACAGCTTCTGCTCAAGCTCAGTTGGAAATGGCAATGGTGATTCAGGCAGTTTCAGGCCAAGGTGGGTGGTTCTTTGTGATCAGGGTGATGTTTTAAGAAGGTTTGTGGAGTTTGTTTGGATGTTTGTGAGCCGTGGAAGGTGTTTCGAAGGAAGCTGCAGCTTGGGGTGAAAATGGTGAAGTGATGTTATGGCTTGTTTCAGGCCTGGTTCTTTGTTGGTTTAGGCTTAATGTGGCCAGGTGAGGATGATGGTGAGACTTGCTTTTGTGTTTGTGAGCTGGGCAGAGAGTTTCGAAGAGTTTTGCTTGATGGAGTGTTTTTGTGTATGTGATGCCCTGGTCTGTTTCAGCTTGGCCTCTTGATATGTTTTGCTTGCTAGAGGATAGTATAAACAATTCCAAGTGGCCAGAGGATGTGACATGGCCTGCTGTGATTGGGATGTTTACTTTTGCAAAAAGTCCACTTTGTTGTAAGAGAGGTATGGCTTGAGTTCTAGCTTGGTACAATGGCTAGGGCTGGCGCAGCATGGTGTGTATGTGATGCTAGGAAGGTTCAGCAACCAATGCAGCAAGTTGGTGAGGTGTTATCATGAGTTTTGCAAGTTGTTTCAACTTTGGTTCACATGTGATTTCCTTGTCCAACAAGCCATAAACCATGAGAAACTTGGTTCAAATCTGATTTTTGGGTCACATAGAATGTTTGTGTAATGGTTTGATGACAATTAGAAGTTACAATTTGCCTTGGTTCATGATTTTGCAAATTTCTCATTTGAGGCATATCTTGAAAATAAGTGATTTTTGGCAACTTTGTCACACCATAACTTTTGATCCAAGATGAATTAGGTCATGTTCTTGTACTTTTTGAAAAGGGAAAAATGTATTCTACAACTTTCATGACCAAAGTTTTTCCATTTGAAGCATTTTTGGATCAAAAAGCAAGGCTTGAAAAGTGACCTAAATGACATATTCTTGAAAAGTCAACTATGCCCAAAAAAAAGTCAACTTTGCAAAACTTCAAATTCTTGAATTTTGTGAACTTCAACCTTCTTCCATGATCAAATAAAGATCATATACACTCAAAATGATGAAGATCACCCCTTGGTTGGGTCATTGGGGGCCTCAGATGCCCTGATTTTGCACTGACTTGTCCAGAAAGTCAACCCTTGATCAGATGACTTCCCCATGGAATTTCTTCATGAAAATTGATATGCATACTCCCTATACCATATAGAGACCAATGGAAACAAGAATGACCCAAAAATTTGGAGTTATGGCCTTTGAAACCAAAACCCTAATTCTAGGTCAACTGTGCAGTTAAACCTGGCTCTGCCTCCACACCAATCCCAGTTCTTGTGATTCTTTTGCAATCTTGACTTTGAGAGGATATAATATGATACTAGAACACACATGAATCCCTTTGAAATGATTGGTGGCCTTTGGAGTGGCTCAAGAAGCCCTTGGATTGCTCAGATCACAAACCCTAGGTGCAGATGACTTTGAATCTATGCAGTGAATCAAAAATGAGATATGAGATGATATGATTGTATTTATGCATATGAAATGACCACAAGCCATGGTGTGAATGGGTGAGGGCAAATTTGGGGTGTTTACAGCTGCCCCTATTCAAACATGAGTTAGCTGTGCAGGATGTAAGCGACGGCTTAACAGGCAAACAAGATAACTTGTGGTTGAATACCAAAGACAGTCCAAAATTTGCACTCACAGAATGAAGAAGAGAAGGGATATAGATTGTAAAGGAAAATAAAGTATATTGTAAAGTGGGCGACGGAGGACGACCGTCGAGCAGAGGACGACTGCTGGGTAAAGAGCAATGACGGGGACGGCCGACATGCTGGGGAAAGTGCTGAAAATAAAGCAATGACGGGGACGGCCGACATGCTGAGGATAAAAGGTAAAGCCAAGACGGGGACGGCCGACTAGCTGGAAAAGATAAGATTATGATGGGGACGGCCATCAAGATAAAGTAAGATTCTCTGGGGATTAATGAAACATGACGGGGACGGCCATCAAGTCCATAAAGGTAAAGTAACCAACGATGGGGACGGCCATCGGGCTAAAAGAAAAGGAAAAGGGACCACGACGGGGACGACCATCGGGTTAAAGAATGAATGAAATAAACAGATGATGGGGTACGGCCATCAAAGGTGAAGGACGATCACCTAGCAGGGGACGGCTGCTCTGTCGGGAATAAAAGAAATATGATGGGGACGGCCATCAAAGGTGGAGGACGACCACCTGGCAGGGTACGGCTGCCGAAAATATCAACGATGGGGACGGCCATCGGATGAGCATGATGGAGGACGACCATCAAGAGGTGGAGGACGACCACCTAGCAGGGGACGGCTGCTCTCAGGGTTTATCATGACATAGGACGAATGCCAGATAACCAAAAGTCAACAATGGGGACGGCCATTGGATAAAATGATGAAGGACGATCATTAAAAGGGTGGAGGACGACCACCTAGCAGGGGACGGCTGCTAAAACAACGATGGGGACGGCCATCGGATGAGCATGATGGAGGACGACCATCAAGAGGTGGAGGACGACCACCTAGCAGGGTACGGCTGCTCTCAGGGTTTACCATAACACAGGACGAGTGTCAGATAAAGAGGAAGATTTGCTTACTTGGCGATCTACTGGGGATATAGTAAACACGGACGAGTGTTTATATCCGAGAAACAAAAGGTATAAGTGTTTGGTATTGTGTATAGATTAAAGATGCGAACGAGCATTCCTAAGACTACGATACAGACGAGTATCGGGTAGAAACAAATACCGACGCGTGTTCAAAGATGATGATACGGACGAGTATCATCGGGTTAACAAAGAACACGGACGAGTGTTGGATCTGAGGGGACTCCTGGGGAAGAGTAGACACAGGCGAGTATCTATATTCAAGAAGACAAAAGTATTTGACACAGTGTATGGATTAAAGACGCGGACGAGCATCCTTAAGACTATGATACGGACGAGTATCATGTGGAAACAAACTCTTGACGCATATTCTGAGGTGATGGTACGGACGAGCACCAACTGGTTAACAAAGAACAT
Source organism: Lathyrus aphaca (assembly GCA_963966055.1). NCBI lineage: Eukaryota > Viridiplantae > Streptophyta > Magnoliopsida > Fabales > Fabaceae > Lathyrus > Lathyrus aphaca. The sequence continues at coordinate 408,622,653 of OZ014523.1, forward strand.
GAACCAACGTCGAATCTGAGGGGATTTGAGTGGTATGTAGAAGATACGGACGAGTATCTGTATAAGTGTAACATGAGTAGTGAGTATGAGTTTTGTATGGATGAGTGTTTATCTGCTGGGGAGAGTGACACGGACGAGTGTCAAGAGGGAAAAGTATAATATGAACAAATATATAAAAGTGTAGATGACTGCGCTGGGGATACGACACGGACGGGTGTCGAGAAGGTGTATGTAAGCATATGTGAGTGCAAAGAGGATGTCTTTGGCTCTCTGCTGGGGTGTGACACGGACGGGTGCCAGGAAGTATCTGTAATACGGGTGATCTTGTTTGTAAAGAGTGTTCAGGCGACTTACTGGGGAGTGCTGGCACGGTCGAATGCCAAAAGGAGTATATACTGGTGTTTGTGGTTTGGCGAGGCAGCTGCTTTTGCTGGGACTTTGGTGGGGACTTTTCTGTATGTTGATGAACTGTAATTATTCACAAGTGTTGATTCAAAACGTGGCTTATGATTATGCTATGTGTTGGATTTTTTGCCGTAATGCTCCGTGTTAAAACGGAATGCTACGCTTTGTGGGTGAATATGATGCAAATGCTATGATTGCGCAAAGATACCAAACCGGGATCCGGGTCTCGTTGCTGCGAAGATCCTCGATCGATCTGTTGAAGTAGACATCCTAGCTGGGGATGAGATCATTGGTAGATCTGAGGAGATGCATCTGCTTGGGGATTCGGGCCATCGATAGACCTATCCTAATAAATGAGAGACCCAGCTGGGGTCTGCAGAAGCTTTCTTCACTCTGTTGTGATTCTTCGTGCGTTGCTCTTCTGGATAGAAGCTGAGGATTCTGTGGGGAGATAATTCCCTGACTTTGTGTATTTCGGCTGAGGATAAAAAGGCAACTCGGCTGGGGAGAAAGGGAGGAATCACTGAAAGACCTCCCTAAGGATTCTATTGAAGAGGATCCCTGACTCAGCCGGGGATATAGGTGCCTTTTGTGATACCTACCCATTCTGATGGGGATAAGTAATAAGTGGCAATCTCAGCTGGGGGAAGTCATGGGGGCAACTCAGCTGGGGAGAGAGCACTTTGGGTGCTGAAATTGGGTGTGGATTTGCCAGCTTGTTGGGATGAAGCTTACATGCCCCAAGTTGCGTTCTGGATACCTGCAATCCTGAAAGATAGAGAAATGCACAAGGTAATCCCGAAGTATCCCTTACTGGATTCCGTCATAGGAGTTTAGAATACTTCTGAGAGTAAACATATTTCCTACAAGCATGTTTTTATTTGAAGATAAGCATCTGTATTCTTATGCAATCAGTTTTTTCTTTTAAGACATCAGACATTTTTTGCAAATAAAATGTACAAAACGAGACATGGCTGAAAATCTGATTTTATTAATTCAATATGCCCTGAATTGGCGAGATACAGTCAAAGGAACAAATCCCCTGAAATGAGGAGATTGTTACAAATTGAGAAACAAAATGTTGGCAGTGTTGATGACGCTTTAAGGAGCTTCCTCTTCACTATGACCCGTATGACTTTTGACGTTCTTCTTATCTTGCTTTCTGAAGATGGTTGATTCCGATTGAAGCTTGATCCTCTCGAGGTTTACCAAGTTGTAGATGATTCAGACGAATTCAGAATGCAGTTGTTCGCTTGTTCCCTTATTTTGCATGGATCGCCCTTTCGGGTTTTCGATCCATCGGGATACCCATTTTTGCCTGAGCTGTCCAATGCGGCTTTTCAACTCGGCGGGTGTACATTTCTTTTGTTTATTTTCCCTTACTTTTGCCCGAGTCTTTTATTCTGTTTTTGACTCGCCGGGATGCCCTATTTTTGCCTGGACTTACATTCTGTTTTTATGTCCAGCGGGTCGTTTTACGCGAAGTATTTTTTAACTGCATCTGAATTCACAGGGGATGGGAAATCTTCGCCATCCATGGTGCTGAGCATCAGTGCTCCACCAGAGAAGACTTTCTTTACCACGAATGGTCCTTCATAGTTTGGAGTCCATTTGCCCCTGTGGTCTGTATGAGGAGGGAGGATTCTTTTCAGCACAAGATCTCCCACTTGGTACTCTCGGTGCCTGACTTTCTGATCGAAGGCTTTCTTCATCCTTTTCTGATATAGCTGCCCATGGCAGATTGCAGCCAATCTTTTCTCTTCGATCAGACTCAGCTGTTCGTATCGGGACCTAACCCATTCTGCTTCACTCAGTTTAACATCCATTAATAATCGTAGAGAGGGTAATTCAACTTCGACAGGTAGGACTGCTTCCATACCGTACACAAGCTGATACGGTGTTGCCCCAGTGGATGTCCTGATTGATGTGCGGTACCCATGCAAGGCAAATGGTAGCATTTCATGCCAGTCTTTGTAAGTGACTACCATCTTCTGCACAATCTTCTTGATATTCTTGTTTGCTGCCTCAACAGCGCCATTCATCTTCGGCCTATAAGGAGAAGAATTGTGGTGTTGGATCTTGAAGTCCCGGCACAGCTCAGCCATCATTTTGTTGTTTAGATTGGAACCATTATCAGTAATGATTTGCTCGGGAACTCCGTACCGACAGATGATATCTCTTTTCAGAAATCTGCCTACCACTTGTCTTGTGACGTTTGCGTATGAGGCTGCTTCAACCCACTTGGTGAAATAGTCGATGGCGACCAGGATGAATCTGTGGCCGTTTGAAGCAGTTGGCTCGATCTTGCCAATCATATCAATGCCCCACATGGCAAAGGGCCATGGTGAAGACATCACATTCAAAGGATTGGGAGGCACATGCACCTTATCTGCATAGATCTGGCATTTGTGACATTTTCTGGCGTAGGCACAACAGTCGGTACCCATTGTGATCCAGTAATAGCCTGATCTTAACAACTTCTTAGCCATGACATGCCCTCCAGCATGGGTACCAAAGGATCCCTCGTGCACTTCATGCATCAACAAGTCTGCTTCTGTCTTATCAACACATCTGAGGAGTACCATATCAAAGTTCCTTTTGTATAAAGACCCATCAGTGTTCAGAAAGAAACTACCTGCAAGCCTTCTCAAAGTCTTCTTATCATTGGAAGACGCCCCAGATGGGTACGTTTGATCCTCCAAGAAACACTTAATGTCATGGAACCAAGGCTTATCATCTTTGACCACTTCTGCTGCGAACACATATGCTGGTCTATCAAGTCTGGACACTGAAATCTGAGGTACAAAGTTAGCAGTTTGAACTTTGATCATGGATGAAATGGTAGCAAGAGCATCTGCAAACTGATTCTCATCCCGAGGGATATACTCAAGCTTGACTGTTGTGAAGAAAGTCAATAACCTCCTTGTATAATCCCTGTAAGGTATCAGATGATCCTGGTGTGTGTACCATTTGCCGTTGGTTTGATTGATTACTAGAGCTGAATCTCCGAATACGGTCAATGTCTTGATCCTGAGGTCAATGGCTTCCTCAAGACCCATAATGCAAGCTTCGTATTCAGCTTCGTTGTTAGTGCAGTTGAAAGTGAGTTTTGCCGAGAAAGGCATGTGAACTCCTTTAGGTGTAATGAGCACTGCACCAACACCACGACCATTCATGTTAACAGCCCCATCAAACATCATAGTCCATTCTTCCTCTGGGTCAGGCCCTTCAGTGTGAACAGGCTCTTCATGATCTCCTGCTTTAATAAACATGATGTCTTCATCAGGGAAGTCAAACCTCATAGGCTGGTAATCATCAATGGGTTGCTCAGCAAGATATTCAGACAATACACTGCCCTTGATGGCTTTCTGAGATGTGTATTGGATGTCATATTTTGTAAGAATCATTTGCCATCTTGCAACCCGTCCGGTAAGAGCTGGCTTCTCGAAAATGTACTTGACCGGGTCCATCTTTGAGATCAACAAAGTAGTGTGGGTCAACATATACTGTCTCAGTCGGCGAGCAGCCCACGCTAAAGCACAGCAAGTTTTCTCGAGCAGTGAATAACGCTGTTCACAGTCGGTAAACTTTTTGCTTAGGTAGTATATTGCATACTCTTTTCGACCAGACTCGTCATGCTGGCCCAGCACACACCCCATTGACTCTTCTAATACTGTCAAGTACATGATCAGAGGTCTTCCTTCCACTGGAGGCATAAGGATTGGAGGTTCTTGCAGATATTCTTTGATCTTGTCAAAAGCCTTCTGGCAGTATTCGTTCCACCTGACCGTCTGTTCTTTTCTTAACAGCTTGAACAAGGGTTCACAGGTTGCTGTGAGGTGAGATATGAACCTTGAAATGTAGTTCAATCGACCTAAGAAACCTCGAACTTCCTTCTCTGTCTTCGGTGCAGGCATCTCTTGGATGGCTTTGACTTTATCAGGGTCAACTTCAATCCCTTTCTCGCTTACAATAAATCCCAGCAGCTTACCGGACCGCACCCCGAATGTGCATTTGTTGGGGTTCAACTTCAGTTGGTACTTCCTCAGACGCTTGAACAATTTGAGCAGATTTACCAGATGGTCTTCTTCAGTAAGGGACTTGGCGATCATGTCATCCACATAACATTCGATTTCCTTATGGATCATATCATGGAATAATGTCACCATAGCCCGTTGATACGTCGCACCGGCATTCTTGAGCCCAAATGGCATTACCTTGTAGCAGAACGTGCCCCAGGGTGTGATGAAAGTTGTCTTCTCCATGTCTTCAGGTGACATCTTGATCTGATTATATCCTGAAAATCCGTCCATGAAGGAGAATACCGAGAACTGAGCCGTGTTATCCACCAATACATCAATGTGAGGTAATGGGAAGTCATCTTTCGGGCTGGCTCTGTTCAGATCCCGGTAGTCAACACACATCCTTACTTTGCCGTCTTTCTTAGGCACAGGCACTATGTTAGCAACCCACGGTGGATAGCTAGTTACAGCAAGGAACCCGGCGTCCCATTGCTTTTGTACCTCTTCCTTGATTTTCATTGCCATGTCTGGACGAGTACGGCGTAGTTTATGTTTAACTGGCGGGCATTCTTCTCTCAAAGGCAGCTTGTGCACGACAATGTCGGTGTCCAACCCTGGCATATCTTGATAAGACCAAGCAAACACGTCCACATACTCTCGAAGCAGATTAATCAGTTGTCTCTTTACTGAGTCTTGCAGGCAGGCCCCGATTTTAACTTCTTTCACGTCTTTATCCGTACCAAGATTAATCACTTCAACTTCCTCCTGGTGAGGAGTAATAACCTTTTCCTCTTGTCTTAACAACCTGGCTAGCTCTTCAGGAAGCTCATATTCTTCTTCAACCCCTTCATCTGCTTGATTGATTGGATTGTCAAAGTCATACGAAGTCATAGCCGTGCTGTTGTCGGTGCTGTCAGGAAGGCACTCTCTGCAAGGGTTCAGTTTGTTCATTTTAGTGATTGATTTTAATCTTTGTTTAAAAAAGGTGAAACGAAGTTATCATTTTGAAAACATCGCCATTTATTTTTTTGTACAAAAAGAAAAATGGAAAAACAGTGAGCGGAAAAGACTCATTTGCAAAAAGATGTCTGATATTTCATTGATTAATCTTGTTTGCACAAAAAGTACAGATGGCCCGATTACAAAATGAGTCTTGTCATCTTGGGCAAGATGCAAGACTTTGATGCATGCTATAAAATACAGGAAATAATAATTACTCTGCATGAGTAACTCTTATAATTTCCTGGGAAGACCAGTTTGAGATACTGCTCCCTGGGATCTTTGGACGAATCCAGCTTTCCAGGTTGCGTTCTTCTTCCAGCTCGTCTTCCAAATTGTTGACAGCATCAGGGGTGAGCATCCCCCCACTCACAAAGTTGGGCTCTTTCGCAGCCGCTGTTTGATCTTGTTGAGTTGGTCTGTAACCCAACCCAAATCTGTCCTCTTTCTTTTCCACCGATAGCAGTTTGCCCCAGCCCTGGGCAGTTCCTTCCTCAACAACCTTCCGGGCTTGTTGGTATGATGATATTGAAGTACCAGGTACAGCAAATGTTTCATTCACATTCAAGGCTTCGAACCCCTGGCTCATTGTTTCATGGATCTCCCCATCCATCTCAATGTATTTATAAGTAGCCAGGTGGCTGACAAAAATATCCTCTTCTCCACAGATTGTAACGATTTGACCCCCCCACTCATATTTTAACTTCTGGTGAAGGGTAGAGGTCACGGCGCCAGCGGCGTGGATCCATGGCCTACCCAACAAACAGCTGTAGGCAGGCTGAATGTCCATCACGTAGAAGGTCGTTTTAAAGGTTTGCGGGCCAATCGTTACGGGTAACTCAATCTCCCCCAGAACCGATCTCTTTGAACCATCAAAGGCTCTCACCACCAGGTTGCTGGGTCTCAACGCCAATCCATCATATTCTAGCTTCACCAGGGCCTTTTTAGGTAAAACATTGAGGGATGACCCCGTGTCTACCAGCACATGGGAAAGGACAGCACCTTTGCATTCCATGGTTATGTGCAAGGCTTTGTTATGGTTGCGGCCTTCCGTTGTCAAATCAGTATTGGTGAACCCTAGTCCGTGACTAGCATTAACATTCCCTACCACAGCTTCCAGCTGATTGACAGTGATCTCTTCAGGCACGTAAGCTGCGTGCAAGACTTTGAGGAGTGCATTCCGATGGGCTTCGGAGCATATAAGCAATGATAAGATTGAGATCTTGGAAGGCGTCTGATGAAGCTGATCCACTACTTTATAATCACTCTTTTTGATGATTCGCATGAACTCATCAACCTCTTGATCGAAGGGTGTTTTCAAAGCTTCTTTAACAGTCTGGTCTTCCTGCACAGGGCTCTTCCCTTTTGCCTTGGCAGCAGCTTCTGCTTCGGCGGTGGGTCTCTGGATTTGTGGGGCGAAGAGACGTCCGCTTCGAGTGAAGCCTCCGCCTCCTCCCACATTGTCTATTTGTGGTGCAGGGGTCGATGATTCAAGAGTGATTCTTTGTCCTTCACAGTACAGGTCAGAGCCGTAATGCCAGGGGATAGCATTACTGCTTTCATAGGGTACTGGTCCAGGCACCGTGATAGTGACTGGACTGACTGCAACTGCGGAAGGAATTGTGATAGTCTGTGGATCGTAATAAATCGTGACTGGTGCTCTGATGGGAGCAGCACCTTCTGAGTTGTAAGCAGAGTTGTTTTCAGGATCATAGAATATGGTGACAGTTGAGACATCTTCATGATTTGTTGCTGGTGTTGTAGGAGACATTGGTGGAAGAATGGATGTTGTTGTTGTAGGAGATTCAAAATGAAATGAAGCTGAAGTTGTAGTAGGAAAATTTGTTGATAACTGGTCATTTGAGATGATGGATGAAGTACTAGTTGATGAAGCCGAAGAATTGTCAGGAACAATGGTTGCTGCAGTTGTAGGAGGTTCTGAAACCGTTGCTGATGAGATTGCTGGATTTGTTGGAAATGATGTGGTGATCTGAAGCTGGCCACTCTGAATAAGGCCATCTATGCCATTCCTCAAATTATCGCACCCATTTACCGAGATATTGCAGTAAGCACAACCCAACTCACACCCCGGGAACATTTGACATTCTAGGAGTTGAGCCTTGATTTCTACCAACGGTGTCCGGATCTGACCCACACTGGTTATTAAATAAGACGGCTTGTCTTCTTCAATAGCGCTAATTCTGGGACCACCGTGATTTGGCATGGGGTTCTTATTGACATTGGGTGGTGGTGCAAAATTCAGAGCTTTAGAGTCTACCAGGTCTTGTACCTTCATGTGCAGAGCTTTGCACTTTTCTGTACTGTGGCCAGGTGCGTTTGAATGGAAGGCACATCTGGCGTTGGAATCATAATTCCTGGGTAGACTGTTGGGATCTGGAGGTGCCAACGTCCTTAGCTCAACTAGGTTGAGTTTCAGGAGTTGTGGCAGCAATGTAGCATATGGCATAGGGATCGGATCGATCACCCTATTAGCTTGAGATGGCCCCTGCTGGAATGGCCTTTGCTGGTTGTTGTTGGTGTTGCTGTTGTTGTAGTTTCTCGGAGGATACTGATTTTGTTGAGGGTACTGAGGTTGTTGTTGATAGTTTTGTTGCGGAGGTTGATAAACTGGTTGAGGATGAGCTGGAGCAGGGATGGTGACTGCTGCCACTGATCTGTGAACATATTGGGGCCTGCCCCTGTTGGTGTGAATGGCATTGGTCTCGCCAGTTCTTCTCGGGCCTGCAAAGGGTTTTCTTGTACTACTGGACGAGCTTGCTCCGTTGTCAGATATCTTACCCATTTTTAACAGGCTCTCAATTCTCTCCCCAGCTATGACAACATCTGCAAAGCTAGTGGAAGAGAAAGCGGCCAGCCTATCAATATATGTCCCTTGAAGGGTGTTCATAAACATGTCTGCCATTTCCCTTTCAAACATAGGTGGTTGAACAGCAGCAGCCAGTTGCCTCCATCTCTGGGCATATTCTCGGAAACTTTCTCTTGACGACTGTGACATTCCCATTAGGAGAGTCCTGTTGGGTGCCATGTCTAAGTTATACTGATACTGTCTGATAAAGGCCTCTGTCAGGTCCTTCCAGCATCTGATAGTTGCCCTTGTCAAGTGAGAGTACCATTCTCTTGACGCTCCAGTCAAGCTGTCTTCGAAATAGAACATCCAGAGCTTCTCATCCATAGTATAGGCCTTCAGCCTCCCCAGAAATGATTGTAAATGAGTCCGGGGGCATGAAGTCCCATTATATTTTTCAAAACAAGGAGGCTTAAACTTATGGGGAATCCTGACCCCGTCTACCAAGCCCATGTCCACGACGTCGAAACCCAGAGAGTTTTGGGACTCTAAGGACCTCAATTTCTCAGCTATCTCATCCAACCTTCTATCATAAGCTTCTTCCCCATCACCCATTACTGTAAACTGGTCCTCTTGGGGGTCTTCTTGAAGTACCCTGGCTGCAGTGGCAATCCCTTGAACATTTGCAGGAATATTGACCTCAGGGTGTAGATGTGGGCCAAACACAGGGGGGTTAACATGAGGTTGTACCCTTTCATTGTTGCTGGTCCCGGCAGTCCCTATATGTGGATCTTCTTGATTCTGCCTTTCCACCATGGCCCTCAATCTTTCTTGGCTCTGAGCCATGTTGTTCATTACTTCCATAAACTGAGCTATCTGTGTTCTCATTTCCAATCTTTCGTTTGCCATTTGAGTCCTGACCTCTGCAAGGTCCTGCTGTACCTGATCCATTTGAATGCCCGGAAGGTTGCTACGGGTCGGATAACGGTGCGGACGGTTGAGGGGAAATACCCGGCGCCTAGCAATAGTTCCTGAACATCACAACAGAGTTAGTGGCAATAAAACAAAAACCTACAAAACAAACAAAGGGTTAGCATGCAATACATTTATGCTTATTTGTTCTCAAGGTATCCGGCTTGGCATTCAGTTTTGACCCTTCCAGACCCTTGAAGATGCTGCTGATGTTGCTTTTGAAGTGAAACCCGGATGGAACAAACCAATACATATATTACAAAAATCAAAAGGTACACAGTTTGTTTACAAATACAAGCCCTCTGAGGGGTCAAAATACATTACAGGAAAATAAAAATACATGGAATGAAAGCAACAACAAACAAATGGTCAAACACCAAGACCAAACTCATCCTCACGAACTTCCTGGAGAAGTGCTTCGGTCACAGGATCAGCCGGACGCTCCGTGAGATTCCTGATGAGGAGATTCCGGGTTGTAACAGCTGCTGTTAGCTTCTTGAGTTGACTTTGGTCCTTTGACCTCTTCACTCCTGCTTTGGTCTTCAGCTCTGATATCTCTCTCTGGGCTGCTGCCAGGGCTTCTTGCTGTTCTTTTGCACTAGCTTCCAGTTGCTCCATCTTGTCTTGAACTCTCTTGTCCTCTAGAGTACGAGCCTCGGTGATCCTGACCCACCGGGCCTGACTCTCCTTCAGATACAAGTCTGTCCTTGCTCTCTGGAACTGGGCTTCTTTGCAAGCATTCTTCAGAATTTGTTCTCCAGCTTTAGACTTTTTGATATAATCCCCAGACTTCTCAATCTTAACCAGATGCTCCACTCTCAACTTCTCTAACCTCTCAATCTCCATCATACCCTCACTCCTCTCCCGGAGGGTCTTCTGCAAAGCTTGAGTTAACTTCTCATTTCTTTCTTTCAAACTCTCAAACTCCTCCAAACTGACAGTGGCAGGTGGTGCTGAAGATGATTCAGGCATATCTTCTATGGTGAAGGGCATTCCAGAGAATTGAGCCCTGGCACGGGACCATTCATAATATTGTGCTGATGCCACATTGTTGCACTTCCCTAAAATGGTTATTCCCTTGGTTTGAACATTATCCCAAGCCCAAGCAGCCTGCCTAACAACAGCCAGATTAATCTTGTTCTCACAATAGAGAGTCTCAACCAAGTCCTGTGCCTTAGGAGTATGGACCAGTGCATAGCCCAGTTGCCTTCTGAACAGCAGAGGGTTGTAATTAATGCTACCCTTAACTCCTATTAAAGGCACATTGGGAAAATGCCCACAGCTGGTGATGATATCCCTGCCCTTGGTGCTTTGAGTGCACCATCTGATATCTGCTGAAGTTAGAGCAGTGAGTCTCTTAGCCCAGTTGCTTTGCTGATGAGGATTCAAAAATGCATCGGTCCTGGGTAGATGCCTGAGAAGCCAAGTATGGAGCAATGGAGCACAACACCTCACTAATCTTCCCCTCTGCTTTTCATTCCTCTGATGCACTGAATAGTAGAGATCCCCCAATAAAGTGGGCACTGGGTTCTTCAAGATGAACAGATGGATTGCATTTTTGCTAATGAATCGAGGCTCATCTGCAAACAATACAATTCCATATATGCTCAAGGCCAACAAAGCACAGACAGCTTTCCACTTTCCTAGAGAAGCTTTCAGGGTAGCTTGAGAGATCAAGAAATCCAGATGGAAACCAGGGATTCCAGCTTTAGAAGTCATATGCTGCTCAACCAGGACAGGTTCCAGATGCAAAGCCTTGGCTACTTCTCCATTACCAGGAAAGACCATCTCAGGGTTGAAAGGGATTCCAGCCCTGATAGGCATACCAACTAATGAGGAGTACTCTTCCAATAAAGGGCCCAACTGAAAGTCTTGAAAAGTGAAACATCTTAGTGGGGGATCATAAAACTGAATGCAAGTGTGGATCAGGCTTCTTTGTGATGGGTCCAGATCCATAACCATATCAAGTATATCTCCATAATGTTCCTTGAACAATGGTATGTGGTCTGGAGTGATCAGGGTCTGAATCCTCCTGATGTCAGATAGCTCTGGCTGGAAGAAGTGATAGGTGATGTTGCTCTTTTTAGGAGCCATGATGCTGACAGGTGCTGATGATAACACTGAAGAAAGGGCCACTGATTGGCTGGTGCAGATAACTGAAGCAGATGCTGATGAAGATGGGTCAATACTGAAGATGGGGTCAAAACCAGAACCAAATGAAGATGGATACCCTGAAACACAAATAAGCAAATGTCAATATGATGCAATGAGTATGTATGCACATGATATGCAAGGGTTTGTGACTGAGCTGGATCTGATCAAGCGCTCTGATATAGGTCCAAGTATGTTCAAGAATTCCAGATGGAGGTCTATAGGTCCAGTAACCAAGGTGGGGGGCTCAAATAAAGAGCCACAAGTCTAGAGTTTTAGAATCACAAGAACTGTCCCAAAGTGGAGTATTCTTAAACAAACAAAGTAACAGGGTATTCTGAGGTCAAGGTACCTGCAAACCTGTAAACAGCCCAACCCCTTCACAGGTGGTGTTCTAAAACAAGGATCCTCAGACTTGGATCAGTTATGAGAAGTGTAAACACTTCTAACCCGGAGGTACAGTGTTTACAATAACCATAAAAGTTCCTCCTCTAATTCACCCCAGTTTCTGAAGGTCAATACTAAAAGGTCATCCAGACATAGCAGGCTTCCCAGATTGCCCTAGTATTGCAGGAAATCTGCAACACAGAGTTCTCAAGAAGAAACCCATATCTGAACCGTGTTTCATATTCCCGCACCAGACCGAAATGGAATGGGAAAGAATATGATTCACTATAGCCTATGTGTCACTCAGGTCCCAGGTATAGGACCTTAACTCTCAATAGAACCCCACCCACCAAGACAAAAAAACCAGATCCAGCCAGCAGCATGACAGTATGATATATGAAAAGCAGTAAAGAAAGCAAGTAAACAAACTGTACATAAAGCAGTAAATAAACAAACACACAAGCACAGATAACACCCCAGTAAACACAAATCAATCAAGCGCTAGGAGGAACCTACAAAAAGAACCAGAATCCCTGGTTGCAATATAAGTGTCCCCAGCAGAGTCGCCAAGCTGTCGCTCCCGATAAGTGGGACTGGCCCAGATAAAGGTACAGACGCGAACGGTCGGCGAAAGGGACAATGAGAACACACAGCCGTGAACTCACTGGAGATGAATAGAGTCGCCAGCTAGGCATTTTTATCCCGGAGGAAAGGTAATGCTGCATAGACCTAGAAAGACATGGATAAGACGGTTGCGAACCAGAGAGACTGAGAAAGGGGGTTGGTTACAACCTGGGAAGGTATTAGCACCCAGATTGTCTGCCGTACTCGACGGGATCCACGCTTAAAAGATTTGTGTTTTAAAGGGGTAGTGTCAGTGCTATTTGTGTATCAAAGCTGGAAAGATGTACAGGTGTCAGTGCAAAAGAAGTGTGAAGTGTACTATATATACAGTGTCAGTGTAAGAACAGGAGTGAAATGCTCAAGATCATGAGGCTAAAAGAATATGGCTGGAAAGAGGGGGAAATATACAGAGACTTTTGTTCGATAACTGTTAAGTTATGCCTACGTATCCTCTCGTGCAATGAGGAAGTCAGAACACCGTAGTTCGACCCAAAGAGACTGAAAGATGAATTGACAGGTGAACTGCTTACTTGTCTATGCTCAAGTGTATGACCTGTCTGGCTCAGGTGCAAACTGTCTTGCATTAGACGGAAGAAGCGAGCTCTCGCTTGTGAGTGAATGAGATGAGAAAAGAATCCCGAAGGAGACGATTATTGTTTATTTTTTGTGTTTTCAGTCTTTTATCGTTTTTGGATTTTTGTCATAAATTAATGAGCTTAAGTCTAAACCAATGGATTTAGTAAACTCATCACATCTTCCCTCTGTTTAGGGGTAATGAGAATACCTTAAGTGTGAAGTCAGATTCTCACACTTAATCACCTTAGGTGTAGAATTAAGATCATTAACCTACTTGTGATTATTTAGATGTTTTTGTTGTTTTTGTTTAGTGTTGAGTAATGAGGTTAAGCCATAATCAGGGATTTAAACAAACTCATTACACCATCCTAATAGAAGGATAATAGATGGGAGTGTTTAAGCTGGGGAAAGCTCCTCAACTTAATCCATGATTAGGGATTAAACTCATGACAAAACAAACCTTTATTAAGTGGATTTTATTTAATGATATGATGATGAAGTGAGTTTTATGGTTTGTAAGACAACTTGAGAGGGACTTGTCCATTAACACTAGGGTTAGTCCTTCTTAACCAATTAAGGAAGAATTAGAACCCTAATGCAAGGCCCAAGTTACAAGTGTGGTGTCTTGATGATTATTAAGTGAATTGATTAAGAGATTTAAACACATTAAGGGTTTAACACTTAGGATTAAAGTTATACACTCCATCCTAAGAGAAGGATGCAGGCATAAGCTTAATCACAAAGCCTTAAAGCCTTTAGGGTTTAGTCCCTGATTATGAGGTGAGAAGAGAAGACTCAAAAGAGACTCAAAGGTAAAACTAAGAGGGGAGACTAATCAAAACCCTAATCATTGTCATGCTTGGTTGTTCCTAAGGTTTGTGAGGTTTATAAGAACAATCTTCAATGGAACCACCAGGAAGCAGATGAAAGGATCAAGAGAAGCAAAGCAACTTGCTTCATTCAAGAAGTCAAGTCACTTGAAGAGAGAAAGTGGGAAGAAGAAGAATGAGCAAGCTCAAACTCAAACACAAATAGAAATGCAGCATGGATGCAAGAGAGATGAAAAGAAAAGTTATGAGAAGTGAAGGCAAATTCACTTCTCAAATTCACTTACCACCTGAAATGTTAGAAAAGAAATGCAATGCAATGCAAAATGAGATGAAATGGTATGATGGAAAACCAAACCAGAAGCACATACATGATGTTAATGATGCTATGAGATGCTACAAACCAACAACAACACATGTGGATGATCATACAAGTTCATGGATGCAAATGAAGAAAGTTAAGAACCAAGAACATACATGAAAAGTTATGAGATGCATATGGCATACAACATGACAAATGCAAAGTGCAATGATCAAACATGTTTTCTATATGTCTTGTGATGTCAAATGAATCACATGGAAGCATGGAATGTCATGGCAAGTCATGTTATGCAAGAGAATGCAAGATGGATGCATATGGAAGCCCAAATTAGGGTTTATGAACCAAACATCAAACAAAAACCAAAAACAGAAGCAAACCCTAAGATAAAAAATGGAAAATGCCACACAAAGGACCCCTAATCTTATACTAAACCAATGCCCAAAGGATAAGTCTCAACTCTTAACCAATCTCAAGTTATGATTTTTACAAGTTATTAGGGTTTTTAGGGTTTCCAAACAAAAGAAATGCCAAACAAATTGGAAATGAAAGATCAAATCATGGCCTTTTTATCTCAAAAACTACATGCTAGACATAATGCAATGCAAGAAGAATCAATGTCCAACTCCTCATGAATAGGCAGAAATGATTTTTTGAACTTAGGATCAAAATAATGCACAAAAATGATTTTAATTCAAAGAAAAATTCTCAAAATGCATCAAGATCCAAAAAGAAATTTGGTTTGAAGGTTGGACGATGTTTCTAAATGTCTTAGAACATTTCATGAATTTTTTGGTGATTTTTAAATACCTAAAAGTATTTTTAATAAATTAATTTTCATTAATCAATTAAAAATAATCTTTTAAATATTTAAAAATACTTTTTAAATGCAAAAATGAAAATAAAAATATTTTTTGTGTTTGAAAAATTAATGAAACTCAGGATAAAAAATTTCATAATTTTTAAACAAGTTTTACTATTTTAAATAAATTAGGCAAATTAAATGAAAGAAAAAGAAATAAAAATGAATTTTAAATGAAGTCAACAGAAAGAGTGGCTGAGATTGAGTCTGGATTTGAAATGTTTGACCGCGCGCGCTATCCAAGGGCTATGGTTGCTTCTGACTAAATTAGTTTAATTATAATTAATTAAATCTAATTAAGTGGATTAGGGCTAATTGGGAGGATCCAGGCCACACATGCGCGCGGGTAGTCAACGAGTCAAAGCAATCGCACGCTCCAGATTCAAACTCACTTAATGACTGGGATTATGCCCTAATTATTTTCAGGTGGCCGGAGAAGACCTCCGGTCGTCTTCTCCGGTGGGAAGCCCACCTGAAAATCTCCAAACTCTCTCAAAACGTAACAAAAATGAAAACCAAAAGCATGGAAATGATTCCCACTCACTCACGAATCAAAACCCCCAATCAAAACAAATTTATTCTTCCCCAAACTCATGAATCGAACAAAACAAATTTTTAGGTCACAGAGTTTCAGAGATCAATTAAATTCTCATTTCATCACCATTTCCAAAACTAAAAACATCAGGATACTCATTGAAGCATGGAGAACAAGTTTAGAACATAAAAAATGATTTCTGGAAAAATATTTCTTGAGCTACCTGAGATTCGAAGCTTTCACTCCAGCAACTTTCAGGCCTCCACTCCTTGCGAAATCCACTCCACTTGACCCCCTGGTGATGCTTGAATGCTTTGGAGAAGTTTATGCTGGCTAGATGAAGAGTTTGAACAGCTTCTGCTCAAGCTCAGTTGGAAATGGCAATGGTGATTCAGGCAGTTTCAGGCCAAGGTGGGTGGTTCTTTGTGATCAGGGTGATGTTTTAAGAAGGTTTGTGGAGTTTGTTTGGATGTTTGTGAGCTGTGGAAGGTGTTTCGAAGGAAGCTGCAGCTTGGGGTGAAAATGGTGAAGTGATGTTATGGCTTGTTTCAGGCCTGGTTCTTTGTTGGTTTAGGCTTAATGTGGCCAGGTGAGGATGATGGTGAGACTTGCTTTTGTGTTTGTGAGCTGGGCAGAGAGTTTCGAAGAGTTTTGCTTGATGGAGTGTTTTTGTGTATGTGATGCCCTGGTCTGTTTCAGCTTGGCCTCTTGATATGTTTTGCTTGCTAGAGGATAGTATAAACAATTCCAAGTGGCCAGAGGATGTGACATGGCCTGCTGTGATTGGGATGTTTACTTTTGCAAAAAGTCCACTTTGTTGTAAGAGAGGTATGGCTTGAGTTCTAGCTTGGTACAATGGCTAGGGCTGGCGCAGCATGGTGTGTATGTGATGCTAGGAAGGTTCAGCAACCAATGCAGCAAGTTGGTGAGGTGTTATCATGAGTTTTGCAAGTTGTTTCAACTTTGGTTCACATGTGATTTCCTTGTCCAACAAGCCATAAACCATGAGAAACTTGGTTCAAATCTGATTTTTGGGTCACATAGAATGTTTGTGTAATGGTTTGATGACAATTAGAAGTTACAATTTGCCTTGGTTCATGATTTTGCAAATTTCTCATTTGAGGCATATCTTGAAAATAAGTGATTTTTGGCAACTTTGTCACACCATAACTTTTGATCCAAGATGAATTAGGTCATGTTCTTGTACTTTTTGAAAAGGGAAAAATGTATTCTACAACTTTCATGACCAAAGTTTTTCCATTTGAAGCATTTTTGGATCAAAAAGCAAGGCTTGAAAAGTGACCTAAATGACATATTCTTGAAAAGTCAACTATGCCCAAAAAAAAGTCAACTTTGCAAAACTTCAAATTCTTGAATTTTGTGAACTTCAACCTTCTTCCATGATCAAATAAAGATCATATACACTCAAAATGATGAAGATCACCCCTTGGTTGGGTCATTGGGGGCCTCAGATGCCCTGATTTTGCACTGACTTGTCCAGAAAGTCAACCCTTGATCAGATGACTTCCCCATGGAATTTCTTCATGAAAATTGATATGCATACTCCCTATACCATATAGAGACCAATGGAAACAAGAATGACCCAAAAATTTGGAGTTATGGCCTTTGAAACCAAAACCCTAATTCTAGGTCAACTGTGCAGTTAAACCTGGCTCTGCCTCCACACCAATCCCAGTTCTTGTGATTCTTTTGCAATCTTGACTTTGAGAGGATATAATATGATACTAGAACACACATGAATCCCTTTGAAATGATTGGTGGCCTTTGGAGTGGCTCAAGAAGCCCTTGGATTGCTCAGATCACAAACCCTAGGTGCAGATGACTTTGAATCTATGCAGTGAATCAAAAATGAGATATGAGATGATATGATTGTATTTATGCATATGAAATGACCACAAGCCATGGTGTGAATGGGTGAGGGCAAATTTGGGGTGTTTACAGTCCCCTTGATGACAAATAGTTATTTGGCCTGTGTGTCGTTATTATCTTGGCCTACGCACCACTTTTTGATGAATTTTTTGTATGGGGCTTAGTCCTATTTCTTTGTATTTTATGACAATGTTCGACCATGTGGTCGGTATTATAATGTTATTTTCTACTTTATTCGTGCATTATTACTTAGCTCGTATGTATGCTTTTATAATTTCCAACTTTTTTAAGAATTGGGTGAATGCTCGACGTGATAATATTAAACTCGATAGTGTATAAAACTTGACGAGGGGTGAGATCTATTCTCACTAGAGGGTTCGAGGACGCGGTCGTGTCCTTTTTTCCCTAAGGCTTAGACCTTTCCCATCGCGAGATAGGGGTCTGCCACGCTGGTATGACAACGACATAGTTCATTTGAGGTATCCCCGTTGGGCGAATCAGTTGGCTGAATAATGGGCAAATGGTTGCACACGTTTATGTTGAGGGTGTTGCTCCCTGGATTTCCATCCTGGTAGAAATGCGAAAGTGGCGTAGAGAAGGAATAGTCGCCAACCAGGCATTTTTATCCTGAATGAAGGGTAATGTTGCACAAACCCGGAAAGAAGGAGAAAGTGAGGTCTTGCGAACCAAAGAGACTGAGTTCGGGAGTCAGTTACGAATTGGGAAGGTATTAGCACCCCAGATCGTTCGTCGTATCCGACGTGATCCATGCTTGCTAGAAAATGTTTCAAAGGGGTAAGAAAAAAAACTGCTGCGAAACTTAGACTGGAACTGGATAGAAGAAAAGAAAAGTAAGGGTGAAAATGTAGGGAAAATAAAAGAGTGCTCAAATGGGCCCTACCCCACTTCCTACGTACCTCATCGGGAAATGAGGATTAGAGACGACATAGTTCCCATATATCAATGCTCAGGTGGCGCAGGCTCACCTGGAATGAGTGTGTTTACCGTCTTGCAAGAGACAAGTCGAAGCAAGTCCTTTCGTTTAGAATGAGTGAGATTAGAAAAGAATTCCCGAAGGAAAGACGATTATTGTTTGTTCAATGTTTTTTAGAGGCTTTTTTTTCTAAGTTTTGCACATGAAAGTGTATTCAAGTCATAATCCTTAGAGCTCCAAGTAAGGAGAAAATCCCTAAGACTTGGTTCCAAATATTAGGGCTCAAGTACACTACCATATTGGCTTTTATTAAGTCTTTTGCCTTTTGAGGTGAATAAGTGCTTGTTAGGTTTTTCTTTGTGAAAATGACTTCATGATTAGACTTGTACATCATTCTAGAAAAGTTTACATTACCCCCAAGATGGGATAAATGTAAATGCCCCATGACATAAGTCCATTCACACAAAGTCACTTCAATCATTATTGTGTGTTTTTTAGCTTTTGTTTGAAGATGAGAGAGAGAAGCAAAAGGGAACCAAAGGTAAACGTCTAAAGGGGGACTAACAATCTTAAGAGTTATCATACATGGGTAAACCTAGGTTAGTAAGGTTTAAACTCTATCCTAATGAAAAAGAAGGAGAAAAGAAAGGAATGAAAAAGAAGAGAAAGAGAAGAAAGAGTTAAAAGATAACTTACTTCTCAAAAGAAGTTAAGTTGTTTCTAAGCGGGAGATGATGAAGTTATACAAGTAAAGCACTAGGTGCTAAGGCAAACATATGTTTGAAATGTAAAAGAGAAAGGTGAAGTTGGAATGTGGAAGCTCACCCACATTCCACTCACTTACCATTAGCCCCTACATGGTTAGTTAAAATAAGAAGACCAACATAAACAACACCTATTATAGCGCTTCAGCACTTGCATATGCAAACAAACACAAACAACCTATAACAACCCAGATTCAACATCAAAACAGACATTAAAAGTCCAAAACAGAACAACTACCTGCATACATTTTACAATCCTAATGCACCAAGATAGTAATGAAAGGTGAGACAAATTTGAATGCGAAAATGAAAACATCATAAGGACAATGAAACACTCCATGTATTATGCACCAATTGCATACCAAGAATGCATCATAATCATACAATAATGAGCAAGAATGAACATCAACCAAACAACATGAATATGCATCAAACAATTTCAAATGCACCATATAATTAAAAATGAACACGCAAGCTTAGATGTACTTATAACCATGAGGCAACCAAGAACATAGGTCAATGCAAACATCTCAACACATGTCAATAATGCAACAAGAATGCAATCCAACAACATGGAATCATGTATCACTTTTGATCTATTATTCACAATCACGGAACTTGGAGATTATGTGTGTGAATTATGAAAACATGAGACACAATGCACATACAATGCACATCAATAGATTGAGAAATTATTAGTATGCAAACCTGCCTACGCAAACACACAATCATCATACTCAATGCTTCAAGGATGCAAAACATCAATTATGTCAAGTATCGGGAATGCACAAACTCACGCGTCGAAAGAATGCAAACATGCACCAAGAAGCATGCAAACAGCTCTAAACAATTATCTAAAATGATATCACAATGATCCATGATGATTAAGGATGGTACGATACACAAACAACCCTAAAAAAGCACAAAAAACTCAAATTGCATCAGTGTTAACCAGTTAACCAAAGCGTTAACCGGTTAACGAGCCCGGAACCTGCATAATCTGTCAAAATCACAACGTGTTAATCTATTAACCAAAGTGTTAACCAATTAACACTGAACAAATAGCAACAAAAACTGCAGAAAAAACACTTCCAGCAACAACTTATTTTCATAATCTCCAGAGGTTCTATCAATCAAATGTGCACGAAAATTACACCAAATTCGGCATAAATCAAACACACATTGGATCCACAAGAATCAACATATAATCCAATTTACAAATCGATCAATCAACAGAATCACAATATAGATCTACATCATGAACGTGCAAATAAGCTAAAAACAGAAGTAGATATGAAATTAACCAACCTACAAAGCTGAGATTTGCTTTGGTGAGTGTTGATCAAGCTGGAACTAATGAATCAAGAGGAGAACTTCAATGATCTAATTCTCTTCTTCACACAAAAATGAAAAATAAATGCAAGTTGATGAACTTAATGCAAAAACTCAATCCAAAAGCACTTCCAAGCACCAATTCAGATCCAAACCAGTACAAAGAACCAGAAATAGATGTGTAGAAAACCAATGGATGAAGGTTTAGTTCCAATATCAACAAACTTCAATGTGAAATTTTATAATCTTTGAAGGAAATGGAACTTTGAGTGTAAGGGTTTGAAAAGAGTTGAGAGAAATGTGTGAGAGAACTCAGAAAATTCAGAGGGAAAATGAAAATTATGAGAGTGTGTGTTGAGGTTTGGAAAGAAATGGCATAAATACCACTTAGGTTTGGGGCCCAAAATGTAGTTTGGAGCTAGGATTGGAACTTGCTTAGAAAGGTGATTAGGAATAAGCTTTGGGATTAGGCATGGTAATCATTCTAGATCCTTCTCCATAATTCCACAATTAAATGAAAAATCAAATAATGGAAAAATGAGCCAAAACCAACATGCTGAAATTCTGCAGAAAATTTAAAATTCGCAGGCGTTAACCGGTTAACGGATGTGTTAACCGGTTAGTGGATGTGTTAACCGGTTAACACAAGCCAATTTTGAATTTTTCCCTCCTTTTGGTGGGAAACCTCAAAATTGCATTTGTGCCATTCGTTCTGAGCTTGTTTTGCCTCTGGAACCTGATGATTGACAATACCATCTGAATACACCTGATCACATGCCTTATGCTGGATGATTAATGCTTTCTTTTATTTATTTTTCATTATTATTATTTTATATTTTTACTATGAATTCAAATGTATGTTGAATGCCATGAAAATGAGAGGGAAACTTTTGGGGTGTTACAGCTGCCCCTATTCAATCATGTATTAATCTGAAAAGGATGAGAGCAACAATTATTAGACGTTCGAGATAAGATATGATTGAATAACAAAACAACCAGAAAATTTTCACTCTGATGAAGAAGAAGAAAAGGGATATAAACCCAACCAAAGAAATATTCTTGGAGAAACTCTGAGACTGTGAACAGTAACCCATGATCACAACGGAGAACCTGTCTTTTGAATGACGCCGAAAGACTACTGGCTTGAGCAAGGTAAACGATTCACTGAGTCTAAATCTTTTGTCTGAGGTACGCTGATGGGGAATACGATTCACTAAAACTGAATCTTGCATCTGAAGCACACTGAAAAGAGATACGATTCACTGAGACTGAATCTTGCGTCTGAGGTACATTGAAAAGAGATACGATTCACTAAGGCTGAATCTTGCATCTGAGGCACGTTGAAAAGAGATACGATTCACTGAAACTGAATCTTGCATCTGAGGCACGCTGAAAAGAGATATGATTCATTGATATTGAATCTTGCATCTGAGGCACACTGAAAAGAGATACGATTCACTGAGACTGAATCTTGCGTCTGAGGCACGCGGAAAAGAGATACGATTCACTGAGACTGAATCTTGCATCTGAGGCACGCTGAAAAGAGATACGATTCACTGAGACTAAATCTTGCGTCTGAGGCATGCTGAAAAGGTGCATTTTAGTCTATGGGATAAACATGCATAGGACCTTGCATCTGAAAATGCATTAGGAGATCCTCTTCAAAAATCCTATGCATTGGATAATTGGTGAAAATACAATGTCAGAACCATGCATCTGAAAATGCGCTGTAAGATTCCTTTCATGTATTCTGTGACAGAATAAGTGATAACACTGCAACGATTAGAACCCTGCGTCTAAAGTACGCATTAGAAGATTCTCTTCACATGATCAAAATTGAGTTATGTGGTAAACTATACGCCTGAACCCCGCGTCTAAAGAACACACTAGAAGATTCCTCGTACCACTTTGACGATAAATCCCACCGTCAGGACTCTGCGTCTAAAACCGCACTGTAAGACCCTCTTCACTTACCCTAAGCTGAGTGACAGGGAGACAATATGTTGATTAGAAAACTGCATCTATGGAACGCGCTGGAAGATTCCTTCTCCAAGAAAGTATTGCCTAGAATCTCGCGTCTAAGGAATACACTGGAAGATTCTCATGCGATAAGCATACATTGTCATAACCCTGCATCTAGAAATGCGCTGTAAGATTCTGTCGGATAAGCGACACCAATGTGCTGACTTAGAACCATGCGTTTGAAATACGCGCTGGAAGATTCTTTCCAAGGAAAAGAAGTATTATCTACCCAATAGATGAGTAATCTAAGATTAGTCCATTGACACTGGACAAAGCGATCAATCCATTACGACTTGATTTGAGAGAAGAGTAATGACTCTGCAGAGGAGGATTCTATTTGTAACTCTGTTGGGGATGAGAACGTCCTGACTAACATTCTACTGAGGAATGAAACCAAAATACCCTGACAAGACTTGACTCTGGTTGAGGATGAATGATCGCTAAATCGATATTGAAGTCCTTAAAAGAATGACATTCTGTTGAATGAGAGATACGAACAACTATCTGCATTACTTGTCACACTAGCCCAAAAATAATTTGGCGACTTCACTGGGGAATATTTCAATGATGGGAGTGAATCCCAATCATGAAACTCTATGGGGAAATGACGATCTTCCGACTCGGTTGGGGAGGCTTAGTCAAATACTCTTGTTGGGGAGAGAATTCTGACCATTTTGATTTTGTGGAGAAACAAGACCTTCAGCTGCATGCTGGGAATGTTTCATTGTGGAATGATGACTCCGCTTTAGAACGAGAACAGTTCAACTGATATTGAAGTTCTGCTGGGGATACCACCCTACTCTGACTCAGCTGGGGAATATTTCAAACTTTAGACTCTGCTGAGGATGATGATGTAAGGATCACCCTTTTTGCTGGAGATAGGAGTCGTAAGGCGTCTCTCGCTAGGGAGAAGAGATAGAAAGCACCTCTTGATAAGAATACTTCATGCTTGGGGAATACCACCCTTCAAGATTTTGCTTTGAGAAACATATGACGTGGATTAAAATCTGTAGAGACTCTGATTAGGGAAGAAATCTTCACTATGCTTTGTGTTGAAAACAATTTTATTCTTTCAAACCTATGGACTGATCGACTGTAAGAAAATCATCTCAAAAGGATTTTACAAAAGACTTGGCATCCCAAAATACCCCTGTATCTTCAAACTCTTAGAGAGATTCGTCGAATCTCTAAATAACTGCCCCATACTGCATGGTCTATGCAAGAATTCGTCTCACGAGGATTCCTGAAAATACTCATATCACTATGAGATATTATGACCCAGTATTCTGAATCCTGGATAGGTCTATCAATTGTCAAGAGGGAAGAATTTCCCATACTCTTGAAGAAACTTCAGTCTTTTTTTTTAGCTCAGCATGAGACTGTTACATGTAAGCAAAAGGATATGCACACATGCCTCACGCAGAAATGAACCAAGTATGGTTGGGCATTGGTTAGGCGTAGGGCCAGGATGATAAGATTTATTTTTCCATTTTTGATGGGCTCACTAGGTATCAACTCAAGGGTTGAAGAAGTGAAGGCTATGATATCAATTCAAGGGTCATAAGAAACTGAAATATCGACTCAAGGATCGAGGAAACAAAGTAACAACATTGACATAAGGGTCGGAGAATAAAGCGACAACATCGACTCAAGGGTCGAGGAAATAAGGCAACAACATTGACTCAAGGGTCGAGGAAACGACAATATCGACTCAATGGTCAAAGAAACTAAAATATCGACTCAAGGGTCGAAGCAAATCATAATATCGACTCAAGGGTCAAATAAAGCCATAATGTCGACTCAAGTGTCGAATAAAGCCACAATGTTGACACACGGGTCAAGGAAACGAAATGACAACGACTCAAGGGTCGAGAAAACAAAGGAAATGACATAGACTCAAGGGACAAGGCAATGAAAGCAATGATATCGAATCAAAGGTCGAGAAACAAGGGTGATGGTATCGACTCAAGGGCCGATAAATAGAAGTGATGATATCGACTCGAGGGCCGAAGAAAACTCCGATATCGACTCAAGGGCCAAAGAAAACCAAAGCGAAGATTGCCACACTCAACTTGAAGTGCGAGGTTGGACACATATAGACGCCAATGATCCTGGTTGAAGAGATGCCACCAGAGATTGTGCTTTAACCGTGAAGCTGCCAATAACTACTAGATTTTAGACATGTAGGATGATCATATGAAGAAACCATAATGACTGAGGAGAAATTCTCTGATCAGGGAAACACGTTTCCCGTACCCTATTGGGATCAATCACCAGATGTTCATTCTAAGAACTGCCTTGCATATTGTAAGATCTATCAAACAAAATTGTCTCAAGAGGATTTTACAAAAAACATGGCATCTGAAATGCTTCAGTGTCTTCAAACTCTTGCAGATCTCGAAGTAATTGCCCCAGTCTGGCTAAAATTTGAAGAGATTGATCAACGTCTACCTCAGATTGGCTACCTCTGAAGAGATTGCTCGACATGATTGCCCCGAATTGGCTACACCTTAGCACAATTTGTTGGGAAAGTCCATACTCAATGGATTTTCTTGGAAAAGTGCACCTTGGCATGATTGTCCTTCAGAATTTTCAGACTTCTCAACTTAGCAAGATTAAGCTTCTGGAATGAGGTTCCATATGTGAACTTCTTTGATTCCAAACAAATGTATGCAAGCAAAAAATGTTTTATTCTGAGAATGAAAATTCTAATGCAACACACATGTTAATCTTGATGTTTTTACTAAAAAGATGTCACAAACCTTTGTGAGAGAATCACTGGTTAAGATACGACATTGATTTTTTATGAAAGCATGTATATGCTATACCCCCAAAGATCTTTTAGCACAACTCATAGGAGTTAGGAATGGTATCTCGTGGTAGTATGCTCTCAAAATAACTCAGTTTCAGTTAGGACTTCTAAGGGTTGTATCGTGGTCTAGTTCACGGTTATATAAACAAAGGATATAGGCTCAAATTTTTTTTATACCCACCCCTTATTCGTGATGTTCTTCAGTCATACGTTCAACTAATTTTCACAATCGTTCACCTTTCACAAGAGTTTTTTTGTGTTAGTTGAGGAACCAATGACACTAACGGTTCAAGCACTAATCAGGTTGTCATTTAGAGTCAGTCACCCCTTTTTTGTCTTCTTTGTCTGTATTACACGACTTGTTTTTGCTTAAGGATCTTTCTTGTGTAATCCTTTTCCATTTTCTGTCTTTCATTCTTTTTTTGTTTATCCCTAAATTTTGCTTGGACTGATTCTTTTGAATGTTTTGCAATTGGAGTCCAGCGGGATGCCCTAATTTTTGCCTAAGTTGCTTGTTTTCAAGTTTCGACTTAGCGGGCTTTTTCATTTGTTTTTTTCGATCCCTTTTTTTTAACAAATCGTGTGACACAGTTTGTCTTGATCGCTTTGTGAGGGTTGTGACTGCCTTATTATTTGGTCGATGAAGGATAACCATTGTGGCTTCCCATCTCTGGACCTCTTGATTAGTATAACCATTGTGGTTTTTGGTCTTTGGACCTCTTGATTGATACAATGAAATGTAATGGGTCCTCAGATACACTTCTTTATGAAAGTCTGAATGCTCGGTCTGACTAGCTGATACCTACCCTGCCCCTGGGTTACATATAAGGGTTTTTTTCCCGTGCAAAAAGAAACACCTACTTCAAGGCTCAAAGGGGTTAGCAAGGGTTTGTCTCCCTTATATCTCTAGTGTTTGGGATTTGAAACAATGCATGTACATCGTCAACAGGGTCTTTTCCAAGAGCATACAATTAGATATTTTTATGTTTTTGTTTCATCATCCTCCCTCATAGAGTTTAAGCATAATAGTTGGTATTGCAATACACATACACACAATTATGAGTGGATACAAATGAATTACTTCAAGAAAAACATGCGCATCATTATGATTAACATTCAAAAAACAAATAAGTTTCATGCATACATACAAATGTTTAGAAAAATAATAGAAACTAAAACTGAAAGTGTAGTTAAAGAAACTGAACATTGCCATCATTGAGGAGACCTGACTCCGTCTAGACTTATTATTTCCGAAGATGTCTTTGCAAACTGGGAGGTTAATCTGAAGATTTAGTTTAAATTCAAACCATCGGGTGTAATGACTCTTGCATCAATCAAACCTTGCACCTCATGTTCGAACTCTATACAATTGTCAATCGTATGTCCAAATGTTCCTGAGTGGAATTCACACCGAACAGTCATGTCATAGTCGAGAGGAAAAGGATATGGCACTAGCATAACATGACTTAGCTTAATCAAGGAGCCTAAGAGAAGGCGAGCAAGTAGTTGACTTCGAGGAACTGGAACCTGAGCAAGCACTCTCTTAGATATCTTAGCCCCTCATCTCTGTTGTTGACGATTCTGTAGATGATGTTGATTAGAGCAATCAAACTGCCCATGTACCTTCCTTCCTGTATTGGGCGCCGATTGTTAACGTGAGGCCCTGGAAACCTCAAAATGAGGAGTATACCCATGACTTGGGGTAAATCCTGGAGAAAGGGAAGCGTTACTACCTTCTTTGGCAGACCCTAAAGCAAAATTACCAATTACCTTCACACCAGTTGGTCCAAACTCGATTACCCCAGAGTCAATTAAGTCAAGCACCCTATGCTGGAAGGATTTGCACCCTTCAATATCGTGACCTAGTTCCCCTGAATGAAAATCACACCGAGCATTGGCATCCCATCCCTTTGGGAGCATAACAGGAGGTGGAAAAAAATTACGAAGCTCAACCATTCTCAAATGAAGCAAGCGCTGAAGTAAATCATCATGATACATTAGTAAAGGACCAAAAACCCTTTCTCGCTTCTGTTGATGGTTAAGTAGTACAACCGGGGAAGTTTCAGTCATGATCGGATGATGTGGTAATTTCAGAACCCAAGGCTTGCGACCTGTAGAGAATCCTTGAACAATGGGAGGCACATCCTTCTCTCTTGCAGTAGGTGGAGGAACATTACTTTTCTTGGCCTCTTGGACGGGTGCAAACCCGATTTATCCTTAATCAATGAGTTCTTGAACCTTATGCTTGAGCATCTTACAATTTTCCACATTGTGCCCAAATGCTCCTGAGTGGAATTCACACCTAGCTTTGACATTAGAACCTATAGGGTACCTGATATGCTGAGGTCCCACATCAATCAACTTAATCAGCTTCAATTCTAGCAAAAGTTGAAGCAACTACACATACGGCATCGGGATTGGATTAAACTCTTTCTCATACTTCCCTGTTTTGAACTCCTCAGGAGATACTGGCTGGTGAGAAGACTCTGTCAATGGAGAAGATTTGGAAAGCAAACCCTTCCCTAAAAAAGGGGAGGATTCATCACTTCAGTTGCACCAGCAGCCAACTGATTATTTTCCTTCTTTAATACAGCTTCCAACATTTCTGTAATTCAGACCATTTGAGCATTCATCTCATTGACCTCTCCCCTCAACAACTTCTGATCTTGGGAAAATGCTCGAATGTTCACCATAAAATTCCCCAGCTAGGCCTTTATCTTAGTCACTTCTTCCTGGAGTTGTTCCATGATACATGATATGTTTCCTCTGATTGGATGTAGTGCCTCAAAAGTAAAGGAGTCAGAGATCTATAACATGTACCTGCAAAAAAAGAAAAGGGTGACATGCATGCTATGCAAATTCTTGTATTTTCATTCTCAAGGTCGTTGTGCCCTAGTTCAGGTATTCAATAATGATAGATAAATCTATATGGCTTTTGGAACCCGACTTTTTTAAGAAGAAACATTGCACGAGGCTCATATCTGGTTTTGGAAAGGAATAATGTATGTTGTTTTTTCTTGGGAATATTTCTGACTTCAGCCTTCTAGATAATGAGAATATAGAGAACTACCAGAACTGGGTGCAGATATAGATGATACCTTGAGAAAATGAAAATACAAAAAGTTAATGAGGGTATGATGCAATGCAATGCAAGGCATGCGATCAATGACTGGTGTTTGTTTGGATATGGAACACTGAGCCAAGAACCAAGTGTCTATAACTGCATGATCTCTAAATAATAACCCATAATAAGTAACCAAGGACCAAGAATTCAAGAATCTCAAGAACTAGATCAAAACATATAACAATAATGATAATAAAGGTATGTTGAGGCCAGGGTTCCTAGAAACCTGTAAACTCCCTCCCAATCTCACTGGTATACTCCGGGTCAAAAATCACAAACTCTCAAAGCCGAGAAGCGATAATACATTCACCATCTCTGAGAAATGGTTTAACACCATCTCAGGGAATCGTTTTAGCATTATATAGTGCTCAGGGAGGTCTCAGTTGAGTCCGGGAAAAACAAGCATCCCTCATAAGTTCTCAGCTTCAAGCACTGAAATCGAGAAACAATAGTACATTCATCCCGAAGGGTACAATACTATCGTCATACGACCAATTGCTTTAACTGAGTTCTTATGAGAGAATTAAGCCATCCTACACGAGTTCCTAGTGGGCCCTTGGGTGCGAACGGGTTTCCCACAAAATATGGTCTTCCACTGTCACCAATGGAGAGGGATGTTTCCACAAAGGTCCTCAATGATCGTTCCCCAGATGCACATAACTATCAAGGTCGTGTAATGATGTAGGGAAGACCCTTATATCCGAACATTTCCAAGACGGTCGCAGTCTGGGTGTGGAACTCACTACTACCCGCATGACAAGATGTCATGAAGCCAAAGTGACAGTCCACGATAAAAACCTAGGGTGCACTCGAGCCTTGGTACTGGGCTCATCTCACAGTAACTCTCATCCCGCCAAACAGAAAAACCAATCCAGACAGTCCAGTATAACGATGCATGAAAAATAAAATACTGAAAGTGATAAATAAAGTTGTAACCTAAACACATAGTAGCAAACATACAAACACCCAAAGAAACAAAAACAAACAAGCGTTAAGATTGACTCGCATAGGGAACCAGAGATTCTGGGTTCCATCCCCAGCAGAGTCGCCAGTTGTCGCTCCTATATTTCCATCCTGGTACAAACGCGAAAGTGGTACAAACGCAAAAGTGGTTCGGGAGTTGGTTACGAACTGGGAAGGTATTAGCACCCCAGATCGTCCGTCGTACCCGACGGGATCCACACTTACTAAAAACTGTTTCAAAGGGGTAAGAAAAAAATTTCTGCAAAACTAAGACTGGAACTGGATAGAAGAAAAGAAAAGTAAGGGGGGAAATGTAGGGAAAATAAAAGAGTGCTCGAATGGGCCTTACCCCACTGCCTACGTACCTCATCGGAAAATGAGGATCAGAGACGACGTAGTTCCCCTAACTAGAGAGGAAACTTTTTGTGTTTTCTTATTTTAGATTGAATTGCTTATGTCAATGCTCAGGTGTTGCAGACTCATCTAGAATGAGTGTATTTACCGTCTTGCAAGAGACAAGTCGAAGCGAGTCCTTTCGTTTAGAGTGAGTGAGATGAGAAACGAATTCCCGAAGGAAAGATGATTATGGTTTGTTCAATGTTTTTTAGAGGCCTTTTTCTTCTTCTGAGGTTTGCATAGGAAAGTGTATTCAAGTCATAATCCTTAGAGCTCCAAGTAAGGAGAAAATCCCTAAGACTTGGTTCCAAAGATGAGGGCTCAAGTACACTACCTTATTGGTATTTATTAAGTGTTTTTCCTTTTGAGGTGAAGAAATGCGTTTTAGGCTTTTCTTTGTGAAAAAGACTTCATGATTAGACTTGTACATCATGCAAGACAGGTTTATATTACCCCAAGATGGGATATATGCAAATGCCCCATAACATAAGTCCATTAATACAAAGTCACTTCGATCATTATTTAGTGTTTTTTAGCTTTTGTTTGAAGATGAGAGAGAGAAGAAAAAGGGAACCAAAGGTAAAAGTCTAAAGGGGGACTAACAATCTTAAGAGTTATCATGCATGGGTAAACCTAGGTTAGTGAGGTTTTAACTCTATCCTAATGAAGAAGAATGGGAAAATAAAGGAATGAAAAAGAAGAGAAAGAGAAGAAAGAGTTAGAAGATAACTTACTTCTCAAAAGAAGTTAAGTTGTTTCTAAGAGGGAGATGATGCAGTTATAAAAGCAAAGCACTAGGTGCTAAGGCAAACATATGTTTGAAATGTAAAAGAGAAAGGAGAAGTTGGAATGTGGAAGCTCACTCACATCCCACTCACTTACCATTAGCCTCTACATGGTTAGTTAAAATAAGAAGACTAACACAAACAACACCTATTATAGCGCTCCATCACTTGCATATGCAAACAAACACAAACAACCTATAACAGCCCATATTCACCATCAAAACAAACATTAAAAGTCCAAAACAGAACAACAACCTGCATACTTTTTACAGTCCTTATGCACCAAGACAGAAATGAAAGGCGAGACAGATTTGAATGCGAAAATGAAAACACCATAAGGAAAATGCAACACTCCATCTCTTATGCACCAATTGCATACCAAGAATGCATCATAATTATACAATAATGAGCATGGATGAACATCAATCAAACAACATGAATATGCATCAAACAATTTCAAATGAACCATATAATAAAAAATGAACACACAAGCCTAGATGCACTTATGACCATCATGCAACCAAGAACATAGGTCAATGCAAACATCTCAACAAATGGCAATAATGCAGCAAGAATGCAATCCAACAACATGGAATCATGTATCGCTTTTGATCTATTATTCACAATCATGCAACTTGGAGATTATGTGTGTGAATTATGAAAACATGAGACACAATACACATACAATGCACATCAATAGGTTAAGAAATCATTAGCATGCAAACCAGCCTACACAAACACACAATCATCATACTCAATGCCTCAAGGATGCAAAACATCAATTATGTCAAGTATCGGGAATGGACAAACTCACGCGTCGAAAGAATGAAAACATGCACCAACAAGCATGCAAACAACTCAAAATAATTATCTAAAATGATATCACAATGATCCATGATGATTAAGGATGGTACGGTACACAAACAGCCCTGCAAAAGCACAAAAAACTCAAACTACATCAGTGTTAACATGTTAACCAAAGCATTAACCGGTTAACGAGCCCAGAACCTGCATAATCTGTCAAAATCACAACGTGTTAATCGATTAACCAAAGTGTTAACCGATTAACACTGAACAAACAACAACAAAAACTGCAGAAAAAACACTTCCAGCAACAACTTATTTTCACAATCTCTAGAGGTTCTAGTAATCAAATGTGCACGAAAAGTACACCAAATTCAACATAAATCAAACACACATTGGATCCACAAGCATCGACACATAATGCAAATCACAAATCGATCAATCAACACAATCACAATATGGATCTATATCATGAACATGAAAATAATCTAAAAACATAAATATATCTGAAATTAACCAACCTACAAAGCAGAGATTACTTTGGTGAGTGTTTATCAAGATGAAACTGATGAATCAAGAGGAGAACTTCAAGGATCCAATGCTCTTCTTCACACAAAAATGCAAAATAAATGCAAGTTGAGGAACTTAATGCAAAATCTCAATCCAAAAGCACTTCCAAGCACCAATTCAGATCCAAACCAGTACTAAAAACCATAAATAAATGTGTAAAAAACCAATGGATGAAGGTTTAGTTCCAAGATCAACAAACTTCAATGTGAAATTTGATAATCTTTGAACGAAATGGAACTTTGAGTGTAAGGGTTTGAAAAGAGTTGAGAGAAATGTATGAGAGAACTCATAAAATTCATAGGGAAAATGAAAATTATGAGAGTGGGTGTTGAGGTTTGAAAAGAAATGGCATAAATACCACTTAGGTTTGGGACCCAAAATGTAGTTTGGAGCTAGGATTGGAACTTTCTTAGAAAGGTGATTAGGAATTAGCTTTGGGATTAGACTTGGTAATCATTCTAGATCCTTCTCCATAATTCCACAATTAAATGAAAAATCAAATAATGGAAAAATGAGCCAAAACCAACATGCTGAAATTCTGCAGAAAATTCAAAATTTGCACGCGTTAACCGGTTAACGGATGTGTTAACCGGTTAACACAAGCTAATTTTGAATTTTTCCCTACTTTTGGTGGGAAACCTCAAAATTGCATCTGTGCTATTCGTTCTGAGCTTATTTTGCCTCTAGAACCTGATGATCGACAATACCATCTGAGTACACCTGATCACATGCCTTATGTCGGATGATAAATTCTTTCTTTTCTTTCTTTCTTTTTTTATTTATTATTTTTTTTATTTTTATTATGAATGAAAATGTATGTTGAATACCATGAAAATGAGAGGGAAACTTTTGGAGTGTTAGAGAGGGTTGTATTTATACCATGATACATACTTGTGGTCGGGCACTTCTTCCCCTGTTGATGGAGTTTATTAGCCGACAGTTATTCCGTGCTTTGACTAGATTTTTAAGTGTAATATTGTTTTAGCTTTTCAACGTTCTATGGTCAAGCAAATGGTTCCCCATTTAGTACTTTAAGGTAGTACACCCCGGTACCTGTTTTTGACTTAACGCGATATGGGCCTTCCCAGTTGGTTGCGAGCTTGCCTCTGAGTGAGTCTTTCTGGTTTCTACATATGACAAGGCTACCCACTTGGAATTCTCGTTTGACGATTCGGCTGTCGTAGCGCAACAAGATTTTTTGTTTTAGGGACTCTTTGCGGAGAGCTGCCCCTGAACGGACTTCCTCGACCAAGTCGAGTTCCTCACTTAAAGCCTCGCCATTGAGTTTTTCTTCTAAAGGGAACTCTATGCAACGAGAAGGCTCTCTGATTTCCACGTGGATGACTGCTTCTGTCCCATATGTCATCTGAAATGGGGTCTCCCCGGTAGTTGAGTGTGGGGTGGTTCGGTAAGCCTAGAGCATGTTGTGGAGTTCCTCGACCCACCTTTTCTTCGCTTCGCCCAACCTTCGTCTTAGGCCTCGAAAAATGACTCTCTTGGCAGCTTCGGCCTGCCCGTTTGTCTGGGGATGCTCGATGGATGTGAAATGTTATTTAGTTCTTGTCTTGCTGATATAGTCTTGAAAATGCTTGTCCGTGAACTTGGTGTCGTTGTCCGTTATAAGGGACTGTGGTA
This sequence comes from Lathyrus aphaca, assembly GCA_963966055.1. NCBI lineage: Eukaryota > Viridiplantae > Streptophyta > Magnoliopsida > Fabales > Fabaceae > Lathyrus > Lathyrus aphaca. Next base: position 408,656,169 of record OZ014523.1, read on the forward strand.
CGCCGAATCTGGCCAGTATATTTCTCTTATAAAATCGTAGAATGTGGAACTCAGTGATTCTGGCGAGGGCCTTGAGCTCTATCCATTTGGTAAAGTAGTCAACAGCCACGGTCATATATTTGTTTTGGAAAGAACCCATTGTGAAGGTTCAGAGAATGTCCATGCCCCACTGCGTGAACGACCATGGTGATAACATTATTTTCAGAATGTCGGGGGGGGGGGGGGGTGCAATGTGCATATCCCTGTGACGTTGGCACTTTTTGCACCTCATTACATGTTCTCTGGCATCGTTCTGCATGGTTGGCCAGTAGTATCCTGCTCGTAGTGCTTTTCAGGTCAGAGACCTGCCACCCAAATGTTAGGTGTTAATCCCTTTGTGTATTTTATGCAAGACGTCAAATACGCTTTCCTCCTCGACGCATTTTAGGAGTGGGATTGAGAATCCTCGGCGATACATCTTGTCGTCCACAAGGATGTAGGAGGAGGCACAATGTTTAGTGGCACTGGCCTCCTTCTTATCCTCGGGCAACCTAGCGGTCGTCAGGTATTGGAATACATAAGTCATCCAGCAACCGTTGTTACCTATGATGTTGATGTCGACGATAATATCAAGCCTTTCAATGCTAGGACGAGGAAACGTTTCCTAGATAATGGATTTATTTCCACCTTTCTTTAGCATACTTGCTAATTTTGACAGGACATCTGCTTGTGAGTTACGCTCACGTGTGATATGTTGAGCGTCCCAGGATTTGAAGTGTGCGAGAATTCGCTGCACTAGCGCCAAGTATTTGATCAAATTGTCGTTCTTTGCTTGATACTCCCCTTTAACCTGCGACGCAACCAGTTCTGAATCGGTGAAAATCCTGACCTCTTGGGTGCCCATGTCCATTGCGAGGTGGATTCTTGGTAGGAAGACTTTGTATTCAGCTTGGTTGTTAGATGTCACGAAGGAGAGTACTAGAGATACCTCGATCTCGAGACCTTCTTTGTTTTTAAGGATGATCCCCGCCCCACTTCTAGAGGTTCCATATGCTTCATCGACGTAGATAATCCATTTGTGAGCGTTTTCTGACGTTGTTCCCTTTGGGTTCATCTCAGCGACGAAGTCGGCTAGGGCTTGAGCTTTTAGAGCTTTCCTACCTTTGTAAGGTATGTCAAATTCAAAAAATTCCAAGGTCCATCTTAGTATTCTCCTTGCCATATCTGGTCGGACTAAAAGTTGCTTGATGGGCTGATCGGTTCTCATGACCACCGTGTGTGCCAAGAAATAGTGTCACAACCTCCAGGTGGCGTTCACGAGCGCGAGGGCGACTTTCTCGATTTGTTGATATCTAAACTCTAGCCCTTGCAAGACTTTACTTGTGAAGTACATGGGCTTCTGCCTGTCAGAATCCTATCTTATAAGAGCTATGCTGATGGCTTCTGTATTGGCAAGCAAATATAGGCAGAGGATATTCCCGGTCGTTGGTCTAGAGAGAACCAGGGGTTCCGATAAGGATTGTTTAAGGTGCCTCAGAGCCTTCTCGCATTCTTCTATCCATTCGAACGTGGATTCCTTACAGAGCATCTTAAAGAAGGGGAAGGCATGTTGAGCAGATTTCCCATGAATCGAGGCAAGGAAGCGAACATATTATTTAAGGATTGGATTAACTTTTTTGAGTCAGGCATAGTAAATTCTGAGAAGGTGCAGCATTTGTCGGGGTTGGCCTCAATTCCTCTTTCTGTAAGATAAAATTCGAGGAACTTGCATGCTCTTACACTGAAGGTGCAATTGTCAGGGTTAAAACGCATTCTGCATTTCCTAGCCTGGTCGAACACACTCTAGAGATGAGAGGTGTGATCAGACTCTTGAATGGACTTTACGACCATATCGTCCATGTAAACTTCTAGCATGTCCCCCAATTTATGATTGGAAGACGTTGTTGTCGCTCCCACCAAATGACACCCGGGTCAAGAGGGGTACAAACGCGAACGGTCGGCGAAAGAGGGAGAACACACAAGGGTGAACTCAGAAAGAAAAGAGTCGCCAGCTAGGCATTTTTATCCCGGAGAAAAGGTAATGCTGCATAGACCTAGAAAGATATGAATAAGACGGTTGCGAACCAGAGAAACTGAGAAAGGGGGTTGGTTATAATCTGGGAAGGTATTAGCACCCAGATTGTCTGCCGTACTCGACGGGATCCACGCTTAAGAGATTTGTGTTTTAAAGGGGTAGTATCAGTGAAATCTGTGTATCAAAGCTGGAAAAGAATGCAAGTGTCAGTGTAAAAGAAGTGAGAAGTGTATAAGAGAAGTGTCAGTGCAAGGAAAGAGTAAGCTCAAGATTTTGAGGCTAAAAGAATAGTACTGGAAGAGGGGGGATGTACAGAGACTTTTGTTCGATAACTGTTAAGTTATGCCTACGTATCCTCTCGTGAAATGAGGAAGTCAGAACACCGTAGTTAGACTCAAAGAGACTGAAAGATAAATTGACTTGTGAACTGCTTACTTGTCTATGCTCAAGTGTATGACCTGTCTGGCTCAGGTGCAAACTGTCTTGCATTAGACGGAAGAAGCGAGTTCTCGTTTATGAGTGAATGAGATGAGAAAAGAATCCCGGAGGAGACGATTATTGTTTGTTTTTGTGTTTTCAATCTTTTATTGCTTTTTGAAGTTTTTCATAAGAAAATGAGCTTAAGCCTAAACAAGGGTTAGTAAGCTTATCACATCCTCCCTCTGATTAGGGGTAATGAGAATACCTTAAGTATGAGGTAAACACCCCACACTTAATCACCATGGTGTAGGATTAAGATCATTAACCTACTTGCATTTATTTAGATGTTTTGGGTGCTTTTGTTTAGTGTTAAGTAATGAGTTTAAGCCATAATCAAGGATTTAATGGACTCATTACACCACCCTAATAGAAGGATAATAGATGAGAACATTTAAGCTGAGGAAGGCTCCTCAACTTAATCCATGATTAGGGATTAACCTCATGACAAAACAAAGCCTTTATTAAAGTGGATTTTAGTTAATGGTAAGATTAAGAAAGGGATTTTATGGTTTGTAAGACAACTTGAGGGGGACTTGTCCATTAACACTATGGTTAGTCCTTCTTAACCAATTAAGGAAGAATTAGAACCCTAATGCAAGGCCCAAGTTACAAGCTTGATGTCTTGATGATTATTAGATGGATTGATTAAAGGATTTAAACACATTAAGGGTTTAAAACTTAGGATTAAAGTTATACACTCCATCCTAATAGAAGGATGCAGGCATAAGCTTAATCACAAAGCCTTAAAACCTTTAAGGTTTAGTCCCTGATTAAGAGATGAGAAGAGAAAACACAAGAGATGACACAAAGGTAAAACTAATGGGGGACTAATCAAACATTAATTGTTATCATACTTGGAGATCCTAGGGTTTATGAGGCTTAAGAGAGAAAGAATCTTCAAAGAACCACCAAGGAGAGGAGCAGATGAAAGGAGGAAGAAGCAAAGAGAAGCAAGACAACTTGCTTCACTTAAGAAGACAAGTTGCCTGAAGAAAGAAAGTAAGAGATGAACATGAATGAGCAAGCTCACTCTAATACAAAGGTAAAATGCAGCAATGATGCAAGAGAGATGAGAAGAGATTGTGAGAAGTGAAGGAAAATTCACTTCTCAAATTACTTACCACCTGAAAAGGTTAGCAAAAGAAATGAGATGCAATGCAAATGAGATGAAATGTCATGATGCAAACCAAAGTCAGAAGCATAAACATGATTTCAATGATGCTAAGAGATGATACAACCATATGACAAGAGATGAGAATGATCAAGCAAGCACAAGGAGGCAAAGGAGGCATGCTTTGAACCATAAAGATTCATGAATGTTTATGAAATGAAATGAACATATAACATGGCAAAGGAATGATGCAATGATCAATCATGGTTCTAATATATCCTAAGATGTCTTATGAATCATATGGATGCACAAAATGTCATGGTAAGTCATTGAATGCAAGCAAATGAGAGATGGAGGCAAAGGAAGGCACAAATTAGGGTTTACATACAACATGCATCACAAAAATCCAAAACCAGAAGCAAATGTCATGACAAAAAATTGAAAATGGGATCAAAGGAACCCTAAACCTACACAAGTTCACTGCCCAAAGGAGGGGATCCAACTCTTAACCTAGTGTAAGTTATGAATTTCCTAAGTCAATTAGGGTTTTAAGGTACCTCATTATGAAAAATGCAAAACAAATTGAAAATGGATGATCAATTCAAACCAATTTTATCATATAAACTACATGCTATGAAGGATGCAATGCAAGAAAAACCATCATCAAACTCTCAATGGTTAGGCAGAATGGATTTTTCAAAGTTTGCACAAAAATATTGCCTAAAAATGAATTTAATTCCAATGAAAATGATCAAAAGGCATCAAGAACCAAATAGAAATTTTCTTTGAGAGTTTGATAATGTTTCTAAATGTTTTAAGATGCAATGTGAATTTTTTTGTGATTTTTAAATACCTAAATGCATTTTTAATTAATTAATTTTCATTAACTAATTAAAAATAAACATTTAAATGATTTAAAAATGATTTTTAATGCAAAAAATAAAAATAAAAATATTTTCAGAATGAGAAAAATGTTTAGACCCTTGATGCAAAAAAATGAGAATTTTTGGATGCATTTTGCTATTTTAAATAATTCGTGCAAATAAAATGGAAAAGAAATGAATAAAAAATTAAAATATGAGAAGTATGCAGGATGAAGAGTCCAGATTGATTCTGGGTTTGAGACCATTGACTTGGCGCCACATCCAAGGGCCCAAGTTCAAACTTCATTAATCCAGATTAATTAAATAAATAAACCTAAATTAAAACTAATCATGAGATCCAGGCCACACAAACACGCGCGGGAAGGATCAATCGCATGGCCCAGATTCAAACTTTGCCCTAATCCCAGATTAAGCCCTAATTACATTCAGGTCACCGGAGAAGAGCTCCGGTCGTCTTCTCCGGTGACAACCCTCCCTGAGAAATTAAATCTCACTCTCTAGGTCATTTCTGGAGCTCTAAAGCTCCATATCACTTCCTCTCTCCACTCTAAACCCAACCCCACCCTCAAATGGAATTTATTTCTAACTATTAACAAGATTCGAAGCAAGGTACGAAAATGGCAGAAATTTCAGACAAGCCATACATGCTCAAATCCTCATCATTTTCAAAAGTTTAAAGCTCAACATGCTCAGGGGATCACACTTAATCATTTAATAACTTAAAATAGAGCTTCTGGAAAAAAAGGTTCGCATGGCTACCTGAGATGGAGCTTTCAATCCAGGATTTTTCTGACTGCCTCCTTGCTTCAAAATGACTCCAATGATCTTCCTGAGGAAGCTTTGAGGCTTAGTTGGAGTGTGTTGTGGCTAGTTTGTGAGATTGATGGAGTTTTGTTCATAGAGGGTGGAAAATCGTGTTTGAGTTTCAAGGACTTTCAAGGCAAGGTGAAGGGTGGTTTATGCTCTATGAAGCTTTTCTGAATGAATGGTGAAGTTGGTTTTGAGGTTTGATGATTGTGTGATGAGATTCGAAGGAAAGTGCATAAGAGGAGAGTTTTGTGAACTATGGCTTATGAGAGATATCAGGTTGTGTTGTGCTATGTGTTGAGTCTCATTTTGTCCATGTATCAAGCTTGGATAGGTCAGAGAGTTGTTGCTGGCCTAGCTTGATTGGTATGGGCCATTTTGCATAAAGTCAACTTTTGTGTAAGAGAGGTATGGGCTATGGCAGTCAAGGTACAAAGGAATGGCTTGGCTCATCATGCTTCAAGGAGAACCATGGAAATGAATTAGAGGCAATGCAGCAAGTGGATTAGGGTTTATGTGATGTTTTGCAAATTTCACAAAGTTTGGCCCTTTTGTGATTACTTGAAGCATAAGTCATGAAAATGGGCAATTCTTTGGTGCATTCTGATTTTTAGGTCATGGTTCATGTTTGTGTAAAGGTTAGAAGTCACATTGGAGTCACATTTTGCCTTGGCAAGAGGTTTTGCAACTTTGCCTCTTTGGTGTAAAACTTGAAATTATGTGATTTTGTCCAACTTTGGCAACCCATAACTTTTGATCCATAATGAATTAGAATGAGTTCTTGTACTTTTTGAAAAGGGAATGATCCATTCTACAACTTTAATGACCAAAGTTTTCTCATTTGAAGCATTTTTGAATCAATTTGAGGAGGTTGAAAAACTTTCCCAAAATGGCAAGTTTACATTACAAGTCACTTACCCAAAAGGCAATTTTGCAAATGGCTTGAAATTCTTCAATTTTGTGAACTTCTAACATCTTCTATGATCAAATAAAGATCATACACATTCAAAATGATGGAGAATACCCTTTGGTTGGGTCATTGGGGGCCTCAGATGCCCTGATTTTGCACTGACTTGCTCAAGAAGTCATCCCTTGATCAGATGCCTTCCCCATGGAATTTCTTCATGAAAATTGATATGCATGATCCTTATACCATATAGAGACCAGTAGAAACAAGAATGACCAAAAAAATTTGGAGTTATGGCCTTTGAAACCAAAACCCTAATTCTAGGTCATCTGTGTAGTTAAGCCTGGCTCTGCTTCCATGCCTTTCTCAGTTCTTTTGATTCTTTGACTTTCTTGACTTGGTGAGGATATGATATGATGTTTGAACATACATGGACCCCTTTGAAGTGATTGATGACCTTTGGAGTGGCTCAAATGGCTCAGGGATGGCTCAGACCACAAACCCTAGATGCAGATGACTTTGAATCAATGCAGTGAAACAAATATGCAATATGAGGTGCTATGATTGACTTTATGCATTTGAAAAGATCACAAGCCATGGTGTGAATGGGTGAGGGAAAATTTGGGGTGTTTACAGCTGCCCCTATTCAAACATGAGTTAGCTGTGTAGGATGTAAGCGGCGGCTTAACAGGCAAACAAGATAACTTATGGTTGAATACCAAAGACAATCCAAAATTTGCACTCGCAGAATGAAGAAGAAAAGGGATATAGATTGTAAGAAGAAAATAAAGTATAACTATAAAGTGCGAGCGACGGAGGACGACCGTCGAGCAGAGGACGACTGGTGGGGTTGAAGCAACGACGGGGACGGCCGATATGCTGGGGAAAATGTGGGAAATAAAGCAATGACGGGGACGGCCGACAAGCTGGGGATATAAGAGATCATGATGGGGACGCCCATCAGGAAAAGAAACGAGACTCTCTGGGGATTAAAGGTAAATGATGGGGACGACCATCGGGTTTAAGGCATAAATGACATAAATGATGAGGTACGGTCATCAAAGGTGAAAGACGATCGCCTAGCAGGGGACGGCTGCTCTGTTGGGGATAAGATGAGGGACGGTCATCTAAGGCGAAGGACGATCACCTGGCGAGGTACGGTTGCCAAAAGTATCGCGACATAGGACGAATGCTGGATAAAAAGGTCGATGATGGGGACGGCCATCGGATAAGTATGATGAAGGACGATCATCAAGAGGTGAAGGACGATAACCTAGCAGGGTACGACTGCTCTGAAGGTATCATGACATAGGACGAATGTCAGATAACAAAATCAACGATGGGGACGACCATCAGATAGAATGATGAAGGACGATCATCAAAAAGGTGAAGGACGATCACCTAGCAGGGGATGGCTGCTACGACATAGGACGAATGTCGGATAGAAAGGGGTTCTAATGAATAGAAACTCCACTGGGGGTGATGAAGGACGATATTCAAAAGGGTGAAGGACGATCACCTAGCAGGGGACGGCTGCTACAAGGTATCATGACATAGGACGAATGTCAGATAGAAAGGAAATAATTCACTGGGATTTGTTGGGACGCTTCTGGGGATCAGTAGACACAGATGAGTGTCTAAATTCAAGAAGACATAAGTGTTTGACATGGTGTATAGATTTAGGATACAGACGAGCATCCTTAAGACTATGATACGGACGAGCATCAGTAGAAACAAACGCTTGACGCATGTTCAGAGATGATGATACGGACGAGTACCAACTAGTTAACAAAGAACACGGACGAGTGTCGAATCTGGGGGGATTTAAGTGGTGTATACAAGATACGGACGAGCATCTGTATGAGCAAAAAGTGATGAGTGAGGGACCGACGAGTGCCAGAAAAAGTGTATTATAAACAAGTATTTGATTTCCAAAGTGTTTAGGCAACTATACTGGGGGGTGACACGGACGGGTGTCAGGGAATTGTATAGATATGTACACATATGTTGCGAGTGCAAAGGGGACGCTTTGGCTTTCCGCTGGGGATATGGCACAGACGAGTGTCAAAAGTATCTGTTTGATGTATTTTGGCTTTCTGGTGGGGAATTTGGGAAATATTCTGTATATTGTTGACGGATGGTCATTTTTTACAAATGTTCAGTTCGACACATGGCTTATGATCATGTAATATGTTTGATTTTTGCCGTAATGCTCCGTATTAGATGGAATGCTACGCTTTGTGGGGAAAATATGATGCGAATGCTATGATTATGCAAAGATACCGATCCTGGATTCGGATCCCGCTGCCGTGGAGATCTCTGGCTGATCTGCTTGAAGTGGATTTCCCAGCTGGGGATAAGATCATCGATAAATCTGGCATATATGACTCTGCTTGGGGCAATAGATCACTGATAGATCTTTCTTAGTAGCGAGGGATCCAGCTGGGGTTTGTAGAAGCTTTTGTCACTCTGTTGTGAGATCTTCAGGCATTGCTTCTTTGGATAGAGGCTGAAACTCTGTGGGGGAGAGGGTTCCCTGGTTTTTGCATTTGGTTGAGGAGGAACGATGACTGGCAACTCGGCTGGGGAGAAAGCAGCTCTGGTGCTATTCGGAAGGTAGATTGAGTAGATAATGATTAGACAGCTGGCTGGGGAGAAACCTTCATGCCCCATGTTGTGCTCTGAACACCTGCAATCCTGTAAAGACAAAGAAACGCACAAGTACCCTGTGGTACCCCTTACTGGATCCCATCATAGGAGTTTAGACATTCCCGGGAGTAAGTATATTTCCTGTAAGCACGTTTTTTAGAAGGGGAAACATCTGTATTTATGCAATCAATATCTTAAAGACATCGGACATTTTTTGCAAAAATAAAAATGTACGAGGCGAAACATGACTGAAAATCTGATTTTATTAATTTGTGTGCCCTGAATTGGCAAGATACAGTCAAAAAAACAAATCCCCTGAAATGAGGAAATCGTTACAAATTGAGAAGCAAAAAGACAGTGGCAATGTTGATGACGCTTCAAGGAGCTTTCCCTTTTGTTATGACTTGTATGACTTTTGACCTTCTTCTCATCTTGCTTTCTGAGGAAGGTTGATTCTGACCGATGCTCGAACCTTTCGAAGCTTGCCATGTTGTAAGTGATACAGACGAATTCAGGACGTAGTTGTTCGCTTATTCCCTTATTTTGCGTGAATCGCCCTTTCGGGTTTTCAATCCACCGGGATACCCATTTTTGCCTGAGTCGTCCAATGCGGCTTTTCAACTCAGCGGGTGTACATTTTTATTATTTTCCCTTATTTTTGCCCGAGTCTATTATTCTGTTTTTGACTCGCCGGGATGCCCTATTTTTGCCTGGACTTACATTCTGTTTTTATGTCCAGCGGGTCATTTTTATGCGAAGTATTTTTTAACTGCATCTGAATTTACAGGGGACAGGAAGTCTTCTCCATCCATAGTACTGAGCATTAGTGCTCCTCCAGAGAAAACTTTCTTTACTACGAATGGCCCTTCATAGTTCGGTGTCCACTTTCCCCTGTGGTCTGTATGAGGAGGGAGGAGTCTTTTCAGCACAAGATCTCCTACTTGGTACTCTCAGAGCCTGAATTTCTGATCGAAGGCTTTCTTCATTCTTTTCTGATATAGCTGTTCATGACAGATTGCAGCTAATATTTTTTCTTCGATCAGACTCAGTTGTTCATATCGGGATCGGACCCATTCTGCTTCATTCAGCTTAACATCCATCAATACCCGTAGAGAGGGTAGTTCAACTTCAACAGGTAGGACTGCTTCCATACCATACACAAGTTGATACGATGTTGCCCCAGTGGATGTTCTGATTGACGTACGGTACCCATGCAAGGCAAACGGTAGCATTTCATGCCAGTCTTTGTATGTAACTACCATCTTCTGCACAATCTTCTTGATATTCTTGTTAGCTGCCTCAACATCGCCATTCATCTTTGGCCTGTAAGGAGAAGAATTATGGTGTTGGATCTTGAAGTCCCGGCATAGTTCTGCCATCATTTTATTGTTCAAGTTGGAACCATTATCAGTAATGATTCGCTCGGGCACTCCGTACCGACAAATGATATCTCTCTTCAGAAATCGGGCTACCACTTGCCTTGTAACATTTGCATAGGAAGCTGCTTCGACCCACTTGGTGAAATAGTCAATAGCAACCAGGATGAATTTGTGGCCGTTTGAAGCAGTCGGTTCAATCTTGCCAATCATATCAATTCCCCACATGGCAAATGGCCAGGGTGAAGACATCACATTCAAAGGATTCGGAGGCACATGCACTTTATCCGCATAAATCTGGCATTTATGACATTTTCTGGCATAAGCACAACAGTCTGCATCCATTGTGATCCAATAGTAGCCTGATCTTAGCAACTTTTTAGCCATTGCATGCCCTCCAGCATGGGTACCAAAGGATCCTGCGTGCACCTCGTGCATTAACAAGTCTGCTTCTTCCCTATCAACGCACCTGAGGAGTACCATATCAAAGTTTCTCTTGTACAGGGAACCATCAGCATTCAGGAAGAAACTGCCAGCAAGCCTTCTTAATGTCTTCTTATCATTGGAAGATGCCCCAGGTGGGTATGTTTGATCCTCCAAGAAGCATTTGATGTCATGGAACCAAGGCTTATCATCTTTAACAACATCTGCTGAGAACACGTATGCTGGTCTGTCAAGTCTGGATACTGATATCCGAGGCACAAAGTTGGCAGCTTGAACTTTGATCATGGATGAAATAGTAGCCAGAGCATCTGCAAACTGATTTTCATCTCGAGGGATATACTCAAGCCTGACTGTTGTGAATAAAGTCAATAACCTTCTTGTATAGTCCCGATAAGGTATCAGATGGTCTTGGTGCGTGTACCATTTGCCGTTGGTTTGATTGATTACCAGAGCTGAATCTCCGAACACAGTCAAACTCTTGATCCTGAGGTCAATGGCTTCCTCGAGACCCATAATACAAGCTTCGTATTTAGCTTCGTTGTTAGTGCAGTTAAAAGTGAGTTTTGCCGAGAAAGGCATGTGAACTCCTTTAGGCATAATGAGTACTGCACCAACACCACGACCACTCATATTAATAGCCCCATCAAACATCATAGTCCATTCTTCTTCCGGGTTAGGCCCTTCAGTGTGAATAGGCTCCTCATGATCTTTTGCTTTTATGAACATGATGTCTTTATCAGGGAAGTCAAATCTCATAGGCTGGTAATCATCAATGGGTTGCTCAGCAAGATAATCAGACAATACACTGCCCTTGATGGCTTTCTGAGATGTGTACTGAATGTCATGTTCTGTGGGAATCATTTGCCATCTTGCAACCCGTCCGGTAAGTGTTGGCTTCTCAAATATGTACTTGACTGGGTCCATCTTTGAGATCAACAAGGTAGTGTGGGTCAACATATACTGTCTCAGTCGGCGAGCAGCCCACGCTAAAGCACAGCAAGTTTTCTCGAGCAGTGAATAACGTTGTTCACAGTCGGTAAACTTTTTGCTTAGGTAGTATATTGCATACTCTTTTCGACCAGACTCGTCATGTTGGCCCAACACACACCCCATTGACTCTTCTAATACTGTTAAGTACATGATTAGAGGTCTTCCTTCAACTGGAGGCATAAGGATTGGAGGCTCTTGCAAGTATTCCTTGATTTTGTCAAAAGCCCTCTGGCAGTCTTCGTTCCACCTGACCGTTTGTTCTTTTCTTAACAGCTTGAACAAAGGTTCACAGGTTGCTGTAAGGTGAGATATGGACCGTGAAATGTAGTTCAATCTACCTAAGAAACCCCGAACTTCTTTTTCAGTCTTCGGTGCAGGCATTTCTTGAATGGCTTTGACTTTATCAGGGTCAACTTCAATCCCTTTCTCACTTACAATAAATCCCAGCAGCTTACCGGATCGCACCCCGAATGTGCATTTGTTGGGGTTTAACTTCAGCTGGTACTTCTTCAGACGCGTGAATAACTTCAACAGATTTACCAGGTGGTCTTCTTCTGTGAGGTACTTGGCAATCATGTCATCCACATAACATTCAATTTCCTTGTGGATCATGTCATGGAATAATGTTACCATAGCCCGTTGATAGGTTGCGCCAACATTCTTCAGTCCAAATGGCATCACCTTATAACAGAATGTGCCCCAGGGTGTGATAAAAGTCGTCTTCTCCATGTCTTCAGGTGACATCTTGATCTGATTGTATCCTGAAAATCCATCCATGAAGGAGAATACCGAGAACTGGGTCGTATTATCAACCAATACATCAATGTGAGGTAAAGGGAAGTCATCCTTCGGGCTGGCTCTGTTCAGGTCTCGGTAGTCCACACACATTCTCACCTTTCCATATTTCTTAGGTATAGGTACGATATTAGCAACCCACGGCGTATAACTAGTTACAGCAAGGAACCCGGCGTCCCACTGTTTTTGTACCTCTTCTTTAATCTTCATTGCCATATCTGGGCGAGTACGGCGCAGCTTCTGTTTTACTGGCAGGCAGTCTTCTTTCAAAGGCAGCTTGTGCATGACAATATTGGTGTCCAACCCTGGCATATCCTGATAAGACCAAGCAAAAACATCCACATATTCCCAAAGCATGTCAATCAACTGTTCCTTTACTGAATCTTGCAGGCAGGCCCCGATCTTAACCTCTTTCACATCTTCTTCCGTACCAAGATTAACCGTTTCAATCCCCTCCTGATGAGGAGTGATAACCTTCTCCTCTTGCCTTAACAACCTAGCTAGCTCTTCAGGTAGCTCATAATCTTCTTCAACCCCTTCATCGGCTTGATTGATTGGATTGTCAAAGTCATACGAAGTCATAGCTGTGTTGTTGTCGGTGCAATCTGAAAGGCACTCTCTGCAAGGGTTTAGATTGTTTATTTTAGTGATCAATTTTAATCTTGTTTAGAAAAAGTGAAAATGAAGTTATCATTTTGGAAAACATTGCCATTTTATTTTTGTACAAAAAGAAAAATGAAAAACAGTGAGCGGAAAAGGAAAAGACTCATTTGCAAAAGATGTCTGATATTCATTGATTGATCTGATTGCACAAAATTATAAGATGGACCGATTACAAAATGAGTCTTGACATCTTGGGCAAGATGCAAGACTTGATGCATGCTTAAAAATACAGGAAATAATAATTACTCTGCGGGAGTAACCCTTATAATTTCCTGGGAAGACCAGTTAAGGACTTGGCTCCCCGAGATCCTTGGACGTATCCAGCTCTCCAGGTTGCGGTCGCTTTCCTCCTCGTCTTCCAAGTTGTTTACTGCATTCGGGGTGAGCATTCCCCCGCTGACAAAATTGGGCTTCTTGGCAGCCTCTGATTGATCTTGTTGAGTTGGTTTGTAACCCAACCCAAATCTGTCTTCCTTCTTTTCCATGGGCAGCAGCTTGCCCGTGCCTTGGGCAGTACCCTCTTCAACAACCTTCTGGGCTTGTTGATATGACGTTATGGAGGTTCCCAGTACAGCAGATGCTTCATTAATGTTTAGGGCCTCAAACTCCTGGCTCATAGTTTCATGGATTTCTCCATCCATCTCTATGTACTTATACGTAGCCAGATGGCTAACAAAGATGTCTTCTTCCCCACAGATGGTGATGATCTGGCCTTCCCACTCGAATTTCAGCTTCTGGTGAAGGGTAGACGTAACAGCACCAGCGGCATGGATCCAGGGTCTACCCAACAAACAGCTGTAGGCCGGCTGAATGTCCATCACATAGAAGGTAATTTTGAAGTTCTGCGGGCCAATCATCACAGGCAGATCAATCTCCCCAAGCACTGATCTTTTAGAGCCATCAAATGCTCTCACCACCAAATTACTCGGACGTAGTGCCAAGCCATCGTACTCCAGCTTCACCAAGGCTTTCTTTGGTAGAACATTGAGCGATGACCCAGTGTCCACCAGTACATGAGATAGAACAGCACCCTTGCATTCCAAGGTGATATGTAAAGCCTTGTTGTGGTTACGTCCCTCAGTTGTTAAGTCAGCATTGGTAAAGCCCAGTCCATGACTGGTGTTGACATTTGCTACCACGGTTTCTAGCTGATTAACAGTGATCTCCTCTGGCACGTATGCTGCGTGCAGGACTTTCAATAATGCATTCCTGTGAGCTTCTGAACACATCAATAGGGATAATATGGAGATTTTTGAGGGAGTTTGGTGAAGCTGATCCACCACTTTGTAATCACTTCTCTTTATGATTCTCATAAACTCGTCTACATCTTGTTCAAAAGATGTCTTCTGAGTTTCTTTGGCAGCCGGCTCTTCAAATACCACACTCTTTCCTTTTGCTTTGGCAGCAGCCTCTGCTTCAACATTAGGTCTCTGAGTTTGTGATGCGAAAAGGCGTCCGCTTCTGGTGAAGCCTCCTCCTCCCCCAACATTATCAATTTGTGGAGAAGAGGTTGAAGAATCCAAAGTGATTTTCTCCCTGTTGCAGTAAAGATCAGAGTCGTAATGCCAAGGTATGGCATTACTGCTTTCATATGGAACTGGTCCAGGCACCGTAATGGTAACTGGACTGACTGCTGCAGAGGAGGGTTCTGTGATGGTGTGTGGATCGTAGTAAATTGTGACTGGTGACCTGGAAGGAGGTGCCACTGTTTGTTGCTGAAAGTTTCTATTTGGAGGAACAACTGACGGATCATAGTAGATGGTAACTGCGGAGACATCTTCATTAAGTCTTGCTGGTGTTGTAGAAGATTATGCTGAATAAATGGATGTTGATGTTGTAGAAGAAAGGTTTGTTGACATTTGATTCGTTGAAGTGATGGACGGAGCCGTTGCTGATGATATTGATGAATCGGTTGGAATGATTGTTGCTGCTGTTGTAGAAGAATCAGGAATTGTTGTCAAAGGAATTGCTGGATTTGCAGGCGCCGTTGTTGAGATCTGAAGGATTCCATCCTTGATAAGACCATCTATGCCGCTTCTCAAATTATCACACCCATTGACTGCAATGTTGCAA
This sequence comes from Lathyrus aphaca, assembly GCA_963966055.1. NCBI lineage: Eukaryota > Viridiplantae > Streptophyta > Magnoliopsida > Fabales > Fabaceae > Lathyrus > Lathyrus aphaca. The sequence continues at coordinate 408,671,401 of OZ014523.1, forward strand.
TACCCACAACCGAGCTCACACCCGGGAAACACCTGGCACTCTAGAAGCTGAGCTTTAATTTCGACCAGAGGTGTCCGAATTTGTGCAACACTGGTGATCAAGGTAGATGGTCTGTCTTCCTCAATGGCATTAATCCTTGGCCCACCATGGTGAGGCATAGGATTCTTGTTGACATTTGGAGGGGGTGCAAAGTTGAGGGCTTTAGAATCCACCAGATCTTGGACTTTCATTTGCAAGGCCCTGCACTTCTCCGTATTGTGGCCAGGTGCATTGGAGTGGAAAGCACATATGGAGTTGACATCATAATTCCTTGGGAGATTGGAGGGATCTGGTGGTGCCAACGTCCTTAACTCAACCAAGTTAAGTTTCAGGAGTTGTGGCAATAAGGCAGCATAAGGCATAGGGATAGGGTCAATCACCCTGTTTGCCTGTGATGGTCTTTGCTGAAAGGGTCGTTGTTGTTGATTGTTGTTGCTATTGTTGTAGGTTCTCTGTGGCGGGTACTGAACTTGCTGTTGATAATGTGGTTGTTGTTGTGGTTGATATGCTAATTGTTGAGGAATCGGAGCTGGAATAGTGACAGCTGCTACTAATCTGTGGATATACTGAGGTCTGCCCCTGCTAGCATGAATGGTATTTGTCTCACCGGTCCTTCGAGGTCCCACGAAAGGCTTCCTGGGATTACTGGATGAACTTGCACCATTATCAGAAATTTTGCCCATTTTTAGCAGACTTTCAATCCTTTCCCCAGCTATAACTACGTTGGCGAAGCTGGTAGAAGAAAAGGCAGCTAATCTATCAATATATGTTCCTTGCAGAGTATTCATGAACATGTCGGCCATTTCTCTTTCCGACATGGGTGGTTGGACAGCAGCAGCAAGCTGTCTCCACCTTTGGGCATATTCCCTGAAGCTTTCTCTGGAGGATTGAGACATTCCCATCAGGAGGGTCCTGTTAGGAGCCATGTCCAGATTGTATTGGTACTGCCTGATGAAAGCTTCAGCTAGGTCCTTCCAGCATCTGATAGTAGCTCTGGTCAAGTGTGAATACCACTCTCTTGAAGCTCCGGTCAAACTATCTTCAAATTAGAACATCCAAAGTTTTTCATCCATGGTATATGCTTTAAGTCTCCCCAGAAAAGACTGCAGGTGAGTTCGTGGACAAGAGGTTCCATTGTATTTCTCGAAGCACGGGGGTTTAAACTTGTGGGGAATCCTTACCCCATCCACTAACCCCATATCCATTACATCGAAGCCTAAGGAATTTTGAGACTCCAGAGATCTCAACTTCTCAGCAATTTCATCAAACCTCCTATCATAGACTTCATCTCCAGCTCCCATTACAGTAAACTGCTCCTCTTGAGGATCTTCTTGCAAGATCCTGCCTGCAGCAGTGTTGCCCTGTACATTCCTTGGGATATTGACTTCCGGATCTAGATGAGGTCCAAATACTGGTGGGTTAACATGAGGCTGACCTCCCTCATTATTACTAGTCCCTCCAGTCCCAGGATGAGGTTCCTCGGGGTTTTGTCTTTCCACCAATGCCCTTAGCCTCTCCTGACTCTGGGCCAAGCCAGTCATTACAGTCATGAATTGAGCCATTTGGTTCCTCATTTCCACTCTTTCATTAGCCATCTGAGTCCTGACCTCAGTCAGGTCTTGCTGTACTTGATCCATTTGGATACCAGGAAGATTGTTGCGAGTAGGGTACCGGTGCGTACGGTTGAGAGGGAACACCCGGCGGCGAGCAATATTTCCTGAGACACAACAGAGTTAGAAACAAACAACATAATAACAAAACCTACAAAACAAAACAAAAGTTAGTATGCAATGCAGCATGCTTATTTGTTTTCCAAGGTATCTGGCTTGGTTCTTGGTTTTGACCTTTCCAGACCCCGAGGAAGATGCTTTTGACTTTGTTGAGAAAAGAACTCCCAAAAATGGAAACAAACTAGAATATATTACAAATACTGAACAATACATAGTTTGTTTTACAACATATGCCCCTGAAGGGTCAAAATACAACACAAAAGAAAAGTACATCAAAAATGAAAAAAACAACAATCATAAAGTCAGACATCTAGCCCAAACTCATCCTCCTTAACCTCCTTCAGAAGTGCCTCAGTCACTGGACCAGTTGGATGCTCTGTGATGTTTCTGATGAGGAGGTTCCTGGTGGCAATGGCAGTGGTCAGCTTCTTGTGCCTGTCCTGGTCCTTTGACCTCTTCAATCCAGCCCTAAGCTTCAACTCTGAAATCTCCTTCTGGGCTGCCAACAAAGCTTCCTGCTGCTTCTTCTCATTGGCCTCTAACTGCTCAATCCTGGCTTGAGTCCTCTGATCTTCTTGTGTCCGGGCTTCAGTGATCCTGACCCACCTAGCCTGACTTTCTTGCAGATAGAGATCAGTCCTAGCCTTTTGAAACTTGGCTTCTTTGCAGGCATTCTTCAATATTTTCTCCCCAGCTCTTGCTATCTTGATGTAGTCCTCTGTTTTCTCAATCTTGGTCAGATGCTCCACCCTAAGCTTCTCCAACCTCTCAATGTCCAGACGACCATCACTCCTTTCCCAAAGGGTCTTCTTCAGAGCTTGAGACAGATTCTCATTTCTTTCCTTCAGCTTCTCAAATTCTTCCAGGCTGACAGTTGCTGCTAGCTGAGTTGCGGATGGTCCAGGTATATCCTTTATGGTGAAAGCCATTCCAGTAATCTGAGCTCTAGCATGAGACCAGTCATAGTACTGAGCTGAAGCAACATTATTGCACCTTCCAAGAATAGCCATCCCTTTTGTCTGGATGTTGTCCCAAGCCCAGGATGCTTGTCTGACAGCAGCTAGATTAGGCTTTGTCTCACAATACAGGGTCTCAGCTAAATCTTGCATTCTAGGAGGGTGAACCAAAGCATAGCCCAGTTGTCTCTTAAATAGAAAAGGATTGTAGTTGATGCAACCCTTTACTCCTATCAGAGGTACATTTGGGTATTGCCCACAGCTGGTGATTATGTCTTTGCCTTTGGTGCTCTGGGTGCACCATCCGATGTCACCTGAAGACAAAGAAATAAGTCTCTTAGCCCAATTCTTCTACTGGTGAGGGTTCAGGAATGCATCTATCTTAGGTAGGTGTTTGAGCAGCCAAGTGTGAAACAGAGGAGCACAGCATCTCACCAATTTCCCTCTTTGTTTCTCATTCCTCTGATGAATGGAATAATAGAAATCTCCCAGCAATGTGGGTACTGGGTTCCTCAGAAGAAAAAGATGAATGGCATTCTTGCTGATAAATTTGGGCTCATCTGCAAACAGTACAATCCCATATATGCTGAGGGCTAACAATGCACAAACTTCCCTCTATTCTCCCAAAGAGGCCTCCAAGATGGCCTGAGAAGTCAAGAAATTCAAGTGTAAACCAGGGATCCCAGCCTTTGTTGTCATATTCTGCTCAATCAAAATAGGCTCCAGGTACAGTGCTTTTGCCACTTCTCCATTGCTGGGAGAAGTCATCTCTGGGTTGAAGGGGATCCCACCCTTGACAGGTACTCCAATCAATGATGAAAATTCCTCCAACAGAGGTCCTAGCTGGAAGTCTGAAAATGTGAAACATCTCAAAGGAGGGTCATAAAACTGTAAGCATGTGTGGATCATGCTCCTCTGAGAAGGGTCCAGGTCCATAACCATATCCAGGATACCTCCATAATGCTCTCTGAATAATGGGATGTGGTCAGGGGTGATAAGTGACTGGACCTGCCTGATGCCAGTTAACACAGGCTCAAAGAAATGGTAAGATATGTTGCTTTTCCTGGGTGCAGCCATGAATGCTGATGAAGAGCTGAAGACAAGTGCTGATGAAGATCAAGACTGATACTAGAGATGAGCCACTGACAGGCTAGTGCTAATGATGATGAAGACAGCTGAAGCAGACAACTGAAGAGAATAGCTGAAGCAGATAGCTGATGAAACAGTGGTATATGCAGATGAAGGGGTCAAAACCAAGTCAGATATAATGTGGATACCCTGAAAAACAAATAAAAAAATGTTAAATGATGCAAATGATGATGTATGCAAATGATATGCAAGGGTTTGTAATCAAGTTGGATCTGATTTATCTGTCTTGATATAAGGCCCATGTATGTTCAAGAAGTCCAGATGGAGGTTCAGAAATCCAGTAACCAAGGTGGGGGACTCAAATAAAGAGTCACATGTCCATGGTTAATCACAAGAACTGTCCAAAATGAGGTACTCTTAAACCAAATAAGTAACAAGGTATGATGTGGCCAAGGGTACCTGCAAACCTGTAAACAGCCCCATCCCCCTCACAGGTGGTGTTCTAGAACAAGGATCCTTAGACTTGGATCAGTTATGAGAAGTGTAAACACTTCTAACCCAAAGGTATAGTGTTTACAATAACCATAAAAGATCCTCCTCTAATTCACCTCAGTTTCTGAAGGTCAATCATAAAGGTCATCCAGACTTAGCAGGCTTCCCAGATAGCCCTAGCACTACAGGAAATCTGTAGCACAGAGTTCTCAAGAAGAAACCCACATCTGAACCGTGTTTCATATTCCCGCACCAGACCGAAATGGAATGGGAAAGAACATGAACCACTCTAGCCTAGGTGTCACTCAGGTCCCAGGTATAGGACTTTATACTCTCAATGAAACCCCACTCACCAAGACAGAAGAACAGATCCAGCAATGATAATGACAGTATGAAATATGAAAAAACTGTAAAGGAAAGCAATAAATAAAGCTGTACAGAAAGCAATAAATAAAGCAATATAAATAAACACACAAATAGCACATAACACCCCAGTAAACACAAATCAAACAAGCGCTAGGAGGAACCCACAAAAAGAACCAGAAGCCCTGGTTGCAATATAAGGATCCCCAGCAGAGTCGCCAAGTTGTCGCTCCTACCAAATGACACCCGGGTCAAGAGGGGTACAGACGCGAACAGTCGGTGAAAGAGGGAGAACACACAAGGGTGAACTCAGAAAGAAAAGAGTCGCCAGCTAGGCATTTTTATCCCGGAGGAAAGGTAATGCTGCATAGACCTAAAAAGATATGAATAAGACGGTTGCGAACCAGAGAAACTGAGAAAGGGGGTTGGTTACAACCTGGGAAGGTATTAGCACCCAGATTGTCCGCCGTACTCGACGGGATCCACGCTTAAGAGATTTGTGTTTTAAAGGGGTAGTGTCAGTGCAATCTGTGTATCAAAGCTGGAAAAGAATGCAAGTGTCAGTGTAAAAGAAGTGAGAAGTGTATAAGAGAAGTGTCAGTGTAAGAACAGGAGTATGAAGCTCAAGACTATGAGGCTTAAAGAATAATGCTGGAAGAGGGGGAATATACAGAGACTTTTGTTCGATAACTGTTAAGTTATGCCTACGTATCCTCTCGTGCAATGAGGAAGTCAGAACACCGTAGTTCGACTCAAAGAGACTGAAAGATAAATTGACTTGTGAACTGATTACTTGTCTATGCTCAAGTGTATGACCTGTCTGGCTCAGGTGCAAACTGTCTTGCATTAGACGGAAGAAGCGAGTTCTCGTTTATGAGTGAATGAGATGAGAAAAGAATCCCGGAGGAGACGATTATTGTTTGTTTTTGTGTTTTCAATCTTTTATTGCTTTTTGAAGTTTGTCATAAGAAAATGAGCTTAAGCCTAAACAAGGGTTAGTAAGCTCATCACATCCTCCCTCTGATTAGGGGTAATGAGAATACCTTAAGTATGAGGTAAACACCCCACACTTAATCACCATGGTGTAGGATTAAGATCATTAACCTACTTGCATTTATTTAGATGTTTTGGGTGCTTTTGTTTAGTGTTAAGTAATGAGTTTAAGCCATAATCAAGGATTTAATGGACTCATTACACCATCCTAATAGAAGGATAATATATGAGAACATTTAAGCTGAGGAAGGCTCCTCAACTTAATCCATGATTAGGGATTAACCTCATGACAAAACAAAGCCTTTATTAAAGTGGATTAGTTAATGGTAAGATTAAGAAAGGGATTTTATGGTTTGTAAGACAACATGAGGGGGACTTGTCCATTAACACTAGGGTTAGTCCTTCTTAACCAATTAAGGAAGAATTAGAACCCTAATGCAAGGCCCAAGTTACAAGCTTGATGTCTTGATGATTATTAGATGGATTGATTAAAGGATTTAAACACATTAAGGGTTTAACACTTAGGATTAAAGTTATACACTCCATCCTAATAGAAGGATGCAGGCATAAGCTTAATCACAAAGCCTTAAAACCTTTAAGGTTTAGTCCCTGATTAAGAGATGAGAAGAGAAGACACAAGAGATGACACAAAGGTAAAACTAATGGGGGACTAATCAAACCCTAATTGTTATCATACTTGGAGATCCTAGGGTTTATGAGGCTTAAGAGAGAAAGAATCTTCAAAGAACCACCAAGGAGAGGAGCAGATGAAAGGAGGAAGAAGCAAAGAGAAGCAAGACAACTTGCTTCACTTAAGAAGACAAGTTGCCTGAAGAAAGAAAGTAAGAGATGAACATGAATGAGCAAGCTCACTCTAATACAAAGGTAAAATGCAGCAATGATGCAAGAGAGATGAGAAGAGATTGTGAGAAGTGAAGGCAAATTCACTTCTCAAATTACTTACCACCTGAAAAGGTTAGCAAAAGAAATGAGATGCAATGCAAATGAGATGAAATGTCATGATGCAAACCAAATTCAGAAGCATAAACATGATTTCAATGATGCTAAGAGATGATACAACCACATGACAAGAGATGAGAATGATCAAGCAAGCACAAGGAGGCAAAGGAGGCATGCTTTGAACCATAAAGATTCATGAATGTTTATGAAATGAAATGAACATATAACATGGCAAAGGAATGATGCAATGATCAATCATGGTTCTAATATATCCTAAGATGTCTTATGAATCATATGGATGCACAAAATGTCATGGTAAGTCATTGAATGCAAGCAAATGAGAGATGGAGGCAAAGGAAGGCACAAATTAGGGTTTACATACAACATGCATCACAAAAATCCAAAACCAGAAGCAAATGTCATGACAAAAAATTGAAAATGGGATCAAAGGAACCCTAAACCTACACAAGTTCACTGCCCAAAGGAGGGGATCCAACTCTTAACCTAGTGTAAGTTATGAATTTCCTAAGTCAATTAGGGTTTTAAGGTACCTCATCATGAAAAATGCAAAACAAATTGAAAATGGATGATCAATTAAAACCAATTTTATCCTATAAACTACATGCTATGAAGGATGCAATGCAAGAAAAACCATCATCAAACTCTCAATGGTTAGGCAGAATGGATTTTTCAAAGTTTGCACAAAAATATTGCCTAAAAATGAATTTAATTCCAATGAAAATGATCAAAAGGCATCAAGAACCAAATAGAAATTTTCTTTGAGAGTTTGATAATGTTTCTAAATGTTTTAAGATGCAATGTGAATTTTTTTGTGATTTTTAAATACCTAAATGCATTTTTAATTAATTAATTTTCATTAACTAATTAAAAATAAACATTTAAATGATTTAAAAATGATTTTTAATGCAAAAAATAAAAATAAAAATATTTTCAGAATGAGAAAAATATTTAGAACCTTGATGCAAAAAAATGAGAATTTTTGGATGCATTTTGCTATTTTAAATAATTCGTGCAAATAAAATGGAAAAGAAATGAATAAAAAATTAAAATATGAGAAGTATGCAGGATGAAGAGTCCAGATTGATTCTGGGTTTGAGACCATTGACTTGGCGCCACATCCAAGGGCCCAAGTTCAAACTTCATTAATCCAGATTAATTAAATAAATAAACCTAAATTAAAACTAATCATGAGATCCAGGCCACACAAACACGCGCGGGAAGGATCAATCGCATGGCCCAGATTCAAACTTTGCCCTAATCCCAGATTAAGCCCTAATTACATTCAGGTCACCGGAGAAGAGCTCCGGTCGTCTTCTCCGGTGACAACCCTCCCTGAGAAATTCAATCTCACTCTCTAGGTCATTTCTGGAGCTCTAAAGCTCCAGATCACTTCCTCTCTCCACTCTAAACCCAACCCCACCCTCAAATGGAATTTATTTCTAACCATTAACAAGATTCGAAGCAAGGTACGAAAATGGCAGAAATTTCAGACAAGCCATACATGCTCAAATCCTCATCATTTTCAAAAGTTTAAAGCTCAACATGCTCAGGGGATCACACTTAATCATTTAATAACTTAAAATAGAGCTTCTGGAAAAAAAGGTTCGCATGGCTACCTGAGATGGAGCTTTCAATCCAAGAGCTTTCTGACTGCCTCCTTGCTTCAAAATGACTCCAATGATCTTCCTGAGGAAGCTTTGAGGCTTAGTTGGAGTGTGTTGTGGCTAGTTTGTGAGATTGATGGAGTTCTGTTCAGAGAGGGTGGAAAATCGTGTTTGAGTTTCAAGGACTTTCAAGGCAAGGTGAAGGGTGGTTTATGCTCTATGAAGCTTTTCTGAATGAATGGTGAAGTTGGTTTTGAGGTTTGATGATTGTGTGATGAGATTCGAAGGAAAGTGCATAAGAGGAGAGTTTTGTGAACTATGGCTTATGAGAGATATCAGGTTGTGTTGTGCTATGTGTTGAGTCTCATTTTGTCCATGTATCAAGCTTGGATAGGTCAGAGAGTTGTTACTGGCCTAGCTTGATTGGTATTGGCCATTTTGCATAAAGTCAACTTTTGTGTAAGAGAGGTATGGGCTATGGCAGTCAAGGTACAAAGGCATGGCTTGGCTCAGCATGCTTCAAGGAGAACCATGGAAATGAATTAGAGGCAATGCAGCAAGTGGATTAGGGTTTATGTGATGTTTTGCAAATTTCACAAAGTTTGGCCCTTTTGTGATTACTTGAAGCATAAGTCATGAAAATGGGCAATTCTTTGGTGCATTCTGATTTTTAGGTCATGGTTCATGTTTGTGTAAAGGTTAGAAGTCACATTGAAGTCACATTTTGCCTTGGCAAGAGGTTTTGCAACTTTGCCTCTTTGGTGTAAAACTTGAAATTATGTGATTTTGTCCAACTTTGGCAAGCCATAACTTTTGATCCATAAATAATTAGAATGAGTTCTTGTACTTTTTGAAAAGGGAATGATCCATTCTACAACTTTCATGACCAAAGTTTTCTCATTTGAAGCATTTTTGAATCAATTTGAGGAGGTTGAAAAACTTTCCCAAAATGGCAAGTTTACATTACAACTCACTTTCCCAAAAAGGCTATTTTGCAAATGGCTTGAAATTCTTCAATTTTGTGAACTTCTAACATCTTCTATGATCAAATAAAGATCATACACATTCAAAATGATGGAGAATACCCTTTGGTTGGGTCATTGGGGGCCTCAGATGCCCTGATTTTGCACTGACTTGCTCAAGAAGTCATCCCTTGATCAGATGCCTTCCCCATGGAATTTCTTCATGAAAATTGATATGCATGATCCTTATACCATATAGAGACCAATAGAAACAAGAATGACCAAAAAAATTTGGATTTATGGCCTTTGAAACCAAAACCCTAATTCTAGGTCATCTGTGCAGTTAAGCCTGGCTCTGCTTCCATGCCTTTCTCAGTTCTTGTGATTCTTTGACTTTCTTGACTTGGTGAGGATATGATATGATGTTTGAACATACATGGACCCCTTTGAAGTGATTGATGACCTTTGGAGTGGCTCAAATGGCTCAGGGATGGCTCAGACCACAAACCCTAGATGCAGATGACTTTGAATCAATGCAGTGAAACAAATATGCAATATGAGGTGCTATGATTGATTTTATGCATATGAAAAGATCAAAAGCCATGGTGTGAATGGGTGAGGGCAAATTTGGAGTGTTTACAGTTGCTCATCATGCGTTGATATGTGTCTCCTGTGTTTTTTTAACCTGAAGGGCATTACATTGTAGTAATAGTTTCTCGTCGGGGTCATGAACGCGGTATACCTTTTATCTTTGTCGGCCATAGGTATTTGGTTGTACCCAGAATATGTGTCCATGAAGGATAGCAATTTAAAACTTGCAGAATTATCTACCAATGTATCTATGTTGGGCTGATGGTAAGAGTATTTTGGGAAAGCCCGATTAAGATCGGTGTAGTTAATATAGAGGCGCCATTTCCCATTAGATTTTATTCACAAGTACAGTGTTTGAGAGCCAGGTCTTATACTGAGAAAATACTTAACAATATTGATACAGTCTTGACACCTTAGACCCTTAGATATGCGATATTGGTTTGGATACCTTTTATACCGAAATTTAAAGCTTTAGTTCTAAATTAGCCCCGAGTAGTTTATACTAGCAGTCAGCACCGCCTGAAGCACGAGCTACATGGAGAGCCAATGCAAATAAGTGATTGATCTTAAATATGCCAAAAATAAGAATCTTAATATTATGCAAGCCATTGGCAAAACAATCAAGCTGCACATATTCTAAAGAATGCAAAAATATGAGAAAAAGGCAAATGGAAAGTCTGATGTTAATTAATTTAGAGGAATCTGGTTCTGAACTCGGTAGGGAGAATTACTATTCGATCCCCCACAACTTGCACTCAGTATGTTAAAGGGTTACCACACTTGTGTACCAGACCCCGTGTTAGAATAAGATCAAACTCACCAACAGGTTACTCCACTATGCGCGTGTAAAGGTAAATGGCTTATTGTGATTACGTCAAAATGAATCCGGGTGAAATAGAAACAAGAGCATTAGGTTAAGCTATAATAATATGATTCATACTTATTTGTGTAAGGGGTTTATGAACATTATATGTTTTAGTGTCACTAGTGTATCTTTATTGTTTGAGTCACTATTAATTCATTTAGCAAAATGTTGCACAATCACGTATGGATAGGTAATATGTTTCGTGTATGTATTTAAAGGATATTTTTTAAAACCTATTTGATTGTTTGCTTGAGGACAAGATAAGATTCAAGTCTGGGGGAGTTTGATAACACGAATTTGTATCGATTAGTTAGCACGGTTTCCGTTTATTTGAGTTATTAATTTCTTTATTTCGAACAATATTATGTGAAGTTTATGTATATTTTGCAGGTATTTAGTTATACTTGACTTGTGGAAGAAAAGAATGAAAATGAGACAGAAATAAGACTTCTAGCTCAAGAAATGAGGCAAATTGCAGGAAAAAAAATGAAGATTCTGCTATTTTACTGCAGGACGACCGTCACAGAAGCAAGACGTCCGTCTCACATCCCAGAAGATTGTCACAAGCCCAAGATAGTCTCCACAAGGCTTATATCAGAAACCTAAATACGCACCTCAGTTCAGTCAAACTCATAGAGAGCCGTTAACACATTCTTCTCATTCAATAGAGATTATTCCTCAACCCTACTCAGTCTCAGTCCAACCCAAATGGCCAATGCCTAGAAATATGATTTTGTATCATTCTCAACAAACTTAAGTTACAGAAGCTATAAATAGCAGCTACCACAAGTTCCAAGGGAGCTTCGTTTTTACATTGAATTGCTGCCAAATTTTTGTTCGAAGCCAATCATTTACGTTTAGAGTTTTTTTTTTTCAATATTGCTTTAATTTTCCATTCTCGAACTAAAGTGATAGCCTCCTTCCTTGGGAAGCTATCACCATTTATTTATTTCTAGCCACTGCAATTTGTTTTTAGTTTAAGTTTCTGCAAGATTGGTTGATCAAGAATACTTCAGCCAGGTTTCCTAATTTAATGTTGTACCATTTAATTATTATGTCATTTATTTTTATGCACTTCTTCTTCTACTACCTTTCTTCGTATTTATATAATATGCCTGGCTAAACCGTTTAATCGGTATGTGATTGTATAACCGGAACGAATTCAATAGAACTAGGCTAAAACTTTAATTCAAGTTACTTTTTGGTTTCGATTTCTCTTTATAAACAACTTTTGTTACGAGAGTAAGAAAGTATAAAAGGTTAGGATTAAGACCACGGGAGTGTGAAATTGTAACCGGATAGCTGAAATCGAGCATTGCTTTTAAATACAACGGAAGTGCTTTAAAACCAATTAGAACCTCTAGGTTTCCAAAAAGTATTTCTAACTTGAATTGACACAGCGGGAGCGCTCATTGAACTTAGGATTATAGTAATAGGCAAAACCACGAGAGTGTGAGCCAATGACTTTTAAACCGATAGTTTCTACAAAGAGATAACTTGACAAACCTTAATAAGTCGACCCTTTATTGAATTCGTAAAGGCGAACCAATTACGTACTGATACCCCTATTGTAAGTTAACTTAATCTAAAATGATTTCTTTCTCGCCCTCTAAACCTAAAACATCACTCACCTTAACTAAACATAGTAACACCCGATAGAGCTAGGTTGATTATCGAGTCTTTGTGGGATAGATATCTTTTATTACCACACGATTAGGCTGTATACTTGCAGTTAGAATCTTTAGACTCGGAAAGTCACGACCAAGTTTTTGGCGCCTTTTCCGGGGACTTAGATTTAGTACATAGTGCAATTCGTTGTTGTGTTGTCTAGACTAAGGCAACAAATTTTACCCTTTTTGTCATTTGTATGCCCAGTACTCGCTCCCAAGGTGAAGACTTAGAACCCCAAATCCACGAAGTAGAATGTTTTATAAGTTCGAGACGCCGAATCGAAACCAACAAAACCCTTTTACCTGAAGATATTATACCAAAACCAGTTGAAGAATTAATCATGGCCGAAAACGGAGGAGCACAACCTTCACTCAAGTCCTATGCGACTCCAAATCAACAAGAACCGTACAACAGTATTGTCGCACCAACCATTACTCGAAACAATTTTGAACTGAAACCTTCACTGCTACAAGTTGTACAACAGAACCAGTTCTCTGGATATCACACGGACAACCCTAATGAACATATAACGAAGTTTGTGCAACACGCAGATACCGTGAAAGCAAATGGTGTAACTTAAGACGCAATAAGATTGAGACATTTTCCGTTCTCTTTAAGAGATAGAGCTTGGGCATGGTTACAATCTCTACCAGCCAACTCTGTCACAACATGGGCAGAACTGAAGAATGTTTTCCTATCACGTTATTTCCTGCCAAGCAAGACAGCTATGCTGAGAGCTCAGATTAACGGATTTTGACAGAAAGATGTCGAATCACTTTATGAAGCGTGGGAAAGATACAAGGATCTATTGAGATTATGTCCACACCATGGGTTTAAAAAGTGGGTAACCATCATTACCTTTTATAATGGACTTCTATACAACACGAGGATGACAATTGACGCTGCCGCGGGCGGCGCTCTTATGGATAAACCATACGAAGAAGCCTACAACCTCATTGAGAACATGGCTCAAAATCATTACCAATGGGGACGAGAAAGAACACTTGTAGAGAAGAACCAAACTAAGGGAGGAATGTATTAAGTGAGCAGTTTAGATCACGTAAATGCTAAGATGGATGCCATAGCCCAAAAGATTGATAAGTTGACCATAACACCACCAGCCACCGTGGCTGTCGTAACTCCAAATTGTGAAATTTATGGAATCCCTGGACACGCACCACCAGAATGTCAACTTCTTGTTGGATTAACCACAGATCAGCTGAACTATGCTCAAGGAAATCCGTATTCTAATACCTACAACCCATGATGGAAGAATCACCCAAATTTCTCTTACAAGAACAACAACGCCTTATATGCGCCTAACCAAGCACCAGCTGAACCACCAAGATACCAAAAAGCTACCGCACCCAATCCAAATGCTCCTAGGAAGTCCAACCTTGAATTGATGATGGAAACCTTCTTAGTCACATAGACTCAAACAAAAAAAGAATTCATGAACCAGAAAATCCATACTAGTGAGTAGATCAAACAATTGGGGACCAAAGTAGATGCTTTAGCTGCTCATAACAAGATGCTAGAAACTAACATTTCTCAAGTAGCCCAACAACAAGCATCCACTGCTGCCCCAACTAGGACGTTTCCTGGACAGTCATAACCAAATCCTAAAGGTCATGCAAATGCAGTTATATTAAGAAGCGAAAAAGAATTGGACGGATCTGCCGATCCTAGAACCGAAAACCTAGCCATGTACCAACAGCCTGAGAAATCAACTAAGAAGAATGATAAACCACGGGAAAAGGAAGCCAATGAACAAGAGGCAGGGGAAAAGGAAAAACCTTATGTACCTCCGCCACCGTATAAACCACCAATTCCGTACCCCCAACGATTAACCAATTCTAAAACTATGGGACAATTCAAGAAATTTGTAGAGTTTCCTGAAACTGTTAAACATTACCATACCCTTTACAAAAGCTATTACTCAGATGCCCTTGTATGCTAAATTTCTAAAAGAGATCTTATCCAATAAAAAGAAGATCGAGGAGAATGAAACAATTACACTTATTGTTAAGTGTAGTGCTATTATCCATAATAATATGCCTCCTAAACTGAAGGATTCAGGAAGTTTCTCTATTCCCTATGTAATAGGAAATTTCGTCATAGACAAAGCTTTATGCAATTTAGGAGCCAATATAAGTGTTATGACATTATCAATTTGCAAGAAGCTCGATATGGGATGACTAAGACCGACCAAGATGTCAGTTCAACTAGCCGATCGCTTAGTAAAATTCCCGGTTGGCATTCTAGAAGACGTTCATGTACAAATAGGCTAGTTCTACATACCAAATGATTTCATAATCATGGACATCAAGGAAGATGCTACGACTCCTATCATACTAGGAAGACCATTCTTAGCCACAACCAGAGCTATCATCGATGTGAAGAAAAGCAGACTGACATTCGAAGTAGGAGAAGAGAAAGTCGAATTCATTTTAACTCAGTTCCTCCAAGCTCGATCCATAGACGATACTTGTTACCTTATAGACCTCATTGACGAGTGCAAAAGGGAAATGGAAAAAGAAGAGACTACCTATTCTTATATAATGAAAATCCCATCCCCTCTGATCCTTGAAGATGATAATTGGAAAGAACCTTATCAGGACGAAAGTCTAAATGAATGCTTAGCTCTTACACCTGACCATATGTCGTGCCCAAAGAAACCCGCTCTAGAACTCAAGGCATTACCTAACAATCTTAGATACGAATTCCTAGATTCTGAAATTAAAAGACTAGTTATAGTAAATGCAGACTTAGGATAACTCTAAACTGAAAAACTATTAGACGTCTTAAGAAAATACCCAACTGCGTTAGGCTACAACATATCTGATTTGAAAGGAATAAGTCCTTCAATATGTATGTACCGCATTATGCTAGAGGAAGACTATAAGACCGCTAGAGAACCTCAGAGAATGATTAATCCGATTTTAAGTACTATAGTCAAGGATGAAGTAAATAAGTTACTAGACGCCGAAATTATATATCCAATATCTGACAGTCAATGGCTTAGCCCAGTGCATGTCGTACCAAAGAAGGGAGGCATTACAATCACTAAGAGCTCAAAAGGTGAGTCCATAACACAGAGAGTAGTGACTGGGAGTAGAATGTGTATCGATTATCGAAAACTGAACAAAGCTACCCAGAAAGACCATTTTCCCTTACCCTTCATCGTTAAAATGTTAGAAAGATTATCCAAACATTCTTACTTTTGCTACCTGGATGATTACTCAGGATTTTTCCAAATTCCTATTCATCCTGACGGCCAAGAAAAGACAACATTCATGTTCCCCTACGGAACATTTGCTTACCGTCGTATGTCGTTCGGTTTGTGTAACGCTCTAGCAACATTTCAATGATGTATGATGACAATTTTTTGCTGATTTCATAGACGACATCATGGAAGTGTTTATGGATGATTTCTCTGTATCCTGACAAAGCTTTGAAGGATGTCTATCAAACTTAGAGATGGTACTCGAGAGATGCGTAAAAGTGAATCTTGTACTTAATTGAGAAAAGTGCCATTTTATGGTCAGACAAGGAATTGTTTTAGGACATGTGATTTCCAACAGAGGCATCGAGGTAGATAAAGAAAAAATAAAAGTAATAAAAGACCTTCAACTGCCGAAAACCGTGAAAGAAATAAGAAGTTTCTTAGGACACACCGATTTTTATCGATGATTCATTAAGGACTTTTTCAAGATCACTAAGCCATTGACCGGTCTACTAATGAAGGACGTTGAGTTTATCTTTGACAAAGACTGTTTGAAAGCATTTGAAACAATTAAAACAACTCTTATCACTGCACCCATCATGCAACCACCTGATTGGACACTACCATTTGAAATTATATGCGATGCGAGTGATTACATTGTGGGCGCAGTCTTAGGCCAAAGAAAGGATAAGAAACTTCACGCAATATATTACACAAGTAGAACTTTAGACCCTGCTCAGATGAACTACGCCACAACAGAGAAATAACTCTTAGTTGTCGTGTTCACACTCGATAAATTCCGTTCCTACCTAGTTGTTATCCCTAAATTTCGACGCTAGCAATTAATGAGGTTATTTTGGCTTAATAAAATATTTTTCTTGTGATAAGCTAAAAGTAAGGTTTCGACCTAACCAACTAAAGGATGAAAGTCAAAATAACCTACCTACAAGTTTCATACTTAGTGAAATTCTAAGTTTGGAATATTTTCTAAGTATTGAAGGGATTCGACCAAGTGTATGTTCGACGAAGATGGCAGTTACCAAGGTTCTTACACGTTCAATTTTGGAGGGAAAGTGTGTAATTTTCAATTCAAATATAGAGACAAATGGCGCAAGATGAATCTTCTTCAAACATATAGTGGGACAAGTGTCACCATCTTAGGGTAGTTGTAAGAGAAAACGTCTAGAGTGGTTACTTTGTAATGTATATAAATATCTTAGTCTAGTGTTAGAATAAGTGTGTGGAAATCATATGTACTAGTAACTCCGTATACTCAAAGTATTCGCGTGTAGAGAAACGAGTGCAGTGAAAATGTATATGATTGAAACACCGCCAATTTATCTTCAATGTAAAATTTATCTTCAAGTCATTTACTTTTGAAGTCATGTATCCTTTACAAGCCTTTATTTTAAAGCAATTTACATTTCAAAGTCATATATCCTTTCAACAATTTACTGCGTTTCTTTTACAATTCTAGCCCCTTTACATTTTCAGCAATTTAACATTCTTCGCCTTGCCTTTAAATTTCATTTACTTTCAAGCCTTGTCTTTAATTTCCTTTAAAATTCCAAGCCTTGTTCTTACTTTGATTTATTTTGAAAGCCTTTGCCCTTTTACTTTATTTTTCCTTTAAAACAATTTATGAATCTTGTTGAAATATTCAAGACCTTTTTTTCCCCAAAAACGTGATATACCAAACCAAACCTTTTTCTTAGCACATGTCCTAGGATCAATTTGGTCGATCCTGCGAGTAACTGAGGTTTTTTTTGGTATCTTCAGAGGACCAGCGGTTTTTTTACCAATTTTGGGGGTAAAAAAATTGGCACACCTGGTGGGACAGTGCTAAGTCAAAAATGTTTTTTAGAAGTATTCATAACTTCTCCCTTTTCGTAAAGTTTTTATAACTGTCGTGTTTTGTAACTTCCTTTACGTGGAAGGTCTAGTAAAAGGAATGGTTACCTTTGTTGTATGCATTTAAGAAGTGGAAAGGTAGCCAGTAAGACCATTATATCCCTAAAATAAGAAACACAAGAAGGATGGTGTCTAGCCAAGGAAACCCAAGTGATTCGATACCCGCAACAAGTGGGTCGAATCCTCAAGTGGGTAGTTCGAACGTTCATAGTATGAACACACAAGATGGACCAAGGAATGAGGCCATCCCAACCTCCAATCCTTCGACAGGAGCTTCGACCACACCAAATGTGACGTCAGAACAAGCCCCTTCAACAAGACTAGGAGAGATAATTAATAGACACTATACTCAGCAAATGTTGGAGTATATTGGGCCAAATACTCAAACTCCACCACTAAGTACGTCTGCATTTAGACCCTATATGCCCACGTCACTTTCTCATGATTTTCCCAGAATCTTTGGTACGTCAACCACCATGGCGGGATTGAGAAATGCTCCCCTAGTTTATTCAGACAACGTTGTTTCTTCTCCTTTGCAGGAATCTAGTTTTGCAATAAATATGAGAAGGAATAAGTAGACTGGTTGCTTGAGGAATTCGACTCAGAGTCTTGCTCTAACAAATGAATCTGTGGTCTATTTAAGGCAGTAGATGAATGAAAGAAACATGCAAATGGTTCATACTTTATCCCAAACTATGGGAGAGATTTTTCAGCCTTTGATTCAGAATACGACTCAGACAAATCAATAGATGGTGTCTCAAATGATGCGCATAACATAATTCATGGGAGTCCCAGCACCAGTTCGACAGCCCCATCACTTACCAGAAGTAAGAGAAGTTATGCAGCCATTGAATCAAGAGAGTCCACCTGTGGTCGAACCGGTAGAAGACGAACCCGTTAGAGGTCAAAGGCAGATACCAATAATAGAGGAGCCAAGAGTGAGGGTGGTAAATAGACATCAAGATGCATACCACGTAGTCTAACAAGTTCGATAGAATAATCTGGCAGTAGAGAATAACTTGGCAGCTCTTGACGAATGAATAATGGCGCGAAGTGGAATAAACACTGGTTTTGCTAGGCCAAACTTAACTTCTCCAATAGTGGACAATATACTCCAATCATAATTTCCCCCTAGAACAAAGGTTCCCAAATTTACCAAGTTCTCAGGGCACACAACCTAGTCTACGGTCGAACATGTGGCACGATACATGATAGAGGCTAGGGAGATTGCTAATGATGAAAGTCTAAGAATTAAATATTTCCCTATCTCCCTTACCAAGAATGATTTCACTTGGTTTACTACTCTGCCACCTGGTTTGATATGTAATTGGACTCAATTAGAGCGTTTGTTTCACGAGCAATTCTATATGGGTCAGACTAAGTCAGTTTGAAAGAATTAGCCAGTGTAAAACGAAAGTTCAATGAGTCCATTAACGACAACTTGAACAGATTTCGACTGCTTAAGGCAAGATGTTTTACTCAAGTACCTGAGTGTGAATTGGTCAAAATGGCTGCTGGTGGCCTTCACTATTCATTCAGGAAGAAACTGGATACTCAATACTTGAGAGACATGGCCCAATTGGTGGACAGAGTTTGACAGCTTGAACCTGAAGGACGAGAAAGCTAGAGCGAACAAACATAAAAAGATAGCTTATGTCGAATATCAAGATGAGGTCGAAAACGTTTATGAGGAAACTCTACCTCTAGAGGATAATGAGATAGACTTAGTTGAACTTAAACAGGGTCCTCCTTATTCTTGTAAATTATTAGTTCCCTCAAATGGAAAGAATCTTGTCGAAATCGAAAGAACGATAAATTTCCAAAGAAAAC
The DNA here is from genome assembly GCA_963966055.1 of Lathyrus aphaca. NCBI lineage: Eukaryota > Viridiplantae > Streptophyta > Magnoliopsida > Fabales > Fabaceae > Lathyrus > Lathyrus aphaca. Next base: position 408,690,704 of record OZ014523.1, read on the forward strand.
ATATACTTTCGACGTCACCAAGTGTGACGAAATTTTTGATTTACTAGTTAAGGATGGACAAATACTTGTTCCTCCTGGTGCTAAAACACCACCTTTAAATCAAAGAAAGAAAATAGGTTTTTGTAAATACCATAATTATTTGGGTCATAAAACTTCTCAATGTTTTCTTTTCAGGGATTTGGTGCAAAATGCAATATAGGAAGGAAGGCTCAAGTTCGGCGACAAGCCAAAAGCGCAGATGAAGATCGATGTTGATCCTCTTCAGACGGCTAAGGTGAATTATGTTGAACCTTCTAAAGTGAACTGGGTGGACGTTGTTGAGCAGGTTGCTGATGACAACGGAAGTCCTGATTCAGTTGAGGTTGTAGTTGACCCTATGGTAGTTGAGGTTATTGAGAACCCCAACAATGATGCCATAGTGTTCAAGGACAATGAGGAATTTACCAGTGAGCAATGCGAACAACTGATATGCAAGGCTACCGAAGGATTCTTTAAGACACCATCAGATGTTGAAAGGTTCAACGTGGGGGTTACCATTGTCCTCCATGAGGAGGTTGAAGAGTTAATCCTCCCACTCATTACCAAAGAAACTTCTTAAAGTTTCGTAAAGATGGATGAGGCCACTGATGGCCTAGAGCTGAACTTCTCCAAAATGGAACTCAAGGATAAAGTTAATGTTAACATGGTTGAAGTAACAGACGACCAGGTGCAGAAGGTGGATCATTCTGCAATCCAGAAAGATCACTATAAGAAGTCTTATCCCAAGGAGGATGAGACAATTATTGATTTCTTGCAGAGATGCCAAAACAAGAAGTCAGAAGTGATGCTCTGTCCAAGGTGTAGTTCCATCTTCGACAAGAAGGCCGCTCGAAGTCTTCAACAGTCGAATAGGACGCATGGGGGAAAAGGGGGGAAACTACCCAAAAACATACCCGTTTCGACCCAAGACATGCTAATCCCTATCAACAAAGGGTATGCCCCAGTCTCTCAGGTCCAAACAACCCACATTTAAACCAAGTGGGGAAGTCCCCAGTGACAAGTGGTTTAAGCCTCATGAGTCAGGCAATAGGGGAGGACAGAAGTGGGGAAAATTTAAGGTCGAAAGAAGACCCTTAATGGGATACACAAAAGAGGTTAGGACCTCTAACAAAGTTGCATATTTATCAGAGAATTACAAGGGTAATAATCCCATGTCCAGGTCGCAATGACGTAGGGAGCAACGCAGGAGGAAGGCTCAAAGGGTAGCCCCCAGAGGTGATTGTGTTGAATCCAGCACAATTGTCCTTGGTGAAGCTAGGGACAATCTTAAAGTGAATAACAAAGTGTCTGTGGGGCACAAAGGACTTTCGTTCAGAAATAAAGGAGCTGACATTAAGGCAGAAATATAAGTTGAGTTGAAGGCTGTCGAAGATGAAGAAATGACAGATAACTTTGATTGTGAGTCTGAGGCTTCTCTGGACGTATTGGTCAACGTAGTTTCAATAATGCCTAGAGAGTACGACTGCATCACTGAGGTCAAAAATCTAGATGCTAATACTGAAGTAGAAATGGAAGCACATCAACCAGTGTGCTACTATGTAATGAACAACGGTTGCGTCGAAGAGCAGAACACTTTCTTCGAAAGACCCATTGAGGCCATGAGGGGGGACTTGAAACCCCTTTATATTACTGGAAAGAAGAAAATATGGCCATCAATAAGATTCTAGTTGATTGTGGCGCTACAGTAAACATAATGCCACATTTCTTGCTACCCGGAATTGGTAAATTCGACACATACCTAAAACCCCATAACTTGGTCCTGTCGAACTATGAGGGCAAGACTGGACCTACTATTGGAGTCCTACAAGTTGACTTGACTGTGGGGATAGTCACAAGGCTCAATCTCTTTATGGTGGTAGAGAGTAAGGCCAACTATAACCTCATGTTAGGGAGAGAATGTATACATGGCATAGGAACATTGTCATCTTCCATGCACCAAAGGGTCACCATATGGAGGCCAGATGGTATTGTCGAAAACATCGAAGCTAATCAGGGGTACTTTGAGGTACCAGTGAATCATGTAGAAGGTGTGGAGTTCGGCAAAAATCTAGCACATATTGGTCCATGTGCACCAGCAGGATTCGAGTTCACACCAGATGATCACGCATACTGCACATTAAACCTCCATCCCACCGAAGGATTCTGCTGAGATAGATAGGTCGTAGGAGAAGCAGGAAATCTCCCACCTTGTTTCCCTGATCCTGAAATCCGGCCCACAAGCTGGGGAAGCGAAGGTAGTAATAACGACTGACTTCGACGCGTTAGAACAAATTTCGGCCTATGTGGCTGAAACAAGGATACATACGGCCTTGGAGGCTACAGGAAATAATATGGCTGTAGAGGCCAGCACTGAATTTGTTGAAGTGACTCCTATGAGGGATTTCGACCAAGAGCCCTTAGAGAAGGCTCAAGGAGATTCAGACCAGTGGGTTGATGCCATTTATGATAACGAGCCTTTGGGATTTGAGAAGGACCCTTTGTCAGAAAGTACCAAAATGCTGGATCAGGATCCTTTAGAAGAAATAGACGAAAAGGCCTACATACATCAGTGCCAACCTCGACCTAGAACTTAAGGTCGAAGTCGTCCACCCTCTGAAAGAATTCAAAGATTGTTTTTAATGGGACTACAATGAAATGCCTGGTTTGGAAAGAGAGCTCGTCAAACACAAGCTACCAATCAAACCTGGGAAGAAGCCTGTCAAACAAAATCCAAGACGGTTCTCCCCAGCAATCCTCATGAAAATTAAAGAGGAGATTGAAAGGATGTTTCGATGCAAGTTTATTTGTACAGCTAGATATGTCGAATGGTGAGCAAACATTGTGCCAGTAATTAAAAAGAATGGTTCTTTAAGGGTGTGCCTAGATTTTAGAGATCTAAATTTAGCAACCCCTAAAGATGAATATTCAATGTCGGTGGCAGAAATGTTGGTTGATTCTGCTGCGGAACATGAGTATCTAAGTATTCTAGATGGCTACTCAGGATACAATCAGATATTCATTGCTGAGGAAGATATCCCTAAAACTGCTTTTCGATGCCCAGGGGCCTTAGGCACCTATGAATGGGTAGTTATGCCTTTTGGTTTGAAAAATGCAGGGGCAGCTTATCAAAGAGAAATGAATTCAATTTTTCATGATTTCATAGATACGTTTATGCAAATTTATATTGATGACATAGTTGTAAAGTCTATTTCATGACTCGACCATTTTGATCACCTTAGGCATTCCTTTGAGAGAATGAGAAAATATGGTCTTAAAATGAATCCTCTTAAATGTGCTTTTTGTGTGCAGGTAGGGAAATTTTTGGGATTTGTGGTCCATAAAAAGGGGATCAAAATCAATCAGAATAAGACTAAAGCTATCTGTAGCGGTAAAATCATGAGTGTAAGCTATTAGCTAACTTAACTCAAGGTAAACAGAGTCGCCACCGCGCTTTTATTTTATTCCAAATGGAAAAGGGAAAAAGAGCGAATAAAACCTAATGAATCTAAAAGCAAAAAGCTAAAAGAATCAAACAGAGAACGGGTAAGGGGATAGGTTACATAATGGGAAGGTTTTACGCACCCAAAATGTCTGTGGTACTCCATGGGAGCCCTTTGAAATATTTACTGCTTTTTTGGTTTGAAATTGGTTTGTTTGAAAGAGATTGGAGAGATGAGAAGAGAAACGTTTTTTAATATTTTTGTGTTTGAAGAGACGAACGTCTCATGCCTACGTACCCACAAAGTGCAATGCGAGATCAAAACCTCGTAGTTCGTGGTACCAAATTTGAAAAGAAACAATGAGTTGAATTGATTTTAAAATGTAAAGATAAGTCGTCATTCTTTAGCGAATAATTCCGCTAGAAAGAATGAATCATATCTAAACATGAAAATGATTAAAAGAAAACGTGCATGAGGGCACAAAAACAATTGAATGAGTTTTGAATGTTTTTTAAGTTTTGAGAAGAAAGTTTCGATATGCTTATGTAGTTTAACATTTATTAAGAAAATGAAATTGAAAAGGTAAAATCGCATGACCTAGGTCAAGGTTTGATTGCGAAAATGTTTGAAGTTTGAAAATAAAGAAAGTTTTTGAAAATAGGAAGAAGATTTGAAAATTTAAGAAGTGGGAGGAGATGAAGTGACTATCCTAAGACTCGAATTTAAAAGTTAAGAGAAGAGCAATCAAACTGTGTGGTGAACATTCTTCGAGAGCAATGGGATTTCCATCTTCATAAACAAGTGAACTCAATCGGAGCCAAAGTCTTCAATTCATAATAGCTCAAGCAAGGGAATGATCCTAAAATCTAAGTCCAACTCCAAGTCCAATGCTAAGAATAGTGGCCATAGTCCGAAATTAAAGTCACACGTCTTTTAGATGTTTAATCTGTTATTAATGTTTTCGTGTCCAAATGGACAAAAGAAAAATTCACAAGCATAACAATATAGACATAAACAATATGATGAATGATATAGTATAATAAAAGCATAATAAAAGAGATAAGGAGCGAGAGATTGAAATAAAGAGGATAAGGTGCGAGAAATTGAATCAAAATGTTAGTATATTAATAGTATTATAATATTTACATAGAAATGGTATGATGAACTTAATCAAACACAACCACAAAAAGATAACCAAAATCGAGAGGCAACCGGATCCAAATGGATCTTAATCCGAATTCGGGACAAGTTTAGGTCTATGTTAAGCAATCGCCGAGTAATTTACGAAGTAATTACCCTACAAATGAGGTCGACCACCACCAATTAAGGTGGAAAATATTTGTACTAATACATGTTAGAGAAATGATATAATGAATCATTCTCCGAAAACATGTCGCACAAAAGAAAAGGTAACGGTCTAATCTTAATCGAGATTTCACATTGAATTATCGAAGGCAACCTATCACGATTCCAAAGTATGGAGAATGATCCAAATGATCATTCATCCATAGATTTGAAATAATGAAGATAAAACATCTTCGAAAACCAATAATCTGTGAATCCGAGATCTCATCGACCAAAAATAAAAAGAGATGAAATAAAAGATGGATCTAAAATAGAATCCATTAAAAAAACAAACAATCGAATTAAAATCAAATTGAAATAAAGAAAAAACAAAGTTAAAACACTATTATCCTTTTTTTTTTAAATTTCTAAAAGACTTTACTAAAAGAAAACCTATAAACAATTTTCTTTTAATAAAACTTAAAAAAAAAAAAACAAATCAATTAAACAAAATAAGTATTAGAAAAGAAAAAGGAAATAATAAGGAGGGAGGATATGCCGAAATATGGTGGTGATGATAGCAAGGATACAACGCCTCCTTAAGGCCCAAACACACATCAGATTTTTATTATAAAAAAAAACAATATAAAGAAATAAAAAAACAGATCAACATCGTCTTCTTCACATTTCCGACGGCTACTTACTTCTCCACCCTTTCTTCTTCTGCGGCGGTTCAAGCAAGAATCACTCAAATCGCCTCTATTTCCTTTCACACAATCTGAATCCTTATGTTTTTGTGTATTTGTGGTGTGATAGTTGTTGATGAGAGATGCGAAGGGTTTGTGGATTGGAGGTGAAGTTGATGTTACAGGTTTTATGGAGTGTATTTGAAGATGGATTTGTTGAAGGTGAGTTCAATTTGCGGATTGAAGAAGGAAGAAGGTAATGGAAGCTTGATTCAATTTGATTTTGACAGGGTGATTTTGGGCTTTTCAAGCTTGAAGATTGAGAGGGAAAAGAGTCCAATTTATAGAGGAATGAGTAATGAAAACGTGATGCCGTTTTGATGTTATTTGGGGCGCTTTGTTCATCACGAAATCGGCGTGTTTGCTGCATTTTGTTGCTGCGTTTTGACTGTGTTCTGCTGCGTTTTAGTGCTGATGTGCAGCTTGCGTGTGTTGTGACGAAATCCGCTGCATTTTGGTGATGTTCGTGTGGATGCCGCGCGTGTGAGCTGAAGTTTTTATCCGTATTAGCTGATTTTTCGTTCAGCTTGAAGGCTTGTGATGTGTAGCGGATGAAGTTGAATGAGGAAGCCCGTGCTGGCGTGCGTGGGAAAGCCTTGCCTGCGTTTTGTGTATGTTTGGCTTGCGTTTTGGGGCTTGGTTGTGAAGCTGAAGTTTGGTGACGTATTGTTGTGAAGAGTGATGTTGAAGTTTGGTGACGTGTTGCTGTGAAGAGAATGGCCAGCTGAGTTGTCTTGAGATGGCTTGCAAAGTGTTGCTTGAGTGTGGAAAGAAAGTCACGTGTGATGTGTTGTAGTTGGCTTGGGAAAAGCTAGAAAAAGTGATGGCTTCAAGTCTTGGTTGTACGGCTTGTGAATATGCTGTTTGACGGCTTGTTGGTGTGAGCTGGGAAAATGAAGTAATGAAGTTATGTGGGGCTGAAGATCACGTGGGTGCTGATTTTGTGAAATGTCAACTTTTTTTCTAATTTTATTTTTGTATAAAAAACTAAAGAATGGGCTTAAAGAAGAAAAATAAAATGGGCTTTAAGGACATAAATGGATATTGGGATTTTATAGAATGGATTAAAAAATTGAACATGAATATATTTTAAAATTGAATGTGGTCTAAAAAAATGGATTAAAAGAAATTGATTCCTTATTTTTTTGGACAAATTGGACACAAGAAATTGATAATGAAATGTGGATTAAAATCAATAAAGGTGAATGGGAAAAAAAAAGGTTATAGTAGAAATGTTATTGGAAATTGATAGTGAATATTTGGAATAAATCGGATAATGGAGATGGTCATAGAAGAAAGGTATGAATTGATTTTTTTTAGGAAATGAGCCAACTACCATCACACGCACACAACCATAAAACCTCGATTTTTCAACCAAGCTTGCATTGCTTCCACAAAACCACTTGATTAAACTGATCATGAACCACTGAGCAACTTGCAACTTAAACCACAACCACCGTCTGAAAATTTCCTTGATTATTAGAATCCCTGATGAGGAAAATAAATCCTCAGATGAATCACTGGTGAACTGATGGACACTGCATAGACTTGAAGATTTAAACCAAACTTCACACAGAAAACTGCCTGATAAACTGATGATTTCCGACACACAACAACTTGAACTTTGATATACGCACTGTCTGAGGAATAAACCATTGGCACACACAACTTGCAATCGAGGCAATCTTCTGATAGTTTGACCAAGATTAGGTCAAACGTCCAATTGAATCGAATCGTACCTGAACAAACGCATCTGAATTGAAATCACTGTCTTATCTTTAAAATCCTGCAACACAGAGAAGAAGAGGAAGACTACAACATATATTTTTTTGTATTTTGGTTAGAAGTTAGTAAATATAAGCAAATAAAAGTAAGTAGAACACGGTGATCCCCTGCGAAGCAAAGACCTGCAACTGAAAAGGGATACATGAACCAATACGTGATCTTGTTTGTATGCAAGATGCAGATGAGATGCAAAAAATATTAGGGTCAAAAATTAGGGTATAAAAGATGCCCCTATTTAAGTTTCTTCAATCCAGAGATAATGAAGATTGAAATCTTCGTTTCGACAAGATGGAAGATACTTAAATATCAAAAAACCCAATTTTTGATCCTAAGATGCCAAAAACTGGAATGAAATGAAACGAACGATGTGAAATGATATGAAGATTATATGGAAATGATATGAAGCATATGAAAATGTTATGAAAGCATATGAAAATATATGAAAGCATATGAGATGTATATGAAATGCAAAGGAAATATGTGAAATGCAGAGAAATCCGTGAGGGATAAGACGACACGTGGAAAAGAATAAACGCTGGGGATAAGGAGCATAAGGCTCCGACGGGAAAAACAGCATGCTAGAGACCAAATCATGGCTCAGCTGAGACAAAAATGTCCAAGAATGGCAATTGGATAGAAAGAATCACAACACCCAGGAATGACACTGAATGAAGTGAGACAAGTCCCGAAAAAGATACATCAGAAGCATCCAAGGATGACATTACTGACTTTACTAGGGATATCCGAGAATGGCAATCGGAAAAAGGTAATCATAACATCTGAGAATAGCAATCAGATAAAAATACGAATCACAACATTCAGGAATAGAACTGAATGAGATGGGAAAATTCGGGAAAGTACATCAATTCAATGATGACTCCAACATGGAAATCCGAGAATGGCAACCAGAAGGAAAGTGATCACAACATCCAAGAATAGCAATCGGATAAAATGTGAATCACAACATTCAAGAACAGAACTGAATGAGATGGCAGAAAATCCGGGACAATACATCAAATCAATGATGACTTCACTATGGACATCCGAGAATGGCAACCGGAAGGAAAGTGATCACAACATCCAAGAATAGCAATCGGATAAAATGTGAATCACCACATTCAGGAACAGAACTGAATTAGATGGGAGAAAGTCCGGGATAGTACATCAAATCAATGATGACTTCACTATGGACATCCGAGAATGGCAATCGGATAAAAAGGGTGTAATATATGAGAAGACACAACAAGTAGGTGAAGAAAAAGTTCTGGAGAGACAGACAAATGCCAAGTAAGTTGGACTTTGATCACAAAGTAAGAAGTTGAAAACAACAAGACCTCGAGAAATGCATATGAGGACTAAAACACTCAGTATGCGGACATTTACGAAAATGGGGACTAAACCACCCAAGAACACACATAATGAGGACTAAAACACTCAAATATGCAAACATAAACGAAACTGGGGAATAACACACCCAAGAGTATAACATGAGAGAGAATGATGACAACCAGTTTAGACTCTTAGAGGAGTGAAAAAGATGGAAGACTGATTCCTTAACACGGAGATCACTGCCAATCTGCTCGAAAATTAGAGATGCTACTGCTGAACAAATCTCTGTCACACCAGTAAACTGTATCAAGTTGAAAATCTTTTGAGAGAATTCATGCAAAGCTGCTTGAAGATTCTTGAAGCAAGATTGCCCCAAGTTCAATGACTGATGAAGGTAAACTGATAATGGATTCAGTTCTTGATTACTGTCGGAGAAAAATAATCACATCTTTGAGGTAACTGTTGATAAGAATAAACTGATCATGGCTTCAGTTCTTGAAATGAATGTTGAGAAAATAAATCCAGCATGAATCTTGCAGAGAATCTTCTGACTAACCAAATCTGAGAATAACTTGCGCTGAGCAACAACTCCTAAACCATAGGTCCTGAGAAGAACTTTCCCCTGATAAGATCACTGACCAAGTTTCTCAACGGTTTGAAAATTCCTTGATGAGGAAAGTTTATTTGCAAATAAAAAGTGTTTGTACAAACCTGGTAATTTTAATGCAAAGTTTGAAATCAAGAATCATTTTTGGAATGAAATTTATTGATGTAAAGTAAATGAAAACATCGTCAAAACACGGCGGTTGAGACAAAATGAAAGATAAAGAAAAGGTAAGAAACAAATGATTGGCAACGAACTCGGGAGTCAATTTACGCAACCTCGTTGTAGTATGCTTTTCAAAAGAAACCTGGATTCAATTAGGACTTTTGAAGGTTGTAACGTGGTCTGGTTCACGGTTTATGAATCAAAGGATATAGGCTCAAAGTTTATTTGTACCCAACCCAACTTCGTGATGAACTCCAGTCCTACATTCAATTAATTCAGCCTATGCATTCAAGTTCCAAACAATTTGGGATTGCACAGATGAAGATGGTTCACGAGCCAAAGGATTTTGAGATAGCAGTCACATCTTTCCTTTTGTTATTTCTAGTGAGGACTTTGGTCAACTCAACTTAATTTTGCTGAGGATTTTGATGACCTCTTGACAAATATTTCTTTTTATTATCCCTAACTTTTGCCTGAACTGTATCATTTGATCTTACAGTCAGTGGGATGCCCCAGTTTTTGCCTAAGTCTCCTTCATAGGTTTTGACTTAGCGGGCTTTGATTTTTTTCAATAAATTTTTCCAATATCATTTTTTTTAAAGATAATAACTGCATGGCTTAATGATTACGATGAACCATCATTGACTTTTGAATTGAGAAACACTTCTTTGATATGTGTGAAGGAAAGCTTGAGATTGCAACCTTTATTGAAAGGTGTTTTGAATGATTCTCTTGTACTTGAATGCACATTCGAATTAATTGAGAACTACCCATCCCCGGGTTAAAATTGAGGGTTTTTTCGAATAGAAAGAAACTCCGACTTCAAGGCTCAAAGGGGTTGACAAAGGATTAACTTCCTTATTTCTCCGGTGTTTGGGATTTGAAACAATGCCTATATATCATCAGCCAAGTCTCAATTGAAAGCATACCAACAACAATTATGGGTATCTCGTTTTCATCATCCTCCCTCCAATCATTGTAAAAGCTTGAGAAAATATAACTGAACTTGAAATGTAAAGCGTAAAGATGCAAATAATAAATGAAAGTGAATCAAAACAAAGCAATGCTCATTTCATTAAAATCAACATGAAAGTACAAATTAGCTTAAAAGCAAACAACTTAACACGATTGAAGAAAAATTGCAAACATAAAGAAACAATGGCCTAGTGATCCATCAACAACAAGGATGAGCTGTCTCGTCTGAGATTATGGCCTTGAAGAAAATTTGACAGTTGAATTCTTCTAGGAGATTCGCTTCTCATGCTTCGGCAAAGGATTGTTGACAACATTAGGATTTGTGTCATTAAAGGAAAGGATGTTGTTCCTGATAAGTTCTTGCACCTTAGCCTTCAGTGCAAAGCAATGTTCCAAGTCATGACCAGTTCCACCTTGATCAAACTCGCAGCGAAGATCCGATCTATAGCCAACCGGAAGAGGATTTGGAACAGGAGGCGGAGGTCTAGTAGTAATTAAACCACTCTTAATCAAAGAAGGAAACAAATCAGTATAAGGTATCAGGATAGGATCAAAGTTTGGCCTATTGCGGTACTGATTTTGTCCAGCAGCAGGATGAAGAGCCTGAGCTTGAGCTCGAATTTGAACTTGAGCTTGAGATGGTTGAGCTTTGACAACAGGAGCAATTGCAGCTACGTATGGTTGAACATATCGTTGTTGCGGGTGATAAGGCCTCCTCTCAGTTGAAACAGCATAAGCATCACCATCTCTTCTCTTTTGAAAGTTCCCAAAAGTCTTTCTTGCATCATTAGAAGATTCAGAATTGGTAATTTTTCCTTTCTTGATACCTTCCTCTAGTCTTTCTCCAATAGTTACTAGGTCAGAAAAACTAGATGAAACACTTCCTACCATCTTCTCCAAAAAGAACGGTTGAAGAGTGTCCATGAACAAACCAGTTAATTCTTTCTCGGCCAAAGGTGGCTCTACTTGAGCAGCTAGCTCTCTCCAACGCTAAGCGTACTCTTTGAATGATTCTTTTTCTTTCTGTGACATGTTTTGAAGTTGACGACGGTCAGGTGCCATGTCCAGATTGTACTTATACTGTCTTATGAAAGCATCAGATAAATCTTTCCAGCTTCGGATGTGACTCTTTTCAAGTCCTACATACCACTTCATAGAAGCACCACTCAGACTATCTTGAAAACAGTGAATAAGCAGTTTGTCATCCTTGGCATGTGCAGCCATTTTGCGACAATACATCAGCAGATGAATCTTTGGACAAGTATGACCATTGTATTTCTCAAATACAGGAACCTTGAACTTATCAGGAAGAACTAGGTCAGAAACCAAACACATGTCTATTGCAGCAGAACCAAAGACATCCTTTCCTTCAAGACCTCTTACCCTCTTCTCAAGAGTTAAACATTGCTCTCTAACTTCATCCATATATCCAGGTTCACCCTGACTTTCAGCTTGTGGACCAGCAGCCTGGTACAAAAAAGGAGAATTCGGATAACTAGTCTAAGCAGTAGTGTGCACAACAGGTTGAGGTTCGACAAAAGTCGGAGCTGAAAAGACTGGCACAACAGATGGGCCACCTATTTGAGCAGTAGCAGAAACTGGCACATAATCCGGAGGTAAACCAAATTTTGGCCAAGTAGAGATCGGTTGCTGAATAACAGGAGGGTCAACAACAGCATTAAAAACTTCAGAGATAACAGTCCTTTGAGGTGGTTCACCTCGAGCAATCAGAACTTGCATCATTTCAGTGAGCCTGGTCATACCGGCCTTCAACTCATCGATCTCCATCCAGACTTCCATGTTATGCTGTTCTTGGTGTTCCATTCTCAATCTGATAGCTCTCAATCTGTTAGCAGCTCTAGTACCGTATCTGTGTTGAGGAAACAGCTTGACGGATCAACAGACAACTGAGGAAAGAAACAACCGGGATAAGTTCCCACACAACTCGGATGAACGCAAGAATATGCGAGAATGCAATGATATGCAATGTTCACTCCCATTTTCAGAAAAACAACTCGATTATTGCAAACATGGTCAACATCGAGAATACTGTCATGAAAAATCTTGACAAAAAGGAATATTTATTCTTTCTAACATTTGCAATAATTGGAATTATTTTCCTGGAAAAATGGTTGTGAAGATGATCATGATGAATATGTAGATGCAACAACCACAAACAAGATCACGCAAAGCACACAGGTTCAAAGGTTCGGATCACGAGCATGGAGTCAAGGGATAAGAAACAACAACCCACAAAGGCATGTACTAAGGTTTGTCTTCATTGTACCTGCAAAAAACCAAAAGGGTGCTAACAGAGGTTCCCGGAGTTAACAGCCATCTTTAGAATATTATCGGTACGTTGGATTACTCCCCAACCGATAAAATTCTTAAAATAGACCTCGTCCGAGTGTAGTATCGCGTGACAACCACCTTAAGTTTACACTCAGATAGTTTCTGCACTACGTTCCTAAATTGACTTGGATTGGTTAAGGGTTCTACGGTCCTCAGTATGATAAGCTCAAGGTCGGAAAATAATGCCACGTACGATTACTCGTCATGACATTGATAATCCAAGAGAGCCTAACTGAGTGGAGATTATCAAATTGATATCGCTTTGGACTACTCCATCGCATATCGCTTCGAATATCGCCGTCCTATCATAAGTTCCACTCAGATCCGGGTTAGAATCTATCTCACAAAGGATCATCAAACCGAAACAGAACAACCAAGTAACAAACAAATCAAACTAAAGCAATAAATAAATCAAAGTAGGCCGAATCCACTTAGAGATAGACTCCCCAGCAGAGTCGCCACTTTCCTGTAGCGGTAAAATCATGAGTGTAAGCTATTAGCTAACTTAACTCAAGGTAAATAGAGTCGCCACCGCGCTTTTATTTTATTCCAAATGGAAAAGGGAAAAAGAGCGAATAAAACCTAATGAATCTAAAAGCAAAAAGCTAAAAGAATCAAACAGAGAACGGGTAAGGGGATAGGTTACATAATGGGACGGTTTTACGCACCCAAAATGTCTGTGGTACTCCACGGGAGCCCTTTGAAATATTTACTGCTTTTTTGGTTTGAAATTGGTTTGTTTGAAAGAGATTGGAGAGATGAGAAGAGAAACGTTTTTTAATATTTTTGTGTTTGAAGAGACGAATGTCTCATGCCTACGTACCCACAAAGTGCAATGCGAGATCAAAACCTCGTAGTTCGTGGTACCAAATTTGAAAAGAAACAATGAGTTGAATTGATTTTAAAATGTAAAGATAAGTCGTCATTCTTTAGCGAATAATTCCGCTAGAAAGAATGAATCATATCTAAACATGAAAATGATTAAAAGAAAACGTGCACGAGGGCACAAAAACAATTGAATGAGTTTTGAATGTTTTTTAAGTTTTGAGAAGAAAGTTTCGATATGCTTATGTAGTTTAACATTTATTAAGAAAATGAAATTGAAAAGGTAAAATCGCATGACCTAGGTCAAGGTTTGATTGCGAAAATGTTTGAAGTTTGAAAATAAAGAAAGTTTTTGAAAATAGGAAGAAGATTTGAAAATTTAAGAAGTGGGAGGAGATGAAGTGACTATTCTAAGACTCGAATTTAAAAGTTAAGAGAAGAGCGATCAAACTGTGTGGTGAACATTCTTCGAGAGCAATGGGATTTCCATCTTCATAAACAAGTGAACTCAATTGGAGCCAAAGTCTTCAATCCATAATAGCTCAAGCAAGGGAATGATCCTAAAATCTAAGTCCAACTCCAAGTCTAATGCTAAGGATAGTGGCCATAGTCCTAAATTAAAGGCACACGTCTTTTAGATGTTTAATCCGTTATTAATGTTTTCGTGTCCAAATGGACAAAAGAAAAATTCACAAGCATTACAATATAGACATAAACAATATGATGAATGATATAGTATAATAAAAGCATAATAAAAGAGATAAGGAGCGAGAGATTGAAATAAAGAGGATAAGGTGCGAGAAATTGAATCAAAATGTTAGTATATTAATAGTATTATAATATTTACATAGAAATGGTATGATGAACTTAATCAAACACAACCACAAAAAGATAACCAAAATCGAGAGGCAACCGGATCCAAATGGATCTTAATCCGAATTCGGGACAAGTTTAGGTCTATGTTAAGCAATCGCCGAGTAATTTACGAAGTAATTACCCTACAAATGAGGCCGGCCACCACCAATTAAGGTGGAAAATATTTGTACTAATACCTGTTAGAGAAATGATATAATGAATCATTCTCCGAAAACATGTCGCACAAAAGAAAAGGTAACGGTCTAATCTTAATCGAGATTTCACATTGAATTATCGAAGGTAACCTATCACGATTCCAAAGTATGGAGAATGATCCAAATGATCATTCATCCATAGATTTGAAATAATGAAGATAAAACATCTTCGAAAACCAATAATCTGTGAATCCGAGATCTCATCGACCAAAAATAAAAAGAGATGAAATAAAAGATGGATCTAAAATAGAATCCATTAAAAAAACAAACAATCGAATTAAAATCAAATTGAAATAAAGAAAAAACAAAGTTAAAACACTAATATCCTTTTTTTTAAAATTTCTAAAAGACTTTACTAAAATAAAACCTATAAACAATTTTCTTTTAATAAAACTTAAAAAAAAAAAGCAAATCAATTAAACAAAATAAGTATTAGAAAAGAAAAAGGAAATAATAAGGAGGGAGGATATGCCGAAATATGGTGGTGATGATAGCAAGGATACAACGCCTCCTTAAGGCCCAAACACACATCAGATTTTTATTATAAAAAAAACAATATAAAGAAATAAAAAAACAGATCAACATCGTCTTCTTCACATTGCCGACGGCTACTTACTTCTCCTCCCTTTCTTCTTCTGCGGCGGTTCAAGCAAGAATCACTCAAATCGCCTCTATTTCCTTTCACACAATCTGAATCCTTATGTTTTTGTGTATTTGTGGTGTGATAGTTGTTGATGAGAGATGCGAAGGGTTTGCGGATTGGAGGTGAAGTTGATGTTACAGGTTTTATGGAGTGTATTTGAAGATGGATTTGTTGAAGGTGAGTTCAATTTGCGGATTGAAGAAGGAAGAAGGTAATGGAAGCTTGATTCAATTTGATTTTGACAGGGTGATTTTGGGCTTTTCAAGCTTGAAGATTGAGAGGGAAAAGAGTCCAATTTATAGAGGAATGAGTGATGAAAACGTGATGCCGTTTTGATGTGATTTGGGGCGTTTTGTTCATCACGAAATCGGCGTGTTTGTTGCATTTTGTTGCTGCGTTTTGACTGTGTTCTGCTGTATTTTAGTGTTGATGTGCAGCTTGCGTGTGTTGTGACGAAATCCGCTGCATTTTGTTGATGTTCGTGTGGATGCCGCGCGTGTGAGCTGAAGTTTTTATCCGTATTAGCTGATTTTTCGTTCAGCTTGAAGGCTTGTGATGTGTAGCGGCTGAAGCTGAATGAGGAAGCCCGTGCTGGCGTGCGTGGGAAAGCCTTGCCTGTGTTTTGTGTATGTTTGGCTTGCGTTTTGGGGCTTGGTTGTGAAGCTGAAGTTTGGTGACGTGTTGTTATGAAGAGTGATGTTGAAGTTTGGTGACGTGTTGCTGTGAAGAGAATGGCCAGCTGAGTTGTCTTGAGATGGCTTGCAAAGTGTTGCTTGAGTGTGGAAAGAAAGTCACGTGTGATGCGTTGTAGTTGGCTTGGGAAAAGCTAGAAAAAGTGATGGCTTCAAGTCTTGGTTGTACGGCTTGTGAATATGTTGTTTGACGGCTTGTTGGTGTGAGCTGGGAAAATGAAGTAATGAAGTTATGTGGGGCTGAAGATCACGTGGGTGCTGATTTTGTGAAATGTCAACTTTTTTTCTAATTTTATTTTTGTATAAAAAACTAAAGAATGGGCTTAAAGAAGAAAAATAATGGGCTTTAAGGACATAAATGGATATTGGTATTTTATAGAATGGATTAAAAATTGAACATGAATATATTTTAAAATTGAATTTGGTCTAAAAAAAAGGATTCAAAGAAATTGATTCTTTATTTTTTTGGCCAAATTGGACATAAGAAATTGATAATGAAATGTGGATTAAAATCAATAAAGGTGAATGGGAAAAAAAAAGGTTATAGTAGAAATGTTATTGGAAATTGATAGTGAATATTTGGAATAAATCGGATAATGGAGATGGTCATAGAAGAAAGGTATGAATTGATTTTTTTTTAGGAAATGAGCCAACTACCATCACACGCACACAACCATAAAACCTCGATTTTTCAACCAAGCTTGCATTGCTTCCACAAAACCACTTGATTAAACTGATCATGAACCACTGAGCAACTTGCAACTTAAACCACAACAACCGTCTGAAAATTTCCTTGATTATTAGAATCCCTGATGAGGAAAATAAATCCTCATATGAATCACTGGTGAACTGATGGACACTGCATAGACTTGAAGATTTAAACCAAACTTCACACAGAAAACTGCCTGATAAACTGATGATTTCCGACACACAACAACTTGAACTTTGATATACGCACTGTCTGAGGAATAAACCACTGGCACACACAACTTGCAGTCGAGGCAATCTTCTGATAGTTTGACCAAGATTAGGTCAAACGTCCAATTGAATCGAATCGTACCTGAACAAACGCATCTGAATTGAAATCACTGTCTTATCTTTGAAATCCTGCAACACAGAGAAGAAGAGGAAGACTGCAACATATATTTTTTTTGTATTTTGGTTAGAAGTTAGTAAATATAAGCAAATAAAAGTAAGTAGAACACGGTGATCCCCTGCGAAGCAAAGACCTGCAACTGAAAAGGGATACATGAACCAATACGTGATCTTGTTTGTATGCAAGATGCAGATGAGATGCAAAAAATCTTAGGGTCAAAAATTAGAGTATGACACTATCATGGAGGCTAAAGCACCTTCGACAAAGAAGGAGCTCCAATCACTCTTAGTCAAGATCAACTTCTTAAGGAGGTTCATATCAAACCTGAGTGAAAATACTCAAGCTTTCTCACCTTTGTTGTGTATGGGCAAAGAAGGATTTCAGTGGGGGAAAGCTCAACAAGAAGTCTTCAATAAGATAAAGGAGTACTTGAGTCATCCTCCAATTCTTTCTCCACCTTGTAGAAAGAAAAGTATGAAATTGTACATAGCTGCTTCAGATAGAGCTTTAGGGAGTATGTTAGCCCAAGAGGATGATGATGGCGTCGAAAGAGCCATTTGTTACCTTAGTATAGTTCTAAATGATGCAGAAACTAGGTATAGTACGATAGAAAAATTATGCCTATGTTTGTATTACTCTTATACTAAATTGAAATAATATATAAAACCAATTGATGTTTATGTATCTTCTCGTTTCGATGTTATTAAACATATATTGTCCAAACCTATTTTTCATAGTCGAATTGGAAAATGGGCACTGGCATTAACTGAGTACTCTTTAACTTATAAACCCTTAAGAGCTGTTAAGGGGCAAGTGCTTGCGAACTTTATATTCGACCATTCTATAAGTAAGAGTCCCTTGAATTATCTTGAGATTGAGCCATGGAAGTTATACTTTGATGAGTCTAGTCATAAAGATGGGACTGGAATTGGTGTGCTTGTTATTTCTCCTAATAAAATTCCAACAACACTCAAGTACAAAACCGAAGGTCATTGTTCTAACAATGAGACTGAATATGAAACTTTGATAGCCGGACTTGAGGTATTGTTGGAATTGGGGGAAAATCATGTTGAAATAATGGGAGACTCTGAGTTGGTAATGTAACACCCTTCTACCCCAAAACGAAATAATCAAATAATATCAGAGAAAATCAACAAGAAGGGTATCACATTTCATCATGAAATCAATATACAATGTCCTGTCCTGTAACACGGGTTAAACAACATCTTGAACAATATATAAACTTTCTTGCAGCGGAATTCAACTTTATAATTTACTCATAAATCTTTCCTCAAAATCAAAATAATTCATCTGAAGTTAACATCATGCAATAAGAAATATTCTCAAATGAAAACATAACTAAAAATCAAATAGTATTGAAAACCCATCCCGGTGTTACATGACACAGAGCAGGACACATTCACTCCATACCACTTCTAAAGGAGACTAAGGTACGCTCCGAGACTCTGAAAAACTCTTCTTGCATTGGAATGCTAATCTTTATCATCTGCAAACTACCCACGAAGGAGGCAATATTTCCAAGCAAGTAGGGTGAGTAATCATAATATATCATAAACATATAAGAATATGAAGTATAAATAAATTAGAACAACATATCATATGTCATCGACAACAAAATTCAGCATCAACAACACAGTCAAGAATTCATCATGAAAATTCAGCAACACAATACCATCGTAAATTCATCCAGAAGTATGCAACTCTAATCATCATGATATGCAATTATGCATGTGGTACCAATTCATCGTGAGATGGATACATGACCATTAACCCTCCACAAGGGAGCACATCGTAATCATTGAGAAACTCCAATCCATACAATGGGTTTGAAGCTATAAATAGGTCGAAGCCGCATCGTGAATGTTATGAAATGCAATGATGCGCTACATTGTAAAATTCATCAAAATAACTCGCATCATTCATTTCACATCAAAAAACAAACATCAATATTCATCTATTTCATCATGACAGTACACAGGAAACTTCAGTTTGTTAACAACCCCATCTCATCGAGACTTAACTCAACCCCGGTAAAAATTATGAGACAATTTACACGGTTATCTCAAAATTCAGTTTTGAAAATTATCTCATGTTGCTCATTTTTATTCATCAAAATAAAGTTCAGTTTATGCTCTTTCTGACGCTTCAAAAGGAATACGAATCACACTTACGGTTTGAAAGTTATGGATTTTTAAAGGATTTAAAATTTTCCTCCCAGACAGTGTTAACCGGTTAACCCATAGCGTTAACCGGTTAACGCCTGCGAAACTCCAGAAAATCACAAATTTTACAATGGTTAACCGGTTAACCAATAGCATTTACCGGTTAACGCACGTTTTATAGCAGGAATTTTTTGCTTCGTACAGACTGTCTTAAAATCTCCAAAATCCCAATTTTTCCAATACGGGTTCATCTTATTTCACCTCAAAATCATTCAAATACATCAAACAAAACACCATAAGATCAGAACAATCATTTATACCATCATTTATAGGATTCAACACATTTTTCTAAATCTATTTCATCAAGATTTCACTCATAAACTCAACCTAACTTAATATCCCAAAATCTCATAAAACTCATACAATCTAACCTATTCATAATTCAAATCATATACCTTTACAATAGATTATGAAAACTCCCCGTACCTTAGAGAATTTCTCCGCCTTACACTCTTCTCTGGGGTTCTCCACAACCTCCTGACTCTGAGCTTCCTCTTTCTTCAGATCACTTCACCAAACACGATAGAAAACAAAAATAAGAAACTGATCGTGTATTCCTTTTTACCAAAGCACATCCCAGTTAAGTCTTTTCCCTCTTTACCCTTATATATTTCACAAAAGGACCACCTTACCCTTTTCCTTTAATATATTTTTAATAATAATAATAATAATAAAATAGTATAATAAAACACTATTTATCCTTATTATATAAAATACTATTTTTCTCCAAATTCTCTAATTGATTCAAACTCTCCAATTTTTCTAAATTAATTAAATAATGACTAAATAATTAAATTTAGATTCTCAGGGTGTTACAGGTAATAAAACAAGTTACCAAAGAATACAAATGCACAAAAGAAAATTTAATTATGTACTTTGTAGTAGTAAATAGGCTGTTGAAAAAATTTCAATCAGTCACCTTTCGACACATTCCTAGATTATAAAATCAAGTCTCAAATGATTTAACTCAAATTTCATCAGGGTATAAAGTTTCAAAAGAAAAACTACAAAGTGCAATTGAAGTTAGATGAAAGGTTGTGTCAGTGGGTTTAGCCCCATTAGACTTAGAAGAAACTAAGCTTGGGTATGTTGACGAAGAAAACTTTGCAATATTGATGGTCGATAGCATAAGTGACAAAGATTGGAGGAAGCCCTTAATGGGCTATCTAGAAAATCCAACAACTTCGATGGAAAGGAAAGTCAAATACCAAGCCTTAAGCTATGTTCTTTTGGGGAATGAATTGTTTAAAAGGACTGCTGAAGGACTATTGATTAAATGCCTTAGTGAGGCTGAATCGTATTTAGCTCATTCGACGGTCCACAGTAGGGCCTGTGGAGCACATTAAGTAGGACAAAAAATGAAGTGGCTTTTATTTCGACAAGGTGTGTATTGGCCTGCTATGTTGAAAGACTGCATAGAATTTGCCAAAGGATGTCAAGAATGTCAAGTACGTGCTGGCATCTAACATGTGCCCGCAAGTGAATTACACTTTATAATAAAACCTTGGCCTTTAAGAGGATGGGCTTTGGATTTGGTTGGAGAAATTCGACCAGCATCTTCCAAAAATTATAAGTACATTTTGGTAGGGATTGATTATTTCTCCAAATGGGTTGAAGCGATACCATTTCCAAATGTCGACCAAGAAGATGTAATTGAATTTATTCAAAAACATATATACAAATATGGCATCCCAGAAACAATCACTACAGATCAAGGATCTGTATTTACTGGTCGAAAGATGCAAGAGTTTGCCACGTAAATGGGTTTTAAACTTTTGACATCTACACCTTATTATGCCCATGTGTCGCTCTCTGGATTTCTATCCTAGTACAAACCCGAAAGTAGCACGGAAAAGGGTAGAGTCGCCATCCAGACATTTTTATCCTGAAGGAACGGGAAAGGTAATGTTGCACAAACCAGAGAAAGAAAGAAAGGACAAAGGTCTTGCGAACCAAAGAAACTAGGTTCGAGAGTCGGTTACGACCTGGGAAGGTATTAGCACCCCATATCATCTACCGTACCCGACGGGATCCACGTTTGCAAGGAAAATGTTTCAAAGGGTGAAGAAATGAAAGCTGCTGCAAAAGAAATACTGAAATTTGATAAGAAAAGAAAATACAGGGGGGAAATATAGGGAAAATAAAAGAGTGCTCAAACGAGCCCTACCCCGCTGCCTACGTACCTCATCTGGACATGAGGATCAAAGACGTCGTAGTTCCCCAAACTAGGGAGGAAAATGGCTTGTGTTTTAAAAGCTTGAACTGCTTGTGTCAATGTCAGGTGTTGCAGGCTCGTCTGGAACGAGTGAGTTACTGTCTTGCAAAGAGACAAGTAGGAGCAAGTTCTTATATTGAGAGTGAAGGTGATAAGAAAAGAAGTCCCAAAGGAAAGACGTTTATTGTTTGTTTGTGGGTTTTAGAAGCTTTTTATTTGAGTTTGGCACAAGAAAATGAATTCAGGTCCTTTTCCATGGAATGTGTACTTATTACTACATTCCAAGATGGAATGAAGAGCAAGCATACCCAAGTAAGGAGAAGTTATCCAAGACTTTGTTCCAAGGATTAGGGCCTAAGCTCACTAACTTGTTGAACTTATTAAGTGTTTTTGTACTTTTGACGAAGAAGTGTTTTTTATGATTTCTTTATGGAATTAGTCTCATGATTAGACTTGTACATCATTCTAGACAAGCTTATACTATCCCAAGATGGGATGAACACAAGTGCCCCATGGAATAAGTCCATACACACAAGACTACTTCAACCATTATTAAGTGTTTTTTAGGTTTTTGTTTGAAGATGAGAAGGAAGAGAGCACCAAAAGGATATCAAAGGTAAAAACTAAAAGGGGGGACTAACAATCCTAAATTTTATCATGAATGGAAGTCCTAGGTTAGTTTGGTTTGAATTTTATCCTAATGAAGAAGAAGGAAAGAAGAAAAAGAAAGGAAGAAGAAAAAGAAAACAACTTACTTCCAAGATGGAAGGTAAGTTGATTCTAAAAGGGGTGAAGAAGAAGTTGAACAATTGATGGCCTATTCTCATCACATACACAAATAAGAAGCATAAAAGAAATGGGAGAAAGAAGTTTGAAGTGTGGAAATCTCATCCACACCTCTTACTTACCATAGCCCCTACAAGTGTTATAAATATTCACAAATGACAAGTGAAGTTCAAAAAGGTTCAAACAATGGAAGAACAAGCATTTAATCATCACAAACCAGTATAACCAGAACCTAATAATCATGTAAGAGTACTAATTTTAGTCATACAAAGTCACACAAAAAAGAGTGAAAGAAATCCCACAAATAACTAGCAAAGCCACATGGGAGAAGTAAGATGAAAACATGTGATCAAGAGAATCAAACAAGTAAAAAATCGTTAAATATCATCAAAGTCAGAACCTAAACATGTTTATTAAGTGCCTAAAAAGAAGATACAATCATTACTCAAGGCACACAAGCAAATATCAAGTCAATTAGAAGAGACATGAGAAGTTTGAAGTGAAGTGAGACTTACTTGTGAAAGTGTAACTTAGTGCACAAGTTAACACCAAATAAGCAAGGGTGAGGCTCACATACTAAAACCAGGGATCAAACATCATGTTATAAATCACCAAACAAGATCCTAAGAGATGGAACAAGTGCCTTTCTAATCAAGCAAGCAAGCAAAACTCAAAACCTCCTCAAAATAAGGCAATTTAAGTTCAAATCCTCAAACAATTAG
Source organism: Lathyrus aphaca (assembly GCA_963966055.1). NCBI lineage: Eukaryota > Viridiplantae > Streptophyta > Magnoliopsida > Fabales > Fabaceae > Lathyrus > Lathyrus aphaca. Next base: position 408,713,694 of record OZ014523.1, read on the forward strand.
TGATCATGCTTCAAAGATTAAACCATTAAGCAACAAGGTACTTCGAGCATTTACAAACAACATAGAAAAGTCAAATGACCAGAACCAGAAGCAAACTCAAACAAATAAATGGTCAAAGTGGAGCTAGGGTTTCACTTTCTTATACAAGAAGCAACAAGACAAAAGCCAGCCAAACAAAGTCTAAAAATTATGATAAAAATCAACAAATTACCTCAACATGTTAGTGAAGCAAAGCAAAAATAATCAGGCTCATATATATATCTTAGAACTCAAGTCAGAAAATAAGCAAGGTTGAGTGTCCATGAAAGAAAGCAAAATAAAAGAAATTACTTAGAAAATTAATTCAGGCTATTAAAATAAAAGGAAATGAAAAATAAAATTTGCATAAATTTTATAAAAATAAAAATAAAATTCCTGATTTTTTTGGGATTTTTGAAGACCTAAAACTATTTTTAACAATTAAAAATGAAACTAGAGAAAGAAAATAAAATAAAATAAAATAAAAAACCAAGGGGGTGCAGATAAAATGCCCATATACGTTCAAACACAAAAACAGGATCAAAGGGAGGGTGTCAATAGAAAGAAGTCCAACGCGTGTTTACAAAGAAACCAGTCAACAAGTCAAGGTCATAGTCATGTGGTCCAGATTTAAATTCCCAAAGTCTACACATCTAATGGTTCATACGCAGGTCAACAAAGCTCACGGGGTCAAAGCATCTAACATTCTAGATTTAAATCCACAAGTCACACAAGATCTAAAGACTTACAAACAACCTGGAAATAAAATGCAAAATGAAATACAAACACACAAGCACACAAGCATTCATGTGACCCTCACACTCTCATTAATGCACTGGCGCGTCCTAGGCCATAAGATGAGATCAGATCGTGTGGATGTGTTTTAACCTGGAAAAACAAACAAGTAAAGCAAGGTTCGCCAGCTAGAGAAGCTCCGATTGTCTTCTCCGGCTAGGTTCCGGTTAGGATCAACAACAAAATTTCCATAAATAGGCAAAATGCATACCAAAAAAAAGCTGAAACCACGTATATCATGAATATGCAAATGAAATCCACAAACAACCAATAACCAGAGAGAATCTAAGAGTTAAAGTTTGACATCACCAACTAAAAATTTCAAATTAAAGCATCTCAAGGCTTCTAAACATTACATAGACCTAAGATCGAGCATTAACAACACAAATCAGGCATAAATGGACCAAGTCCGAAACTAAAATAGTTTGAGTAAAAAAACTGAAATGAAGGTTGCTTTGAGCCTTTGAGAAAACCAGAGGTGCTCCTAATCTTCCTTGAACTTCACTTGACCAAATAAAGGTTTGGATCCTTGATGATGAGTGATACAATGGAGAAGCTGAATATGCTTGTTGATCTTTCAAAAAATACCACAGCTACTAGCTCAAAATGATGATGATGAGGATGATATGATGTTGATGAGGACAGATAAATGGATTGAAGGAGGTGATGAATGACCAAATTCAGGTTTGATCTTCTTTGGATGAAGGTGGAAAAGTTCAGAGAGGGAGAGTGAGGTTTGGTGTTGTTTTTTAGTAGTGAAATGTGATATCTTCTTCTACTGAATGCGTGAGTGAAGATTTTATATGGCTATGGGTGTGTGGATCATTGAAAAGGTGTTGGTACCAATTTAGTTGCTCCCTCAAAAATACAGAGCTCGTGTGACTCCCTCTCACTCTCTAGATTTGTTTTCAAAATGGATCAAGTGTGGTTGGTGCATGGTGTTAGGGTGATCCGCATGTGTTGTCATAATGAGACTTGATGAAGAGAAGTGATGATCAAGTGGTGGTGATTAGTTGAAAATGGTGTGAGGTGCATGGGATGGTTTCATGTGAAATTCACATCATTTTATGGAAAGAAAAGTGTGTGTAGGTAGTGGAATGTGAGTGAAAACAAAAGGCATGAGAAGAGGGCGTATGACTTGTGTGATATATCTTGCTGATTCCTTTTTCTATCACATGTGCACTACCCCACTTTTGTACTATTTTTTCTCTAAAAATTCCACTAAGAACAACCAATAAAGCAAATCCATATATCCTTATTTTTTGGTCACCAAAATAATGGCTTGGCAAATTAAGAGAAGTGTGGAAAAATATAATATAAGCCATCTGACAATCCTGAAAAAAAAGTGGAGCAATGAGCTTCCAATAAAAATGCACAAAAAACTCTAAAATTGACATCAACCTTAAAAAAATCATAACTTGAGTTCTAGAAATGATATGAAGGTTTTCTTGAACTTTTTGGAAAGGGAAAATCAAGATCTACAACTTTCATGTTCAAGGAAAAATCATTTGAAGCTTTTTTATACATGAAATAATAGCTTGAAGATTAGGGCAAATACTTCCCAAAATAGAAACTTTTCACTTGAAAAATTCCAGATTTAGTAACTTTTGCACATTCTTGATTTTTGACACTTGAGATCATCCAATCCACTCCTTGATTAAATATGGGCTCATGGAGTTAATGAACATGTTTGAAACCCTAAAAATCTACTGGTTGACTTTTCTTTGGCACAATTGACTTCTTTCTTCATGCACAAGTAACTGGACCATTGTCTGACTTCCCTGATGAATTTTTGAACCAATTTCATCCATAGGCCTTATATATCATATGAAAGCCTTTGAACACAATATTGCTCAAAGCTATGAGGATATAATTCTCTAGAGCAAAACCCTAAATAGGGTTTCTCTGTGTAGGAGAAAATTGCACTGCTGAACTTTTGATGAATTTTTCCCTTTCTAAGGCTTTGAGGATGAGCTTGAGCTTGTATAGGATATGAGGATCCCTTGTAGGCTTCTTGAAATATCAATTGGCTCTCAACTTGACTTTGAAGAATCATAGCTTGCTAGATGACTAATCACATGCCCCATGCTTCTAATTGTGGATGTTATGCCTCATCTTTTTATGCAAAGATGCTAGGATATGTATGTTATATGCTATGCTATATGATATGAAATGAGAGGGAACATTTTGGGGTGTTACATCAGGCCAATGGCTAGGTCGAAGCAGCGAATAAAATAATTATTGGTTTGATAAAAAAACATGTGGGTAAGAAGCCAAGGAATTGGCATAAGACATTAGACCAAATCCTTTGGGCATGCCGAACTTCACCTAAAGAAGCAACCAATACTACCCCGTTTTGACTTACTTACGGGCACGATGCAGTTCTGCCCTTGAAATTTATCTTCTGTCCATAATAATTCAAAGGCACCATGAGATTCTAGCTTAAACTTATTGGGTCATGATGTTAGATGAATTACTTGACTTGGATGAAGAAAGACTTCATGCCTTAGAGTTATTAGAAAGGTAGAAGAAGACGATAGAGAAATCCTACAACAAAAAGGTTAAATCAAAAACCTTTTCAGTTGGTGAATTAGTTTGGAAAGTCATATTGCATATGGATCGAAAAACTAGATCCTTAGGGAAATGGTCACCCAAATGGGAAGGCCCTTTCCAAGTTACAAAACTTTTCAGTAACAATGCATATGAGATTCATGAGATTGAAGCTGATTTGAAAGTCTTTAAAGTAAATGGGAAATATTTAAAAAGATATAGGCATATGCTTCAAGAGATTCATATCAGAAAATAAAAATTTCATTGATGATTAAGGGGGCCATGAAGCCCTACAATTACAGGAGTCTAAAAACATGTTTGAACAACCAAAAGGAAAAGAAAACCTAGACTTTAACATCCTCCCAAGTGAGGGAATTAAGGTAATTCATCCAATCTTCATCAACTTCATCATTAGATAGTTGCTCATTCTTGGGAGGCTCCTTGGTCAGAGAGGCCATCCTACCCCCCCTTTGTTTGGGAACGAGTGACTACCCCTACACGAGGATAAGGGTTCTCTTTCTTTTTGTGTTCATCTCCTGTTCGTGTGAAATAGTGGCATCTACTTTCTTTGCAGAATTCTCCATGTTGTTGTGATGAAAAGATGGACTAAATAAGAGTTACTTATAGGAGAAAAGCCTACGCGCTGATTGGCCAGATAAAAGGCAGCCAAAAAGCACGTAAAGTATTCTTTAGGAATAACATCCTAAAAAGGTGTTCTAGCTTTAATGGTTAGTTGGGAACTTATGCCACATAAGTATGAGGCATTGAAAGCTGAAACGGAACCGCCATAATTAAGGGTGGAGCAAGAACGCTTTGACCCAACGTTAAGTAAGAATCTTTCTGACTAACTTAAAGGTTATGTTAACGGCCAAATAAAAAACAAACACGTTATATATGCAGAGAAAGGGAACATGAGTCGAAAGTGATAAAAAAATATATAAAATTAAATAGGGCAATGATGCCCTAAATTGTCATAACATAAAGGCCATATCAGGGCCAAAAACAAAATTACATAAAGAGAGGAACACAAAGTCCTGAGACAGAGGCCGTCAAAGATCAGAAAGGCAACTTTGATTGCAACTGAAGAAAATTGTGCTAGCTGATTAGAAGGCGGTTTTTGCAGAAAGCCTTGTCAGTTTTGGCAGCAGCAAGCTCCTTGTCGAGCACCTCAGCAGTATCAATGAGGTCAATAGTGTGCTTCAATTCAGCAGTCAGTTCAGCACTGTCAAACTGACTTAGCTCAAGGTTGCTCTGCTTAGCCTCAACAATTTTCTTCTAAAGTTCTTCAAGCTCTTTTTCCAAAACTTCAAGAGATAAGTTGTTGGCAGCTATTTGTCTTTCCCTCTTAGCCTTGATGTCCTCCAGCCTTTCGACTTCATTTTCAGCTTTCCTGGCTCGATCCCACACATTACCACTCTTGACTCCGGTTTTCTGAATGATATCTTCATCCTTTGGAGCTAGCTTAAGATCATCAGACATCTGGTTCACCAGATTACTTAGCTCCATGAGGGCCTGGGAGATCTTGGGATCAAGGGTCGAGAGGTCCAACTGTTGCAATGCGTCTTTCAGGAAAAAGGCGAGCAGTAGGGTCTGCGCCCAAAGTAGTGCGGGTATCCCTCTTGAAAAATTTGTCCTTTATTTTCTCGAGGATTGGGCCAATAGAATCATCAGGAGCAGAGGCCCCGGGAGTTTTCGAAGAGCTGCTTCTAGAAAAGCCAAGACTCTTCCTAAGCTTCAGCCTAGCATACTCCCAGGGGTTCAACTACTTCAAAGCTGACATTTGGTCCCCAGCTGCAGGAGTTGGAAGTTGGACTGAGAATCTCCTTGAGGCAAGGTTGATTGAGTCCTTTTAGGCCCTATTTCTTGTTCAGCCTCATCCTTGTCCTGATCGTCATCCTCTTCCTCCTCCTCTTCATCTTCCTGCTCAGGATCATTCAAGACTTTTTCTTGAGCAGCAACTTAGGGATTACCTGCAGTCTTTGGCTATTTACCTTTTGGGCTAAAGGGGGCAGGTTCTTTAGTTTCTTTGTCATTTTCTTCTTCGTCGACAGCAAAGGTTGTATCCATCTCCTTAGAAAGCTTGCTTGTCTGGCCAACAAAGTCCTTTCCAGTCACATTCTCATACCCACGCTCTGAATCATCAGTGTGAGACTGCTAAATAGTTGTTTTAGCAGGAGAGTTTTGTGCGGCTTCGACTGTTAGGAGATGGGAAGCTTCCATATTTATGGTTTGGTTAATTTCACCCAAAGACCTATAATCAGAGCCAAAGTCAGAAGTTGGGTGATAAGTAGGCTCACCTTGGTTGTTCAGAAGAACTATAGGTAAAAGAGTGGTAGTTGAAGGTTGATGGGCAACGCCTGCACCAGTCTGTTGACGAGAAAATAAGTTAAGTAGAGGCTATGATAAGAGATTAAAAAGGGTCAAATGCCAAGTTAAGTACCTGATTCTCTTCACCATCGAGACTTGATTTGGCACTCTCAGGAAGGCCAGCAGTAGGCTTCACCATAGGAGTGGGAAGTTTAACTTCGACACCACCCTCAGTGGGTGCCTTGTTCAAAATTTTGGCCACCTTGGATGAAGGTTGGCTAGTAGCACTAGGAAACTGTGCAGTCTTCCTCTTGAGGGGAAGATCCACAGGGGGATTCATCATCGTCCACAATGATGATAATGCTTGAAGTCTTTTTTCCCTTTTTTGGAGACGTCGAAGGATTTTTGATTGTCTAACCGAAAGACCATACATCAGAAGACAGACGCATGAGAAGTTATATAAAGTAAGGATGATGAAATACCTTAGTTCCTTCTTTGTTCTCCATCTGTATTGCCACGCCTCTATTGGCAGTGGTTTTGCTGGTGATTTCTGGAAATGCCAAAAACAATTGTCATGAGTTAATACTTGATTACTCAGTAAGGGGGAATAAAGACCTCAGACCTTCATATATTTTTGATTCGACACTAATGTCTTCGAGCCCTATATGAAGGTGCCCCTTAAAACTATCCAGTGTGTGCTTAGTCACAACCACTCTCTGAGCTTTCGGCTGAGACTATTGTCGAAGGATTTTAACTGAATCCCCACAGACGAACCAGTCTGGAAATGAAGGGGCCAGGGCCACTCCAAAATCAACAGTAGGAAGTCGAAAGAATTTGGGGGGAAAGATTCGAAAAGCTTCCTCATACCGCCTCTCATGATGAATGTTTGGAGGGATTTTCAACTTATCCATCTTTTGTAAAAATTTCTCCTTCAAAGTGACAGCAGCCTCACGAACGGTTCAACTAATATCATTTGGTCGATAGACAGTTTCAAAGTATTTTTGGAAAGCTTGTATCTCTTGGATGTGAGCAGACTTACTTTTCTTGACCTTCTCATGCACATTAACAAAAGCAAGTTCAGGTTGAGCAGAAAATTCAGTGGCAGTGAGAAAGTTCTCATTGTAGTACTTGCGTCACCAATCATTAAAAAGATGGGTGTGTTGGGTCGAAGGTCGAAAGAAGACAGGAGACATGGCTGCCTTTTGGGATTCCTATCTGGAGAAGATGTCAGCAACATCATCCTCATTGAAAACATTATTGTAAAGAATGACATGGCCCTTTCTATCATATATGCATTTGGGGAAGCTCTCACTCATCCCAAATTTCCTAGAAACCAAATTAGGTTGGTAAGTAATAAGGATTGTGTCGGGTTTCCCGCCATTCAACCTGTAAACAAATAATCTGGGAATTAAAAAGGCTTCCCAAATTCCAACAGTCCATGTGAAGTTTCCTTGTGGGGGAGTTGGGGAAGGCCCTAGTGAACCATCTGGGACCACACTTTCTACCAGCAAAGGGAGCCATGGACAGTGTTAAATAACACTAATGTGCAAACATCATCATAAAACTAGAAAAGGCCCCTTTGAAGGTTCCACATTCATCGTTGGGAGTGAGCTTGGCTAGTCGAATGCCCTCAGTACTCCTGAGCCTGATCTCCTCTAATTCCTCATCAACTTTCCCTTTTCTAGGAAGCACAAGCTCAAAGGTGGCATTCGTCCAAAGTTGAAGGAGCCAGAGAGGACCATTGTCGCTCCCGGGATTTTCATCCTAGTACAAACGCGAAAGTGGCGCGGAAAGGTAGAGTCGCCAGCCAGACATTTTTATCCCGAATGAATGGGAAAGGTAATGTTGCACAAACCTGAGGAAGAAGGAAAGGACAAGGCCTTGCGAACCAAATATCTGAGTTCGGGAGTCGGTTACGAATTGAGAAGGTATTAGCACCCCAATCCGTCCGCCGTACCCGACGGGATCCACGCTTGCTTGTTTTGTTTCAAAGGGTGAGAAATAAGAATGCTGCTGAATAAAACCGCTGACTGGAATGAGAATGGAAATAAGAGAGGGAATTGAAATAAAAGAATGAGAATAAAAGAATGGGGAAAATGTAGGGAAAATAAAGAATATGCTCGAACGGGCCCTACCCCGCTGCCTACGTACCTCATCGGGATAATGAGGATCAGAGTCGACGTAGTTCGCCTAACTAAGGCGGGAACTATTTGTTTGTGTTTTTTATGCTGGAACTGCGTATGCCTATGCTCAGGTGTTGCAGGCTCGTCTGGTACGAGTGCGTTTACCGTCTTGCAAATGAGACAAGTCGCCGCGAGTTCGCGTTGTGAGTGAATGAGATGAGAAGAGAAGTTCCCGCAGGATAGTCGCTTGTTATTTGTTTTTGTCTTTTAAAAGAAGTGTTTTGAATTTGTTTGTGAACGGTCTTGTACTAAGACCTATCCATCGCGGGAAGTATTTACACCTCGCCCCGAAACAGGACGCGTATAAACACTCCGCAACAAAGTCTCGTGTCGTACAAGATTGTTCGGTTTTTATTAAGTGTTTTATTGCTTTTCTTTTCGAGGTGAGAAAGAATGACTCAAGTTGCAAAAGGGAAAATCTAAGGGGAACTAAGACTCAATCCTAAGTTAATTGATTTATTTACAAGAGATCCTATGGTTTGTGAAGTTTTCTATTCCTAATGAGAAACTAGAAACTACTAGAATTCAACTTACTTCCTAATGAAGTTAAGTTGATTCTAAGAACAATGGGGAAGCCTATACAAGTTGTAAAATCAAATGATAAGGCAAAAAAACAATAAAATTGAATTAAGAAATAAACTTCTAAACAAAACCATTAAAGGCATGAATTAAAAAAAAGTCTATTTTATTTATTCTAGTTCTAATGACAATGAAACTTTAAGCCTAAGTACTAAATCAAAGATGAGCCTAATACTTTCATTCTAAAACTCAATTTAAACTAACCTAAGCCTATATTAGATTCTAGGATTAAATCTAGTCTAAACTATATTTTTTGTACTTTATTTTTTTATGGCCTAAACTAATGGGAATTACACATAACTAAACCTAAAAACTAATATTCTAAAAAATACTAAAACTTCTGGAAAAAATATGAAAATTAAACTATAGGGACCTAATATCATCTATAACATTGTACTAAAAGGGATCCTACAAAATCACATTTTTACTATGCCTAGAAATTATTTGTTTTCAGCTAAGAATTAACCACTAATTCCTAAGGATTACACCACTAAAACCTAAGATAAAAGGTCTTAAAAAATCCACTAAAAATATCCTAAGCACTATTATGAGTCCTCTAATTACAGAAAAAAGAATGGCTCAAAAATCCTACTGGAAGTTACCTAAATAAAATCAACAAAATCCAGCACCATTAAAGGAAATCCAAATAAAGCTAATTAAAAGAAAAATCAGAATTGAATCGAAAAATAACCAAAATTCAGAAAACAAAAATGTCACAAATTTCTAAAATGAATTATTTAACTACTGAAATTTTTATAGAATTTTCTAATGATTTTTACTATTTTTATTTGAATTATTTTCTAAACTATGTCTAACTAAAAATAAAAATCTAAAGAAATAATACAGGGGTGCATTTAGCAATTTTCTATTTGTTTTTTGTGAACTGGGCCCAAAAGGAAGGGTGTTAACAGCAAATAGCAAGGCCCTGTTCGCAGGCTTTTATTGAGGGTGCAAACAGCAAATTTTTTAAGTTGTTTTGTTAATGGGCTTGAAGGGAAAAGGTGCGAATAGCAAAGGATTAGGGCCCATACGCAGATTTGAGGGGAGGTGAGAAGAGAAATTGTCTTTATGTTGTTTTTTCTATGGGCTTCTAACTAGTGGTGTGATTAGCAAAAATGCAAAGCCCACTATTGGATTGAAGGGGAAGTTAACTGTAACATTATGATGATGATTAGAGTAAGTCAAACACATTGATTAACATTAAATTCAATTCATTATGCGTAAAACCTATGTTAATTCTTTTTATGATTTATTAATAATAATTAGTCCTAATAAACACAATAAGAGAAAAAAGGTGCCGAAGAAAACCTAACTTCCCTCTTTCATCTCCGCCGAATCCATCTTCTTCTTCCCCAACTTCTTCCTAGCTTCGCCGAATCCATCACCACCATCAACATCCTCTGCTCTCTCTTCAACTCTAATGACCTAAACCCTATAATCCTCTTCCTTGAGCTCAACCCCCCCCCCACCTTCTTCTTCTTCCGCCATTAACCCCTTCCCTAACCTAAACCTAACCCCTCCCTCATCTTCTCTGACTCCAGCCACCATCATCCTCATCTCGCTAGCTTGACACGAACCCTTCACAACTTAACCATCCCCGCGAAAACACCGTCGGAGAGGATGAAGGCCCCGGCGGATCCTCCTTCACCACGACCTCAAAAGAAGACCTAGCCTAAACCAGTATCTTTACAAACAAGACACTAACACTCACTTATCCTAAGCTGAAAACGCAAATCCCTAAGAACAAGCGCCAGCAGAATTCACAATGGCCGGTAACGTAACAATAAATCTTCACACAAGAACGATACGAATTCGTACCTTGCTAATTGATCGTGTCAAGGAAGTCAACGAAGAAGCTGGGTCCGTTGTTTCGGTGCCGCCACGATGCCGATTACACTTTGGGGTTGATGAACAATGACGCGACGAAGACGATTCTGATGCTACGATCCAGCTGCAATTCGAAAATTAGGTATGTGCTTCTATTCCACTCACCCCTCTTCCTCTGCTTCTGGTATACGAATCGAAGCCGACTCTGAATCATTGCGTGACATTGAATTTACAGGTGAAATCCAAGATTCAGCTTATTGCGTAGCAAGCGTTCAACCATCTTCAAGTCCCTGTTGCTACTGACTTGATATATTGAACTCTTCTTTGAAGGTGATGAAGAGTGCTGGGAATTGAAGCCGCAGAGAAGTGGATGAACTTTGTTCCTGCGGATTGATCAAGATACAAGTTCGACTTTGACAAACGGCATAGAGAAGAGTGAAGGTGCTAACTGAATGAGGATCGTCGAACAGTTCTGAGAGGTTGTTGCAGATCAATGGAGAATACGCTGTAGACCAGAAATTTGCGGATGAAGTCTGAGCCGTGCCTTTTACGAAGATGATTTATGACGATACAATCTTCAGGTGATGGCTTTGACACTGACTTCCTCTACTTGCTTTTTCATCTTCTCTAGTATTTTTTCAATTTCTGATTCACAAATTGGGGTGTTGTTACTGCTGTTCTGTGATACACATCCTTGAATTTGCAGGTTTTGAAGCTTCTTCAAATTCCCAGATTTGATGGAAACTTGACAGTTGCGGTAGTTCACCGAAGATGATGATGGTAGTTAAGAAAGTTGTAAAAAAATGAATGGAAGAGAATTGCAAATGATGTCAAGAATGAGAAGAGATGAAAATGGCTCAAGAGTGAATTCAGGGGGGAAAAAAGGAATTGTGAAGGAGATTGGTGATGGATGAAGATGAAGATGAATTCAGAATTGAAAACTGAGGGAAAAGAAGAAGATTGTGGTGTGGAAGAGAAAGAATCGTGAAGAGGTTTTGGAAATTCGTGGAAGAAAAAAGATTGAATCAGAAGCTTCTGATTTATAGAAAATGAAGATCAAGACTTGGTGAAGGGAACTCAGGTAACTTCTAGAATTTTCTGTTATCAAAAATCGGTTATGGTGGTTATGAGTTTGTTATTTTCAGTTATGACTTTTATTTTCTGATTCTTTTTCATTCTGTTATGACTTTGTTGCTAGCAGGCTATAACTCCCATTGAGACTGATCTCATTTCCATGTGATGTAGGCGGTGCCGTTGTTGAACATTCGAGTAAAGTCGAGCAAGGTCATGACATCTTGAAAGAAGAATTTGAAAGAAGTTAATGTTGGTCTTAGTGCTGCTGTCAAACAAGAACTTATTCAACATTCCATTATCAAGCCATCTAATTCAACTGTTAGCAATTCGAAGTTGGTTGATTCTACAGTTATTAAATTTGAACCAAGTAATGAGGGTGATAAGGAAAAATCCAAAACAACAGAGAGTACTGCTACAGGTCAATTGGGTAAAGTGTTGCCACAAATTTCGTTAAGTTCTTCTGCTTCCATAACAGGGCCAGTTGTGTTGAATTATACACAAGTTTCTGCAATGGGAACTCATCCTGCTATGAAAGCTGTCTGTACACCAGTATTAAACACCGGTAATATAATAGGTCAACCGGCAAATTGTAGTCGCGCAGGAGTTAATGTTGAGAAAGTATGTGAGGGAGTTTCCTCAAATCCTGGCCACGTTTCTCTGGTAACAGTAGCCTTTCCTATGGTAAGTATTGCTTGCATAATTCTCCTTAATTTGATAGAACTCCTGATCTCTTCTAAAGGAGCATTCACGGCATTCAAGCTATTTTTAAGATCAAAACCCTGGGAATAAAACTGAATTTTGAATGAAAATACTCTGAGCTTAGATTCTACCCGTGGTACTTTTCATTGACTCCATGAAAAACTGTTCACATTTCCCTAACTGTTTCCATCTCTTCTTTTGCAGGACAAGACTGAAATCCCTTTTGAGCCTGTTAGTGAACTAGATTGCAGGACTTGGTTTACTGGAGGAAAATGGCGCAGATGGAGGGGGAGGTGGTTGATGGAGAATTGAGTTTTTGTCTCTCTTTTTTTTTTTACCAATTTTGATATGTAAATTCTGAATTTTATTAGTTTGTAAATGATTCTTCTGATGAGAGTTTTCTAACATCAACTTTTATTGTGAAATCATTATGAATACCAGCTGACGTAGGGATTATGCCATCATTATTTTATTTACTTTTTTTTTGTATGAATTTCTCACGGATAATTGGTTCTGTAATCCCTATGCTCCAATGAATTGTTTCCTTTTTTTTTGTCTTGAAGATTTGGTGATGAATGTGGGCGGAATACCTCATGAAGGGTATTAAATAAAAGGCTTGAATTAGGTAATGGATAACCAAAGGACTTTGTACATAAGAAAGTAAAATGAAATATGGTCTTAGGAATGGTTTAAAAGTATAGGATTTGGTCAATGAATTTGAACACGGGTATGAATAATCGGGCTAGGAATCAATTAGGATGAAACGAAATATAGACTCGAATGGCCTGACAAAATATAATTGGGCTTCATCTTTTAAAATGGACATGGGCTTGAAACAAGCATGGTTCCAATTAGATATGGATTAAGAAAGATGACAACAAATGGACTTAGAGCAATTCTATTCAAGACTTTGCAATGCGCCTATAGTTGTAAATGAGAAAAAGATGTGACAGTTTTGAATATTGGAAAAGATGGAACCTATTAAAGGAGGATTGTATGAGTAATTGGAAATGGATAAAAATAAATGGAAAGATGAATAAAAGAAATTGAAAATGGATTTATGAAAGCACAGAGAATAATGGAAATTGAGAGAATTAAAGTGGAGTGGAATGGTTTATGAAAATGAGAACAAAGCAAAGCAATGAATGGATATGAAATCTCGATTTCAGCCCAAAGCCTATTTTGAATTCTTCCCACAAGCCTATGAACACGACCACTTCTGAACCACTGAATAATTTTCCAGATAAGTCATACCCCTTTGAATCGTCTAAAACACGCCATGATCATTCGAATCCAGATGAATCACTGATAAACTGAAGATTCGAATCAAACTTCACACAAAACAATGCTCGATAAACTGATGAATTTCAACATACGGCAGCCTGAACATTATCTAAGAAACAGACCAATGGCCCAACTAATCTTGCAATTACCATACTCTTGATAGTTTAACCAAGATTAGGTCAAACTCCCATCTGAATCGAAACACAACTGAACAACCGCATTTGAAGTGGAATCATCGTCCAGTGAATATTCTCCATCATTTCAATCCCTGACAAATACAGATAAGGTATGAAACCCTAATCTCCCTGGGCCTTGATCACATGCCTTATAAATCCATGAAATGCACTATCATGATGTTAATGAATTGATGAGAAATGCCGATGAATGCAAAATGATGAGCCAATAGAGGGAATAAATATGAGGGCAAATTTTGAGGTATTACAACTGCCCCTATTCAATCAACTGCAGACTTGAATGGATAATTGCAACAGCTTTTAGACATTCAAGGTATGAGGTGATTGAATACTCGAATAAAACCTGAAAATTTGCACACTGAGGGTAATGGAAATGCCATTTGCCCATTTATTTATTTATATATTTTTTGTTTTGACCTCTGAATAGGTAACGGGGATAGAACCAGGTGGAATAGAATCAATGCAATCACTGCGATTACTGAACGAATCAAAACCACAACGAGGGGGCCTGTTAGCGAAACAGGACTTAACGCAACATCAACCGATTTGTGATTCAAATAAGATCAACCGATCAAACACGGAGATGGTATCAACTGATCCACCCCGGAAAGCGAGAATGTAATATCATCTGATTTACAACTCGAAGAGAAATGATATCAACCGATTCATAACTCAAATAAGATCAACCGATCAAACACGGAAATGGTATCAACCGATCCACCCCGGAAAGCGAGAATGTAATATCATCCGATTTACAACTCGAAGAGAAATGATATCAACCGATTCATGACTCAAATAAGATCAACCGATCTAACATGGAGATGGTATCAACCGATCCAAAACCAAGAAATGCGAGAATGTAATATCATCCGATTTACAACTCGAAGAGAAATGATATCAACCGATTCATGACTCAAATAAGATCAACCGATCTAACATGGAGATGGTATCAACCGATCCAAAACCAAGAAATGCGAGAATGTAATATCATCCGATTTACAACTCGAAGAGAAATGATATCAACCAATTCATGACTCAAATAAGATCAACCGATCTAACATGGAGATGGTATCAACCGATCCAAAACCAAGAAATGCGAGAATGTAATATCATCCGATTTACAACTCGAAGAGAAATGATATCAACCGATTCATGACTCAAATAAGATCAACCGATCTAACATGGAGATGGTATCAACCGATCCAAAACCAAGAAATGCGAGAATGTAATATCATCTGATTTACAACTCGAAGAGAAATGATATCAACCGATTCATAACTCAAATAAGATCAACCGATCTAACATGGAGATGGTATCAACCGATCCAAAACCAAGAAATGCGAGAATGTAATATCATCCGATTTACAACTCGAAGAGAAATGATATCAACCGATTCATAACTCAAATAAGATTAACCGATCTAACACGGAGATGATATCAACCGATCCATTATCTTCGCACTGAAACGAGACCATTGTACTTAAATGGAGACTCGAAAGGAACGGGATCGTTGTACTTAAACGAGAGCCCAAGACGCGACCGTTGTACTGAAACGGAGACGCGAAAAAATGAGACTGTTGTATTGAAACAAGACTCAAAAACGAGGCCATTGTACTTAAATGGAGATTCGAAAGGAATGGGATCATTGTACTTAAATGATAACCCGAGACGCGACCGTTGTACTGAAACGTAGATGCGAAAAAATGAGACTGTTGTACTGAAACAAGACTCAAAGACGAGGCCATTGTACTTAAATGGAGATTCGAAAGGAATGGGATCATTGTACTTAAATGATAACCCGAGACGCGACCGTTGTACTGAAACGGAGACGCGAAAAAATGAGACTGTTGTACTGAAACAAGACTCAACTACGAGACCATTGTACTTAAATGGAGACTCGAAAGGAATGGGATCATTGTACTTAAATGATAACCCGAGACGCGACCGTTGTACTGAAACGAAGACGCGAAAAAATGAGACTGTTGTATTGAAACAAGACTCAAAAACGAGACCATTGTACTTAAATGGAGATTCGAAAGGAATGGGATCATTGTACTTAAATGATAACCCGAGACGCGACCGTTGTACTGAAACGGAGACGCGAAAAAATGAGACTGTTGTAATGAAACAAGACTCAACTACGAGACCATTGTACTTAAATGGAGACTCGAAAGGAATGGGATCATTGTACTTAAATGATAACCCGAGACGCGACCGTTGTACTGAAACGGAGACGCGAAAAAATGAGACTGTTGTACTGAAACAAGACTCAAAGACGAGACCATTGTACTTAAATGGAGATTCGAAAGGAATGGGATCATTGTACTTAAATGATAACCCGAGACGCGACCGTTGTACTGAAACGGAGACGCGAAAAAATGAGACTGTTGTACTGAAACAAGACTCAACTACGAGACCATTGTACTTAAATGGAGACTCGAAAGGAATGGGATCATTGTACTTAAATGATAACCCGAGACGCGACCGTTGTACTGAAACGGAGACGCGAAAAAATGAGACTGTTGTACTGAAACAAGACTCAAAGACGAGACCATTGTACTTAAATGGAGATTCGAAAGGAACGGGATCGTTGTACTTAAACGAGATCCCAAGACGCAACCGTTGTACTGAAACGGAGACGCGAAACAAATGAGACTGTTGTACTGAAACAAGACTCAATGACGAGACCATTGTACTTAAATGGAGACTCGAAAGGAACGGGATCGTTGTACTTAAACGAGAGCCCAAGACGCAACCGTTGTACTGAAACGGAGACGCGAAACAAATGAGACTGTTGTACTGAAACAAGACTCAATTGGGAATAACAACAAGACTTGGTAGGAGTAACCACCCTGGGAAACGAAGTTGCATTCTGTGGGGAATACTTCAACCTGATTGGAGATGTAACGTGCCTTATGTAATACCTCAAAACTGGCCCATGCTGGTATGCATATGTTTGGATTTATGGCGTAATGCTCCATGACAATGGAAATGCTACGCTTTGGAGGATGCAAATGTAATGATGATTACTGGATGCAAATGCAAATGCAAAGGGGTCTCCCCGATGAGGAGATAATAGATATCCCAAATGGCTTGACTGGGGAAGAACGGATGATCACTGCATTGATCTGATTGATCCTTGTGAGGAGAAGACAACTCTGCGGGGAAGGCTGTCAATGATATACCGGCTCTGAACTGCCGCCATAGCCAAAAATAAATTGGACTTTGAGATTGGAGCGCCAAGACCCTGCTGGAGATGGACCCTTCTTGAACTCTGGTGGGGAACCAAAGGCATGATACTGCTGAGGAAGCAACTGTTGGGGAGGCAAAACACTCCTTATACTGCTGAGAATTGCCCCTGTCTGAAGGGAAACTTCTGCTTGGGGATGGCACCAACCTTCTGCTGCCTTGCTGGGAGAGATTTCAACTTCCATTTTACTGGGGACGATAGATAATGTCAATGATAACGCTTCCCGCTGAAGATAAGAGCTCAAGTTGCCACTTGCTGGGGATAAGATATAAATCCTTTCATGTTGGGAATGAGAGATGTAAGGCGTCTCATGCTGGGGATGAGAGACGATGATATCTTTTTGCTCAAGAAGTAACCTTCCACTTGCCGCACTACTGGAGAAGGAATTGTCTAATGAGACTTGCTAAATAATTTTGATCAATGAAGCTTGCTGATGAAATAACTCTTGAAGTACTGTGCTGACAATGGCTTTGCTTCCAGCCCTGGGTTGATAGGTTGCCGACTAATGGTTCTCTGAAATTTTCAACTCGCCTCCGACTAAGGTCCATCGGAAGAAAATGCCTCAGGAGGATTTTACAGAAAACATGACATACGAAATGCCTCAGTGTCTTCAAACTCTTAGAGAGATTCATCGGATCTCGAAATAACTGCCCCAGACTACATGGTTTATGAAAGAAATTTGCCTCGCAAGGATTCATGAAAAATCTCATATCACTGTGAAATATTATGCCCCAGTATTTTGAACTTTGGATAGGTGCTTCGGGAGAGAGTGACTTCTCATGCTCTTGGGGTGGCCTGCCCTAGTACGAGCCTTGAAGTGATCACCTCTGAATGACTGTGCTTTGAAGGAAACACCCCGATCAACTGTTCTTTGAGAGATTGGATCTTGAAGTAACTGCCCCAGTTTGGCCGAAATTTGAATAGTGCATCAGACTCATGAGATTTGATCTCGAAGTGATTGCCCCAGTTTGGTTGAAATTTGAATAATGCCTCCGCCTGATGGCTCTTTGAGAGATTTGAATCTCGAAGTGATTGCCCCAGCTTGGCTGAACATTGAAGAGATTGCTTGCCATGATTTCACCAGATTAGTTGGCTCTTACCACGACTGTTGGGAAATTCCCTCTCGACGGAGTTTTCTTGAAAAGTACACCTCGACAGATTGTCCTTCGGAAGTTTCAGACTTCTCAACTTGGCAAGATTAAGCTTCTGGACTGAAGTTTAGTATGTGAATTTTATGATTCCAAACAAATGTATGCAAGCAGAAAAATGTTTATTTTGAGAATAAAAATTCTAATGCAACACACATGTTAATTTTGAAGTTTTACTGAAAAAGATGTCGCAAACCTTTGTGAGTGAATCACTGGTTAATATGCGACATTTATTTTTTATGAATGAAAGCATGCACATGCAACACCAACAAAGAACTTTTAGCACAACTCATAGGAGTCAGGAACGCGATCTTGTGGTAGTATGCTCTCAAAAATAACCCTGTTTCAGTTAGGACTTTTGAGGGTTGTATCGTGGCCTGGTTCACGGTTATAGAAACAAAGGATATAGGCTCGAAATTTATTTGTGCCCACCCCTCTTCGTGATGTTCTCCATTCCTATGTTCAGCTAACTTTCACAAGCGCTCACCTCTCAAAAAGGGTTTTGTGATGATTAAGGAACCAATTACTCTAACAGTCTAAGCACCAATCAGATTGTTGTTTGGAGTCAGTCGCCCCTTCGCCTTTCGTGTCTGTATCACACGACTTTGTTCTTGTTTAAGGATCTTTCTTGTGTAATCCTTTTCGTCTTTCGCTTTTGCATTATTTTGATTATCCCTAACTTTTGCCTGGACTGATTCTTGTGAATCTTTGATTGTGAAGTCCAGCGGGATGCCCTAATTTTTGCCTAAGTCGTTTGTTTTCAAGTTTCGACTTAGCGGGCTTTCTCATTCATTTTTTTTCAATTCATTTTTTTTGAACAAATCGTGTGACACTGTTTGTCTTGATTGCTTTGAAAGGGTCGTGACTGTCTCACTTCTTGGTTGATGAGGGATAACCATTGTGGTTTCCGATCTTTGGACCTATTGATTGG
Organism: Lathyrus aphaca; assembly: GCA_963966055.1. Classification (NCBI taxonomy): domain Eukaryota; kingdom Viridiplantae; phylum Streptophyta; class Magnoliopsida; order Fabales; family Fabaceae; genus Lathyrus; species Lathyrus aphaca. The sequence continues at coordinate 408,732,533 of OZ014523.1, forward strand.
GATAACCATTGTAGTTTCTGGTCTTTGGACCTCTTGATTTGGTACAACGAAAGGTAATGGATCCTCAGATTCGCACTCTTTTTTGAAATTTGAACGCTCGGTCAAACTAACTGATGCCTACCCTGCCCCTGGGTTAAATGCAAGGGTTTTTTTTCATTCGAAAAGAAACTTCTACTTCAAAGCTCAAATGGGTTGGCGAGGGTCTATCTCCCTTATATCTCCGGTGTTTAGGATTTGAAACAATGTTTGTACATCGTCAACAAGGTCTTTCTCAAAAGCACACTGTCGTACCCCGAAAAATACGACCTCACGCGATCCGAATGGACGGAGTCGCACGCCGGACGGACTGAAGAGTCGCCACCTAATTCTATTTATTCCCGAGGAGGGAAAGGGAAGATATAGATACAACCCGGGAGGAAAAGGATGAGGACAAAGGTCAACGGAACCATTGCCTGGGTTCGGGAGTCGGTTATGCAGGGGGAAGGTATTAGCACCCCCTACATCCATCGTACTCGATGGGAACCATCTAAGTTAACGCGCTAGAAAGGATGTCTATGCTTAAACGAATTGCTTGCTAGAGGGAAATGAGTTGAATTATAAGTTAGATTGGACCTAGGTGCTCGGCAAGGATGGAGATCCTCGTGCCTACGTACTCCCGCGTGCAATGGGAAAGTCAGAGCCTCGCAGTTCGGCCTACTAAGGGTATTGGTTGTTCGATTTTATTACCTTTCGTCGATGAAAGGGTTTAGGAGTTGAATGTACTAAAGACTATGGATAGTTTATCTCGCCCAACAAGACGGGTGTCCTGCGTCGAAATAATCGGAGCGAGTAACGAAAGCTCGTTATCCCCCTTTCTACCGCTTAAGGCTCGTGGCGTACAAATCTTCTCGTATTTATTAAAGTGTTTTTATTTCCTAAAGCCGCTTGAAGTTGGATCAAGGGTTTGGATCTAATCGAAACGTTTTGGTTTTTTGAGGTTTAGAGGGTGCATGCAAATGGAGTTTGATTTTGTGGTTTTGTTAGCGAGGCACGAATTGCTCGGCTCGCAAAGGTGGAGTGGATCCTAAACGAAAAAGATAACTGAAAAATAAAGTGCAAGTGTGCAAAGTGCAATCGCTTGGCGTTGGACCAAGGATTCGAAATTAAATAATAAATTGCGTACAAAATAATGGGAGAGGGGTACAAAATAAATACAGGGGATTGCGAGAAATAAATGGTCTCGTTGTAATTAGGCCAAGAGAAAGCGTGTGTGCAGTGTATTTGAACTATTCGAAGGCGTTCGGCCTGTTTAATCGGGACGCAACTATTTAAAGGCGTTGGACCTTTTTCGAGCGCAACTATTCGAAGGCGTTGGACCTTTTCGGGACGCGACGAAATTTCGTTCGTGAACTGCCTTAGAATCGGTTCAAAATGGGAACCATTCTATAAGGAGTCGAATCGTAATTTAAAATGCAAAATTAAATGAATAAATTGAATTGCGAAATATTAAATAAATTGAATATCTAAATAAATTAAATAATGTGGAAAATAATGAATAAAATAAATTGAATTATATTACAATTTTTGTTCAGAATAGGAAAAATGAAAAGAGGGCCTCATATTGACCGCTCATCTCCGATTAAATGTAATCGGGCGAAAAACGGCCTTTTACTATATCATCGGCCCTAATACAAAAGAAATACCAAATAAAATGTATATATATATATATATATATATATATATATATATTTATTATTTATTTATTTTCAAGATCTTATTAACTTAATAAACACTAACATAAAATAAACATAATAAAAGTCTAGAAATGTGACAACAAATTGCAATAGAAAATTCAAAACAACAACAATAAAAAATAATAATAAAAATATAAGAAATGCAGAGGGAGTGCACTGCTAGATTTGCAGTGTGTAGCAGTGAAATTCAGATGGGCCAAGGACAATGACCTTCACAGGGCCCATCAACAACATTAGTTAAAAAAGAAAAAACAACAACATTAGCTAATCTTTATATAATAAAAAAAGAAAAATCAATAATATTAATTAATCTTTATATAATAAGAAAAAGAAAATTCAATAATATTAATTAATCTTTATATAAAATAAAAAGAAAGAAAAAAAAAATCAGTAACAAAATCCTCTTCTCTCTCCTTCAAACGCGATAGCAGAGGAAGAACAAACCCATTCAATTTTTTTAAAAAAAAACGATTCTGAGAAACAAAAAGTAAATCGGAGACCCAACCTCACATCGATTCTCAGCAGCGGCGCGGCGGTCAGTTTCAAGTCTCTCCGTCTCAGCTCTGTTGCTGCTATTCGGTACGACGAAGGGTACCGCGGTGGCTCGCGGTTCACGTTCTCGGCGAACGGCGGCGGATGAAGGTTGGCTGTTGGTTTAAGTGAACGGCTTTCGAAGCGATTGGCGTTTGGAATTGCGACGGTGGGTATTCGAGTTGGTGAAGATGAACTTCACGGCGGCTGTTGATTCGTGTTGAAACTGTCTCGCGGTGTTTGACAATGTTTGGACGGTTTCGTGAAAGGTGGCTTGGGTTTTTTGACGGGGGTTCGAAGGAAGTCCGCGATGGTGGATGGCCGGAGTTGCGAAGGGATGAAGGGTGAGTGTTGGATTTGGTGAGTTTTGTTTCGATTTCAGTTTTGTGCGAGAAGTCGCGAGTGGTTTGTTGAAGAGGCCGGCTGATTTAGTTGTTTGAAGGGATTGATTTGTGGTTTTGGTTTTGCATTTTGAGCTGTGAGGGACGGCGGAAGGGATGACCGGCAAGGGTTACGGTTTGATGTTTTGAGATGATGTTGCGGGAAAGGTGCTTGTGATGGTGTACGGCGGATTTCGCACCAGGGTGGTGAAGGTTGTCGGCCTGTTGGCTTTTCGGTTGATGGTTTGAAGAGTTTGAGCGGTTTGCGGCTCAGGTGAGGACGTTGGTGGATTCGGTGACGGTTTTCTGCTTGGCTTCTTATTTTTCAAGGTTTGTCTGATTTGGTTTGATTCATAGTTGCAGGTCGATGATGTTTTGACATTTACTGCGTGTTTTCATATTTGGGGCAGTGGTGAGGTTTGGATGAGAGTCGAAATGTTTGTTGCGACTATGATGATGAAGAAGATGATTTGATTGGTTCGTATTTCTCGATTCAGCCTCTCTGCTCTCGGTGGCTAGATTTCGACTCTTTTTTTTTGCTTTTCTCTGAGTCAATGGTGAGTGGTTTAAGTTTGAAGAAGGTTTATGGTTAACGGTGGAGTGATTTCGTGTGAGGATTAATGAAGAATAAGGGATGAAGTTCTGGTTTTATTGCAGTATGCTCATTCTGTGGTTTTTTGGATGAAAACTGAGGGAATAGGATAGTGCTCATGTGTCCCTGCTCTTGTGTGAAAGATACTTTCTGTTATATGGAGTAAGGTAAAGGGTGAAAATTGGAAATTATTATGAAGATTTGTCATGAGAATCTTTGCAAATCCTTTGCTGAGCGGTTTTGTATCATTTGGTTTACACAGGCTGTGTGTGGTGGAATTGATTTTGTGAGTGGCATAAAAAAATGAAAAGGAAAGTTGTTACAGTACGGAGGGGGAGTGGATTTGGTTAGTGGGATTGAGAAAAAAAGGTGGACAGGCTGTATGATGTATTGGACAGATTTTGATAATATGATTTATACAAATAATAATAATAATACAATAACTGAAATAATAATAATAATAATAAGTAATAATAATAGTAAAAACAGATAATAATAAAAAAAAGAAGTAAGAAATAAAAGATTAATAAGAAAGAAGTATTTGGATAATAATAAAAGGATAATAGACTTAAAAATAATAATGGTAGTAATGGTGGTAGTAACTACAAGGAAATAATATTAAAAAGAAAAAAAAGATAATAATAATAATAGTAAAGATAAATACAATAATAAGAATAAACAATGGTAATGAAATTATGCGAATTTGTACAAATAAAAGGATTTCAAGAATGAAAATGATAATGGGCTTTTAGAAATAGAATTTGAATGAAGAGTTGAATAGTCATTTTAGAATAAAAAGTAAAAAAAAATAAAAGAGAAACATGGGATGTAGTTTTAGGAGATTTTTAATAATAAAAAAAAAAGATGGATTATAAACAGGAAATTAAAAGGTTATGTGTATAAAAAAAAAGAATTGATAAAATTTCTGATAAAAATAACGATAATGGTAATGACATATTAAATAATAAAAGATGATAAGAAATAGTTTTTTTTGGATTTTTTTTATTATCAGACAGAAAGAGAAAACGGTACACATTTTTTGGATCTTTCTAAAAAAAGATGAAACAGTAAAATAAAAGGGCGCGGGTAGGACAAATTTGGGGTATGACAGATACCCCTATCGAATTGGCTTAGACCAAGTAAGATGAACCGGCTCGCGTTCAGTCTTTCAAGGTATAAGATAATTAGATATTAACAGACTCCAAGTTTGTCCGACAAAGAAAGAAATTGCGAAAATAATAAATGAAATAAATTGGAAAAGATGGGTGACACAGCAAGAAACAATTGACAAAATAAGTCACTCATCACCAGAGGATGATAAGGCAAATAACTGAAAATAAACTCACTTATCAACAGAGGAAGATAAGGCAATAAACAGAAAAATAAACTCACTTATCAACAGAGGATGATAAGGCAATAAACAGAAAAATAAACTCACTTATCAACAGAGGAAGATAAGGCAATAAACTGAAAATAAACTCACTTATCAACAGAGGATGATAAGGCAATAAACAGAAAAATAAACTCACTTATCAACAGAGGATGATAAGGCAATAAACAGAAAAATAAACTCACTTACCAACAGAGGATGATAAGGCAATAAACTGAAAATAAACTCACTTATCAACAGAGGAAGATAAGGCAATAGACAGAAAATAAACTCACTTATCAACAGAGGAAGATAAGGCAACAGACAGAAAAATAAAATCACTTATCAACAGAGGAAGATAAGGCAATAGACAGAAAATAAACTCACTTATCAAAAGAGGAAGATAAGGCAACAGACAGAAAAATAAAATCACTTATCAACAGAGGATGATAAGGCAAATGGACTGAAATTTATACACGGCTATTGAATCCGCCAAGAGAATGCCTGGAATCTGATTGATGTGATCCTCCGCTGGGGAAAGGACTGGAAACTTGTATGGATCCTGGATCCTGAACTATGTATGTATGTTTGATTGTTTTGAAATGGTATTCCATAATGATGGAGATACGATGCAAATGTTTATGCACTGAGATGTAGGTTGAAAATGTTGGAGAAAATAAAAAGTTTGTTTTTTTTTGGTATGCATATGATGCACATGTTGTAAACGATTGATGCAAATGATGTGTATGATATTGATGATGCATAATGATGCATATGAGCGATTGGAATGAAAGGTGCCAGCTTGGTGGACTTTTGGTCTGGTAGTTGCCAATGGTAATTGGACTTTGGGTGGGTGGAGGGACTGATTTCCCGACACTCGATCTTCGACGATGTATGATCAGAAGATGAATCTGAGAGCTCCAAGCTTGGTTATATGCTGATGAGCGGAGCGACTTAATTGACACAAGAAGACTGATTTTGCCTTGAACGATTGTCAATGTCCAGCAAGGACTGCTTGTTCAGCTGGGGAGAAGAAATAGGAAGGTTTGCTCCTTGTTTGCTTGTCCCTGTCTGCAGGGTATCTGAAATAAATTTGATGGGGAAGCTTCGACAGTGGCCATGGCATGATCTGCCCCTGATTGAGCTGATTTTGAAATAAATTGCCCCTGATTGGGCTGTTTGAAGATAATTTGCCCCTGATTGGGCTGTTGAAGTAGTCTTGATTCATGTTGGCGATGAAGTTCAAGTTTCTCTTTTGATTGTCCCTTGTTGGGGTTGTACTGATGTCAAGCACTGAATTGCAATTAAATTATTCATACATAAATGGTAGTGTTAATGTAAAGTTCATGTAAGTTTTGAAAAAGTCAATTTATTTGAATGCTGTGAAAGTGTGACGAATGGACCGTTAGTCCAAACGAAGTGCTGATTTAGAAAGTGCGTGAAATATGCAGCAAGAAAAATGTGCAATCGAGATTGAAGATTAGAAAATATATGGGAGTCATCTTACGCAACCTTGCTGGTAGCATGCTTTCAGAATAAACCCTGCCTTAATTAGGACTTTCGAGGGTTGTAACGTGGTCTGGTTAATGGTTTGAGAAACAAAGGATATAAGGCTCAAAGTTTGATTTGTACCCAACCCTTCTTCGTGATGTTCTCCAGTCCTATGTTCAGTTAACTTTACACATGCATTTGTTTTGACTTTGCAAAAGTGAAGATTAAGCCTTAAGATTCGCTTGAGAATGGCAGTCATCATTTTTTTTTGCTGGTGACCCTTTAATTCTTGATTTGTTGGTCACTGATTTTTGTTTTGTTTTTGCTGAGGATTCGAGCTCCTCTTTTGATTTGTTTTTTGACTAAGTCTCCCTTTGGGCGCTCAACTTAGTGTTTTTTCTTTTCTTTTCTTTTCGTTTGAATGTTGTGACTGCCAAGTCACTTGTTGATGGTCCTCTGACGGGATGTCTCATCTTGCAATTCGAGGGTGTAGCCAGGCTAACTGAACAACTACCCTGCCCCGGGTTAAATGTAAGGGTTGTATTCGAAAGAAACTCCTACTTCTAGGCTCGAAGTGGTTGACTAGGGATTAACTCCTTATATCTCCAGTGTTTGGGGATTTGAACAAATGCCTGTACATCATTGACAAGGTTTTATCCGAAAGCATACCGCAACAGTTATGGGTATTTCGTTTTCATCATCCTCCCTCAAATATCTGCTAAAGTGAAGTGAGGGAATATTTTTGTGATTTTTTTTTGCTAAATGATAAATAATGAGCGAATGCGAATAGATTGATTCAAAACATGCATAAACATAACATTAACATAACCAAGTACAGACGATAACAATGTTTAGAGCAAATAGTACTTAAACAAACATTACAAAACAAACAGGAATGCAGAAATAATAAATGGTGATGGCTGCCTTGATTTGAGGAATGAACTTCTCTTGATTGAATGCTTCAAAGTCGGAGACTACTCAGCTTTGGTCTTCGGCGACTTCTTCGAAAGCATTCGTTGAGGGGCCACTTGCGGCGACACTGGATTGCTCTGGATATTCAGACCCTTCTGAGTAAAGGTGAGATCCTTAGAGTTGATTAGGTCCTGAATTTTGTGCTTGAATGATTTGCAGTTCTCGAGCGTGTGACCTGGAGCACCCTTGTGATATTCACAGCGAGCATTGGCATCATAGTCTCGGGCAGTACCAGTTTGTGGTGGCATGTCCTTCAACACAAGAGTTCCTTTTGCCATCAGTCCGTTAAAGATTTCTCCATATGACATAGGCAATGGATCAAAGTGTCTCTCCGATCCTCTTTTTTGATATGGTGGGCGCTGTTGAGGAGCGCGTTGTTGTTGTTGACCGGGCTGTTGTTGATAAGCCGGTTGCTGATATGGATAAGCTGGTTGCTGGTATGGTCTAGGTCCATATTGCGCAGCTGCACCCGGAGGATAAAGACATGGTTGATAAGCCATCGGAGGCGGAAGCAGAGCTTGAATAGCTGGGTGAACAGGCATTGAAGGAACAGGCTGATGAGACACAACCATCCTGGCCAAGGCTTGCACGGCCTCATGAATACGATCAATCTTGCTATTGATTGAGTCAATCTCTCCCCTCATAGCAGCTTGTTCTTGTCGAATCTGATCCATCACTCCTCTAGTGTTGGCTCAAGTTGAATACGGTCGTCTAACTCGATACGGGCGTCGGGAAACCAGCTTGATTTACTGAAGATTGGAGGAACATGAAATAAGTTTATGGCCTTGGAATGAAATGCAGTATGAATAACTAATGCAAATGAAATGATATGCAATGTCAGAATCCAGGATCACAATATCAAGGTCTCACGAGTCCAAGGTACAGATGGAGGATACTCTGATCAGGAACTCATTGGGTAGACTCTAAGGTTTTAGGGATCCCAAAGTTATCAATTCATATGGCTGTTCATCACACGCGCCATAAGCATGACGGTTGATTGACTCCGCCATATGAATCTATTTTGGGTGAGATCTTCGTATCGACAACCCACGAGAGAAGATTTTCTCGGGAGTCCATACTACGTGATCATCGACACAAGGTTTAAAACAAAGTCCTGGAGTTATGGAACTTTCTCAACTGTTTGATGCACGTGTCAATTTCATACATTCTTTGACAGTCAATCAACTCCATTGAGTAAGTCTATTCCAAGTGAGGTTTTCGTATCGAGCCACGCGAGGGCGAACCCTGGTGCCCAATACTACGCAACCATTAACCGATGTTTTAACCAAAAGGTTCTAAAGGTCCTCAGAGTCGACGACTTTAATGAAAACAACTGAGCACACACGCCAAGAGCTTGACGGTTGTCAGTATTTCCATTAAAATCTACTCCGAGTGAGGTTTTCGTATCGACAACCCACGAGAGAGGTTCTCTCGGGAGCCCATACTACACAACCTCGCTAACTTAAGTTTGTACTCGAAAGCCCGGGTATAGAGCTTTTCCCTCTAGTTTCTTTTGCAAAGTATCGATCCAAATTATAGTACCAAGGAGCCACAAGATATATAAAATGGAATGCGATAAAGAAAGCGATGAAAATAAACAAGCAAGGCATAAAATCAAACATTCAAACAAGCGCGGGAACCTAGACTAGGCTCGACTCGCATAGGGGTGAACCAGTCCCCAGCAGAGTCGCCAGCTGTCGTACCCCAAAAAATACGATCTCACGCGATCCGAATGGACGGAGTCGCACGCCGGACGGACTGAAGAGTCGCCACCTAATTCTATTTATTCCCGAGGAGGGAAAGGGAAGATATAGATACAACTCGGGAGGAAAAGGATGAGGACAAAGGTCAACGGAACCATTGCCTGGGTTCGGGAGTCGGTTATGCAGGGGGAAGGTATTAGCACCCCCTACATCCATCGTACTCGATGGGAACCATCTAAGTTAACGCGCTAGAAAGGATGTCTATGCTTAAACGAATTGCTTGCTAGAGGGAAATGAGTTGAATTATAAGTTAGATTGGACCTAGGTGCTCGGCAAGGATGGAGATCCTCGTGCCTACGTACTTCCGCGTGCAATGGGAAAGTCAGAGCCTCGTAGTTCGGCCTACTAAGGGTATTGGTTGTTCGATTTTATTACCTTTCGTTGATGAAAGGGTTTAGGAGTTGAATGTACTAAAGACTATGGATAGTTTATCTCGCCCAACAAGACGGGTGTCCTGCGTCGAAATAATCGGAGCGAGTAACGAAAGCTCGTTATCCCCCTTTCTACCGCTTAAGGCTCGTGGCGTACAAATCTTCTCGTATTTATTAAAGTGTTTTTATTTCCTAAAGCCGCTTGACGTTGGATCAAGGGTTTGGATCTAATCGAAACGTTTTGGTTTTTTGAGGTTTAGAGGGTGCATGCAAATGGAGTTTGATTTTGTGGTTTTGTTAGCGAGGCACGAATCGCTCGGCTCGCAAAGGTGGAGTGGATCCTAAACGAAAAAGATAACTGAAAAATAAAGTGCAAGTGTGCAAAGTGCAATCGCTTGGCGTTGGACCAAGGATTCGAAATTAAATAATAAATTGCGTACAAAATAATGGGAGAGGGGTACAAAATAAATACAGGGGATTGCGAGAAATAAATGGTCTCGTTGTAATTAGCCCAAGAGAAAGCGTGTGTGCAGTGTATTTGAACTATTCGAAGGCGTTCGGCCTGTTTAATCGGGACGCAACTATTTGAAGGCGTTGGACCTTTTTCGAGCGCAACTATTCGAAGGCGTTGGACCTTTTCGGGACGCGACGAAATTTCGTTCGTGAACTGCCTTAGAATCGGTTCAAAATGCGAACCATTCTATAAGGAGTCGAATTGTAATTTAAAATGCAAAATTAAATGAATAAATTGAATTGCGAAATATTAAATAAATTGAATATCTAAATAAATTAAATAATGTGGAAAATAATGAATAAAATAAATTGAATTATATTACAATTTTTGTTCAGAATAGGAAAAATGAAAAGAGGGCCTCATATTGACCGCTCATCTCCGATTAAATGTAATCGGGCGAAAAACGGCCTTTTACTATATCATCGGCCCTAATACAAAAGAAATACCAAATAAAATGTATATATATATATATATATATTTATTATTTTTTTTTTCAAGATCTTATTAACTTAATAAACACTAACATTAAATAAACATAATAAAAGTCTAGAAATGTGACAACAAATTGCAATAGAAAATTCAAAACAACAACAATAAAAAATAATAATAAAAATATAAGAAATGCAGAGGGAGTGCACTGCTAGATTTGCAGTGTGTAGCAGTGAAATTCAGATGGGCCAAGGACAATGACCTTCACAGGGCCCATCAACAACATTAGTTAAAAAAGAAAAAACAACAACATTAGCTAATCTTTATATAATAAAAAAAGAAAAATCAATAATATTAATTAATCTTTATATAATAAGAAAAAGAAAATTCAATAATATTAATTAATCTTTATATAAAATAAAAAGAAAGAAAAAAAAATCAGTAACAAAATCCTCTTCTCTCTCCTTCAAACGCGATAGCAGAGGAAGAACAAACCCATTCAAGTTTTTTTTTTAAAAAACGATTCTGAGAAACAAAAAGTAAATCGGAGACCCAACCTCACATCGATTCTCAGCAGCGGCGCGGCGGTCAGTTTCAAGTCTCTCCGTCTCAGCTCTGTTGCTGCTATTCGGTACGACGAAGGGTACCGCGATGGCTCGTTGTTCACGTTCTCGGCGAACGGCGGCGGATGAAGGTTGGCTGTTGGTTTCAGTGAACGGCTTTCGAAGCGGTTGGCGTTTGGAATTGTGACGGTGGGTATTCGAGTTGGTGAAGATGAACTTCACGGCGGCTGTTGATTCGTGTTGAAACTGTCTCGCGGTGTTTGACAATGTTTGGACGGTTTCGTGAAAGGTGGCTTGGGTTTTTTGACGGAGGTTCGAAGGAAGTCCGCGATGGTGGATGGCCGGAGTTGCAAAGGGATGAAGGGTGAGTGTTGGATTTGGTGAGTTTTGTTTCGATTTCAGTTTTGTGCGAGAAGTCGCGAGTGGTTTGTTGAAGAGGCCGGCTGATTTAGTTGTTTGAAGGGATTGATTTGTGGTTTTGGTTTTGCATTTTGAGCTGTGAGGGACGGCGGAAGGGATGACCGGCAAGGGTTACGGTTTGATGTTTTGAGATGATGTTGCGGGAAAGGTGCTTGTGATGGTGTACGGCGGATTTCGCACCAGGGTGGTGAAGGTTGTCGGCCTGTTGGCTTTTCGGTTGATGGTTTGAAGAGTTTGAGCGGTTAGCGGCTCAGGTGAGGACGTTGGTGGATTTGGTGACGGTTTTCTGCTTGGCTTCTTATTTTTCAAGGTTTGTCTGATTTGGTTTGATTCATAGTTGTAGGTCGATGATGTTTTGACATTTACTGCGTGTTTTCATATTTGGGGCAGTGGTGAGGTTTGGATGAGAGTGGAAATGTTTGTTGCGACTATGATGATGAAGAAGATGATTTGATTGGTTCGTATTTCTCGATTCAGCCTCTCTGCTCTCGGTGGCTAGATTTCGACTCTTTTTTTTTGCTTTGCTCTGAGTCAATGGTGAGTGGTTTAAGTTTGAAGAAGGTTTATGGTTAACGGTGGAGTGATTTCGTGTGAGGATTAATGAAGAATAAGGGATGAAGTTCTGGTTTTATTGCAGTATGCTCATTCTGTGGTTTTTTGGATGAAAACAGAGGGAATAGGATAGTGCTCATGTGTCCCTGCTCTTGTGTGAAAGATACTTTCTGTTATATGGAGTAAGGTAAAGGGTGAAAATTGGAAATTATTATGAAGATTTGTCATGAGAATCTTTGAAAATCCTTTGCTGAGCGGTTTTGTATCATTTGGTTTACACAGGCTGTGTGTGGTGGAATTGATTTTGTGAGTGGCATAAAAAAATGAAAAGGAAAGTTGTTACAGTACGGAGGGGGAGTGGATTTGGTTAGTGGGATTGAGAAAAAAAGGTGGACAGGCTGTATGATGTATTGGACAGATTTTGATAATATGATTTATACAAATAATAATAATAATACAATAACTGAAATAATAATAATAATAAGTAATAATAATAGTAAAAACAGATAATAATAAAAAAAGAAGTAAGAAATAAAAGATTAATAAGAAAGAAGTATTTGGATAATAATAAAAGGATAATAGACTTAAAAATAATAATGGTAGTAATGGTGGTAGTAACTACAAGGAAATAATATTAAAAAGAAAAAAAGATAATAATAATAGTAAAGATAAATACAATAATAAGAATAAACAATGGTAATGAAATTATGCGAATTTGTACAAATAAAAGGATTTCAAGAATGAAAATGATAATGGGCTTTTAGAAATAGAATTTGAATGAAGAGTTGAATAGTCATTTTAGAATAAAAAGTAAAAAAAAATAAAAGAGAAACATGGGATGTAGTTTTAGGAGATTTTTAATAATAAAAAAAAAAGATGGATTATAAACAGGAAATTAAAAGGTTATGTGTATAAAAAAAAAGAATTGATAAAATTTCTGATAAAAATAACGATAATGGTAATGACATATTAAATAATAAAAGATGATAAGAAATAGTTTTTTTTGGATTTTTTTTATTATCAGACAGAAAGAGAAAACGGTACACATTTTTTGGATCTTTCTAAAAAATGATGAAACAGTAAAATAAAAGGGCGCGGGTAGGACAAATTTGGGGTATGACACACACAATTAGAGATTTTTGCGTTTTCATTTCGTCATCCTCCCTCATAGATTTTAAGCACAACAGTTGGTATTGCAATGCGCATACACAAAATCATGAGTGAATACGAATGAATTACTTCAAGAAAAACATGTGCGTTATATTATGATTAACATTCAAAAACAAATAAGTTTCATGCATGCATACAATTGTTTAAACAAACAACATAAACTATAAATGAAAATGCTGTGAAGAAGCTGAACATTGCCGTCATTGAGGAGACTTGACTCCGTCTGGACTTATTGCTTCTGAAGATGCATTTTGCAAATTGGGAGACCCATTTGATGAGGAGACTTCAATATGTGAGCAGACTTTCTGGCATGATGACCTTTTAGTTGATCAAATTCGGGACCTTGTCTTCACCTTTGCCTCTGAAAGACTTGCAATCTTCAATTAAAAGCCCAGGTACTCCAGAATGGTAATCATACTTGGCATTGAAACCCCAAAGGAAGCTTTGTCGGAGATGATCCTGATGCAATTAACTCAACCACTCCGAATTTGCGTAAATGAGGAAACTTGTTGCACGTACGACATCAGAATATGATCAAACTTCTTCTCAAGTTGTTTTGGCCTTTACCCGTATTCTCTTCCCGTAGGACTCTCTTGGGAAGCTGAAATTGGATGCCGACAAATGATATCTGGAGGGAAGAGGTTGATAAAGTTAATATATAAGGTTGCTCGGAAAGATCTTGCACGATCTCCTGCCTACGTATCTCCATTGACCAATGGAGAATCAGAGCAGCGTAGTTCCCCTCACTAGGGATGAAAATAGCTTCGTTCAAAATTTCCATAACCAAATCTCATCTAAGTCTTCATCTGGTTGACTTCCTCTTTCAGCAGTTTTTGACTTTGAAATAAAGCTTGCACCTTTGCCTGAATTTTCCCAGCTGGGTCTTCATTCGGTTACCTCCGCCCGGAGTTGCTTCAAATATATACCTTGATGAATGTGATTCAAGTTGTCCATACTGATGAGAAATCAAGTCAGGAAAAGAATCTGTCTCTGAACACCTGTCAAGAATGCAAGGATGTATGCAAATGCCATGTTCAATTATTTCTGAGGAATCTATCTGCTTTGATTCAAGTTTCGACACAGAAAAATCCAACAGCATGATTCAGATATGTGATCCTCGGAAATAAATGAACATGTGTGCTGGAATGCTATGATGTCATGTATGCAAAAGGCATGTGATCAATAGTCTGATGTTGGTGCCGGTGTTGAGCAACGAGTCAAGTGTATGAATAGAACCATAATAGTAGCAACATCTCTGTACAGAACCCCATAACTGAGAACCCAATAACTGTAGAACTGGATCACATAATTGAATAGTCACTGATGGTGTTGAAGCTGGACAACGAGCCAAGTGTCTGTGGAGAGTCATAATAACATTCATAACATCAAGGTCACAATGGTAATCACAGTAACAATTTCTGTGAATAGAAATCCCGGATCTCAGAATCAAAGAACCATATAGCACCAGATAATATCATAAAACAACACTGGAAAAGCGGGTATGTTGAAGTTTAGGGTTCCTGCAAACCTGTAAACCCCTCCCAATCTCACGGGTGTGCTACTCGGGTCAACATCACGGACTCTCAAAGCCGAATAGCAATAATACGTTCACCATTTCCGAAAAATGGCTCATGACCAAATCAGGGAATCGGTTTGGCATTATGTACTAATCAGGGAGGTCTCAGTTGAGTCCGGAAAAAACAAGCATCCCTCACAAGTTTCCAGCTTCAAGCACTAACTCGAGAAACAATAGTACATTCATCCCGAAGGGTACAATACTATCGTCATACGAACAGTTTGCCTTGACTGGGTTCCTATGAAAGAACCAGGCCATCATATGCGAGTTCCCAGTGGGCCCTCGGATGCGAGTGGGTTTGCCAACAAATGTGGTCTGCCACTGTCATCACTGGAGAGGGTTGTTTCCACTAAGGTTCTCAATGATCGGTCCCCAGCTGCACATAACCATCAAGGTCGTATCCCGAAGTGGGGCAAAACCCCTACACAAGATAGTTCCAAGAAGGTCGCAACCTGGGTGTGGAACACATCGCCACTCATCATGTAACCATGCGAGTACAACATGTCCACGCTAATCCTATGGTGCACTCAAGCCGGGTATTTGGCTTATCTCACAGTAACTCCCATCCCGCAGAAAAAATGAAAACCAGCACAGCCAGACAGTCCAGTATAATATGATGCATGGAAAATAAAATACTGAAAGCGGTAAATAAACGCGGTAAAGTAAAGCTGTAAATAAAAGCTGTAAATGAAAACAGTAAAGCTAAACTAAAGCACATAGCAACAAGCAAATAAACACCCAAAGAAACAAAACCCAACAGGCGCTAGGATTGACTCTACAAGGGAAACCGAAAGAATCAGGTTAATTCCCCAGCAGAGTCGCCAGCTGTCGCTCCCGGGATTTTCATCCTAGTACAAACGCGAAAGTGGCGCGGAAAGGTAGAGTCGCCAGCCAGACATTTTTATCCCGAATGAATGGGAAAGGTAATGTTGCACAAACCTGAGGAAGAAGGAAAGGACAAGGCCTTGCGAACCAAAAATCTGAGTTCGGGAGTCGGTTACGAATTGAGAAGGTATTAGCACCCCAATCCGTCCGCCGTACCCGACGGGATCCACGCTTGCTTGTTTTGTTTCAAAGGGTGAGAAATAAGAATGCTGCTGAATAAAACCGCTGACTGGAATGAGAATGGAAATAAGACAGGGAATTGAAATAAAAGAATGAGAATAAAAGAATGGGGAAAATGTAGGGAAAATAAAGAATGTGCTCGAACGGGCCCTACCCCGCTGCCTACGTACCTCATCGGGATAATGAGGATCAGAGTCGACGTAGTTCGCCTAACTAAGGCGGGAACTATTTGTTTGTGTTTTTTATGCTGGAACTGCGTATGCCTATGCTCAGGTGTTGCAGGCTCGTCTGGTACGAGTGCGTTTACCGTCTTGCAAATGAGACAAGTCGCCACGAGTTCGCGTTGTGAGTGAATGAGATGAGAAGAGAAGTTCCCACAGGATAGTCGCTTGTTATTTGTTTTTGTCTTTTAAAAGAAGTGTTTTGAATTTGTTTGTGAACGGTCTTGTACTAAGACCTATCCATCGCGGGAAGTATTTACACCTCGCCCCGAAACAGGACGCGTATAAACACTCCGCAACAAAGTCTCGTGTCGTACAAGATTGTTCGGTTTTTATTAAGTGTTTTATTGCTTTTCTTTTCGAGGTGAGAAAGAATGACTCAAGTTGCAAAAGGGAAAATCTAAGGGGAACTAAGACTCAATCCTAAGTTAATTGATTTATTTACAAGAGATCCTATGGTTTGTGAAGTTTTCTATTCCTAATGAGAAACTAGAAACTACTAGAATTCAACTTACTTCCTAATGAAGTTAAGTTGATTCTAAGAACAATGGGGAAGCCTATAAAAGTTGTAAAATCAAATGATAAGGCAAAAAAAACAATAAAATTGAATTAAGAAATAAACTTCTAAACAAAACCATTAAAGGCATGAATTAAAAAAAAGTCTATTTTATTTATTCTAGTTCTAATGACAATGAAACTTTAAGCCTAAGTACTAAATCAAAGATGAGCCTAATACTTTCATTCTAAAACTCAATTTAAACTAACCTAAGCCTATATTAGATTCTAGGATTAAATCTAGTCTAAACTATATTTTTTGTACTTTATTTTTTTATGGCCTAAACTAATGGGAATTACACATAACTAAACCTAAAAACTAATATTCTAAAAAATACTAAAACTTCTGGAAAAAATATGAAAATTAAACTATAGGAACCTAATATCATCTATAACATTGTACTAAAAGGGATCCTACAAAATCACATTTTTACTATGCCTAGAAATTATTTGTTTTCAGCTAAGAATTAACCACTAATTCCTAAGGATTACACCACTAAAACCTAAGATAAAAGGTCTTAAAAAATCCACTAAAAATATCCTAAGCACTATTATGAGTCCTCTAATTACAGAAAAAAGAATGGCTCAAAAATCCTACTGGAAGTTACCTAAATAAAATCAACAAAATCCAGCACCATTAAAGGAAATCCAAATAAAGCTAATTAAAAGAAAAATCAGAATTGAATCGAAAAATAACCAAAATTCAGAAAACAAAAATGTCACAAATTTCTAAAATGAATTATTTAACTACTGAAATTTTTATAGAATTTTCTAATGATTTTTACTATTTTTATTTGAATTATTTTCTAAACTATGTCTAACTAAAAATAAAAATCTAAAGAAATAATACAGGGGTGCATTTAGCAATTTTCTATTTGTTTTTTGTGAACTGGGCCCAAAAGGAAGGGTGTTAACAGCAAATAGCAAGGCCCTGTTCGCAGGCTTTTATTGAGGGTGCAAACAACAAATTTTTTAAGTTGTTTTGTTAATGGGCTTGAAGGGAAAAGGTGCGAATAGCAAAGGATTAGGGCCCATACGCAGATTTGAGGGGAGGTGAGAAGAGCAATTGTCTTTATGTTGTTTTTTCTATGGGCTTCTAACTAGTGGTGTGATTAGCAAAAATGCAAAGCCCACTATTGGATTCAAGGGGAAGTTAACTGTAACATTATGATGATGATTAGAGTAAGTCAAACACATTGATTAACATTAAATTCAATTCATTATGCGTAAAACCTATGTTAATTCTTTTTATGATTTATTAATAATAATTAGTCCTAATAAACACAATAAGAGAAAAAAGGTGCCGAAGAAAACCTAATTTCCCTCTTTCATCTCCGCCGAATCCATCTTCTTCTTCCCCAACTTCTTCCTAGCTTCGCCGAATCCATCACCACCGTCAACATCCTCTGCTCTCTCTTCAACTCTAATGACCTAAACCCTATCATCCTCTTCCTTGAGCTCAACCCCCCCCCCCACCTTCTTCTTCTTCCGCCATTAATCCCTTCCCTAACCTAAACCTAACCCCTCCCTCATCTTCTCTGACTCCAGCCACCATCATCCTCATCTCGCTAGCTTGACACGAACCCTTCACAACTTAACCATCCCCGCGAAAACACCGTCGGAGAGGATGAAGGCCCCGGCGGATCCTCCTTCACCACGACCTCAAAAGAAGACCTAGCCTAAACCAGTATCTTTACAAACAAGACACTAACACTCACTTATCCTAAGCTGAAAACGCAAATCTCTAAGAACAAGCGCCAGCAGAATTCACAATGGCCGGTAACGTAACAACAAATCTTCACACAAGAACGATACGAATTCGTACCTTACTAATTGATCGTGTCAAGGAAGTCAACGAAGAAGCTGGGTCCGTTGTTTCGGTGCCGCCGCGATGCCGATTACACTTTGGGGTTGATGAACAATGACGCGAAGAAGACGATTCTGATGCTACGATCCAGCTGCAATTCGAAAATTAGGTATGTGCTTCTATTCCACTCACCCCTCTTCCTCTGCTTCTGGTATACGAATCGAAGCCGACTCTGAATCATTGCGTGACATTGAATTTACAGGTGAAATCCAAGATTCGGCTTATTGCGTAGCAAGCGTTCAACCATCTTCAAGTCCCTGTTGCTACTGACTTGATATATTGAACTCTTCTTTGAAGGTGATGAAGAGTGCTGGGAATTGAAGCCGTAGAGAAGTGGATGAACTTTGTTCCTGCGGATTGATCAAGATACAAGTTCGACTTTGACAAACGGCATAGAGAAGAGTGAAGGTGCTAACTGAATGAGGATCGTCGAACAGTTCTGAGAGGTTGTTGCAGATCAATGGAGAATACGCAGTAGACCAGAAATTTGAGGATGAAGTCTGATCCGTGCCTTTTACGAAGATGATTGATGACGATACAATCTTCAGGTGATGGCTTTGACACTGACTTCCTCTACTTGCTTTTTCATCTTCTCTAGTATTTTTTCAATTTCTGATTCACAAATTGGGGTGTTGTTACTGCTGTTCTGTGATACACATCCTTGAATTTGCAGGTTTTGAAGCTTCTTCAAATTCCCAGATTTGATGGAAACTTGGCAGTTGCGGTAGTTCACTGAAGATGATGATGGTAGTTAAGAAAGCTGTAAAAAAATGAATGGAAGAGAATTGCAAATGATGTCAAGAATGAGAAGAGATGAAAATGGCTCAAGAGTGAATTCAGGGGGGGAAAAAGGAATTGTGAAGGAGATTGGTGATGGATGAAGATGAAGATGAATTCAGAATTGAAAACTGAGGGAAAAGAAGAAGATTGTGGTGTGGAAGAGAAAGAATCGTGAAGAGGTTTTGGAAATTCGTGGAAGAAAAAAGATTGAATCAGAAGCTTCTGATTTATAGAAAATGAAGATCAAGACTTGGTGAAGGGAACTCAGGTAACTTCTAGAATTTTCTGTTATCAAAAATCGGTTATGGTGGTTATGAGTTTGTTATTTTCAGTTATGACTTTTATTTTCTGATTCTTTTTCATTCTGTTATGACTTTGTTGCTAGCAGGCTATAACTCCCATTGAGACTGATCTCATTTCCATGTGATGTAGGCGGTGCCGTTGTTGAACATTCGAGTAAAGTCGAGCAAGGTCATGACATCTTGAAAGAAGAATTTGAAAGAAGTTAATGCTGGTCTTAGTGCTGCTGTCAAACAAGAACTTATTCAACATTCCATTATCAAGCCATCTAATTCAACTGTTAGCAATTCGAAGTTGGTTGATTCTACAGTCATTAAATCTGAACCAAGTAATGAGGGTGATAAGGAAAAATCCAAAACAACAGAGAGTACTGCTACAGGTCAATTGAGTAAAGTGTTGCCACAAATTTCGTTAAGTTCTTCTGCTTCCATAACAGGGCCAGTTGTGTTGAATTATACACAAGTTTCTGCAATGGGAACTCATCCTGCTATGAAAGCTGTCTGTACACCAGTATTAAACACCGGTAATATAATAGGTCAACCGGCAAATTGTAGTCGCGCAGGAGTTAATGTTGAGAAAGTATGTGAGGGAGTTTCCTCAAATCCTGGCCACGTTCCTCTGGTAACAGTTGCCTTTCATATGGTAAGTATTGCTTGCATAATTCTCCTTAATTTGATAGAACTCCTGATCTCTTCTAAAGGAGCATTCACGGCATTCAAGCTATTTTTAAGATCAAAACCCTGGGAATAAAACTGAATTTTGAATGAAAATACTCTGAGCTTAGATTCTACCCGTGGTACTTTTCATTGACTCCATGAAGAACTGTTCACATTTCCCTAACTGTTTCCATCTCTTCTTTTGCAGGACAAGACTGAAATCCCTTTTGAGCCTGTTAGTGAACTAGATTGCAGGACTTGGTTTACTGGAGGAAAATGGCGCAGATGGAGGGGGAGGTGGTTGATGGAGAATTGAGTTTTTGTCTCTCTTTTTTTTTTTACCAATTTTGATATGTAAATTTTGAATTTTATTAGTTTGTAAATGATTCTTCTGATGAGAGTTTTCTAACATCAACTTTTATTGTGAAATCATTATGAATACCAGCTGACGTAGGGATTATGCCATCATTATTTTATTTACTTTTTTTTTTGTATGAATTTCTCACGGATAATTGGTTCTGTCATCCCTATGCTCCAATGAATTGTTTCCTTTTTTTTTGTCTTGAAGATTTGGTGATGAATGTGGGCGGAATACCTCATGAAGGGTATTAAATAAAAGGCTTGAATTGGGTAATGGATAACCAAAGGACTTTGGACATAAGAAAGTAAAATGAAATATGGTCTTAGGAATGGTTTAAAAGTATAGGATTTGGTCAATGAATTTGAACACGGGTATGAATAATCGGGCTAGGAATCAATTAGGATGAAACGACATATAGACTCGAATGGCCTGACAAAATAGAATTGGGCTTCATCTTTTAAAATGGACATGGGCTTGAAACAAGCATGGTTCCAATTAGATATGGATTAAGAAAGATGACAACAAATGGACTTAGAGCAATTCTATTCAAGACTTTGCAATGGGCCTATAGTTGTAAATGAGAAAAAGATGTGACAGTTTTGAATATTGGAAAAGATGGAACCTATTAAAGGAGGATTGTATGAGTAATTGGAAATGGATAAAAATAAATGGAAAGATGAATAAAAGAAATTGAAAATGGATTAATGAAAGCACAGAGAATAATGGAAATTGAGAGAATTAAAGTGGAGTGGAATGGTTTATGAAAATGAGAACAAAGCAAAGCAATGAATGGATATGAAATCTCGATTTCAGCCCAAAGCCTATTTTGAATTCTTCCCACAAGCCTATGAACACGACCACTTCTGAACCACTGAATAATTTTCCAGATAAGTCATACCCCTTTGAATCGTCTAAAACACGCCATGATCATTCGAATCCAGATGAATCACTGATAAACTGAAGATTCGAACCAAACTTCACACAAAACAATGCTCGATAAACTGATGAATTTCAACATACGGCAGCCTGAACATTATCTAAGAAACAGACCAATGGCCCAACTAATCTTGCAATTACCATACTCTTGATAGTTTAACCAAGATTAGGTCAAACTCCCATCTGAATCGAAACACAACTGAACAACCGCATTTGAAGTGGAATCATCGTCCAGTGAATATTCTCCATCATTTCAATCCCTGACAAATACAGATAAGGTATGAAACCCTAATCTCCCTGGGCCTTGATCACATGCCTTATAAATCCATGAAATGCATTATCATGATGTTAATGAATTGATGAGAAATGCCGATGAATGCAAAATGATGAGCCAATAGAGGGAATAAACATGAGGGCAAATTTTGAGGTATTACACTCCTCTAATTCCTCATCAACTTTCCCTTTTCTAGGAAGCACAAGCTCAAAGGTGGCATTCGTCCAAAGTTGAAGGAGCCAGAGAGGACCATTGATACTCATGGAACCAGAGTTGTGGTCTGGATCCCTCAATTGAGTCACTCCCTCACTGAGAGACTCATAAAGAATGGCCAAAATAAGTTCACTTAAACAAACCTTTTTGTTGTTATGAAGATGGTTTGCTAAGGGTAGATACTTCTTCGCCACCTGTAAAGACTTGGTGCAGAAGACATATCTAGACAGCCAGAAAGTAAGGAAGGAAATATGCTCCTTATCAGAGACCACCTATTCATTTGGTTTGGAATGGTGCATGAGGAAGAGGGTGTATGTCAGTTTGGATGTGTTTAAGCCAATAGTGTCTTCAGCATCAATGGTGGGGTCATAAGTAGGACAATCAGGACGAAGCCATGCAATAGTGGCTATGTTAAAAAGAGTGGGAGTAACCATCCCATAAGGAAGATGAAAGGTATAGTGGGTACAATCCAAGAAGTACAAAGAGGCGTCCATGAGGTACAAGCAATAGGGTATATGCGTCTTTGTCAGCATTAAAAGATCATATATCCCTATGCTTTTCCAGTGGTCAGCCTTAGTTTTCTCTAACCTAGATAACCACAGATCAAACTCAATAAACTGGCTGACAGCTCTGACCAGCCTGGTACCATCATAGAGGTACTTCAAATCCAGTTCATTAAGAGGATGTGGGTCGGAAGAAGAGTCATCAGATTTAGGGAGGTGCTTATGTCCTAAAGGTTGAGTTTTATAGTAGCAAGGGAAGAACTCTTTCAGTTTTTTGTTTGTGCTATGTACAATAGCTAAAGGACCAGATAAAGCAAAAGGACAAGCATTTACAAGGAAGGGAATCATTACCTGAGATCGGTACAAGCTCATTGTTTCGTTGTTAAAGAGTTTGGGTGCGAACTGAGGATTTTTTTATTGTTTTTGGTTCATAAATGTTGTTAAAGGGTGGAAGAGTTTGTTCAAAGTTGAAAGTTTTGGCTTTCTGACCCTTCTTCTGAGAAACATTAGTCTTAGAGGACACCATTGTTTGAGAAGAAAATGAAGTTTTTCTAGGGTTCTTAGAAAGAAAGGAGAAGACTTTAGCTAGAAGGAGATGAATTCGCAAAGAGTTTGGGAAAGTTTTCTTGGTTTGCTGAAGAAAGTATTTATAGGCGTAGGCAATGAGAAGTTGTGAAGTCTAGCCACTTAATGGAGATGTAAAGTGGTGGGGCACGTGTCACTTGGGACCTGGCGCGTTGAGAAAGTAGTAAATGGAAAAAATATTATCGCATTGTTTCATGGAGAAATTCATGATCAAAGAGCCGTAGAAACGACTGATGGGACTTTTGGGATTTTAGCCATTATGACACGACGTCATGCGTGTGGGCGAAGAATCACAACAGATTTAGAATGTGGGGTAGGTGGTTTCAACCATGCTTTTCTATGATTTAAGCTGGCGTCGAAAAGATGAATATAAAAAAATGATATTTTCATCAAAATGGTCGAAAAGAACATTTTTGGGGGGCAATTTGCTATCCCTAAATTTCGACGCTAGCAATTAATGAGGTTATTTTGGCTTAATAAAAGAGTTTTCTTGTGATAAGCTAAAACTAAGGTTTTGACCTATAGTGGGAAAAATGTCACCATCTTAGGGTAGTTGTAAGAGAAACTGTCGAGAGCGGTTACTTTGTAATGTATATAAATAGTTTAGTCTAGTGTTAGAATAAGTGTATGGAAATCATATGTACTAGTAACTCTGTATACCCAAAGTATCAATGTGTTGAGAAACGAGTGCAGTGAGAATATACGTGATTGAAACACCACCAATTTATCTTCAATGTCAAATTTATCTTCAAGTCATTTACTTTTGAAGTCATTTATCCTTTACAAGCCTTTATTTTAAAGCAACTTACATTTAAAAGTCATTTACCCCTTCAGCAATTTACTGTGTTTCTTTTATAATTCTAGCCCTTTACATTTCCAGCAATTTAACATTCTTCGCCTTGCCTTTAAATTTCATTTACTTTCAAGCCTTGTCTTTACTTTCCTTTAAAATTCCAAGCCTTGTTTTTACTTTGATTTATTTTGAAAGCCTTTGTCATTTTACTTTATTTTTCCCTTAAAATAATTTTTGAATCTTGTTGAAAGATTCAAGACCTTTTTTCCCAAAAACGTGATATACCAAACCAAACCTTTTTCTTAGCACATGTCCTAGGGTCAATTTGGTCGATCCTGCGAGTAACTAAGGGAATTTTTGGTATCTTCAGAGGACCTGCGGTTGTTTACCAATTTTGGGGGAAAACACTAGTAAGAGCTAAAATCATCATATATACTGATCACACCGCCATTAGGTACCTTCTAAGTAAAAAGGACGCGAAACCCAAATTACTAAGATGGATCCTTCTATTACAAGAGTTCGGTTTAGAAATTAAGGATAAGAAAGGAACTGAAAACGTAGTAGCACACCCTTTATCACGTATGGAAGGAATTAAACCATGTCAAATACCAATTAACGATGATTTTCCTGATGAACGTCTTATAGCTCAATTAGAAAGTGAGATATCTTCCTTGACTTTAGATGAACAAATCCAAGAAGAAATAGTGGAAGAAATTTGTACACAAACCACTCTGCCACGGTATGCTGACATAGTCAACTATTTAGCTGCTGGGGTACTTCCACCAGATCTCGCATACCAATAAAAGAATAAATTATTCCATGATTAAAACAATATTACTGGGATGAACCGTTGATTTTTAAGCGAGGATCCGATGGTATTTACCGTCATGTGTCCCAGAAGAAGAAATGGAAAACATAATTTCCCATTGTCAATCTGCTCCTTGTAACACCCTTCTACCCCAAAGCAAATTATTTAGATTAATATCAGAGTATAACAACAAGAAGGGCATCGCATATCTGTCAAAAACATCAAGTATTCAATGTCATGTCCCGTAACACGGGTTACTCATCAACATAAACAAATGTAAATTTATTTCGTAGCGGAATCAACTTAATAATCAATTCATCAATATTCTTAAAAATAAACTTCAATCCATCCAGAGACAGCATTATAAAGTAAAAAAAAATCTTCAAATAACATAATACGAATATAGGTTTAATAACTAAAACCCCAACCCGATGTTACATGACACAGAACAGGACACAAGACTCAAAGACCACTCCTAAAGTAATAACGGACACACCCCGAGACTCTGAAAAACTCTTCTTGCACTACAAGACTATTCTTTATCATCTGCAAGTTACCCACATTAGAGGCAACATTTCCAAGCAGGAAGGGTGAGTAATCATAATTCATTATAAATATACGAGAACATGAAATATGAATAAATCAGCACAAACATATCATAACAACATCAACAACAAAATTCAGCAACAACACCATCATAAACACATTCCAAAAAGAATGCAAATCCAATCATCATGAAATGCACAATATGCATGTGGTACCAATTTCTTCGTGAGATGGATACATGACCATCAACCCTCCACAAGGGAGAACACTGTAATCATCGAATCACTGCAATCCACACAATGGGATTGAAGCTACCAAATAGGCTGAAGCCCCATCGTGAATGTCATGAAATTCAATGATGCGTTACTCCGTAAAAATCACTGAAAAATCATTAGTGCATCATTCATTTCATGTTCAGCAAATAATCATCATAAAATCATGTATTTCATCACGACAACACATCAACAATACTTCTATATCAATAGTACAATAAAAAAACTTATTCAATTCAACGAGACAACCAAACAACTCCCCTCATCAATAACAACAAAACACCAATTCACAATAACATCATGTTTATAAGCATAAAAACCAATTTTTAACAATAAAACAAACAACTCCTTTTAATTCATAATAATAAATCATCAATTAACAATAAAATCATGTTTATAAGATTTATCATCATGACAGTACACCTATAACCCTCGTTCATCAACAACTCCAAAATATCCCTTTATAGTTCAATTACGGTAAAAATCATAAGACTATTTTGACGTTTTCTAAAAATTCAGTTCTGCAAAATATCTCACATCACTCATTTTCCCTCATCAAAATAAGGTTCATTTTATTACCTTTCCGACGCTTCAAACGGAACTCAAATCGGGTTTACGGATTAAAAGTTATGCATTTTTCAAAAACCAAAATCTGTCATTGATATAGTGTTAACCGGTTAACCCATAGCTTTAACCGGTTAATGCCTGCGTTTCTTCAGAAAAACCCACATTTCACACTGGTTAACCGGTTAATCCATAGCGTTAACCGGTTAACGCATGCATATCAGCAATTCTTGCTGTTTTAAGTAGACTGCACCAAAAATTCCCAAAATCCTCATTACGGGTTCTACTCCATTATACCTCAAAACTCCTCTAATTCACTCAACAAATACATCCAGCAACAAAACAACAATTCATACATCATTCATATACTTCTAACTCATTTTATCTACTCAAATTCATCAATTTACACTCCTAAATTCAATTTAATTCAAAAATCCTAAAACTCCCAAAAATTCACACAAACCTAATCTACTCATATACCAATTCCTATACAATTATAATAGATTATGAAAACTCCCCATACCTTATAGAATTCCGCCGATTGACACTCTTCTCCAAGGTTCTTCACCACTTCTGACTCTAAGCTTCCTCTCCTTCCTTTCTTCAGAGTTCTTTACCAAAAACACGATAGATTAAGATTTTGATCGTATTTCCCCTTATTGACAAAAACTATCCCAATTTATGTTTCCCAACTTAACCTTACACTTTTCACATAAAGACCACCTTACTATTTTCTTCAATATATTTTTATTAATAATAATAATAATAGTATAATAATACACTAATTATTCATATTATATAAAAATACTCTTATACTCCAAAATAACCAACATAACATTCATACTTCCACTTCTATTATCTTAAATAATAAACAATAATTCGAATAATATTACATTATTATTCTTATTATTAATATTATTAAAGTAATTTCACCACAATGCATTGGGCCACATAACCACATATTGTCAAAATCATCATATATCCTCAATTAAGTAACAATTACTCATAATCGAATTTGGGGTGTTACACTCCTTACGGTGGACATGCAAGCACTTCGAAGATTTGCGCAAAGATCATTCAATCAGGCCTAGTTTGGCCCACTCTTTGGAAAGATGTTCACCTCACCATTCTAAATTGCAACTGATGCCAACGCACTTGTAACATCTCGAGATGCCCTAAAAAGGCATTTTAGAAGTAGAAGTTTTCGATGTGTGGGGAATTGACTTTATGGGACCATTCCCATCTTCTTTTGGAAATAAGTTTATACTCGTAGCTGTCGATTATGTTTCGAAGTGATTCGAAGCCATAGCTTCTCCAACAAATGACACATGAGTAGTCATAAAGCTTTTCAAGAACATTATCTTCCCGATATTCGGTGTGCCAAGACTCGTCATAAGTGACAGAGGCTCTCATTTCATATCTAAAATATTCGATAAACTCTTATTAAAATATGGAGTAAGACACCGTGTAGCAACACCATACCATCCACAAACTAGTGGACAAGTAGAGGTCTCAAATAGAGAGATAAAACAAATTTTAGAAAAAATTGTCGCTACATCTAGGAAATATTGGTCTACCAAATTACCTGAAGCTTTATGGGCCTATGTAACAGCTTTTAAGACACCTATCGGAACCATACCTTTCAAGTTAGTCTACGGAAAATCATGCCACTTACCAGTAGAATTAGAGCACAAATCCTATTAGGTGATTAAAACGTTTTACTTTAACTATACTGATGCATGTGAGAAACGTGTTTTAGACCTACATGAATTAGAAGAACTGAGACTAGACGCTTACGAGAATGCCCGCATATATAAGTAAAGAACAAAGAAATGGCATGACAAGCGTATTTCTAGAAACGAATTTAGTGTATGAGATGTTGTTCTCCTATTTAACTCTAGCCTTAGGTTATTTCCTGGAAAATTACCATCCAGATGGTCTGGTCCTTTCGAAATAACTAAAGTATTAGCTAGTGGCGCTATTGAAATTAAGGGTAGGTCTAGTGCACCATTTATAGTAAATGGACAACGCCTTAAACATTATAATCGCGTAGAGGACAAAGAATTCTCGATAGGTTTGAAACTGACAAAATTGCCATTAGAGACCTTAGATTAATTTCCCTTAAGATGTGTCGAGCCCCGACATTAAATGAAGCACTTTGTGGGAGGCAACCCACGATTTTATTTTCGAATTTCAATTTTTGAATTTCATTTTATTTAATTTTTCCAAATTATGATTTTCAAAATGCTTCAAATTCACTGATTGCTGTGTTGGTTTGTTTTATTGTGTGATTCCAGGATTTTTAAATTTTTTCTACCTTCTACTCCTTCTCTGTTTGCATTCTCACTAACTCTGACAATGACTACCAATCTGATTGTGGACTTTAGAGATGGCACCCAAAGGTGTTGTTATGAAGCCTTAGCCTAGAGACCTATGGCCCTAACCAAATTTGCCCATGGACCTACCATGAAAGCTTTAGGCATATGTGCTAGCATTGACTACTTGTTTAATCAGATAGATTGGGAAGGATTTGCAGCTAGGAAACATAGGAGCTATTATAAGCTGACCTTAAAATTTCCGAGTTCACTGGTTTACAACCCCTACCGTAGAAAAGGTTTTACAAGAGGAAGGATATCATTTAAACTATTTGGATATCCATGTGAGTTTAACATTCATGAGATGTCTAACCTTTTAGATTTCCCAGATGAGCTAGATCGCTTTTGGAGTAGTATCTCAGGACGACCTGGCCATGATTTATACCCTATGTTGTCCACTGAGATCCACAACCCAGCTATTAGGTATTTCCATATGATTCTAGCCTACACATTGTTCGGAAAGACCGAAAGTGATAACAATGTCTCGAGAGATGAATTATTCATCATGTTTTGTGCTTTTACATCCAGAAGGGTTAATGGAACAACTTTCATCTTTGCCAATTTTTGTAGGATTATTCAAAATAAACACCATTCAATCCTAATAGGTGGCCTAGTTACCAAGATTGTCGATGCAATGGGATTTAGAACCCGCCTTTCTCAGATTAACTTGCTTGGAGAATTCATACCAATGAACATCACATTCTGTTTTGAGAGAGCTATGTTATATGATCGCGAACCAGATCATTTTAAGCTTCTAATCAATGGCATAGTTGTGCCACATTTAGCTTTACCTGACCATGAGCGCACAAGTGTGCATAATAAGCACAACTGGCTATATGATCTAGACGATCCAATTTATGAACCAGGAGATGCTTGGTATGAAGTTGAGATAGATCCTAAGACTCCTTCTAGTTATTATGATTCAGACTACCCTGAGGATATGATTGAAGAAGAGGAAAAACCTAAACCTATTGTGACACCTACACCTGCGCCTGCTCCATCCAATCCTGAGCTTACATTAGAAACTCTCTGTACTGAGATGCAAATTATGCAATATGACATACGCGACTTGCGTATAGACATCATTACTTTGAGAGATATGGTCGTAGAACAATTCGACCATCTGAGTCAAGCATTAGATTCCATCTGAAAACATCGTGGCTAATTCCGATTCCAGCACTATTCAAAATTTTCCAGCATTTTTGTTTGAATTCAGAACTTTAATTTTAGTTCAATTTGATTTTTAGTTGTTTTTCAATTTTCAGTTTGTTTAAAATTATGACTACTGCATTTCTCTAAGTTTCAATAAAGATTTCAGTTCTGTTTTATTTATTTGTGCCTGAAATTGTGTATGTTCAGTCGTATATTATTTTACCACAGTGTTGCAAGTTATACCTCAAATACATTTTTATCATTGTCTGCTATTATATGCTACTGTCATGGTTTTTGCATTGCACAACTAATAATATTTTTTACTACTGCTAGTTAATTATGCCATATGCTACATAAAATAATTGTAAGAATATTAATAATATTATTAATTAATAGTGGGAAGAAAACCAAGTGGAAAGAGTCGTTAGCACATAGCCTATTATGCAAAGGTGACGACCGTCTCAAGATTAGGACGATCGTCATGGCATCCTGACGACCGTCAGCTTTGTCAGATGATTGTCACACAATTATAACCCATAATAGTTATGTCTTCAACATTCTAAAGAACGTTGGACCACCACCCCCTCCACTTCCTCTCAACGGTCGTATTCCACCCCTTTAAATAGGCGCCTTCACATCCCACTTTCACCAACTCCTTAACCACCCACTTCTGTAGTATTTTTGGTAACCACTTTCACCATTTTTTTCCTATATAATAGCAGTACGAGCACTAGTTCAATATCACAATCTTCTTGTTCACAGAACCATCCCTTTATTTTCTTCTCATCTCCTTTCATTTTCCAACCTTTTGAATTAATGGCAAACCCAACTCCTATCAATATCCTTTCCTGTGATTGTGAAGATGGAGAACTCCAACATGCACGATTCATTGCCTATCGTGAAAGAACGTCCGAAGTAACTTGTTATATTGATGAGGAGTGCCTTACCCTACTTGGGCTCCTCGACAGTGTTAACTAATTACTCTCGAATACCGGTTTAGCATCACTTTGCAAAAGTAACCGTCCGACTTACGCCACTCTGACTCTAGTGTTCCTAAGCTCATATGCTTACAACACTCCAAACTATGCAACCAAGCACCTGGTCGGTAATTCTACGTTTCGACTACTCAGAAAGAAGTATACCGTTACGCAGGAGACCTTCAGCGAGTGGTTTAGATTTCAATAAGGCGACGGTGTGCAGTACCGCCTTCCAAGTAACGCAGCTTGGCAGGCTGAAACTTTTCAGCTTATGGAGGACATGACAGGTGGAAGACCTTTAGTGTGGGACGAGCTCTACGCTAATCACATCCAGAACCCCACCATCCGTTATTTTCAAAGGGTGTTGAGCAACACCATGTTTAGGAGATACAACAATCATAAGGTGAACCAAAGGGAGTTGTTTCTGCTCCGTTGTGCTTTTCTTTCCATCCCTGTAAACCCAGTGGCCTTCATGTTGTCCAACATCCAGTTCATCTGTACAAGAGGGAAGGCTCCATTTTTTTTGGTGGGATTGTCACCGACATCACGCTAAAACTCGGTTTAGGTGATCGTCTCGGTCATTTGTGAGCCACTTCTGCCTTATTTCTTGACATGGAGTATTGCAGGAATAGCCACATCATCAAGCAGTAGAGAGATAGAAGATACAACTTGGTAGTACATAACCGAGTTGTCTGAAGCATCATCCTACCTGGTCATATACGCACAGACGCACGGACCATATCCAACTGGTGTTACGATCTCGATGCCC
This sequence comes from Lathyrus aphaca, assembly GCA_963966055.1. NCBI lineage: Eukaryota > Viridiplantae > Streptophyta > Magnoliopsida > Fabales > Fabaceae > Lathyrus > Lathyrus aphaca. The sequence continues at coordinate 408,763,531 of OZ014523.1, forward strand.
CTTCACCAGACGTTGCTGCTCCAGAAGCATAACCAGATGATAGAACTGATGAGATGCAACATGCCATGGATGATAAAGAAATTGCAAATACACCGGCTACTAATTTCGCCAGCACCAACACCTCTACTAGACGTTGACGTAGGAATCAACAACTCGCATCTATGGATGACATCCTTGAGGCGATCGTTCAGAATAATGAGCAAAACCAGAGGCAGGACACTCCGATGATGGAGTGGATGGGACAAATCTATCTTGAAAAAACAGAGCAAGGCAGAAGAATCACCGGTGCTATAGAAGTATTAGGTGTTGTGACACGGGAGGTTAAGGAGTTGCGTGACTATATCCATCATGTGGGTATACCTGATCATGTAGCAATGTATAGGCAAAGGAACCTATGAGGTAGACAGAGAGGCAGATGACCGCAATAGTAGTTTAGTTTAGTTTTCCTTTTATTATTGTTTTTGTTTTTCATTTTGTTTTGTAGTTTATCTATATCTTGCAACATTGAGGACAATGTCTGAGATAGTGTGGGAGAAAGGTAATTAGAATTTCATTTTCTTGTATGAAACCTATTATTAATCGAATTATTTAGTTATTTAAAATTCTCTCTAGTATTTTTAGCCATAACAAAAATTTATTCCTTTTAGAATGCTTTCATTCAACATATCCTACGAGTATATAGGTTGATAGGCTTTGTTAGAAAACTGAGAAAAGACTTAACAAGATTGATACAGTCATGACACCTTAGACCCTTAGATATGAGATATCGGTTTGGATACCTTTTATACCGAAATTTGAAGCTTTAGTTCTAAATTAGCCCCAAGTAGTTTATACTAGCAGTCAGCACCGCCTGAAGCACAAGCTACGTGGAGAGCCTGTGCAAATAAGTGATTGATCTTAAATATACCAAAAAGAAGAATCTTAAGATTATACAAGCCATTTGTAAAACAATCAAGCTGCACATATTCTAAAGAATGCAAAAATATGAGAAAAAGGAAAAGTGAAAGTCTGATGTTAGTTGGTTCAGAGGAATCTGGTTCTGAACTCGGTAGGGCAAATAACTATTAGATCCCCCACAACATGCACTCAGTATGTTAAAGGGTTACCGCACTTGTGTACCAGACCCAATGTTAGAACAAGATCAAACTCACCAACAAGTTACTCCACTATGCGCGTGTAAAGGTAAAAGGCTTAATGTGATTGTGTCAGAATAAAACCGGGGGAAATAGAAAACAAGAGCATTAGGTTGAGCTATAATAGTATGATTCAGACTGGTTTGTGTATAGGGGTTTATGAACATTATATGTTTTAGTTTCACTAGTGTATCTTTAGTGTTTGAGTCACTATTAGTTCATTTAGCAAAATATCGCACAACCCCGTATGGATAGGCAATGTGTTTCGTGTCTGTATTTAAAGGATATTTTTCAAAACCTATTTGATTGTTTGCTTGAGGACAAGCAAAGATTCAAGTCTGGGGGAGTTTGATAACACGAATTTGTTTTGATTAACTAGCATGGTTTGCGTTTATTTAAGTTATTCGTTTCTTTATTTCGAACAATATTATGCGAAGTTTGTGTTTATTTTGTAGGTATTTAGTTATACTTGACTTGTGGAAGAAAAGAATGAAAATGAGACAGAAACAAGACTTCCAACACAAGAAATGAGGCAAACTGTAGAAGAAATGAAGATTTTGCTATTTTACTGTAGGACGAACATCGCAAATGCAAGACGATTGTCTCACATCCCAGACGATCGTCACAAGTCAAGACGATCGTCACAAGGCTTATATCAGAAACCTAAATACGCGCCTCGGTTCAGTCAAATTCATAGAGAGCCGTTAACGCATTCTTCTCATTCAGCAGAGATTTTTCCTCAACCCTACTCAGTCTCAGTCCAACCCAAGTGGTCAAGGCCCAACAAATATGATTTTGTATCATTCTCAACAAACTTAAGTTACATAAGCTATAAATAACAGCTACCACAAGTTCCAAGGGAGCTCCGTTTTTACATTGAATTGCTGCCAAATTTCCGTTCAAAGCCAACCATTTATGTTCAGAGTTTACTTTTTTTTTGTTTCAATATTGCTTTAATTTTCCATTCCCGAACCAAAGTGATAGCCTCTTTCCTTGGGAAGCTATCACCATTTATTTATTTCTAACCACTTTTTTTTAGTTTAAGTTTCTGCAAGATTGGTTGTTCAAGAATACTTCGGCCAAGTTTCCTAATTTAATGTTTTACCATTTAATTATTATGTCATTTATTTTTATGAACTTCTTCTTCTACCTTTCTTCGCATTTATTTAATATGTCTGGCTAAACCATTTAATCGGTATGTGATTGTATAACCGGAACGAATTCAATAGAACTAGACTAAAACTTTAATTCAATTTACTTTTTGGTTTCGATTTATTTTTATAAACAACTTTTGTTACGAGAGTAAGAAAGTATAAAAGGTTAGGATTAAGACCACGAGAGTGTGAAATTGTAACTGGATCGCTGAAATCGAGCATTTCTTTTAAATACAGCGGAAGCGCTTTAAAACCAATTAGAACCTCTAAGTTTCCAAAAAGTATTTCTAACTTGAATTGACACAGCGAGAACGCTCAATTGAACTTAGGAGTATAATAATAGGCAAAACCACGAGAGTGTGAGTCAACGGCTTTTAAACCGACAGTTTTTACAGAAAGATAACTTGACAAACCTTAATAAGCCGACCCTTTATTGAACTCGTGAAGGCGAACCAATTACGTACAGATACCCCTATTATAAGTTAACTTAATCTAAAATTATTTCTTTCTCGCCCTCTAAACCTAAAACATCACTCACCTTAGCTAAACATAGTAACACCCGATAGTTCTAGGTTGATTATCGAGTCTCTGTGGGATCAATATCTTTTATTACTACGTGATTAGGCTGTATACTTGTAGTTAGAATCTTTAGACTCTGAAAGTCGCGATCAAGGGTAGCCATGTGGCCCTTATTTGTGTAATACTTCATTTTGAGGTGTACCGTTGAGGGGATGAGGATGAGTTCGACCAATGTTGGCCTTCCCAAAATGCATTGATAGAGGGACGAACAGTCAATCACCAGGAAGTGTGTCTTAATTGTTTTGGAGGCATCTCCTTCCCCGAACGTGACCTTTAGCTCGGCATAGCCCCAAGAATTGATAGTGGCCCCGTTGAATCCCTACAAATTAGAACCAACATACGGGGACATATTTTTCTGGTCAAGTTGCAGTGCTTGAAAGAGCGAAGTGTACATGATGTCGACCGAACTACCTTGGTCGACGAGTATTCTACGCACATCTGTCTTTTCCATCTTTGCACGGATCAACAAAGGGATATGAGAGTTTGGAGACCCACCGAGTAGTTACTCCCTGTAGAAAATGATTGGATGGGATTTCCCCTTGACTCTCTTGATAGATGAAAGTTGAATCGGCGATGAATCGACCAGATGCTAGAGGTTTCGGTTAACGGATCCAACAGTCATCTCATTGTAACCTCCACCTGAGATGAGCATGGCCAATGGGAAGCACTCTCAGGGGCTGTGTGACGCAATGAATCATGTGTTTAAGAGGTGCCGAGGAATGAAGAAATCCTCAGGCCTGGTGACTGACAAGGCGACTTGCATGGGGGCGTCTTCCTCGGTGACTTCATCGAATTTTTTTTGTCTCTTCGTGTCGAGGAGCTCCATCTTTGACGTATTTCTTGAGGTGTCCCTCTTTGATGAGGATCTCAATCACGTCCTTGAGGTGGATGCAGTCCTCGGTGATGTGCCTATGACTACGGTGGAACCGACAATACTTTCTTTTATCGGTATTGGCCTATAAGTTTTCGCATTATCCTGATTTCTTGAATCTCGTGTTTTGTATGCGGCCTCCTTTTCCTCGTACTAGATGTTCGCTTGGGCTTTATGGAGCAGCTCGATAAGGGATTGGGGGAGGTTTGATACCCATAGCTCTTCGAAATTCGTTGTTAGGGCGTAGGCCCTTTTCCAAAATATACTGCTTCATGCGGTCAATAGTATGCACTTCGAAGGCTTCGCTGTTAGGTCGGTCGATGTAGTCCCTCAAGGGCTCTTCCTTCCCTTGTATAATCCCCTCGAGGGTGGCCTCATACTTCGGTGATGTCTATTTTTTGTGAAGTTCCTAGTGAATTGGCTTTTCAAGACCTTCCATGATGTGATGGATCTTGCGGGGAGATGCTTGTACCACGACATTGCGCCTTTATGCAACGTGATAGGAAACAACTTGCATTTGATTGCACCCTCCACATTGTTATAGTGGAGCATGGCTTCGAGGTTTTCAATGTGATCGTCGGGATCGGTGGTCCCGTCATATGTGGCCAATGGAGGAGGTTTCTCGAGTCGCATGGGATGCGGGTCTCCATAATCTCGCGGCTGATTGGCCCGCGATGATCTTCGTCGTTGCTGATTCCAGACTCGGGATACAAGGAACTGCTTCGCCGATGAAGGTCTTCATCGTAACAGGACTTCTTGCTTTGATCCTGATCTTTAGGCGAGCGCCTTGTCCTACAGGGAGAAGATCAAGTACGTTTCCTGGCCCTTTCCAGGAGTGAACCTTCAGGCACGTCTTGATCTCTAGGAGGAGAAAGGTGTATGGAATTTTTCCCTTTACGACTTCGCAAAGGAGATCGAGAATGGAGGGGAGGGCCTCTGCGACGCCATCTCTTGGATGGTGAAGGGGAACGATGGTTACGTTCGAGCACTTGTATGCGTTTTCTCTGTTGAAAGAGAGTGAGGTTTGCCCTGTTGAGGGCGGTGATAAGAGCTTGAGTTCCAACATCTACGTCCGACGTGATGGGGATTGGTTCGAACACAAGGTGCCCGTGAGTGACGAGCGGTTGTTTCAGATTGTTCGAAGATGGGTAAGGATTATATCCTTGTGATCGACATTGAGTTGGGAAACCCCATGGTTTCCAGTGTTATCTCTGTCACTGATAACGATGGTAGGGGTGTCTTTCGCAATCTCGTTGACCTGGGTAGCCATGAAAACGAAAAGATGAGCTTTGATCTTGCGGTGAAAGAAAGAAAGGATCTTGGTCACGAAAGATGGGGGAGCTGCTAGTTTCCCACAGACGACGCCATTGTACAGAAATGATCTGGACATGTCTTCATGGCCTTCAGCTGGGATTGTGATGATGTTTTTAGGAGAAGGGGTGGTGTACCTGCAAGGTACTCCGACGCTCAAGTAATTTTCAGTGTGAGACAAAGTAAACTGTAAGAAAATGGGTGATTAGAATTGAATACCTGGCCCTCCAAGGGTGGAGAGTATTTATAAGGGCACATGCTCGTAGACTGCGGCGTGTATACTTTGACTGAGCACAACTGCCTCTTGTAACCCTGGAGGGCAGTTGGTTGTATAAAGACGTTATAGCGCGTGACGGGGAAGTCCCCAATGGCTATATGCTTAACGATTATTTTCTTACAATGGTCATATCTTCGATGATCTCTTAATGGGCTTATGCCCAATCGAATATTAGATTGGGCCTCAATTTGGCGTAGGGCACTTGTTAGGCCAGTCCAGAACAACATGTATATCACCATATTTTTCAATACTAATTGTGATGAAAGTTGATACATTATTTATATAAAAGTGAAATTATCTATCGCTTCAGTACACAACAACCATCTCTTTCAAAACAAAACCCTAATAATTTGTCACTCGTGGAACCCCCAAAATGAAAGCATAGCAATAAATTTTAGCTAATGGGTATTTATAGATTCGTTTTTTCTATAGTTTCTTGATCTTTGAACTTTCAAAATTTGTTTCAATAGTTGTTTGATTTTTCCCATTGCTCCCTCACCATGCTCGACGCTCCATTACTTAATGTGTTTGTTGAGAGGTGGCACAATGAGACATATCATTTCATCTTCTGTTATGGGAGATTACTATCACTCTAAATGATGTTTATGCATTGTTCCATCTCCCCATCGTTGTAAGATTTTGGACGACTCTCGTTCTTAGCATGACCCTTGCATGTTAGGTTGTTGCACGCGATTTGGGATTGTCTGAGGTGGAGGTGGATGTGCAGACTGATTTTGGCGAGACTAGGGACGCACACCTTCCTATGTCTAGGCTTCTAAAGACATACAATTAGCTTATAGTTGCTGGGAGGTACAAGGTTGCCGCTAGGGCGTAAATGTTATATATAGTAACATGTATTATATTTGCAGACAAGTCTGGTGTTTATATTGATGCCTGGTATACGTGCCTCTTCAGTAGCCTCGAGAACACCCGTTGGGCTTAGGGTTGTGTTGCATTGACCCAATTGTATACAACCTTTGGAGTGGTGACAGTCTTTGAGACAAGATAGTTTGCTGGTTATTTGAGTTTGTTACAAGTATACTTGAAATTATTATTTTTTGTTGATTTCTTATTTAATTGTTACGAACAACATTTCTTATTTTTATTTGTTGTATCTCTATTTTGATATCAGTGTTGGATATACGAGCATTTCTCCACCATTTGTGAGTGGAGGGTGCAATTTGCAAGGTGGGGTCCCCACGCTGATTGTAGATGATGTCATATGGACACCCTACACTGGTCATAAAGTCCACTGCGAGTTCGAGAAGTCGTCATTATATTCATGTTATATGCGGTGGGAGACCATGGTTGCTATACATTTGTTTGAGAGGTGTTTGCGATAGTATGATTATGTTCATAGTATCTCACGACCAATTCCAGATATACCATCTTCAGGTATTAATTGGTGGTTTCAGAGTAACTTCATCAACTCTGACCGTGCCATCAGAGATCGAGCAGTCATTGTTCATCATCCATCACAATGTGAGGATGGTTACTTATAGTGGTACCTCATTGTATCACACTCTCACATCACCCCACATTAGCTGATGATGGACCTTCAGATGACTAAGTACCATTTGATGATGTGTTGTTGCCGCGTCCTCCAGCAGATCACATTGATGACCAACAACGTCTCCAGATGATTGCAGTTATTATGGATAACCTCATGAGTTTGATAAACTCATATGGTAAGGTTTATACTAGATTATCTCGGGCTGCACACATAGATTGTGGGGGCCTATTTAGATATCTTTGGTATTATTTGTATCATTTGTATATTATTCAGACATCTTCATCATAACGCTTTATTTGCTAATATTATTGATCTTTCTTAAATTGCAATTGAATATTAAACAGAAAAAACTTAATAATACAATATGATTAATAAATAAGAAAAACTCAAACACTACCAGACGCTTATGGACGTTTCAACATTTTCATTATGTCATCAACAGATTTTGAAAGCTTAACATCTAACTCGATTGACCACTTTGTTATCCTACTACAAAATGATCTCCACATTTTCTTCACATCTTCGTCAGTCTTCAACTCAATAAGGTTGTATTTTACCCTCCTATAGGTATCGATCCAATCTTCACGAAACATGATCTTTCTCAACCTTTCTATTTTCGGCATCAGACAACAATTCATTCAATGTCAGACTGACAAGAGATGTGATGTCATCCGGAAGCCGAAACTCTACAGGAGGAGAAGCTCCATTGAAGTACATGTTTGTCTTAATCAAAAATTGAGAAAGAGGTATTTTTTAAAATGTGTTTATCAAACAACATGTGACCCCGATTTATACAACTTTGTATTTATTCTGGATCACACAAACTGTTGGTACAAACACAACCATCCAAAACTGTCAGCAAAATCCTAATCATCAAAAAAATCAGACAAATAACACTACCAAAAATTTCACTTAGGTTAAAATTTTCTATATCACCATGTAAATTTCAAATTTCCAGAACAAATTCAAAATTACTACTACAACCCACGTCCAACTAGCCCAATTAATTCACTGTCAAAATTACTATTACACCTCACATCTTATTGTAGTACACGTGATTGAATTACTACAAACAATTAGTATGCTCATTAACCTTGAGTTAACCTTTTTTATTGGACAAATCTGTTGAATATACCCTGCTGTTAGTCCGTCAAAATAGGTTGATTACTTTTTAAGGAAAGCTACTCATTTCTTAAAAACAACACCCTTCTAGATTATTAATATGGACAGAGAAAAACCAGTGTTTTGAAAAAGAAAAAAAAAAAAGGCTTGCTTAGATTAATACTGCATTGACAATCACCTCATATGATACTACTTTTTTTAAACAAACAATACTTAAAAATTCACCACCATGTCTAGCAGATCAATAAGAGAAAGTCTGTAACAAGTGAAAACTAAAAATTTACTAATTCTCCCAAAACATACAGCTGCTGATGAAAACACCAAGCATCAGGCTAAACTGCTGGAAAGCGGCATCTATTTTACTAATTAATTAATTGATCACAAAACTTTCGAATTTGACAAAAGCAATTGTTTGCTTCTGATACAAGTTTTGCTTCATTTCTAACCAGTTTCTTCCAAAAAGAGCCAACCATCAACTAATCTAGTTCTTGGTTTTACAGGTGGTAAGAGTCATGGATATCATAGGGGGTGAAACATAATTATTTATATTAGACATTATTCTTAGTGGCTCAAGAAATTAAGAGTATTACTCTTTACATGCCAAAAAGAAAGCAATTTGAGTAGCACGGAAGCAACAACACGCTGTCTTCCACGGCAATAGGCTGTCTGAAAGGATTTAATTGAACCTACATAGGAGTACAAAAGATCATCAAAATTCTTGGTAAATGATCAAAAGGATTATATTTGAAATACAAGACATCATAAATCAAATTAGAAGCTTACAGGTAATCTAAGAGGGCATCCAGTTACAGTCTTTATGCAACTTGCTGCAAGGTGACAGGCTTCCTCACAATAATCAGTAAAAACAGCTGGGACATCAATCTTTTCAATTAACTCCTGAAAATTTAATCAAGAAACAAAGAAAGCAATGATGTAAATGTGGCTCATAATTTTTGAACTAAAACTAGCTCCTAAACAGAGGATGAGCAAAAGATGGGAGACGTACAATACTTGGTAACCAACTGGAATAGGCAGCAACGCCACCATTTGGAGCAACAATAAGGTGAGGAAAGGAATCCTGTAAGTGGAACATTAATTAAGACAAATTGTTGATTTCAGGGAATCAGACAGTCAAAATAAAAATAAAAATAAAGCAAGATCAAGTTAAATGACAGCAACATATTAAGAACAAATATTACTTAACATTTACATTTGCATATTAATTCCTTTAAGATGTTGCAATGGGATACCTTAACAATATCTTTGTATCTTTCGTGATAGAATCCTCGCCAAAGCCGTAATGTCAATGCAGAACTCGTACCTGTTTGTGTCCCTGAGATCACATTTTCACTCGCCATTTTGCAAACACACTTGGCTTCATTGCAACAAGGATACTTAGAAATGCTGATCTTTTCGCCATCCCTGTTTACTGGGAGGAAGGAAGGACGTATATTTAGACCAAGACAGTAGTGACCAACATAAGATGACAGAACAATGAATAATGAGCAATGCATCAGACCTTTGAGGGGGAATTTTAGGTCCAACAAGTTCTATACAAATATGCACACCAGGGAAGAGAGCTTGTAATTCTCCAAACACAGCAAGTTGTAGCAGCTCTTTCTCAGGTCCTTCCATATGAAATTTTACAAAACCAGAGTCATGTGCAGAGAAATCATACAAAATAATTTATTATTAGAATACATACGCAACTTATGATCAACTAAATGTAATAACTAATAACACAAAAATGATAGAAGAACAAAGTTTCATAACTAATCTGGAGTAGGTTGAGGAACTTCAAATATAAACCTTTAACAATAGATAGCAACCGCAAAAACATAGCTTCCTTTTTAACAAGGAAGGAGAGGGGAGGAAGATAGAAGACTATCAAATCCAGGGTTTTCAGGTTGGTTGGTCGATAAGTCATTATTTCCACTATGATATTTTTAGTTCGAACATCCAATATAGCTCCTCTGAGCACATTTAACACAGCCATGAAAAAAAATGTGTTATACCTACGCTATACATACTATACTACATGGTGTAAGAAAGTTCAAATTTTCCATAAACCATGTAAATATAGGCTTTTATTATCAAGTGAAGTACAACCATGTGAATCTAACACGAGTACAAATTTAAAGTTAAAGCCTCTAGTCAACTGAAATCTAAATGTTTTAATTATAGCAATTTTCTTAAAGTTGAGAAACTACTTCTGTTTTCAACTATTTATTTTGGGAAATAAAACAAAATAAAGCAATGATAAGATTATAATTGAATAACAAACTCACATCACATGGTAGTATGTTTTTCCTGATAATCTTCTTTGAAAGTTTACCTATATAAAAACTCTATATGCTCATAATTTCATGTATGTGTAGAACTAAAACACTACCCCGGGCAAAAGTACAGGAAAAGTCCAAAACCATATTTAAGGGGAAAAAAGCACAAAAATACCATTGGTGGCACAATTACTCATTTTGCCAAAAGGAAAACTACATAAGTGCCATTGCAGTTGCACCAGCTTGATAATTGAGATAGTTAGGCCGATTTGATATAGTATATATAGATAGATAGATGTTGATGAAAATATTTGACTATAAAGCTCTTCCCATTCATGAGATATAGAATTAAAGAGAATCAATGAAAATGTCATACTAAAAATTCAAAATACTTAAAGAGAATTTGAAGGTGATGATTTACCAAGGTAATGTATGTACAACTTATCACTGACTTCAAGATTCAAGGTTGTAATTCCAACAAGTTGAGCAGCATGAGATATGGTAAGAGGCTGAAATAGATAGAAGTCATATAATTTTAAAAAGACATTCATTCTAATAATACCTAATACAACCAAGGCAAAAAATTAGTGGCAGATTCATTCCATTGGTAGTAATTAGTGGAAATTTATAATTCGCAAGGAGATATCAGACTTCTTATTTTAGTGACAACAACTAAAATAAGCAAACTGTGATGACAATTAATGAGACTGCGACAAAAAATTATACAGTCATACCCAGTGAAGAAGCAGGGCAACAGGTGAGTCGAGCTGGATGGACCTCCACTTATAGTAGTCTCTCCAACTATACAAATACTCTGATACCAAAGATTCCGGACCTGAAAATTTACAATATGTTCAGTTTTGCTCTATTTTGATAACAAAACGAGGAACTTTTGAAGCATAAAATTACCACGACAAGGACACAAAACACTTGGAAGGTCCCAGCCATTGTTTAACCTGCAAAAAGTAACATTCTAAGCCTAAAGTTTCCTCTAAAGTTATAATCGAAGTATCAAATCAAACTGTAAAACTTATAATTTTATAACAATCATTCAGTGAGTTACTCTTGAACACAGACTAGAACTCATATCTCAAATATATAAATCAGATTAAATTCAAATATCAGAATATGCAGGAAATAAGAGGAAACCCTAAAAGTTCAAATGAAGAAGATGATGCTCCACACAGGCATTCACACATCCACATTCCCACTTGATGAAGGCCTCTCTTGCTCAAAAATGAACACCTAGTTTCTTGTTTTGCACAAACCTGTTGAAATTACAAAAGCATCAATTATATTAAACAAACACGGAAAATCACTTAGGCTTTGTTTGTTAAAAAAAAAGGATCAAAGAGTGATAATAACCTGAATTGTGGCTTCGTGAGTGAAAGTGAAAGGAAAATCATTGAGAACATCAACCTTCTCCATCTGTTGCTGTAACCTGTCACACTCTGTTTTGTGATGACTCCAATGCGCAATCTAAGGCACAAAAGAAGAAGCAACGAAGCTATGTTAATGGAAACTAGTTGAAATTTATACAATAATAACAGAAACAAAAGCGTGAATTTGAAAATTGATGAGTGAGAAATCGAAGCAAACCCGATGAGAGAGGGAGCAATATGCAACGGCTTCGCAGCGTGCACAAACTGTAGTTGCGGCGCTGCTACACCGTGTTCCGCTTCCATTCGCCGCGCACTTCATTCTTTTCCGGCCTTTATGTCGGTTCTTTTAAAATGTATGATAAGTTATACAAACATCTATATAATATGAGAAAAGAATATGTATGTTTTTGGTCGATACAAAATTAACCCTTCTTAATCTTTTTATAAAAATCAAATTATTAAGAGTATTAAGGACTAATTACACTCAATATGCAATGTGTCAATAATAGAAGTGTCAATAATAGAATTGTTATCACACTTAAAGTGTATAGTCTAGGAAAAAAAAGGTGTTGAACCACCACTAATTCGGAGTTATTAATCGACACTAATAAATGAACTAAAACTTTTCGTGTTCCCCATGTTTTCGAAAGTTATTATAATTTCCTCTGGATATATGCTCAAAGACCTTTGTACTCTAGAGACTGTGGTGGGTCGTGGCCCAATACGTCGAGTAGGTGCCCATACACTCGGGCAAATATACTAGGTGGTCGAGCTTGATGGTCGGATAGACAGTTTATGGGTCAGGCATACATTTTTCGAGACGGGCAGATAACAAGTCCTATATTTCATTTGCCACATCACTCAACTATCCTCCATTATCTCCTGAAAGATAGGGACAGTTGAACCAAGGACTAGACCACTTGTTAGGTCTACAAGCTCCTTACGCGTACCTTGACAGTCCTTCCTTGGGCCTTGCTGATCCAGCCCAAGGAATGACCTTGGCCCAGCGCTGGGGCTCACTATAAATACCCTTTTTCACTAAAGGGTCGGGTATTTTGAGATAACTCTTCTTGCTTATCATTTTGTACCTCTATTGACTTTGGCATCGGAGTGCCTTGCAGGAACACACCTTCCATTCCATCCATCTTGTTGTTCACGTTCGATTACTAGAAGGTCCTCCTGATCAGGTAAGATCAGTGGCGCCGTTTGTGGGAATCAGTTGTCCCCTTCTTCCATAGCAGAAGATCAAAGCTCACCTACCCTCACTATGCCAAACAAAACCTTAGACAACGCTTTTTTTAGCCTTAAACGGCGCTTTAAAGCGTTGTCTAAACCTCCGCTGCTAAAGGTTTAGACGGCGCTTTTTTAAATCTTAAAAGCGCTGTCTAAGAGCTGTCTAAGGTACCCTTAGACAGCGCTTTTAGGAATACCTTAGACAGCGCTTTTGATAAAAGCGCTTTCTAAGCCCCTATACCTTAGACATCGCTTTTGGTGAAAGCGCTGTCTAATCCCCTCCTATTTTAATTTTTTTAGGTATACCTTAGACAACGCTTTTCAAAAGCGTTGTCTAAGCCCCCCCCCCCCCTTAGACAGCGCTTTTGCCAAAAGCGCTTTCTAAGCCCCCCCCCCCCCCCCCCCCTTAGACAGCGCTTTTGTGTAAAGCGCTGTCTAAGGTATACGAAAATTTTTGCAGCTTTTGTTTTAAACCACATTTTTTCCAGGTTTATAAACCAGAATTTCTACCTGTTTTCAACCAAATTTTGGCAGACAAATATCACATTTTATATATGCCATTTCAAACCATTTTGGCCTTTTTTCTACCAATTTTTGGCTAACAAATATATATATACCAATTCAAACCAATTTTGCCTTAAATGTATCAAAATATATACAAATTTATGTACAAATTTACAAGTCATTACATATACTACAAATGTACATTATAATTACACATATTATCTAATCCATCCAAATTAAGCATTGCTCCAAATATATACATAGGTCCTGAAACAACACAAAGATTGTAATTCAATTAATAAACAATATTATAGAAATTACAATGTTACACATATCTAAATTCTCAACAATTAAAGTAAGACTACAATATTATACCTCATAAAACATTGAGCTCTATAATGAATTGACACCATTCCTCTTTGATTTCGTCCACTTGATCTTTTGTATAATATCGACACTTGAATTCATCAAAGTACTACATAATAATATAACATAGTTTGATTTAATTTCAACTATTTAATTATATGAGATATGTGTAAATATAAAAAAAACTCATAAGTTAGAAATACATACATCGGTGGGAATCTCTAATCGGCCCAAAACAAGAGTATCTCGCATAAACCTCAACATGAAATACCCGCAATCTATTTGATTACGTTGCTGAGGACACTACATATGAAAAAAGAATATGGATAAATCCTAAGTTTTATCAAGTGTCATCACGAATATAATAAAAAATGTGATAATTAAAAATATACCGCCACTCGAATCCATGTAATGGAGTTGGCGCCCCTCTTTGATGTTTGAATATCACGTTGGGCTCGAAAAGCTTGTAGGATGCTAATAAAATAAAAATGAAGTAATTAGAACAATTCACATAAACTAAGAAATACACACAAGAAAATTTTGAACATTCTCACTTACGTGTCAATTATGACCTTCATATTCGGGTATGTTGTCCAATCATTTCCTAACGAGTCAAGATAATAAACGATTTCTCTGATAGGATTGATTGCGAGCAACAACCAATGTCCACTGTAATGATTAAGCAAATGTTAGATGTCAACTTGGAAAAAAAATTATAATAGATGAATTTAGAATGAAATTCTAACCCGGTATTAAACGGTATAAAGAACAACTTCTCCGCATCTTTGTTGGCCATGAGGATCCTAAGAACGTACTCCGTCACGGTATCCGGTCTACTTAAGATTGAACTTAAGTTGACGGTCGCGGGTGCTAAGAATCCAAATGACACGTCCAAACCATTGGGGCGCATCAATTTGTCATACAAAAACCTTATATAAAAACATCATTAACATTAGACACCTCTTTTGAAACATAAAGTAAATAAGTTGTTCAATTAATATAACAAAGTAGACCGGATTTACCTAATATATGTATTGACAACAGTGACGCCGATTTCTTCACGACCAAAAACTTGCATGAAGTCTTCATTACCAATCATTTGGTCGTGATCAAAGCCGAAAATACCTACCTCTATATGCACAAGCCGAACACCTCTGGTCGGTATATCGGTCATTTCTAGAAATGTCTGGAGGCACGACCTATACTTGGTGGTAGGTTTTTTCTTAGCTACGGTCTTCTTAGCACCAGCACTTTTTACCTGTGCGGAGGCGTTGCTAACCTCCTTTTTTTGTTGTGCGGAGGCGTTGCTAACCTCCTTTTCTTGAAGCTACATATCATATATATAGTTAGATCAAATTAAGAATGTAACAACTTCCATGAATATATGCCATATAATTGTATCGTATAATTAAGGGCCAAATGATTGTACCTTTATCTCACTCCAAATTTTTTCTTTGGAGTCATTCAGCTATTTGTTTCTCCAATCATCACATGTAATGGGAATTTCATTCCTTACTAGTGCACCGATAAAACTAGTTAAGTGTAACACCCCAAATTTGCCCTCTTCATTTTAATCATCATATCACATCATATTCATCATGAACATATCATTTTCTTAGCATCATATCATGGAAAGATGAGGCATAACACTCTTCATATCCTAGCATCAAGCATATGGTCATCTGTGGAGGTTATTGAGGCACCACAAGCCATGACAAGGGTCCCAATGGTTTTGTACAAGTCCTATGGTGAGTCTACACTCCATTTACAAGTTCAAGTCCATTGGCAAAAGCTCAGAAGATTGCATGATCCTCAGAGGTCTCAGGACAAGGCAAAGCTCCTATACCAGGCACCCAAATTAGGGTTTGAGATTCAAGCACAAAAATCTCACAACTTTGGCCATTTCATTTGGGCAAAGTCTTCTATATGTTAAGAGGATCCTAGGTGTCAATTTTCACGAGAAAATTCCATGTGGAAGTCAGACAATTCCTCAGTTGCTTGCAGATGAAGTAAAAAGTCAATTGTGCCCTTAAAAAGTCAATTGTTTGATTTCAAGGGGTCTAACCAAATTTTTTTGGCCAAGAGGGGTCCTTACAATGTTATAAGAGGTTTAGAATGATCAAAGTTCAAGAATCATGGAGATTTGAAGGGTTTTTCAAAAATGGTACAAAGTTGGTTTATGAGATTTTCCAAATTTGGCAACTTTTGCCCTAATTTTCAAATGGCCTTAACATGATCAAAAATTCTTCAAATGGACCAAAGTCAAACATGAAAGTTGGAGGGTAAGGGCTCCCATTTTCAAAAAGTACAAGTACATTTTCATAGGATTTGTGGTTCATCCTATAGGTCCCTCGAAAATTGGCTGAATTTAGGGCAAAATCAAGTTTTCATCCATGCAACCAAAAGCAAAAGGCCTCAAAACTTAATTGTATGACTTGGTATGGTTCAAATTGGTTTCTAATGTTACAATACATTGCATTGTGATCAATTTGCTCCAAAGAAATTCCATTTTTCGTGCACAATAAGAAAGTTACATACAAAGTGGATATTTTGCAAAATCATGAAAAAGGTGTGATACCTCAATCCAATGGCCAAGATCATTTGTATGGAGATTAAGGGTACAGATTATATTGCACATGGGCTGAGAATACAGGCAAGGAATGAGGGAGGCATTCTTATCTCACATTTTGCAAAAATTGCAAAATCACAAAAAGCTCATGATCCACACGTGCATTTGGGCCAATTCTTTCAGCATGGAATTGTGAGGGGATACATAAGCAGCTAGGGTTTCAGCAAGCACAACCATTCTCTCATTCTCTCATTTCCAACTTTGTGAAACATTTGCATTTTCACACAAATCTCTTCATTCTCTCACATTCTTCACAAATCTCTTCCACATTCTTGATCAGTGAGTGATATAGATCAAGATTCTACCATTCATTTGAGCTTAAGGCACAAGAATAGAAAGGTGCCATTGAGAAGCAACTTACTTTGAAGCTTCAGATCCAGGTCCCATTAAGCTTCCTCTTGCATTTATTTTGCAAGAGGAGATCACAAGAGCTAGATCTGCAGCTTTGGAGGCATTTCTTGGTGGTTTTGAAGGATCTACAACTCAGGTATGCTCTGATATCTTTAAATCTGAAAATGAAATTGTATGTGTGATTCTTAATCCTTGTGTCATGCTGATCATGCTGCACTTTTTAGATTCGAAAATGATGCATCATAGTGAAAGATATCTTGAATTCAGTTTTGATGGTGCAACTTTATTTTCTTTGATCCCTTCAATTCTTTGAGTTTTAGAGAATTTCATGGTCATATTCATGTTCAGTGAGGTTGAATTAGTGAATCTGGAGAGTTTAGTTCATTTATTTAATGTTTTGTTCATGCTGGTATGAATTCCGGTGCCGGAGCCCTAGCTCCGGTCACCGGAAACTGGGTTTGCAGCTTAGGGTTTGTCTTAGGTTGAAGACAACTTTCCAGCCTTTGGATTCTCATCTCAAGCGTCCACATGCGTCCACGTAGCCCTGCCTCCACCCTTTGCCTCACGTGCGTTTTTTATTTCATTTTAAATCATCATGTGACGCAGCCTATAGTACTTAACATGTTCCAACCACTCACCTCTCTCCATTCTGCCAACTCAATTAATGAATGTCTCCTCATGCGCGTTGGATTGATCCAGTGTTCCTTGATTTTTCAAGCTTTATTTTCACAAAATACCACCATATGTTTAATATTCCTACGCCAGCCTTTTGGGCTCAGATGCTATGCGCACCCCCCTCAGTTCCAGGCCCAATTCTTTTCCACTGCAAAGCCTTACTATATACACCCCATTCCAATTCCATTTTATTTCTTTTTCATTTTATTTTTCTTTTATTTCAGTTTAGTTTCCATTTAATTAAAATAGTTCCCTTCATTAAAAAATTTCCAAACAAATCATGAGTCTTATTTAAAGTGTCTTTTATTTTTCCACATTTTTATTTTCTTTTTTTTTCCATTTCCACGTGTCATATTTAAATCATTGTTTCAAGTAGCTTCTTTTTTAAGTTCATTTTGAGTACACTGCCTTGTCATTTTTCCATACACTTCATTATTTTGAATTTTGATCCCATTCTTTTTGCTCTGGATTCTTAAGACAATGTAATTCTTGTGTGATTTTTCTCTTTATTTTTAGAAATTTATTTCTTGAGTCTTGTTCCTTTGACTTGTGATGGAAGTTTGTAACCCTAGCTTGTGTTTAAGTCTCCATTTGACCTAGTTTGCTTCTGAATTATTTCAAACCCTTTTGGTTCATTGATATACCATGTTTGAAGATCACTTGACTTGAGTTGTGGAATTTTTAGATGCTTGGTTGATTTAATTTGAATTTTATCTTGAACCTTGTCCCATTTTGCTTCTTATGATCCATTAGGTCTCTTATAAGCCAAGAAGGGCACTTGTGCCAACTTCTCCTTCTCATTTGGGGTTCTTTTGGGGTGTGGGTACCTTCCTGGTCCTAGCTTAGGGTTTGAGTCTTAGAAACTTTTGTGTTTGCTTACCTTTTGTGTTCTTTCTTTCTTAAGTGTGTTTTTACCTCTTCATTTCCTCTTTCACTCCCATTTTGTAATTGTTTGGTGTTGTGTGACCATTCTCTTCATCTTGTTGGCTTCTTAAGCCCTTATTCATCTTGTTTTGATTCTGATTGTGTGCATTGTGTCCATGTTTATGCATATTTGCTTTGCATCCTCCTTAAGTGTACATAAGTTTGCATATGTGTTCATGTTGCATCATTTTGACTTGTAAGCTTCATCTCTTATTCTTTTGAGTTGCATTTGCATTGTGCATTTGTTCGTATCATTTCACTTCTGTTTGTGTGATGTTAGCATGTTACCTTGTTCATTTTGTTTCACTTGTATGCATGATACTAACCTTGCAGGGGCTATGGTAAGTGTGAGGTGTGGGAATTGAGTTCCACATCTCCAAATCTCATCTTCTCTTCTTATGTTTATTTGTACTAACTCTTTTGTTGTTGGGCTTAGGCCTTTCTCATCTCTTCTCATTCTTCTTCTTCTCTTCTTTCTTTCTTCATTAGGATAGAAACCTCACTAACCCTTAGGACATCCATGCATGTTAACACTTAGGATTATTTAGTCCCCCTTTAGAATTTTCACCTTTGAGATCCTTTTGGTTCTTCTTCTCTTCTCATCTCATAACCATAAAAAACACCCTAATAATGTTTGAAGTGATGTCTTGATCCATAGCCTTATCCCATGTGGTATGCTTGTAGTCTTCCCATCTTGGGATAGTACAAGTTTACCTTGTGATGCACAAGTCTGATCAAGGTATCTTCTTCATAAAAGAAAAGCATAAAAAACACTTCTTCATTTGTAGATAACCAAAAACACTTAATAATTCAACAAGTTAGTGAGCTTAGGCCCTAATCTTTGGGTTCAAGTTTTGGGGATCTTCTCCTTACTTGAGTGTGCTTGTTCTATTATTCCATCTTGGAATGTAGTGACAAGTGCACATTCCATTGAAGAGAGCTTGAGTTCACTTCCTTGTGACACACTCCTAAAAGCTTCATAAAAACTCAAACAAACAATAAGCGTTTTTCCTTCGGGAATTCTTTTCTCATCTCCTTCGCTCCGTACGCGAACTTGCTCCTACTTGTCATTTTGCAAGACGGTAACGTACTCGTCGTCCGAGCCTGCAACACCTGAGCAATGGCATAGGCAGTTCAAGCTTTAATTCACAAGCATTTTCCTTGTTACCCCTAGTTAGGGGAACTACGGCGTCTCTGATCCTCATTGTCCTAATGAGGTACGTAGGCAGCGGGGTAGGACCCGTTCGAACACAATCTTTATTTTCCCTACATTTTTCTCTTTGTCTTCTTATTCAGTTCTTTTCTCAGTTTCTTTTCCAGTTCTTTTCATTTCTTTGCAGCAGCTTTCATACCCTCACCCTTTGAAACAGTTTTCTTCGCAAACGTGGATCCCGTCGGGTACGACGGACGATCTGGGTGCTAATACCTTCCCAGGTCGTAACCGACTCCCGAACTCAGTCTCTTTGGTTCGTAGGACCTGTGTCCTTCCTCTTTCTTTCTTCTGGTTTGTGCAGCATTACCATTCCCTCTCTTCGGGATAAAAATGCATGGCTGGCGACTCTATTCTTTTTCCGCGCCACTTTCGCGTTTGTACCAGGATGGGAATCCGGGGAGCGAAATTAAGGTATGCCCATTAGGTTCTACAAGCTGTCCCTGGTGGCTCCAATGCACATCTAGTATGATGCCTTGAGATCTTCGTTGGACCACCCTTCTCATTACTGTTATGCCTCTTCGAATCTCTTCTTCCGCGGATAATTTTTTACTAACTTCCTCATGTGTCGAATGCTCGTGATCATCATGTTGGTTATCAGCCATATCTAACCTGTAATAAACCAAGGAAACCATCAAATATCAAATATAACTTTTAATCAAAGCAATTAAAAACAAAAAAATAAAGAAATCATGCATTATCAGATATAACTTATAATCAAAGCAATTGAAAACAAAAATATAACGAAATCATGCATTATCAGATATAACTTATAATCAAAGCAATTGAAAACAAAAAAATAAAGAAATCATGCATTATCAGATATAACTTATAATCAAAGCAATTGAAAACAAAAATATAACGAAATCATGCATTATCAGATATAACTTATAATCAAATCAATTGAAAACAAAAAAAATAAAGAAACCATGCATTATCAAATATAACTTATAATCAAAGCAATTAAAAACAAAAAATATAACGAAATCATGCATTATCAGATATAACTTATAATCAAAGCAATTGAAAACAAAAAAATAAAGAAACCATGCATAATTTACCTCAGTCACTAACATCTCTTTCTTTTCTTTGTTGGAATATTAATCACTTGTTTCTTAGCAATGCGTACGGATGAATTGATCCAAATTCCCTCATTATGATCGTTTCTTATATATGACTCATCCGGTATAAGATCCTCAACTTCATCATTTCTATTCAACTCATTCCGTCTAATGCATGACTCATTCTCAACATCAATATCACATTGATCGACACCGCTATCATCAGTCACTTTATTAGAGAAAAGCACTATAGACCATTTTGTACTCTTCGGGTCATTCACATAGAACACTTGTTTAGCTTGAGATGCTAGAATAAAAGGTTCCGCAACCCCACTCTCGTACTCTTTGGTCATTCGATCGACACAGATCCATGTTTTATCCATGGGTTTCCTACTTATTAAGGTAAACAATCAATCCAGACGAAAATACATAACTAAGGTAGTATCTTTGAATATTCTAACAATTTTAAAGTTCAATTCATTTTATCACATTTAACAGAAATTTACAACTTTTAAGTTGAAAATAGAGTTTCGTATAATAACAACAATATTAGTATCCTAAATGTTTTAAACAAAAATTTCGTATACTAAATGTTTTAAACAAAAATTCTGTATCCTAAATGGTTTTCCTACTTATACGTATTTTAATCGTATCGTACCTCAGTGTTAATATTTAGCTAAACTCAGTGTTAATCCTAACATAGTGTATATATAATCTCAGTGTATATTTTAATCCTAACTCAGTGTATATTTTAACACAATGTATATATAAACACAATGTATATTTTAATCCTAACTCAGTGTTAATATTTAGCTAAACTCATTGTATATATAAGAAAAATAACAATATCCATCAAATGAACAAGAACAAGAACAATATCCATCAATCCTCATTATGTTCATATTGTATCTACATTGTAACTAACACAGTTTATATACATTATTCTGGAACTTTTCAACTAAAAACAAGCAAGAACAAGAACACCATGAACAAACAGTAGGGCCATCAATGGAGAACACATACCTTTTTGAACGAAACTGACGGTTGAAGACGGAGGTTGCCGGAGAACGACGGAAGGACGACGGCGAGCTGGACGGCGGTGGGGTTTTATGGACGACGGTGGCAAAATCAGTGGTAGGTCAACAATGGCGATTTCACGGTCGCGTCTGATACTGAGAGGGAAAGGAAGAAATGAAAATAGTAACTGTATAATTTTAATATAATAAGACCTTAGATAACGCTTTTGATAAAAGCGCTTTCTAAGGTAGGCCTTAGACAACGCTTTTGGTTTTAATTTTTTTTAAAATTAAAAGACTTTAGACAGCGCTTTTGAAAAAGCGCTGTCTAAGGCATACCTTAGAAAGCGCTTTCTAAAAGCGCTGTCTAAGTCCTACCTTAGAAAGCGCTTTTTCAAAAGCGCTGTCTAAAGTGGGACTTTAGACAACGCTTTTTGATTATTTTTGAACAGTTTCCGTGTTTTGATTTTAATTTTAACCTTAGACAGCGCTTTCTTTTAAAAGCGCTGTCTAAGATGCGCTGTTAAAAGTCATTTTTGGCGTAGTGCCTTATCCTTCTAGTATGGTCGGAGAACAATCCAACGACCATCACCGTCCCCTCGTCGACTACACGACGGAGGATAATCTGAACTCCCATGAAGCTGACACCCGAGACGTGCACCCTTCCACCCCGTCTCCTGAACCCGAAAATAATGGGAGCCAACAACCTCAGTCTCAAAACCCGCCTGTCGCTCCATTCTAGCCCATTCCAATGTATGTCGAAGGAGACGTCACCATGATTGCTATGGTGAACGCCCTTAACCAGGCCGGCTCCATGCTCTACCAACAGCACGAGAGGATCATGGCCTTAGATGCTGACAGACGGGAAAATCGACCTCAGCAAGAACGAAGGATGCTACAACGTCCAGAAGTTGCGAAGAAGCGGGGACATTCCCCTCCACGTCGAGGACTACGCTCCCTCGAGCCCAAAAAGAGCAGATCCAGGATGCGCCATGAGACTGACAGGTCAAGGGCCTTGCCTAGACACGACCAAAGTCTTGGCAACGATGAGCTTTCCCCGTTAAGGAGTGATGAGGAGGACCCCCATTGCCCCCTTTCACGGGCAATTATGGAGGCACCACTCCTCAAAGGCATGGAGAAGCCCCCGCATCTGGCCATTTACGACGGGACCACTGACCCCAATGATCACATCGACAACAACAACGTTATTCTCGACTACCGCAACGATATCACCGAGCATCTCAAATGTAGATTTTTTTCAACAACTCTCAATAAATGAGCCATGACCTGATACAAAAGCCTGGCCCCAGAGTCCATCACATCCTGGAGGGTCATGAAATCCACGTTCACGAGGCATTTCATAGCCTCCCGACGTCATCCCAAAACTGAGGCAACCCTCGAAGCTATAGTGTAGAGGAAGAATGAAATGATGCGCTCGTACATCGAGCGGTTAAACCAAGAAGTCGTCGAGGTAGACACGACGAAACACATGAAGAAATACCTCATCGAGAGAGGACTCTTGCCCGGAAGCGAACTCAGCAGAGCGGTCAGGATAAAACTTCACCGCACCCTGGACGAGCTCCTGCACAAAGCCCAAGCTTACATTAGATATGAGGAAAAATAGGTTACCCACAACGCTCGGAGCAGTCGCAAAACCGGGGAGACCGACCATCTCAAGCGCGAGGATCCCAACGCTCCCCGTCGTAATGGAGACAGGAGAAGGGAGGAAAAGCCCCCGCGAGCCTCGGGAAGGAAGGGGACTCGCGTGCCGTTATAGCGAATATACATTGCTGACAGCTCCCCGCGAGTGCATCCTCGCCGAGTGCATCAACTCCGACTTCAAACAGGGCAGGGTAAGGTTCCCCAAACCTTCTGCACCCAAGCCCCACACGGACAAATCCAAATATTGCCGGTTTCATATAATTCATGGACACGTGACTGAAGACTGCGTCCACCTGAAGGACGCAATTGAGATCTTGATTCAGGAAGGTCACCTCAAACAGTACACTAAGAGGAATGAAACTCCCAGGCACGAGGAACAAGAAAAGAAGAGACCTCGCGAGGACACTCCACCCGATGAATCTTCTTATCAAGTGGCCATGTGCATATCATTCCCAGAGGACTTCCATCTCCCCAACTCGAGACCAGAGGGGCGACTCACGGCTCTCAGTCCCTGGGAATACTTCCCGAGAGCTCTCGTCATATCAGGAGGTTGAATGAACAGCGAAAACGCTGCCCTCTCAGTGAAACGCAAGTTTGACGAACTCCTACTAACCGTGCCCGAGCAGTTGGCCACACTGACAAAGTACCGAGGAAAGTCCAACCCAATATCTTTCTTCCTAGAGGATATTTCGGGCGGTTCCCCCAATTTCGACATCCCTTTACTAATAAGGGCCAAGATGGTGCGCTCTGACGTTCGACGCATCCTGGTCGACCAAGGCAGTTTAGTGGACATCATGTACGCCCACCTATTCAAGACCCTCAAGCTAGACAAGAACAATTTATCCCCGTACGTTGGATCCGACCTTCAAGGATTCAATGGGGCCACAACAAAGCCATGGGGTTATGTCGAGCTTCTCGTCACCTTCGGAGAGCAAGAAACAACTATAAAAGTCAAGATCCAATTCCTGGTGATATAGTGCCCCTCCCTTTACAACTGCATCCTCGACCGCCTAACTCTGGCCGAACTAACTGCGGTCCCCTCTACCGTCCACCTGAAGATGAAGTACTACACCAAGCTAGGCCGCGTAGTCACAGTCCACGACGACATCGAGGCCACTCGAAGATGCTATGACGTTGCATTAAAAGGACAAACCATAATTAAGACCAGGAATAGGAAGAAGCCCAGGGTCGAAGAAAAAAAAAGTGAGAATGGTGGTCATGCATGGAGGTTGTGTTTCACGAATTTTCCACCTTCAACAATAGTGGGGATTGTCTCCTGGAACCTTCTTGAAGATGTTTGGACGTGGAGAAATGAATAAAACCTGCTACAAAGTACATTGGTAGTTTGAACTAATTTACCTTTTTTTTTGAAATTTTTTTAGGGTTTTTTTGGTATAAGAATTTCGTGTGTTTGACTTCTGAATATGATATGTATATATATGAGTGTATTTTAGGTCAAAAATATTGGGCTTGAGTGAAGGAAGCTTGGTTGCTTTTGAGTGAAGAAATAAACTTTCTATTTTGGTCAAAAAAATAGATGAAATCATAATATTTTGGTCTTGCACGAATTTGGACACTTACAATCATCATAAACATCAAATATTTGATACCAAAATAGACCTAAGATCAAATATTTGATTTTTCAATATTTATCTTGATTAAAATTGAATTTAAATGAATTAAATCTAATATAATATAAAATAAATATAAAAAATCATATATTATGATCTATGGGTCGTGCATGATCTTATAATTGAGTTTGGGTTAGAAAAATATGGGCCCATTTGGAAGAAACTTGAGTTTTGGTCATTTTTGCGTCATACACCTCCTCAAAATTACCCAACTTCAACAATACATAACTCTCTCAATTTTTATCCCATGAAGGTGTTCTAGGAATTTTTAGAAATCTTATAGTATCCTATAACTACTCCTTTTGGTCCCATGTCCATTTGATCTTCCATTCTTAAGTTATAAGCTTTTGAAAAAGTTGACTTTTTGTTGACTTTTAAAAGGACCTGTAATGTCTTGGCTCATATCTCTCAAATGAAGCATTTTTGGCCTTAGCTTGTGAGACACGAAGTTGTAGGGAATTGAATTTCCTTCAAAATGTGCTTTGTATGGGAAATTTTTGATGAATCATGTGAAAGTTATGGTTGGTCAAAGTACAATTGACTTTTTCGGCACAAAACCCTAGTAACTCCTGATTCTTTATGATTCTGAGGTTCCCTTGATGAATCATGATCAACCCTTGATAAAATGATGAATATTAATTCATAATCTTGATGTTGACCAAAAATCTTGAAGTTTGACTGTATGTTGACCACAGTTGACTTTTTGACCAAGTTAACTGATTTTTGGATCATCTAAGCATTTGACTGACCAAACTTGTAGGGAAAGCCTTGAAACTTGACATGAGGATCCTTTGAAGTATGTGGGATACTTTGAAGTCCACTTGAGGCCTTGGAAGTCCAATTTGCTTTGAGAAATTAAAACCCTAGTTTAAGATTCGTTGCTTAGGAGGAGACTTAGTATGATGAAACCTGGAATTCCTTTTAGCAATTGAGAATCTTGTGATCATTATAAGACCTCTTGAGACACATTATCTTGAATATGTGAGGGTAAATTTTGGGTCATAACAGGAGGTATGTTGTGCCTCAAATGTTTGTTCTACTTTTCCGTATCTAGAGTATTAACTATTTTATTGCAGGTTAATACTCTATTAGTTGTAAAATTGTTCAAACTAAACTATCTTTAATTTTTGCCATTTCTCGTTGTGATGCTTCCTTTTTTCTAGTTAATTTTTTTTATTAACCACTGAACCTGATATCATTTCTATTAATCACTTATTTCAGGTATTTCATCACATTCTTCACAAGCTATAAGTCATGTTGATGTTCATCTGTGTATTCGTTTTGTAACGAAACGACGTGGTTTCATTTTTTGATTTCGCTTTGTTTTTTATTCAGATTTATCATCATCACCATCGCTTCGTTTGTAAAAAATACGCATCATTTTTAATGGCGTATGTATCGTCGTTTTACTATGTGTTCTATTTTTTATAGGTGTTCCATTATTAATATGTTCTTTTATAACTTGTGTCTTTGTTTGTGTTGCTTTTTATCTGCTTTAAATCATTTGAAGAACATCAAGTTTGTCGACTAGGTTGCTTTCAGATTCCCTTTCGCTTCATTTTTTCCACTCTTGAATATGGGAAATTACAACTCCAAACATGCACCATTTTGATTTTAGTTAGTTACCATTATGCAAGCTGAGATTCAAGGTCTCACTACAAACAATACTTGGAAATTCACACCATCCCTAAAGGTAAGAAGGCTATAGGATGTTAATGGGTTTATAAGACCTAATTTCAATCTAATGTCTCCATAGAAAGACATCAAGCAATTTTAGTTGCTCAATGCTTCAACCAAATTCAAGGTATTGATTATTTTGCAACTTTTTCTCCCATTGCTAAATTAACAACTGTAAGATTAATCCTTGCCCTTACTTCTTCCTTAATCTACATCTTTTTCAACTTGATGTTCATAATTCATTTCTTCATGGTGATTTGGATGAGGAGGTTTATATTTCTCTTCCTAAGGGCATCACACCTTCACATCCAAACCAAGTGTATAAATTGCTTAAATTTATCTATGGATTAAAATAGTCGAGTAGACAATGGTTTGATAAACTCTATTTTTTTAATCAACAATAATTTTAAACAATGTACATTTGACAATTCTTTATTCATTCACACATCTAAACATAAATTCACTTTCCTTATCATTTATGTTGATGATATTCTCCTTGCAGGAAATGATATATAATTCATCAACAAAACCAAACACAACTTGCATAATCATTTTCACATTAAAGACCTTGGAAATATGAAATACTTCTTGGGTTTGGAGATAGCTCGTTGCAGTCAAGGCATCAACATATGTCCGAAAAAATACACTTTGCATTTGTTAGCATCTGCAGGTTTACTTGGTTGCAAGCCTACATCTACTCCTATGGCTCGTGATGCCAACGTAAGTTCTACTGATGGAACACCGTTATAGGATCCCACCAAGTACAGACGTCTCGTAGGACAACTAATATATCTTCTCAACACCAAACCTGATATCACGTACTTTGTTCATCAGTTGAGTCAACAGATGAGTCATCCCATAGACGTGCATTACAATACTGCATATGTGTTCTTCGCTACCTTAAATCATCTCCAGCTCAAGGCTTACTTTTTCCCAGCAATTCTCCTCTCCAACTCAAGGCTTTTTTTGACTCCGATTGGGACACTTGTTTGGAAACCAGAAAATATGTCACTGATTATTGTATTTACCTTGGTGATTCATTGATCTCTTGGAAGTCTAAGAAGCAACTCACCATCTCCAAAAGCTCTACAGAAGCGAAATATCGTTCCATGGCATCTACCGTTTATGAACTTCAATAGTTAACCAATTTTCTCAAGAGCTGCTCATTCCTTTCAAAACTCCTGCTTTACTTTAATGCAACAACGCTTCAGCTATTTATATTGCAAACAACCCCTCCTTCCACGAATGTACTAAGCACATTGGTTTGGACCGTCACTTCGTGCGTGAGAAACTTCAACAACAACTTTTTCATCTCTTTCTCGTGTCATCGTCCCAACAACTTACATACGTGTTTACAAAACCATTAGACTACACTCCTTTTACTGCTAATATCTCTAAGCTTGACCTCCACTGTATCTACCCCAAGCTTAAGGAGGGATATTAGATAGGCTTATTAGGCTTTGTTTCTTTTGTTATCGGGCTTTACACTCTGGCTTAATCCAGTCCATTCTCGTGTGTGTGTGTATATATATATATATATATATATATATATATATATATATATATATATATATATATATATATATATATATATATATATATATATATATATATATTGTTCTCTAGTTTGTGTATTGAGATAACAAAACATTTCTACAATTCATAATAATAGAAAATGGCGCCAAAGAGCCTTTCCTTTTTCTTTTCAACTATGTGTAATAAACCTAGTTAAGAATCAATGTACTTTAAAAAGTTTGGCAAGAATTAATGTTGGACTTATCGAGGTTGAGTAATATTACTTTAAAAACTAATAAAGTGATATATTTGCATTGTTAATTTGAGATTTTAAAATATTTCATAAGTGCACCATGCACTAAAATATGTTCTTTGAGGTATAAAATAATTTTATATCCATGTTGTAATTAAACATCCTCATGGTTAGCCTCAACCATTACACATTATCAAAACCAAGATCTACCTCTCTCATTCTTGTTCCACAACAAAACAAAAATTATAAACAATAATAAATTTCTTAAAGTTTTTGCGAAAATTAAATTTTAGTATTATAATTTTTTAACATTTAAACACAAATATAATTATTTATTATTTTGTTAAAGATTGCAATAAGTATGGCATAACTCGTTAATAATTAAATGGAGTCTATCTTAACTATTTAATGTGGGAGAGCAAATTAAACGGAGTTAGTTTATGTATACAATATTTAAAAGATAGTTAAAAATTGATGTACACACATATCTAATAAAGTGACATACTAGCAGAGTTAATTTGAGATACTAAAATGTTTCATAAGTGCATCATGTCATAAAATAACCAACCATGCTCTAAAATATGCTCATGCTAGCGACGTTTACAAAAGAAATATCCTTTATATAGATTGAATTTCTGTTTCATTATTGAGAATATTTTGTGTGTTGTTCCATTTCAAATGGTTAGAGTAACTGATGACTTGCAAAATAGTAACAACTAACATTCATGACAAATACGGAATAATCACAAACTAGTTTTGTAGAATTTACATAAAAGAATGATTGAGCATATATACTAGACATTTCAATAACTTGATAGAATTCAAAACATATTACTGCTAACAGTTTCTATAAGTTCAGAACATGTTGCACTCTTTAGTATCTTCTAGTCTTGTGAGTCTTACTTCTTCTATCCTCAAGTTCCCATATATCCTTCAGTGACTTCCATTTGTGTTCGAAATTCTCACTTAACTTTTTTGCTATTTGGTAAATCTGATTCCTTGGAGGATTAATTAGCATTGCATTAGAGAACACAAGCCTTATGTCACTTGCAAACTCATCTGGTGTTGCATACAACCTCAACTTTCTCTCAATATCTTTTAAACCAATTGCCTTTGACTTCTTTTCCAAACTCTTATCAACCATTGCCATTTTTGGTGGATCTTTCAAATCCCAACCATCTCTGTCTACCAACATCCTCTTCAAAATCAACCAACATTGCCTCCTCTTATCACACTCCATTGCTTTCTTCTGCAACCTGCATTCTTCAGCTCTTGTCATACAGCCTGTATTCATGATTCTTTTTGTACAAACTTTTGAACTTTCTTTGACACCCTTTGACTGAGGGATAACTGTCTTGGAAACTTGGCTATTGGTCATCTTCTTCTCTTCAACAACATTGTTAAGAGACAAAGCTGTTGTTTTCGAATCTTGGCTCTTGGTCATCTTCTTCTCTTCAACAACATTGTTAAGAGACAATTTTGTTGTTTTTGAATCTTGGTTCTTGGTCATCTTCTTCTCTTCAACAACATTGTTAAGAGACAATTTTGTTGTTTTCACATCTTGGTTCTTGGTCATCTTCTTCTCTTCAACAACATTGTTAAGAGACAATTTTGTTGTTTTCACATCTTGGTTCTTGGTCATCTTCTTCTCTTCAACAACATTGTCATTATGCTTGGGTTGAGACAAAGGTGTTGTTTTGGCATGATAATTAGAATCAACCCAATAACAGGTTACAATTGGTTTTACATGATCTTCAATCTTTCTTCTCTTGTTTTCTTCTGTGCCGCATGAATCTGAATCACGCTTTCTTGAACCAGGAGGATAACTGAGCTTGATGATAAGTTTCTTACGAAGTTGTGTATTCAAAGGGTTTGTGTTGGATGATGTTAAACAAGGTTTGGATGTTGAAGTAGACATCACCTTGAAATCAAAAATGAAAATTAGTAATGTTTGGAAAGATGACTATAAAGAAAATATTCATCACATATATATAATGTCATTAGTAAAATTTGATTGGATTTTATTTGATTTTATTTGATTGTACCGAGTTTTAGGGTTACATCATTAATACTCAAATCAACCTTTAAAATTCAACCCTTTTATTTTATTTTATTTTATTTTTTAAATTTTACATTGAATGAGTCATCGCAAAAGGAAATACTCTTTAATTTTTCATGAGATTTATGAGAAGTCTTAACAAACTCCTCATTTGATTTATTTTTGTAAATCTCTTAAATTTTATAAAGAAAAATGAAATTTTACATTTTTTTTTTGTTTTAAAAATTGTAACAAAACAAATGCAAAGGTCATTTAAATAATAATAAATATTTTTAAAAATGAATAATTTTCATTTATCTTTTTGTTTTCGTTTTTAAATTATTTAGGGATTTAAAATTTTTTAGACCATCAATCCATCACAACTATTTATAATCATTACTTTAAATATAATCAAAATAAAAATCAAATATAATTTTGGATCTAACGGTTACCTGTATAAAACTGTTTTACTCTGTCAGTGCATTTCAATTAAATTCAATTATTTATTTAAAATTTAAATATTTAATAAATATATTTAAATAGAAATCTGTTACATTATTTATTTGGAAATTGTTACAATCAATCATATCTTGAATAATACTTTACATTTTCTATAAAAACATTTTACATTGATAAACTTACTCGTCAATACATGCAAATTAATGTCTATTTAGATTTTATTTTAGTTTTTAAACTATTTTTGTGGTACAATGAGAGGGTCTATTAGGATCGGCCAACATATATAGAGGTTTAAAGTTAATTTGGATGAATATTAAAATGTAATCATCTAAAATAATTTTTTTTTTTTTTATGATAGGCAGATTTATTTATTAAAATTTAACTATTTATAAACAATATACTATTTTATATTTTTCATTAAAAAACATACAATTTTATGCTATATAAAAAAAATAAAAAACCATACCATACCATATTAATATAAGATCATTACATAATTAAAAATAAAATAAAACGGTGGGTTGTTATGTTGATTTGAAATTCTCAATATATAATTGCTTAATTGTTTTTAACATTGTTTTTTCTTTCCAATTGTTTTTTGGATTGTTTTTTCTTTCCAAAAAACAAAGCACTCACATTTTAAAGAATTAAAAATGTGAGTGCTTTGTTTATAATTGAGGCCCCTTACAACTAGAAAGAGAGTAACATATAATTGAGGCCCCTTAGGTCGGGCCTGGGGCCTATAGCCAAAACAAAATAGGTTAGGGAGCAAGCCCAACATCCGAACTTAAATTATCAGCTAACACCAAATGCAACAACGTTTCGGTTTTCCAGGACGGTGAAGATGAATGGACAGTGGCTTTAGAAGTTTTTGTTTTTCCAATTTTTTTTCATAAACTAAAATTATTTTATTGTGAAAATTATATGGGATTGACACATCAGTCTTATTAAATGCTAAATGGCTGAAAATAAAGCTAATTTGTATTAAGTCATAATTAACCTTTTAATCTAGTTTAAAGAGTAGTTTAATAGAAAGGTAAAATGGTTATTTAAGAAAGTTTATTTTTAATAGTTAGACTAGCGGGATACACGTGCTATCGCACATGTTTCGTCTGTATTCACACACTACGTTGTGAAACATCACTTGTCAATCTTGAAACTTTTTTTTTCAGACTCTAAATCTTTGACCGCATAACCAATTTAATAGGTTAATAAATCCAACAACAATAATACGTATAAATTACAAATGACATTAAAAAAAAATAGTGTGATATCATTCCATACATGACTCGAACATCTTACTTCATCATTGCAACAATAATAAGTTCCCGATATACTTTTTCATTCCAACAATAACATGAGTAAATATATTAAACTTAATTCAATGTATGAAAAAATAAAATTAAAATGATCAGTCTACATCGAATATGGTAAAAAGATTGACATTAAAATGACCAGTCTGTCGTTAGTATCTCATAGATACATTCACATCTACCCGTGTTTTCACACGCTTGTTATCCCTAAATTTCGACGCTAGCAATTAATGAGGTTATTTTGGCTTAATAAATGAATTATTATATTATGAGCTAAAAAGAGGTCTTCGACCTTGCTTAATAAAGGATGATAGTCGAAGGAGCCCACCTACTATTTTTCATACTTAGTAAAACTCTAAGTTTGAATTATTTTCTAAGTGTTGAGAGGATTCGACCAAAGGCGTTCGACAAAGATAGCAGTGATTACCAAGAGTCTTCATACGATCAAACTTGGAGGGAAAGTGTGTGATCTTCAATTCAAATACAGAGACAAGTGGCGCAAGATGAAGCTTCTACAACAAGTAGTGGGACAAGTGTCACCATCTTAGGATAGTTTTAGGAAGAAACCGCCCAAAATGGTTACTTTATAATGTATATAAATAGCTACATTTAGTATGTGAATAATTATGTGGAAATCATATGTACTAGTAACTCCGTAGACTCAAAGTATCTGCGTGTAGAGAAACGAGTGCAGTGAGAATGTACGTGATTGAAGCACCACCAAATTTATCTCCATGTCAATTTTATGTTTAATGTCAAATTTACTTTCAAGTATTTTACTTTCAAGTCTTTTATCTTTAAAGTCATTTACGTTCTGCAAACTTTTACATTAAAGCCCTTTTACATTTCAAAGTCATTTACATTTCCAAACAATTTATTTTTCATGCATTTTACTGCGTTTTCTTTACAATTCAAGCATCTTTACATTCCTTGTATTGTCTTTACTTTCATTTACATTTCAAGCATTGCCTTTAAAATTAATTTATATTCCTTGTCTTGTCTTTACTTTCATTTAAATTTCAAGTCTTGTCTTTACTTTCATTTATATTTCAAGTCTTGTCTTTTACATTCCTTTATTTTTAAAGCCTTGCCTTTTACTTTATTTTCGTTGTTCAAAACGATCTTTGAGTCTTGTTTAAGGATTCATAGACAGTTTCCCAAAAACATTGCGATTACGCAAATAACCAAACCTTATCACATGTCCTAGGATCAATCTGGTTGGTCCTGCGAGTAACCAAGGGTATTTTAGGTATCTTTGGAGGACCAACGCTTGTTTACCAATTTTGGGGGTAAACAAATTGGCACGCCCAGTGGGACAGTGCTAAAGAAACTGTTTTATAGCAGTTTTTGTTTCATAAATTTCCTTTTTTGTAACTTCCTTGTGTTGTAACTTCCTCTACATGGGCATATTGGTCGAAAGGAAGGTTATTTGCGTGCATGCATTTGAGAAGCGGGAAAGTAGCCAACACAGACGACTATATACCAAGAAGAAGGAGAAACCTAAGAAGGATGGCATCTAGCCAGGGAAATACGAATGATTCAATCCCCCACAACAAGTGGGTCGAATCCTCAAGTGAGCAGTTTGAATGCTTACAGTACAAATGTACAAGATGGATCAAGAAATGAGGCCGTACCAGTCTCCAATCCTTCGACAGGGGCGTCGACAATGCCAACCGTGGTGTCAGAACCAACCCCTTCGATAGGTCCAGGAGAAACGGTCAACAAGCCTTATTCTCAGTCATTATTGGAGTACATTGGGCCAATTACCCATACTCCACCACCCAGTTCGACTGCTTTTAGGCCTTTTAGATCTACCCTTGCTCAGAAATACCCTAGACTCTTTGGGCCATCAACTACCACGATGGCAGGAGTAAGGAATGCACCTCCTATTTTTTTTATCATGCTTTTCCTTCACCATTACAAGAATCTAGTTCAACAATAAACATGAGAAGGAATAATCAAGTTGGTTAGTTGGGGCATTCGACGCAAAGTCATACCTTAACAAATGAGTCTGCGGCCTATTTGAGGCAGTAGATGGATGAAAGCAACATGCAAATGGTTCATAATTTATCTCAAATTATGGGAGAAGTTTTTCAACCTTTGATTCGGAATACAGACCAGACGAATCTACAAATGGTAACCCAAATTGCGTGCATAGTAAAATTCATTGGAGTTCCAGCAATGCCTCGACATCCAAATCAAGGAGTGAATGTGGAAGATGCCACGTAGCCACAAGATCATGTGGATCCTCCAGGGGTCGAACCATTTGAGCATGAACCAGTTAGAAATCAAAGACGAATCCTAGAAGAGGATGAACCAAGAGTAAGAGTAATAAATAGGCATCAAGACGCAGATCAAGTGGTTCACCAAGTTCGACAGAATAATTTGGCAGTAGAAAATAATTTAGCAGCCATGGTCGAACGGATAATGGCTAGAAGTGGGATAAACATGGGCTTTGCTAGGCTAAATTTCACTTCACAATAGTAGAGTATTTACTCCAAGCAGAACTACCTCCTAGGATAAAGCTTCCTAAGTTTACCAAGTTCTCAGGAGATACGACTGAGTCCACAGTCGAACATATGGTGCGTTATGCGATAGAGGCAGGAGAACTAGCAAATGACGAAAGTCTTAGGGTTAAATATTTCCATAGTTCTCTCACCAAGAACGCTTTCACTTGGTTTACTACATTGCCATCTGGTTCAATTTGTAATTGGACTCAATTAGAGCGTTTGTTTCATGAGCAGTTTTACATGGGACAGACCAAGATTAGCCTGAAAGAATTGGATAGTGTCAAAAGAAAGTTAAATGAATCTATTGATGATTACTTGAACATATTTTGGCTACTCAAGGACAAATGCTTTACACAAGTACCTGGGCGTGAATTGGTTGAAATGGCTGCTGGTGGCCTTGATTTTTCCATCAGGAAGAAGCTGGATACTCACTACCTGAGGGACATTGGCCCAGCTAGCGGGTAGAGTTCGACAGCTTGAACGTCTTAAGGACGAAAAATCTAGAACAAATAAACATAAGAAGATAGCCTATGTGGACTATCAAGACGAGTTCGAAGAAGTCCATGACGAATTTGTACCTTTAGAGGATAATGAGATAGACATAGCTGAACTTAAGCATGGTCATCCTTATGCCTGCAAGCTCTTAGTTCCCTCTAATGGAAAAAACTCTGTCGAAACTGAAAAGTACGACAGATATCCTAAGAAAACATATACTTTCGACGTTACTAAATGTGACGAAATTTTTGATTCCTTGGAGGATTAATTAGCATTGCATTAGAGAACACAAGCCTTATGTCACTTGCAAACTCATCTGGTGTTGCATACAACCTCAACTTTCTCTCAATATCTTTTAAACCAATTGCTTTTGACTTATTTTCCAAACTCTTATCAACCATTGCCATTTTTGGAGGATCTTTCAAATCCCAACCATCTCTGTCTACCAACATCCTCTTCAAAATCAACCAACATTGCCTCCTCTTATCACACTCCATTGCTTTCTTCTGCAACCCACATTCTTCAGCTCTTGTCACACAGCCTATATTCATGATTCTTTTTGTACAAACTTTTGAAATTTCTTTGACAACCTTTGACTGAGGGATAACTGTCTTGGAAACTTGGCTCTTGGTCATCTTCTTGTCTTCAACAACATTGTTATGAGACAAAGTTGTTGTTTTCGAATCTTGGTTCTTGGTCATCTTCTTGTCTTCAACAACATTGTTAAGAGACAAAGTTGTTGTTTTCGAAACTTGGTTTTTGATCGTGTTCTTGTTTTCAACAACATTGTCATTATCCTTGGGTTTAGATAAAGGTGTTGTTTTGGTATGATAATTTGAATCAACCCAATAACATGTTACGATTGGTTTTACAGAATTTTGAATCTTCCTTCTCTTATTTTCATCTCCGTCACAAGAATCTGAATCACGTTTCCTGAAACAGGAGGGTAACTGAGTTTGATGATGAGTCTTTTAGGAGGTGGTGTGTTCGAAGTTGCTAAGGAAGAAGGTTCGGTATTCTCGGACATGGATGAAGAAGGGTTTTTGTGTCACATAGATGTTGTTAAGGTAATATGTTTCCTTGTAAATGGTATGTCTTCAGCACATGTGTTATGTATATATAAGATTTGATTGTTACTATCTTTAATGACTGTTCTATCATTAAATTAATATTTATTACGTTGTTTCAAAAATTAATGCTAACTAATATGAGAGGAGAAGATATCATTTTTCACTGATATTAATTATAACAGATTTTCTATTTCATAGTTTAAATATCTATATGTCTTAATAACAAAAAATTGAACTCTTTTAAAAACTTTTATAACAAACAAACTTAATTAACATCATTTAGAAAAATAGTCTTTAAGTACTGTTCAGTCTTTTTAAAGCAAAGGATTTTAATTTTAATTTATTTTTGTTTAGTTGCATATGAATTCCGTGAATATAGAATTTCATGGTTATATGTCATATCTTCTATTTTATTTTTATTTTCTTTTTTTATAGGATAATTCGTCTTAAACTTTTTTATTTATTATTTTAGCGATTTTAGTATTATAATTTTTCTTTGATTTTTTTCTTTCTTTCTTTCTCTTATTTTCTCTAGTGAATCCTAAAAAAAATCATTTCCCTCCATTCAACTAAAATTGAAATTAAAAATTGTTTTTTTATGTTATTTTATAAATAAATTGTTTAAGACGAACCTAACTCCCTAATTTCATGATTATTTTTGTAATTTCGATTTTGATTTCACTTTAGGTAAAGCGAAAAATCTAAGGTATATCCTCATCCATTTTTTTGTTGGGATAATATTACACGGTCAAATTGAATTACTAGACAAGGGTAAGAAAAATATTTGAATAGGCCTAAACACCTTAGGTATTATTATTTCCTTCCTACAATAATTCGAATTTTTTAAGAGAAATGCTAACCAGTACCCTCAGGGCACTTTTTAAAGTCTTAAAGAATTAAGTTTTTCTTAGAAATATATATATATATATATATATATATATATATATATATATATATATATATATATATATATATATATATATATATATATATAATGGATTGGAAATTGAAATGATCAACTTATTTATAAAATATTTCTTTATTTAGAAACCTTAAAGAGTGTGGGTTCTACATGTCGTCAAAGATTAGCAATGGCTGGAACCAAACCCTATAAAAAAACATAACAAATTTAATAACAATAACACGCAGAATGCACAAACAGTAAATATGTGAGAATTTAATACCTTTTGTTGCTCTGAAATGAAACCATAAGACCTTTCCAACAAATTATTTAGATCTTCTAGTAAAATACCTAAAATCCATTGCCATGAGTCTTTTGTCTCCGATTCAACCCCGACATAAGCAATCAGATAAATTTGATTATTTCCATCCTTCCCAACAGCTGCCATTAACCGACCACCATATTCACCCTTCAAGAAACATGTGTCCAGGCCAATTAAAGGCCTACATGTATATGCGAATGCATCTTTGCACGCATCAAGCCATACATATATTCGCTCAAAAACAGGTTCAGTCTCTGACATACTACACTTAATAATCATTGTAATGTTAGGATTAGATATTCTCAATTCATCAGCATAATTCCTCAAGTTAGAATACTGCTCAGTCTCAACACCTTGAATTAGCCCCAACGCTCTTGTTTTGGCCCTATATGCTTGTGCAAATGAGAGCTTCACACCCTACTTCTCAAGTGACTCTGCAACCAATCCTTTTGTCTTATTTTAGGTGTATGTCTAAGGACTGGTATAAACCTCTTAGTTAACCAATCAATTTTAGCTTGCATATTCTTGGCGGTCCTATGACAAGCATGATCATCTATTAGACTCACTAACTGCCAGAATTGGTTGGCCACCCTTTTACTAAATCTCATGTGAAAAGGGCATTCTTTATCGCACTTGATAATTATTCTCTTACTATCATTTTTCTTGAATAGCAAGTTTTTTCCTCTCCATTGCATATATCTTGACAACATCTTTTACAAACTACTTTGTCGCAAATGTCACTCCAAGCTCAAGCCTCAACACCTCACCACGATCGGGAATTCTAGATTTGGGAAACTTAAGTTCATTATATTCTTCTTCACTACCTTGTGGAGTTTCTTATTCATCCGAGTCAACCTCAATGTCTTCAACAAAATCAGACGTTTTTGTTGGTTCTTGTGTTTGAGAGACATTGTTTACATCATTAGCTTAGACTTCTTGCTTGAATGTATGGTTAGGCACTTCATGTGTCCAATACCAATCATCTTCATATATCTCATTGAATCCACTATCATATGAATCATCATTATCATCCTCAACAACATCTTCGTCTTCCTCACTATGCTCATCTTGAACCTCATTTCTCTGCTCAGTCTGGACTTCATCCTTTTCATCAACATCGACTTCGTCCTTATCCTCAATATGGACTTCATTATCAGAGTCGACATCTATTATTTCTTGTTGAGCTTCAACATACTCCCTTACTTCATCTTCTGTTACAACACCAGGTTCATCGGCTGTATGCTCAACATAGATGTCAGCATACTCATAACTATTCAAATCTTTCCCAAATTTTAGTACATCTTTATCATTATTAATAGGTCTAAGTCCACACTCAAGTGAAAACTTTGGATTGTGGTACCACTTACACTTGACACTTACATAACCCAACGACTTAATTAGGTCCAAGATCTCTATATAAGACATCAAATTGACATCCTATTTCCAATTCAATTCATCTATATTTCCATCAAAATATACCTTTCAAGGATAATGAAGTAGATTCCATCCGTGATAAATTCTAATTTTAAGTGTGTTTATCTTAGTTGGCCTACACCAAAACAAAAGCAACAAACAAAAACAAAAATTATATATAACAAGCAAAAATAACACAGAAATTACAAGCAGAAATAACACAACATATAACAAGCATAAATAACACATAAATTACATAACAAGCAGAAATAACACAGAAATAACAAGCATAAATAACACAGAAATTACATAACAAATAGAAATAACAATGAGAAATATAACACCTTGAACAAATAACAAGCATAATTAACAAGAAGAATTAACACAACATATACACAACATATACCAGGGCATATAACAAGCAGAAATAACATCAGAAATTACATGTACACACCTTCAACAAAATTTCAGATCTTCCTTTGTCCAGCGTGAGGGTTTAGGTTTGAAATTAGGAATTGCCATTTTAAACCTGATTCAGAATAAAATCAAAGAATAACATCAACAGAGTTAGGGATATGAAGAGTTAGGGATTTGGGATTTCAATTTAGGGTTAATGAACAAATCAGACATACCTAGTCTTCTTTCGCAGTTAGACTTCGTATGATATCTTCTTCATTCATAGCAAGTTTAGTTTTCGCAGCTCTCAAACTTTTCGTTTTCGTTCAACAATGGAAAGGATGGAAAGGAATATGGTTCGCTCAAGCTTTTCTTTTTCGTTTTTGCAACAAGTTATCAAATTAATTTTATAAAACTAAGTTTAATTTTATAAAACTATTTATTAATTAAAATATTATATGGATTTTGCTACGTATGCACACTTAATGATATTATATGCCCAATATTAAATAAAAAAATTCCACATCAGCGTGTTTTGGGTGATAAGTAGGTTAGGGGGACCAAAACTGTTTAAAAATGAAACAGGGGGACCATTTTTGTGAGTTTGGTAAAACAGGGGGACAAAAACTGTATTTTTGTCTTTTCATTATTACTATTATTTTTATTTTTACTATTATTATTTTCTTCTTCTTATTATTTTTTTCATTATTATTATTATCATTATTATTATTATTATTATACTTTTTATTATTATCAAAAGTCATACCATTTTTTTTCAAACATGCCCACCAATATACAAGCTGTTATTACTTTTTTAACGTGATCCAAGTCATTTTTTTAACAGCCAAACAATTCTGCAAAGGTCCCACATTCACATATTAACAGACCCCACCACCATTCCCGTATTCCTTCTGCAGTACCACCCTCACACAACAAATTCATTCCAAATACACTCGCTCCACCCAAACGCGATACCCACTAACACACCATTGTTCCACGAATATTCACAGCTCATCATAAGAAATTCAATCCAACAATTCTTATCCAAAACTCCACAGATAATTCCCTCGGGACCCTTCATGAATTCATCTATAAATCAAGGACTTTCTTCACTCAAATCTCAGGCTTGGAAAACATAAAAAAAATATGCAAGAAAAACTCCAATTCAAGCTTCACAATATACAACCATAACTTCATTCTGTAAAATTAACCTTACATCCTTATCAACGCAGAACCTGCAAACACACTCCAAACACTAACCCACTCACCTTCATATACCAAAGAAATTCATAATCCTCCCTTAACATCACAAACAATAAACTGCATCAAACAACTCTCTATGCAACCTGAGCAAAACTCAGAAAATAAAATCCGAAAAAATA
Source organism: Lathyrus aphaca (assembly GCA_963966055.1). NCBI lineage: Eukaryota > Viridiplantae > Streptophyta > Magnoliopsida > Fabales > Fabaceae > Lathyrus > Lathyrus aphaca. Next base: position 408,804,158 of record OZ014523.1, read on the forward strand.
GAAACAACCGTGAAATCGCGAAGTCGAAACCTGAGCACACCAGAAATCCCACTTCACTCAAATAAATAACACCACCACAACCTTTTTCATACAAAACCTTCAAATCCAAAAAATCAGATCCGAAAACAAAGAGATGAAGTGAGGTTCGTTGATCAGAAAAGGAACCGTAGAGAGTCAAAAACATAAAACGCCGTGAACAAAACCAATTCGGAACCGTAAACACCGAACCACCATGCCTATCTTTTTCTTAACGTACCGCCGCCACATTCATGTAAAGAGTGAGAGACGAACAAATCCGGACTGTAAGAGATCGTTGTTGGTGAGGCTTCGTTTTTTTCTTCACTCTTCGATTACTGTGTTGTTTTCTATGTAGGGCGATACACATAACAGGGAAGGGTTTGTTTTCTTCTTGAGAGAGGAAGATATCATTTTGTTAGTGCTGATGTTTACATTCTATTTTCTTTTTATTTTTTTGTTATTTTTTTGTTTATGATAGTTTAATGGGCTTTCAAACCCATGTATCTTATCACTTTTCTATTCACACACATATCTGACACTTCACGTCCTTCCTATTTATGTTATCGTGTTTTACATATTATATGTGTTGTTATTACTATTGGTTTCTATGGTCCATACTGATTTGCTTTTACCACCCCTGACCAGCGAAACTCGCTCTCTTTTCTCTTTATTTTATTTTATTTTTGTAAATTATTTTGTATTCCTTTTATTTTGTTGGTGATCTTCACCATCTCTTTTGAAAAAAACTTGGTCTTATTGCATTTTCATTAGATTTTCGGTTTGTTTATATCATGCTAGTTATCTCGTTTTTTTTCTGATTTATTTTATGGGCCGATGATATAACAAACGCTCAAATATGTTCGATTTTCTTAAATCGGTCAATTTTGATCAACATGAGGCCTATTTAGCTTAGTTTATTTTATTTGGTCGATGATAGTCTATAAATTAAGATTACCACAAATCTTGGTTAAGACGAGACCATTAATCATTTATTTTATTTTTTTCATTTTAATACACAAATCGACACTCGACTCCTAATAAAACGATTCTAAACATTGAATCGGTTCTAAGGTAGTTAAAGAGCTACATTTTGATGTTTTCGATCAATTTCAAGCTCCAACGGCTCGGAATAGTTTAGGACACTTCACACACACTTCCTCTTGGGCAAAATACAATGAACCCTTTTATTTCGTGCAATCTCGTGTAACTTACTTGTAACCCTCTCCCTATTACCTTGTACGCAATTTATTTTTCTTCATTTATCGATTTTAATTCACTCTGAACCCTTGGTCCAACACCAAGTTGTTTCACTCGCACACTCGCACATTTCATTCGGTTATGGTTTCGTATTACTAGGAGCATCCATAGGGACTAGGATCCACCTAACCAACTCAAACAATAAACCTCCATTTGCATCGACCAACCCAAAAAACCAAAATGATACTTTAGATCCAAACCCTTGATCCAACATCAAGTGGTATAAGGTAATTAAAAACACCTAACAACTATCGAAACAAGGTGAAAAGAAATGCATTGAATCTTCGGTGGGTTCCCTAAAAAATTGGGTGCGAGGCATCTGCTACGGGTGTGAGCAATTGACACCTAATAAAATCAATAAACTAACCAAACATAGAACCACGAAATATGAGGCTCTGACTTTCCTATTGCACGAGGGAATATGTAGGCACACGGATCTTACTCCTTGCCGAGCACTCTAGTAACATAACCATTTTCCCCTTTAATATTAATCCTAGATTAAAATCGTTCGCATTTACTTTCCACTTTTTTTACTTGAAGAAGATAAATGACATTCGTTAATATTCAATCACAGATCAAACTAAGAAGTTCCCATTGGGTACAACGGATGTAAGGGGTGCTAATACCTTTCCTTATGGAATCGACCCCCGAACCTAGAATTTGGTTTCAAAGACCATGTTCTATCCATTTTTAAAATTTCAAAAAAACATTTTTCTCGATATTTCCGTTTTCCTATTTTTTGGAATAAAATAAGTTCGATGGCGACTCTGTTGTTTATTTTTTCCGTGGCCTTTCGTCGCGAGGTTGTATCAACCTTTTTCGGGGTGCGACAGACTGGCGACTCTGCTGGGGACTGACTCAAGTCTAACTTAGTTCGATTTGTGATTGAATCTCAACCTTGTTTATTTATCTTCTTCCATTTGTTTATTTATTTTATCTTATTTATTTACTTGTTTTTTGTGTTGTTACTTGGGCTCTTTTGATCATCGGTAATGTGTGAGATAGACTCACTACCAAAGCCTGAGAAAAAACCATAGGACTAAAAGATGGTTGTGTAGTGGAGGACTATAAGGAATCTTCTCCGAGGTACGAAGCGAAAACCATTGACTGTAATAGATTATCTTGGAAATATTGTGATGTGATGTTCCTACGTCGTGTTGACAATTTTTCTAAGTTGAATTGCCGACTCCAGGAACATTCAAACCAATTCATAGTGGTTATTAGTGTTAACTCATGAGATCTATGTGACTCAATGGGTTAATACGAAAACCACAATCAGACTAGATCCCTTGAGCGTATTACTATCTGATAGTAATATTTTTAATCTTGATCGACAATTTCTGAGAACCTTAAACCTGGATTGATGGTTATGTAGTAGAAGCTTATGAGGAATCTTCTTCGTAGACTAATATTAAGACCTCACTTAGAGTTGATCTTTTCAAAGATATTATCGTCTGATGGATCTCCATCATGTCTATAATGTTTTTGAAAAGGATCCACAATTCTAGGCACCTACCTAAAACCTACCTTTGGGGATATACCAGCTACTTATCCTGTTACTGTGACCGACCTCAGAGAACATCGAACCCTTGATCTCGCATTACATCCATACAAATCATGTCATTCACATTGATTATGCATCTGGCATTTCATTCAAAAACAAAAGAACAAAAAAATCTCTTTCCATCCAACAAAAATCATCCAACTAATTCCTCGACGCTCCCATGTTGCTCAAGCCAACGTCAGACGAGTAATGGATCAAATTCAACAAGACCATGTCGCCACAAGTGGCCAGTCAATGAATGCTTTTGAAGAGATTGTCAAAGACCAAGCAGAGTAGTCTCCAATTTTGAAGAAGCAAGTCAAATAAAGAGAAGTTCATTCCTCAAATAAAGGCAATCGTCGCCATTTATTATTTCGCATCCTTGTTATTTCGTAATGTTTGTTTAAGTACTATTTGATTTAAACATTGTTATTCTTATTTGGTTTTGTTAATGTTATGTTTATGCATGTTTTGAATTAATCTATTTGCATTCGCTCATCAATTATCATTTAACATAAAATCACAAAAAAAAATTCACCACTTCACTTTAGCAAAGATTTGAGGGAGGGTGATGAAAGTTGAATACCCATAACTATTGTGGTATGCTTTCGGATAAAACCTCGTCAATGATGTACATGAATTTTTCAAAATCCCCAGACATTGGAGTGTAAACACCCCAAATTTTCCCTCACCAATATCATACCATTTGGCTTGTGATCTTTCATGTTTGCATTAGTATAATCATACCATCTCATATTGCATATTTGTTTCATCTGCATAGTTCAAGTTCATCTGCATCTAGGGTTTGTGATCTGAGCAATCCAAGGATCCATCTGAGCCACTCCAAAGGCCTCCAAGTGTTCCAAGAGGGTCCATGTGTGTTAAATCATCATATTATGTCTCTCAAAGTTCAAGTAAGTCAAGAAATCACAAGAACTGGCAAGGCATGAAAGCAGAGCTAGGGTTTTCACTACATAGATGACCAAAATTAGGGTTTTGGTTTCAGAGGCCATAACTCCAAATTTTTTGGTCATTCTTGTTTCTAATGTTCTTAGGATGTTATAAGGATCGTGTATACCAATTTTGATGAAGAAATTCATTGTGGAAGTCATTTTTTCACCGAGTAACTTCTTGAGCAAGTCAGAGCAAAATCAGGGCATCTGAGGCCCCCAACAATGGAACCAAAGTGATATTTTCATCAAATTGATGTTATATGATCTTTATTTGATCATTGAAGTGCTTGGAAGTTCACAAAATTGAAGAAATTGAGCTAAACCAAAAGTTGCCAAAAATGGAAATGACTTGTAATGGAAACTTTCCATTTTGGGAAAGTTCTTCAATCTCCCCTTTCTCAACCAAAAATGCTTCAAATGAAAAATTGTTGGTCATGAAAGTTGTAGATTAGGTCTTTCCCATTTCAAAAAGTACAAGAACATGTTCTAATTCATTATGGAACTCAAGTTATGATCCTTCAAAGTTGGCAAAAATCCTATAATTTTCAAGAATACACCAAAGAGGGATTTTTGCAATTTCACATGCCAAGCCATTTTGTGACCTCTAATGCATCTCTAGGAATCATACAAACATAGTACAATGCATTGTGATCAGAATTTCCCAAGGAACCACAACATTTCATGCCTTGCATCACAAGATTTCTCAAAGGGGCAAAATTGCATAACACTTGCAAAACCTCTTGCAGCCATGCCTCCACTTGTGCCAGCTGCATATTCTAAGTTCCATGGACCTCCTTGATTCATGCTGAGGCCAAACATGCCATGAAATAGCTTCTACACAAGCCCATGCCTATGGTACACAAGTTGTTGACTTTTTGCAACTTGACCCATACCAATCAGTTGCAGCCACAACAACTCTCTGGCCAATAGAGACATGTTATGTGGACCAAAAGCAAGCCATTTCACATAACCTGGGAGCCTGAATCATCCCATACACCAAGTTCACACAAATCCCTCAAAGACTTCTCTTCTTCGATTTGCTCAGCACAAGCCATAAAACTTCAAACAAACTTCATAAACCAACTCACCATCATCCATAGATCATTTCCCAACCATTAAACAAGCCTCAAATCCCCTCTACACAAAACACGATTCTGGTGCAGCAAGAGTTCATCCTCTCAATCCAGCCATTCTAAACTCATTCAAAGCCTGGCAACATCATCAGGGGATCAAGTGAAGTGGAAAAGCACCAAAGGAGAGCCCAGAAAGTTCCATTTTCAAAAGCTTCAACTCAGGTAACCTCAAGAACATTTTTTCCAGAAATGTGTTTTTAAGTTCCTAAATGATTCCTTATGATTCACTGATCATGCTGATGTGTTTAGAATTGAAAATGGTTGCGTATTGAGCATTTCATGGCTGTCTGAAATTTTGCCCGTAAAAATGTTTTGCTTCGATTCTCTTGATTTGCATGTTATAAATGTTGTTTGGTTGTTGATTTGGGTTCCATGATGTTTGGGGATCATTTCTGGGCAAGAAATTTGAAGTTTAGTTGCTTATTTAGGGAGTTAGCATTTTGTCCCGCCGGAGAAGATGACCGGAGCTTAGCTCCGGTCACCTGAAAATCATTAGGGTTAAGCTGTGATTAATTCCCCAGATTCATCCCTGGCCCTTAGATCATGATTAGGGTTAGTGCGTGGATGGCTCAGATCAGCCCACTTAATTTTAATTTTGATTAATTAGATTAATTATAATTAATTAGTCAGTTTAAATGACAACCATTGGATCACGCACGAAACATAACTTCAAACCTGAGCCTTAGATCCTGTGTACCCCTGGTCAAACTGACTTTTAATCCTGGCCCCTTATCCATCCTCCACGCAATCTCATCCATCCATCTTGCATACTTTCAATTTTTATTTTTATTTATTTCATTTTATTTTGTTTCATTTATTAAAAATACCAAAAATCATTAAAAAATTCTGAAATTTTTTATCATCACTTTATTTATTTTTTCAGAAACCAAAAATATTTTTATTTTTATTTTTTGCATAAAAATTGTATTTTTAAAATATTTAAATGTTTATTTTAATTAATTAATTGAATTTAATTAATTAAAATACCATTTAAGTTTCTAAAAATCACCAAAAAAATCATGAATTATCCCTTTGCATTTAGAAACATTTTCAAACTCTTCATACAAATTTCTTTTTAGGTTTGATGATCATTTGAGAATTTTGTTTGAATTAAGGGTCATTTAAATCTTATTTTTGAACCCTAACTTAGAAAAATATTTTCTGCCTAACCAAGAAGAGTTTGAAGATGATTCTTTTTGCATTGTGTTACATATAGCATGTAGTTTCTAGGATATTTTTTTCATAAATTTATCTTGCATTTTCAATTTGATTTGCATTTTTCCCTTAGAAGCACCCTAAAACCCTAGCAAACTTATAAAAATCATAACTTTCTTTAGGTTAAGAGTTAGACCTTCTCCTTTGGGGTGTGATATCATATGGGGTTAGGGTTTGTTTTAGCTCATTTGCAAATTTTTATCATGACATATGCTTCTGTTTTGATCATTTACATCTCATCCTTTCATGTGACCCTAGTTTTGCATCTTCATTTGCATCTTACATTGCATTGCATGAACATATGAACTTGCCATGCCATTTTATGCATTCATATGTCATCTTAGACATATTAGGATATGTTAGAATCATGATTTATCATTTTTTCACTCATTTGCCATGATTTGAATTCATTTCCTTTCATTATACTTCATGAACTTTCAAACTTCAAAGCATGCTCCCATTTGCATATCATCCTTGTATGACCTTTCATTGCACTTTGTATGCTTTTGCATCATGGCATAGCATCATTTGCATCATGTATATGCTTCTGGTTTTGGGTTTTTTCCTTTGCATATGTTTCATTCCATTTCATTTCTTTCCTTATGCATCTTGTGCTAACATTTTCAGGTGGTAAGTTAATTTGAGAAGTGAATTTTCCTTCACTTCTCATTTCTCTTCATCTTCTTCATATGCATATTTGATTTATTTTTGTTTGACTTTTAGTGGGCTTGCTCATTCATGATCATCTATCACTTTCTTTCTTTAAGTTACTTATCTTCTTCAATGAAGTAAGTAACTTATTTCTTCTGCTTCTTCCTCCTTTCTTCTGCTCCTTCCATTGGTGGCTTCCTTGAAGATCTTTCTCATGCCTTATAAACCATAGGAACATACAGGCATGATAATAAGTAGGGTTGTGATTAGTCCCCCTTAGTTTTCACCTTTGAGTCTTCTTTGTGTCTCTCTTCTCACCTCATCATTAAAGACTAAACCTTTGAGGTTTTAGGACTTTGGAATTAGGGTTATGCCTGCATCCTTCTCTTAGGATGGAGTGTATAACTTTAATCCTAAGTGTTAAACCCTTAATTCGTATAAACCTCTTAATCAATCCATCTAATAATCACTAAGACATTAACTTGTAACTTGGGCCTTACATTAGGGGTCTAATTCTTCCTTTATTGGTTAAGAAGGACTAACCCTAGTGTTTAATGGACAAGTCCCCCTCAAGTTGTCTTGCAAATCATAAAACCCATTTCTTAATCTCACCTCTTAATTAAAATCCATTTAATAAAGGTTTGTTATATAATGACTTTAATCCCTAATCATGGATTAAGTTGAGGTATCTTCCTCAGCTTAAGTGTGCTCATCTATTATCCTTCTATTAGGAAGATGTAATGAGTTCACTAATCCTTGATTATGGCTTAAACTCATTACTTAACACTAAACAAAAACCCAAAAGCATCTAAATAATCACAAGTAGGTTAAGGATCTTAATCCTACATCATCATGGTAATTAAGTTGAGGTGCTTATCTCACACTTAAGTATTCTCATTATCCCTAATCAGGGAGGATATAATTAGTTTAAAAGCCCTTGATCTAGGCTTAAGCTCATTAACTTATGCAAAACACCAAAAACAATGAGAGATTGAAAACACAAAAACAAACAATAACCGTCTCCTTCGGGATTCTTTTCTCATCATCTTCACTCATAAACGAGAACTTGCTTCTTCCGTCTAATGCAAGACAATTAGCACTCGATCTAGACGAGTCATACACTTGAGCATAGATAAGCAAACAGTTCATCAGTCAATTTATCTTTCAGTCTCTTTGAGTCGAACTACAGTGTTCTGACTTCCTCATTGCACGAGAGGATACGTAGGCCTAACTTAACTGTTATCGAACAAAAGTCTCTGTGTCTTCCCCCTCTTTCAGCATTCTCTTCTAAGCCTCAGTTCCTGAGCATTCACCCATTTTGCACTGACACCTGTATATCCTTTTCCAGCTTTTTGCACACAGATAGCACAGACACCTACCCTTTTAAACACAATCTTGTAAGCGTGGATCCCGTCGATTACGACGGATAATCTGGGTGCTAATACCTTCCTAGGTTGTAACCAACCCCCTTCTCAGTTTCTATGGTTCACAACCGTCTTATCCATATCTTTCTAGGTTTATACAGCATTACCTTTCCTTTGGGATAAAAATGCCTAGCTGGCGACTCTATTCATCTTCACCTTTCATTTCTCCTTTCGCCGACCGTTCGCGTCTGTACCCCATCTGACCCGATGTCTTTTCGGGGGAGCGACATGGAGATATAAGGAGTTAATCCTTTGTCAACCACTTCGAGCCTAGAAGTAGGAGTTTCTTTCGGATACAAACCCTTACGCTTAACCCGGGATCGGGTTGTGTTCAGTTGACCTAACTACACTTTCAAATCTCAAGATGAGACATCCCGTTGGGGGACCATCAACAAATGACTTGGCAGTCATAATATTCAACAAATAAAAAGGAAAACCGCTAAGTCGAGCACCCAAAGAGACTTAGATGAGAAAAAAAGGAAAGTCAAAGAAAACTACTAAGTTGAGTACCCAAAGTGAGGCTTAGTCAACAAAAAAAGAAGAAATCAATAAAACCGCAAAATCGAGCACCCAAATGGATATTTAAGCGAGAACAAAAAAGAAGAAATCAAGAAAACTGCTAAGTCGAGCACCCAAAGGGAGACTTAAACGGAAAAAAAAGAAAGAAAAATAAAACCACTAAGTTGAGCACCCAAAGGGAGAATTAGTAAAAAAAAAAGAACAAAGCAAGAAGAGCATCTCAGAACCTCATCAAAAGCAAAACAAAGATCATGTGACCATTATCAATAATCAAAGGGTCACCAGTATCCAATCAAATCAAAATAAGATGACTGTCACTTCCAAGCGAACTTTGAAGCTGCATCTTCACCCTTACAATGTCAAATCCTTTTTGGAAGACAATGCATGTGTAGATTTAGCTGAACATAGGACTGGAGAACATCACGAAGAAGGGTGGGTACAAATACTTTGAGCCTTGTACCTTTGTTTCAATAACCATGAACCATATTGTCATACCCCAAATTTGTCCTACCTGTATACCATTTCATTTTCATCTTTATTCGGAAAAAAAAATGTCATTTCTTTGCTTTAGGGTTTGTGCGAAAAATCAGGTTTGTTTGAATTTGTCGAGTCGAGTGTGTGCAGTTCTAAAGTCGGTGGGTTATGTGAAGGTTTTTTGTCCGATTATCACTTCCATTTTTCATTAATTATTTCCATCACAAAAAATTATAAAAAATCAATTTCCTCTTTTATTTTTTACTTTATTTCATTTTTTATCCCATTTACTATTATTCATTCAAAAAATAGAAAAAATTATCATTCTTTGTTTCGATTTTATTAGTGTTATTAACATCTTTTTATTACTAATTCTTTATTACTATTATTACTTCTTTTTTTTATTATTATTTTAGTTTCCATTTTCATATTATTACTACTCCTATTATTTTTTATTATTATTATTATTATTATTATTATTATTATTATTCCATTATTCTTATTAATATATACCCCTTTCTTGTTTTCAAAAAACAACAAAAACTATCACTTTTCTCCATTTTTCTAATGCCACGCACACAAAAATTTATTCTTTAACATCACTTTCATTCCACGATTTTCTTTTTTATGGCAGTAATAAGAAAATGTACCCACTCATAATTCCAGCTATGCACACATCAAATTTTCAGCATCCCCACTACAAGACACCTTGAATCGTATAATCCATTCCCATTACATAACGGTATCCCAACAACAATAACAAAATTCACACATCATATTCTCAAACCAAATTCATAGCTTACAAATACATCTCATCCTTATCTTCAATTCTCCCCTCAAATTCCAATAACACCCTCCATAATCTCTTATATATAATCACCCTTTCACTCTGCATAACATAAGCTTGGAAAACATATTAATACCCTGCAAAAAATACCTTCAATTGCCAAGCTTCAAAACGAATAAGAAAAAACCAGAAAAAAAACCAAATTAAGAAACCAGAAACATTTATCCTTTCACTAAGTTGCCTTCAATAAACTTTCACCATTTTCCTCTTCAAGATACTCCATAAACCATATGCAACAAAAGCCATTAATGATAACCTTCCATAAACCCTTTTGTAAACACCCCAAATTTGCCCTCACCCATTCACACCATGGCTTGTGGTCTTTTCATTTGCATAATTTCAATCATAGCATCTCATACCACATTTTTTATTCACTGCATTGATTCAAAGTCATCTGCATCCAGGGTTTGTGATCTGAGCAATCCAAGAGCCATTTGAGCCACTCCAAAGGTCATCAATCACTTAAAAGGGGTCCATGTATGTTCAAGCATCATATTATATCCTCTCAAGATCAAAGAAGTCAAAGAATCACAAGAACTGAGAAAGGCATGGAAGCAGAGCCAGGTTTAACTGCACAGATGACCCAGAATTAGGGTTTTGGTTTCAGAGGCCATAACTCCAAATTTTTTGGTCATTCTTGTTTCTATTGGTCTCTATATGGTATAGGGATCATGCATAACAATTTTCATGAAGAAATTCCATGGGGAAGGCATCTAATCAAGAGTTGACTTCTTGAGCAAGTCAGTGCAAAATCAGGGCATCTGAGGCCCCCAATGACCCAACCAAAGGGTGTTCTTCATCATTTTGAATGTGTATGATCTTTATTTGATCATAAAAGATGTTAGAAGTTCACAAAATTGAAGAATTTCAAGCCATTTGCAAAGTTGCCTTTTTGGGAAAATGACTTGTAATGGAAACTTGCCATTTTGGGAAACTTTTTCAACCCTTGCTTTTTGATTCAAAAATGCTTCAAATGGGAAAACTTTGGTCATGAAAGTTGTAGAATGGATCATTCCCTTTTCAAAAAGTACAAGAACTCATTCTAATTCATTTTGGATCAAAAGTTATGGCTTGTCAAAGTTGGACAAAATCACATAATTTCAAGTTATGTACCAAAGAGGCAAAGTTGCAAAACCCCTTGCCAAGGTAAAATGAGACCTCAAAGTGACTTCTAATCTTTGTACAAACATAAACCAATGCCTAAAATTCAGAATGCACCAAAGGTTTGCCCATTTTCATGACTTGTGGATCAAGAAATCACAAAAGGGGCAAAATTGGACAAAGTTGCAAAAACTATGACAAACCCTAATCCACTTGCTGCATTGCCTCTAATCCTTTTCCATGGCTCTCCCTAAACTCAGCTGAGCCAAACCATGCCCCTATCACAGCCTCACACTTGCCCATACCTTAAGTACACCTAACTTGGACTTTTTGCATAAAGACCCATACCAATCAGCCTGTGCCACACCAACTTCTCTAACCTCTCTAGTTGTGATAAGTGGACCAAATGCAACACAACACACCAGATACACAAGCCTGAAACACTCTGCAAGACATAGCTCCAAGCTTTTCCCTCTTATGCATTTTCATTCGAAATACATCACACAAGCATCAAACATAAAAACAAACTTCATAGGATCACTCAGCATGCTCCCCTGATCATTTCCCTACCCTCATTCATCCCTGAAACCTCCTCAAACTGAAACACGATTCCTTCCCCCCTCTGAACAGAACTTCTTCAAACTCACAAACCAACCATTTTAAACTCCAACCGAGCTTCATAACTTCATCAAGAGGATCATTGGGACCATTTTGAGGCAAAGAGGCAAGCAGAAAGCTCCTGGACTGAAAGCTCAATCTCAGGTAACATGATGAACAAATTTTCCAGAACTTTGATTTCTTGTTAGAATGTTGTTCTATATGTTGCCCTGATCATGGGGATCTATTTATTTTTGAAAATGAGCCAGAAACAAGCATGTTGTGATGTTCTGAAAGTTTGCCCGTGAAAATGTTTTTGCTTGTTTCCTTTGATTCACGAAAAATAAATGTTGTTTGTTTTAGGGTTTATGTTTAGTGATGTTCATAGTTTGATTCTGGAGAGTTTTGTGAGGTTTTGATGCGTTTTGAGAGAGATTGAGATTTTGGCTGGCCGGAGAAGATGACCGGAACACTGTTCCGGTCATCTGAAAGTCATTAGGGCTTCTGATTAGGGTTTAATCATAATTAGGCAAGTTTGAATGTGAGCCGTTCGTTTGCGCGCCAGGTCAATTCCCGCCCCTGTGAGTTTGAATCTCAGCCATCAGATTGGCTGACTTTCTCTTTTTTTCTATTTAAATTCATTTTATTTTCATTTGTTTTGCATTTATTTGTACGAATTTTTAAAAATAGTTAAAATCATCTAAAAATTATGAAATTTTTTGTCAAAGGTTTCATGAATTTTCAGAACACAAAAATATTTTTATTTTTATTTTTTGCATTAAAAATTATTTTTAAATCATTTAAATGTTTATTTTTAATTAGTTAATGAAAATTAATTAATTAAAAATACCTTTAGGTATTTAAAAATCACAAAAAAATTCACATAGCATTTAAAAACATTTAGAAACATTGTCCAACTCTCAAACCAAATTTCTTTTTTTGTTCTTGATGTCTTTTGATCATTTTCATTGGATTTAATTTCATTTCAAGGCAATATTTTGTGTCAAACTTCAAAAATTTCTTTCTGCCTAACCATTGAGAGTTGGATAATGATTCCTTTTGCATTGCATCTTGTATAGCATGTAGTTTATAGGATAAAATTGGTTTGAATTGATCTTGCATTTTCAATTTGTTTAGCATTTTTCTTGACAAGGTACCTTAAAACCCTAGCAATCTTAGGAAATTCATAACTTACACTAGGTTAAGAGTTGGATCCCCTCCTTTGGGCAGTGAGTTTGTATAGGTTCAGGGTATCTTTGATTGTATTTTCAATTTTTTATCATGACATTTGCTTCTGGTTTTGGATTTTTGCTTTGTATGATGCATGTAACCCTAATTTGTGCCTTCCTTTGCATTCATATTTCATTTGCTTGCATCCTATGACTAGCCATGACATTTTGTGCATCCACATGATTCATAATGCATCTTAGGACATATTAGAATCATGTTTGATCATTGCATCTTTCATTTGCCATGTTGTATGTCCATTGCATTTCATAACTTTTCATGTATGTTCATGGTTCAAAGCATGCATCATTTGCATCCTTATGCTTGTATGATCATTCTCATGCCTTGTTTCATGTTTGCATCATCTCTTAGCATCATTAGCTTCATGTTCTTGCTCCTGGTTTTGGTTTGCATCATCACATTCCATCTCATTTGCATTGCATTTCATTTCTTATGCTAACATTTCAGGTGGTAAGTTGTTTGAGAAGTGAATTTGCCTTCACTTCTCACAATCTCTTCTCATCTCTCTTGCATCTTTGCTGCATTTTATCTTGTGTATTGGATTGAGATTGCTCATTCATGTTCATCTTACTTTCTTTCTTCAAGCAACTTGTCTTCTTAAGTGAAACAAGTTGTTTTGCTTCTCTCTGCTTCTTGCCCCTTTCATCTGCTTCTCTCCCTGGTGGTTTCTCTGAAGATCTTCTTGCAAACCTCATAAACCCTAGGAATAACCATGCATGATAACAATTAGGTTTTGATTTAGTCCCCCATTTAGCTTTCACCTTTGTGTCATCATTAAGTCTTCTCTTCTCATCTCATAATCAGGGACTAAACCCTAAAGGTTTTAAGGCTTTGTGATTAAGCTTATGCATGCATCCTTCTATTAGGATGGAGTGTATAACTTTAATCCTAAGTGTTAAACCCTTAATGTGTTTAAATCCTTTAATCAATCCACTTAATAATCATCAAGACATCAAGCTTGTAACTTGGGCCTTGCATTAGGGTTCTAATTCTTCCTTGATTGGTTAAGAAGGACTAACCCTAATGTTAATGGACAAGTCCCCCTCAAGTTGTCTTACAAATCCTAAAAAACCATTTCTTCATCTTATAATTAACTAAAATCCATCTAATAAAGGCTTTGTTATGTCATGAGGTTAATCCCTAATCATGGATTAAGTTGAGGAGTCTTCCTCAGCTCAAATGCTCTCATCTATAATCCTTCTATTAGGATGGTGTAATGAGTCCATTAAATCCTTGATTATGGCTTAAACTCATTACTTAACACTAAACAAAAACAACAAAAACATCTAAATAATCACAAGTAGGTTAATGATCTTAATCCTACACCATGGTGATTAAGTGTGAGATGCTGACTTCACACTTAAGGTATTCTCATTACCCCTAATCAGAGGGAGGATGTGATGAGTTTACTAACCCATTGGTTTAGTCTTAAGCTCATTTTCTTATGACAAACATCAAAAAGCAATAAAATATTGAAAACTCAAAAACAAGCAATAATCGTCTCCTCCGGGATTCTTTTCTCATCTCATTCACTCATAAACGAGAACTTGCTTCTTCCGTCTAATGCAAGACAGTTTGCACCTGAGCCAGACAGGTCATACACTTGAGCATAGACAAGTAAGCAGTTCACAAGTCAATTCATCTTTCAGTCTCTTTGGGTCGAACTACGGTGTTCTGACTTCCTCATTGCACGAGAGGATACGTAGGCATAACTTAACAGTTATCAAACAAAAGTCTTTGTACATTCCCCCTCTTTCAGCATTATTCTTTAAGCCTCATAGTCTTGAGCTTTACACTCCTGTTCTTTCACTGACACTTCACTTATACACTTCACTTTTCCTTTTACACTGACACTTGCATTCTTTCCAGCTTTGATACACAAATAGCACTGACACTACCCCTTTAAAACACAAATCTTTCAAGCGTGGATCCCGTCGAGTACGACGGACAATCTGGGTGCTAATACCTTCCCAGGTTGTAACCAACCCCCTTTCTCAGTCTCTCTGGTTCGCAACCGTCTTATCCATATCTTTTCCTAGGTTTATGCAGCATTACCTTTCCTTCGGGATAAAAATGCCTAGCTGGCGACTCTATTCATTTCTTCCTCTTTCGCCGACCGTTCGCGTCTGTACCCCTTCTGACCAGATGTCATTTGGTAGGAGCGACAACTTTCAATAATCTCTCTTTCCTCATAACACAAACCTTTAAAAAAAATATCATTTCTATTTCTATCCTTCTCTCACCTTTACAACATATTTTCCTCCATACTCAATTAAACCACCATTAACACCCTTCATAAAAACCTTCAAAACTCTTTACTCAACATTTAACCAACCTTTCATATCTTTTAACTACATAGTCCCTGCAAAATATAAACAAATCTCAACCTTTCAATCAAGTCCTCAACTCACCTTTCAAATCTCAACCCAAACAAATCTCCTTCAGATCTCACCCTTGCTTTTCATACACAAACCAGAATAACCTTCTTCATCCACTTTTCAAACCTTTTATCATCACTCACCATAAATAATCTAGAAAACAAAGATGAGAGGGACTTGATTAAGAAACCGATCCACACCCAACACTACGAACTCACAACCATAAACACAAACCTCACAAAAACACAGAAACAAATTCACATCACTACAAACACCAAACACCAAACGCAGAACTCGAACCTTGAGACTCCAAAACCGAACCGGAACTCGTCGCTCAACCACCTTCATCATGCAGAATCAAAATCCATCAAAAAACTTCGACGAACCCCACCGAATCGCAATACCGCAAATCCGCCCCAAATCACTTCACCGAATCCGAAAACTCACCTTCAACTGAAACCCTCTTCACTGTGTAAACCACCCAAACTTCAAACCCAACCACTGCACAACCGCCGAACCTTGACACCATAGTGAGGCTTGAACGAATCCATCATGCGTGAGACCATCGAGAAAATACGACTGCCGCCGCTGAGTTCGTTGAGAGGGTGGGTGTCAATTTTTTTTAGTTCTGTTTCTTTTGAATCGTGGTTTATGAAGGAACTGATGTTTTCTTTTCAAGTTTTTCCATCTTTATTTATGAAATACTGAGTTTTTACTTCTTTTATTATTTTTGTTCTTTATAAAACCTTTACTTTGTTTTTGTTTTATCAGAGATTGGGCTTTAATGCCCATGGACCCACACGAATCCTCACTATCCATACCACCGTATAAATCCTACATAGCTTTTTTTTTTTAATTTTTTTTATTTAATTTTATTTTTGGGCCATGATTCTGTGATGAGCCCATGAATCTGTTGTTGACACCCCTTTTCCAGCAACACCATCCCCATTTCATTTCCTTGTGATTTTGTTTGTAAATTTAATTTTTCTTTAATTAACTTTTGGACTTTCTTTTTATTTATTTATTAATAATTGGTTATAACTTTCTTATTTATTGATTCACTTTTTGCCATTTGTTTTTTGTTGTTTTTATTTTATTTTATTTAGTTTTCCATATGTATTTTATTCGGGGCCAATGATATCATAAACGGTCAAGTTGTGTTCGATTTCATTAAATCAGAAATTTTGATCAATATGAGGCCATTTAGTTTAGTTTATTTTATTTGATTGTTTTAGTTTCATTTTTATTGCCGATGAACATCCAAATAATCTTGAGATTCGTCGCGAGCCGAATCTACATCTCGATTAAATGATGAGACCTCTTTATTTTCCACTTTATTTCCATTTTATTTTATTTTATTTTATTTCGTGCAATCCCGTGTAACTTACTTGTACCCCTCTCCCGAGCGGAATAAACTACCCATAGTCTTTTGTGCAATTCGACTCGTAAATCCTTTCATTGAAGAAAGGTAATAAAATGAACACCAATCACCCATAGTAGGCCGAACTACAAGTCTCTGACTTTCCCATTGCACGAGGGAGTATGTAGGCACAAGGATCTCATGCCTTGCCGAGCACCTATGATCAATCAAAATTATAATCAAAACTCATTTCCCTCTAGCAAGTAATTCATTAAGCATAGACATCCTTTCGAGCGTGAAAACTTAGATGGTTCCCATCGAGTACGATTGATGTAGGGGGTGTTAATACCTTCCCCTTGCATAACCGACTTCCGAACCCGGGCAATGGTTGTGAGACCTTTGTCTTCATCCTTTCTTTAGATGGGTTTTATCTATATCTTCCCTTTCTACTTATGGGAATAAATGAGAATTAGGTGGCGACTCTCATGTCTGCCCAGCGCATGGTTCTCTTTGATTGCGAGGTCGTATTTTTCGGGGTACGACAGTTGGCGACTCTGCTGGGGAATGGTTCACCCCTATGCAAGTCAAGCCTAGTCTAGGTTGTTTTATGCTTGTTTGGATGTTTTATTTTATGTCTTGCTTGTTTATTTATATCGCTTTCTTTATTGCATTCCGTATTATATATCTTGTGGCTCCTTGGTACTATGATTTGGATTGATACTCTAATCGCAAAAGAAACTTGAGGGAAAGGCTCTATACCCGGGCTTATGAGTACAAAAAATTAGGAGAGGTTATGTAGTATTGGCTCCCGAGAGAAATGCTCTCGTAGACAGTTGATATGAAGACCTCGCTTGAAGTAGATTTCTAGTGCAAATGTCTGACGACCGTCATATTGATGGTGTGGACGATCAGTTTTTTCATCACAATCGTCGACTATAAGGACCTTAGGACCTTAAAATTTTGGGCTCAAACATAAGGTTGATGGTCACGTAGTATGGGGCACCGAGGGGTTACTCTCGTGTAGTTCAATATAAAGACCTCACTCAGAATGGATTGTCTCAATGGAGTTGACTGGCTGTCGAACTGTAGACATGTCCAGCAAACAGTTGAGACAAGTCCATAACTCTGAGACTTTTGTTTGAAACCACGTGTCGATGGTTATTTAGTATGGGGCACTGAGAGGTTTCTCTCGTGTAGTTTGATACGTGTAACACCCCAAATTTGCCCTCTCGTTTTCATAGCATTTATCATGTCATTTTCATATTTCGCACTACATGATTAGCATAGAAAGATGAAGCATGACACCATTTAGCATAGCATAGGCTGGCAGTGATCTCAGTTCATCAATTCGATGCAGAGGGACGTTCGACCTAATCTGGGTCAAACTATCGAGGGATTATCTCAACTGCAAGTCATCTGCGTTGGTGGTTAGTTCTCAGGAGACGTGTTTCAAAGTCGAGCTGCGTTGTGGGCAGAGGTCATCAGTTTTTCCAGGCAATGGTTCAGGTGATGGTTTTGGGCTCAAAGGTTCAGGCTTGGTATGATTATACACTCATTTGTGTACATCTGCGGATGTATTCTCTCAGAGGATGGTTTGTGGGTAGTGATAGTGGCACTTCATGCTTTTATCAGAGGCGTGTGGAAATAATAAAAGCTGATTCATGATTGTGTGTGTGGATGATAGCTGGTTCATTTCATAAAATCGGTTTATAGCCATTTCATAAACCATTTCTTTTTCTAAGCCATTTGTCCAATTTCATTCGTCAGTATCCAAATTCTATTCAAATATCCAATTTTAGGCCATCATTCGTTTTTCACTATATTCGTCTTTAATATCTACATATATATCTTTTTATCCATTTATTCATAATCCATGTCCGATTTTCCAATTCATGATCAATTTCCTTTCTAAATTCAATTTTCCTTTCATTACCAAATATTCCCAAATAAAAATATCCATATTACCCACTATTCATTTTATTTCAAAACTCAATTTTTATTTTTTATTTTTCATTATACTTTTATTTTTCTTAAATCATTTTTCATGAGGCCAATATTCTACATCCATTAAATCCATAATCATTATCCAACCCAATTTCCTTCCATTTTGTCATAAAGTCTACAAATTTCTATCCCCCATCCCATTACATTAAGCCCATGCTCCCTATTTTTTCTGATCCAATTAAACCAAAAAATAGTAAATAAAAAGTAAACAAAAAAAGAGAAAGAAATAAGTGGAGAGTGAAGTCACGTTTTCTCCGCATACCACTCATACCAGAATTTTCTTCACATATCATCCCTAACCCCACCACACGCCAATCACACTCAACACACATCGGCCAAGTGCAGAGTGCAGTGAGTAATATATTGAGGAAAAAATATTACAATAAAAAAAATTAGAAAAAATTGAAAAAAAAAGGGGGGGTGAACCATGTCACAACAAGTTTGATGCTGCACGGCTATCACTCACGCTGATTTTTTGTACGCACAAAGGAAGTCAATTCACAGGTTGCACAACATACAACCATATACAACAAGTAACGGATTGAGAAGAATAACAGAATTCCAAAAAAAAAAAGAAAATTCATTCGAACAATTCACAAAAAACCCCTTTACAATCTTCATCCAAAAATGACAGCAATAAAAAAAAATTCACCTACCTTCACACATCCATCACCAATTTTCGCACCTTCATCTTCATTAATTTGAGAGTTCTGCAGCCTCTCAGTTAGATTCTCATTTCGATTCACAACACAAATTATCCTCCGCATCACAAAATGAAACGAAAAAAAAAACTGAACCTCCATCCTTCATTACACAAACTGAGTTCATCGACCATCTTCATCCAAAAAAGAAAACAATAATAGAATTCTTCACTCACTCCTCATCATCACAGATTCAACGTCACAGATTCAACGTCACTTTCATCATCATCAACACCGTCTTCCTCGTCGTCGACATAGCACAAACCGATTCTCATTGATCTTCGTTGTCAATAACAAAAAGAAAAGAAAGCTGAGGCAAGTTCATAAACGGAGAGGGAGAATAGAGCGGGACCGAAATGAGGACGGATTCATCTTCAATGTCGCCATAGCTGAATTCGTCACTCTCTCTACTCAACCGAGCGAATAGTCTTCATCGTCGCACAAAAACCGCAGCATCGTCATCTTTCGACGCGGTTGATTTACAGGTACAAATTTCTGAATCTTTAGATTGATTTTGTTGTTCCGCGTTGTTTTTGTTGCTTATGATTCTGAGGTTGCGATTTGTTGATTGGGAAGAAGTTTAGGAGAGTTTGATTTCGGATTTGTAGTGAGCATAAGGATTTAATCAGGTTTCGTGTTTACGGTTTTTTTGTTTCGCGGAGGTGTTTGTGTATTCGGAGGGAGGTCCGGCGTTGCAATGTTGAAGAAGAAGATGAACAGTGCGATTGACACGGAGAGAAGAGAGGATCGTGGTTCTGGTTTTTTTGTTTGTGTTAGAGATTATGAAAGAAGAAGGTGAGGGCGTGACGGCGGTTGAGTGTAAGAAGAAGAAGAAGGATGAGAGGAGCCGCAGGCGAGTCTTGTTCTTCTGCATTTTGTTTCCTGTTGTTATGATTCTTTTGTGTTAATTTTAAAAGTGTTTTAATAAATTCATAAGGTTTTGTTAAGAAAGTGTGTATTCCGAGGTGATAGAGATAAGGATAGGGTTAGCTTTTGCGATTTCCGTCCATACCGGAGGTGACACTTGTCACCGTCCGGTAGGACCTCCATTTTTGCTTTCAGCTGTGCTATTCGCACCCCACTCCTATCCAGGCCCATTCGAATTCACTTGTAAAGCCTGCTAATACACCTCCCATCAAATTCATGTTTATTTTTCTTTTCCTATTTTAATTTCTTCTAATTCAGTTTGGTTTTAATTCATATAAAATACAAATAGTCATCTAAAAATTCTCAAATAAATCATGGATACTCCTTTATGTCTCTAGTTTTTTATCACATTTTTATTTTATTTTTTCCATTGATCCACGTGCCATAATTAAATCACCAATGTACATAGCTTCATTTGCTTCATTTCTTGATCAGTCTGTTTTGTCTATTTTCTATAGCCTTCAATATTTGGAGTTTTGATCCCATTCTTTTTGCATTGTGTTCCTAAGATCCTGTAGTTTTCATGTGATTTTTCTCAGAATTTTTAAGAAATTATTTCTTGAGTTTTGGTCTGGTATCTTGTGATGTAAGTTTTCTGTCCCAGCTTGTGTTTGTGCCTCTATTTGACCTAGTTCCTTTCTGAATTTTTGCAAATACTTTTGGCAAGTTGATATAATGTGTTTTAAGATCATTTGGTTCCAGTTGTAGAATTTTTAGATGGATGGTTGATTATTTGTGGATTTTTGTTCTCACCTTGTCCCATTTTGCTTCTTTTGGTTCATTAGATCTCTTATAGGCTTAGAAGGGCACTTGTGCCAACTTCTTCTTCTCATTTGGGGTTCCTTTGGGGTATGGGTACCTTCCTGGTCCTGGGATAGGTCTTGGTTCTTCTGAATTTTTGAGTTTGATTCATATTCAAGTCATTTGTTTCTTTAAGTGTTTAAATTCCATCTTTTGGTTCCATGGCTTCTATTTTGATATTGTTTGGCATTGTGTGACTTCTCTCTTCATCTTGCTGGCCTCTTAGGCCATTCTTTATATCATTTTGATTCTGGTTTTGAACTTCGTGCTTGCATTTTGTGTGTTTTGTATTACATCTTTCATAAGTGCGCATTTGTTTACATATGTATCCATGTTGCCTCATTTTAAGTCATAAGCTTCTCATCTTCATTTCTTTGAGTTGAATTAGCATTAAGCATTTGTTTACTTCATTTCACTTCTGATTGTTAGATGATGTTATGTTAATTTGTTCATTTTTGTTCACTTGTGCATGCTAACCTTGCAGGGGCTATGGTAAGTGTGAGATGTGGGAATTGAGTTCCACATCTCTAATTCTTATCTCTTCCTTTTATGTTTATGTGAACTAACTCTCTTTTGTTGGGCCTAGGCCTTTCTCATCCCTTCTTCTATCTTCTTCTCCCTTCTTCATTAGGATAGAAACTTCACTAACCTTTAGGATATCCATGCATGTGAATACTTAGGATCATTTTAGTCCCCCTTTAGAATTTTTCATTTGAGATCCTTTGGTGCTCTCTCTTCTCATCTTCAAACTTAATTCTAATTCATTTAATAAAGGTTGAGTACTTTTATGTGACATGAGACTTTGCTATGAGATGCTCACATGCGTTCCATTTCGGGGCGAGGTGTGAGTCATCACTCGTGGTGGATAGGTCTTAGCATGAGTACCTCACAAAGAAAAGCTAAAAAACACTTCTTAACCAAAAAAACACAAAAAAACACTTAATAAGGGTAATAGGCCAGTGTGCTTGAGCCTTCACTTGTGGGACTAGCTTTGGGGATTTCCTCCATAGATAGGTGTGCCTCTTGCGCATTCCATTTCGGGATGATGTGAGATGTACACATCCCATTGAGTAAGACTTAGGTACACTTACCTATGCAAACCTTCACTCATAAAAGCTTCTAAAAAACACCAAACAAACAATAAGCGTCTTTCCTCCGGGAATTCTTTTCTCACCTCATTCGCTCCGTACGCGAACTTGCTCCTACTTGTCACTTTGCAAGACGGTTACGCACTCGTCGTCCAAGTCTGCAACACCTGAGCAATGGCATAGGCAGTTCAAGCCTTTAATTCACAAGCAATCTCTTTTCTACCCCTATTGAGGGGAACTACGGCGTCTCTGATCCTCATTATCCTGATGAGGTACGTAGGCAGCGGGGTAGGGCCCGTTCGAGCATAATCTTTATTTTCCCTACATTTTTCCTCTTTGTTTCATATTCATTGTTTTTCCCAGTTTCTTTTCCAGTTCCAGTTCCTTTTCATTTTCATTTCTTTGCTGCAGTTTTCATACCCTCACCCTTTGAAACAATTTCTTTTGCAAGCGTGGATCCCGTCGGGTACGACGGACGATCTGGGTGCTAATACCTTCCCAGGTCGTAACCGACTCCCGAACTCAGATCTTTGGTTCGCAAGGCCTTGTCCTTTCCTTCTTCCTCAGGTTTGTGCAACATTACCTTTCCCATTCTTTCGGGATAAAAATGTATGGCTGGCGAC
Source organism: Lathyrus aphaca (assembly GCA_963966055.1). NCBI lineage: Eukaryota > Viridiplantae > Streptophyta > Magnoliopsida > Fabales > Fabaceae > Lathyrus > Lathyrus aphaca. The sequence continues at coordinate 408,827,020 of OZ014523.1, forward strand.
TCTACCTTTCCGCGCCACTTTCGCGTTTGTACTAGGATGAAAATCCCGGGAGCGACAATACGAAAACCTCACCCAAACGAGATTCATATGAGGGAGTCATTTAACCGTCATATTTATGGCGTGTCTGATGAACATCCTTAAGAATTGACAACTTTGGGGTTCCTAAAACTTTAGAGTCTACCCATTGAGTTTCCAACCAGATTATCTTTCATCTGTACCTTGGACTCATGAGATCCTGTGATTAAGGATCCTTGATTCTGACATTCCATATCATTTCATTTGCATTAATTGTTCATCTTGCATTTCATTCCAAATCTAAAAACTCATTCCATGTTCCTTCATCTTCAGTAAATCAAGCTGGTTTCCCGACGCCCGTATCTAACTTGAGCTAACACCAGAAGACTGATGGATCGGATTCAATAAGAGCAAGCTGCTATGAGGGAAGAGATTGATTCAGTCAAGAGTAAGGTCGACCAGATTTATGAGACTATACAATCCTTGGCCAGAATGGAGGAACATCGTGAAGCCGATGCCGGAATGAGCAATGTTCTCGTGCAAGGATCTACCTCGCACACAATTCCTTCAGTTCCAGTTCCAAATCCTTTGGTCTATGGTTTGCGTCCTGGCTTCACTCCTGTTGTTTAAGAAGTCACTTCTCAACCAGTACCTACCTCTGGTGTTATTGTTGGTGTTATTCCTTAAGTTCAACCTTCCGTTACTCAGGTTCATATTCCTCATGCTGAAGAGGATCAACAAGTTGAGTACGAGATGCATACTTCTGTTCCAATCACCAATCCTCATGTTGTTCAAGAGTCCGAAGCTATGAAGATGTGTCGTGAGTTAGCTGAAAAACTCTGAATCATGGAAGGACACAACTCAACCTCTTTGAATGCTTCAGACATGTGCTTAGTTCCAGATGTTGTGATTAATGCTAAGTTCAAGTTTCCAGAATTCTAAAAATACAAAGGCCTCAGTTGTCTTGAACTCCATTTGAGGATGTATTGCACAGAAATGACCGCTCATACCAAAGATGATAAGCTCATGATCCATTGCTTCCAAGACAGACTATCTGGAGCGTTTCTAGAATGGTACATGCAACTCGAACGCAAAAATGTGTGTACTTGGCTTGAATTATCTGATGCATTCAAAAAGCAATACAAGTACAACACTGACTTTGCTCCGAATCGTACTCAACTTCAGAGTGTGGCTCAAAAGGAGAACGAATCCTTCAAAGAGTACGCACAACGCTAGAGAGAGTTAGCTGCCAGAGTTCATCCGCCATTGCCTGATCGTGAATTGATTGATACCTTCATGGGTACCTCACAAGGGCAATACTACGAAAAGCTGATCAACAGCGTATCTTCTGGATTTTCAGAAATGGTAATCATCAGAGAAAGAATTGAAGAAGGCTTGAAAAGTGGAAAAATTCAAGGAGGTGTTAGACGGTGTGGCTAGTGATCGAGATGGGCGGGGGGGGGGGGGGGGGGGGTGAATAGATCACCTCCTTGATAAAAAGGATTTAAAAATACTTTTCAGAGTTTTTGAAAATTAGCGGAAAATTACGATTCTGAATCGACTTCCGTCTATTCTGGACCAGCTACTAGAAAACCCGACACGCGAATAAATGCTGGATTTATATTAGGATGACAAAGATTATTAACACCAGATTAATATAGAGTCAAATGCACTTATCATAAAATTTTATTTCCAATGAACAAAACTCAGCTGACAGTTTTGTCAAACACTTGGCGTATATGTGTTCAATGATTAACAATAATGGTGATTAGACAAAAGTTTTCTTACCACTATTGTATCATGAAACGTAAGGACACTATACTCCAATTGAATCACAAAATTGTTGAAAATGTAAAGAGAGATAGAGAAAGAATACGATACACAGAGATTTGGTAAGGAAGTTCCCCACTTTCTTCCTCGCGTGTGGGTTCGTCTCCCTCTCAATTTCAAACTGAAATTGAGACTTTGTTATATCAATAATGTTGAATTCGTTGTTTACAAGGTTATAATACAAAACCAGAAATCTAAACCCCAAGATCTTCCTCTTGTATGAACCTTCACTTGATCTGATTGTGATCAAGAATTCCCTACAAGTAATGCAAACAATTCACCGGTTCCACGACCTGTTTACGAAATAACCAAATTTCCAAACCCCACGCTGCGGCTAAATCTGTTCTGCAAACGTGACTAACAAACCCTCAAGAACACGCCCGTTTTTGAAAGACAAACCAAACGGTTTTTCCTCGAAACCCCCTTCAAACCTTCAACTCAGCTAGATCCTTGATCGTTCTGCTGAACGTTATCTCGTTGATCCCTTAATCCAAAGAACAAGAATGATTGTGTGTTAATGTTCTTGATTCAAAGTTATTGAGAAGATGATGAAGATGAAGTATCTTTCAAGTCTCTAAAACTGCTCACAAAATTGATGCACACCAAACTTACTTTGACTGTATTTTATCAATTTTCACCTAGGAATTCGCTTCACACTGAAAACAGAACTGATATAGCCTTTTATATGTCAAAACAGAAACTGTTAAAAGAAAAACAAAATTATGTATCGATGCCAACCACGTATGAATCGATACTTGTTAGTTTTATAACATGTATGAGTCGGTACACAATTGTATGCATCGATGCATACTGAAGCTTTGATTAATTTCAGAAAATTAATTCAAGCATGCATCGATACATGTCACGAATGAATCGTTACAAAGCTTATTTTCAGAAACAGAAATGAAGCATGTATCGATGCAACACACGTATGGCTCGATACATAACATGTTTTACAGAAACATAAAAGAAGCATGTATCGATGCAAAATTCGTTTGAATCGATACATACTAAAGCAAAAACAATGTTTGTGAATATAACAAAGAATGTGTCAATTCAAAACACAAGTGTATCGATACATACATAAGCAAAATTGTTTTTATGATTTATTTTAATGTATGTATCAATCCAAATCTTTTTGTATTGACTTGAAAATACAGTATACTAAAGCACAATAAACACAAAGACATTTATCATATAATTTGCTATCATACAAAACTAATTCAAAGTAAAGGGTTGCTCACAAACTCCCCCTTTTTGATGATGGCAAATTTTTGCAAGATGTGTGATAAAACACTCCCCCTGAGTTTGTGCATAGCTGTCAACATCTTCATTTCTTTCTTCTCCCCCTTTGTCAATGTAACACCCTATTTTCTACCCACAAAATATAAACAAAATCAGAGTTCGTAAATTTTTTCTACAAAACGGGATATCACATATTCAACTTTAAACAATTTCCATTTTAAGGAAATCATACTAAATACATAGCACTTTTTCGTAAATTCAACAAAAACAATGTCATTCACTCCAATAGTTCAACTTCATAAAATATTACCAAGCGGATTCATAAATTGATTCATAGCATCTTTAAACAACATAATAACAACTTTAAAATAAGAATTAAGCAACTCTAAGTTCTTCGACTAATTAAAATTCAGCAATAATAAGAGATCAACAAAGCAGACACGCGACAATCCCCCCGAGTGCTACGTATCAGAGCGACTGACCACCGACTCGACCAACGGTAACCGGCTACTTCTCAGGATTACCTGCACGTTGTCACATAAGGACAACATTAAACAGAAGGGGTGAGTTACGATAATTATAAGCAGTATATGAAAACAATACAATGAATAAGGATCGTAAACAAAACACCACTTCACAACTTCAATCAAGCAACACATAAACAATTCAAGGAAAATGCAACTTTAATGCGACTCGACTAATTATGCATATCATACCATCGGAGTAAAACACCCAACTTAAATCATTGCCAGGTTATTGAGGCATCAAGGCATAAGCCTTCAACTTTCAACTTAAATTGCCAATCCAGACCAACGTGGTGTGAGCAACGGCTCCGACAAATGCAAATGACTTAAATGCATACACGACTCTACAACTCAGACAACATGACAACAAGATCAACACGATAATGTTTTCAACATAATCAACTTATATTCAACTTTGGCTTAACAAGCCTACAACGTATCAACTTAAGACAATTCCGTAACCGGAACAACACTTCAACTCAGCTGTACTTGTAGCAACATTTAGCAACATAATTTCCAGCAAAACAACTCATTAAAATCAACTATCATATTACCCGACTTACCCCGACGAATTTCATTAAATTCCGAGTAACTCCATTTTTCACCTAATTCGGCTAAACCAACTAACTAGTATTGTTTTCTACTTTCTGCGATTAATACGACTTTATTACAAAACTGGAATTTTCTAAATTTCTTTGAAATTCATCTGTCTTAGGAAATAGACTGCCACTACTGTTTCTGTCAAATTGGCTAAACCTGCAACTTCTCTAATAAATGCATAACACAGTATTATTATTTTTAGAACATGTTTATTTACTGATTATTCTACCTGTATTTACACTGCTAATCTTCATTATCTATTTTCTTTCTCCTTAAAAATCTATTAATCTATAATTTTATAAAACCATAAAATTTATTTAATTCCTTAAGAGATTAATTGAATTAATTAGAAAATTAGAGATTTAATGAAATTTGTTCCTCCACTCACAACAGGGTGGCCTGCGCCACCTTTCCCACTCACATTCATGGCCTGGGCCATGAAATCCCACTCACCATCACGGCCTGGGCCGTGCCATGCCCCCCTGCGCCATGTTTTTCCTAGTATTATATATAATACTTCATGTATTATATATAATACTCATGTATTATATATAATACTCATGGCCTGCGCCATGTATTATATATAATACATGTTGTATTATAAATTAATACTTCATGTATTATATATAATATTCATGGCCTGCGCCATGTATTATATATAATACATTTTGTATTATTTATAATACCTCATGGCCTGGGCCATGAGTTCTTCACCGACTATTCAAATATTTTTTTTTCTACTGGTTCTCTGTTCATCGTCCCCAAAATCCAAAATTTCCAGAAATAAAACAACCCAGTAACAACAACAACTTTATAAATCAACCAAAATCGGCAATCAAACAACTAATTTTCACAATCAACATTTTCAATCACAATATATAAGATTTCTACACAGCATCAAGGACAACAATTAAATACTACGACCTAACTACCCAAATCACAGTATCAGAATTCATACCCGATTATAATAATCGATCCCACCCTTACCTTAGATTGGATTGAAGGTTGCTCTTACGATCGGATTCCGGAAATCGCTTCATTTTCTCTCACGCTCGCACAACAGTTCCCAATTCCTCTTCTACTGCCTTATTTTCCAACTTCTGTTTCTTTCTTTTTGTTTCTATAACTTATATTTATTTCTTTTTATTAAATTAACTAAATATTATAATTTCTAATGGGCCTAAACATAACACCCCCTATTTTACTAATTCGCACGCGATATTAAGCCCACCTACTCAAATAACACAACAACTATATTATTATTTCTTATAATATTTTCTACGACTTTCGACCAAATTTCTGACTTATCGATTAAATTAACCACAACATTAAATATACCGACTAACCACAATAAATACTTAAATAATAAAATAATTATTTGGGCGTTACAATTCTCCCCCACTTAAAATATTTTCGTCCTAAAAAATTTACCTGCTTCAAACAGCTCAGGATAGGAGTCTCGCATCTTGCTCTCCAATTCCCCGGTCATGCTTTCGCCAGTAGCTCCCAACCAAACGACTTTGACCAACACGATCTCTTTTCCTCGAAGAGTCTTTGTTTCACGATCTTCAACTCGTACAGGCTTTGTCTCCACAGTGAGATTATCCCGCACTTGCACATCGTCCATACTAACCACATGAGACGGATCTGGAATATACTTCCGAAGTTGCGACACATGGAATACATCGTGCAAATTCGAAAGATTTGGTGGTAACGCCATCCGATAAGCAACTTTTCCAACTCGTTCCAAGATTTGATACGGACCAATGAAGCGAGGAGTGAGCTTTTTAGAACCCAGCAGGCTTCTGATGCTCAATCTTCGACTTCTGACAAGTTAAGCATGCATACACAAAACGAGCCACATCTTCTTTCATTCCGGGCCACCAAAATATTTTCTTTAAATCTTGATACATTTTAGTAGCTCCTGGATGAATACTTAAACTGCTTTTATGACCCTCTTCTAGAATACTTCTTTTCATAACCGCGTCATCAGGAATACAAATTCTTTCACCTAATCTTAACACACCTCTCGCATCAATCTTAAAGTCACTCTTCTCTGATTGACCACAACGATTAATGATATCCACTAATTTCACATCCAACTTCTGCGCCTCTCGGATACTATCCATAAAATCATTATTAATCTTTAGCATTCCTAACATTACACTCTGCGGGGTCACTTCGCAACCAAACTCATATCACGAAATTGCTCAATTAATTCCAACTCCTTGATCATCATTGCTGACATATGCAAAGTCTTTCTACTTAAAGCATCGGCCACAACATTTGCTTTACCTGGATGATAATTCAAACCGAAATCATAATCCTTAAGAAACTCTAACCACCTACGTTGTCTCATATTCAGCTCTTTCTGATCAAATAAATACTTTAAACTTTTATGATCACTGTAAACCTCGAATCTGGAACCATAAAGATAATGCCTCCAGATTTTCAGCACAAACACAACAGCAACAAGTTCCAGATCATGCGTAGGATAGTTCTTTTCATGAATTCTCAACTGTCGCGACGCATAAGCAATTACTTTATTATTTTGCATAAGCACACCTCCTAAACCCATCAATGAAGCATCAAAGTAAATTACAAACGGTTCCTCTGGATTTGGCAAAGTCAAAACCGGCGCCGACGTCAATCTCTTTTTCAATTCATTAAAACTCTCTTCGCACTGAACATTCCATACAAAAGCTTTACTTTTACAAGTTAATCTAGTTAACGGAAGTACTAACTTAGAAAATCCTTCAATAAACCTTCTATAATATCCGGCTAATCTCAAAAAGCTTCTAATCTCGGTAACCGACCTCGGAGTTTCCCATTGCAATACAGCTTCTACCTTTGAAGGATCCACAACAATACCTTTTCCTGAAATTACATGGCCAAGAAAACTGACTTCTCTTAACCAAAACTCGCACTTGGACAGCTTCGCATACAATTTATTATCTTTCAAAACATCCAACACTGATCTCAAATGTTCCTTATGCTCTTCTTCTGACTTAGAGTAAATCAAAATATCATCAATAAATACTACTACAAAATTGTCTAGATAAGTATGAAAAATATGATTCATGTATTCCATAAATACTCCCGGCGCATTAGTCACACCAAAAGGCATCACAGAATACTCATAATGTCCATACCGTGTTTTGAATGCTGTCTTCTGAATATCTTCATCTTTCACTTTGATCTGATGATAGCCCGATCTCAAATCAATTTTACTGAACACACAAACACCCACTAACTGATCCATCAAATCATCTATTCTCAGGAGTGGATACTTATTCTTGATCGTCACTTTATTCAGCTGTCTATAATCAACACAAAGCCTCATACTACCATCTTTCTTCTTTACTAGCAACACTGGAGCTCCCCACAGTGATACACTTGGTCTTATAAACTTTTTCTCAAGTAAGTCTTCCAATTTCTTCTTTAATTCATACAATTCAGATGCCGACATTCTATATGGTGCCATCGAAATAGGCCTAGTACCAGGTACCAGATCAATAGCAAATTCGACTTCCCTCTCTGGCGGCACACTAGGAATCTCATCAGGAAAAACTTTAGGGAATTCTTTCACTACTAACAATTCATCAATCTTAGCTTTACTCTCAACCGACAAAGTTGCCATCAAAGAAAACACCTGAGCCTCTTCTTTCATCAATTGTTGTAATTCTCTGAAAGATAACAAACCAACTCCTTCCTCTTCAGGAGTAGAAAACGTCACAGACTTATGATAACAATTTATATGAACATAGTTATACTCTAAACAGTTCATACCAAGAATTACATCCATCCCAGTCAACGGCAAACACACTAAATCAACATAGAAATCTTTATCGAAGATCGACAAAGGACACTTTAAACATACCAAAGAAGTAGTTACTGATCCCTTAACTGGAATCTCAACAATCAATTCACCATTCAAAGCGGACAATTTTAAACCCAGTCTTCGAGCACAGTTAGCAGAAATAAAATAGTGTGTAGCACCGGTATCAATAATAGTAATTAAAGGAATACTATTTATGAAACATGTACCTCTGATAAGTCTGTCCTCGTTAGAGGTTTGAGTTCCGGTCAATGTGAACACCTTCCCAGTTTGAGCTTTCTTTGGCTTCTGACACTGGCTACCAATATGCCCTTCTTCGCCACAATTAAAAAAAATCATTTCCTTGTGCTTGCAATCAGCTATTGCATGCCCAGTCTTACCTCAACGAAAACACCTCTTTACTTCAGCAGTGCATACATTACTCTTATAACCAGCCTGACCACATTTGAAGCAAACTATACCAGCAGAAGCACCTCCCCCACTAGTTCTCTGAGCCAGAGTAGCTTTCTGTTTCCCTTTTCCAGCTGGAGCATCATACGGCTTGCCACAGTTCTGATGTTGCTTGCCTCTGCGATCACTGACAACCTTGTAATGAGCATTGTTGTCCTCTTCAAATATCCTGCAGCTATCAACCAATTCAGAAAAAAATGCGTATCTTCTGATACCCAACAACCTTCTTAATTTCAGAGCGCAACCCGTTTTCAAACTTGATGCACTTTGAAAATTCAGCGCCAGCACCAGTATAATGAGGATAAAATTTGGACAACTCCACAAATTTTGCAGCATAATCTGTGACAAACATGTTTCCTTGCTTCAGCTCAAGGAACTCAATCTCTTTCTTGCCACGAACATCTTCTGGATAATACTTTCTCATCAATTCCCTACGGAATACAACCCAAGTAATGACTTCACCTGCCGCGGTCAACCTCTCACGAGTCTCTAGCCACCAGTCATCAGCTTCGACTGCTAGCATGTGAGTACCATACCGAACCTTCTGCGCTGGAGTGCAATCCATAACATGGAAGATTCTCTCGATCTCTTTCAACCATCCCAAAGCTGCATCAGGATCATGCTTTCCTTTTAATACTGGCGGATTCTCTCTTTGAAAAGTCGCCAAGCTACGTGATCCAGCATCTTCACCAGCATTTGGCAAGTTCTGCACAGGTTGTGCCATCGCTTGCATTGCAACAGCCATTGTAGTGTCATTTCTTCCAGCCATCTCAACTTATCACTACAACACAACTAAAAGTTAGATTAGTAACAATACACGATTGTTAGCCAATTAAGACTCGACAACTGGCCGAACAGACCGACCTGCTCTGATACCACTAATGTAACACCCCATTTTCTACCCACAAAATATAAACAAATCAGAGTTCGTAAAAGTTTTCTACAAAACGGGATATCACATATTCAACTTTAAACAATTTCCAATTTAAGGAAATCATACTAAATACATAGCACTTTTTCGTAAATTCAACAAAAACAATGTCATTCACTCCAATAGTTCAACTTCATAAAATATTATGCAGCGGATTCATAAAATGATTCATAGCATCTTTAAACAACATAATAACGACTTTAAAATAAGAATTAAGCAACTCTAAGTTCTTCGACTAATTAAAATTCAGCAATAATAAAAGATCAACAAAGCAGACACGCGACAATCCCCCCGAGTGCTATGTATCAGAGCGACTGACCACCAACTCGACCAACGGTAACCGGCTACTTCTCAGGATTACCTGCACGTTGTCACATAAGGACAACATTCAACAGAAGGGGTGAGTTACGATAATTATAAGCAGTATATGAAAACAATACAGTGAATAAGGATCGTAAACAAAACACCACTTCACAACTTCAATCAAGCAACACATAAACAATTCAAGGAAAATGCAACTTTAATGCGACTCGACTAATTATGCATATCGTACCATCGGAGTAAAACTCCCAACTTAAATCATTTCCAGGTTATCGAGGCATCAAGGCATAAACCTTCAACTTTCAACTTAAATTGCCAATCCAGACCAACGTGGTGTGAGCAACGGCTCCGACAAATGCAAATGACTTAAATGCATACACGACTCTACAACTCAGACAACATGACAACAAGATCAACACGGCAATGTTTTCAACATAATCAACTTATATTCAACTTTGGCTTAACAAGCCTACAACGTATCAACTTAAGACAATTTCGTAACCGGAACAACACTTCAACTCAGCTGTACTTGTAGCAACATTTAGCAACATAATTTCCAGCAAAACAACTCATTAAAATCAACTATCATATTACCCGACTTACCCCGATGAATTTCATTAAATTCCGAGTAATTCCATTTTTCACCTAATTCGGCTAAACCGACTAACTAGTATTGTTTTCTACTTTCTGCGATTAATACGACTTTATTACAAAACTGGAATTTTCTAAATTTCGTTGAAATTCATCTGTCTTAGGAAATAGACTGCCACTACTGTTTCTGTCAAATTGGCTAAACCTGCAACATCTCTAATAAATGCATAACACAGTATTATTATTTTTAGAACAGGTTTATTTACTGATTATTCTACCTGTATTTACAATGCTAATCTTCATTATCTATTTTCTTTCTCCTTAAAAATCTATTAATCTATAATTTTATAAAACCATAAAATTTATTTAATTCCTTAAGAGATTAATTGAATTAATTAGAAAATTAGAGATTTAATGAAATTTGTTCCTCCACTCACAACAGGGTGGCCTGCGCCACCTTTCCCACTCACATTCATGGCCTGGGCCATGAAATCCCACTCACCATCAAGGCCTGGGCCGTGCCATGCCCCCCTGCGCCATGTTTTTCCTAGTATTATATATAATACTTCATGTATTATATATAATACTTATGTATTATATATAATACTCATGGCCTGCGCCATGTATTATATATAATACATTTTGTATTATAAATTAATACTTCATGTATTATATATAATATTCATGGCCTGCTGTCGTACCCCGAAAAATACGACCTCACGCGATCCGAAAGGACGGGAGCCGCGCGCCGGACGGATTGAAGAGTCGCCACCTAATTCTATTTATTCCCGAGGAGGGAAAAGGAAGATATAGATACAACCCGGGAAGAGAAGGATGAGGACACAGGTCAACGGAACCATTGCCTGGGTTCGGGAGTCGGTTATGCAGGGGGAAGGTATTAGCACCCCCTACATCCATCGTACTCGATGGGAACCATCTAAGTTAACGCGCGAGAAAGGATGTCTATGCTTAAACGAATTGCTTGCTAGAGGGAAATGAGTTGAAATATAAGTTAGATTGATCCTAGGTGCTCGACAATGATTGAGATCCTCGTGCCTACGTACTCCCGTGTGCAATGGGAAAGTCAGAGCCTCGTAGTTCGGCCTACTGAGGGTAATGGTTGTTTGATTTTATTACCTTTCTTCGACGAAAGGGTTTAGGAGTTGAAATGCACTAAAGACTATGGATAGTTTATCTCGCCCAACAAGACGAGCGTCCTGCGTCGAAATAATCGGAGCGAGTAACGAGAGCTCGTTATCCTCCTTTCTACCGCTTAAGGCTCATGGCGTACAAATCTTCTCGTTTTATTAGAATTTTTTACTTCCTAAGACCGCTTGACGTTGGATCAAGGGTTTGGATCTAATCGAAACGTTTTGTTTTTTGAGGTTTAGAGGGTAAATGCAAATGGAGTTTATTTTTTGTGGTTTGTTAGCGAGGCACGAAGCGTTCGGCTCGCAAGGATGAGTGGATCCTAATAAACAAACAATAACTGAAAGAATAAAGTGCAAGTGTGCAAGTGCAATCGCTTGGCGTTGGACCAAGGATTCGAAATTAAATAAAATACGGGAAATAAAAATGCGTACAAAGTAATGGGAGAGGGGTACAAAATAAATACAGGGGATTGCGAGAAATAAATGGTATCATTGTAGTTTGCCCAAGAGGAAGCGTGTGTGTAGTGTTTTGAACGGTTCGAAGGCGTTCGGCCTTTTAATCGGGACACAACTATTCGAAGGCGTTGGACCTTTTAATCGAGCGCAACTATTCGAAGGCGTTGGACCTTTTTGGGACGCATCGAAATTTAGTTCGTGAACTGCCTTAGAATCGATTCAAAATTGGAATCATTCTATAAGGAGTCGAAACGTAATTTTTAAATGCGATAATAAATGAATAAATTGAATTGCGAAATATTAAATAGAATAATAAATTGAATAACTAAATAAATTAAATAATGTTGAAAATAATGAATAAAATGAATTATATTATATTACAAGTTTTTTTTTTGTTCAAAATAAAAATAATAGAATAAAATAAAAAGAGGGCCTCATATTGACCGCACATCACCGATTAAATGTAATCGGGCGAAAATTGGCCTTTTGTCAAGTCATTGGCCCGAAAAGAGAGAAATATAAATGGATAGATTACTAAATAATTATCTAACATATATATTTTTTTAATAATATTTTCCAAGTGATAATAGCAAAGCAAAATTATAAAGAAACTACAATATAAAAAACAATAGGAACTAAAATAATGGAAACAATAAAAGTTTAACAATTTGAAAAGAAATAATGAAGAGAAATCAGGGAGGTCAGCACTAAATTTTTGGTGGTGTTAGCAATGACTCGTATCCTGGGTTGAGCCCAACAATCAAACACAAAGCCTAGATAAAAAACAATTAAAAGAAACAAGAAATGTGTGTGTGATTTCGGTGTGGGTGTATAAGTAAACCATGGCCCTTGAAAGCCCAAAAAGAACAAATCTCTTTTTAAAAAAAACTATGGCCATTTTTCAAGGTTTCACAAAGTCAGTAATAAAATCAGTAAAGAAAATGAAATAAACCAAGGTACCACACGAGGTCATTTCTCACGATTTCACAAAAAAAATCAAAATACCAACGATTAAATTCAAGGTTCAGAAATAGGGTATCCAACCTCAATCTCCTGCTTCAAACGGTCGGACACCGATCAATAACGAGGTTTCAAATAGTGTTTGTTCATCTTCGGCTTGAGTTCTCTCGGTTTCGAAGGTCTCGTCTTCACTGCTTCTGGTTCGCAGCGGCGGCTTCTCCGTTTCTCTCGTGGTGGCTGATTCGCGATTCTGTGTCGCGTGTTCGTCACTTTGCGTGGTGGTGAAAACGGCCGCCGGTTGGTTGTGTTGGCCGGTGGTGAGGAAGGTCGTGGGTGACGGCGCGGATTCAACTGCGTGGTTGTTTCAGGGGTGGTCGCGGTTCTGTTTTTTGTGGCGGCGGCGGAATTCCGAAAGGGTTTTGAGTTTGATTTGGTTTGAGGATTTAAAAATTTAGGCTGCGGGTTGGAGGGCTTGATTCGCGGAGGTAGGTGGTTTGTGTATTGCGGAGTTTGCGATTTGGGTTTAGCAGCACGGTTTCAGCGGTGCGGCTAAGTGGGTGTTCATTGGTTTTCTTTTGTTTTGTGAAGGTTGGCGGTTTTATGTTGAACGGTTTTGGGGCTTCACGGACTGGCTTGAGGTTTTAACGGTGAGCCTTGGTTTTGGATGATGGCTAGGTGATGGTAGGCGGTGTTTGGTCTGTTATTGTTGTTTAGGGATGAAGAGTGAAGGTTTAGTGATGAAGAAGGCTGAATCAGTTTGACAGTGATGAAGGTTGTAGGAATAAATAGGAGATTGTTTTGTTGTGAGTTTCAAGTTTGTGTTGTTTATGGTTTATGCAGATTGGAAGAGTATGAAGAATTATATTTCGTTGAAAAAAAATGAATCAAGGAAGGCTTGTGTGTTGTTACTGCGTTCTGGTTTTTTTTGCAGGTGAAAAGGATTTGCGAATTTGTTTGAGAGGTTAAGAGAAGATGAGTCAGGATGGTGTGTGAAATCATGTGCATTGCTGTAGAAAAAGGTGAGATAGTATTGGCATGAAAATTGGGTGTTGTGGGCCAATTTTTGGTGTGAATTGTGAAGGGATAGTACGTAAATGGTGGGGTCCATTTGTGAGTGGAATTGGTTGTACGAAATCATGTGCGCTGTGTGAAGATCTTTTGGATGAAAAGTTTGTGGGGTGGTGGTCACATGGGTGGTTATAATAATAACAATTAGTAATAACAATAAAATACTGATAATAACAAAATAATAAAAAAAGTATAATATTGATAATAATAATAATAATAGTAATAATAATAATAATAATAATAATGAGAAGTGAATAATAAAATATAATAATAACAATGATAAAAAAGTTAATGATAATAACAATAGATTGTGGTATTAATAAAGAAAAGGGATATAAAAGAGAAATAATAATAAAAATAACAATAAGAATAACGACTTGATTTGATGAAAATGATCTTGATAGAAATAATAACAATTAAAAAAAGTAATATGCAAAAAAAATGGTGACAGAAATTGAATATAAATAATATGAATATATTTTGTGAAATGGACTTAGAATAAACAAAAGTGACAATGTATCTTGAAGTAATAAAAACAAAAGTGACAATGTATCTTGAAGTAATAAAAAGAAAAGTGATAGTGGAAATTAGAATATAAATAGAATTTTTTGTAGAATTTTATAATAACTAAATAATAAGGGTAGGAATAAAACTCGAAAATAAAACGAAAGAAGGATTCAAAATTTTTTTTAGCCTGAAAAGAAATAAATGCACTTTTTTTGAATTTTTCAAATACAAGACAGAAAATAAAGTATTACATATTTTTTGGATTTTTGCAATATTAGACAGAAATAAAATAGTACATATTATTTTGATTTTTTTGAGATATTTGGTTAAACGGTAAAAATAAAATGGAATAATGCCTATTTTTTTTGAATTTTGAATGATGGTTAATAAACATAAAATAGAATAGTAAAGGTAGGACAAATTTGGGGTATGACACCTGCGCCATGTATTATATATAATACATGTTGTATTATTTATAATACCTCATGGCCTGCGCCATGAGTTCTTCACCGACTATTCAAATATTTTCTTTTTCTACTGGTTCTCTGTTCATCGTCCTCAAAATCCAAAATTTCCAGAAATAAAACAACCCAGTAACAACAACAACTTTATAAATCAACCAAAATTGGCAATCAAACAACTAATTTTCACAATCAACATTTTCAATCACAATATATAAGATTTCTACACAGCATCAAGGACAACAATTAAATACTACGACCTAACTACCCAAATCACAGTATCAGAATTCATACCCGATTATAATAATCGAACCCACCCTTACCTTAGATTGGATTGAAGGTTGCTCTTACGATCGGATTCCGGAAATCGCTTCATTTTCTCTCACGCTCGCACAGTAGTTCCCAATTCCTCTTCTACTGCCTTATTTTCCAACTTCTGTTTCTTTCTTTTTGTTTCTATAACTTATATTTATTTCTTTTTATTAAATTAACTAAATATTATAATTTCTAATGGGCCTAAACATAACACCCCCTATTTTACTAATTCGCACGCGATATTAAGCCCACCTACTCAAATAACACAACAACTATATTATTATTTCTTATAATATTTTCTACGACTTTCGACCAAATTTCCGACTTATCGATTAAATTAACCACAACATTAAATATACCGACTAACCACAATAAATATTTAAATAATAAAATAATTATTTGGGCGTTACAGTCAACATCAAAAATTAAAAAAAAACAGTATTGTCGAAGCAAGAAAGTTGTAGCAATAAATAACAACATTGATATAGAAGCTAAACAATCACAAAGAAAGAAGCTTAACATGAAATAATCACTCACAAAGAATGACAAATAAGGGAAAAAAACACAAGTAAACAAAAAAAAAATAAAGAAAATAAGCATTGAATTGGTAAGAAGTATTTAGAATTACATAGGCAACACCAAAACATATAAAGTTTGAATAATAAACCAAAGAAACAGAAGCAACATGATTATGAAATGGAATGCAATGAAATGATATGATGATGGCTTAGAAGGGGTTATGGCCTCCACAAGACTCCTCATCAGCTCTATCAGGATCTCTGAAGCTTGGTGGAGGCGGTGGAAGAGGCATCTCATATGGATTTTGGCCCATGAAAATGTATCGCCTAAACCGATTCTGAACTTCAACACTTCTGAACCTGTCCATGATACCAGGATTGACACGGCAATCATCCATAAAACCAGACATTTCATTGTAAAAGACTTGATGCCACTTGACCAAGTCTGTGTGCCACGAATGTTGGTTATGGTACATTCGTGTGTGCTTATCATGCCACTCACGATGCTCGTTGTGCCACTTAGTTTGTTGAACATGCCAAGCACGTGCCTCTTCATGACGGGCTTGATTGGAAATCTCTATTTGCTCAACCATTTGAGTAAGGTACACAGGAGGTATTGAAGATGACGCAGCAGTAGAAAACGGAGGAACCATTGGGTCAGGTTCATAATTAGTTGGAGACCACCTTTGTGGAACCCAATCACCCCAACCAGCAGTAGCTTCAGGCGCATTTTCTTCATTCACATCCTGCATTTCTTCATCTCTTTGGTCTTCAGCCACAAAAACTTGTTCAAAAGGCACATCAAAGTTATACACCCTTGTTCTGGATCCTCTTTCGAAAAAGTAAAAACATTTATGTTCCGAGTCCCATTTGTATCCCATATGAGATAACGTTGCACTGTTAAACTCTTGAGCAGAAGAAGGAGATATGAGAGGTACTAAAGGTATGACTATATTCCAGGATTTAATAATTCTCATAACTTGAGCAGCATATCCAAGAGCAATATTCTTTGAACTGTTACGCGTAAGAAAGATGCGTTTCACAAAGTAGTTTGGCCAATTCAATGCAACCTTATTTTGAAGAAGATACAAGAGATGAATATTTGGCCTGTCTAATCTAGAATGTCCACCGGATCTTGGACACAAAATGTGCGAGACAATCCAATGAAGTATCCTAGGAATGCTTTTAATCATACCAGATGTTACTTGTTCATCCTCACCCAAAGGTCTGTCCAATTTCAATATCAATGCAACATAATCCTTTATTCTAAAATCAGTAGCAAACTTCTGGTCATGCTAAGTCTTCAACCCAGGCGACGAAAACGGAATTTGAAACACTTTGTCCCAATCAGCAACTTCAAAGTAGTAAGTTTTTGTTCCAATAGAACACTTGAACATATAACCTCTACCAGATTGCAGGCCAGCGTAAAATGCACAAATAAAATCCTTATGGTAATCATCATTTATGGTCAAAAAAGAACCAAGTGTTTACTCATTTAATAGATCAACAACATCATTGAGACGCAGAGAGAGAAAGCATCATTTTTATTAAATACATGGGGTTTAATAACTAACCTTGTCTTGAATGAATCCTCAAACTCATCAGCAATGGCAGGATGAAGAAGAGTTAAGGCACTAGAAGGGATTTCTGGAGGAGGTGGAGACTGATGAGAAGTACCAACTGGTTCCTTTGCTTTTCCCTTTCCTTTTGGCCTAGCAGGAATGGTTCTTAGAGGCATGGTGATGAATTTAGGGTTTTGGAGATGAAGAGGTATGAAGAATTTTAGGGTTAGCCACTAGTTATGAAAGGAAGAAGGAGTTTAAAATGTTTATAACTGCTATAAATGCTATAACTGTTGCTGATGTGTCGATCCAAAATTTAATTAAAAAGCATTTAACACAAAATCAATGCATCGATACAAGTGGTAATGGATCGATTCATTTCATGAATTTTTTGTTTTTAAAAGGTCATATGTGTTGACACAAAGTACGAATGTATCGATACATACTATAACAAGTTTGAAAAATATGAATTAATAAAAACATGAATTGACTCATAACACGGATGTATCGACCGCAACCTTGAATGTATCGACACATACATTTGTTGCATCGATACATACTAATGCCAAACCAAGTTTTAATTAATTTTTGAACAAACCAGTTGAGATGCAGTATGAATCATGTTAGGATAATGATGCCCAAGTATAATTCACAAACCAATTCTTAATGCTCAAACAACATATGTAAAGAAGTACATATAAACGATCTTAAAGAATTAGTTCTAACATACATCAATCACACAATTTCAACAAGATATAGAAAGGAATGATATTACCTCAGTTGATGTAACCTTATGAAGTATGAATGAAGTCTAAAAACAAATCTCAACAAACAAGGTGAGACATATATAAATAAGATCAAATATGCTTAAGACACCAATGAGGAGAGATCTAAAATCCCTAATTCACGAAGATTGCTGAAGAATGGTTCCGTTGCTAAAGGTTTAGTGAAAATGTCAGCAAGTTGGTTTTTAGTATCAACATGCTCAAATACAACGTCTTCTTTTTCAACATGATCACGAAGAACGTGATGTCTAATCTCTATGTGTTTAGTGCGTGAGTGTAAAACAAGATTCTTAGTAAGATTTATGGCACTAGTGTTATCACATTTTATTGGAATACATTTGAGTTGTATATCAAAGTCTTGTAGTTGTTGCCTTAGCCACAAAATCTGAGCGCAACAACTACCGGCTGCAACGTACTCAGCCTCTGCAGTTGACAATGCCACAGATACCTCCTTTTTCCTATGCCAACTTACCAAAGAGTTTGAAAACAAGTGACATGTACCACTAATACTTTTCCTATCTGATTTGTAGCCAGCAAAATCAGAATCGGAGTAACCTACTAAGCTACAATCACTTCCTTTGGAATACCAAAGCCCATATTTAGATGTTCCATGAAGATATCTAAATATACGCTTAACAAATTTCAAGTGTGATTCCTTAGGATTTGATTGATATCGTGCACACATATAAACACTAAACATTATGTCAGATCTAGAAGCAGTAAGATACAAGAGAGACCCAATCATACCTCTATACTTTTTGACATCTACACTCTTACCGTGTTCATCTTTATCAAGGTTCCCATTGGTAGGCATAGGGGTGTCGATTGATTTTGAGTCATTCATTCCAAAGCGCTTGAGTAGTTCTATGCAGTATTTTATTTGACACAATGTTGTACCCTCATCAAGCTGCTTTATTTGGAGACCTAGGAAGTAATTTAGCTCCCCCATAAGACTCATCTCAAATTCCCCCTGCATAACATTAGAGAACTCTTCGACCAAGTGTATGTTAGTTAAACCAAAAATTATATCATCTACATAAACTTGAACTAAAAGAATGTGCTTTCCCTTGTGTTTAATGAAGAGGGTATTATCCATTTTACCTCTTGAATATCCATGATCAAGTATAAATTTGCTAAGTATTTCATACCAAACCCGCAGGGCTTGCTTAAGACCATACAAAGCTCGTTTTAATTTGTAAACATAATCCAGATTTTTAGCATTCTCATAACCAGGAGGTTGTGAGACATATACCTCTTCATTTACGACACCATTTAAAAACACACTCTTTACGTCCATTTGGTAAAGCTTAAAATTCTCAGAACACGCACAAGAAAGCAAGAGAAGTATAGCTTCAAGGCGAGCAACTGGAGCATAACTTTCCTCATAGTGTATGCCCTCCTTGTGGTTATACCCTTGTGCTACTAAACGTGCCTTGTTCCTAGTTATCACTCCGTTTTCATCAAGATTATTTCTAAAAACCCATTTAGTACCTGTGATATGATGATTTCGCGGACGAGGAACAAGTTCCCAAACGTCATTTCTTTTAAATTGATTAAGCTCTTCTTGCATGGCCATTAGCCAAAATTCATCAATCAAGGTCTCTTTGGCATTTTTAGGTTCTACTTGTGAAACAAAAACGAAGTGAGAATAGAAATTACTTATCTTAGAACGAGTCAATACTCCCTTTGAAATGTCTCCCAAAATGTTGTCAATGGGATGGTCTTTTGAAGATTTCCAAGCTGGTGGAAGGTCATTCACTTCAGTTGTCCCTTCTTCCTTATCTTTTTCATGACTAGTATCTTCCTCCTTCTCATTGGTAGTTGTTCTGGATTGATCAATTTCCGTCACAGTTTCCTTGAGTATGTCTTATGTAGATACACCTGCGTCATCAAAAGAAATACCTTTTCCGACACTTTTCAGATAAGAATCATCAAAAGAAACATGGACAAATTCTTCAACAGAAAGTAAACGCTTATTATATACTCTATATGATTTACTTGATTGTGAGTATCCAAGAAAGATACCTTCATCCGCTTTTGCATCAAACTTCCCAAGATTTTCCTTACCATTATTCAAAACAAAACACTTACAACCGAATACGTGAAGATGAGACAAGTTTGGCTTTCTTCCTTTTAAAATCTCATAAGGGGTTTTATTTAAAAAAAAGACGAATTAAAATCCTGTTTAAAACATAATAGGCTGTGCTAATTGCATCAACCCAAAAATATTTTGGTAATCCACCCTCATTTAGCATTGTTCTTGCCAATTCCTCTAAAACGCAATATTTGCGCTCCACAACACCATTCTGTTAAGGAGTTCAAGGAGCTGAAAAGTTATGCTCAATGCCATTCTTGTCACAATACTTATCAAAGAGATAGTTTTGAAATTCACCTCCATGGTTGCTTCGAATTGTAACTATTTTGGAATTCATTTTGTTTTGGGACAGTTTTGCAAAACTCTTAAAAGCAGAAAAAGTTTCATCTTTGCTATGAAGGAATATAGTCCAAGTAAATCTAGAATAGTCATCGACAATTACGAAACCATAATAATTTCCACCTAAACTATTTGTCCTAGAAGGTTAAAAGAGACCCTTGTTTGTTTTCCCATTTGGCACACGTCACATAGGTGGCCTTTTGAAAATTTTATTTTTGGAAGACCGACTACTAGATCCTTAGATACAACCTTATTGATCAAATCGAAATTAACATGCGCCAAACGTCTATGCCAAAGCCAAAATTCACCATTCAAGGTAACTAGACATTTAGTGCTTGTTAAAGATACATCAAAAAGATCAAGCATATAGATATTGTTTACTCTTACTCCCTTAAACACAACATTTTGTTCAACATGTTCAATTATGCAGCAAGTTTTTGTGAAAGAAACCTTATAACCCTTGTCACACAATTGACTAATGCTTAACAA
Organism: Lathyrus aphaca; assembly: GCA_963966055.1. NCBI lineage: Eukaryota > Viridiplantae > Streptophyta > Magnoliopsida > Fabales > Fabaceae > Lathyrus > Lathyrus aphaca. The sequence goes on from OZ014523.1 coordinate 408,848,071, forward strand.
ATTGTGTTTAAGTCCCTCTACTAGATGGACATCAGAAATAGTAGTGGTAGAGGGATTACCTACACTATATTTTCCAAGTATAGCTCCTTTGTTATTGTCTCCATAAGTAACATATCCTTTCTTCTTTGCTTTGAAGTTTATAAAAAGCGATATGTCACCCGTCATGTGCCTTGAACACCCCCTGTCTAGAAACCATCTTCTATCTACGGATGCAAGACACTCATCCTACAATATCAAAAGAGAGAAACAGGTACCCAATTTTCATTAGGTCCAAGTGGGTAAGTGGTAACATGGTTGCCTTTAGGCTTCCATTGATAAATACCTTTAGGAACAAGAAATCTCCTAAACTTGCATTTTTCAATGGTATGGCCAACACGACAACAATAATGGCATAAACCATGATGATGTTTTTGTTTATTTTTGTTCATTAAATCCTTTGGAATAAAAGAGTATTTTGCATATGGTGGATTTAATGACTTCTTAAACAACTTAGAATCAACAACATAAGTAACCTTAGGTTGTAAAGATTTTTCCAACTTGACCTTAAGAGTGTTAACCTCTTGTTGCCAAATATGACAAGCTTCACAATACCTAAGTTTATTACATCCATTAATATCAATATCTTTTTAATTTTCTGCAATACTAGCTTTCAAAATTTCTAAATCTTTTTCAGCTTTGTATACTTTACCTTCCAAAAATAAATAATTTGTTTATCGAAATATAATCTTTTAAAAGCATCTATAGCTTCATTATGCAGCTTCATTATGCTTGTTTTACCTTTTTATCGTTGATTTTCTTCTTGTTGTGGAACTGGTTTTTGGTGTGAGCCATAAGATATAGATTTGCGGTTTCATCACTATCACTTAAACTTTGTGTGCTTGATGAATCACTATCACTTTCCCAAGCAATATAAGCTCTTTTTTGTTTATTGTACCTTTTTGGTGGAGCTTTTCCTTTATCCTTTTTCTTCATAGGATAATCTGTCTTATAATGTCCAGATTTACCACAATTAAAACAAGATCCATTTCCTCTATCCTTCTTATTCTCTTCCTGTTTTGAATCTATAGATTGTCTTCAAAAATTCATGAGATTTTTGTTGGAATGCTTGATTCCATTCTTTCAGATGAATCTATTATATCTCCTAACAAAAAGTCCCATTTCCTCATCACCCGAATCTTCGTCACTACTTGAATCATTGTTACTTTGCTCTTTTTGTGAGGACTTTGAGTTAGAGGCCACAAGAGCTATTGGCTTCTTCTCACCCTCTTTGTCTCTATTCTTCTCCTTTCCCTTTTTACTCTTGTTCTCAAATTTTTCAAGACTTTCTAGTTCTTGCTGATGTTTTTCCAGCTTTCCAAATAAAGTTGTAATCGTAAGTGTCATTAGATCGTTGGCTTCCTTAATAGTTGTTACTTTAGGTTGCCATTCCCTGCTAAGACATCTCAAAATTTTATTAGTGGCTATTTCATTGGAAACAAATTTCCATGTGCATTCAAATGATTGATGAGATAAACGAATCTTTTTTGCATGTCAGAGATAGATTCTCCTTGTTTCATGCGAAAGAGCTCGAACTCTTGATTAAGTGTGTTAATACGGGACTGTTTTACTTCAATAGTACCCTCATGGGAAATTTCTAAAGCATCCCACATTTCTTTAGCTGTCGAGCAATGGGATACCCGGTAATACTCATTAGCACTAAGTGCTAAAATTAGCATATTTCGAGCTCTCCAATCACTCGACCACTTTTTCTCATCCTTCTCATCCCAATCATCTTCTGGTTTAGGAACTATGGCGCCTGCCTCATTTGTCATAGTAATTTGAAACAGACCATTTTGAATGGATGTCCATACGCGCCTATAAACAAAATTTATGTGAACTCGCATGCAGTCTTTCTAGTAGCCATAATTTTCACCGTTGAAAACAGGCTCTCTATTATACGCCCCTTTGGTTAAGAATCCATATCGTTACAGGAAACCTCAAAGCACTAGCGAACCGGTGCTCTGATACCATTTGTTAGACTGTGTGGCTAGTGATCGAGAGGGGAGAGTGAATAGATCACCTCCTTGATAACAAGGATTTAAAAATACTTTTCAGTTTTTGAAAATTAGCGGAAAATTACGATCCCGAATCGACCTCCGTTTATTCTGGACCAGCTACTAGAAAACCGGACACACGAATAAATGCTGGATTTATATTAGGATGACAAAGATTATTAAAACCAGATTAATATAGAGTCAAATGCACTTATCATACAATTCTATTTCCAATGAACAAAACTCAGCTGATAGTTTTGTCAAACACTTGGCGTATATGTGTTCAATGATTAACAATAATGGTGATTAGACAAAAGTTTTCTTACCACTATTATATCATGAAACCTAAAGACACAATACGCCAATTGAATCACAAAATTGTTGAAAACGTAAAGAGAGATAGAGAAAGAATATGATACGCAGAGATTTGGTAAGGAAGTTCCCCACTTTTGTAAGACCCCCTTTCTATACCCCCAAATAATCAATTAAATCATTTAGGCACATGTTAAAAATTTCATCAGAGTATAATTGAACATAGTATAAAAGAGGCATGTCACATTATGCTTGAAATTAAAAACATACAACACCTGCTCATTTAAATATATGCAACGATGAGATAGTTGTCAATATAGGGAATTTAATCCTTACACCCATATCTCCCAAGAATATAATTACACAGCGGAAACCAAATCAAAAACATCAAACATATATATTTGTATTCATATATATATATATATATATATATATATATATATATATATATATATATATATATATATCAACAAGTTTGATGCCAACAACAATATTCATGTTTATACAAAACATCCCTCCAACAGATACATATACACAATGCATCACAAAAATGACACTAAGCCAACCTAACTACCCGGTGCTACATATCAGAGCCGTCCGACCAAAAGATGAAGACGAGCTTCACAAATATTGCCATCCAACAACCTATTCTACAATGCCTCATAGAGCATCATAAAACAACAGAAGGGTGAGAAACATTATCATAATAATATTGCATATAATTATATATCTCAACATATAACATACACATAAAACATATTCTCACCACAAATCATTCCTCATCACCTATACACATCGCAACGTGTACATACACAAATCAAGCATGTTCATCATGCACCTTTCACATAAACTTACATTATTTATGTTTATTCCTCCATTCTATTCATTCCGCATAAACATACTTCTAGCTATGTTTAATCACACATATACATTATAAATGTTTAAATCACATACATATACATATATCAAACATGCATATATACCAACTAGTATGTTTCATCACACATACTATCATCTCCATAACACTCCAAATAAACATATGCACATTCATGTTTATTTCTGTATATCATAATTAAAATGATAAAATGCAACTCATAGAGACCGACACATGACTCTATGTAGATGCAAATGCAGTACCGACTCAACATTTCAGCAGGTTTACTCAGGAACCAAATGGAATCATCGCTTGTTACCTAAAGTAACTCCCCGTCGGGCACACGATGTTCCCCATTGCTCACACCCCACATGGGCACACAATGTTTATGGATTGATCACACCCAACATGGGCACATAATCTGATTGCTCACACCCCACACGGGCACACAATCAATGTGAATAAATCACCCATCGCTCACACGCCACACAGGCACACGATGTTTCTGGATTGCTCACACCCCACATGGGCACACAATCCAATCGCTCACACCCCACATGGGAACACGATCTTGTTGTTGTCATCGCTCACACTCCACTTGAGCAAACGATGCTACAACAGATTCACAAAGAATCCCACAACACAAGAATGCATACATTATGCTTACATGCAAAATGACACACAACATTCTTGAAAATGCATACATATTCACAATATAGTTATGCATTTCATCTCGTACAATTAGCATACATTCACATTTAATTCAAGCAATGTATCTACTTGCCAAACGGCCACAACACAACAACCAAACCCACAATTCCATAATTAACATAATTACGCTTTATCGGAAAAGCCGGGTAAAAGTCAGCTAAAAATTACTTTCCTTAGTATCGTTGGTTTCTACACGTTTCTAGCTTCGAATCGATATAAGGATCACTAAAAACGGATACCCGAAACTCAAGTTACGAAACAAAAAGTAAAAATCCAAAAATCCTCCCAGGCTCGCTGAGCGACGAACAGCTCGCTGAGCGAAAATCACCCTGGAACTTTTGCTGAGCGACCACTTCGATTTAAGAAAAATACCAGCTACGAACAGTCAACCAAAAACACTCCAAATACCCAAAATACTTCCATAAACATGATCAACAACATATTCTAGCTATCATACTTCAGCTATAACGATTTCCAACCGATTAATCCATATATTTCTCACATTTTCTCTCAAACCCTAACTATTCATCTTCTCTAACTTCTACCAAATCAAAACCCCACAAAATCTAACACATACATAATCATATACAAGATTAAGATAACAATGTTTATCACCCTTACCCGATTATTTCAATTCCTAGGAGCAATCTTGAAGCTTTTCCAACTTTACCTCTTTTCTCTTCTTTTTCTCTTCTCTCCTTTTCTTTCTTCTCTTTTTCTTTCTCTTCTTTACCAACTTTCTATTTCACTCTTTCTCATTCTCTTATATTCTTTTCTCTCTATTTTTATACTTAACTCTATTCTTTCTATTTCTTTCCAACCAAATATCATTCTCTCACAAAAATATCAATCCTACTAATTTCTAACTCATCATTAATTAACAAATACCTAAAATACTGTAAACACCCCAAATTTTCCCTCACTAAGTTTCACCATGGCTTGTGATTCTTTTCATTTGCATAAGTTCAATCATATCATCTCATATTACATTTTTGTTTCACTGCATTGGTTCAAAGTCATCTGCATCTAGGGTTTGTGATCTGAGCAATCCCTGAGCCATTTGAGCTACTCCAAAGGTCTTAAATCATCTCAAGAGGGTCCATGTATGTTCAATCATCATATTATATCCTCCCAAGATCAAAAAAGTCAGAAAATCACAAGAACTGAGAAAGGCATGGAAGCAGAGTCAAGCTTAACTGCACAGATGACCTAAAATTAGGGTTTTGGTTTCAAAGGCCATAACTCCAATTTTTTTGTCATTCTTGTTTCTATTGGTCTCTATATGATATGAGGATCATGCATACCAATTTTCACGAAGAAATTCAATGGGGAAGGCATCTGATCAATGGATGACTTCTTGAACAAGTCAGTGCAAAATCAGGGCATCTGAGGCCCTCAATCACCCAACCAAAGGGTCTTCTCCATAATTTTGGATATATATGATCTTTATTTGGTCTTAGAAGAGTTTGGAAGTTCACAAAATTAAAGAATTTCAAGCCATTTGCAAAGTTTCCATTTTGGGAAAGTGACTTGTAATACAAACTTGCCATTTTGGGAAAGTTTTTCAACCTCCTCTTTTTGATTCAAAAATGCTTCAAATGAAAAAGAACTTGATCTAATTCATCATAGAACTCAAGATATGGCCTTGCAAAGTTGGGAAAAATCACAAAAAATCACTTATGTACCAAAGAGGGAAACTTGCAAAAACTCATGTCAAACCAATTTGTGACCTCAAAGTGACTTCTAACCATTACACAAACATCATACATGGCCTATAATTCATAATTTCCCAAAGAATTCTCAAGTTTTATGCTTTGGATCACAAGTAGGATAAGCCATTCATCATGAAAGTCACAAAGAGGAAATTCTTGCAAGAATGATTCTTAGGGGTTTGTTTGGTTTCTAATCAATCTCAAAATATCATAACAACATTATATCGTCCACTTTGCTGCAAATTGCCCAAGGAATGTCACATGTCCATGACCAAAACTTCAAAATGCAACAAATTGTGAAAAAGGCAAAACATGTGACATCTCACCATTCATCCATTTCTGATCATTCCAAAGCATCCCATGGCCATCCTTAAAGCCATCAGAACTCAGAGCAGCCCTAGGATAGCTTCTGTCACAGCCCATACTTGAGGTACACCAACCATTGACTTTTTGGCCAATTGCCCCATGCCATTCCCACAGTACATGTCAATTCCTCTGACTCTTTCCAATAGTTTAGGATTGGTTTATGGATCATAAAACAAGCTTCACATGAGCTCAAAAGATACACACAATCAGATTTCACAAAATTGGCAAAAACCTTCATCTCTTCGAAACTCCTTCCACAACCATCACACTTCAATTTTTTCTTCACCAAAAAGTCACACATCCTCCATAGAACCAAAATCAACCATTAAAACAGCCAAAAGCATCACATACACCAACCTCAAAACCTGCTACACCAGAACCGAGACTTCCAAATCAGCCACCATCAAAGGTTTTGAAGCACCTCATTAGTCTCAGGAGGTTCAGAGGAGACTCTTTGCACGAAGGAGAGGCCTGGAAAGCTCACATTTGCAGTTCATCGTCTCAGGTAAGCTCAAGAACAAAACTTTTCAGAGCTTGTTTCTTTTGTTACAAAATGAAAATATATGTTATGCTGGTCATGCTGATACTCTTAGAATTAAAAATGGTGAAGAAATGACTATTTAGTGGCTCTCTGAAATTTCACCCGTGAAAATAGTTTGATTCAATTCTCTTTGTTCTTGAGTTCTAAATGATGTTTGAGGGCTGATTTGAATAGGGTTTGGGTAGAGGATCATTTCTGGGTGGTTGATTTGGTGTGGGGTGGCCTGTAGAGTGTTTTAGGGTTTTGGTCCCGCCGGAGAAGATGACCGGAGCTCCTCTCCGGTCACCTGAAAGTGTTTAAGTCTTAAACCCTAATTAATTTTCCAGATTGCTTCGTGGCCCTTGGATGAAGATTAGGTTAATTTTTGAGTTGTTCAGATTAAGTCACTTAACCCTAATTCAGTTTTATTAAATTAATTAAGTTTAATTAGTTTAATTAAATCAAAATGAATCTCAGCCCTTAAAAAACGCGCCAGTCAACCCTGGAACCCCAACTTCAAATCTGGATCATTGGATCTGTTTACTTTTCCATTTAAATTGATTTTATTTCATTTTCTTGTCATTTAATTTGTACATTTTATTAAAAATAGTAAAATACATCAAAAAATTCTGAAAATTTTTATTAAATCTTTTATGAATTTTCAGAATCCAAAAGTATTTTTGTTTTATTTTTTTGCATTGAAAATTATTTTTAAATCATTTAAATGTCTATTTTTAATTAGTTAATGGAAATTAATTAATTAAAAATACATTTAGGTATTTAAAAATCCCAAAAAAATTCAGGGAGCATTTTAAAACATTTACAAACATTTACAAACTCACAAAGCAAATTTCTTTTTGGTTTTGATCACACTTTGACAATTTTCACTTGAATTTGGGTTCTTTAATTTGAATATTTTTAACCCTAACTTCAAAAAATTCATAACTTTTGATCCAAGTTGAGTTTGTGAATGGTTCTTTTTGCATTGTGTTATGCTTTCTTTCAAGCATCTAAAAACAATTTTGTTTCATTTTTATCTTTCATTTTCAATTTGTTTGGCATTTTCCCTTTAGGATCACCTTTAAAACCCTAGCAAACTTAGAAAAATCATAAGTCCTTTAGGGTTTATCTTCTGACCTTCCCCTTTGGGCATTGAACTTGTATGGGTTTAGGGTACCTTTGATTCCATTTTCAATTTTTTATCTCATGTTTTGCTTCTGATTTTGAATTTTGCATTGCATCTTGTACATAAACCCAAATCTTTGCCTTCATTTGCATTCATCCTTCATATGCTTGCATACATGAACTTCCCATGACACTTTGTGCTTTCACATGACATATGAGACATCTTAGGACACATTAGACTCATGTTTGATCATTGTATCATCCATTTTCCATGCTTTTGCTTTCATTTGATGTCATAAGATTTCATGAACGTTCATGCTTACTTTCATGTCCCATTTGCATCTTCATTACTTGTATGATCATCCTCATCTCTTGACATGCTTCCATACCATCTCATAGCATCATTTGCATCATGATTATGTTTCTAACTTTGTTTTTCATCTTTGAATTTCATCTCATTTTCATTTCATTTCATTTCTTGTTGCTAACTTTTCAGGTGGTAAGTGTTTGAGAAGTGAATTTTCCTTCACTTCTCATAATCTCTTCTCATCCCTTTTATGCATTCATTGCTGCATTTTACTTTTGCATTAGAGTGAGCTTGCTCATTCATGCTCCTTCTCCTCTTTCTTTCTTTAAGCAACTTATCTTCTTAAGGGAAGTAAGTTGTCTTTCTTCTTGTTGCTTCTCTTCCTTCCATCCTGTTTCTTCCTTGGTGGATTTTCCTTGAAGATCTTCTTGCAAGCCCCATAAACCCTAGGAACACCCAAGCATGATCACAATTAGGGTTTGATTAGTCCCCCCATTAGTTTTACCTTTGTGTCATCTTTGTGTCTTCTCTTCTTATCTCTTAATCAAGGACTAAACCTTAATGGTTTTAAGGCTTTGTGATTAGGATTATGCCTGCATCCTTCTATTAGGATGGAGTGTATAACTTTAATCCTAAGTGTTAAACCCTCAATGTGTTTAAACCCCTTAATCAATTCACCTAATAATCACTAAGACATCAAGCTTGTAACTTGGGCCTTGCATTAGGGTTCTAATTCTTCCTTAACTGGTTAAGAAGGACTAACCCTAGTGTTAATGGACAAGTCCCCCTCAAGTTGTCTTACAAACCATAAAATTCACTTCTTAATCTTATCATTAACTAAATTCCACTCTAATAAAGGCTTGTTTTGTCATGAGGTTAATCCCTAATCATGGATCAAGTTGAGGAGCCTTCCTCAGCTTAAATGTTCTCATCTATTATCCTTCTATTAGGATGGTGTAATGAGTCCATTAAATCTTTGATTATGGCTTAAACTCATTACTTAACACTAAGCAAAAACTCCAAAAACATTTAAATAATTGCAAGTAGGTTAATGATCTTAATCCTACATCATGGTGATTAAGTGTGAGGTTTTTACTTCACATTTAAGGTACTCTCATTACCCCTAAACAGAGGGAAGATGTGATGAGTTTACTGACCCCTGGTTTAGGCTTAAGCTCATTAAGTTATGCAAAACACCAAAAAACAATAACAAAACTGAAAACACCAAAAACAAACAATAATCGTCTCCTCCGGGATTTTTTTCTCACCTCATTCACTCACAAACGAGAACTTGCTTCTTCCGTCTAATGCAAGACAGTTAGCACCTGAGCCAGACAGGTCATACACTTGAGCATAGACAAGTAAGCAGTTCACAAGTCAATTCATCTTTTAGTCTCTTTGAGTCGAACTACGGTGTTCTGACTTCCTCATTGCACGAGAGGATACGTAGGCATAACTTAACAGTTATCGAACAAAAGTCTCTGTCTCTTCCCCCCTCATCCAGCTTTATCCTTTAAGCCTCATAATCTTGAGCTTCACATTCTTCCCTTACACTGACACTCTTTTACTTCACTTCACACCTCTTTTGCACTGACACTTGCATTCTTTTCCAGCTTTTGCACACAAAATAGAACTGACACTACCCCTTTAAACACAAACTTTCAAGCGTGGATCCCGTCGAGTACGACGGACAATCTGGGTGCTAATACCTTCCCATGTTGTAACCAACCCCCTTTCTCAGTTTCTCTGGTTCGCAACCGTCTTATCCATCTTTTCTTAGGTCTATGCAGCATTACCTTTCCTTCAGGATAAAAATGCCTAGCTGGCGACTCTTTTCAATTCACCTTTGTGTTCTCTCTTTCGCCGACCGTTCGCGTATGTACCCCTTTTGGCCCTGTGTCATCTGGAGGGAGCGACAGCTTGGCGACTCTACTGGGGACCCTTATACTGTAACCAGGGCTTTTGGTTCTTTTTGTGGGTTCCTCCTAGCGCTTGTTTGATTTGTGTTTATTGGGGTGTTATATGCTATGTGTGTTTATTTATTTTGCTTTATTTACTGCTTTATATACAGCTTTATTTATTGCTTTCTTTTCAGATTTGCATATTTCATACTGTCATTTGTTGGATCTGGTTTGCTGTTTTGGTGGGTGGGGTTCCATTGAGAGTTTTAAGTCCTATACCTGGGACCTGAGTGACACCTAGGCTAGAGTGGTTCATGTTCTTTCCCATTCCATTTCGGTCTGGTGCGGGAATATGAAACACGGTTCAGATGTGGGTTTCTTCTTGAGAACTCTGTGCTACAGATTTCCTGTAGTGCTAGGGCTATCTGGGAAGCCTGCTAAGTCTGGATGACCTTTATTATGACCTTCAGAAGCTGAGGTGAATTAGAGGAGGGTTGGTTATGGTTATTGTAAACACTGTACCTCCGGGTTAGAAGTGTTTACACTTCTCATAACTGATCCAAGTCTGAGGATCCTTGTTCTAGAACATTACCTGTGAGGGGGTTGGGCTGTTTACAGGTTTGCAGGAACCCTTGGCCACATCATACCCTGTTACTGTTTTGTTTAAGAGTACTCCACTTTTAACAGTTCTTGTGATTAACCCTAGACTTGTGACTCTTTATTTGAGTCCCCCACCCTGGTTACTGGAATTTTGAGCCTTCATCTGGACTTTTGAACATACATGGGCCTTATATCAAGACAAATAATCAGATCCAGCTTGATCACAAACCCTTGCATATCATTTGCATATATCATCATTGCATCATTTGACATTTGTTTATTTGCTTTTCAGGGTATCCATTTCACTGTATCTTGGTTTTGGTTTTGACCCCTTCTTCTGCATAGACCTCTGCTTCAGTTGTCTTCATCAGTTATCTGCTTCAGTTATCTCCATCCTCACCAGCATCAGTCTATCAGTGGTCCACCTTCAGCATCTCAGTCTGTGATCTTCATCAGCACTTATCTTCAGTTTCTTCAGCAACACTCATGACTACTCCCAGGAAGAGCAACATATCCTACCACTTTTTTGAGCCTGTGTTGACTGGTATCAGGCAGGTCCAGTCACTCATCACACCAGACCACATCCCACTATTTAGAGAGCACTATGGAGGTATCCTGGATATGGTTATGGACCTTGACCCTTCTCAGAGGAGCATGATCCACACATGCTTGCAGTTTTATGACCCTCCTTTGAGATGTTTCACCTTTCCAGACTTTCAGCTAGGGCCCCTATTGGAAGAGTTTTCTTCATTGATTGGAGTACTTATCAGAGGTAGAATCCCTTACAACCCAGAGATGACTACTCCCAGAAATGAAGAGATAGCAAGGGCACTGTACTTGGAGCCTACCCTTATTGAGCAAAGTATGACAACAAAAACTGGGATTCCTGGTTTGCACTTGGACTTCTTGATTTCTCAGGCCATCCTGAAGGCTTCATTGGGAGAGTGGAGTGCAGTCTGTGCACTGTTAGCTCTCAGCATATATGGGGCTATAATGTTTGCAGATGAACCAAAATTTGTCAGCAAGAATGCCATCCATTTGTTTCTCCTGAAGAACCTAGTACCCACATTGCTAGGAGATTTCTATTATTCCATCTATCAGAGGAATGAGAAACAAAGGGGGAAGTTGGTATGATGTTGTGCTCCTTTGTTTTACACCTGGCTTCTCAGACACCTGCCTAAGTCGGATACTTTCTTGAATCCTCACCAGCAGAAGAATTGGGCCAAGAGGTTCATTGCCTTGACTTCAGATGATTTCAGATGGTGCATCCAGAGCACCAAAGGCAAGGACATTATCACCAGCTGTGGACAATACCCAAATGTGCCTCTGATAGGAGTAAAGGGTTGCATCAACTACAATCCTTTACTGTTTAAGAGACAATTGGGATATGCCTTGGTTCACCCTCCCAGAGGACAGGATTTAGATGAGACCTTATATTGTGAAGTGCAACCTAATTCAGCTGTTGTCAAACAAGCATCCTGGGCTTGGGACAACATCCAGACAAAAGGGGTAGCTATTCTTGGAAGATGTAACAATGTTGCTTCAGCTCAGTATTTAGACTGGTCCCGTACTAGAGCTCAGATTACCAGAATGCCTTTCACCTTGGAAGACATACCTGGGCCATCCACAGTATAGCCTGCAACAAGAGTTAGCCTGGAGGAATTTGAAAAGTTGAAAGAAAGGAATGAGCAGTTATCTCAGGCCTTAAAGAAGACTCTTTGGGAAAGGAGTGATGGTCGTCTGGACATTGAGAGATTGGAAAGGCTCAGGGTTGAGCATCTTGCCAAAATTGAGAAGGCAGAGGACTACATAAGGAAAGCAAGAGCCGGGGAATAGATATTGAAGAATGCCTGCAAAGAGGCCAAGATTCAGAAAGCTAGGACTGAGCACTATCTGCAAGAGAGCCAGGCTAGGTGGGTCAGGATCACCGAAGCCCGTACACAAGAAGACCAGAAGACTCAAGCCAAGATTGAGCAGTTAGAGGCCAATGAGAGGAAGCAGCAGGAAGCTCTGTTGGCTACACAGAAAGAGATGTCAGAGTTGAAGTTCAGAGCAGGATTGAAGAGATCAAAGGACCAGGACAGGCATAAGAAGCTGACCACTGCCATTGCTACCAGGAACCTCCTCATCAGGACCATTACAGAGCACCCAGCTGGTCCAGTGACTGAGGCACTCTTGAAGGAGGTCAGAGAAGATGAGTTTGGACTGGATGTCTGATTCTTTGCTTGTTGTTTATTTCCATTTGATGTACTTTTTCTTATGTTGTATTTTGACCCTCCAGGGGCATGTATTGTAAAACAAACTATGTATTGTTCATCATTTGTAAAATATTTCAGTTTGTTTTCATTTGGGTTTTCTCTCAACAACATCAAGCATCTTCCTCGAGGTCTGGAAATGTCAAAACCAAGAACCAAACCGGATACCTTGAAAAACAAATAAGCATACTGCATTGCATACTAACTTTGTTTTTGTTTTGTAGGTTTTGTTATTATTATTGTTTCTAACTTTGTTGTGATTTCAGGCAACATTGCTCGACTCCGAGTGTTCCCTGTCAACCGCACGCACCGGTACCCGACTCGTAATAATCTTCCCGGCATTCAAATGGAACAAGTACAGCAGGATCTGACTGAGGTCAGAAATCAGATGGCCAATGAGAGAGTAGAGATGAGAAATCAGATGTCTCAGTTTATGGCAGTGATGACTGCTTTGCCCAGAGTCATGAAAGGTTAAGAGATTTGGTGGAAAGACAAACTCCTAAGGAACCTCATCTTGGAACAGGAGGAACTAGCAACAATGAACGGGGCCAGCCTCGTATTGACCCACCGGAGTATGGACCCCATCTAAATCCAGAAGTTAACATCCCAAGGAATGGTCAAGGTAATACTGCTGGGGAACAAGTCCTGCAGGAGGATCCCCAGGGAGAACAATTTACTATTATAGGGGCAGGAGATGAGGTATATGACAAAAGATTGGACGAGATTGCTGAAAAGCTAAGATCTTTGGAATCTCAGAATTCTTTGGGCTTCGATGTGATGGATATGGGACTAGTGATGGGGTGAGAATTCCCCACAAATTCAAACCCCCATGCTTTGAAAAATACAATGTACCTCCTGTCCTCGCACTCATCTGCAGTCTTTCTTTGGAAGGCTCAAAGCTTATACCATGGATGAAAAGTTATGGATGTTCTACTTTGAGGACAGTCTGACTGGAGCTTCGAGATAATGGTATTCGCATTTGTCTAGGGCCACCATAAGATGTTGGAAGGATTTGGCCGAGGCTTTCATCCGTCAATATCAGTACAACCTGGACATGGCTCCCAATAGAACTCTTCTAATGGGCATGTCTCAGTCTTCTAGAGAGAGTTTCCAGGATTATGCTCAGAGGTGGAGACAGCTTGCTGCTGCTGTCCAACCACCCATGTCAGAAAGGGAAATGGCTGACATGTTCATGAACACATTGCAAGGGACTTATATTGATAGACTGGCTGCTTTCTCCTCTACCAGTTTTGCTGACGTAGTCATAGCTGGTGAGAGGATTGAAAGTCTCTTGAAGATGGGCAAAATCTCCGATGGTGGTGCAAGTTCCTCCAGCAATCCCAGAAAACCTTTTGCGGGACCCCGAAGGGCAGGAGAAACAAATTCCATCCATACAAGCAGGGGCAGGCCTCAATATGCTCACCGGTCAGTAGCAGCTGTTACCATCCCAGCTCCAATTCCACAACAATCATCATATCCTCAACAACAACAACCACAGTATCAACAACAAGCTCATTATCCGCAACAAAGGTCGTACAACAACAGCAATAGCAACCAACAGCAGCGTCCCTTCCAACAGAGGACATCACAAGCAAACAGGGTAATTGACCCAATCCCAATGCCGTATGCTGCACTCTTGCCACAACTCCTAAAGCTCAACCTAGTTGAGTTAAGGACGTTGGCCCCTCCAGATCCTCTCAATATGCCAAAAAACTATGATGCAAATGCTAGGTGTGCATTCCACTCAAACGCCCTAGGGCATAATACTGAAAAATGCAGGGCCCTACAGATGAAAGTCCAGGATTTGGTGGACTCAAAGGCTCTCAATTTTGCACCTCCTCCGAACATCATAAGAAATCCAATGCCTAGTCACAACGGGCCTAGGATTAATGCTATTGAGGAGGGCAAACCATCCACATTAATCAACAGTGTTGCACAAATCCGAACACCCTTGGTTGAAATCAAAGCTCAGCTGTTAGAATGCCAAGTGTTCCCCGGATGTGAGGTCGGCTGTGGATATTGTAACATTGCCGTTAATGGATGTGAGAGACTGAGAAACGGCATAAATGGCCTCCTTAGAGATGGCATTCTTCAGATTACAACAACAACGACTACAACTCCAACAATTCCTTCATCAACAATCATAGATACTCCTACAACGTCAGCAACCATTGTTCCAACAGATTCTGCTACAACTCCAACAAATATTCAATCAATCACTTCAACGGATACAAATTCAGTCACAGTTCCTGCTACAACTTCAACACCCGTCCAGCCAACAATACCGTCTACACCATCAACAACAGTTAATGAAAGCGTCTCAGCGGTTACGATATACTACGATCCCGCAAATGTTCCTTCCTGTAAACACCCCAAATTTTCCTTCACTCATTTCACCATGGCTTGTGATTCTTTTCATTTTGCACAAGTTCAATCATATCATCTCATATTGCATTTTTGCTTCACTGCATTGGTTCTAAGTCATCTGCATCTAGGGTTTGTGATCTGAGCCATCCCTGAGCTATCTGAGCCACTCCAAAGGTATTCAATCATTTCAAGAGGGTCCATGTATGTTCAAACATCATATTCTATCCTCCAAAGATCAAGGAAATAAAAAATCACAAGAACTGAGGAAAGGCATGGAAGTAGAGCCAAGCTTAACTGCACAGATGACCTAAAATTAGGGTTTTGGTTTCAGAGGCCATAACTCCAAATTTTTTGGTCATTCTTGTTTCTATTGGTCTCTATATGTTATAAGGATCATACATATCAATTTTCATGAAGAAATTCAATAGGGAAGGCATCTGATCAATGGATGACTTCTTAAGCAAGCCAGTGCAAAATCAGGGCATCTGAGGCCCCCAATCACCCAACCAAAGAGGTTTATCCATCATTTTGAATGTGTATGATCTTTATTTGATCATAAAAGATGTTAGAAGTTCACAAAATTGAAGAATTTCAAGCCATTTGCAAAGTTGCCTTTTTGGGAAAGTGACTTGTAATGTAAACTTGCCATTTTGGGAAAGTTTTTCAACCTCCTCTTTTTTATTCAAAAATGCTTCAAATGAAAAATCTTTGGTCATGAAAGTTGTAGATTGGAGCCTCCCATTTTCAAAAAGTACAAGAACTCATTCTAATTCATTTTGGATCAAAAGTTATGGCTTGTCAAAGTTGGGAAAAATCACTTATTTTTCACTTTGGCACCAAAGAGGGAAACTTGCAAATTCACATGCCAAGCATTTCTATGACTTCTAAGCATCACATAAACATAACACATGACCTAAAATTCAGATTGGCCCAAAGAATCATTCATTTTCATGCCTTGATCATTAAGAAATCCAAAAGGGGCCAAGACTCCATGAAATTGCAAAATGACCCAAAGCTTCTCATCCACTTGTGCCAGCTGCCAAAAGTGACTTCCATGGACCTCCTTGAAGCAAGCTGATTCGAACCATGCCCTTGTACCATGACTGAACCAACCCATACCTTCACTTACACAAATGTTGACTTTATGCAACTTGAGTCATACCAATCAAACTGAGCCACACCAACTACTCTGACCAATCACAGCTTCACATACATGCCTCAAGGAGCACATTTCACACAATCTTGGAGCCTGAAACCACATCATCACCATAGTTCACAAAAACTCTCCCTCTTGCATTTTCATTCGAATCTCATCACACAAGCCTAAAACCTCAAAACAAACTTCACAAAACCACTCACCATGATCCACTGATCATTTCCCAACCATTATCTGGCCCTGAAACCACCCCAAACAGAAATACGATTTTTCACTCCCTTTGAACAGAACTGCATCAATCTCACAAACTAGCCACAATACACTCCAACTAAGCCTCAAAGCTTCTTCAGGAAGATCATTGGAGGGGTTTTGAAGCCAAGAAGCTGCCTGAAAGCTCTAGGGTTGAAAGCTCCATCTCAGGTAGCTCTCTCAAACTTTTTTCCAGAAATCCTTTTTTAAGTTATAGAATTGTTCCTTATGATCTCCTGATTACTCTGAGCTTTGTAGTTTTGAAAATGGTGAAGAAATGAGCATGAACCGAATCTCTGAAATTTTTGACCTAAAAAGAGATTGATTCAATTCATGCTTGTTTCAGAAAATAAATTGATTTCATGCTTGGATTCTTGTTCCTTGATGTTTGTTGAGTGATTCTGGAGCTTTAGGGGGCTTGGGGTGAGGTTTTGAGAGAGATAGCATTTTTCAGGGGAGAGTGTGGCCGGAGAAGATGACCGGAGGTCATTTCCGGCCACCTGAAAGTCATTAATGCCTTAATCTGGATTAGGGCTTAGTTTGAATGTGAGCTGTAGATCTTGTCTTCCCGCGCGCGAATGAACGAACCAGATCCATCATTAAACCCTAATTCTGATTTATTAATTTAATTAATTAGGATTAAATTTGAATTTTTCCAGAATGAATCCTAGCCATTGAAACACGCGCGGGTCAACTCCCTCCAAAAACCTTTGAATCTCAGCCTCAGGATCCTCATACTTTTCGATTTTATTTATTTTATTTCATTTTCTTTCTATTTTATTTGTACGAATTTTTAAAAATAGTAAAATACATTAAAAAATTCTAAAATTTTTTATCAAACCTTTTATTAATTTTCAGAACCCAAAAATATTTTTATTTTTATTTTTTGCATCGAAAATCATTTTTAAATCATTTAAATGTTTATTTTTAATTAGTTAATGGAAATTAATTAATTAAAAATACATTTAGGTATTTAAAAATCACCAAAAAATTCACATTGCATTTTAAAACATTTAGAAACATTATCAAACTCTTCAAACAAATTTCTTTTTGGTTCTTGACCTATTTTGACATTTTTCATTGGAATTAAAGTTATTTAAAGGTAATATTTTGGTCCTAACTTAGAAAAATTCATTCTGCCTAACCATGAAGAGTTTGATGATGGTTCTTCTTGCATTGCATCCTTCATATCATGAAGTTTCTAGGGTAAAATTGGTTTGAATTTATCTTTCATTTTCAATTTAATGTGCATTTTTCCTTTTGAGGTGCCTTGAAACCCTAGTTGGCTTGAGAAAATCATAACTTCCATTAGGTTAAGACTTAGGTCCCCTCCTTTGGGCAGTGAACGTTTGTAGGGTTAGGGTACCTTTGATCCCATTTTCAATTTTTTATCTAGTCATTTGCTTCTGATTTTAAATTTTTGCATTGCATATTGTATGTAAACCCTAATTTTTGCCTTCATTTGCATTCATCTCTCATTTGCTTGCATACATGAGTTTGCCATGACATTTTGTGCATCAACTAGACATATAAGACATCTTAGGACATATTAGACTCATGTTTTATCATTTCATCTTTCATTTGCCATGTTGTGCATTCATTCCATTTCATAAACTTTCATGAACTTTTATGGTCCAAAGCATGCTTCATTTGCATCCACATCCTTGTATGATCATCCACAACTCTTGACATGTGTTTGCATCATCCCTTAGCATTATTAACATTATGTTTATGCTTCTGACTTTGGTTTGCATCATTGCATTTCATCTCATTTTTTATGTCATTTAATTTTCTTGTTGCTAGCTTTTCAGGTGGTAAGTGTCTGAGAAGTGAATTTGCCTTCACTTCTCACAATCTCTTCTCATCTCTCTTATGCATTCATTGCTGAATTTTACTTGTGTATTAGAGTGAACTTGTTCATTCATGCTCCTTCCCCTCTTTCTTTCTTCAAGCAACTTATCTTCTTAAGTGAAGTAAGTTGTCTTGCTTCTTCTGCTTCTTCCTCCTTTCAT
This sequence comes from Lathyrus aphaca, assembly GCA_963966055.1. Lineage (NCBI taxonomy): Eukaryota > Viridiplantae > Streptophyta > Magnoliopsida > Fabales > Fabaceae > Lathyrus > Lathyrus aphaca. The sequence continues at coordinate 408,866,571 of OZ014523.1, forward strand.
ATGTTTCTTCCTTGGTGGCTTTTCCTTGAAGATATTTTGCAAGCTTCATAAACCCTAAGAATACCCAAGCATTATAACAATTAGGGTTTGTTTAGTGCCCCATTAGCTTTACCTTTGTGTCATCTTTGAGTCTTCTCTTCTCATCTCATAATCAAGGACTAAACCTTAAAGGTTTTAAGGCTTTGTGATTAAGCTTATGCCTGCATCCTTCTATTAGGATGGAGTGTATAACTTTAATCCTAAGTGTTAAACCCTTAATATGTTTAACTCCTTTAATCAATTCACATAATAATCATCAAGACATCAAGCTTGTAACTTCGGCCTTGCATTAGGGTTCTAATTCTTCCTTAATTGGTTAAGAAGGACTAACCCTGGTGTTAATGGACAAGTCCCCCTCAAGTTGTCTTACAAACCATAAAATTCACTTCTTAATCTTACCATTAACTAAAATTCACTTTAATAAAGGCTTTGTTAGGTCATGAGGTTAATCCCTAATCATGGATTAAGTTGAGGAGCCTTCCTCAGCTTAAATGTTCTCATCTATTATCCTTCTATTAGGATGGTGTAATGAGTCCATTAAATCCTTGATTATGGCTTAAACTCATTACTTAACACTAAACAAAAACTCCAAAAACATCTAAATAAATGTAAGTAGGTTAATGATCTTAATCCTACATCATGGTGATTAAGTGTGGGGTGCTTACTTCATACTTAAGGTATTCTCATTACCCCTAATCAGAGGGAGGATGTGATGAGTTTACTAACCCTTGGTTTAGGCTTAAGCTCATTAACTTATGACAAACACCAAAAGCAATAAAAGATTGAAAACACAAAAACAAACAATAATCGTCTCCTTCGGGATTCTTTTCTCATCATCTTCACTCACAAACGAGAACTTGCTTCTTCCGTCTAATGCAAGACAGTTTGCACCTGAGCCAGACAGGTCATACACTTGAGCATAGACAAGAAAGCAGTTCACAAGTCAATTTATCTTTCAGTCTCTTTGAGTCGAACTACGGTGTTCTGACTTCCTCGTTGCACGAGAGGATACGTAGAAATAACTTAACAGTTATTGAACAAAAGTCTCTGTATATTCCCCCCCTTCCAACATTATTCTTAAAGCCTCATATTATTGAGCTTCCCATTCTTTCTTACACTGACACTACTTTATTTCACTTCACATTTCTTTTGCACTGACACTTGCATTCTTTTCCAGCTTCTTGCCCACAGATTGCACTGACACTACCCCTTTAGAACACAAATCTTTTAAGCGTGGATCCCGTCGAGTACGGCGGACAATCTGGGTGCTAATACCTTCCCAAGTTGTAACCAACCCCCTTTCTCAGTTTCTCTGGTTCGCAACCGTCTTATCCAACTTTTCTCTGGTCTATGCAGCATTACCTTTCCTCTGGGATAAAAAATGCTTAGTTGGCGATTCTTTTCTTTTTGAGTTCACCCTTGTGTGTTCTCATCCCTCTCGCCGACCGTTCGTGTCTGTACCCCATTTGACTTAGCCTCATTTGGTGGGAGCGACAGCTTGGCGACTCTGCTGGGGACCCTTATATTGTAACCAGGGCTTCTGGTTCTTTTTTGTGGGTTCCTCCTAGCGCTTGTTTGATTTGTGTTTACTGGGGTGTTATGTGCTAATTGTGTTTATTTATTTGCTTTATTTACTGCTTTATGTACAACTTTATTTATTGCTTTTCTTTACAGTTTTACATATTTCATACTGTCATTATCATTGCTGGATCTGGTTTGCTGTTTTGGTGGGTGGGGATTCCATTGAGAGTTTAAGGTCCTATACCTGGGGCCTGAGTGACACCTAGGTTAGAGTGGTTCATGTTCTTTCCCATTCCATTTAGGTCTGGTGCGGGAATATGAAACACGGTTCAGATGTGGGTTTCTTCTTGAGAACTCTGTGCTACAGATTTCCTATAGTGCTAGGGCTATCTGGGAAGCCTGCTAAGTCTGGATGACCTTTATTATGACCTTCAGAAGCTGAGGTGAATTAGAGGAGGATCATTTATAGTTATTGTAAAACAATGTACCCCCGGGTTAGAAGTGTTTACACTTCTCATAACTGATCCAAGTCTGAGGATCCTTGTTCTAGAACACTACCTGTGAGGGGGTTGGGCTGTTTACAGGTTTGCAGGTACCCTTGGCCACATCATACCCTGTTTTTGTGTTGTTTAAGAGTACTCCACTTTGGACAGTTCTTGTGATTAACCCTGGACATGTGACTCTTTATTTGAGTCCCCCACCTTGGTTACTGGATTTCTGAACCTCCATCTGGACCTTCTTTGAACATACATGGGCTTATATTAAGACAAATAATCAGATCCGGCTTGATCACAAACCTTTGCATATCATTTGCATACATCATCACTGCATCATTTAACATTTGTTTATTTGTTTTCAGGGTATCCACATCATATCTGTTTTGGTTTTGACCCCTTCTTCTGCATAGACCTCTGCTTCATCAGTTATCTGCTTCAGCTATTCTCATCATCACCAACATCAACCTGTCAGTGGCCCATCTCCAGTATCAGCCTTGATCTTCATCAACACCTATCTTCCTCCTCTTCAGCATTTATGACCACTCCCAGGAAGAGCAACATATCTTACCATTTCTTTGAGCATGTGTTTACTGGCATCAGGCAAGTCCAGTCACTTAAAACCCCTGACCACATCCCATTGTTTAGAGAGCATTATGGAGGTATCCTGGATATGGTTATGGACCTTGACCCTTCTCAGAGGAGCATGATCCACACATGCCTGCAGTTTTATGACCCACCTTTGAGATGCTTCACATTTCCAGACTTCCAGCTAGGGCCTCTACTGGAAGAGTTTTCCTCATTGATTGGAGTACCTATCAGGGGTGGACTCCCTTTCAACCCAGAAATGACTTTTCCCAGCAATGGAGAAGTAGTAAAAGCTCTGTACCTGGAGCCTGCCTTGATTGAGCAAAGCATGACAACAAAAGCTGGGATCCCTGGTTTGCACTTGGACTTCTTGATTTCTCAGGCCATCCTTAAGGCCTCATTGGGATAATGGAGGGTAGTCTGTGCACTGTTAGCCCTCAGCATATATGGGGTTATACTGTTTGCAGATGAGCCCAAATTTTTCAGCAAGAATGCCATTCATTTGTTTCTTCTGAGGAACCCAGTACCCACATTGCTGGGAGATTTCTATTACTCCATTCATCAGAGGAATGAGAAACAAAGGGGGAAGTTAGTGAGATGTTGTGCTCCTTTGTTTCACACCTGGCTGCTCAGACACCTACCTAAGTCAGATGCCTTCCTGAACCCTCACCAGCAGAAGAATTGGGCTAAGAGGCTCATTGCTTTGACTTCAGATGATATTAGGTGGTGCACCCAGAGCACCAAAGGCAAAGACATTATCACCAGATGTGGACAATACCCAAATGTGCCTCTGATAGGAGTAAAGGGTTGCATCAACTACAATCCTTTGTTGTTTAAGAGACAACTGGGCTATGCTTTGGTTCACCCTCCCCGAGTGCAAGATTTAGCTGAGACCCTGTATTGCGAAGCGAAGCCTAATTCAGCTGCTGTCAGACAAGCATCTTGGGCTTGGGACAACATCCAGACAAAAGGGATGGCTATTCTTGGAAGGTGTAATAATGTTGCTTCAGCTCAGTACTATGACTAGTCCTGTACTAGAGCTCAGACTACTAGAATGCCTTTCACTATTGAGGATATACCTGGACCATCTACAGCACAGCCAGCAGCAACTGTCAGCCTGGAAGAATTTGAGAAGCTGAAGGAAAGGAATGAGAATCTGTCTCAAGCTTTGAAGAAGACCCTTTGGGAAAGGAGTGATAGTCGTCTGGACATTGAGAGGTTGGAAAAGCTTAGGGTGGAACATCTTGCCAAAATTGAGAAGACAGAGGACTACATCAGGAAATCAAGAGTTGGGGAAGAAATATTGAAGAATGCCTGTAAAGAAGCCAAGATTCAGAAGGCTAGGACTGAGCTCTATCTGCAAGAGAGTCAGGCTAGATGGGTCAGGATCCCTGAAGCCCGGACACAGGAAGACCAGAAAACTCAAGCTAAGATTGAACAGATGGAGGCCAATGAGAAGAAGCAGCAGGAGGCTTTGTTGGTAGCCCAGAAGGAGATTTCAGAGTTGAAGCTTAGGGCAGGATTGAAGAGGTCAAAGACCAGGACAGGCACAAGAAGCTGATCACTGCCATTGCCACCAGGAATCTCCTCATTAGGACCATTACAGAGCATCCGGCTGGTCCAGTGACTGAGGCACTCCTGAAGGAGGTCAAAGAGGATGAGTTTGGACTGAATGTTTAACTTCTTTGCTTATTGTTCATTTCCATTTGATGTACTTTTCTCTTTTTTTATTTTGACCCTCCAGGGGCATGTGTTGTAAAACAAACCATGTATTTGTTCATCATTTGTAATATATTAGTTTGCTGTCATTGGGTTTCTTTTCTCAGCAACATCAAGCATCTTCCTCGAGGTCTGGAAAGGTCAAAACCAAGAACCAAGCCGGATACCTTGGAAAACAAATAAGCATACTACATTGCATACTAACCTTGTTTTGTTTTGTAGGTTTTGCTATTATCTGTTTTTAACTCTGTTGTCATATCAAGAAACATTGCTCGTCGCCGAGTGTTCCCTGTCAACCGCACGCACCGGTACCCTACTCGCAACAACCTTCCTGGTATTCAAATGGATCAAGTACAGCAAGATCTGACTGAAGTCAGAAATCAGATGGCTAATGAGAGGGTGGAAATGAGAAATCAGATGTCTCAATTCATGGCTGTAATGACCGGCTTGGCCCAGAGTCAAGAAAGATTAAGAGAACTGGTGGAAAGGAAAACTCCTTAGGAGCCTCATCTCGGGACAGGAGGAACTAGCAACAATGAAAGGGGTCAGCCTCGTATTGATCCACCAGTATTTGGACCTCATCTGGATCCAGAAGCTAACATCCCGAGGAATGTGCAAGGTAATACTACTGGAGGGAGAATCTTGCAAGAGGATCCCCAAGAAGAACAGTTTACTGTTATGGGAGTTGGAGATGAAGTATATGACAAGAGGTTAGATGAAATTGCTGAGAAGTTGAGATCTTTGGAGTCTCAGAATTCCTTGGGCTTCGATGTAATAGACATGGGGCTAGTGGATGGGGTGAGAATTCCCCACAAATTCAAACCCCCGTGCTTTGAGAAATACAATGGAACCTCCTGCCCACGCACTCATTTGCAGTCTTTCCTGGGGAGACTTAAAGCTTATACTATGGATGAGAAGCTGTGGATGTTCTACTTTGAAGACAGTCTGACTGGGGCTTCAAGAGAGTGGTATTCACACTTGACCAGAGCTACCATTAGATGCTTGAAGGACTTAGCTGAAGCCTTCATCAGGCAATATCAATACAATCTGGACATGGCGCCTAACATGACCCTTCTAATGGGAATGTCTCAGTCTTCCAGAGAAAGCTTTAGGGAGTATGCCCAAAGGTGGAGACAGCTTGCTGCTGCTGTCCAACCACCCATGTCAGAGAGGGAGATGGCTGACATGTTCATGAATACTCTGCAAGGAACATATATTGATAGATTGGCTGCCTTTTCCTCTACCAGCTTTGTTGATGTCGTCATAGCTGGTGAAAGGATTGAAAGCCTCTTGAAGATGGGTAAGATTTCTGATAGTGGTGCAAGTTCATCCAGCAATCCCAGGAAACCTTTTGTGGGACCCCGAAGAGCCGGTGAGACCAATTCCATTCATGCAAACAGGGGCAGACCTCAGTATGTACACCGGTCAGTAGCAGCAGTTACCATTCCAGCTCCGATTCCTCAACAATCAGCATATCCTCAACAACAACCACATTATAAACAACAAGTTCAGTATCCGCAACAGAGAACCTACAACAACAACAGTAGCAACCAACAACAGCGTCCTTTCCAACAAAGACCATCACAGGCAAACAGGGTGATTGACCCCATCCCTATGCCTTATGCTGCCTTATTGCCACAACTCCTGAAGCTTAACTTGGTTGAGTTAAGGACGTTGGCACCACCAGATCCCCTCAATCTCCCAAAGAATTATGATGTCAACACCAGGTGTGCTTTCTACTCCAATGCACCTGGCCACAATACTGAAAAATGCAGGGCCTTACAAATGAAAGTCCAAGATCTAGTAGATTCTAAAGCCCTCAACTTTGCACCTCCTCCAAATTTCAACAGAAATCCTATGCCTAATCATGACGGTCCGAGGATTAATGCTATTGAGGAAGACAAACCATCTACCCTGATCACCAGTGTTGCACAAATTCGAACACCTTTGGTCGAAATTAAAGCTCAGCTTTTAGAATGCCAAGTGTTCCCGGGGTGTGAGCTCGGCTGTGGATATTGCAACATTGCCGTCAATGGGTGTGAAAGGCTGAGAAGTGGCATAGATGGTCTTATTAAGGATGGTATCCTTCAGATTTCAACAACGGCACCTACAAATCCAGCAATTCCTTTAACAACAATTCCCGATTCTTCTACAACAGCAGCGACAATCATTCCTACCGATTCATCGATATCATCAGCAATTACTCCATCCATTACTTCAACAAGTCAAGTTTCAACAACCATTTCTTCTACAACATTAGCATCCATTTTATTAGCAGAATCTTCTACAACGCCAACAAGGATTAATGAAGATGTCTCGACAGTTACAATCTACTATGACCCATCAAATGTTCCTCCTAGCAGCAATTTCCAACAACAAACCATGGCACCTCCTGCCAGATCACTAGTCACGATTTACTATGATCCGCACACCATTACAGTACCCTCCTCCGCAGCAATCAGTCCGGTCACTATTACGGTGCCTGAACTAGTTCCCTATGAAAGCAACAATGCCATACTTTGGCATTATGGCTCTGATCTCTACTGCGACGGGGCGAAAATCACTCTGGATTCATCAACCTCTTCTCCACAAGTTGATAATGTTGGGGGAGGCGGAGGCTTCACCAGAAGGGGACGCCTTTTTGCCTCACAAACACAAAGACCTAATGTTGAGGCAGAAGCTGCTGCCAAAGCAAAGGGAAAGAGCGTGGTATCTGAAGAGCCGACTGTCAAAGAAACTCAGAAGACATCTTTTGAACAAGATGTAGACGAGTTCATGAGAATCATAAAAAGAAGTGATTACAAGGTGGTGGATCAGCTTCACCAAACTCCCTCAATAATCTCCATATTATCACTGTTGATGTGTTCTGAAGCTCACAGGAACGCACTATTGAAAGTCCTGCACGCAGCATACGTGCCGGAGGAGATTACTATTAATCAGCTAGAAACTGTGGTTGTGAATGTCAACACCAGTCATGGACTGGGCTTTACCAATGCTGACTTAACAACAGAGGGACGCAACTATAACAAGGCTTTGCATATCACTTTGGAATGCAAGGGTGCTGTTCTATCTCATGTACTGGTGGACATTGGGTCCTCACTCAATGTTCTACCAAAGAAAGCCTTAGTGAAGCTAGAGCATGATGGCTTGGCATTGCGTCCGAGTAATTTGGTGGTGAGAGCATTTGATGGCTCTAAAAGATCAGTGCTTGGGGAGATTAATCTTCCTGTGTTGATTGGCCCGCAGACCTTCAAAACTACCTTCTTTGTGATGGACATACAGTCGGCCTACAGCTGTCTGTTAGGTAGACCTTGGATCCACGCCACTGGCGCTGTTACGTCTACCCTTCACCAGAAGTTGAAATTCGAGTGGGAAGGCCAAATCATCACCATCTGTGGGGAGGAGGACATTTTTGTTAGCCAGCTGGCTACGTATAAGTACATAGAAATGGACGGGGAGATCCATGAAACCATCAGCCAAGGGTTTGAGGCCTTGAACATTAATGAAGCATCTGATGTACTGGGAACTTCCATAACATCGTACCAGCAAGCCCGGAAGGTTGTTGAGGAAGGTACCACCCAAGGCTGGGGCAAGCTGCTGCCCGTGGAAAAGAAAGAAGACCAATTTGGGTTGGGTTACAGACCAACTCAACAAGATTAATCAGAGGCCGCTAAGGAGCCCAAGTTTGTCAGCGGGGGAATGCTCACCCCGGATGCTGTGAACAATTTGGAAGATGAGTTGGAAGATGAGCGCAACCTGGAAAGCTGGATACGTCCAAGGACCCCGGGGAGCCATGTCTCAAACTGGTCTTCCCAGGAAATTATAAGGGTTACTCCTGCAGAGTAATTATTATTTCCTGTATTTTAAAGCATGCATCAAGTCTTGCATCTTACCCAAGATGTCAAGACTCATTTTGTAATCGGGCCATCTTGTATTTTGTGCAAAGATCAATTAATGAATATCAGGACGTCTTTTGCAAATGAGTCTTTTCTTTTTCGCTCACTGTTTTTCATTTTTCATTTTTTGTACAAAAATAAAATGGCAATGCTTTTCAAAATAAACAACTTCATTTTCACTTTTTCTAAATAAGATAAAACTGATCACTAAAATAAATAAATCTAAACCCTTGCAGAAGGTGCCCTCCAGACTGCACCGACAACAACACTGCTATGACTTCGTATGACTTTGACAATCCAATCAATCAAGCTGATGAAGGGGTTGAAGAAGATTATGACCCACCTGAAGAGCTAGCCAGGTTGTTGAGACAAGAGGAGAAGGCTATTACTCCTCATCAGGAGGAGGTCGAGACGGTTAATCTTGGCACAGAAGAAGACTTGAAAGAAGTTAAGATCGGGGCCTGCCTGCAAGATTCAGTGAAAGAGCAACTGATTGATATGCTTCGGGAATATGTGGATTTTTTCGCTTGGTCTTATCAGGATATGCCAGGGTTAGACACCGACATTGCCATGCACAAGCTGCCTCTAAAAGAAGACTGTCCGCCAGTAAAACAGAAGTTGCGCCGTACTCGCCCGGATATGGCAATGAAGATAAAAGAAGAGGTACAAAAGCAGTGGGATGCCGGTTTCCTTGCTGTGACTAGCTATCCTCCGTGGGTTGCTAATATTGTACCTGTACCTAAGAAAGAAGGCAAGGTGAGAATGTGTGTGGATTACCGGGATCTGAACAGGGCCAGCCCGAAAGATGACTTCCCTTTACCTCACATTGATGTATTGGTCGATAATACGGCTCAATTCTCGGTGTTTTCCTTCATGGATGGATTTTCAGGATACAATCAGATCAAAATGTCACCTGAAGACATGGAGAAGACAACTTTCATCACACCCTGGGGCACATTCTGTTATAAGGTGATGCCATTCGGACTGAAGAACGCGGGTGCCACTTATCAACGGGCTATGGTAACATTATTCCATGACATGATCCACAAAGAAATTGAATGTTATGTGGATGACATGATTGCCAAGTCCCTCACAGAAGAAGACCACCTGGTGAATCTGTTGAAGTTATTCAAGCGTTTGAGGAACACCAATTGAAGTTAAACCCCAACAAATGCACATTCGGGGTGCGATTCGGTAAGCTGCTGGGTTTTATTGTAAGTGAAAAAGGGATTGAAGTTGACCCTTACAAAGTCAGAGCCATTCAAGAAATGCCTGCACCCAAGACTGAAAAAGAAGTTCGGGGGTTCTTAGGAAGATTGAACTACATTTCACGGTTCATATCTCACCTTTCTGTAACCTGTGAACCCTTGTTCAAGTTATTAAGAAAATAACAAACGGTCAGGTGGAATGAAGACTACCAGAGGGCTTTTGATAAAATCAAGGAATATTTACAAGAGCCTCCAATCCTTATGCCTCCAGTTGAAGGAAAACCTCTAATCATGTACTTGACGGTATTAGAAGAGTCAATGGGGTGTGTGCTGGGCTAGCATGATGAGTCTGGTCGAAAAGAGTATGCAATATACTACCTAAGCAAAAAGTTTACCGACTGTGAACAACGTTATTCACTGCACGAGAAAACTTGTCGTGCTTTAGCGTGGGCTGCTCGCCGACTGAGATAGTATATGTTGACCCACACTACCTTATTAATATCCAAGATGGACCCAGTTAAGTACATTTTTGAGAAGCCAGCACTTACCAGACGGGTTGCAAGATGGCAAATGATCCTCACAGAGTATGATATTCAGTACACCTCTCAGAAGGCCATCAAAGGCAGTGTATTGTCTGATTATCTCGCTGAGCAACCCATTGATGATTACCAGCCTATGAGATTTGACTTCCCCGATGAAGACATCATGTTCATAAAAGCGAAAGATCATGAAGAGCCTATTCACACTGAAGGTCCTGAACCGAAAGAAGAATGGACTATGATATTTGATGGGGCTGTTAATATGAATGGTCGTGGTGTTGGTGCAGTACTCATTACACCCAAAGGAGTTCACATGCCTTTCTCGGCAAAACTCACCTTTAACTGCACTAACAACGAAGCTGAATACGAAGCTTGTATTATGGGTCTTGAGGAAGCCATTGACCTCAGGATCAAGACTTTGACTGTGTTCGGAGATTCAGCTCTGGTAATTAATCAAACCAACGGCAAATGGTACACCCACCAAGATCATCTGATACCTTATCGGGATTATACAAGAAGGTTGTTGACTTTCTTCATGACGGTCAAGCTTGAGTATATCCCTCGAGATGAAAATCAGTTTGCAGATGCTCTGGCTACCATTTCATCCATGATCAAAGTTCAAGCTGCCAACTTTGTGCATCGGATTTCAGTATCCAGACTTGATAGACCAGCATACGTGTTCTCAGCAGATGTTGTTAAAGATGATAAGCCTTGGTTTCACGACATTAAGTGCTTCTTGGAGGATCAAACATACCCACCTGGGGCATCATCCAATGACAAGAAGACATTAAGAAGGCTTGCTGGTAGTTTCTTCCTGAATACAGATGGTTCCTTGTACAAGCGGAACTTTGATATGGTACTCCTCAGATGTGTTGATAGGGAAGAAGCAGACTTGTTGATGCACGAGGTGCACAAAGGATCTTTTGGCACCCATGCAGGATGGCATGCTATGGCTAAAAAGTTGTTGAGATCAGGATATTACTGGATTACAATGGATACAGACTGTTGTGCCTATGCCAGAAAATGCCATAAATGCCAGATTTATGCGGATAAAGTGCATGTGCCTCCCAACCCTTTAAATGTGATGTCTTCACCCTGGCCCTTTGCCATGCGGGGCATTGATATGATTGGCAAGATCGAACCGACTGCTTCAAATGGCCACAGATTCATCCTGATAGCCATTGATTATTTTACCAAGGGGGTTGAAGCAGCTTCTTATGCAAATGTCACAAGGCAGGTGGTAGCCCGATTTCTGAAGAGAGACATCATCTGTCGGTATGGAGTGCCCGAGCGAATCATTACTGATAATGGTTCCAACTTGAACAACAAAATGATGGCAGAACTGTGTCGGGACTTCAAGATCCAACACCACAATTCTTCTCCTTACAGGCCGAAGATGAATGGCGCTGTAGAGGCAGCTAACAAGAATATCAAGAAGATTGTGCAGAAGATGGTAGTCACCTATAAAGACTGGCATGAAATGCTACCATTTGCCTTGCATGGGTACCGAACGTCGATCAGAACATCCAATGGGGCAACACCGTATCAGCTTGTGTATGGTATGGAGGCAGTCCTACCTGTTGAAGTTGAATTGCCTTCCTTGCAAGTACTAATGGATGTTAAGCTGAATGAGGCAAAATGGGTCCGATCCCGATACGAACAATTGAGTCTGATCGAAGAGAAGAGATTAGCTGCAATCTGCCACGGGCAGCTGTATCAGAAAAGAATGAAGAAAGCCTTCGATCAGAAAGTCAGGCTCCGAGAATACCAAGTAGGAGATCTTGTGCTAAAAAGACTCCTCCCTCCTCATACAGATTACAGGGGCAAGTGGACTCCGAATTATGATGGTCCATTCATAGTAAAGAAAGTTTTCTCCGGTGGAGCATTGATGCTCAGTACTATGGATGGGGAAGACTTCCTGTCCCCTGTGAATTCAGATGCAGTTAAAAAATACTTCGCATAAAAATGATCCGCTGGACATAAAAACAGAATGTAAGTCCAGGCAAAAATAGGGCATCCCGGCGAGTCAAAAACAGAATAAAAAGACTTGGGCAAAAATAAGGGAAATAAATAAATAAAAGACGTACACCCGCTGAGTTGAAAAGCCACATTGGACAACTCAGGCAAAAATAGGTATCCCGATGGATTGAAAATCCGAAAGGGTGATCCACACAAAATAAGGGAATAAGCGAACAACTGCATTCTGAATTCGTCTGTATCACTTACGACATGGTAAGCTCCGAAAGGTTCAAGCTTCGGTCAGAACCAGCCTTCTTCAAAAGTAGGAAGAGAAGAACGTCAATGTCATACGGGTCATAGCAAAAGGGAAGCTCCCTGAAACGTCATCAACATTGCCAGCACCTTTTTGTTTCTCAATTTTGTAACAATCTCCTAATTTCAGGGGATTTGTTTCCTTGACTGTACTCGCCAATTCAGGGCATACAAATTAATAAAATCAGATTTTCAGTCACATTTCATCTCGTACATTTTATTTTCATTTGCAAAATGTCCGATGTCCTTAAGATGTTATGTCTGATGTCCTTAAGATGTTGATTGTATAAGTACAGATGCGTCTTTTCTAAATTACATGCTTACAAGAAATATACTTACTCCTGGGAGTGTCTAAACTCTTATGATGGGATCCAGTAAGGGATACCTCGGGGTACTTATGCGTTTCTTTATCATAACAGGATTGCAGGTATTCAAAGCACATCATGGGGCATGAAAAGTTTCTCCCCAGCAAGCTGTCAAATCACCATTTCCTCAGCACATTTTCCAAACAACACCAGAAATGCTTTCTTCCCCGCTGAGTTGCCAGCCATCATTCCTCCTCAGCCGAAAGTCAGACAGGGAACTATATCCCCACAGAGTTTCAGCCTCTATCCAGAAGAGCAATGCCTAAAGATCTCACAACAGAGTGACGGAAACTCCCGCAGACCCCAGCTGGGCTCCTCATCATTAAGACAGGTCTGTCAGTGACCTGTTTCCCCAAGCAGAATCATACATCTTATCAAGATCTGCCAATGATCTCATCCCCAGTTGGGATATCCGCTTCAAGCAGATCAGCCAGAAATCTCCACAGCAACGGGATCCGGATCCCAGATCAGTATTCTTTGCATAATCATAGCATTCGCATCATATTTTCCCCCAGAGCGTAGCATTCCGTCTAATACGGAGCATTACGGCAAAAATCAAACATATTGCATAAATCATAAGCCATGTTCTGAATCAAACACCTGTAAATACTTACGTTCCACCAACAATATACAAATACTTCCCAAACTTCCCAGCAGAAAGCCGAAGCATCCTCTTTGCACTCACAAATACAAATACAGACTCTTGTCACCATTCCCCAGTAAAGTCGCCCGATTGCTCTTTACAGACAGATACATACATATATACACACTTCCCCGACACCCGTCCGTGCCACTTTCCCCAGTATAGTTGCCTAAACACTTTGTAGACCAAATACTTGTTTATAATACAATTCTCCCGACACCCGTCCGTGTCGTACTCTCCATAGCAAGTTGGACACTCGTCTATGTCTCACTCATTCCCTTTTTCTCATACAGATACTCGTTCGTATCTTGTATACACCACTTAAATCCCCTCAGAGTCGACACTCGTCCGTTTTCTTTGTTAACTAGTTGGTACTCGTCCGTATCATCATCTCTGAACATGCGTCAAGTGTTTGTTTCTACTGATACTCGTCCGTATCATAGTCTTAAGGATGCTCGTCCGCATCTTTAATCTATACACCGTGTCAGACACTTGTGCCTTTGCTTTCTTGAAATTAGACACTCGTCTGTGTCTACCATTCTCAAGAAGAATTCCCGGCAAATCGTGATGAATTATCTCTTTTTATCTGACATTCGTCCTATGTCATGATATTTCCGACAGCCGTACCCTGCCAGGTGATCGTCCTTCACCTTTTTGATGATCGTCCTTCATCATCCCCGGCGGAGTCTCTATTCATTAGAACCCCTTCCTATCCGACATTCGTCCTATGTCGTGATATTTTCAGCAGCCGTCCCCTGCTAGGTGATCGTCCTTCACCTCTCGATGATCGTCCTTAATCATTTTATCCGATGGTCGTCCCCATCGTTGATCATGTTATCTGACATTCGTCCTATGTCATGATAAACCCTGAGAGCAGCCGTACCCTGCTAGGTGATCGTCCTTCACCTCTTGATGATCGTCCTTCATCATGCTTATCCGATGGTTGTCCCCATCGTCGACCTTCTCTATCCGGCATTCGTCCTATGTCGTGATAATTTCGGCAATCATACCTTGCCAGGTGATCGTCCTTCACCTTGGATGACCGTCCCTCATCCATATCCCCGACAGAGCAGCCATCCCCTGCTAGGTGATCGTCCTTCACCTTTGATGACCGTTCCTCATCATTTATTTTCTTCAACCCGATGGTCGTCCCCATTATTTACCTTCAATCTCCAGAGAGTCTTATCACTTTCCCCAGCATGTCGGTCGTCCCCGTCATTGCTTCATCCTCAGCAATCGTTCTCTGCTCGACGGTCGTCCTCCGTCGCCCGCACTTTATAATCATACTTTATTTCCTTTTACAATCTATATCCCTTTTCTTCTTCATTCAGTGAGTGCAAATTTTGGACTGTCTTTGGTATTCAACCACAAGTTATCTTGTTTGCCTGTTAAGCCGCCGCTTACATCCTACACAGCTAACTCATGTTTGAATAGGGGCAGCTGTAAACACCCCAAATTTTCCCTCACTCATTTCACCATGGCTTGTGATTCTTTTCATTTTGCACAAGTTCAATCATATCATCTCATATTGCATTTTTGCTTCACTGCATTGGTTCTAAGTCATCTGCATCTAGGGTTTGTGATCTGAGCCATCCCTGAGCTATCTGAGCCACTCCAAAGGTCTTCAATCATTTCAAGAGGGTCCATGTATGTTCAAGCATCATATTCTATCCTCCAAAGATCAAGGAAATCAAAAATCACAAGAACTGGGGAAAGGCATGGAAGTAGAGCCAAGCTTAACTACACAGATGACCTAAAATTAGGTTTTTGGTTTCAGAGGCCATAACTCCAAATTTTTTGGTCATTCTTGTTTCTATTGGTCTCTATATGTTATAAGGATCATACATATCAATTTTCATGAAGAAATTCAATAGGGAAGGCATCTGATCAATGGATGACTTCTTAAGCAAGCCAGTGCAAAATCAGAGCATCTGAGGCCCCCAATCACCCAACTAAAGAGGTTTCTCCATTATTTTGAATGTGTATGATCTTTATTTGATCATAAAAAATGTTATAAGTTCACAAAATTGAAGAATTTCAAGCCATTTGCAAAGTTGCCTTTTTGGGAAAGTGACTTGTAATGTAAACTTGCCATTTTGGGAAAGTTTTTCAACCTCCTCTTTTTGATTCAAAAATGCTTCAAATGGAAAATCTTTGGTCATGAAAATTGTAGATTGGAGCCTCCCATTTTCAAAAAGTACAAGAACTCATTCTAATTCATTTTGGATCAAAAGTTATGGCTTGTCAAAGTTGGGAAAAATCACTTATTTTTCACTTTGGCACCAAAGAGGGAAACTTGCAATTTACATGCCAAGCATTTATATGACTTCAAAATGACTTCTAAGCATCACATAAACATAACACATGACCTAAAATTCAGATTGGCCCAAAGAATCATTCATTTTCATGCCTTGATCATTAAGAAATCCAAAAGGGGCCAAGACTCCATGAAATTGCAAAATGACCCAAAGCTTCTCATCCACTTGTGCCAGCTGCCAAAAGTGACTTCCATGGACCTCCTTGAAGCAAGCTGATTCGAACCATGCCCTTGTACCATGACTGAACCAGCCCATACCTTCACTTACACAAATGTTGACTTTATGCAACTTGAGCCATACCAATCAAACTGAGCCACACCAACTACTCTGACCAATCACAGCTTCACATACATGCCTCAAGGATCACATTTCACACAATCTTGGAGCCTGAAACCACAACATCACCATAGTTCACAAAAACTCTCCCTCTTGCATTTTCATTCGAATCTTATCACACAAGCCTAAAACCTCAAAACAAACTTCACAAAACCACTCACCATGATCCACTGATCATTTCCCAACCATCATCTGGCCCTGAAACCACCCCAAACAGAAATACGATTTTTCACTCCCTTTGAACAGAACTGCATCAATCTCACAAACTAGCCACAATACACTCCAACTAAGCCTCAAAGCTTCTTCAGGAAGATCATTGGAGGGGTTTTGAAGCCAAGAAGCTGCCTGAAAGCTCTAGGGTTGAAAGCTCCATCTCAGGTAGCTCTCTCAAACTTTTTTCCAGAAATCCTTTTTTAAGTTATAGAATTGTTCCTTATGATCTCCTGATTACTCTGAGCTTTGTAGTTTTGAAAATGGTGAAGAAATGAGCATGAACCGAATCTCTGAAATTTTTGACCTAAAAAGAGATTGATTCAATTCATGCTTGTTTCTGAAAATAAATTGATTTCATGCTTGGATTCTTGTTCCTTGATGTTTGTTGAGTGATTTTGGAGCTTTAGGGGGCTTGGGGTGAGGTTTTGAGAGAGATAGCATTTTTCAGGGGAGAGTGTGGCTGGAGAAGATGACCGGAGGTTATTTCCGGCCACCTGAAAGTCATTAATGCCTTAATCTGGATTAGGGCTTAGTTTGAATGTGAGCCGTAGATCTTGTCTTCCCGCGCGCGAATGAACGAACCAGATCCATCATTAAACCCTAATTCTGATTTATTAATTTAATTAATTAGGATTAAATTTGAATTTTTCCAGAATGAATCCTAGCCATTGAAACACGCGCGGGTCAACTCCCTCCAAAAACCTTTGAATCTCAGCCTCAGGATCCTCATACTTTTCCATTTTATTTATTTTATTTCATTTTATTTCTATTTTATTTGTACGAATTTTTAAAAATAGTAAAATACATTAAAAAATTCTGAAAATTTTTATCAATCCTTTATTAATTTTCAGAACCCAAAAATATTTTTATTTTTATTTTTTGCATCGAAAATCATTTTTAAATCATTTAAATGTTTATTTTTAATTAGTTAATGGAAATTAATTAATTAAAAATACATTTAGGTATTTAAAAATCACCAAAAAATTCACATTGCATTTTAAAACATTTAGAAACATTATCAAACTCTTCAAACAAATTTGT
This sequence comes from Lathyrus aphaca, assembly GCA_963966055.1. Lineage (NCBI taxonomy): Eukaryota > Viridiplantae > Streptophyta > Magnoliopsida > Fabales > Fabaceae > Lathyrus > Lathyrus aphaca. The sequence continues at coordinate 408,883,762 of OZ014523.1, forward strand.
TTTTGGTTGTTGACCTATTTTGACATTTTTCATTGGAATTAAAGTTATTTAAAGGTAATATTTTGGTCCTAACTTAGAAAAATTCATTCTGCCTAACCATGAAGAGTTTGATGATGGTTCTTCTTGCATTGCATCCTTCATATCATGAAGTTTCTAGGGTAAAATTGGTTTGAATTTATCTTTCATTTTCAATTTAATGTGCATTTTTCCTTTTGAGGTGCCTTGAAACCCTAGTTGGCTTGAGAAAATCATAACTTCCATTAGGTTAAGACTTAGGTTCCCTCCTTTGAGAAGTGAACGTTTGTAGGGTTAGGGTACCTTTGATCCCATTTTCAATTTTTTATCTTGTCATTTTCTTCTGATTTTGAATTTTTGCATTGCATATTGTATGTAAACCCTAATTTTTGCCTTCATTTGCATTCATCTCTCATTTGCTTGCATACATGAGTTTGCCATGACATTTTGTGCATCAACTAGACATATAAGACATCTTAGGACATATTAGACTCATGTATGATCATTGCATCTTTCATTTGCCATGTTGTGCATTCATTCCATTTCATAAACTTTCATGAACTTTTATGGTCCAAAGCATGCTTTATTTGCATCCACATCCTTGTATGATCATCCACAACTCTTGACATGTGTTTCAATCATCCCTTAGCATCATTAACGTCATGTTTATGCTTCTGACTTTGGTTTGCATCATTGCATTTCATCTCATTTTTTATGTCATTTCATTTTCTTGTTGCTAGCTTTTCAGGTGGTAAGTGTCTGAGAAGTGAATTTGCCTTCACTTCTCACAATCTCTTCTCATCTCTCTTATGCATTCATTGCTGCATTTTACTTGTGTATTAGATTGAACTTGTTCATTCATGCTCCTTCCCCTCTTTCTTTCTTCAAGCAACTTATCTTCTTAAGTGAAGTAAGTTGTCTTGCTTCTTCTGCTTCTTCCTCCTTTCATCTGTTTCTTCCTTGGTGGCTTTTCCTTGAAGATCTTTTGCAAGCCTCATAAACCCTAAGAATACCCAAGCATGATAACAATTAGGGTTTAATTAGTCCCCCATTAGCTTTACCTTTGTGTCATCTTTGAGTCTTCTCTTCTCATCTCATAATCAAGGACTAAACCTTAAAGGTTTTAAGGCTTTGTGATTAAGCTTATGCCTGCATCCTTCTATTAGGATGGAGTGTATAACTTTAATCCTAAGTGTTAAACCCTTAATGTGTTTAACTCCTTTAATCAATTCACATAATAATCATCAAGACATCAAGCTTGTAACTTGGGCCTTGCATTAGGGTTCTAATTCTTCCTTAATTGGTTAAGAAGGACTAACCCTGGTGTTAATGGACAAGTCCCCCTTAAGTTGTCTTACAAACCATAAAATTCACTTCTTAATCTTACCATTAACTAAAATTCACTTTAATAAAGGCTTTGTTAGGTCATGAGGTTAATCCCTAATCATGGATTAAGTTGAGGAGCCTTCCTCAGCTTAAATGTTCTCATCTATTATCCTTCTATTAGGATGGTGTAATGAGTCCATTAAATCCTTGATTATGGCTTAAACTCATTACTTAACACTAAAATAAAACTCCAAAAACATATAAATAAATGTAAGTAGGTTAATGATCTTAATCATACATCATGGTGATTAAGTGTGGGGTGCTTACTTCATACTTAAGGTATTCTCATTACCCCTAATCAGAGGGAGGATGTGATGAGTTTACTAACCCTTGGTTTAGGCTTAAGCTCATTAACTTATGACAAACACCAAAAGCAATAAAAGATTGAAAACACAAAAACAAACAATAATCGTCTCCTTCGGGATTCTTTTCTCATCATCTTCACTCACAAACGAGAACTTGCTTCTTCCGTCTAATGCAAGACAGTTTGCACCTGAGCCAGACAGGTCATACACTTGAGCATAGACAAGCAAGCAGTTCACAAGTCAATTTATCTTTCAGTCTCTTTGAGTCGAACTACGGTGTTCTGACTTCCTCATTGCACGAGAGGATACGTAGGCATAACTTAACAGTTATCGAACAAAAGTCTCTGTATATTCCCCCCCCCCTCTTCCAGCATTATTCTTAAAGCCTCATAGTATTGAGCTTCCCATTCTTTCTTACACTGACACTCCTTTATTTCACTTCACATTTCTTTTGCACTGACACTTGCATTCTTTTCCAGCTTCTTGCCCACAGATTGCACTGACACTACCCCTTTAGAACACAAATCTTTTAAGCGTGGATCCCGTCGAGTACGGCGGACAATCTGGGTGCTAATACCTTCCCAAGTTGTAACCATCCCCCTTTCTCAGTTTCTCTGGTTCGCAACCGTCTTATCCATCTTTTCTCAGGTCTATGCAGCATTACCTTTCCTCCGGGATAAAAAATGCCTAGCTGGCGACTCTTTTCTTTCTGAGTTCACCCTTGTGTGTTCTCATCCCTCTCACCGACCGTTCACGTCTGTACCCCATTTGACTTAGCCTCATTTGGTGGGAGCGACACTTCCAACAACTCGCAACAAAATGCTACTCCTGTCAGAGCTCCAGTTACCATATATTATGATCCACACACCATTGTGGTCCCCTCTGCAGCTGCTATCAGTCCGGTCACTATCACAATGCCTGGGCCAGTTCCTTACGAAAGCAATAATGCCATCCCTTGGCATTATGGCTCAGATATATACTGCGTGGGGCAGAAAATCACTTTAGATTCATCAACTTCTTCACCTCAGATAGACAGTGTGGGGGGAGGCGGAGGCTTCACTAGAAGCGGTCGTCTCCTTGCCTCACAAATACCAAGACCCATTGCTGAAGCAGAAGCTGCTGCTAAGGCAAAAGGGAAGAACGTGGTGCAAGAAGAACTGGTTGCTAAGGAAACTTTGAAGACTCCTTTTGATCAAGAGGTTGATGAATTCATACGGATAATCAAGAAGAGTGATTATAAGGTGGTGGACCAGCTTCACCAGACACCTTCCAAAATCTCCATACTATCATTGCTAATGTGCTCCGAGGCTCATCGGAACGCACTATTAAAAGTCCTGCACGCAGCTTATATGCCGGAGGAGATTACTGTCAATCAGTTAGAGGCTGTGGTTGGGAATGTCAATGCTAGTCATGGACTAGGATTTACCAACGCTGATCTGACAACAGAAGGTCACAATCACAACAAGGCCTTGCACATTACCTTGGAGTGTAAGGGTGCAGTTCTTTCTCACGTATTGGTGGACACAGGGTCATCGCTCAATGTCCTACCCAAGAAAGCCCTTGTGAAGCTGGAGTAGGATGGATTGGCACTACGCCCAAGCAACTTGGTAGTGAGAGCCTTTGACGGTTCTAAAAGATCAGTTCTGGGAGAGATAGAGTTGCCAATAATGATTGGCCCACAGGTTTTCAAAACGACCTTCTTTGTGATGGATATACAGTCTGCCTACAGTTGTCTATTGGGTAGACCATGGATACACGCCGCTGGCGCCGTGACGTCAACCCTTCACCAGAAGTTAAAATTTGAGTGGGAGGGCCAAGTCATTACCATTTGTGGGGAGGAGGATATCTTCGTTAGCCAACTGGCTACTTTCAAATACATTGAAATGGATGGGGAGATCCATGAGACCATGAGTCAAGGGTTTGAGGCCCTTAATATCAATGAAGCATCTGCTGTGTCTGGGACTTCCATCACATCATATCAACAAGCCCGAAAGGTTGTTGACGAGGGTACCGCTCAAGGCTGGGGCAAGCTGCTGCCAGTTGAAAAGAAAGAAGACCGATTCGGGTTGGGTTACAGACCAACTCGACAAGATCAACCAGAGGCTGCAATGGAGCCCAAGTTTGTCAGCGGGGGGATGCTCACCCCAGATGCTGTGAATAGTTTGGAAGATAAGTCAGAAGACGAGCGCAACCTGGAAAGCTGGATACGTCCAACGATCCCGGGGAACCATGTCTCAAACTGGTCTTCCCAGGAAATTATAAGAGTTACTCCTGCAGAGTAATTATTATTTCCTGTCTTTAAAGCATGCATCAAGTCCTGCATCTTGCCCAAGATGTCAGGGCTCATTTTGTAATCGGGCCATCTTGTGTTTTGTGCAAACGATCAATTAATGAATATCAGGACATCTTTTGCAAATGAGTCTTTTCTTTCTTCGCTCACTGTTTTTCATTTTTCATTTTTTGTACAAAAATAAAATGGCAATGTTTTTCAAAATAACAACTTCATTTTCACTTTTTCTAAAAAAGATAAAACTGATCACTAAAATGAACAAATCTAAACCCTTGCAGAGAGTGCCCTCCAGACTGCACCGACAACAACACTGCTATGACTTCGTATGACTTTGACAATCCGATTAATCAAGCCGATGAAGGGGTTGAATAAGAGTATGAGCTACCTTAAGAGCTAGCCAGGTTGTTGAGACAAGAGGAAAAGGTTGTCACTCCTCATCAGGAGGAAGTTGAGACGGTTAATCTTGGTACATAAGAAGACTTGAAAGAAGTTAAGATCGGGGCCTGTCTGCAAGATTCAGTAAAAGAGAAACTTATTGACATACTTCGGGAGTATGTGGATGTTTTTTCTTGGTCTTATCAGGATATGCCAGGGTTAGACACCGACATTGTCATGCACAAGCTGCCTCTGTAAGAAGACTGACCGCCAGTAAAACAAAAGTTGCGCCGTACTCGCCCAGATATGGCAATGAAGATAAATGAAGAGGTACAAAAACAGTGGGACGCCGGTTTCCTTGCTGTGACTAGTTACCCACCGTGGGTTGCTAACATTGTACCCGTGACTAAGAAGGATGGAAAGGTGAGGATGTGTGTGGATTATCGGGATCTGAACAGAGCCAGCCCGAAAGATGACTTCCCATTACCTAACATTGATGTATTGGTCGACAATACGGCTCAGTTCTCGGTGTTCTCCTTCATGGACGGATTTTCAGGATATAATCAGATCAAAATGTCACCTGAAGACATGGAGAAGACAACTTTCATCACACCCTGGGGCACATTCTGTTATAAGGTAATGCCATTCGGACTGAAGAATTCTGGTGCCACTTATCAACAGGCTATGGTAACATTATTCCATGACATGATCCACAAAGAAATTGAATGTTATGTGGATGACATGATTGCCAAGTCCCTCACAGAAGAAGACCACCTGGTGAATCTGTTGAAGCTATTCAAGCATCTGAGGAAGTACCAATTGAAGTTAAACCCCAACAAATGCACATTTGGGGTACAATCCGGTAAGCTGCTGGGATTTATCGTAAGTGAGAAAGGGATTAAAGTTGACCCTGACAAAGTCAAAGCCATCCAAGAAATGCCTGCACCGAAGACTGAAAAAGAAGTTTGGGGGTTCCTGGGTAGATTGAATTACATTTCACGGTTCATATCTCACCTTACAGCAACCTGTGAACCCTTGTTCAAGTTGTTAAGAAAAGAACAAACGGTCAGGTGGAATGAAGACTGCCAAAGGGCTTTTGATAAAATCAAGGAATACTTACAAGATCCTCCATCCTTATGCCTCCAGTTGAAGGAATACCTCTAATAATGTACTTGACAGTATTAGAAGAGTCAATGGGGTGTGTGCTGGGCCAGCATGACGAGTCTGGTCGAAAAGAGTATGCAATATACTACCTAAGAAAAACGTTTACCAACTGTGAACAACGTTATTCACTGCTCGAGAAAACTTGTTGTGCTTTAGCGTGGGATGCTCGCCGACTAAGGCAGTATATGTTGACGCACACTACCTTGTAGATTTCCAAGATGGACCCAGTCAAGTACATTTTTGAGAAGCCAGCACTTACCGGACGGGTTGCAAGATGGAAAATGATTCTCACGGAATATGACATTCAGTACACATCCCTAGAAAGCCATCAAAGGAAGTGTATTATCTGATTATCTTGCTGAGCAACCCATTGATGATTACCAGCCTATGAGATTTGACTTCCCCGATGAAGACATCATGTACTTAAAAGAAAAAGATCATGAAAAGCCTATTCACACTAAAGGGCCTGACCCAGAAGAAGAATGGACTATGATGTTCGATGGGGCTGTTAATATGAATGGTCGTGGTGTTGGTGCAATACTCATTACACCTAAAGGAGTTCACATGCCTTTCTCAGAAAAACTCACTTTTAACTGCACTAACAACGAAGTTGAATACGAAGCTTGTATTATGGGTCTTGAGGAAGCCATTGACCTCAGGATCAAGACTTTGACTGTATTCGGAGATTCAGCTCTGGTAATCAATCAAACCAATGGCAAATGGTATACTCACTAGGAGCATCTGATTCCTTACCGGGATTATACGAGGAGGTTACTCACATTCTTCACAATATTCAAGCTTGAGTATATCCCTCGAGATGAAAATCAGTTTGCGGATGCTCTGGCTACCATTTCATCCATGATCAAAGTTCAAGCTGCCAACTTTGTTCCCCAGATTTCAGTATCCAGGCTTGATAGACCAGCATATGTATTCTCAGCAGACCTTGCTAAAGATGATAAGCCTTGGTTCCAGGACATCAAATGCTTCTTGGAGGATCAAACATACCCACCTGGGGCATCATCCAATGACAAGAAGACATTAAGAAGGCTGGCTGGTAGTTTCTTCCTGAATGCTGACGGTTCCTTGTACAAGAGAAACTTTGATATGGTACTTCTCAGATGTGTTGATAAGACAGAAGCGGACTTGCTGATGCACGAGGTGCATGAAGGATCTTTCGGTACCCATGCTGGAGGACATGCAATGGCTAAGAAGTTGTTAAGATTAGGCTACTACTGGATCACAATGGATGCAGATTGTTGTGCTTATGCCAGAAAGTGTCATAAATGCCAGATTTATGCAGATAAAGTGCATGTGCCTCCCAATCCTTTGAATGTAATGTCTTCACCCTGGCCTTTTGCCATGTGGGGCATTGATATGATTGGCAAGATTGAACCGACTGCTTCAAATGGCCACAGATTCATCCTGGTAGCAATTAACTATTTCACCAAGTGGGTTGAAGCAGTTTCGTGTGCAAATGTCACAAGGCAAGTGGTAGCCCGATTCCTGAAGAGAGATATCATATGTCGGTATGGAGTGCCCGAGCGAATCATTACTGATAATGGTTCCAACTTAAACAATAAAATGATGGCAGAACTGTGTCGTGACTTCAAGATCCAACATCACAATTCTTCTCCTTACAGGCCAAAGATGAATGGCGCTGTTGAGGCGGCTAACAAGAATATCAAGAAGATTGTGCAGAAGATAGTGGTCACCTATAAAGACTGGTATGAAATGCTACCATTTGCCTTGCATGGGTACCGTACATCAATCAGAACATCCACTGGGGCAATACCATATCAGCTTGTTTATGGTATGGAGGCAGTCCTATCTGTTGAAGTTGAATTACCCTCCTTGCGGGTACTAATGGATGTCAAATTAAACGAAGTAGAATGGGTCCGATCCCGGTACGAACAGTTGAATTTGATCGAAGAAAAGAGATTAGCTGCAATCTTCCATGGGCAGCTGTACCAGAAAAGAATGAAGAGAGCCTTCGATCAGAAAGTCCGACTTCGGGAATACCAAGTAGGAGATCTTGTGCTGAAAAGACTCCTTCCTCCTCATACAGACCACAGGGGCAAGTGGACTCCAAATTACGATGGTCCATTCATAGTAAAGAAAGTATTCTCTAGTAGAGCACTGATGCTCAGTACTATGGATGGTGAAGACTTCCTATCCCCTGTGAATTTAGATGCAGTTAAAAAATACTTCGCATAAAATGACCCGTTGGACACAAAAATAGAATGTAAGTCCAGGCAAAAATAGGGCATCCCGGCGAGTCAAAAACAGAATAAGAGACTCAGGCAAAAATAAGGGAAAATAAATCAAAATGTACACCCGCTGAGTTGAAAAGCCGCATTGGACAGCTCAGGAAAAAATGGGTATCCCGGTGGATTGAAAACCCGAAAGGGCGATCCACGCAAAATAAGGGAATAAGCGAACAACTGCATTCTGAATTCGTCTGTATCACTTATAACATTGTGAGCTTCGAAAGGTTCGAGCATCGGTCAAAATCAGCTTTCTTCAGATAGCAAGATGAGAAGAACGTCAATGTCATACGAGTCATAGCAAAAGGGAAGCTCATTGAAGCGTCATCAACATTGCCAGCATCTTTTTGTTTCTCAATTTGTAACCATCTCCTCATTTCAGGGGATCTGTTTCTTTGACTGTACTTGCCAATTCAGGGCACACAAATTAATAAAATCAGATTTTCAGTCACGTTTCGTCTCGTACATTTTATTTTCATTTGCAAAAATGTCCGATGTCCTTATAATATTGATTGCATAAATACAAATGCGTCTTTTCTAAATTACATGCTTACAGGAAATAGATTTGCTCCCGGGAGTGTCTAAACTCCTATGATGGAATCCAGTAGGGGATACCTCGGGATACTTGTACGTTTCTTGGTCATAACAGGATTGCTGGTATTCAAAGTGCAACATGGGGCATGAGAGCTTCTCCCCAGCAAGCTGTCAAATCATTATTTCCTCAACACGTCTTCCAAACCACATCAGAAGGGGCTCATTTCCCCAGCTAATTTCATCATCCTCAGCAGGATCCCCACAGAAATCTTTAGGAAGATCGTTCAGTGATCATTCCTCCCCAGCCAAGTATCAGGTAGGGAATCATCTCCCCGCAGAGTTTCAGCCTCTATCCAGAAGAGCAATGTCTGAAGATCCCACGACAAAGTGACGAAAGCTTCCACAGACCCCAGCTGGGCTCCTCATCATTAAGATAGGTCTATCAGTGACCTATTTTCCCCAAGCAGAATCATATATATTAGATCTATCAATGATCATGCCCAGCTGGGATATCATTGCAAACAAGATCAGCAAGAGATCTTCACAGCAACGGGATCCGAATCCCGGATCGGTATCTTTTGCACAATCATAGCATTCGCATCATATTTCCCCTCAGAGCGTAGCATTCCGTCTAATACGGAGCATTACGGCAAAAAATCAAACATATTGCATAATCATAAGTCATGTTTTGAATCAAATACCTGTATATACCAACATTCCATATCCGAAAACTCACAGCCCCCACGGAAAACCAAAGTGTCCCCTTTGCACTCTCAAAATACAGATATATGCTCCTTTGGCACTCGTCCGTGTCATCATTCTCCAGTAAAGTCACCCAAATGTTCTCTACAGAAAGATACATCTATATACACTCTTTGGACATTCGTCCGTGTCACCATCCCCCATCATGGTTTTCTAAACACTTATTGTAAACCAAACACTTGTTTATAATACACTTCTTCCGACACCCGTCTGTGTCATCATATCCCCACAGATTTTCAGAATGTCTTTTACACCCATAAGTTCATAACTTACACACTTCCTCTTATGATACTCGTCTGCATCATACTCCCCCCCAGCAAGTTGAGCACTCGTCTATGTCTCACTCATACTTCTTACTCATACAGATACTCGTCCATATCTTGTATACACCACTTATCTTCCTCAGATTCGACATTCCTCCATGTTCTTTGTTAACCAGTTGGTACTCGTCCGTACCATCATCTCTGAACATGCGTCAGCGTTTGTTTATACCGATACTCGTCCGTATCGTAGTTTTAATGATGCTTGTCCGCATCTTTAAATCTATACACAGTGTCAAACACTTATACCTTCTCTTTCTTGAATTTAGACACTCGTCTGTGTCTACCCTTCCCCAGAAGAGTCCCCAGCAAATCTCAATAAATTATTTCCTTTCTATCTGACATTCGTCCTATGTCATGATACTTCCGGAAGCCGTACCCTGCCAGGTGATCGTCCTTCACCTTTCGATGATCGTCCTTCATCATCCCCAGCAGAGTCTCTGTTATTGGAACCCTTCCCTATCCGACATTCGCCCTATGTCGTGATATTTTTAGCAGCCGTACCCTGCTAGGTGATCGTCCTTCACCTTTTGATGATCATCCTTCATCCTTTTATCCGATGGCCGTCCCCATTGTTGATCCTGTTATCTGACATTCGTCCTATGTCATGATAAACCCTGATAGTAGTTGTACCCTGCTAAGTGATCGTCCTTCAACTCTTGATGATCTTCCTTCATCATGCTTATCCGATGTTCGTCCCTATCGTCGACTCTTTCTATCTGAAATTCGTCCTATGTCATGATACTTTCGGCAGCCGTACCCTGCCAGGTGATCGTCCTTCAACTTGGATGATCGTCCCTCATCCTTATCCCCAACAGAGCAGCCGTCCCCTGCTAGGTGATCGTCCTTCACCTTTGATGACCGTCCCTCATCATTTTATTTCTTCAATCTGATGGTTTCCCCATCATTGCCTTTACTCTTAATCCAGAGAACCCTTTTACTGTATTGATGGTCGTCCCCATCATAATCTCTTCATATCCCCAGCATGTCGGCTATCCCCGTCATTACTTCATCCCCGACAGTCGTCCCCTGCTCGACGGTCTTCCTACGTCGCCCGCACTTTATAATCATATTTTACTCCCTTTTACAATCTATATCCTTTTTCTTCTTCATTCAGTGAGTGCAAATTTTTGACTGTCTTTGGTATTCAACCACAAGTTATCTTGTTTGCCTGTTAAGCCGTCTCTTACATCCTACACAGCTAACTCATGTTTGAATAGGGGCAGCTGTAAACACCCAAAATTTTCCCTCACTAAGTTTCACCATGGCTTGTGATTCTTTTCATTTGCATAAGTTCAATCATATCATCTCATATTACATTTTTGCTTCACTGCATTGGTTCAAAGTCATCTGCATCTAGGGTTTGTGATCTGAGCCATCCCTGAGCCATTTGAGCCACTCCAAAGGTCTTCAATCATCTCAAGAGGGTCCATGTATGTTCAATCATGATATTATATCCTCCCAAGATCAAAAAAGTCAGAAAATCACAAGAACTGAGAAAGGCATGGAAGCAGAGCCAAGCTTAACTGCACAGATGACCTAAAATTAGGGTTTTGGTTTCAAAGGCCATAACTCCAATTTTTTTGGTCATTATTGTTTCTATTGGTCTCTATATTATATGAGGATCATGCATACCAATTTTCATGAAGAAATTCAATGGGGAAGGCATCTGATCAATGGATGACTTCTTAAACAAGTAAGTGCAAAATCAGGGCATCTGAGGCCCTCAATCACCCAACCAAAGGGTCTTCTCCATCATTTTGGATATATATGATCTTTATTTGGTCTTATAAGAGTTTGGAAGTTCACAAAATTGAATAATTTCAAGCCATTTGCAAAGTTGCCATTTTGGGAAAGTGACTTGTAATACAAACTTGCCATTTTGGGAAAGTTTTTCAACCTCCTCTTTTTGATTCAAAAATGCTTCAAATGAAAAATTCTTGGTCATGAAAGTTGTAGATTTGATCATTCCCTTTTCAAAAAGTACAAGAACTTGATCTAATTCATCATAGAACTCAAGATATGGCCTTGCAAAGTTGGGAAAAATCACAAAAATTCACTTATGTAGCAAAGAGGGAAACTTGCAAAAACTCATGTCAAACCAATTTGTAACCTCAAAGTGACTTCTAACCATTACACAAACATCATACATGGCCTATAATTCAGAATTTCCCAAAGAATTCTCAAGTTTTATGCTTTGGATCACAAGTATCATAAGCCATTCATCATGAAAGACACAAAGAGGAAATTCTTGCAAGAATGATTCTTAGGGGTTTGTTTGGTTTCTAATCAATCTCAAAATATCATAACAACATTATATGGTCTACTTTGCTGTAAATTGCCCAAGGAATGTCACATGTCCATGACCAAAACTTCAAAATGCAACAAATTGTGAAAAAGGCAAAACATGTGACATCTCACCATTCATCCATTTCTGATCATTCCAAAGCATCCCATGGCCATCCTTAAAGCCAGCAGAACTCAGAGCAACCCTAGGATAGCTTCTGTAATAGCCCATACTTGAGGTACACCAACCATTGACTTTTTGGCCAATTGCCCCATGCCATTCCCACAGTACATGTCAATTCCTCTGACTCTTTCCAATAGTTTAGGATTGGTTTATGGATCATAAAACAAGCTTCACATGAGCTCAGAAGATACACACAATCAAATTTCACAAAATTGGCAAAAACCTTCATCTCTTCGAAACTCCTTCCATAACCATCACACTTCAATTTTTTCTTCACCAAAAAGTCACACATCCTCCATAGAACCAAAATCAACCATTAAAACAGCCAAAAGCATCACATACACCAACCTCAAAACCTGCTACACCAGAACTGAAACTTCCAAATCAGCCACCATCAAAGGTTTTGAAGCACCTCATTAGTCTCAGGAGGTTCAGAGGAGACTCTTTGCACGAAGGAGAGGCCTGGAAAGCTCACATTTGCAGTTCATCGTCTCAGGTAAGCTCAAGAACAAAACTTTTCAGAGCTTGTTTCTTTTGTTACAAAATGAAAATATATGTTATGCTGGTCATGCTGATACTCTTAGAATTAAAAATGGTGAAGAAATGACTATTTAGTGGCTCTCTGAAATTTCACCCGTGAAAATAGTTTGATTCGATTCTCTTTGGTCTTGAGTTCTTAATGATGTTTGAGGGCTGATTTGAATAGGGTTTGGGTAGAGGATCATTTCTGGGTGGTTGATTTGGTGTGGGGTGGCCTGTAGAGTGTTTTAGGGTTTTGGTCCCGCCGGAGAAGATGATCGGAGCTCCTCTCCGGTCACCTGAAAGTGTTTAAGTCTTAAACCCTAATTAATTTGCCAGATTGCTTCGTGGCCCTTGGATGAAGATTAGGTTAATTTTTGAGTGGTTCAGATTAAGTCACTTAACCCTAATTCAGTTTTATTAAATTAATTAAGTTTAATTAGTTTAATTAAATCAAAATGAATCTCAGCCCTTAAAAAACGCACCAGTCAACCCTGGAACCCCAACTTCAAATCTGGATCATTGGATCTGTTTACTTTTCCATTTAAATTGATTTTATTTCATTTTCTTGTCATTTAATTTGTACATTTTATTAAAAATAGTAAAATACATCAAAAAATTCTGAAAATTTTTATTAAATCTTTTATGAATTTTCAGAATCCAAAAATATTTTTGTTTTATTTTTTTGCATTGAAAAATATTTTTAAATCATTTAAATGTCTATTTTTAATTAGTTAATGGAAATTAATTAATTAAAAATACATTTAGGTATTTAAAAATCCCAAAAAAATTCAGGGAGCATTTTAAAACATTTACAAACATTTACAAACTCACAAAACAAATTTCTTTTTGGTTTTGATCACACTTTGACAATTTTCATTTGAATTTGGGTTCTTTAATTTGAATATTTTTAACCCTAACTTCAAAAAATTCATAACTTTTGATCCAAGTTGAGTTTGTGAATGGTTATTTTTGCATTGTGTTACGCTTTCTTTCAAGCATCTAAAAACATGTTTGTTTCATTTTTATCTTTCATTTTCAATTTGTTTGGCATTTTCCCTTTAGGATCACCTTTAAAACCCTAGCAAACGTAGAAAAATCATAAGTCCTTTAGGGTTTATCTTCTGACCTTCCCCTTTGGGCATTGAACTTGTATGGGTTTAGGGTACCTTTGATTCCATTTTCAATTTTTTATCTCATGTTTTGCTTCTGATTTTGAATTTTGCATTGCATCTTGTACATAAACCCAAATCTTTGCCTTCATTTGCATTCATCCTTCATATGCTTGCATACATGAACTTCCCATGACACTTTGTGCTTTCACATGACATATGAGACATCTTAGGACACATTAGACTCATGTTTGATCATTGTATCATCCATTTTCCATGCTTTTGCTTTCATTTGATGTCATAAGATTTCATGAACGTTCATGCTTACTTTCATGTCCCATTTGCATCTTCATTACTTGTATGATCATCCTCATCTCTTGACATGCTTCCATACCATCTCATAGCATCATTTGCATCATGATTATGTTTCTGACTTTGGTTTTCATCTTTGAATTTCATCTCATTTTCATTTCATTTCATTTCTTGTTGCTAACTTTTCAGGTGGTAAGTGTTTGAGAAGTGAATTTGCTTTCACTTCTCATAATCTCTTCTCATCCCTTTTATGCATTCATTGCTGCATTTTACTTTTGCATTAGAGTGAGCTTGCTCATTCATGCTCCTTCTCCTCTTTCTTCTTCAAGCAACTTATCTTCTTAAGGGAAGTAAGTTGTCTTGCTTCTTGCTGCTTCTCTTCCTTCCATCCTGTTTCTTCCTTGGTGGCTTTTCCTTGAAGATCTTCTTGCAAGCCCCATAAACCCTAGGAACACCCAAGCATGATCACAATTAGGGTTTGATTAGTCCCCCCATTAGTTTTACCTTTGTGTCATCTTTGTGTCTTCTCTTCTCATCTCTTAATCAAGGACTAAACCTTATACGTTTTAAGGCTTTGTGATTAGGATTATGCCTGCATCCTTCTATTAGGATGGAGTGTATAACTTTAATCCTAAATGTTTCACCTTTGTGTTCTCTCTTTCGCCGACCGTTCGCGTATGTACCCCTATTGGCCCTGTGTCATCTGGCGGGAGCGACAAATACCCTCCAAACCAATTTTACCCGAAAATTCACAAAACGGTAAAAATCACATATCACACCAATATATTACATTAATTCATCAACATATCATATCATCATGATAATTTCACAAATAAAACAATTATCATACAAATAAAATAAAAGACTCCACAAAATTTGGGAAAATCGAATCAGGGTGTTACAACTCTCCCCCACTTTAGAAATTTTCGTCCTCGAAAATATTACCTGATCCAAACAACTCCGGATACGACTCGCGCATCCTACTCTCCAATTCCCAAGTCATATTGCCTTCCGCAGCGCCTCCCCACGCCACTTTCACAAGTGCAATATCCTTGCCTCTTAGCTTCTTGATTTCACGATCCAAAATCCTAACCGGCAAAGCTTCCACCGTAAGGTTATCTCATACTTCAACCTCATCCATAAGAATAACATGTGACGAATCCGGAACATACTTCCGAAGTTGAGAAACATGGAACACATCATGAAAATTCGAAAGATTCGGAGGCAACGCCACATGGTAAGCCACAACACCCACTCGTGCAGTAATCTGATACGGTCCAATAAAACAAGAAGTCAACTTCTTCGACTTCAAAGCACGGCCCACACCCATAACCGATGTAACTCTCAAGAACACATGGTCGCCTTCCTGAAACTCAAGATCCTTCCTCCTCTTGTCATGATAACTCTTTTGTCTACATTGAGAAGCTCTCATCTTCTCCCGAATAAACTTTACTTTTTCCGTCGTTTGTTGTACCATCTCCAGTCCAACTACCGTTCTTTCCCCGGTTTCATGCCAACACAAAGGTGTTAGACATCTCCGACCATACAAAGCCTCAAATGGTGCCATACCAATACTTGAATGAAAATTGTTATTATAGGTGAACTCAATCAACGCTAAATAACTATCCCAAATACCACCTTGTTCTAGCACACAAGCACGCAACAAATCCTCTAACGATTGAATCGTCCTCTCGGTTTGACCGTTCGTTTGCAGATGGTAAGCCGAACTCAATCTTAGCTTAGAACCCAAAACCTTTTGTAAACTCTCCCAAAACCTCGATGTAAATCTAGGATCTCTATTCGATACAATACTCTTAGGAACTCCATGTAACTTCACAATCACAGAAACATAAATCTCGGCTAGCTTCTCCAAAGAATAACTATTATCCATCGGAATAAAGTGAGCAGATTTAGTAAGCCTATCGACAATCACCCAAATAGCATTATGACCTCTTTGCGTATTCGGAAAACCCATAACAAAATCCATCGATATACTATCCCATTTCCATTCAGGAATATCCAACGGTTGCATCAAACCACTGGGCTTCTGATGTTCCACCTTAGACTTCTGACAAGTCAAACACGCATACACAAAATGAGCTACATCTCTCTTCAATCCGGAACACCAAAATATCTTTTTCAAATCTTGGTACATCATATTTGCTCCCGGATGAATACTTAAATTACTTCGGTGTCCCACTTCCAATATCATCTTTTTCAATTCCACATCATCGGGAATACAAATACGACCACAGAATCTCAAAACTCCAAAATTATCAACCTTGAAATCCTCATTCTCATTCATCATCAAATCAACAAATTTCAAATCCAACTTTTGCTTCTCACAAACGGTTGCAAGAAAGTCATTCGTAACACGTAGCATACCAAGTCTCATGCTTCTCGGCGTCATCTCGCACACCAAACTCAAATCTCTAAAATTCTCCAAAAGTTCCCATTCTCTTATCATCAATGCGGACATATGTAACAACTTACGACTCAATGCATCGGCCACCACATTCTCCTTACCCAGATGGTAATTCAAACCAAAATCATAATCCTTCAAAAGTTCTAACCATCTCCTTTGTCTCATGTTCAATTCCTTTTGATCAAATAAATACTTCAAACTCTTGTGATCACTAAAAACTTCAAATCTTGCACCATAAAGATAATGCCTCCAAATTTTTAGAGCAAAAACCACAGCCGCTAATTCCAAATCATGCGTAGGATAATTCTTTTCATGCACCCTCAATTGTCTTGAAGCATAAGCCACAACCTTTCCATCTTGCAATAAAACACCACCTAACCCAAACAATGAAGCATCACAAAACACCACAAATGGTTCTGTCGGATTCGGAAAAATCAAGATCGGAGTCGTTGTTAACCTTCTCTTAAGCTCCATGGAACTCTCTTCGCAATAAATATCCCAAATGAAAGCCTTTCCTTTACAAGTCAACTGCGTTAACGGAAGTGCCAACTTTGAAAATCCTTCAATAAACCTCTGATAATAACCCGCCAAGCCTAAAAAGCTTCGAATCTCCGTAACCGATCTAGGAACTTCCCATTGCATTACCGCATCAATATTGGATGGATCAACACTAATACCACCATTGGAAATCACATGCCCAAGAAAACTCACCTTCGACAACCAAAACTCACACTTTGATAACTTAGCATACAATTGCTTCTCTTTCAAAATCTGCAACAGAATCCTTAAATGCTCTTCATGATCCTCTTGAGACTTAGAATAAATCAAAATTTCGTCGATGAACACAACCACAAAACGATCCAACTGTTCATGAAAAATACGATTCATCTATTCCATAAACACACCTGGCGCATTAGAAACTCTGAATGGCATCAAAAAATACTCTTAATGACCATACCGTGTCCTAAAAGCCGTCTTTTGGATATCCTCCTCTTTCACACGAATCTGGTGATATCCTGATCTCAAATCAATCTTACTAAAAACACGCGCACCAACCAATTGGTCCATCAAATCATCAATCCTCGGAAGCAGATACTTGTTCTTAATTGTCACCGTATTCAACTGTCGATAATCAATACATAACCGCATACTTCCGTCCTTCTTCTTTACTAACAATACCGGTGCACCCCAAGGAGAAACACTCGGCCTAACAAACCTCTTATCCAACAAGTCATTCAACTGCTTCTTCAATTCTACCAACTCTGAAGATGACATACGATACGGTGCCATCGAAATCGGTCTAGTACCCGAAACTAGATCAATAGAAAACTCAACTTCTCTTTTCGGCGGTACATCCTTAATATCATTCGGAAACACTTCTGGAAAATCACACACCACTGGAAACCTACTTATTTCCACTTCACTTTCCACTGACAACGATGCAAACAAACCAAACAATTGAACTTCGTCCATTAAACGTTTCTTCAACTCTTTCGTGGATAGGAAACTCTCTTCTTCACCATCATCCAAAGAAGGAAACCTTACTAACTTATGATAACAATCTATATGAACTCGATTAAATTGCAACCAGTTCATACCCAAGATCACGTCCAAACCTCCAAACGGAAAACAAACTAAATCCATCACAAAATCTTTACTATACATGGTCAAAGAACAACTTACACACACCAAAGAAGTAGTTACCGACCCTGAAGCAGGAGTCTCAATAACCATCTCACCACCCCAAGAAGACATAAACAAATTCAAACGCTTAGCGCACTCAAGAGAAATAAACGAATGAGTCGCTCCCGTATCAATAATAGTAACTAAAGGCGTACTATTAATAAAACATGTACCTTTAATCAAACAGTCTACACTAGTAGTATCCTTCCCTGCTAATGCAAACACCTTTCCGCCCGCCTGAGCTTGCTTCGGCTTAGTACACTTAGTACTAATGTGACCAGCTTCCCCACAATTGAAGCACTTCACAACACTCCTCCTACACTCGGTAGTAGCATGTCCAAGACCTCCAAAGTTTGAACATTTCACAATATTCTTCCCACACTCAAAAGACTTGTGGCCTAGATCGACACACTTATAACACTTAACGGGACCAAAACTCCCTCCACCAGATCTCCTATCGAAGTTTCCCCTATATTTTCCCTTATTAGCGGGTTTCACATAAGGTCCACTTCTAGCTTGTTGCTTCCCTTTCCTCTCATTCACATTCTTGTAATGTGTAGAACGAGCTCTGCTATCTTCTTCAAAAATTCTACAACATTCTGTCAAATCTGAAAACCTTCTAATCCTCTGATATCCCACAGCTTGCTAAATCTCAGGACGCAAACCATTCTCATACTTAATGCACTTAGAAAACTCAGCAGTAGCAGCAGCATAATGAGGATGAAACTGAACCAATTCCACAAACTTAGCAGTATAGTCAACCACTGACATACTACATTGCTTCAGCTCAAGGAATTCCATCTCCTTCTTTCCCTTCACACTCTTAGGGTAGTACTTCCCTAAGAACTCAGTATGAAAAACTTCCCAAGTTATCTCTTCATCATCCTCCTCAATAGCTTGACTTCTACCGACCCAGCAATCATCGGCTTCTTCCTTCAGCATGTGAGAACCAAGCCTCACCTTACTCTCTTCAGCACAGTCCATGACTCTGAAGATTCTTTCAATCTCCTTCAACCAATTCTGAGCACCATTAGGATCGAATCTTCCTTTGAAGACCGGCGGGTGATTCTTCCTGAACTCATCGTTCACATTCACATACGGCGCTCCCTGCACCGCCCTAGCCATTGCTTCCAAAGCAGCAGCCATATCATTGTCGTTTCTACCAGCCATATTCTGATCATTCCCAAAGACAACAACAAGATTAAACAAAAGTTCAATCACAACAACATCAAGACAGACACAACTGACTCGAACACTGGCTCTGATACCACTTAATGTAACACCCCCTTTCTATACCCCCAAATAATCAATTAAATCATTTAGGCACATGTTAAAAATTTCATCAGAGTATAATTGAACATAGTATAAAAGAGGCATGTCACATTATGCTTGAAATTAAAAACATACAACATCTGCTCATTTAAAGATAAGCAACGATGGGGTAGTTGTCAACATAGGGAATTTAATCCTTACACCCATATCTCCCAAGAATATAATTACACATCGGAAACCAAATCAACAACATCAAACATATATATATATATATATATATATATATATATCAACAAGTTTGATGCCAACAACAATATTCATGTTTATACAAAACATCCCTCCAACAGATACATATACACAATGCATCAGAAAAATGGCATTAAGCCAACCTAACTACCCGGTGCTACATATCAGAGCCGACCTACCAAAAGATGAAGACGAGCTTCACAAAAATTGCCATCCAGCAACCTACTCTGCAATGCCTCATAGAGCATCATAAAACAGCAGAAGGGTGAGAAACATTATCATAATAATATTGCATATAATTATATATCTCAACATATAACATACACATAAAACATATTCTCACCACAAATCATTCCTCATCACCTATACACATCGCAACATGTACATACACAAATCAAACATGTTCATCATGCACCAATTCACTATTTCACATAAACTTACATTATTTATGTTTATTCCTCCATTCTATTCATTCTGCATAAACATACTTCTAGCTATGTTTAATCACACATATACATTACAAATGTATAAATCACATACATATACATATATCAAACATGCATATATACCAATTAATATGTTTCATCACACATACTATCATCTCCATAACACTCCAAATAAACATATGCACATTCATGTTTATTTCTGCATATCATAACTAAAATGATAAAATGCAACTCATAGAGACTGACACACGACTCTATGTAGATGCAAATGCGGTACCGACTCAACATTTCAGCAGGTTCACTCAGGAACCAAATGGAATCATCGCTTGTTACCTAAAGTAACTCCCCGTCGGGCACACGATGTTCCCCATTGCTCACACCCCACATGGGAACACAATGTTTATAGATTGCTCACACTCCACATGGGCACATAATCCGATTGCTCACACCCCACACAGGCACACAATCAATGTGAATAAATAACCCATCGCTCACACCCCACACGGGCACACGATGTTTCTGGATTGCTCACACCCCACATGGGTACACAATCCAATCGCTCACACCCCATATGGGCACACGATCTTGTTGTAGTCATCGCTCACACTCCACATGAGCACACGATGCTACAACAGATTCACAAAGAATCACATAGCACAAGAATGCATACATTATGCTTACATGTAAAATGACACACAACATTCTTGAAAATGCATACATATTCACAATATAGTTATGCATTTCATCTCGTACAATTAGCATACATTCGCATTTAATTCAAGCAATGTATCTACTTGCCAAACGGCCACAACACAACAACCAAACCCATAATTCCATAATTAACGTAATTACGCTTTATCGGAAAAGTCGGGTAAAAGTCAGCCAAAAATTACTTTCCTTAGAATCGTTGGTTTCTACACGTTTCTAGCTTCGAATCGATATAAGGATCACTAAAAACGGATACCCGAAACTCAAGTTACGAAAGAAAACGTAAAAACCCAAAAATCCTCCCAGGCTCGCTGAGCGACGAACAGCTCGCTGAGCGAAAATCACCCTGGAACTTTCGCTGAGCGAGGGGTAGCTCGCTGAGCGACCACTGCGATTTCAGAAAAATACCAGCTGCGAACGGTCAACCAAAAACACTACAAATACCCAAAATACTTCCATAAACATGATCAACAACATATTCTAGCTATCATACTTCGGCTATAACGATTTCCAACCGATTAATCCATAAATTTCTCACATTTTCTCTCAAACCCTAACTATTCATCTTCTCTAACTTCTACCAAATCAAAACCCCACAAAATCTAACACATACATAATCATATACAAGATTAAGATAACAATGTTTAATACCTTTACCCGATTATTTCAATTCCTAGGAGAAATCTTGAAGCTTTTCCAACTTTCCCTCTTTTCTCTTCTTTTTCTCTTCTCTCCTTTTCTTTCTTCTCTTTTTCTTTCTCTTCTTTACCAACTTTCTTTTTCACTCTTTCTCACTCTCTTATATTCTTTTCTCTCTATTTCTATAATTAACTCTATTCTTTCTATTTCTTTCCAACCAAATATCATTCTCTCACAAAAATACCAATCCTACTAATTTCTAACTCATCATTAATTAACAAATACCTAAAATACCCTCCAAACCAATTTTACCCGAAAATTCACAAAACAGTAAAAATCACATATCACACCAATATATCACATTAACTCATCAACATATCATATCATCACGATAATTTCACAAATAAAACAATTATCATACAAATAAAATAAAAGACTCCACAAAATTTGGGAAAATCGAATCGGGGCGTTACAACTTTCGTCCTCACGTGTGGGTACGTCCCTCTCTCAATTTCAAACTGAAATTGAGACTTTGTTATATCAATAATGCTGAATTCGTTATTTACAAGGTTACAATACAAAACCAGAAATCTAAACCCCAAGATCTTCCTCTTGTATGAACCTTCACTTGATCTGAGCATGATCAAGAATTCCCTGCAAGTAATGTGAACAATTCACCGGTTCCACGACCTATTTGCGAAATAACCAAATTTACAAACCCCATTTTGTGGTTGAATCTGTTCTGCAAATGTGACAAACAAACCCTCAAGAACACACCCATTCTTGAAGGACAAACCAAATGGTTTTTCCTCGAAACCCCCTTCAAACCTTCAACTCAGCTAGATCCTTGATCGTTCCACTGAACGTTATCTCGTTGATCCTTTAATCCAAAGAAAAAGAATGATTGTGTGTTGATGTTCTTGAATCAAAGTGATTGAGAAGATGATGAAGATGAATTATCTTCCAGGTCTCTAAAACTGCTCACAAAAATGATGCACACCAAACTTACTTGACTGTATTTTATCAATTTTCACCTAGGAATTCGCTTCACACTGAAAACAGAATTGTTATAGCCTTTTATATGTCAAAATAGAAACTGTTAGAAGAAAAACAGAATTATGTATCGATGCCAACCACGTATGAATTAATACATGTTAGTTTTATAACATGTATGAGTCGATACACAACTGTATGCATCGATGCATACTGAAGCTTTGATTAATTTCAGAAAATTAATTCAAGCATGCATCGATACATGTCACGAATGAATCGATACAAAGCTTATTTCCAGAAACAGAAATGAAGCATGTATTGATGCAACACACGTATGGGTCGATACATAACATGTTTTACATAAACATAAAAGAAGCATGTATTGATGAAAAATTCGTATGAATCGATACATACTAAAGCAAAAACAATGTTTATGAATATAAAAAAGAATGTGTCAATGCAAAACACAAGTGTATCGATACATACATAAGCAAAATTATTTTTATGATTTCTTTTAATGTATGTATCAATCTAAATCCTTTTGTATTGACTTGAAAATACAGTATACTAAAGCACAATAAACACAAAGACATTTATCATATAATTTGCTATCATACAAAACTAATCCAAAGTAAAGGGTTGCTCACAGGAGGTTCTAGTAGCCAATTTGGAGTCAAAAAGCCTTTTAACGAGTACAAGAAGAAGGAAGGCGAAACAAATGCCATTTCTACTCAAGGTTGGAAGCAACAATAGAGTGCGCCTACTTCACGACCTTACTACCATTACACATATGTTACTGCTGCACAATATGCTCATGTACCTTATCAGCCAATTCCTCCAATGCCTTATCAGCTAGCTATTCAAACTCCATTTCCGCCTCAGATGCCTTACCAACAGTGTCCATATCCTCAAATGGTATCTGCATAATATGTACCTGTTCCATACCAGCAATCGGCTTATCCACAACATCCCGATCAACAACAACAACAACGACGCACTCCTCAACAACGCCAACCAAATCAGCAGAGAAGGCCAGATAGAAACTTTGATCCACTTTCTATGTCATATGGCGAGATTTTTAATGGGTTGATGGCAAATGGATCTCTTACTTTGAAAGATATGTCACCTCAAACTGGTATCCCCCGAGACTATGATGCCAATGCTCATTGTAGGTATCACAAAGGTGCTCCTGGTCACACAATTAAAAACTGCAAAGCCTTCAAGCACAAGGTTCAAGACCTGGTTGACTCTAAGGATCTCACCTCACTCAAAGGAATCCAAATGTCCAGGCCAATCCATTGTCGTCACACGGGGCCCATAAGTAATAGCTTTTGAAGGGGTTGTCGAAGACCAAGCTGAGTAGTCTCCAACTTTGAAGCATGTCAAATCAAGAGAAGTTCATTCCTCAAATCAAGTCCATCATATGCCATTTATCATTTCTCATTCTTGTTATTTTGAATTGTTTGTTTAAGTATTATTTGCTCTGAACATTGTTATTTGTATTTGGTTTTGTTAATGTTATGTTTATGCATGTTTTGAATCAGTCTATTCGCATTCGCTCATTATTTATCATTTAACACAAAAATCACAAAAATATTTCCTCATTTCCCTTTATCAAAGATTTCAGGGAGGATGATGAAAAATGAATACCCATAACTGTTGTGGTATGCTTTCGGATAAGACCTCGTCAATGATGTACATGCATTTTTTCAAATCCCTAAACACTGGAGAGATAAGGACTTAATCCATAGTCAACTACTTCGAGCCTAAAAGTAGGAGTTTCTTTCGGATACAAACCCTTACACTTAACCCGGGGCAGGGAAGTTAACCTGACTATACCTTCAAATCGCAAGATGAGACATCCCGTTGGAGGACCATCAACAAATGACTTGGAAGTAACAACACTCAACAAAATACAACAAAAAAAGAGAAAAATGGAGAAAATCGCTAAGTCAAGTCCATTTTGTTTCTAAACGCACCTGAATATAGCGCTGACACCCTTCTTCCCATATGTTTTTTTAGTTTGTTTGATATTTATTTTTTTTAAATATTTTAGTTTAAAATCATATTGATTTAATTTTCAGTACTTTATTATTGATTTATTTATTTGGGTCTATGATATTATTATCTGATTTGTGACATTCAATTTATCGACGTTGTCCGAATCGAATGAGACCGTTTTCTATTATTTTTTATGGTTTCTAATTAATTTAGATCCATTATTTATCGACTTTATTATTTAATCGGCCTATAATAAATGGTGATATTTGATTAAATCGACGTTATCCCCTAATTTGAGGCCATACCTTTATTTTTCTTATTATTTCACATTGTCCCGATTTATTATTATTTTGGCCGATGAATAAATATTTAAAAATTTGATTTCGAATAAATCGATGTTATTTAAATTAAATATGAGGCCAATTATTTTATTTACTATTATTTTTCTACTTTAATTTATTTTTATGGTCAATGATATAACAAAAGATTTAAATATTCGATTTCAACAAATCGACGTTATTTAAATTAATATGAGACCAATTTTACTTTTTATCGCATTTCTTTTATTTAAATAATTATAAAGTGACGCTCGACTTCTAATAGAATGATTCTAAAATTGAATCGATTCTAAGATAGTTAAGGAGCCACATTTCTGACGCTTTCGATTTAATCTCGAACTCCAACGGCTCCGTATAGTTTAGGACACTACACACACGCTTTCTCTTGGGAAAAGTACAACGAGACCCTTTATTTAATCACAATCCCGTGTAAATTACTTGTGTCCCTCCCCCATTTCCGATGTACGTATTTTATTTATTCGTTTTCACTTATTGCACGAACCCTTGGTCCAACACCAAGTGGTTGCACCCGCACGTTCGCACTTCCTTTAGGTTTTGGTTCTGTTTACTAGGCGTCCTCTTAGGAACTAGGATTCGATCCTACGTTACCGATTAACATGTTTACACTCCATTAGCATAGACCTTCCCTTTTACCAAAATGTTACTTAAATCCAAACCCTTGATCCAACGTCAAGTGGTCTAGGTAATTAAAATACTTAATAACTATCGAAACGAAGGTGAAAACAGACAAGTGTTGGATCTCCGATGCTTTTCTTCCATTTTTTAGACACAAGGCATCTGTCTTGGGTGTAAGTAATTGACACCTAATAAAATCAATCGACCAACCATAGAACCACGAACTACGAGGCTCTGACTTTCCCATTGCACAAGGGAAAACGTAGGCACATGGATCTTACTCCTTGCCGAGCACCCTAGGAACAAAACTACCCATTTTCTGTATCGTATACCCTTAAGAAGACAAACAACATAGATTATCACTCATTTGCAAACTAGACTAAGTGGTTCCCGTTGGGTACAATGGATGTGAGGGGTGTTAATACCTTCCCCTTGCGTAACCGACTCCCGGACTTAGATTTTAGTTCCAGACCATATCCTTTCCTTATTAGGTTGTAGCTATATCTTCCTGTTCTCTAAGTAGAATGAATAGAATTAGATGGCGACTCTGTTGTTTCTTTTGTTCCGCAGTCAGCGCGAGGGTCGTAGCCATTTCTGAGGTACGACAGATTGGCGACTCTGCTGGGGAGAATGCTTTATACATAAGAGAGAGTCGAACCTAACTTAGGATATTTTTCGCTTGAGTGATCGCTTTGCTTATTTGTCTTCTTTATTTGCCTATTTGCTTTCTTATTTACATTATTATTGTTCATTATTATTGTCCTTGTTGGGTTTCTTTGATCATTGGTGCTGAGTGAGATAGGCTCACTAACAAAGCCTGAGAAAAAAACCTTAGGAATAGAAGATGGTTGTGTAGTGGAGGACCACAGGGAGTCTTCTTCGGGGTACGAAGCGAAAACCATCGCCTGGAATAGATTCTCTTGGAAATATTGTGATGCGATGTTCCTTCGTCGTGTTGACAATGTTTATAAGTTGAATTGTCGACTCCAGGGACCTTTAAACTAATTCATCGTGGCTAGTAGTGTGAACCTACGAGATCTATGTGACTCAACTGGTTAATGCGAAAACCACAATCAGACTAGATCCTCTGAACGTATTATTATCTGACAATAATATTTTCAATCCCGATCGACGATGTTTGAGAGTACCCTAAACCGGGATTGATGGTTGTGTAGTAAAATCTTACGAGGAATCTTCTTCGTAGGCCGATATGAAGACCTCACCTAGAAGCGATCGTTTCAAGGATATTATTGTTTTTTGATGGATCTCCGTCAATGCAATAATGTTTTCGACAATGATCCATGCTTTTAGGAACCTACCCTTTTAAACCTACCTATGGGGGCCTTTGATCAGAGATACCTATTGTTTGACTCTATTTTTTGAATTGTTTTTACTTGTGATCATGTGGATTGTAGAAACTCTTTGCATTTCATTTGCATAATATTTTCATTCATTTTGAATTCATAGTCGCTCATGTTCACCCGTTCCCGTCTTCAGATTTATTGAGTACCCGTCAAGCTGATTCCTCCATGCAAGCACAGAACTAGGGCCCACAAAAGAAGAAGAATAGACGAACAAGAACACAATAAGCGAGTCAGGGAAGACATTGATGACCTGAAGAGCAGCGTGAGTAAGATCATGGAAATGCTTCAAGCCTTGTCTACTAAATACGCTCAACCACAGAGGACCATCATCTCTAAAGTCAATAGCTTCGTCATCAATCCTGAGTCTTCCAAATCACCCTCCACTTGGCCATAATTTGGGTTGCCACCAGGTTACACTCCGCCCTTTGCAACTACTCAGATGGCTGGTACATCCAGTTTCTTCGAACCTGGAGTGTTCGCTGAATCTCAACCTAATGTGCATACTGTTGCCCAAACGGCTTATGTGAATCCTCCCTTCGTGCATAATCCACCATCTTCAGTACAAGGAGAGGCTGGAATTATTGAGGATGCCAGGGAACAATGCATGACTCTGGAGAAAAGGGTAAGATCTGTGGAAGGATTTGATATCTTCAATGCTGTTGCAGCGGATATATGTTTGGTTTCGAACGTGGTTATGCCGGACAAGTTCAAAATGCCAACATTTGAAAAGTACAAGGGAGACACTTGTCCAAAAAGTCATATGGTTATGTTCTATCGCAAAATGGCTGCTCATGCTGACAAAGATAAACGACTCATCCATTGCTTCCAGGATAGCTTGAGTGGGGCATCCCTGAAGTGGTATATGAGATTAGAGAAGATTCATATCCAATGTTGGCAAGATCTTCTTGATGCATTCCTGAAACAATACAAATATAATCTGGATATGGCGCCTGACCGCCGTCAGCTGCAAAACATATCTCATAAATAAAAGGAATCATTCAAAGAATACGCTCAGCGATGGAGAGAGTTAGCTGCTCAGGTGGAGCCTCCCTTGGCAGAAAAAGAGATGACTGGTTTATTCATGGACACCCTTCAACCTCTTTACTAGGAAAGGATGATTGGCAGTGTATCATATAGTTTTGCTGACCTAGTCGCTATTGGAGAAAGGCTAGAGGAAGGAATCAGAAAGGGCAAGTTTGGAAATGCTGAAGCTTCTAATGTTGCAAGAAAGTCCTCTGGGAACTTTCAAAAAGAAGAAAGAAGGTGATACTCATGCTGTCAACGTTGAAAGAAGACCCCACTACAAGCAACAACATTATGGTGAAGCCCAAGTAGCCACAATTGCTCCTATGGCTAATGATCCACCAGCTCGAGCTCATCCACAAAGGAATGCTGGTCAGAATCAGACTCGCAACCCCAGGCCCAGGGCTCCTATTGATCCTGTTCCCATGAAGTATGCTGAGATTTACCCTGCCTTGTGCCAAAAAGGTCTTGTCACCACTAAACCTCTCAACCCTCCAAATCCTCTTCCACCTGGATTTAGGACCGATCTCCATTACCCATTCCATGAAGGAGCTGCAAGTCATGATATTGAAAATTGTTATGCTTTCCAGTCCCGAGTTCAAGACTTGGTCAGAGGAGATGTGCTCACTTTCACATAAAAAGGGGTTCCCAAGGTTGACAGAGATCCCATGCCAAAACAAAGTGGCTGAAGATTTGGTCAGAAAATCACAAGTTACTACCTAAAGCCAGTGGATCAGATGGGAAAGCTCATCCATGTTGTTGATTAGACACTAGGCCTTGTTTCTTTTTAGTTTTAATTTCCCTGTTTGTATTGTGTGTACTTGCTTAAAGACTTGTTTTTCCTTAATGTTAATATTAAAGAAATCAACATTTCATATTTTAAATCAATTCATTCACTTTCATATTTGTGCATATTCCTGCTTTTCCTTTTTCAAAAATTCAAAAAATATATATCATTGTTTCTCTTATTCATCTGTTGATTGGAGGGAGGATGACGAAAATGAAATACCCAAATTGTTGAATGGTATGCTTTCAAAATAAAACCTTGCTAATGATATACATGCATTGTTTCAACTCCCATGCACTGGAGAAATAAGGAAGTTAATCCCTCGTCAACCCCCTTTGAGCCTTGAAGTTGGAGTTTCTTTCTACACGAAAAAACCTGCAATCTTAACCCGGGGCAGGGTAGTTCTCAATTAATTCAAATATGCATTCAATTTCAGGAGGATCATTCCTTACACCTTTCAATAAGGGTTTCAAGCCCAAGTTTTCCTTTGTACACATCAAAGAATTGTCAAAGAAGCTAATGGCAGTCATTGTTCAACAATAAGAATAAAAAAGCTGCTAAGTCAAAACCCAAAAAAGCGACTTAGGCAAAACTAAAAGCATCTTGGTGGACTGAAAACGTCAAAGATATAGTCTAGGGAAAAGTTAGGGATAATAAAAGAATTCGAATCAAGAGAGGTCACCGAAGTTCCTCAACAAATACAAAGAAGAGTTGACCCAAAGTCCTCAACAAAACCACCAAAATGTTGTGAATAAGCAAGGACCGCTATCCAATAATACTTTGGCTTTAGCCATCATCATCGACGTTACAATTCCAATCTCTCAATAACCTGAATGCATAGGTTGAGTTAGTTGAGCGTAGGACTGGAGATTATCATGGAGAATGGGTTGGGTAAAAAAATTAAATTTTGAGCCTTATATCCTTTGTTTCTTAAAACCGTGAACCAGACCATGTTACAACCCTTTAAAGACCTAATTGAAGTTAGGTTTGTTTTGAAAGCATATCGAAACAAGGTTGCGTAAGCTGACTCCCCAAGGGATTTTCCAATCATTTGATTAGGTATCATACTTTTTACAATATCTTTCACTTTACATTGCATTCTTACCAATGATTCAATTGCTATACACCTATATCATTCCAATAATGATTTTGATTTCCAATTTTTTCTTGAGCATTGCATTAAAATTAACATTTCTGAATGAATATTTTATTTGCAAGTAAGCACTCATCATCAAGGAAATTTAAACAGTTGAGAAACTCGATCAGTGGTCCTATCAGGGGCACCTTACAGTCAAAGATCTTGTTACTCAGAAAAATTCTCTCTTCAAGACTCATGTTGGGGCAAACATTTCAAGCAACCAATCAAAATGTCATTCCAGAATCAATCAACATGGGGAAATCTACTTCAAAGCAACCCCCAAGCAAATTTTATCGCTTTTTCCAAGGATCATCATCCTGATACTTCTAATAAGTATAATGGAAGTTGGTTTCAAGACATCTTTCAGGGGCATAGTTGGCAAAGTTCATTATGTTGTGGAATCAGTTGTTTCAGCCGCACCTCCTAAAAGAGTCTTACCCAGTTGGTCTCAGCATTTTCATTGCAAACATTAACCATTTACATCATACGATTTCATATCAAGCATAGTTCGAAGTTATTTTGTGCTCATTTGCATTTCCCGAGGTCTTGTCATCTTACCTTGTGGTCAAAGTCCAATTTTGTTTGGCATCCCTAAAGTCCAATTTCTATTGGCAACCACCAAAAGTCAAAGTCCAACTCGGTTGGCACCTATCAAAGCAGTCATGTCTGTCACCCTGTCTTTCGTATGTTTATCTTCTTTTCCTTCAAATTTTGTGAAGTTTGACGTGGATCCCTTCCTTCAAAGGTCTCTCGCCGGATAATTCCCATTGAGAAATTTGATGTGGATATTTCCCTTTCCTTCAAACTTTTTTAAGTTTGACGTGGATCTCTTCCTTCAAAGTTTGTGAAGTTTAATGTTGACCCTTTCCTTCAAAGGTCTCTCTACGGATAATTCCCATTTAGAAATTTGACGTGGATATCTCCTTTTCCTTCAAATTTTTCTTGTTGAGAAATTTGACGTGGATATATTTTCTTTTCCTTCAAACTTTGTTAAGTTTGACGTGGAACCATTTTCCTTCAAATTCGTCTTATAATAAATTTAACGTGGATATTTTATTTTCCTTCAAACTTTTTTAAGTTTGACGTGGACCACTTTCCTTCAAATTTTTCTTGTTAAGAAATTTGACGTGGATTTTCATCTTTCATTTCCTTCAAACATTGTGAAGTTTGACGTGAATATTTACCAAATATTCTTGTATGTCCAAGCTCAGCTTGTTTAGTTCATCTGATGTTTTGTTTTCCCAGATGTCTTTGTTCTGATGTCTTATCTTCCCAGAACCAATCCCAGACCATCTGATGTTTTCGCTTCCCAGATGTCCTCTTGTTGAGCCCATCTGATGTTTTCGCTTCCTAGAAGCCCTCTTGTTGAGCCCATCTGATGTTTTCGTTTTCCATATGTCCTCATGTTGAGCCCATATGATGTTTTTGTTTTCCAAATGTCTCTTTGTTCTGATGTCTTTATTTCCATAACTATTTGAAGTCCATTTGATGTTTTTCAGATGTCCACTCATTTTTTTATAACACTTATTTGATGCCCTTCCAGTTATGTGCGTCGTTTCGACAATCTTCATGAATTTGTTCTTGTACATTTTGAATGTTTTAGATGTATCTTCATAATTAGGTCTCATTCCACATCTAGTACTTTCCTAGATGGTTCAGACGTTGATACCCAAGTTTGTTACTTGTGCATCTATAGATCTTTTTGGATGTCTTTAATACCTTTTCCATGGTTTAACCCTTTCCTTCTAAGTGTTCCTGACTATTCTTTGTCGTCCAGACATATTTTCAGAAATATTTTGTTTTCCTCAACCATTTTTCCTATCTTACTATTTTCAGTGTATTCTCTTCATTCAATCATTTCATCATCCCCATACCTTACTCATACTTTTACTTAAATTGCATCCTTATGAACATTTCATGTTTCACCATCGCATTGCATTTTGCATTGGACAAATTTGAAGTATTCTTATATCTAATTGACTTTTATCCTAAAAATTGATTGCCTTACAACAGTTCATTTCTTCGGGTTCAAGACAATTAGATAGGGGCATCTGTCATACCCTAAATTTGTCCTACCCGCATATTTACTTTATTCAGAAAAAAAAAATCTTTGTTTCAATTTATTCAATTGGGATTTATATGCTTATCAGATCACGTGTGTGGTAAAACCGATGGAGGTCTAATTCTCGCTTATTATTACAATTTTCTTATTTTCCAATTTTTATTCTCTATTTTTTATTATTAACCATTAAATCACATTCTATTATTATCATTATCATCATTATTCCATTTGTCATATTATTATTAATATTACTATTTTTTTTAATCATTTTTGTATATATTTCTATCATTACTTGCATTATTATTATTTATTTTTACTATCATTATTATTACATTTATTTTTATACGTATTAGTTTTTCAATTGTTACAATTTTTTTTTCTTTTTGTATAGTCTATTATTTTTCTACATAACTTGATAAAGCACTCCACTAAGTAAAAAACTGGTCCCACCTGCAACGACCTACATCTTTTCTTCGGCACTCACAAAATCATACACTCATAACACGTACAAAATATTCACAGCCTGCACAATGGGAAGATCTAGAATTGATTTCATAGCTCAACAAACCGTTTTTACAGCAACAAAAAATATCTCCAATATTCAATCTCTATTCTACCCTCATCTTATTCTATATAAGAAGCATTAAAACCATAAACCAAGGAAAAAAATTCATCAAAATTTCTGCAGAACCAACCAAACTTTTCCTTCATTAATTTCTTTTCCTACAACAATATACAGAACCAAAACAAACAAAACCCACTGCAAATAAGAAGCCAAACTCAAATCCAATCACAAAACTGAAAACAAATCTCATACACCATTTTAAAACAAACCAAATCACTCAATTTCACTCACTTTCTTCCTCCCTCATTCATGAACACACAACACAGATAAAACAAAAACAGAGATGGAAGAGAGTGTGCAAGGTTGAGAGAGTCACACCAAAGCGAACACAAAACCGATCCAAACACCAACAACTTGAATCTGAAACAAAACGAGATCTAGGCACGAATCAAAACCACACCGCAAAGAAGAGTGAATCAAAACGAACCGATATCGAGAGAAACACTGAGATTGATTCAAAACCCGCTAGTTTGAGTGAGCGACGAACCAAGGGAGATCCGCAAAATCGAGCCGCAAGGGCTTGAGAGAGAGAGAGAGACAGACTTGTTTTCGTTCGTGAGGGAGAGACCACGCGGATTTGTTGTAAGAGGGTAGCCATTTTTTATTTGAGAGGTTGGACTCTGTTTTCGTTTTCATTCTGAACCGTGACATTATGATATATTTATATTAACCTTTTGTTTTCTTTATTTATTTAGTTTATTTTGTGGATATGGTTTCGGGCTTTATGAGCCCATTTTGTTTCTAAACGCACCTGAATATAGCGCTGGCACCCTTCTTTCCATAGGTTTTTTTGTTTGTTTGATATTTATTTTTATTAAATATTTTAGTTTAAAATCATATTGATTTAATTTTCAGTACTTTATTATTGATTTATTTATTTGGGTCTATGATATTATTATCCGATTTGTGACATTAAATTTATCGACGTTGTCTGAATCGATATGAGACTGTTTTCTATTATTTTTTATGGTTTCTAATTAATTTAGATCCATTATTTATCGACTTTATTATTTAATCGGCCTATGATAAATGGTGATATTCGATTAAATCACGTTATCCCCTAATTTGAGGTCACACCTTTATTTTTCTTATTATTTCACATTGTCCCGATTTATTATTATTTTGGCCGATGAATAAATATTTAAATATTCGATTTCGAATAAATCGACGTTATTTAAATTAAATATGAGGCCAATTCTTTTATTTACTATTATTTTTCTACTTTAATATATTTTTATGGTCGATGATATAACAAAAGATTTAAATATTCGATTTCAACAAATCGAAGTTATTTAAATTAATATGAGACCGATTTTATTTTTTATTGCATTTCTTTTATTTAAATAATGATAAAGTGACACTCAACTTCTAATAGAATGATTCTAAAATTGAATCGATTCTAAGATAGTTAAGGAGCCACATTTCTGACGCTTTCGATTTAATCTCGAACTCCAACGGCTCCGCATAGTTTAGGATGTAACGCCCCGATTCAATTTTCCCAAATTTTTGTGGAGTCTTTTGTTTCATTTGTATGATAATTGTTTTATTTGTGAAATTATAATGATGATATTTTATGTTGAGGAATTAATGTGATGATATGTTGTGTTGTGTGATTTTTACCGTTTTATGAATTTTCGGGTAAAAATTGGCTAAGAGGGTATTTTAGGTATTTGTTAATTAATGATAAGTTAGAAATTAGTAGAATTGGTATTTTGTGAGAAAATGATATTTGGTTGGAAAGAAATAGAAATAATAGAGTAAGAATAGAAATAGAGAGAAAAGATTATAAGTTAGTAAAGAAAAGAAAAGAAAAGGGATTAGAAAGAAAATAGAGAAGAAAGAAAAGGAAGAGAAGAGAAAAGAAGAGAAAAGAGGAAAACTTGGGAAAGCTTCAAGATTGCTTCTAGGAATCGATTTAATCGGGTAAGGGTGATAAACATTGTTATCTTAATCTTGTATATGATTATGTATGTGTTAGAGTTTGTGGGTTTTTGATTTGGTAGAAGTTAGAGAAGATGAATAGTTAGGGTTTGAGAGAAAATGTGAGAAATTTATGGATTAATCGGTTGGAAATCGTTATAGCCGAAGTATGATAGCTAGAATATGTTATTGATCATGTTTGTATGAGCTTAGAGGAGTTTTGGAGTGTTTTTGGTAGACTGTTCGCAACTGGTATTTTTCTGAAATCGCAGTGGTCGCTCAGCGAGCTACCCCTCGCTCAGGGAAAGTTCCAGGGTGATTTTCGCTTAGCGAGCTGTTCTTCGCTCAACGAGCTTGGGAGGATTTTTGGGTTTTTACGTTTTGTTTCGTAACTTTTGATTCGAGTGTCTGTTTTAAACGTTCCATATATCGATTTGAAACTAAAAACATGTAAAATCTATTGATGCTAAAATATGTAATTTTTAGCCGACTTTCACCCAACTTTCCCGATAAAAGGTAAATGAATTAATTATGGAATTGTGGTTTTGATTATTGTGTTGTGGCCGTTTGGCAAGTAGATACATTGCTTGAATTAAATGCGAATGTATGTAAATTGAATGAGATGAATGCATAACTATATTGTGAATATGTATGCATTTTCAAGAATGTTGTGTGTCATTTTGCATGTAAGCATAATGTATGTATTCTTGTGTTGTGGGATTCTTTGTGAATCCGTTGTAACATCGTGTGCTCATGTGGAGAGTGAGCGATGACTACAAGAAGATCGTGTGCCCATGTGGGGTGTGAGCGATTAGATTGTGTGCCCGTGTGGGGTGTGAGCAATCCAGAAACATCATGTGCCCATGTGGGGTGTGAGCGATGGGTGATTTATTCACATTGATTGTGTGCCCGTTGTCGCTCCCCCGAAAAGACACCTGGTCAGATAGGGTACAGACGCGAACGGTCGGCGAAAAGAGTCGCCAGCTAGGCATTTTTATCCTGAAGGAAAGGTAATGCTGCATAAACCTAGAAAGATATGGATAAGACGGTTGCGAACCAGAGAAACTGAGAAAGGGGGTTGGTTACAACCTGGGAAGGTATTAGCACCCAGATTGTCCGTCGTACTCGACGGGATCCACGCTTACAAGATTGTGTTTAAAGGGGCAGTGTTTGTGCTATCTGTGCAAAATCTGGAAAAGAATGTACAAGTGTCAAAGCAAGAAAAATGAAGTGAGGTTCTCAGGAATGAGGCTTAAAAAGAATGTTGAAAGAGAGGGAAGACACTGAGACTTTTGTTCGATAACAGTTAAGTTATGCCTACGTATCCTCATGTTAAATGAGGAAGTCAGAACACCGTAGTTCGACTCAAAGAGACTGAAAGATAAATTGACTTGTGAACTGCTTGCTTGTCTATGCTCAAGTGTATGACTCGTCTGGCTCGAGTGCTAACTGTCTTGCATTAGACGGAAGAAGCGAGTTCTCGTTTATAAGTGAAGATGATGAGAAAAGAATCCCGAAGGAGACGATTTTTGTTTGTTTTTGTGTTTTTAATCTTTTATTATTTTTGGTGTTTGTCATAAGTTAATGAGCTTAAGCCTAAACCAAGGGTTAGTAAACTCATCATATCCTCCCTTTGATTAAGGATAATGAGAAAACCTTAAGTATGAGATAAACATCTCAACTTAATTACCATCATGATATAGGATTAAGATCATTAACCTACTTGTGATTATTTAGATGTTTTTGAGTTTTTGTTTAGTGTTAAGTAATGAGTTTAAGCCATAATCAAGGATTAGTGAACTCATTACACCATCCTAATAGAAGGATAATAGATGAGCACACTCAAGCTGAGGAAGATACCTCAACTTAATCCATGATTAGGGATTAACCTCATGACAAAACAAGCCTTTATTAAAGTGGATTTTAATTAAGGGTGAGATTAAGAAGTGATTTTTATGATTTATAAGACAACTTGATGAGGACTTGTCCATTAACACTAGGGTCAGTCCTTCTTAACCAATAAAGGAAGAATTAGAACCCTAATGCAAGGCCTAAGTTACAAGTTAATGTCTTAGTGATTATTAAGATGGATTGATTAAGAGGTTTAAACAAATTAAGGGTTTAACACTTAGGATTAAAGTTATACACTCCATCCTAAGAGAAGGATGCAGGCATAACCCAAATCACAAAGTCTTAAAGCCTTAAAGGTTTAGTCTCTAATGATGAGATGAGAAGAGAGACACAAAGAAGACACAAAGGTGAAAACTATAGGGGGACTAATTAAAACCCTAATTATTGTCATGCTTGGATGTTCCTATGGTTTGTAAGGCTTGATAAAGATCTTCAAAAGAAGCCACCAATGGAAGAAGCAGATGAAAGGAGGAGAAGCAGAAGAAACAAGTTACTTACTTCACTGAAGAAGATAAGTAACTTGGAGAAAGAAAGTGAATGAAAGGATGAGATGCAAATGACCAAAACAAAAGCAAATCACATGATAAAAAAATTTCCAATGAACTCAAAGGAACCCTAACCCCATATGATATCACACCCCAAAGGAGAAGGTCTAACTCTTAACCTAAAAAAAGTTGTGATTTTTCTATGTTAACTAGGGTTTTTGGGTACCTTAAGAGGGAAAATGCAAATCAAATGGAAAATGCAAGATAAATTCATGACAAAAATATCCTAGAAACTACTTGCTATATAGAAAACAATGCAAGAAGAACCATCATCAAACCATTCATGGTTAGGCAGAAAAGAATTTTCAAAGTTAGGGTTCCAAAAAGGGAATTTTATGAACCCTAAATTCAAGAAAAATGTCAAAGTTGGATCAAAACCAAAAAGAAATTTGTATGAATGGTTTGACAATGTTTCTAAATGTCCTAAGATGCAATGTGATTTTTTTTGGAATTTTTGGAAACCTAAATGGTATTTTAATTAATTAATTTCCATTAATTAATTAAAATAAACATCAAAATATTTTTAAAATGATTTTTTAATGCAAAAAATTAAAATTAAAATATTTTTGGGTGGAGAAAAATATTTGGAATTAAAATGCAGAAGAAAATATTTTTTGGACTTTTCTAAGTATTTTAAATAAAATGCACAAAATAAATGGATAAAAAATGAAAATAAAATGAATTAAAGGGAAAGTATGACAATCCAAGGGATCAGATTCAAACTGGGGGGGAATGCATTGACCAGCGCGCAATCTAAGGGTCCAGATTCAATCTGGCCTAATTTTAATTAATTAAATAAATTAAAAGGATTAGGGTTAAGTGAAATGATTTCATCCCTCCACACACGCGTGAAACTCAGATCCTACGCTCCAGATTCAAACTTGGCTAATCACCTGAGATTAGCCCTAATTATTTTCAGATGACCGGAACAGTGCTCCGGTCATCTTCTCCGGCAGTCCAAAATGCTATCTCTCTCCCTAAGCCTCTAAAACTTAATCTCTCTGCCCAGAATC
Source organism: Lathyrus aphaca (assembly GCA_963966055.1). Classification (NCBI taxonomy): domain Eukaryota; kingdom Viridiplantae; phylum Streptophyta; class Magnoliopsida; order Fabales; family Fabaceae; genus Lathyrus; species Lathyrus aphaca. Next base: position 408,921,365 of record OZ014523.1, read on the forward strand.
AAACCCCACGCATCACATAACAAGAATCATCCATCAAAACAAATTTATTTCACGTATTCAAGCTGAATCGAAGCAAATTAGTTCTAGGTCAAAAAATTTCAGAGAGCTCATACATGCTTAATACTCAATCATTTTCAAAACTAAACACATCAGGATCATCAGTGAATCATGAAGAATCATTTAGGAACTTAAAAATACATTTCTAGAAAAAATGTTCTTGAGGTTACCTGAGTTGAAGCTTTCGAAACTGGCACTTTTTGGGCTTTTCTTTGGTGCTTTTCCACTCCCCTTGATCCCCTTATGCTTCTGGAATGAGTTGGGAGATTCGAAGAGATGAAGTTTTGGGAGGATTTTGGCAATCTCAGTTATGGTTGTGTTTCAGGCTAGTGTGATGTGTGTTATGAGTTCCATAATGCTTCCATATGATGCTGTGATTGGTCAGAGGAGTTGGTGTGGCATAGTGTGATTGGTATGTGTGTTTTTGCAAAAAAGTCAAGAATGTGTACTTGAGGTATGGGCATGGTGCAGGCCTGCGATTTTGGGGTGTCTGGCCTTAGCATGGATCAAGGAAGGCCATAGGATTAAAACATTGCAGCTGGATCACTTGATGCTAGGGTTTCTATGTGTTTTTGCAAATTTCCCTCTTTGGTGTATATGCAAGGCATGAAATGTTGTGATTCCTTAGGTAATTCTCAGCAAAATGAGTCATGTGACGTTGTTATGATGTTTAGAAGTCAATTAGAGGTCACTTAGAATCTTGGCAAGTGAATTTGCAAAAATCCCTCTTTGGCATGAATGTGAAAATTATGTGATTTTTGCCAACTTTGCAAGGCCATAACTTGAGTTCCATAATGAATTGGGACTTGTTCTAATACTTTTTGAAAAGGGAATGATCCAATCTAAACCTTTCATGACCAACAATATTTCATTTGAAGCATTTTTGGTTGAGAAAGAGGAGGTTGAAAAACTTTCCCAAAATGGAAAGTTTTCATTACAAGTCATTTCCATTTTTGGCAACTTTTGGTTTATCTCAATTTTCTTCAATTTTGTGAACTTCTAAGCACTTAAATAATCAAATAAAGATCATATAACTTCAATTTGATGAAAAATCCACTTTGGTTCCATTGTTAGGGGCCTCAGATGCCCTGATTTTGCTCTGACTTGCTCAAGAAGTTACCTAATGAACATATGACTTCCACAATGAATTTCTTCATCAAACTTGGTACACATGATCCTTATAACATATTGAGACTATTAGAAACAAGAATGACCAAAACATTTGGAGTTATGGCCTCTGAAACCAAAACCCTAATTTCAGGTCATCTGTGTAGTGAAACTCTAGCTCTGCTTCCATGCCTTGCCAGTTCTTGTGATTTCTTGACTTCCTTGACCTTTGATGGATATAATATTATGATAGAACACACATGGACGCTCTTGGAATGATTTGAGACCTTTGGAGTGGCTCAGATGGATCCTTGGGTTGCTCAGATCACAAACCCTAGATGCAGATGAACTTGAACTATGCAGTGAAGCAAAAATGCAATGTGATGTGGTATGCTTATGCTCATGCAAAAATGAAAGATCACAAGCCATGGTGTGATAAAGGGTGAGGGAAAATTTGGGGTGTTTACAGCTGCCCCTATTCAAACATAAGTTAGCTGTGCAGGATATAAGCGCCTGGCTTAATAGACAAACGAGATAACTTGTGGTTGAATACCAAAGACAGTCCAAAATTTGCACTCACTGGGGAGAAGAAGAAAAGGGATATAAATTGTAAAAAAGAGTATAGCATGATTATGAAGGCGATGGAGGACGACCATCGAGCAGAGGACGACTGCTGGGGATAAAGCAATGGCGGGGACGGCTGATATGCTGGGGAAATAAAGAGATCATGATGGGGACGACCATCAAGCAAAGAAACAAGATTATCTGGGGATTAAAGTAAAGGCAATGATGGGGACGGCCATCGAGCTTGAAAAGTAACGTGAACAACGACGGGGACGGCCATCGGTTCAAAGAATAAATGAAATAATGATGAGGGACGGTCATCAAAGGTGAAGGACGATCACCTAGTAGGGGACGGCTGATTTTTATCATGACATAGGACGAATGCCAGATAGAAAAAAGTCGACGATGGGGACGACCATCGGATAAGCATGATGAAGGACGATCATCAAGAGGTGAAAGACGATCACCTAGCAGGGTACGGCTGCTCTCCGGTTTATAATGACATAGGACGAATGTCAGATAACAAGATCAACGGTGGGGACGGCCATCAGATAAAATGATGAAGGACGATCATCAAATGGTGAAGGACGATCACCTAGCAGGGGACGGCTGCTAAATATCACGACATAGGACGAATGTCAGATAGAAAAGGGTTCCAATAATGGAGACTCCGCTGGGGAAAGGATGAGGGACGGTCATCCAAAGGTGAAGGACGATCACCTGGCAGGGTACGACTGCAGAAAGTATCACGACATAGGATGAATGTCGGATAGGAGAAAAGTTATTCTGCTGGTGACTTACTGGGGAATGGTAAACACGGACGAGTGCTTACGCCTTCCAGAAATAAAAGGTATAAGTGTTTTGGACGCTGTGTATAGATTAAAGATGCGGACGAGCATCCATAAGACCATGATACGGACGAGTATCAGTAGAAACAAACGCTGACACATGTTCAGAGATGATGGTACAGACGAGTACCAACTGGTTAACAAAGAACACAGACGAATGTCGAATCCGTGGGGAATGATATATATATATATATATATATATATATATATATATATATATATATATGAGATACGGACGAGTATCTGTATAAGTAAGAACCAGTATTGTGAAGTATGAGCAAGACACAGACGAATGTTCAACTTGCTGGGGAAAGTTTGACACGGACGGATGTCAGAAGAGAAAGTGTATAAGTTATGAATAAAGATTGTCCGTCGTACTCAACGGGATCCACGCATACAAGATTGTGTTTAAAGGGGCAGTGTATGTGCTATCTGTGCAAAAGCTGGAAAAGAATGTACAAGTGTCAGTGCATAAAAAATGAAGTGAGGTGCTCAGGAATAAGGCTTAAAAAGAATGCTGAAAGAGAGGGAAGACACAAAGACTTTTGTTCGATAACAGTTAAGTTATGCCTACGTATCCTCTTGTGCAATGAGGAAGTCAGAACACCGTAGTTCGACTAAAAGAGACTGAAAGATAAATTGACTTGTGAACTGCTTGCTTGTCTATGCTCAAGTGTATGACTCATCTGGCTCGAGTGCTAACTGTCTTGCATTAGACGGAAGAAGCTAGTTCTCGTTTTTGAGTGAAGATGATGAGAAAAGAATCCCGAAGAAGACGATTATTGTTTGTTTTTGTGTTTTTAATATTTTATTGTTTTTGGTGTTTGTCATAAGTTAATGAGCTTAAGCTTAAACCAAGGGTTAGTAAACTCATCATATCCTCCCTTTGATTAAGGATAATGAGAATACCTTAAGTATGAGATAAGCATCTCAACTTAATTACCATTATGATATAGGATTAAGATCATTAACATACTTGTGATTATTTAGATGTTTTTGAGTTTTTGTTTAGTGTTAAGTAATGAGTTTAAGCCATAATCAAGGATTAGTGAACTCATTATACCATCATAATAGAAGGATAATAGATGAGCACACTCAAGCTGAGGAAGATACCTCAACTTAATCCATGATTAGGGATTAACCTCATGACAAAACAAGCCTTTATTAAAGTGGATTTTAATTAAGGGTGAGATTAAGAAGTGAGTTTTATGATTTGTAAGACAACTTGAGGAGGACTTGTCCATTAACACTAGGGTTAGTCCTTCTTAACCAATAAAGGAAGAATTAGAACCCTAATGCAAGGCCCAAGTTACAAGTTAATGTCTTAGTGATTATTAAGATGGATTGATTAAGAGGTTTAAACAAATTAAGGGTTTAACACTTAGGATTAAAGTTATACACTCCATCCTAAGAGAATGATGCAAGCATAACCCTAATCACAAAGTCTTAAAGCCTTAAAGGTTTAGTCTCTAATGATGAGATGAGAAGAGAGATACAAAGAAGACACAAAGGTGAAAACTAGAGGGGGACTAATTAAAACCCTAATTATTGTCATGCTTGGATGTTCCTATGGTTTGTAAGGCTTGAGAAAGATCTTCAAAAGAAGCCACCAATGGAAGAAGCAGATGAAAGGAGGAGAAGCAGAAGAAACAAGTTACTTACTTCACTGAAGAAGATAAGTAACTTAGAGAAAGAAAGTGAATGAAAGGATGAGATGCAAATGACAAAAACAGAAGCAAATCACATGATAAAAAAAATTGCCAATGAACTCAAAGGAACCCTAACCCCATATGATATCACACCCCAAAGGAGAAGGTCTAACTCTTAACCTAAAAAAAGTTGTGATTTTTCAAAGTTAACTAGGGTTTTTGGGTACCTTAAGAGGGAAAATGAAAATCAAATGGAAAATGCAAGATAAATTCATGACAAAAATATCCTAGAAACTACTTGCTATATAGAAAACAATGCAAGAAGAACCATCATCAAACCATTCATGGTTAGGCAGAAAAGAATTTTCAAAGTTAGGGTTCCAAAAAGGGAATTTTATGAACCCTAAATTCAAGAAAAATGTCAAAGTTGGATCAAAACCAAAAAGAAATTTGTATGAATGGTTTGACAATGTTTCTAAATGTCCTAAGATGCAATGTGAATCTTTTTGGAATTTTTGGAAACCTAAATGGTATTTTAATTAATTAATTTCCATTAATTAATTAAAATAAACATTTAAATATTTTTAAAATGATTTCTTAATGCAAAAAATAAAAATAAAAATGTTTTTGAGTGGAGAAATATATTTGGAATTAAAATGCAGAAGAAAATATTTTTTGGACTTTTCTAAGAATTTTAAATAAAATGCACAAAATAAATGGATAAAAAATGAAAATAAAATGAATTAAAGGGAAAATATGACAATCAGAGGGATCAGATTCAAACTGGGGGGGGGGGGGGGAATGCATTGACCAGCAAGAAATCTAAGGGTCCAGATTCAATCTGGCCTAATTTTAATTAATTAAATAAATTAAAAGGATTAGGGTTAAGTGAAATGATCTCAGCCCTCCACACACGCGCGAAACTCAGATCCTACGCTCCAGATTCAAACTTGGCTAATCACCTGAGATTAGCCCTAATTATTTTCAAATGACCGGAACAGTGCTCCGGTCATCTTCTCCGGCAGTCCAAAATGCTATCTCTCTCCCTAAGCCTCTAAAACTTAATCTCTCTGCCCATAATCAAACCCCACGCATCCCATAACAAGAATCATCCATCAAAACAAATTTATTTCACGTATTCAAGCTGAATCGAAGCAAATTAGTTCTAGGTCAAAATATTTCAGAGAGCTCAGACATGCTTAATACTCAATCATTTTCAAAACTAAACACATCAGGATCATCAGTGAATCATGAAGAAACATTTAGGAACTTAAAAATACATTTCTGGAAAAAATGTTCTTGAGGTTACCTGAGTTGAAGCTTTCGAAACTGGCACTTTCTGGGCTCTTCTTTGGTGCTTTTTCCACTCCCCTTGATCCCCTTATGCTTCTGGAATGCTTGAAAGGAGATTATATGGAGTGTTTTGAAGGTTTCAGTTTAGAGGTGATGTAAATCGTGTTTTTGTTTGAGGTGGTTTCAAGCCAATGTGAAGGGTGGGAAATGATCCTGGGGTTATGTGGAGGTGATTGGTGAAAGAATTTTGTAGTTTTGATGGCTGAGTTGGGAGATTCGAAGAGATGAATTTTTGGGAGGATTTTGGCAATCTGAGCTATGGCTGTGTTTCAGGCTTGTGTGATGTGTGTTATGAGTTCCATAATGCTTGCATATGATGTTGTGATTGGTCAGAGGAGTTGGTGTGGCATAGTGTGATTGGTATGGGTGTTTTTGCAAAAAAGTCAAGAATGTGTACTTGAGGTATGGGCATGGTGCAGGCCTGAGATTTTGGGGTGTCTGGCCTCAACATGGATCAAGGAAGGCCATAGGATTGAAACATTGCAGCTGAATCACTTGATGCTAGGGTTTTTATGTGTTTTTGCAAATTTCCCTCTTTGGTGTATCTTGTGATGCAAGGCATGAAATGTTGTGATTCCTTGGGCAATTCTTAGCAAAATGAGTCATATGATGTTGTTATGATGTTTAGAAGTCAATTAGAGGTCACTTAGAAGCTTGGCAAGTGAATTTGCAAAAATCCCTCTTTGGCATGAATGTGAAAATTATGTGATTTTTGCCAACTTTGCAAGGCCATAACTTGAGTTCCATAATAAATTGGGACTTGTTCTTGCAGTTTTTGAAAAGGGAATGATCCAATCTACAACTTTCATGACCAACAATTTTTCATTTTAAGCATTTTTGGTTGAGAAAGAGGAGGTTGAAAAACTTTCCCAAAATGGAAAGTTTCCATTACAAGTCATTTCCATTTTTGGCAACTTTTGGTTTAGCTCAATTTTCTTCAATTTTGTGAACTTCTAAGCACTTCAATGATAAAATAAAGATCATATAACTTCAATTTGATGAAAATCCACTTTGGTTCCATTGTTGGGGGCCTCAGATTCCCTGATTTTGCTCTGACTTGCTCAAGAAGTTACCTAATGAACATATGACTTCCACAATGAATTTCTTCATCAAACTTGGTACACATGATCCTTATAACATATTGAGACTATTAGAAACAAGAATGACCAAAAGATTTGGAGTTATGGCCTCTGAAACCAAAACCCTAATTTCAGGTCATCTATGCAGTGAAACCCTAGCTCTGCTTCCATGCCTTGCCAGTTCTTGTGTTTTCTTGACTTCCTTGACCTTTGATGGATATAATATGATGATATAACACACATGGACCCTCTTTTAATGATTGGATACCTTTGGAGTGGCTCAGATGGATCCTTGGATTGCTCAGATCACAAACCCTAGATGCAGATGAACTTGAACTATGCAGTGAAGCAAAAATGCAATGTGATGTGGTATGCTTATGCTCATGCAAAAATGAAAGATCACAAGCCATGGTGTGATAAAGGGTGAGGGAAAATTTGGGGTGTTTACACCAGTGTGGGGTGTGAGCAATCGGATTGTGTGCCCGTGTGGGGTGTGAGCAATCCATAAACATTGTGTGCCCATGTGGGGTGTGAGCAATGGGGAACATCGTGTACCCGACGGGGAGTTACTTTGGGTAACAAGCGATGATTCCATTTGGTTCCTGAGTGAACCTGCTAAAATGTTGAGTCGGTACCGCATTTGCATCTGCATGGAGTCGTGTGTCGGTCTCTATGAGTTGCATTTTATCATTTTAATTATGATATGCAAAAATAAACATGAATGTGTATATGTTTATTAGGAGTATTATGGAGATGATAGTATGTGTGATGAAACATACTTGTTTGTATATATACATGTTTGATATATGTATATGTATGTGATTTATACATTTGTAATGTATATGTGTGATTAAACATAGCTAGACGTATGTTTATGCGGAATGAATAGAATTGAGGAATAAACATAAATAATACGAGTTATGTGAATTAGTGAATTGTTGCATGATGAACATGCTTGATTAGTGTATGTACACGTTGCAATGTGTATGGGTGATGATGTATGCTTTATGTTCATTTTATATGTTGAGATATATAATTATATGCAATATTATTATGATAATGTTTCTCACCCTTCTGCTGTTTTATGATGCTCTATGAGGCATTGCAGAGTACGTTGCTGGATGATATTTTTGTGAAGTTCGTCTTCATCTTTTGGTCGGTCGGCTCTGATATGTAGCACCGGGTAGTTAGGTTGGCTTAGTGCCATTTTTGTGATGCATTGTGTATATGTATCTGTTGGATGGATGTTTTGTATAAACATGAATATTGTTGTTGGCATCAAACTTGTTGATATATGTATATATATGAATGGAAATATATATGTTTGATGTTATTGATTTAGTTTCCGCTGTGTAATTGTATCTTTAGAGATATGGGTGTAAGGATTAAATTCCCTATGTTGAAAACTACCCCATCGTTGCATATCTTTAAATGAGCAGGTGTTGTATGTTTTTAATTTCAAGCATAATGTTGAATGCCTCTTTTATACCATGTTCAATTATACTCTGATGAAATTTTTAACATGTGCCTAAATGATTTAATTAATTATTTGGGGGTATAGAAAGGGGTGTTACATTAAGTGGTATCAGATCCAGTGTTCGAGTAAGTAGTGTCCGTCTTGATGTTGTTGTGATTGAACTTTTGTTTAATCTTTTTGTTGTCTTTGGGAACAATCAGAATATGGCTGGTAGAAACGACAATGTTATGGATGCTTCTTTGGAAGCAATGGCTAGGGCGGTGCAGGGAGCGCCGAATGTGAATGCTAATTATGAGTTCAGGAAGAATCAACCGCCGGTCTTCAAAGGAAGATTTGATCCTGATGGTGCTCAGAATTGGTTGAAGGAAATTGAGAGAATCTTCAGAGTCATGGATTGTGCTGAAGAGAGTAAGGTGAGACTTGGTTCTCACATGCTGAATGAAGAAGCCGATGATTGGTGGGTCGGTAGAAGTCAAGCTCTTGAGGAGGAGTATGAAGAGATAACTTGGGAAGTTTTTCGTACTGAATTCTTAGGGAAGTACTACCCTGAGAGTGTGAAAGGAAATAAGGAGATGGAATTCCTTGAGCTGAAGCAAGGTAGTATGTCAGTGGTTGACTATACTGCTAAGTTTGTGGAATTGGTTTAGTTTCATCCTCATTATGCTCCTACTACTTCTGAGTTTTCTAAGTGCATTAAGTATGAGAATGGCTTGCATCCTAAGATTAAGCAAGCTGGGATATCAGAGAATCAGAAGGTTTTCAGATTTGACTGAATGTTGTAGAATTTTTGAAGAAGATAGCAGAGCTCGTTCTACACATTACAAGAGTGTGAATGAGAGGAAAGGGAAGCAACAAGCTAGAAGTGGACTGTATGTGACACCCGCTGATAAGGGAAAACATAGGGGAAACTTCAATATGAGATCTGGTGGAGGGAGTTCTGGTCCCGTTAAGTGTTACAAGTGTGGCGATCTAGGCCACAAGTCTTTTGAGTGTGGGAAGAATATTGTGAAATGTTCAAACTGTGGAGGTCTTGGACATGCTACTACCGAGTGTAGGAGGAATGTTGTGAAGTGCTTCAATTATGGGGAAGTTGGTCACATTAGTACTAAGTGTACTAAGCCGAAGCAAGCTCAGGCGGGCGAAAAGGTGTTTGCATTAGCAGGGAAGGATACTATTAGTGCAGACCGTTTGATTAAAGGTACATGCTTTATTAATAATACGCCTTTAGTTACTATTATTGATATGGGAGCGACTCATTCGTTTATTTCTATTGAGTATGCTAAGCGTTTGAATTTGTTTATGTCTTCATGGGGTGGTGAGATGGTTATTGAGACTCTTGCTTCAGGGTCGGTAACTACTTCTTTGGTGTTTGTAAGTTGTTCTTTGACCATGTATGGTAAAGACTTTGTTATGGATTTAATTTGTCTACCGTTGGAGGGTTTGGACGTGATCTTGGGTATGAACTGGTTGCAATTTAATCGAGTTCATATAAATTGCTATCATAAGTTAGTAAGGTTTCCTTCTTTGGATGATGATGAAGAAGAGAGTTTCATATCCACAAAAGAGTTGAAGAAACTTTTAGTGGACGAAGTTCAATTGTTTGGTTTGTTTGAATCATGGTTAGTGGAAGGAGAAGTGGAGATAAGTAGGTTTCCAGTGGTGTGTGATTTTCCAGAAGTGTTTCCGGACGATATTAAGGATGTACCGCCGGAAAGAGAAGTTGAGTTTTCTATTGATCTAGTTTCAGGTACTAGACCGATTTCGATGGCACCGTATCGTATGTGTAAACACCCCAAATTTGCCCTCACTAAGTTCAAACTATGGCTTGTGATCTTTCATATTTTCATTAGTTCAATCATATCATATCATGTTGCATTTTTTGCTTCACTACATTGGTTCAAGTTCATCTGCATCTAGGGTTTGTGATCTGAGCAATCCAAGGATTCATCTGAGCCACTCCAAAGGTCTCCAATCATTCCAAGAGGGTCCATGTGTGTTCTATCATCATATTATATCCTTCAAAGATCAAGGAAGTCAAGAAATCACAAGAACTGGCAAGGCATGGAAGCAGAGCTAGGGTTTCACTACACAGATAACCTAAAATTAGGGTTTTGGTTTCAGAGGCCATAACTCCAAAATTTTGGTCATTCTTGTTTATATTGATCTCAATATGTTATAAGGATCATGAATACCAAGTTTGATGAAGAAATTCATTGTGGAAGTCATCTGATCACTGGGTAACTTCCTGAGCAAGTCAGAGCAAAATCAGGGCATTTGAGGCCCCCAACATGGAACAAAAGGTGATTTTTCATCAAATTGAAGTTATATGGTCTATATTTGATCATTGGAGTGCTAAGAAGTTCACAAAATTGAAGAAAAATGAGCTAAACCAAAAGTTGCCAAAAATGAAAATGACTTGTAATGTAAACTTTCCATTTTGGGAAAGTTTTTCAACCTCCACTTTCTTAACCAAAAATGCTTCAAATGAAAATTTGTTGGTCATGAAAGTTGTAGATTGGATCATTCCCTTTTCAAAAAGTACAAGAACAAGTTCTAATTCATTGTGGAACTCAAGTTATGGCTTGTCAAAGTTGACAAAAATCACATAATTTTCAAGAATGCACCAAAGAGGGATTTTTGCAAAACCTCTTGCCAAGCTATTTTGTGACTTCAAACACACTTCTAAGCATCATACAAACATTGTGCAATGTCTAAAACTCAGAATTTCCCAAAGAATCTCAAGTTTTCATGCCTTGCCCATGAAGAAATCTCAAAGGGGCCAAACTTTCTCCAAATTGCAAAACACCCCATAACTTATTTCTCACATGCTGAATTGCCTCTAAATGAATTCTATGGACATCCTTGATCCTTGCTGAACCAGACACCCCATTGTACCACCTCTGAACCAGCCCATACCTCAAGGACAAAAACTTTTGACTTTTTTGCAAGAAGCCCATACCAATCACAATAGGGCACAACCACTCCACAGACCTATCACAACTTGATATGTGGACCAAATGCTGGTATTAACACACAAGAACACAAGCTGAAACCTAAGATTGCCCAAGTTCACAAAAACTCTCCCTCTTGCAAAAACCTTCGAATCTCATAACTCAGCCACCCATTCTTCAAACAAACACCACCATTCATTCTTAAATCATTCACTGATCATAAACCACCCATAAAAAAAGCCAAGAACACACCATAAGCCAAATACGATTTCTGACCAGTTGGAGTGCAAACTCACAAACCAGCCTTCCTCAAAGCTCTCCAAGCATCAAAGCTTCTTCAGGGAGGTCATTGGAGGCATTTTGCACCAAGGAAGCAGCCAGAAAACTCAAGGGTTGAAAGCTCCATCTCAGGTAGCCATTCGAATTAATTTTTCCAGAACCTTTATTTTATGTTACTAAATGATTAAGCATGTTTCACTGATCACACTGAACTTGGAATTATTGAAAACGATGAAGAAATGAGAATGTATTGCTTGTCTGAAATTTTTGCCATATTTGTTGTTTTCTTCGAATCATGAGATTGAGTGAAAAGAAATGAGGTTTGAGGTTGGATTTAGGTTCAGGGGAGGGGGAAGAGTGAATTTGGAGCTTTAGAGCTCCAGAGAGTGCCTAGGGAAGAAGTTGAGAATTTTCAGGTGAGGAGCTGGTCGGAGAAGATGACCGGAGGTCTTCTCCGGCCACTTGAGAGTAATTAGTGACTTAATTAAGGTTAGGGAAAACTTTGAACGTGGACCCTTTGATCTGTCTTCCCGCGCGTGTTTGAGTGGCTAGGATCTTCCCATTAATTGTTAAACTGAATTAATTAATTAATTAATTAAGTTTAATGAAATTTGAATATGGGCCATTGGATGTGGCGCCAGTAAACCCAGACCCACCCCAGTTTCAGGCCAGGTCATCCATTCAGCATACCTTTGTTTATTTTAGATTTTAATTCAATTTTTTCTTATTTATTTTGTACGAATTATTTAAAATAGTTAAAAAATGCTAAAAATATTTTTATTCAGCATTTTAATTCCAAATAATTTTCTCAACCCAAAAATATTTTTATTTTTATTTTTTGCGTAAAAAAATCATTTTTTAGACATTTAATTGTCTATTTTAATTAATTAATGAAAATTAATTAATTAAAATATCATTTAGGTTTCTAAAAAATCCCAAAAAATTCATGTTGCATCTTTAAACATTTAGAGACATTATCATACCATCCACACAAATTTCTTTTTGGTTTTGAATCATTTTAACATTTTTTCTTTGAATTTAGGGTTCATAAAATCCCATTTTTGAACCTTAACTTCAAGAATTATTTTCTGCCTAACCAAGAATGATATGACCATGGTTCTTTTTGAATTGATCTTCATTTGACATGTAGTATCTAGAATAAATTTTTCATAAATTGCTTCTGCATTTTTGATTTGATTTGCATTTTTTCCCTTTAGGTACCTTAAAACCCTAGAAAACTTAGAAAAATCATAAGTCCCTTAGGGTTAAGAGTTAGGTCTCCTCCTTTGGGGTATGGAATCATATGGGGTTAGGGTTCTTTTGATTGCATTTTCAATTTTATATCTTGTCATTTGCTTCAGATTTTAAGTTTTGCATCTCACGTTGCATGAAAACCTTAATTTCTCATCTTCCTTTGCATACTTCTTGCATATGCTTGCATTCATGAACTTTCCATGACATTTTATGCATTCACATGACTTCTAAGACATCTTAGGATACATTAAAATCATGATTGATCATTACATCATCCATTTGCCATGTTATGCTTTCATTTCATTTCATGTGCATTCATGAACTTTCATGCTTCTTTCATGCTTCATTTGCATCCTCATCATTTGCATGATCATTGACATCTCTTGATATATATTTGCATAATCTCTTAGCATCATTAACATCATGAATATGCTTTTGGTTTTGGTTTGCATCCTTGCATTCATTTCATTTTCATTTCATTTCATTTCCTTTTACTAACTTTTCAGGTGGTAAGTTACTTTGAGAAGTGAATTTGCCTTCACTTCTCACAATCTCTTCTCACCTCTCTTATGCATTCATTGCTGCATTTTGTATTTGTATTAGAGTGAGCTTGCTCATCCATTTTCCTTCCTCACTATCTTTCTTCAAGCAACTTATCTTCTTAAGTGAAGTAAGTTGACTTGTTTCTTCTACTTCTCTTCCTTTCATATGTTTCTTCCTTGGTGGCTCTTCTTGAAGATATCTTGCAAGCCTCATAAACCCTAGGAACACCCAAGCATGATCACAATTAGGGTTTGATTGGTCCACCATTAGTTTTACCTTTGTGTCATCTTTTGTGTCTTATCTTCTCATCTCATAATCAGGGATTAAACCTTTAAGGTTTTAAGGCTTTGTGATTAAGGTTATGCCTGCATCCTTCTCTTAGGATGGAGTGTATAACTTTAATCCTAAGTGTTAAACCCTTAATGTGTTTAAATCCCTTAATCAATTCATCTAATAATCACTAAGACATCAAGCTTGTAACTTGGGCCTTGCATTAGGGTTCTAATTCTTCCTTAAGTGGTTAAGAAGGATTAACCCTAGTGTTAATGGACAAGTCCCCCTCAAGTTGTCTTACAAACCATAAAATTCACTTCTTAATCCTACCAATAAATAAAATACACTTTAATTGAGGCTTGTTTTGTCATGAGGTTAATCCCTAATCATGGATTAAGTTGAGGAGCCTTCCTCAGCTTAAATGTTCTCATCTATTATCCTTCTATTAGGATGGTGTAATGGGTCCATTAAATCCTTGAGTATGGCTTAAACTCATTACTTAACACTAAACAAAAAAACTCCAAAAACATCTAAATAATGGCAAGTAGGTTAATGATCTTAATCTTACATCATGGTGATTAAGTATGAGGTGTTTACTTCATACTTAAGGTTTTCTCATTACCCCTAATCAAAGGGAGGATGTGATGAGTTTACTAACCCTTGGTTTGGGCTTAAGCTCATCAACTTATGACAAACACAAAAAGAAATAAAAGATTGAAAACTCAAAAACAAACAATAATCGTCTCCTCCAGGATTCTTTTCTCATCTCATTCACTCATAAACGAGAACTTGCTTCTTCCGTTTAATGCAAGACAGTTTGCACCTGAGCCAGACAGGTCATACACTGGAGCATAAACAAGCAAGCAGTTCACAGTCAAAATCATTCCAGTCTCTTTGAGTCGAACTACGGAGTTCTGACCTCCTCATTGCACGAGAGGATACGTAGGCATAACTTAACAGTTATCGAACAAAAGTCTCTGTATATTCCCCCTCCTCCAGCATTACTCTTTTTAAGCCTCATTGTCTTGAGCATTACACTCTTTCCTTACACTGACACTCCTTTGCTTCACTCTACACTTCTTTTGCACTGACACTTGTATTCTTTTCCAGCTTTGGCACACAAAATAGCACTGACACCACCCCTTTAAACACAAACTTTCAAGCGTGGATCCCGTCGAGTACGGCGGACAATCTGTGTGCTAATACCTTCCTAGGTTGTAACCAACCCCCTTTCTCAGTTTCTCTGGTTCGCAACCGTCTTATCCATATCTTTCTAGGTTTATGCAGAATTACCTTTCCTTCGGGATAAAATTCCTAGCTGGCGACTCTTTTCAGTTCATCTTCATGTTCTCTCCTTTAGTCGACCGTTCGCGTCTGTACCCCTTCTGACCAGGTGTCATTTGGTGGGAGCGACAGTATGTCAGCTTCAGAGTTGGTAGAATTGAAAAATCAGTTGAATGACTTGTTGGAAAAGAGGTTTGTTAGGCCGAGTGTTTCTCCTTGGGGTGCACCGGTATTGTTGGTAAAGAAGAAGGACGAAAGTATGCGATTATGTATTGATTATCGACAGTTGAATAAGGTGACAATTAAGAACAAGTATCCACTTCCGAGGATCGATGATTTGATGGACCAATTGGTTGGCGCACGTGTTTTTAGTAAGATTGATCTGAGATCAGGATATCACCAGATTCGTGTGAAAGAGGAGGATATTCAAAAGACGGCTTTTAGGACACGATATGGTCATTACGAGTATTCCGTGATGCCATTCAGAGTTTCTAATGCGCCGGGTGTGTTTATGGAATACATGAATCGTATTTTCCATGAACAGTTGGATCGTTTTGTGGTTGTGTTCATCGACGACATTTTGATTTATTCTAAGTCTTAAGAAGAGCATGAAGAGCATTTAAGGATTGTGTTACAAATTTTAAAAGAGAAGCAATTGTATGCTAAGTTATCAAAGTGCGAGTTTTGGTTGTCGAAGGTAAGTTTTCTTGAACATGTTATTTCCGATGGTGGTATTAGTTTTGATCCATCCAAGATTGATGCGGTAATGCAATAGGAAGTTCCTAGATCGGTTACGGAGATTCGAAGCTTTTTAGGCTTGGCGGGTTATTATCGGAGGTTTATTGAAGGATTTTCAAAGTTGGCACTTCCGTTAACGCAGTTAACTTGTAAAGGAAGGGATTTCATTTGGGATATTCATTACGAAGAAAGTTTTGGAATTTAAGAGAAGGTTAACAACGACTCCAATCTTGATTTTGCCGAATCCGACGGAACCATTTATGGTGTTTTGTGATGCTTCATTGTTTGGGTTAGGTGGTGTTTTGATGCAAGATGGAAAAGTTGTGGCTTATGCTTCAAGACAAGTGAGAGTGCATGAAAAGAATTATCCTACGCATGATTTTGTAGAAGCATACTTCAAGTTCTTTGTTTTGATGACGTCAACATTATCCAAGCTCATTCCAGATTGCAAAAAGTCGAGATGACAACAAATGATCAAGACCATGGATATGCATCATCAATGGAATGTTTCCGATCGATTCAAGATTTTGTGCTACACTTTCAAGACTTGTCTCAAGGCTTAGGTATATCAATAATTAACTCTAAAATATGATATACAAGTGTTCAACATAATCTTCATAATTTTATTGCATGTGCATAGTTTTTTGAAAATGAAATTGGAACTGGTTTAACACTTTTAACAGAAATATTTTTCTGAATTTTAACAGTGTTAACCGGTTAACCATATGGGTTAACCGGTTAACGACATCAATTTTCAAATTCTGTGGTAACGTTCATAGGCGTTAACCGATTAACCTATTTGGTTAACCGGTTAACACTGAAGAAAGTTTGAAAAATTGTTTCCTTTTAAATTCAAATATTTTGTTAAAGTTACACCTCTTCATGATTTTCTTTCATAAGATTTTATACCTTTTCAAATTAATTTGTTTTCAAATTTTCATACCTTTTTGAATAGGTGTTTCATCTATTATAAATTCTAACATTTTCAAATTCAAAAAACACCCTCCTAGAAAAATTTCAAATATTTTCATACAATCAAATTCACTTTATTCAAATTATTATCTTCATCTTTCAAAAGTGTTCATAAGTTCATAACTTTCATATTTTGCCTTGAACACTTGTGTTGAATATTTATAGTGAATTCTTGATTATAGGAGAAGATCAATTTTATTGATATCATTTCATTGTACTCTCACTCAAACAATATTATAGAAAGTGTCTTTCTATTTTGTGACTTGTGTTCCAAGGATTGTTTGGACATAAGGGTAAGTGTGGCAAGAGGATTGTTCTTGCACACTTGTTTGTATAGTTTTGTTAGAAAGTAGGCCTCACCATTGAAGGTGTGATAGGTTGTACTGTTCTAAAGAAAACTAGTGGAAATCTCTTTCGGTTTGGAAAGGGGACTGGATGTACCTTCGGATTGTGAAGGGAACAAGGATAAACCTCCGTGTGTTCTTTACTTTTCTGCTTTACAATTTTTGTTCTTTAACCGTAAAAGCAAAATCCATCCATCTAAGAAAAAGAATCGAGAAAATTTTGATAACACCTAATTCACCCCCCCTCTTAGGCGCATTCTGATTCTACCCCCCCCCCCCCCTCCGAAGATGAGAACTTCATGCTTCTTGTTAAGAAGGTTGGTAAGTTTTTTAACAAAAATAATAATTCTTCTTTTCTTAAAAAGAATAAACATTTCAGGAAGAAGGATGCATCCACATCGAATCAAGAAGTTACATGCTATGAATGTGGAAAGCAAGGTCACATAAAACCGGATTGTCCAAGACTTGCGAAGAAAGGAGGATTCAAAGGCAAGAAGGACTTCAAGAATAAAAAGGCTTATGTCGCGTGGGAAGACAATGAAGTTAGTTCCTCATCGGAATCGGAAAGCGACGAATGTGCAAATATGGCGTTAATGGCGTCACATCACTCCGATGAAGAAAATGACGAGGTTAGTAGTAACTTTTCTATTTATGAAAATGATGCACAAGAAGTCATAGATGAACTTCTTAAGGAATGTAAGATTTTGTACAAAAATATTTCATCCCAAAAGAAGAAAATATTATCCTTAGAAGAACAAAATAAATCTTTTGAAAAATACATTGAAGATGAAAAACAAAAGATAAAGGATGAAAAAAAAGCCTTACATGTAAAAATTGTGAGTCATTGTCCTTTCAAATTGTTCAACTCAAAAGAGTTTTAGAAAGATATGAAAAAGGTCAAATTGGCTTGGAGGAAATTCTTAGGCATCAAAGATATCCAAATAATAAAAGTGGCCTAGGATATTCTAAGTTTTCCAAACCAAGCACAAGTGAAACCATTTTCGTAAAATCTAGTGAACAAATTGTTAAGGAAAAGACTGACAATGATAAAACTATGCATCAAATTCATAAAAAGAAAAGGATTATTAAGAAACAAAAATATGTTCCTAAATTCAAAAGTCAATTTCAACCTATTTGCTTTTATATTGGAATCAAAGGCCATACACCTAATGCTTGCTATGTGCGCAACATTGGTGTTGCTAAAGGGCATTATGTGTGGGTTGAAAAGGGTACTAACTATCAAGGACCCAAAGCAATTTGGGTACCTAACAAAACTTTACTTTGTTTTGTAGGTATGCTTGAAAACAACTTCTACGCAATGGTATCTCGATAGCGGTTGTTCAAAGCATATGACGGGAGACATCAACAAATTTTCAAGTCTAACACTTAAGGCCAAAGGATATGTTACTTACGGTGATGATAAAAAAGGAAGAATTCTTGGAGTTGGAACCATTGGTGCATCTCCTCATACAATCATCGAAGACGTCCTTTATGTGGAAGGCCTTAAACACAACCTTCTTAGCATAAGTCAATTGTGTGACAAAGGGTTCCGAATCAACTTCACAAAGGAGGAATGTTTGATAGAACACGGAGTCACTCATGAACTCTTTCTAAAAGGTAAACGATTTAATAACATTTTTATGATTTCTTTTGATGACTCTCTCTTGAAGGTGAAGTGCTTAATGGAAAACAACAACGATGCATGGCTTTGGCATAAGAGGATTGCTCACATTCACATGGAGCACTTGAATAAATTATTAAAGCATGATCTAGTTATTGGTCTTCCAAAGATGAAGTTTATCAAGGATAAGCTTTGTGACGCATGTCAAAAGGGGAAGCAAACCAAAACATCCTTCAAGACCAAGAAAGTGATATCTACTACAAGACCACTCCAATTGTTACATATGGATCTTTTCGGTCCATCAAGAACAAAAAGCTTCGGAGCATTCAAGAAGTATGCCAAGCAAATTCAAAATGAGAAGTCACTCTCAATTGTTTCCATAAGAAGCGACCATGGTGGCGAGTTTCAAAATTCATCATTTGAAGATTTTTGTGAAGAGCATGGAATCTCTCACAACTTTTCCGCACCTAGGACTCCTCAACAAAACGGTGTCGTAGAAAGGAAGAATAGGGCACTAGTGGAAGTTGCAAGGACAATGCTTAGCGACTCGAATCTTCCTAAATATTTTTGGGCGGATGCGGTTAGCACGGCTTGTTTTGTAAGTAACCGTGTCAATATTCGACCTATTCTCAAGAAGACCCCTTTATGATTTGTTCAAGGGAAGGAAACCCAACATATCTTTTTTCCACATATTTGGATGCAAATGCTTCGTTCTCAACAACGGGTAAGGACAACCTTGGTAAGTTTGATGAGAAATCCGATGAAGGTATTTTTCTTGGATATTCTCTATCAAGTAAAGCTTTTAGAATTTTCAATAAACGTACTCTTTCCATTGAAGAATCCATACATGTTTCGTTTGATGAGACTAACCCCTCGAAAGAGGATAATATTATTGTGGATGATGATGATGATGTAGATCTATCTCAACAACAAAAGGAGATATCAAAAGAACAAGCAATATCACAAGAAGAGAAGTCACCAACCATTGAAGAACATCAAGATCTTCCAAAAGAATGGAGAACTCATAGAGATCACCGGATAGATAAAGTGATTGGTGATATTAGCCAAGGCGTTGCAACTCGAATCAATCTCAAGGATGCTTGCCTCAACATGGCGTTCGTGTCTCAAATTGACCAATTAAAATCGATGAAGCCTTAGGCGACGATCAATGGATAATAGCTATGCAAGGAGAACTCAACCAATTCGAAAGGAACCAAGTTTGGATTCTTGTACCAAGACCGGACAACAAGCATATCATAGGCACAAGATGGGTGTTCAAGAACAAACTTGACGAGAATGGAATCATAGTTCGTAACAAAGCAAGATTGGTCGCACAAGGCTACAACCAAGAAGAAGGAATCGACTTTGATGAAACATTCGCTCCGGTAGCAAGGTTAGAAGCAATTAGATTATTACTTGCTTACGCTTGTTCTATGAATTTTCAGTTGTACCAGATGGATGTCAAAAGCGCTTTCCTAAACGGTTACATCAATGAAGAAGTCTACGTAAAAAAACCTCCCGGTTTTGAAGACTTCAAGAACCCGTCTCATGTCTACAAGTTGAAGAAGGCTCTTTATGGCTTAAAGCAAGCACCAAGGGCTTGGTATGATCGCCTTAGCAACTTTCTATGTGAGAAAGGTTTTACCAAAGGAAAGGTTGACAAGACTTTGTTCATCAAAAATCTTAAGGGTAACACCTTACTTGTTCAAGTCTATGTTGACGAAATCATCTTCGGTTCAACAAACAAAGATATTTGCGAAGAATTCTCTCTTATGATGCAAGGCGAATTCGAGATGTCCATGATGGGAAAGATGAACTACTTCCTTGGATTACAAATCAAGCAAACAAAGGATGGCATCTTCATCAACCAATCCAAGTATTGCAAGGAGTTATTGAAAATATTTGATATGGACAATTGCAAAGAGATGTCTACTCCAATGGGATCGGGAACGTATGTTGATCAAGATCTTTCCGGCACTTCAATAGATATTACAAAGTATCGAGGTATGATCGGTTCACTCTTATATTTGACGGTGATCCGTCCTGACATTATGTTTAGTGTTTGTTTGTGTGCCCACATTCAAGCTAATCCGAAGGAATCGCATCTCACTGCCGTGAAGAGGATCATGAAGTATCTCAAAGGAACGACACACGTCGGACTATGGTATCCTAAAGGTAGTACTTGTTCTTTAATTGGTTATTCTGACACTGGTTATGCAGGATGTAAGACCGATAGAAAAGAGTACAAGTGGTACTTGTCACATTCTCGGGAATGCTCTAGTGTCATGGGCATACAAGAAGCAAGCATGCGTTGCACTTAGCACGGCCGAAGCGGAGTACATTGCAGCAGGAAGTTGTTGTGCTCAAATCTTGTGGCTTAAGCAACAACTTCTCGATTTTGGTATAGATCTCTGTTGTATCCCTCTCCGGTGTGACAACACAAGTGCCATCAATATCACGAAGAACCCGGTCATGCATTCAAGAACAAAGCACATTGATATCCGACACCACTTCCTTCGAGATCATGTTTTAAGCGGAGATGTCGATGTTACATTCGTGGATACACACAATCAACTCGCCGACATATTCACAAAACCATTGGCTAAAGAGCAATTTTACAAGATTCGACGAGATCTTGGTATTCTCAATGAAGGTGACATCTAACCCTTACTTTAAAATTGCTTATTGTATGTCTTTATTACTTTTTATGTATGTTTGTTCACTTTTTAGTCATAAAAGGCTAGCACTCCCATTTCGCCGTGTTTTCGTTTTTCTCACTTTCGTATACCCGAAAATAATCGGTTTCAAAAAATTTTTTGATCAAAAGTTGCGTTTTGATGAGTGCTAACACTTTATGAAATTTTTTTTTGTGAAAAAGATATTATTTTTAGGCTAAAACATGCTGTTGGATTTTTCAAAAAATTCAATTTTTTTAACCGTTAACCTATTACGTTAACCGGTTAACACATCCAAAACTTGGATTTCCAGCGCAGGTTTCAGCTTCTGTCTGTTTATTTGTTTTTGTTTTATTTGTTTTACTATGCTTTATTATATTATTCTAGTACACATTTTGCATGTTTGGTTCATTCTCTTCCACATGTTTTAAACTTTTAAACTCTTTGACTACCCAAAAACACTATTTATCATCCTCTTCCAACTTCCAACCTTCAACAAATTAAACCCTCATTTAAAACCCACTATCTCTACATCCTTATAACACCCTTCAAACTACCTTAAACTCACCAAATATCATCTCCTCCATAAACCCTAACTCTATCATTGTTCATGGCACCCCAAAGGAAAGGAAAGGAATCGACTTCTGTGTCAGAAGAAGCTCCAGCTGTAAAAACAATGGAGTCTACCAAGAAGAGGAGGCTGGATTTCAAAGTCAGAGTCAGACCACTACTTAAGGGTAAATATGTTCTTCTGAAATCCTTCAAACCTCCAACATTTAAATTTCCTTCATTGCTATAATTTCAAGGGATGCTTGATTTTGTTGCTGACAATGGGAAAATTTACCCGGATTTGGTCCAATCTTTTATGCATAACTTCTCTCTCAACATGGATAGGCATGGTAAGCATAAGTTGCATACTCTTGTTCGAAATTGTGAAATTAAGGAAGATTTAGGTGCTTTGGCTGCATCCTTGAACATTCCTTTTTCCGGTGTATTTCTCCGCAAAGGTGTGAATCACATGGATGACATTTGGTCCGGCTACAACAAAATGGAGTATTATTACTCAATCTGCCGTTTTCCAAAGGATGTTGTGACATCGGGACAGCGCACTACAAGAACTTTATGCTATGCGAAGAATTTGACCGTTGATGATCGGTTGTACACTATATCATTTGCTATGTGCTTCTGCCCAAGGATTCAAACCACTCTCAAATCAACGACTTGGATATGCAAGTTCTATTTGCTATAAAAAAAGGGTGAAGATAAATTGGATGCTTACTATGATGTATCACTTAAAGCAACAACTCTCTTTAAAGACAAGACTTTCGTATGCTAGGCTCATTTCTCGGATCATTGAGCAACCGACTTGGTTATTGGTAGGGAACCTTTTATCGCCATGAAGGCTACGGCAAATGAAATCAATGAGATTACTATTGTGAAGAATACCAGAATTGTGTTACGCAACGATGGTTCTTATGAATATGCCGATGGTTCTTCCACTCCATCCTTTCCTATTCCCGAAGGTGGCATAACCAATGACTTCCTTTACACGACCATCATGACACACCACCGAGAAGCTCAACAAAACCACCGTAAAACCCAACGCAGTCTCAAAAGTCTTCGGAAATTGATTATCGGTTCTCGCAACCAACCCGAAGAGGAAGATGAAAGTGAAGCCGGTAGTGAAGATGATGAAGATAGTGAAGATGAAAGTGATGATATGTCAGAGGAGGAATGAACATGCATGTCTTGTTGTTTTTATTGTTTTTCGTTTAAAAATTTTGTTATAAGTCCTACGTTTGCTTAGGCAATTTTGATTTCGGTTCGATTATGTTTTCGTACTCTTATCCGTTTCAATCCAATTATGCTTTGCTATGTGTATGTGTTCATATATGCTTTCATACTAAGTTGCCTCATGCTGAATTTTATGGTGTATTTTTCATATTTATGCTTGATCCTCACTTCCTTTTTGCTAATGACAAAGGGGGAGAAGAGCTTTGGTTTCTAATATCTCTCTGTGCAGAATTTTGCCTCTGTTTTAGATAGGGGGAGCTGCTGAACATAGGGGGAGAAGCTAGTCTAGAACATGATTGATCGATCAAAGCTTGTACGCAAATTTGCTCGGTTGTCATCATCAAAAAGGGGGAGAATGTAGAAGCATACTTCAAGTTCTTTGTTTTGATGACGCCAACATTATCCAAGCTCATTCCAGATTGCAAAGAGTCGAGATGACAACAAACGATCAAGACCATGCCTATGCATCATCAATGGAATGTTTCCGATCGATTCAAGATTTTGTGCTACACTTTCAAGACTTGTCTCAAGGCTTAGGTATATCAATAATTAACTCTAAAATATGATATACAAGTGTTCAACATAATCTTCATAATTTTATTGCATGTGCATAGTTTTTTGAAAATGAAATTGGAACTGGTTTAACACTTTTAACAGAAATATTTTTCTGAATTTTAACAGTGTTAACCGGTTAACCATATGGGTTAACCGGTTAACGACATCAATTTTCAAATTCTGTTGTAACGTTCATAGGCGTTAACCGATTAACCTATTTGGTTAACCGGTTAACACTGAAGAAAGTTTGAAAAATTGTTTCCTTTTAAATTCAAATATTTTGTTAAAGTTACACCTCTTCATGATTTTCTTTCATAAGATTTTATACCTTTTCAAATTAATTTGTTTTCAAATTTTCATACCTTTTTGAATAGGTGTTTCATCTATTATAAATTCTAACATTTTCAAATTCAAAAAACACCCTCCTAGAAAAATTTCAAATATTTTCATACAATCAAATTCACTTTATTCAAATTATTATCTTCATCTTTCAAAAGTGTTCATAAGTTCATAACTTTCATATTTTGCCTTGAACACTTGTGTTGAATATTTATAGTGAATTCTTGATTATAGGAGAAGATCAATTTTATTGATATCATTTCATTGTACTCTCACTCAAACAATATTATAGAAAGTATCTTTCTATTTTTGACTTATGTTCCAAGGATTGTTTGGACATAAGGGTAAGTGCGGCAAGAGGATTGTTCTTGCACACTTGTTTGTATAGTTTTGTTAGAAAGTAGGCCTCACCATTGAAGGTGTGATAGGTTGTACTGTTCTAAAGAAAACTAGTGGAAATCTCTTTCGGTTTGGAAAGGGGACTGGATGTACCTTCGGATTGTGAAGGGAACCAGGATAAACCTCCGTGTGTTCTTTACTTTTCTGCTTTACAATTTTTGTTCTTTAACCGTAAAAGCAAAATCCATCCATCTAAGAAAAAGAATCGAGAAAATTTTGATAACACCTAATTCACCCCCCCCCTCTTAGGCGCATTCTGATTCTACAGATTTGGAATTAGCGGCCGTGGTTTTTGCTCTAAAAATTTGGAGGCATTATCTTTATGGTGCAAGATTTGAAGTTTTTAGTGATCACAAACATTTGAAGAATTTATTTGATCAAAAGGAATTGAACATGAGACAAAGGAGATGGTTAGAACTTTTGAAGGATTATGATTTTGGTTTGAATTACCATCCGGGTAAGGCGAATATGGTGGCCGATGCCTTGAGTCGTAAGTTGTTACATATGTCCGCATTGATGATAAGAGAATGGGAACTTTTGGAGAATTTTAGAGACTTGAGTTTGGTTTGCGATATGACGCCGAGAAGTGTGAGACTTGGTATGCTTCATGTTACGAATGATTTTCTTGCATCCGTTTGTGAAAAGCAAAAGTTGGATTTGAAATTTGTCAATTTGATGATGAATGAGAATGAGGATTTCAAGGTTGATAATTTTGGAGTTTTGAGATTCCGTGGTCGTATTTGTATTCCCGATGATGAGGAGTTGAAAAAGAGTATATTGGAAGAGGGACACCGGGGTAATTTAAGTATTCATCCGGGAGCGAATAAGATGTATCAAGATTTGAAGAAGATCTTTTGGTGGTCCGGATTGAAAAGAGATGTAGCTCATTTTGTGTATGCGTGTTTAACTTGTCAAAAGTCTAAGGTGGAACATCAGAAGCCTAGTGGTTTAATGCAACCGTTGGATATTCCGGAATGGAAATGGGATAGTATATCGATGGATTTTGTTACGGGTTTGCCGAATACGCAAAGAGGTCATAATGCTATTTGGGTGATTGTGGATAGGCTTACTAAATCTGCTCACTTTATTCCGATGGATATTAGTTATTCTTTGGAGAAGCTAGCCGAGATTTATGTTTCTGTGATTGTGAAGTTACATGGAGTTCCTAAGAGTATTGTATCGGATAGAGATCCTAGATTTACATCGATGTTTTGGGAAAGTTTGCAAAAGGCTTTGGGTTCTAAGCTAAGATTGAGTTCGGCTTAGCATCCGCAAACGGACGGTCAAACCGAGAGGACAATTCAATCGTTAGAGGATTTATTGCGTGCTTGTGTGCTAGAACAAGGTGGTGTTTGGGATGGTTATTTAGCGTTGATTGAGTTCACCTATAATAACAGTTTTCATTCGAGTATTGATATGGCACCATTTGAGGCTTTGTATGGTCGGAGATGTCGAACACCTTTGTGTTGGCATGAAACCGGGGAAAGGACGGTAGTTGGACCGGAGATGGTACAACATACTACGGAAAAGGTGAAGTTGATTCGGGTGAAGATGAGAGCTTCTCAGAGTAGGCAAAAGAGTTATCATGACAAGAGGAGGAAGGATCTTGAGTTTCAGGAAGGTGACCATGTGTTTTTGAGAGTTACACCGGTTACGGGTGTGGGTCGTGCTTTGAAGTCGAAGAAGTTGACTTCTCATTTTATTGGGCCGTATCAGATTACTGCACGAGTGGGTGTTGTGGCTTATCGTGTGGCATTGCCTCCGAATATTTCAAATTTGCATGATGTGTTCCATGTTTCGCAACTTCGGAAATATGTTCCGGATCCGTCACATGTTATTCCTATGGATGAGGTTGAAGTAAGAGATAACCTTACGGTGGAAGCTTTGCCGGGTAGGAGTTTGGATCGTGAAATCAAGAAGCTAAGAGGCAAGGATATTGCGCTTGTGAAAGTGGCGTGGGGAGGCGCTGCGGAAGGCAATATGACTTGGGAATTGGAGAGTAGGATGCACAAGTCGTATCCTAAATTGTTTGGATCATGTAATATTTTCGAGGACGAAAATTTCTAAAGAAGGGGAGAGTTGTAACGCCCCGATTCGATTTTCCCAAATTTTTGTGGAGTCTTTTGTTTCATTTGTATGATAATTGTTTTATTTGTGAAATTATCATGATGATATTTTATGTTGAGGATTAATGTGATGATATGTTGTGTTGTGTGATTTTTACCGTTTTATGAATTTCCGGGTAAAAATTGGATAAGAGGGTATTTTAGGTATTTGTTAATTAATGATAAGTTAGAAATTAGTAGAATTGGTATTTTGTGAGAAAATGATATTTGGTTGGAAAGAATAGAAATAATAGAGTAAGAATAGAAATAGAGAGAAAAGAGTATAAGTTAGTAAAGAAAAGAAAAGAAAAGGGATAGAAAGAAAATAGAGAAGAAAGAAAAGGAAGAGAAGAGAAAAGAGGAAAACTTGGGAAAGCTTCAAGATTGCTTCTAGGAATCGATTTAATCGGGTAAGGGTGATAAACATTCTTATCTTAATCTTGTATATGATTATGTATGTGTTAGAGTTTGTGGGTTTTTGATTTGGTAGAAGTTAGAGAAGATGAATAGTTAGGGTTTGAGAGGAAATGTGAGAAATTTATGGATTAATCAGTTGGAAATCGTTATAGCCAAAGTATGATAGCTAGAATATGTTATTGATCATGTTTTTAAGAGCTTAGAGGAGTTTTGGAGTGTTTTTGGTTGACTGTTCGCAGCTGGTATTTTTCTGAAATTGTAGTGGTCGCTCACCGAGCTACCCCTCGCTCAGGGAAAGTTCCAGGGTGATTTTCGCTCAGCGAGCTGTTCGTCGCTCAGCGAGCCTGGGAGGATTTTTGGGTTTTTACGTTTTGTTTCGTAACTTTTGATTCGAGTATCTGTTTTAAGCGTTCCACATATCGATTTGAAGCTAAAAACATGTAAAATCTATTGATGCTAAAATATGTAATTTTTAGCCAACTTTCACCCGACTTTTACGAAAAAACATAAATGAATTAATTATGGAATTGTGGGTTTGATTGTTGTGTTGTGGCCGTTTGGCAAGTAGATACATTGCTTGAATTAAATGTGAATGTATGTAAATTGAATGAGATGAATGCATAACTATATTTTGAATATGTATGCATTTTCAATAATGTTGTGTGTCATTTTCCATGTAAGCATAATGTATGCATTCTTGTGCTGTGGGATTCTTTGTGAATCCGTTGTAGGATCGTGTGCTCATGTGGAGTGTGAGCGATGACTACAACAAGATCGTGTGCCCATGTGGGGTGTGAGCGATCAGATTGTGTGCCCGTGTGGGGTGTGAGCAATCTAAAAACATCGTGTGCCCGTGTGGGGTGTGAGTGATGGGTGATTTATTCACATTGATTGTGTGCCCATGTGGGGTGTGAGCAATCGGATTGTGTGCCCGTGTGGGGTGTGAGCAATCCATAAATATTGTGTGCCCATGTGGGTTGTGAGCAATGGGGAACATCGTGTGCCCGATGGGGAGTTACTTTGGGTAAAAAGCGATGATTCCATTTGGTTCCTGAGTGAACCTGCTGAAATATTGAGTCGGTACCGCATTTACATCTGCATAGAGTCGTGTGTCGGTTTCTATGAGTTGCATTTTATCATTTTAATTATGATATGCAGAAATAAACATGAATGTGCATATGTTTATTTGGAGTATTATGGAGATGATAGTATGTGTGATGAAACATACTTGTTTATATATATACATGTTTGATATGTGTATATGTATGTGATTTATACATTTGTAATGTATATGTGTGATTAAACATAGCTAGACGTATGTTTATGCGGAATGAATAAAATTGGGGAATAAACATAAATAATACGAGTTATGTGAATTAGTGAATTGGTGCATGATGAACATGCTTGATTAGTGTACGTACGCGTTGCGATGTGTATGTGTGATGATGTATGAATTGTGGTGAGAATATGCTTTATGTTCAGTTTATATGTTGAGATATATAATTATATGCAATATTATTATGATAATGTTTCTCACCCTTCTGCTGTTTTATGATGCTCTATGAGGCATTACAGAGTAGGTTGCTGGATGATATTTTGTGAAGCTCGTCTTCATCTTTTGGTCGGTCGGCTCTGATATGTAGCACCGGTTAGTTAGGTTGGCTTAGTGCCATTTTTGTGATGCATTGTGTATATGTATCTGTTGGATGGATGTTTTGTATAAACATGAATATTGTTGTTGGCATCAAACTTGTTGATATATATATATATATATATATATATATATATGAATGGAAATATATATTTTTGATGTTGTTGATTTAGTTTCCGCTGTGTAATTGTATCTTTAGAGATATGGGTGTAAGGATTAAATTCCCTATGTTGAAAACTACCTCATCGTTGCATATCTTTAAATGAGCAGGTGTTGTATGTTTTTAATTTCAAGCATAATGTGACATGCCTCTTTTATAATATGTTCAATTATACTCTAATGAAATTTTTAACATGTGCCTAAATGATTTAATTGATTAATTGGGGGTATAGAAAGGGGGTGTTACATAGGACACTACACACACGTTTTCTCTTGGGCAAAGTACAACGAGACCCTTTATTTAATCGCAATCATGTGTAAATTACTTGTATCTCTCCCCCGTTTCCGATGTACATATGTTATTTATTCGTTTTCGCTTATTGCGCGAACCCTTGGTCCAACACCAAGTGATTGCACCCGCACACTCGCACTTCCTTTAGGTTTTGGTTCCGTTTACTAGGTGTCCTCTTAGGAACTAGGATTCGATCCCACATATCCGATTAACCCTTTTACACTCCATTAGCATAGACCTTCCCTTTTACCAAAATGTTACTTAGATTCAAACCCTTGATCTAATGTCAAATGGTCTAGGTAATTAAAATACTTAATAACTATCGAAACGAAGGTGAAAACAGACAAGTGTTAGATCTCCGATGCTTTTATTCAATTTTTTAGACACAAGGCATCAGTCTTGGGTGTAAGCAATTGACACCTAATAAAATCAATCGACCAACCTTAGAACCATGAACTACGAGGCTCTGACTTTCCCATTTCACAAGAGAATACGTAAGCACACGGATCTTACTCCTTGTCGAGCACCATTGGAACAAAACTACCCATTTTCTGTATTGTATACCCTTAAGAAGACAAACAACATAGATTATCACTCATTCGCAAACTAGACTAAGTGGTTACCATTGGGTACAACGGACGTGAGGGGTGTTAATAACTTCCCCTTGCGTAACCGAATCCCGGACTTAGATTTTAGTTCCAGACCATATCCTTTCCTTATTAGGTTGTAGCTATATCTTCCTGTTCTCTAAGTAGAATGAATAGAATTAGATGGCGACTTTGTTGTTTCTTTTTTTCCGCAGTCAGCACGAAGGTCATAGCCGTTTCCGAGGTACGATAGTGATAACATGAATTGAGACTTCCTCAAAATCCTATCAATCAGAGGCAAGACCCTCAACAGCTCAATTTGGGGCAAATCATCTTCAATAGCTCAATCAGGGGAAAATAATCTTCAGCAGCTCAATCAGGGGCAGACGCTTATCAAATCCAAACACTAGGGTAAATCTTGTCATAATAACTCCCAAAGTTTCCCCACCAGAATTCTTCCAAATACCCTACAGACAGGGGCAAGCAAACAAAGAGCAAGTCATCCTCCCTCTATTCCCCAGCTGAACAAGTAGATATTTCCATACGTTGGCAACCTTTCAAAGCAAATAAATCTTCATGCGAGTGACTAAACTTGGAGCATCTAGATTCACCTTCTGACAACACTATTGAAGATCGAGTATCAGGCAATCAAACCCTTCCACCCACCCAAAGTCCAATCATTATTGGCAACTACCAGACTAAAAGTCCACCAAGCTGAAATCTTTGATCATTCCAATCACTCATATGCATCATTATGCATCATCTACATCATACACATCATTTTTATTCATTAACAAACCAGAATTTTCATATCCCTAACATTTATATTTATACTTTCATCTCATTGCATAAGCATTTGCATCGTATTTCCACCATTATGGAATACCATTTCAAAATCAAACATACAAATAAGCATAAGTCAGGATCCAGGATCAATTGAAGATTCCAGGATTCTCCTCAGCAAATTCAGTGGATGACCCCCATTGGATCATTTTCTTCAATCATTTGTTAATCTCCCTAAGCAATTTTACTCATTATTCCTCAACTAGATCGTCATATCATCCTTTTGGTGGTAACGATTTATTTACTTTTTAGTCTACCTGTCATCCTTTTGGTGTCGGGGTCGCCTTATCATCCTTTTGGTGATAGAGATTATTTAATTTTCAGTCACTCATCATCCTTTTGGTGTCGGAGTTGCCTTATCATTCGTTTGATGGTAGCGATTATTTAATTTTCAGTCACTCGTCAACCTTTTGGTGTCGGGATTGCCTTATAATCCTTTTGGTGGTAGCAATTATTTAATTTTTCAGTCACTTGTCATCCTTTTGGTGTCGGGGTCACCTTATCATCCTTTTGGTGTCGGGGTCACCTTATCATCCTTTTGGTGATAGCGATTATTTAACTTTCAGTCACTCGTCATCCTTTTGGTGTTGGGAGTCGCCTTATCATCCTTTTGGTGATAGAGATTATTTAATTTTCAGTCACCTTCATCCTTTTGGTGCGGGGTCGCCTTATCATCCTTTTGGTGGTAGCGATTATTTAATTTCCAGTTATCTTCTTCCTTTTGGTGCGAGGTCACCATATCATCCTTTTGGTGGTAGCGATTATTTAATTTCCAGTTACCTTCATCCTTTTGGTGTCAGGGTCACCTTATCATCCTTTTGGTGATAACGATTATTTAATTTTCAGTCACTCGTCATCCTTTTGGTGTCGGGGTCGCCTTATCATCCTTTTGGTGATAGTGATTATTTAATTTTATGTCACTCGTTATCCTTTTGGTATCGGGGCCGCCTTAACATCCTTTTGGTGATATCGATTATTTACTTTTCAGTCACCTTCATCCTTTTGATGTGGGGTCTCCTTATCATCCTTTTTGTGGTAGCGATTATTTAATTTCCTGTTACTTTCATCCTTTTGGTGCGGGGTCACCTTATCATCCTTTTTGTGGTAGCGATTATTTAATTTCCAGTTACCTTCATCCTTTTGGTGTGGGGACCGCCTTATCATCCTTTTGGTGATAGCGATTAATTTAATTACCAGTCAATCTACATCCTTTTTGCGTCGGCCATATTTCCAGTTTTAATCATCAACTTTTGTCGTTCATCTTACAATACACTTTTTTCTTTTTTCAGATAAATTCAGAGTCTTTTTAGTATCTAATTGACTTTTACCTTGAAGGTATGAAACCGAGTCAATTCTTCTTATATGGTCCATGTCAATTCGATAGAGGCAACTGTCATACCCCAAATTTGTCCTACCTGTATACCATTTTATTTTCGTCTAACCAATATTTGAAAAATTCAAAAAAAAAATCAATTCCTTGCTTCAGGATTCGTGCAAGAAATCGAGGTCGTTTGAGTTTGTCAAGTCGGGTGTATGTGTGTGTGTGTGTGTGTGTGCGTGTGTATGTGCAGTGCTAAAAATCAGTGTAGTTTGGCGTGGTGGCGATTCATTCCTTTTTAAAAAATTTATCCATAATTATATGTATTTTTTTACTATCCATTTTTAATTCACTTTATCCTTTTTTTTCCACATTTTATAAAGTTTTTTAAACCCATTATCTAAAATATCATAAAAAACAAATTTACTATTACTTTTACTATTATTATCATTATTATTATTTTCATCTTTTTTCATTATTACTATTATTTTTATTTTTACTATTATTATTATTATTATTATAATTGTTATTATTATCAAAAGTCATACCATTTTTATTCAAACATACCCATCAATATACAAGTTGTTATTATTTTTTTAACGTGATCCAAGTCATTTTTTCGACAGCCAAACAATTCTGCAAATGTCCCACATTCATATATCAACAAACTCCACCACCATTCCCGTATTCCTTTTGCAGTACCACCATCACACAACAAGCGTATTCCAAATACACTCGCTCCACCCAGACGCAATACCCATTAACACACCAATGTTCCGCGAATATTCACATCTCATCATAACAAATTCAGTCCAACAATTCTTATCCAAAATTCCATAGATAATTCCCTCAGTACCCTTCATGAATTCATCTATAAATCAAGGAATTTCTTCACTCAAATCTCAGGCTTGGAAAACATAAAAAAATTCTGCAAGAAAAACTCCAATCCAAGCTTCACAATATATAACCATAACTTCATTCTACAAAATTAACCTTACATCCTTATCACCACAGAACCTGCAAACACACTCCAAACACTAACCCACTCATCTTCATAAACTAGAGAAATTCATAATCCTCCCTCAGCATCACAAACAATAAACCGCATCAAACCACTCTCCACACAACTTGAGCAAAACTCAGAAAATCAAATCCGGAAAAAACAGAAACAACCATGAAATCACGAAGTCAAAACCTGAGCACACCGCAAATCATCCTTCATTCAAATAAACTGCACCACCACAACCTTTTTCATACAAAACCTTCAAATCTAAAAAATTATATCCAAAAACAAAGAGATGAAGTGAGGTTTGTTGATCTTAAAAGGAACCTTAGAGAGTCAAAAATATAAAACGCCATGAATAAAACCAATTCGGAAACATAAACACCGAACCATCATGCCTCCCTTTTTCTTAACGTACCGCCGCCGCATTCATGTAGAGAGTGAGAGACTAACAAACTCAAACTGTAAGAGATCGTTGTTGGTGAGGCTTCATTTCTTTTCACTTTTTGATTACTATGTTGTTTTCTATGGTGGGCGATGCACATAACAAGGGAGGGTTTGTTTTTTCAAGAGAGAGGAAGATATCGTTTTGTCGGTGCTGATGTTTACATTCTATTTTCTTTTCAATTTTTTTTGTTATTTATTTGTTTATGATAGTTTAATGGGCTTTCAAACCCATGGATCTTATCACTTTTCTATTCACATACATATCTGACAAGAATCATCTCTCTCATTTATGTTATCATGTTTTACATATTATATTTGTTGTTATTACTATTGGTTTCTATGGTCCATACTGATTTGCTTTTACCACCCCTGACTAACGAAAATCATTCTCTTTTCTGTTTATTTTATTTTATTTTTGTTAATTATTTTGTATTCCTTTTATTTTTTTGGTGATCTTCACCCTCTCTTTTGAAAAAAAACTTGGTCTTATTGCATTTTCATTAGATTTTCAGTTTGTTCATATCATGCTAGTTATCTCATTTTTTTCCGATTTATTTTATGGGCCGATGATATAACAAACAATCAAATATGTTTGATTTTTTTAAATCGGTCAATTTTGATCAATATGAGGCCTATTTAGCTTAGTTTATTTTATTTATAATTTATTTTATTTGGTCGATGAAAGTCTAAAAATTGAGATAACCACAAATCTTGGTTAAGACGAGACCATTAATCGTTTATTTTATTTTTTGCATTATAATACATAAATCGACGCTCGACTCCTAATAGAACGATTCTAAACATTGAATCAGTTATAAGGTAGTTAAGGAGCTACATTTCGACGCTTTCGATCAATTTCAAGCTCCAACGGCTCCGAATAGTTTAGGACACTTCACACACGCTTCCTCTTGGGCAAAATACAATGAACCCTTTTATTTCGTGTAATCTTGTGTAACTTAGTTGTACCCCTCTCCCGATTACCTTGTACACAATTTTTTTTCCCGCATTTATCAATTTTAATTCACTCGCGAAGCCTTGGTCCAACACCAAGTGGTTTCACTAACACACTCGCATATTTCATTCGGTTATTGTTTTGTATTACTAGAAGCACCCCTAGGGACTAGGAATCGGATCCACCTAACCAACTCAAACAATAAACCTCCATTTGCATCGACCAACCCAATAAACCAAAATGATACTTTAGATCCAAACAATTGATCCAACATCAAGTGGTCTGAGGTAATTAAAAACACCTAACAAATATCGAAACAAGGTGAAGAAGAAGTGCACTGAATCTTCAGTGGGTTTCCTCACTTGCTTGAGTGCGAGGCATCTGCTTTGGATGTGAGCAATTGATACCTAATAAAATAAACAAACTAACCAAACGTAGAACCACGAACTACGAGGCTCTGAATTTCCTATTGCACGAGGGAATACCTAGGCACACGGATCTTACTCCTTGCTGAGCCCCCTAGGAAAATAACCACCATTTTCCCCTTTAATATTAACCCTAGATTAGAATTGTTCGCATTTACTTTCCGCGTTTTTTACCAGAAGAAGATAAATGACATTCGTTAATATTCAATAAAAAATCAAACTAAGAGGTTCTCGTTGGGTACAACAGATGTAACGGGTGTTAATACATTCCCCTTACGAAATCGACCCCCGAACCTAGAATCTGGTTTCTCGATATTTTCCTTTTCCTATTTTTTGGAATAAAGTAAGTTAGATGACGACTCTATTGTTTATTTTTTCCGCGGCCTTTTGTCGCGAGGTTGTATTAACCGTTTTCGGGGTGCGACACAGACGATCACCCATAATCACTCACACCCCACATGGGCACACGTCTTGTCCCACAACTCATGCATTCCACGATAACATAAAAAGACAACAAATTCATATGAATATCATACAACCAATACATATCACCACGACTGTCCAACACAAAGCATAAACCTGCCAAAACATCCAGCAACTACAATTCGCAGCTGCAACACGCGTTCACACAACCAGAATACACAATTCATAGCTCCACACATCACACATACAAGGAAAATAGAATTATCACATCAAATAGTTGGAATTATGGTATTAAAAATATTTTTATTAGAAAGTACATAAAACCAGCTTTCCATTGATTCGAACGACGACTGAAACGGACTTACGGTTTGAAAGTTATGAATTTTTGAAATTTGGAAAAATATGTCACATTCAGTGGTAACCGGTTACTACCAGGAGGGTAACTGGTTACTCTGTTAAAAAATTCCCAAAAACTCAAGTTTTCACTAGGTAACCAGTTACGTCCCACACG
This sequence comes from Lathyrus aphaca, assembly GCA_963966055.1. Taxonomy (NCBI): domain Eukaryota; kingdom Viridiplantae; phylum Streptophyta; class Magnoliopsida; order Fabales; family Fabaceae; genus Lathyrus; species Lathyrus aphaca. Next base: position 408,956,653 of record OZ014523.1, read on the forward strand.
GTAACCGATTACTTGACTGACATAATGAATTTTCTACTCTACTGCTACTGAAACTCACTTTTCGACCCATTCCCATACTTCCAAACTTCATATAACACATAAATTGAACTTTCAATCATGATACAACATTATACATGCATTATAAACTCTTTTAACACAATAAAACACAAATTCAACCAAGCAAATTACACAATTCAAGAATTTTTATTATCACTGACACGCAATTCCAAATTCTCACCGGAACCATTCAACAATCAACGAATACGGGAAATAAGACCTAAAGACTTATCTACCCTTATACATATATCATATATCCCTTAAGAGATTAAATAACTTCACCCTTACCTTAGATTTCTTGCCCAAAACCTCTTCTTCTCCCTTGAGCCTTAGCTTTTTCTTCCTCTTGCTTTTACTCTTGTTTTCATGTAGAATGAAAATCCTCTATTCTAACCCCTTATTATTATTATTATTATTATTATTATTATTATTATTATTTTCACTTAACTCAAATAATGATTTAATAATAATAAAATAATTCCATCAAATAGTTAATTTAAAATAATATTCACTTAATATTATAATTAACTATATATTACTAATATAATTAGATTAGTCTTGCTCACCACACCACTAATCTCTATTACCTTTAGTCACGCACTCTTACCACCTTAAAGTCTCAATCTCAAGGCTAATAATTACTACTAAATGTAACTCCAACATCAACGAAAGCACAAAATCACACACACAAATACACAACATCACACTTGAACATACAAAAATAATTAAATTAAATTGGGTCATTACATAGGAACCTGATCCATCATCACAAGGGGCCATGTTGGCTAAGTGATGATCGAATGACATCTTCAATCCTTTGGTCTCGTCGACCTTATAATAGCTTTGGTCTGCTTCGATGTTCTCTATGATACCATATTTCTTCCAAATATTATGTCTTTGGTGTAGGGTAGAAGGCATTGCCCCTATACTATGAATCCATTCCCTACCTAATAATAAGTTGAAGTTGGCTTTGGAATTGATTACCATAAATAATGTCGATCTTATGGTCGTTCCCTACAACGGCTAAAGCTTCTTTTTTACAAACTTCATATTTTTCAGCTGCCTTCTCGTCGAACACAACATTGCATCTTGGGCACTAGATTGCCCTTGACCCTCTCACTTGGCATTTCTCTTGGAATTCATTCAAGCTTTCACCAACCCTAGGGTAGACTAACTCCCGTTCTTCCTCGGTGTTCTTGTCGTCACCTTCAGTAGTGTCGACCATCATGCACTCCATGTTTTCGACATAGGGTGTATTAGGGAAACCATCAGCATCTTCCACCATCATGCATTCCTTCAGCTCAAATTCAACTTTCGGAGGTTCGGTGTCGACCTACATCTTTGGCTTCTCGCCAAATTGAATCATGTCATCATTCAAAGCTTTTTGCACCAAATCCATGAAAAGAACACATTAAGACGTTTTATGACCAAGGAAATTATGAAATTTACAAAATCCCCTCCTTTTCTATTGATCTAAAGGGGGATCTTTTAAACCAGGTGGAATAATAATTTGACAATCTTTTACTAGTAAATCGAAAATTTCATCTGGTGTCATTTGGTTGGAGCGATAGCTTGGCGATTCTGCTGGGGAACCTTATACTGCAACCAGGTCTCCTGGTTCTTTTTGTGGGTTCCTCCTAGCGCTTGTTTGATTTGTGTTTACTGGGGTGTTATGTGCTATTTGTGTTTATTTATTTTGCTTTATTTATTGCTTTATGTACAGTTTTATTTACTGCTTTCTTTGCAGTTTTTTATACATCATACTGTCATTATCATTGTAGGATCTGGTTTTTGTTTTGGTGGGTGGGGTTCCACTGAGTGATTAAGGTCCTATACCCGGGACCTGAGTGACACCTAGGCTAGAGTGGTTCATATTCTTTCCCATTCCATTTCGGTCTGGTGCGGGAATATGAAACACGGTTCAGATGTGGGTTTCTTCTTGAGAACTCTGTGCTACATATTTCCTGTAGTGCTAGGGCTATCTGGGAAGCCTGCTAAGTCTGGATGACCTTTATTATGACCTTCAGAATCTGGGGCGAATTAGAGGAGGATCTTTTATGGTTATTGTAAACATTGTACCTCCGGGTTATAAGTGTTTACACTTCTCATGACTGATCCAAGTCTGAGGATCCTTGTTATAGAACACTACATGTGAGGGGGTCGGGTTGTTTACAGGTTTGCAGGAACCCTTGGCCACATCATACCCTGTTACTGTTTTGTCTAAGAATACTTCACCTTGGTGTAAACACCCCAAATTTTCCCTCACTAAGTTCACACCATGACTTGTGATCTTTTCATTTGCATAAGTTCAATCATAGCATCTCACATTGCATTTTTACTTCACTGCATTGGTTCAAAGTCATCTGCATCTAGGGTTTGTGATCTGAGCAATCCATGAGCTATCTGAGCCACTCCAAAGGTCTTCAATCATCTCAAGAGGGTCCATGTATGTTCAAGCATCATATTATATCCTCCCAAGATCAAGGAAATCAGGAAATCACAAGGATTGAGAAAGGCATGGAAGCAGAGCCAGGCTTAACTGCACAGATGACCTAGAATTAGGGTTTTGGTTTCAGAGACCATAACCCCAAATTTTTTTGTCATTCTTGATTCTATAGGTCTCTATATGATATGAGGATCATGCATACCAATTTTCATGAAGAAATTCAATGGGGAAGGCATCTGATCAAAAGGTGACTTCTTGAGCAAGTCAGTGCAAAATCAGGGCATCTGAGGCCCCCAATCACCCATCCAAAGGGTGTTCTCCATCATTTTTAATGTGTATGATCTTTATTTGATCTTATAAGATGTTAGAAGTCTACAAAGTTGAAGAATTTCAAGCCATTTGCAAAGTTGCCATTTTGGGAAAGTGACTTGTAATGCAAACTTGCCATTTTGGGAAAGTTTTTCAACCTCCTCTTTTTTATTCAAAAATGCTTCAAATGAAAACTCTCTGGTCATGAAAGTTGTAGATTGGATCCTCCCATTTTCAAAAAGTACAAGAACTCATCCTAATTCATTTTAGATCAAAAGTTATGGCCTTGCAAAGTTGGACAAAATCACTAAATTTTCACTTTTACACTAAAGAGGGAAACTTGCAAATTCACATGCCAAGCATTTCCATGACTTCAAAATGACTTCTAAGCATTACATAAACACAACACATGACCTAAAACTCAGAATGGCCCAAAGAATCACTCATTTTCATGCCTTGATCATTAAGAAATCCAAAAGGGGCCAAAACTCCATGAATTTGCAAAATGACCCAAAGCTTCTCATCCACTTGTGCCAGCTGCCAAACATGACTTCCATGGACCTCCTTGAAGCAAGCTGATTCGAACCATGCCCTTGTACCATGACTGAACCATCCCATACCTTCACTTACACAAATGTTGACTTTATGCAACTTGAGCCATACCAATCAAACTGAGCCACACCAACTACTCTGACCAATCACAGCTTCACGTACATGCCTCAAGGATCACATTTCACACAATCTTGGAGCCTAAAACCACAACATCACCATAGTTCACAAAAAACTCCCTCTTTTGCAATTTCTATCGAATCCCATAACTCAGCCATTTATTCTCCAAACTTCTTCCACCATTCATCTCAAAATGCTTCACTGATCATCTCTCACCCATCAAAACAGCCTAAAACTACCCCAAACAGAAATACGATTTTCACCACCCCTGAACTGAAAGCTTCAAAACCCTCCATATAAACTCATTTCAAGCTTACCAGAAGCATCAGGGAACTCATTGGAGTGGAATAGCACAAAGAAAAGGGTCAGAAAGTACGAGATTTGAAAGCTCAATCTCAGGTAGCATGATGAACTTTTTTTCCAGAATCTTGTTTTTTAGTTACAAAGTTGTTCTATGTGTTGCCCTGATCATGGGGATGTGATTACTTTTGAAAATGGGCCAGAAACAAGCATTTTATGTTACTCTGAAACTTTTGCCCTAAATCTGTTCTTCTTCGATTCTCCTTGTGTGAGTAAAATAAATTGTTATTGATGCTGGATTCTTGTTATTTGATGTTAGGAGAAGAGTTCTGGAGATTTTGGTGTGTTTTTATAGCTTAGGGAGTAAGATAGAGATTTTCAGGGCGGAGTGTGGCCGGAGAAGATGACCGGAGGTCATTTCCGGCCACCTGAAAGTCATTAGGGTTTTAATCAGGTTTAGGGTTTCATTTGAACGTGAGCCATTAGATGAGCCTTCCCGCGCGCGTTTGTGTGGATTAGATCTTCCCATTAGCGATTAATCAGGATTAATTAAATATTTAATTAAGATTAGGCAAGTTTGAACCCGGGCCGTTCAGATGCGCGCCAGGTCAAACTTCTCAGGCCCAGATTAGATCCTGACCTTCCAACCAGCATACTTTCATATTTTTTTAATTTTTATTTCATTTTCTTTATTTAAACTTACACGAATTTTTAAAAATAGTAAAATACATTAAAGAATTCTGAAAATTTTTATCAAATTTTTTATTAATTTTCAGAACCCAAAACTATTTTTATTTTTATTTTTTGCATCAAAAATTATTTTTAAATTATTTAAATGTTTATTTTTAATTAGTTAATGGAAATTAATTAATTTAAAATGCATTTAGGAATTTAAAAATCACCAAAAAATTCACATTGCATTTTGACATATTTAGAAACATTATCAAACTCTCCAAACAAATTTCTTTTTGGTTCTTGATGTATTTTGACATTTTTCATTGGAATAAAAGTTATTAAAAGGGAATATTTTGGTCCTAACTTAGAAAAATTCATTCTGCCTAACCATGAAGAGTTTGATGATGGTTATTTTTGCATTGCATTCTTCATATCATGTAGTTTCTAGGGTAAAATTGGTGTGAATTTATCTTTCATTTTCCATTTAATGTGAATTTTTCCTTTTGAAGTGCCTTGAAACCCTAGCAAACTTAAGAAAATCATAACCCCCCATTAGGTTAAGAGTTAGGTCCCCTCCTTTGGGCAGTAAACTTGTGTAGGGTTAGGGTTCCTTTGATCCCATTTGCAATTTTTTATCTTGTCATTTGCCTCTGATTTTGAATTTTGCATTGCATGTTGTATGTAAACCCTAATTCTTGCCTTCATTTGCACAGATCTCTCATTTGCTTGCATACATGAACGTGCCATGACATTTTGTGCATCAACTAGACATATAAGGCATCTTAAGACATATTAGAATCATGTTTGATCATTGCATATTTCATTTGCCATGTTTTGCATTCATTCCACTTCATAAACTTTCATGAACTTCCATGCTTCCTTCCATGTCTCATTTGCATCCTCATTACTTGTATGATCATCCACATACCTTGGTATGCTTTTGCATCATCTCTTAGCATCATTGACATCTTGATATGCTTCTGACTTTGGTGTTCATCCTTGCATCTTATCTCATTTTCATTTCATTTCATTCTCTTTTGCTAACTTTTCAGGTGGTAAGTTACTATGAGAAGTGAATTTGCCTTCACTTCTCACAATCTCTTTTCATCTCTCTTATGCATCATTGCTGCATTTTACTTGTGTACTAGAGTGATCTTTCTCATTCATGCTCCTCCTCCTCTTTCTTTCTTCAAGCAACTTGTCTTCTTAAGTGAAGCAAGTTGTCTTGCTTCTCTCTGCTTCTTCCTCCCTTCATCTTGTTCCTCCTTGGTGGCTCTTTGAAGATCTTTCTCTCTTAAGCCTCATAAACCCTAGGATCTCCAAGTATGATAACAATTAGGGTTTGTTTGGTTTCCCCATTTAGTTTTACCTTTGTGTCCTCTTTGAGTCTTCTCTTCTCATCTCATAATCAAGGTCTAAACCTTAAAGGTTTTAAGGCTTTGTGATTAAGCTTATGCCTGCATCCTTCTATTAGGATGGATTGTATAACTTTAATCCTAAGTGTTAAGCCCTTAATGTGTTTAAATCCTTTAATCAATCCATCTAATAATCACTGAGACATCAAGCTTGTAACTTGGGCCTTGCATTAGGGTTCTAATTCTTCCTTAAGTGGTTAAGAAGGACTAACCCCAGTGTTAATGGACAAGTCCCCCTCAAGTTGTCTTACAAACCATAAAATCCACTTCTTAATCTTACCATTAACTAAAAATTCACTTCAATAGAGGCCTTGTTTTGTCATGAGGTTAATCCCTAATCATGGATTAATTTGAGGAGCCTTCCTCAGCTTAAATGTTCTCATCTATTATCCTTCTATTAGGATGGTGTAATGGGTCCATTAAATCCTTGATTATGGCTTAAACTCATTACTTAACAACTAAACAAAAACAACAAAAACATCTAAATAATCACAAGTAGGTTAATGATCTTAATCCTACACCATGGTGATTAAGTGTGAGGTGCTTACTTCATACTTAAGGCATTCTCATTACCCCTAATCAGAGGGAAGATGGGATGAGTTTACTAACCCTTGGTTTAGGCTTAAGCTCATTAACTTATGACAAACTTCAAAAAGCAATAAAAGACTGAAATCTCAAAAAACAAACAATAATCGTCTCCTCCGGGATTCTCTTCTCATCCCATTCACTCACAAACGAGAACTTGCTTCTTCCGTCTAATGCAAGACAGTTTGCACCTGAGCCAGACAGGTCATACACTTGAGCATAGACAAGCAAGCAGTTCATAAGTCAATTCATCTTTCAGTCTCTTTGAGTCGAACTACGGTGTTCTGACTTCCTCATTGCACGAGAGGATACGTAGGCATAACTTAACAGTTATCAAACAAAAGTCTCTGTATATTCCCCCTCCTTCCAGCATTATTCTTTAAGCCTCATAGTCTTGAGCTCCATTCATTTCTTACACTGACACTTCTCTTACTTCACTTCACATTTCTTTTACACTGACACTTGCATTCTTTCCAGCTTTGATACACAGGTTGCACTGACACTACCCCTTTTAAAACACAAATCTTTTAAGCGTGGATCCCGTCGAGTACGATGGACAATCTGTGTGCTAATACCTTCCCAGGTTGTAACCAACCCCCTTTCTCAGTTTCTCTGGTTCGCGACCGTCTTATCCATATCTTCCTAGGTTTATGCAGCATTACCTTTCCTCCGGGATAAAAATGCCTAGCTGGCGACTCTTTTCTTTCTGAGTTCACCCTTGTGTGTTCTCTCCTTCGCCGACCGTTCGCGTCTGTACCCCATTTGACTTAGCCTCATCTGGTGGGAGCGACAGCTTGGCGACTCTGCTGGGGACCCTTATACTGTAACCAGGGCTTCTGGTTCTTTTTGTGGGTTCCTCCTAGCGCTTGTTTGATCTGTTTTTACTGGGGTGTTATGTGCTAATTGTGTTTATTTATTTGCTTTATTTACTGCTTTATGTACAACTTTATTTATTGCTTTCCTTTACAGCTTTTCAAATTTCATACTGTCATTATCATTGCTGGATCTGGTTCCTGTTTTGGTGGGTGGGGTTCCATTAAGAGTTTGAGGTCCTATACCTGGGACCTGAGTGACACCTAGGCTAGAGTGGTTCATGTTCTTTCCCATTCCATTTCGGTCTGGTGCGGTAATATGAAACACGGTTCAGATGTGGGTTTCTCCTTGAGAACTCTGTGCTACAGATTTCCTGTAGTGCTAGGGCTATCTGGGAAGCCTGCTAAGTCTGGATGACCTTTATTGTGACCTCCAGAAACTGAGGTGAATTAGAGGAGGATCTTTTATGGTTATTGTAAACAATGTACCTCCGGGTTGGAAGTATTTACACTCTCATAACTGATCCAAGCCTGAGGATCCTTGTTTTAGAACACTACATGTGAGGGGGTTGGGCTGTTTACAGGTTTGCAGGTACCCTTGGCCACATCATACCCTGTTACTATATTGTTTAAGAGTACCTCACTTTGGACAGTTCTTGTGATTAACCCTGGACATGTGACTCTTTATTTGAGTCCCCCACATTGGTTACTGGATTTCTGAACCTCCATCTGGACTTCTTGAACATACATGGACTTATATCAAGACAGATAATCAGATCCAGCTTAATCACAAACCCTTGCATATCATTTGCATACATCATCATTGCATCATTTAACATTTGTTTATTTGTTTTTCAGGGTATCCACATTATATCTGGTTTGGTTTTGACCCCTTCTTCCGCATAGACCTCTGCTTCATCAGTTGTCTGCTTCAGCTATTCTCATAATCACCAGCATCAGCCTGTCAGTGGCTCATCTCCAGTATCAGCCTTGATCTTCATCAGAACCTATCTTCCTCCTCTTCATCATTTATGACTACTCCCAGTAAGAGCAACATATCCTACCATTTCTTTGAGCCTATGTTGACTGGCATCAGGCAAGTCCAGTCACTTATCACCCCTGACCACATCCCATTCTTTAGAGAGCATTATGGAGGTATCCTGGATATGGTTATGGACCTTGACCCTTCTCAGAGGAGCATGATCCACACCTGCTTGCAGTTTTATGACCCTCCTTTGAGATGCTTCACCTTCCCAGACTTTCAGTTAGGGCCTCTACTGGAAGAGTTTTCCTCATTGATTGGAGTACCTATCAGGGGTGGACCCCCTTTCAACCCAGAAATGACTTTTCCCAGCAATGGAGAAGTAGCAAAAGCACTGTACCTGGAGCCTGCCTTGATTGAGCAAAGCATGACAACAAAAGCTGGGATCCCTGGTTTGCACTTGGACTTCTTGATTTCTCAGACCATCCTGAAAGCCTCCTTGGGAGAGTGGAGGGCAGTCTGTGCACTGTTAGCCCTCAGCATATATGGGGTTATACTGTTTGCAGATGAGCCCAAATTTGTCAGCAAGAATGCCATTCATCTATTTCTTCTGAGGAACCCAGTACCCACATTGCTGGGAGATTTCTATTACTCCATCCATCAGAAGAATGAGAAACAAAGGGGGAAATTGGTGAGATGTTGTGCTCCTTTGTTTCACACCTGGCTGCTCAAGCACCTACCTAAATCAGATGCATTCTTGAACCCTCACCAATAGAAGAATTGGGCCAAGAGGCTCATTGCTTTGACTTCAGATGATATTAGATGGTGCACCCAGAGCACCAAGGGCAAGGACATTATCACCAGTTGTGGGCAGTACCCAAATGTGCCTCTGATAGGAGTAAAGGGTTGCATCAATCACAATCCTTTACTGTTTAAAAGACAACTGGGCTATGCTTTGGTTCACCCTCCCAGAGTGCAAGATTTAGCTGAGACCTTGTATTGTGAAGTAAAACCTAATTCAGTTGCTGTCAGACAAGCATCCTGGGCTTGGGACAACATCCAGACAAAAGGGATGGCCATTCTTGGGAGATGTAATAATGTTGCTTCAGCTCAGTACTATGATTGGTCCCGTACTAGAGCTCATATTACTGGGATGCCTTTCACCTTGGAAGATATACCTGTACCATCTACAGTACAGCCAACAGCAACTGTCAGCCTGGAAGAATTTGAGAAGCTGAAGGAAAGGAATGAGAACCTGTCTCAAGCTTTGAAGAAGACTCTTTGGGAAAGGAGTGATGGTCGTCTGGACATTGAGAGGTTGGAGAAGCTCAAGGTGGAGCCAAAATTGAGAAGACAGAGGACTACATCAGGAAAGCTAGGGCTGGAGAACAAATATTGAAGAATGCCTGTAAAGAAGCCAAGACTCAGAAGGCTAAGACTGAGCTCTATCTGCAAGAGAGTCAGGCTAGGTGGTTCAGGATCACTGAAGCCCGTACACAAGAAGATCAGAAAACTCAAGCAAAGATTGAACAGTTGGAGGCCAATGAGAAGAAGCAGCAGGAAGCTTTGTTGGCAGCCCAGAAGGAGATTTCAGAGTTGAAGCTTAGGGCAGGATTGAAGAGATCAAAAGACCAGGACAGGCACAAGAAGCTGACCACTGCCATTGCTACCAGGAACCTCCTCATTAGGACCATTACAGAGCACCCAGCTGGTCCAGTGACTGAGGCACTCCTGAAGGAAGTCAGAGAGGATGAGTTTGGACTGGATGTATGACTCTTTGTTTGTTGTTGTACTCTCTCTTTTTGATGTATTTTAACCCTCCATGGGCATGTGTTGTAAAACAGACTATGTATTGTTCAGCATTTGTAATATATTAGTTTGTGTTCATTGGGCTTCTTTTCTCAGCAACATCAAACATCTTCCTCGAGGTCTGGAAAGGTCAAAACCAAGAACCAAACCGGATACCTTAGAAAACAAATAAGCATACTGCATTGCATACTAACCTTGTTTTGTTTTGTAGGTTTTGTCATTATTGTTTCTAACTTTGTTGTGATCTCAGGAAACATTGCTTGTCGCCGAGTGTTCCCTGTCAACCGCACGCACCGGTACCCTACTCGCAACAACCTTCCTGATATTCAAATGGATCAAGTACAGCAAGATCTGACTGAGGTCAGAAATCAGATGGCTAATGAGAGAGTGGAAATGAGAAATCAGATGTCTCAATTTATGGCTGTAATGACTGGCTTGGCCCAGAGTCAAGAAAGATTAAGAGAACTGGTGGAAAGGCAAACTCCTGAGGAGCCTCATCTGGGGACAGGAGGAACTAGCAACAATGAAAGGGGTCAGCCTCGTATTGATCCACCAGTATTTGGACCTCATCTGGATCCGGAAGCTAACATCCCAAGGAATGTGCAGGGTAATACTGCTGGGGGGAGAATCTTACAGGAGGATCCCCAAGAAGAGCAGTTTACTGTTATGGGAGCAGGAGATGAAGTCTATGACAGGAGGTTAGATGCAATTGCTGAGAAGTTAATATCTTTGGAGTCTCAGAATTCCTTGGGCTTTGATGTAATGGACATGGGGCTAGTGGATGGGGTGAGAATTCCCCACAAATTCAAACCCCCGTGCTTTGAGAAATACAATGGAACCTCTTGTCCACGAACTCACCTGCAGTCTTTCCTGGGAAGACTTAAAGCTTATACTATGGATGAGAAGCTGTGGATGTTCTACTTTGAAGACAGTCTGACCGGGGCTTCAAGAGAGTGGTATTCACACTTGACCAGGGCTACCATTAGATGCTGGAAGGACTTAGCTGAAGCCTTCATCAGGCAATATCAATACAATCTGGACATGGCTCCTAACAGGACCCTCCTAATGGGAATGTCCCAGTCTTCCAGAGAAAGCTTCAGGGAATATGCCCAAAGGTGGAGACAGCTTGCTGCTGCTGTCCAACCACCCATGTCGGAAAGAGAAATGGACGACATGTTCATGAATACGTTGCAAGGAACATATATTGATAGACTAGCTGCCTTTTCTTCTACCAGTTTTGCTGACGTAGTTATAGCTGGGGAAAGGATTGAAAGCCTTTTAAAAATGGGCAAAATTTATGACAGTGGTGCAAGTTCATCCAGTAATCCCAGGAAGCCTTTTATGGGACCCCGAAGAGCCGGTGAGACCAATTCCATTCATGCAAGCAGGGGCAGACCTCAGTATGTCCACATATCAGTAGCAGCCGTTACCATTCCAGCTCCGATTCCTCAACAATCAGCATATCCTCAATAACAACAACCACAATATCAACAACAAGTTCAGTATCTGCAACAGAGAACCTACAACAACAGCAACAACAACCAACAACAGCGTCCTTTCCAACAAAGACCATCACAGGCAAACAGGGTAATTGACCCAATCCCAATGCCATATGCTGCACTTTTGCCACAACTCCTGAAGCTCAACCTGGTTGAGTTAAGGACATTGGCACCTCCAGATCCCCTCAATCTCCCAAAGAATTATGATGTCAATGCCAGGTGTGCTTTCCACTCCAATGAACCTGGTCATAATACTGAAAAATGCAGGGCCTTACAAATGAAAGTCCAAGATCTGGTGGATTCTAAAGCCCTCAACTTTGCACCTCCTCCAAATGTCAACAGAAATCCTATGCCTAATCATGGCGGTCCGAGGATTAATGCTATTGAGGAAGACAAACCATCTACCCTGATCACCAGTGTTGCACAAATTCGAACACCTTTGGTCGAAATTAAAGCTCAGCTTTTAGAATGCCAAGTGTTCCCGGGGTGTGAGCTCGGCTGTGGGTGTTGCAACATTGCCGTCAATGGGTGTGAAAGGCTGAGAAGCGGCATAGATAGTATTATTAAGGATGGTATCCTTCAGATTTCAACAACGGCACCTACAAATCCAACAATTCCTTTAACAACAATTCCCGATTCTTCTACAACAACAACAACATCATTCCTACCGATTCATCAATATCACCAGCAATTACTCCATCCATCACTTCAACAAGTCAAATTTCAACAACCATTTCTTCTACAACATCAGCATCCATTTTATTAGCAGAATCTTCTATAACGCCAACAAAGATTAATGAAGATGTCTCGACAGTTACAATCTACTATGATCCATCAAATGTTCCTCCCAGCAGCAATTTCCAAAAACAAACCATGGCACCTCCCACCAGATCACCCGTCACAATTTACTATGATCCGCACACCATTACAGTACCATCCTCTGCAGCAATCAGTCCGGTCACCATTACGGTGCCTGGACCCGTGCCTTATGAAAGCAGTAATGCCATACCTTGGCATTATGGCTCTGATCTCTACTGCAACGGGGAGAAAATCACTCTGGATTCATCAACCTCTTCTCCACAAAGTGATAATGTTGGGGGAGGCGGAGGCTTCACCAGAAGCGGACGCCTTTTTGCCTCACAAACACAAAAACCTAATGTTGAAGCAGAGGCTGCTGCCAAAGCAAAAGGAAAGAGTGTGGTATCTGAAGAGCCGACTACCAAAGAAACTCAGAAGACATCTTTTGAACAAGATGTAGACGAGTTCATGAGAATCATAAAAAGGAGTGATTACAAGGTGGTGGACCAGCTTCACCAAACTCCCTCCAAAATCTCCATATTATCACTGTTGATGTGTTCTGAAGCTCACAGGAATGCACTGTTGAAAGTCCTGCACGCAGCATACGTGCCGGAGGAGATTACTGTTAATCAGCTAGAAACTGTGGTTGCAAATGTCAACACCAGTCATGGACCGGGCTTTACCAATGCTGACTTAACAACAGAGGGACGCAACCATAACAAGGCTTTGCATATCACCTTGGAATGCAAGGGTGCTGTTCTATCTCATGTACTGGTGGACACTGGGTCATCACTCAATGTTCTACCAAAGAAAGCCTTAGTGAAGCTGGAGCATGATGGGTTGGCATTGCGTCCGAGTAATTTGGTGGTGAGAGCATTCGATGGCTCTAAAAGATCAGTGCTTGGGGAAATTGATCTGCCTGTGTTGATTGGCCCGCAGACCTTCAAAACTACCTTCTTTGTGATGGACATACAGCCGGCTTACAACTGTCTGTTGGGTAGACCCTGGATCCACGCCGCTGGCGCTGTTATGTCTACCCTTCACCAGAAGTTAAAATTCGAGTGGGAAGGCCAAATCATCACCATTTGTGGGGAGGAGGACATCTTTGTTAGCCAGCTGGCTACGTATAAATACATAGAAATGGATGGGGAGATCCATGAAACCATGAGCCAAGGGTTTGAGGCCCTCAATATTAATGAAGCATCTGCTGTACTGGGAACTTCCATCACATCATATCAGCAAGCCCGAAAGGTTGTTGAGGAAGGTACCGCCCAAGGCTGGGGCAAGCTGCTGCCCGTGGAAAAGAAAGAAGACCGATTTGGGTTGGGTTACAGACCAACTCAACAAGATCAACCAGAGGCTGCAAATGAGCCCAGGTTTGTCAGCGGGGAATGCTCACCCCGGATGCTGTAAACAATTTGGAAGATGAGTCGGAAGACGAGCGCAACCTGGAAAGCTGGATACGTCCAAGGATCCCGGGGAGCCATGTCTTAAACTGGTCTTCCCAGGAAATTATAAGAGTTACTCCTACATAGTAATTATTATTTCCTGTATTTTAAAGCATGCATCAAGTCTTGCATCTTGCCCAAGATGTCAAGACTCATTTTGTAATCGGGCCATCTTGTATTTTGTGAAAAGATCAATTAATGAATATCAGGACATCTTTTGCAAATGAGTTTTTTCTTTTCCACTCACTATTTTTCATTTTTCACTTTTTGTACAAAAATAAAATGGCAATGTTTTTCAGAATAAATAACTTCATTTTCACTTTTTCTAAATAAGATAAAACTGATCACTAAAATAAACCAATCTCAACCCTTGCAGAAAGTGCCCTTCAGACTACACCGACAACAACACTGCTATGACTTCGTATGACTTTGACAATCCAATCAATCAAGCTGATGAAGGGGTTGAAGAAGATTATGAGCTACCCGAAGAGCTAGCTAGGTTGTTAAGACAAGAGGAGAAGGTTATCACTCCTCATCAGGAGGAGGTTGAAACGGTTAATCTTGGTACAGAAGAAGACGTGAAAGAAGTTAAGATCGGGGCCTGCCTGCAAGATTCAGTGAAAGAGCAACTGATTGACATGCTTCGGGAATATGTGGATGTTTTTGTCTGGTCTTATCAGGATATGCCAGGGTTGGACACCGACATTGTCATGCACAAGCTACCACTGAAAGAAGACTGCCCACCAGTAAAACAGAAGTTGCGTCGTACTCGCCCGGATATGGCAATGAAGATAAAAGAAGAGGTACAAAAGCAGTGGGACGCCGATTTTCTTGCTGTGACTAGCTATCCTCCATGGGTCGCTAATATTGTACCTGTGCCTAAGAAAGATGGCAAGGTGAGGATGTGTGTGGATTACCGGGATCTGAACAGAGCCATCCCGAAAGATGACTTCCCTTTACCTCACATTGATGTATTGGTCGACAATACGGCTCAGTTCTCGGTGTTCTCCTTCATGGATGGATTTTCAGGATATAATCAGATCAAAATGTCGCCTGAAGACATGGAGAAGACAACTTTCATCACACCCTGGGGCACGTTCTGTTATAAGGTGATGCCATTCGGACTAAAGAATGCGGGTGCTACATATCAACGGGCTATGGTAACATTATTCCATGACATGATCCATAAAGAAATTGAATGTTATGTGGATGACATGATTGCCAAGTCCCTTACAGAGGAAGACCACCTGGTGAATCTGTTGAAGTTATTCAAGCGTCTGAGGAAGTACCAATTGAAGTTAAACCCCAACAAATGCACATTCGGGGTGCGATCTGGTAAGCTGATGGGATTTATTGTAAGTGAGAAAGGGATTGAAGTTGACCCTGATAAAGTAAAAGCCATTCAAGAAATGCTTGCGCCAAAGACTGAGAAAGAAGTTCGAGGGTTCCTAGGCAGATTGAACTACATTTCAAGGTTCATATCTCATCTTACAGCAACCTGTGAGCCCTTGTTCAAGCTGTTAAGAAAAGAACAAACGGTCAGGTGGAACGAAGACTGCCAGAGGGCTTTTGACAAAATCAAGAAATACTTACAAGAGCCTCTGATTCTTATGCCTCCAGTTGAAGGAAGACCTCTAATCATGTACTTGACAGTATTAGAAGAGTCAATGGGGTGTGTGCTGGGCCAGCATGACGAGTCTGGTCGAAAAGAGTATGCAATATACTACCTAAGCAAAACGTTTACCGACTGTGAACAGCGTTATTCACTGCTCGAGAAAACTTGTTGTGCTTTAGCGTGGGCTGCTCGCCGACTGAGACAATATATGTTGACCCACACCACTTTGTTGATCTCCAAGATGGACCCAGTCAAGTACATTTTTGAGAAGCCAGCACTTACCGGACGGGTTGCAAGATGGAAAATGATCCTCACAGAGTATGATATCCAGTACACCTCTCAGAAGGCCATCAAAGGCAGTGTATTGTCTGATTACCTTGCTAAGCAACCCATTGATGATTACCAGCCTATGAGATTTGACTTCCCCGATGAAGACATCATGTTCATAAAAGCAAAAGATCATGAAGAGCCTATTCACACTGAAGGGCCTGACCCGGAAGAAGAATGGACTATGATGTTTGATGGGGCGGTTAATATGAATGGTCGTGGTGTTGGTGCAGTACTCATTACACCTAAGGGAGTTCACATGCCTTTCTCAGCAAAACTCACCTTTAACTGCACTAACAACGAAGCTGAATACGAAGCTTGTATTATGGGTCTTGAGGAAGCCATTGACCTCAGGATCAAGACTTTGACTGTGTTCGGAGATTCGGCTCTGGTAATTAATCAAATCAACGGAAAATGGTACACTCACCAGGATCATCTGATACCCTATCGAGATTATACGAGGAGATTATTGACTTTCTTCACAACAGTCAAGCTTGAGTATATCCCTCGAGATGAAAATCAGTTTGCAGATGCTCTGGCTACCATTTCATCCATGATCAAGGTTCAAGCTGCCAACTTTGTGCCTCGGATTTTAGTATCCAGACTTGACAGACCAGCATATGTATTTTCAGTAAAGATAATAAGCCTTGGTTCCATGATATCAAATGCTTCTTGGAGGATCAAACATACCCACCTGGGGCATCTTCCAATGACAAGAAAACATTAAGAAGGCTCGCTGATAGTTTCTTCTTGAATACTGACGGTTCCTTGTACAAAAGAAACTTTGATATGGTGCTTCTTAGATGTGTTGATAGGGCAGAAGCAGACTTGTTGATGCACGAGGTGCACGAAGGATCTTTTGGTACCCATGCTGGAGGGCATGCTATGGCTAAAACGTTGTTGAGATCAGGCTATTACTGGATCACAATGGATGCAGACTGTTGTTCCTATGCCAGGAAATGCCATAAATGCCGGATTTATGCGGATAAAGTGCATGTGCCTCCTAATCCTTTGAATGTGATGTCTTCACCCTGGCCCTTTGCCATGTGGGGCATTGATATGATTGGCAAGATTGAACCGACTGCTTCAAATGGCCACAGATTCGTCCTGGTAGCCATTGATTATTTCACCAAGTGGGTTGAAGCAGCTTCTTATGCAAATGTCACCAGGCAAGTGGTAGCCCGATTTCTGAAAAGAGACATCATCTGTCGGTATGGAGTTCCCGAGCGAATCATTACTGATAATGGTTCCAACTTGAACAATAAAATGATGGCAGAACTGTGTCGGGACTTCAAGATCCAACATCACAACTCTTCTCCTTACAGGCCAAAGATGAATGGCGTTGTAGAGGCAGCTAACAAGAATATCAAGAAGATTGTGCAGAAGATGGTGGTCACCTACAAGGACTGGCATGAAATGTTACCATTTGCTTTGCATGGGTACCGAACGTCAATTAGAACATCTACTGGGGCAACGCCGTATCAGCTTGTGTATGGTATGGAGGCAGTCCTACCCGTTGAAGTTGAATTACCCTCCTTACGGGTATTGATGGATGTTAAGTTGAATGAAGCAGAGTGGGTCCGATCCCGATACGAGCAACTGAGTCTAATCGAAGAGAAGAGATTAGCCGCAATCTGCCATGGGCAGCTGTATTAGAAACGAATGAAGAAAGCCTTCAATCAGAAAGTCAGGCTCCGAGAATACCAAGTAGGAGATCTAGTGCTGAAAAGGCTCCTCCCTCCTCATACAGACCACAGGGGCAAGAGGACTCCAAATTATGATGGTCCGTTCATAGTAAAGAAAGTTTTCTCCGGTGGAGCACTGATGCTCAGTACTATGGATGGTGAAGATTTCTTGTCCCCTGTGAATTCAGATGCAGTTAAAAGATACTTCGCATAAAATGACCCGCTGGACATAAAAACAGAATGTAAGTCCAGGAAAAAATAGGGCATCCCGGCGAGTCAAAAACAGAATAAAAGACTCGGGAAAAAATAAGGGAAAAATATAAAAAAATGTACACCCGCTGAGTTGAAAAGTCGCATTGGACAGCTCAGGAAAAAATGGGTATCCCGGTGGATTGAAAACCCGAAAGGGCGATCCACGCAAAATAAGGGAATAAGCGAACAACTGCATTCTGAATTCGTCTGTATCACCCACAACACGGCAAGCTTCGAAAGGTTCAAGCTTCGGTCAAAATCAGCCTTCTTCAAAAGCAGGATGAGAAGAACGTCAATGTCATACAAGTCATGGCAAAAGGGAAGCTCCTTGAAGCGTCATCAACTTTGCCAGCGTCTTTTTTGCTTCTCAATTTGTAACGATCTCCTCATTTCAGGGGATCTGTTTCTTTGACTGTATCTTGCCAATTCAGGGCACATAAATTAATAAAGTTAGATTTTCGGTCATGTTCCGTCTCGTACATTTTATTTTCATTTGCAAAATGTCCGATGTCCTTAAGATGTTGATTGCATAAGTATAGATGCGTCTTTTCTAAATTACATGCTTACAGGAAATATATTTGCTCCCGGGAGTGTCTAAACTCCTATGATGGAACCCAGTAAGGGACACCTCGGAATACTTGTACGTTTCTTTGTCATGACAGGATTGCAGGTGGTCAAAGAGCAACGCGGGGCATGAAAGTTTCTCCCCAGCAAGCTGCCAAATCATTATTTACTCGGCACGTCTTAGCACCAGAGATGCTTTATCCCCAGCTGAGTTGCCAGTCATCGTTCCTCCTCAGCCAAGTGTTAGACAGGGATTCATCTCCCCGCAGAACTCCAGCCTCTATCCAGAAGAGCAATGTCTGAAGATCTCACAACAAAGCGACGAAAGCTTCCACAGCCCCAGCTGGGTCCCTCATTACCAAGATAGGTCTATCAGTGATTTATTTCCTCAAACAGAGTCATATATGTCAGATCTACCAATGATCTCATCCCCAGCTGGGATACCCACTTCAAGCAGATCAACCAGAGATCTCCACAGCAACGAGATCCGAGTCCCGGATCGGTATCTTTGCATAATCATAGCATTCACATCATATTTTCCCCCAAAGCGTAGCATTCCGTCTAATACAGAGCATTACGGAAAAAATCAAACATATTGCATAAATCATAAGCCATGTTCTGAATCAAACACTTGTAAATACTAACATTCCGTCAACAATATACAAAATACCTCTCAAATTCCCCGGCAGAAAGCCAAAACATCCTCTTTGCACTCACAAATACAGACACATGCTCCTTTTGGCACTCGTCCGTGTCATTTTCCCCAGAAAAGTCGCCCGAGCGTTCTCTACAGACAGATACATATATATACACACTTCCCTGACACCCGTCCGTGTCACCTCCTCCAGCACGGTTGCCTAAATACTTGTCTATAATACACTTCTTCCGACACCCGTCCGTGTCGTGCTCTCCCCAGCAAGCTGGACACTCGTCTATGTCTCACTCATCACTTTTTACTCATACAGATACTCGTCCGTATCTTGTGTACATCACTTAAATCCCCTCAGAGTCGACACTCGTCCGTGTTCTTTGTTGACTAGTTGGTACTCGTCCGTATCATCATCTTTGAACATGCGTCAAGCGTTTGTTTCTACTGATACTCGTCCGTATCATAGTCTTAAGGATGCTCGTCCGCATCTTTAATCTATACACCGTGTCAGACACTTATGCTTTTGCTTTCTTGAAATTAGACACTCGTCTGTGTCTACCATTCCCTAGAAGAATTCCCGGCAAATCTTGATAAATTATCTCCTTTTATCTGACATTCGTCCTATGTCATGATATTTTCGGCAGCCGTACCCTGCTAGGTGATCGTCCTTCACCTTTTTGATGATCGTCCTTCATCATCCCCAGCGGAGTCTCGATTCATTAGAACCCCTTTCTATCCGACATTCGTCCTATGTCGTGATACTTGAGCAGCCGTCCCCTGCTAGGTGATCGTCCTTCACCTCTTGATGATCGTCCTTCATCATTTTATCTGATGGCCGTCCCCATCGTTGATCCAATTATCTGACATTCGTCTTATGTCACGATGAACCCTGAGAGCAGCCGTACCCTGCTAGGTGATCGTCCTTCACCTCTTGATGATCGTCCTTCATCATGCTTATCCAATGGCTGTCCCCATCGTCAACCTTTTCTATCCGGCATTCGTCCTATGCCGAGATACTTTCGGCAGCCGTACCCTGCCAGGTGATCGTCCTTCACCTTGGATGACCGTCCCTCATCCTTATCCCCAACAAAGCAGCCGTCCCCTGCCAGGTGATCGTCCTTCACCTTTGATGACCGTTCCTAATCATTTATTTCTTCAAACCCGATGGTCGTCCCCATCATTTACCTTTAATCCCCAGAGAGTCTTATTTCTTTACTTGATGGCCGTCCCCATCATGATCTCTCTGTTTCCCCAGCATGTCGGCCGTCCCCGTCATGGCTTCATCCCCAGCAGTCGTCCTCTGCTCGACGGTCGTCCTCCGTCGCCCGCTTTTATAATCATACTTTATTCTCCTTTTACAATCTATATCCCTTTTCTTATTCATTCAGTGAGTGCAAATCTTGGACTGTCTTTGGTATTCAACCACAAGTTATCTTGTTTGCCTGTTAAGCCGTTGCTTACATCCTGCACAGCTAACTCATGCTTGAATAGGGGCAGCTGTAAACACCCCAAATCTGCCCTCACTAAGTTCACACCATGACTTGTGATCTTTTCATTTGCATAAGTTCAATCATAGCATCTCACATTGCATTTTTACTTCACTGCATTGGTTCAAAGTCATCCGCATCTAGGGTTTGTGATCTGAGCAATCCCTGAGCTATCTGAGTCACTCCAAAGGTCTTCAATCATCTCAAGAGGGTCCATGTATGTTCAAGCATCATATTATATCCTCCCAAATTTTTTGGTCATTCTTGATTCTATAGGTCTCTATATGATATGAGAATCATGCATACCAATTTTCATGAAGAAATTCAATGGGGAAGGCATCTGATCAAAAGGTGACTTCTTGAGCAAGTCAGTGCAAAATCAGGGCATCTGAGGCCCCCAATCACCCAACCAAAGGGTGTTCTCCATCATTTTTAATGTGTATGATCTTTATTTGATCTTAGAAGATGTTAGAAGTCCACAAAGTTGAATAATTTCAAGCCATTTGCAAAGTTGCCATTTTGGGAAAGTGACTTGTAATGCAAACTTGCCATTTTGGGAAAGTTTTTCAACCTCCTCTTTTTGATTCAAAAATGCTTCAAATGAAAAATCTTTGGTCATGAAAGTTGTAGATTGGATCCTCCCATTTTCAAAAAGTACAAGAACTCATTCTAATTCATTTTAGATCAAAAGTTATGGCCTTGCAAAGTTGGACAAAATCACTAAATTTTCACTTTTACACCAAAGAGGGAAACTTGCAAATTCACATGCCAAGCATTTCCATGACTTCAAAATGACTTCTAAGCATTACATAAACACAACACATGACCTAAAACTCAGAATGGCCCAAAGAATCACTCATTTTCATGCCTTGATCATTAAGAAATCCAAAAGGGGCCAAAACTCCATGAATTTGCAAAATGACCCAAAGCTTCTCATCCACTTGTGCCAGCTGCCAAACATGACTTCCATGGACCTCCTTGAAGCAAGCTGATTCGAACCATGCCCTTGTACCATGACTGAACCAGCCCATACCTTCACTTACACAAATGTTGACTTTATGCAACTTGAGCCATACCAATCAAACTGAGCCACACCAACTACTCTGACCAATCACAGCTTCACATGCATGCCTCAAGGATCACATTTCACACAATCTTGGAGCCTAAAACCACAACATCACCATAGTTCACAAAAAACTCCCTCTTTTGCAATTTCTATCAAATCCCATAACTCAGCCATTTATTCTCCAAACTTCTTCCACCATTCATCTCAAAATGCTTCACTGATCATCTCTCACCCATCAAAACAGCCTAAAACTACCCCAAACAGAAATACGATTTTCACCACCCCTGAACTGAAAGCTTCAAAACCCTCCATATAAACTCATTTCAAGCTTACCAGAAGCATCAGGGAACTCATTGGAGTGGAATAGCACAAAGAAGAGGGTCAGAAAGTACGAGATTTGAAAGCTCAATCTCAGGTAGCATGATGAACTTTTTTTCCAGAATCTTGTTTTTTAGTTACAAAGTTGTTCTATGTGTTGCCCTGATCATGGGGATGTGATTACTTTTGAAAATGGGCCAGAAACAAGCATTTTATGTTACTTTGAATCTTTTGCCCTAAATCTATTCTTCTTCGATTCTCCTTGTGTGAGTAAAATAAATTGTTATTGATGTTGGATTCTTGTTATTTGATGTTAGGAGAAGAGTTCTGGAGATTTTGGTGTGTTTTTATAGCTTAGGGAGTGAGATAGAGATTTTCAGGGGGGAGTGTGGCCGGAGAAGATGACCGGAGGTCATTTCCGGCCACCTGAAAGTCATTAGGGTTTTAATCAGGTTTAGGGTTTCATTTGAACGTGAGCCGTTAGATGAGCCTTCCCGCGCGCGTTTGTGTGGATCAGATCTTCCCATTAGCGATTAATCAGGATTAATTAAATATTTAATTAAGATTAGGTAAGTTTGAACCTGGGCCGTTCAGATGCGCGCCAGGTCAAACTTCTCAGGCCCAGATTAGATCCTGACCTTCCAACCAGCATACTTTCATATTTTTTTAATTTTTATTTCATTTTCTTTATTTAACTTACACGAATTTTTAAAAATAGTAAAATACATTAAAAAATTCTGAAAATTTTTATCAAATCTTTTATTAATTTTCAGAACCCAAAAATATTTTTATTTTTATTTTTTGCATCAAAAATTATTTTTAAATTATTTAAATGTTTATTTTTAATTAGTTAATGGAAATTAATTAATTTAAAATGCATTTAGGAATTTAAAAATCACCAAAAAATTCACATTGCATTTTGACATATTTAGAAACATTATCAAACTCTCCAAACAAATTTCTTTTTGGTTCTTGATGTATTTTGACATTTTTCATTGGAATAAAAGTTATTAAAAGGGAATATTTTGGTCCTAACTTAGAAAAATTCATTCTGCCTAACCATGAAGAGTTTGATGATGGTTCTTTTTGCATTGCATTCTTCATATCATGTTGTTTTTAGGGTAAAATTGGTGTGAATTTATCTTTCATTTTCCATTTAATGTGCATTTTTCCTTTTGAAGTGCCTTGAAACCCTAGCAAACTTAAGAAAATCATAACCCCCCATTAGGTTAAGAGTTAGGTCCCCTCCTTTGGGCAGTAAACTTGTGTAGGGTTAGGGTTCCTTTGATCCCATTTGCAATTTTTTATCTTGTCATTTGCCTCTGATTTTGAATTTTGCATTGCATGTTGTATGTAAACCCTAATTCTTGCCTTCATTTGCACAGATCTCTCATTTGCTTGCATACATGAACTTGCCATGACATTTTGTGAATCAACTAGACATATAAGGCATCTTAAGACATATTAGAATCATGTTTGATCATTGCATCTTTCATTTGCCATGTTTTGCATTCATTCCACTTCATAAACTTTCATGAACTTCCATGCTTCCTTCCATGTCTCATTTGCATCCTCATTACTTGTATGATCATCCACATACCTTGGTATGCTTTTGCATCATCTCTTAGCATCATTGACATCTTGATATGCTTCTGACTTTGGTGTTCATCCTTGCATCTTATCTCATTTTCATTTCATTTCATTCTCTTTTGCTAACTTTTCAGGTGGTAAGTTACTATGAGAAGTGAATTTGCCTTCACTTCTTACAATCTCTTTTCATATCTCTTATGCATCATTGCTGCATTTTACTTGTGTACTAGAGTGAGCTTGCTCATTCATGCTCCTCCTCCTCTTTCTTTCTTCAAGCAACTTGTCTTCATAAGTGAAGCAAGTTGTCTTGCTTCTCTCTACTTCTTCCTCCCTTCATCTTGTTCCTCCTTGGTGGCTCTTTGAAGATCTTTCTCTCTTAAGCCTCACAAACCCTAGGATCTCCAAGTATGATAACAATTAGGGTTTGATTAGTTTCCCCATTTAGTTTTACCTTTGTTTCCTCTTTGAGTCTTCTCTTTTCTTCTCATAATCAAGGTCTAAACCTTAAATGTTTTAAGGCTTTGTGATTAAGCTTATGCCTGCATCCTTCTATTAGGATGGTGTGTATAACTTTAATTCTAAGTGTTAAGCCCTTAATGTGTTTAAATCCTTTAATCAATCCATCTAATAATCACTGATACATCAAGCTTGTAACTTGGGCCTTGCATTAGGGTTCTAATTCTTCCTTAAGTGGTTAAGAAGGACTAACCCCAGTGTTAATGGACAAGTCCCCCTCAAGTTGTCTTACAAACCATAAAATCCACTTCTTAATCTTACCATTAACTAAAAATCCACTTCAATAAAGGCCTTGTTTTGTCATGAGGTTAATCCCTAATCATGGATTAAGTTGAGGAGCCTTCCTCAGCTTAAATGTTCTCATCTATTATCCTTCTATTAGGATGGTGTAATGGGTCCATTAAATCCTTGATTATGGCTTAAACTCATTACTTAACAACTAAACAAAAACAACAAAAACATCTAAATAATCACAAGTAGGTTAATGATCTTAATCCTACACCATGGTGATTAAGTGTAAGGTGCTTACTTCATACTTAAGGCATTCTCATTGTCCCTAATCAGAGGGAAGATGGGATGAGTTTACTAACCCTTGGTTTAGGCTTAAGCTCATTAACTTATGACAAACTTCAAAAAGCAATAAAAGACTGAAATCTCAAAAAACAAACAATAATCGTCTCCTCCGGGATCCTCTTCTCATCCCATTCACTCACAAACGAGAACTTGCTTCTTCCGTCTAATGCAAGACAATTTGCACCTGAGCCAGACAGGTCATACACTTGAGCATAGACAAGCAAGCAGTTCATAAGTCAATTCATCTTTCAGTCTCTTTGAGTCGAACTACGGTGTTCTGACTTCCTCATTGCACGAGAGGATACGTAGGCATAACTTAACAGTTATCGAACAAAAGTCTCTGTATATTCCCCCTCCTTCCAGCATTATTCTTTAAGCCTCATAGTCTTGAGCTCCATTCATTTCTTATACTGACACTTCTCTTACTTCACTTCACATTTCTTTTACACTGACACTTGCATTCTTTCCAGCTTTGATACACAGGTTGCACTGACACTACCCCTTTTAAAACACAAATCTTTTAAGCGTGGATCCCGTCGAGTATGATGGACAATCTGGGTGCTAATACCTTCCCAGGTTGTAACCAACTCCCTTTCTCAGTTTCTCTGGTTCGCGACCGTCTTATCCATATCTTCCTAGGTTTATGCAGCATTACATTTCCTCCGGGATAAAAATGCCTAGCTGGTGACTCTTTTCTTTCTGAGTTCACCCTTGTGTGTTCTCTCCTTCGCCGACTGTTCACGTCTGTACCCCATTTGACTTAGCCTCATCTGGTGGGAGCGACACTTGGATAGTTCTTGTGATTAACCCTAGACATGTGACTCTTTATTTGAGTCCCCCACCCTGGTTACTGGATTTCTGAACCTCCATCCGGACCTTCGAATATACATGGACCTGATACCAAGACAGATAATCAGATCCATCTCTTGATCACAAACTCTTGCATATCATTTGCATATATCATCATTGCATCATTTAACATTTGTTTATTTGTTTTTCAAGGTATCCATCATATCATACATGGTTGGTTGGTTTTGACCCCTTCTATTGCTTAGACCTCTTCTTCAGTTATCTTCTTCAGCATCTGCTTCAGCTATCTCCTTCAGCACCTCCATCAGTCTGTCAGAGACTCACCTGCATCAGTCTGTCAGAGACTTACCTCCAGCTCCTCAGTCAGTGATCTTCATCAGCGTTTGACTTCAGCTTCTTCATCAGCACTCATGGATGTTCCAAGGAAGAGCAACATATCTTATCACTTCTTTGAGCCCATCTTGACTGGTATCAGGCAGGTCCAGCCACTCATCACACCTGACCACATCCCACTGTTTAGAGAGCACTATGGGGGTATTTTGGACATGGTTATGGATCTTGATTCTTCTCAGAGAAGCATGATCCACACATGCTTGCAGTTTTATGACCCTCCACTCAGATGCTTCACCTTTCCAGACTTTCAGATAGGGCCTCTGTTGGAAGAGTTTTCTTTGTTGATTGGAGTGCCTATCAGAGGAAGGATCCCTTTTAACCTAGAGATGACTGCTCCCAAAAGTGAAGAGGTAGCAAGGGCATTGCACTTGGAGCCTGCCCTTATTGAGCAAAATATGACAACAAAAGCTGGGATTCCTGGTTTACATCTGGACTTCTTGATTTCTCAAGCCATCCTGAAGGCTACAGTGGGAGAATGGAGGGCAGTCTGTGCACTTTTAGCCCTCAACATATATGGGGCTATATTGTTTGCAAATGAGCCTAAATTTGTAAGTAAGAATGCCATCCACTTGTTCCTGTTGAGGAACCCAGTACCTATATTGCTAGGAGATTTTTACTACTCCATCCATCAGAGAAATGAAAAGCAAAGGGGGAAGTTGGTCAGATGCTGTGCTCCCTTGTTCTACTCTTGGCTACTCAGACACCTGCCAAAATCTTGAACCCACACCAGCAGAAGAATTGGGCCAAGAGGTTCATTGCCTTAACATCAGATGATATCAGATGCTGCACCCAGAGCACCAAAGGCAAGGATATTATTACCAGTTGTGGGCAATACCCTAATGTGCCTCTGATAGGAGTAAAAGGTTGCATCAATTACAACCCTTTACTGTTTAAGAGACAATTGGGATATGCCTTAGTTCACCCTCCCAGAGGATAGGATTTAGCTGAGACCCTATACTGTGAAGTGTAACCTAATTCAGCTGTTGTCAGGAAAGTTGCCTGGGCTTGGGACAACATCCAGACCAAAGGGACAACCATCCTTGGAAGGTGCAACAATGTTGCTTCAGCTCAGTACTCTGACTGGTCCCGTACTAGAGCTCAGATCACCAGAATGCCTTTCACCTTGGAAGACACACCTGGACCTTCTGCAGTACAGCCTGCAACAACTGTTAGCCTGGAGGAATTTGAATAGCTGAAAGAGAGGAATAATCAAGCTATCTGAGGCCCTGAAGAAGACTCTTTTGGAAAGGAATGACGGTCGCCTGGACATTGAGAGAATTAAAAGACTCAAGACTGAGCATCTTACCAAGATTGAGAGAACAAATGACTACATAAGGAAAGAAAGAGCGGGGGAGCTGGTTTTGAAGAATGTCTGCAAGGAGGCCAAGATTCAGAAAGCTAGGGCTGAACATTACCTGGAGGAAAGCCAAGCTAGGTGGATCAGGATCACCGAAGCCCGTGCACAAGAAGACCAGAGGACTCAGGCCAAGATTGAGCAGCTAGAGATTAATGAGAAGAAGCAGCAGGAAGCTTTGTTGGCAGCTCAGAAGGAGATATCAGAGTTAAAACTCCGGGCTGGGTTAAAGAGATCAAAGGATCAGGACAGGCATAAGAAGCTAACTAATGCCATTTCTACCAGGAACCTCCTCATTAGGACCATTACAGAGCACCCAGCTGGTCCAGTGACTGAGGCACTCCTGAAGGAAGTCAGGGAAGATGACTTTGGATTGGATGTCTAATTCCTTTTGCTTGTATTTCTCTCATTTTGATGTACTTTTCCTTTTTGTTGTATTTTTTGACCCACCACGGGCATGTATTGTAAAACAGACTATGTATTTTCATCATTTGTAATATATCAATTTGTTTTATTTTGGTGGGCTTTCTCTCAACATCATCAAGCACTTCCTCGAGGTCTGGAAAGGTCAAAACCAAGAACCAAACCAGATACCTTGGAAAACAAATAAGCATACTGCATTGCATACTAACATTTTCTTTGTTTTGTAGGTTTTTGTTTATTATTTGTTTCTCACTTTGTTGTGCACTCAGGAAACATTGCTCGTCGCAGAGTGTTCCTTGTCAATCGCACACACCGGTACCCAACGCGTAACAACCTTCCAGGCATTCAGATGGATCAGGTACAGCAGGACCTGAATGAAGTAAGAAATCAAATGGCAAACAAAAGGGTTGAGATGAGAAACCAAATGACCCAGTTTATGGCTGTGATGACTGGCCTAGCCCAAAGCCAAGAAAGGCTGAGAGAGCTGGTAGAAAGACAGACACCTGAAGAGCCCCACCTTGGAACAGGAGGAACTAGCAATAATGAACGAGGGCAACCTCGTATCAACCCACCAGAGTATGGGCCCCATTTGAACCCAAATGTTAATGGCACAAGGAATGTTCAAGGTAATATCGCTGGGGGCAGAATCCTGCAAGAGGATCCCCAAGAGGAACAATTCACTGTTATTGGGGCTGGGGACGAGGTGTATGACAGAAGGTTGGATGAGATTGCTGAAAAGATGAGATCCTTGGAATCCCATAATTCTTTAGGCTTTGACGTAATGTATATGGGGCTGGTAGATGGGGTAAGGATTCCCCACAAATTCAAACCCCCATGCTTTAAGAAATATAATGGTACCTCTTGCCCGCGTACTCATCTGTAATCTTTCTTAGGAAGACTCAAGGCTTATACCATGGACGAGAAGTTATGGATGTTCTATTTTGAGGACAGCCTGACTAGAGCATCAAGAGAATGATATTCGCATCTGACAAGGGCCACTGTAAGATGTTGGAAGGACTTGGCCGAAGCTTTCATCCGGCAATACCAGTACAACCTAGACATGGCCCCCAATAGAACCCTTCTGATGGGCATGTCTCAGTCTTTAAGGGAGAGCTTTCGGGATTATGCTCAGAGGTGGAGACAGCTTGCTGCTGCTGTCCAGCCACCCATGTCTGAACGGGAGATGGCGGACATGTTTATGAATACCTTGCAGGGAACTTATATTGATAGACTTGCTGCTTTCTCTTCCACCAGTTTTGCCGATGTAGTTATAGCTGGTGAGAGAATTGAGAGTCTTTTGAAGATGGGAAAAATCTCTGACAATGGTGCCAGTTCCTCCAACAACCCCAAAAAACCTTTTGCAGGACCCCAAAGGGCAGGTGAAACGAATGCTATCCACGCAGGCAGGGGCAGACCCCAGTATTCTCACAGATCAATAGCAGCGGTTACTATCCCGGCTCCAGTTCCACAACAACCATTATATCCTCAACAACAACAACTACATCACTATCAACAACAAACTCACTTTCCGCAACAAAGAACGTACAACAATAATAACAACAACCAACAGCAACGCCCCTTTCAACAGAGGCCATCTCAGGCAAATAGGGTGATTGACCCCATCCCTATGCCTTATGCTGCTTTAGTGCCACAACTCCTGAAGCTTAACCTGGTTGAGTTAAGGACGTTGGCTCCACCAGATCCTCTCAACCTCCCAAAGAATTATGATGCTAATGCCAGGTGCGCCTTTCATTCCAACGCACCTGGTCACAACACTGAGAAGTGTAGAGCCATGCAAATGAAGGTTCAGGATTTGGTCGATTCCAAAGCTCTCAATTTTGCACCTCCTCCAAATGTTAACAGAAATCCTATGCCCAATCATGGTGGTCCCAGGATTAATGCCATAGAGGAGGACCAACCATCTGCACTAATTGACAATGTTGCACAGATTCAAACACCGTTGGCAGAAGTCAAAACTCAACTCTTAAGATGCCAAGTGTTCCCGGGCTGTGGGGCCTGCTGCGAATCGTGCAAAACTGCTATTAATGGTTGTGAGAAGCTAAGGTTTGGCATAGATGGCCTCATCAGAGATGGAATTTTGCAGATTACCACAATGGCTCCTTCAACATTAACAACTCTTTCTTCAGCAACAATGGATTCTCCTTCAACATCAACAATTCTTTCTTCAGCAACAACATATCCTCCTACAACAGCAACAACTATCATTCCCACGGATTCATCCACAACACCAGCAATCACTCCATCCATTATTTCAATAGATCAAAGTTCAACAACATTTACTTCTACAACATCAGCACCCTTCTTATCAACATAAACGCCTACAACACCAGCAGACACTAATGAAGATGTCTCAACGGTCACGATCTATTATGACCCAACAAATGTTCATCCCAACAACAATTTCCAACAACAAACTACAATATCTCCTGTCAGATCTCCAGTCACAATCTACTACGACCCGCATACCATCACAGTTCCTTCCGCTGCGGCAGTCAGTCCGGTCACCATTACGGTGCCTGGACCTGTTCCTTATGAAAGCAGTAATACAATACCTTGGCACTATGGCTCTGATCTCTACTGCGACGGAAAGAAGATCACTCTAGATTCATCAACCTCTCCACCACAAGTTGACAATGTCAGGGGAGGCGGAGGCTTCACCAGAAGCAGACGCCTTTTTGCCTCACAAACACCAAGACCCAATGCTGAAGCAGAAGCTGCTGCTAAAGCAAAAGGGAAGAATGTGGTACTTGAAGAGCCAACTGTTAAAGAAACTCCGAAAGCATCTTTTGAACAAGAGGTTGACGAGTTCATGAGAATAATCAAAAAGAGTGATTACAAAGTGGTGGACCAGCTTCATCAGACACCCTCCAAAATCTCTATATTATCACTGTTAATGTGTTCCGAAGCCCATAGGAATGCACTGTTGAGAGTCCTGCACGCAACATATGTGCCAGAAGAGATTATGGTTAATCAGCTGGAAACGGTGGCAGCAAATGTTAACACCAGTCATGGACTGGGCTTCACAAATGCTGATTTAACGAAGGAGGGACGCAATCATAACAAGGCTTTACATATCACCTTAGAATGCAAAGGTGCTGTTCTTTCTCATGTGCTGGTAGACATTGGGTCCTCGCTCGATGTCCTGCCAAAGAAGGCCTTGGTGAAGTTGGAATATGATGGTTTGGCATTGCGTCCAAGTAACTTGGTGGTGAGAGCATTTGATGGCTCTAAGAGATCAGTTCTTGGAGAGATTGATTTACCTGTGTTGATTGGCCCACAGACCTTTAAAACTACCTTCTTCGTGATGGACATACAGCCGGCCTACAGCTGTCTGTTGGGTAGACCCTGGATTCACGCCGCTGGCGCTGTTACATCTACCCTTCACCAGAAGTTAAAATTTGAGTGGGAAGGCCAGATCATCATAATCTGCGGAGAGGAAGACATTTTTGTTAGCCATCTGGCTACTTACAAGTATATAGAGATGGATGGGGAGATCCATGAGACTATGAGTCAGGGATTTGAGGCCCTTAACATCAATGAAGCAACTGCTGTATCTGGAACTTCCATCACTTCATATCAACAGGCCCGGAAGGTTGTTGGGGAGGGTACCGCTCAAAGCTGGGGCAAGCTGCTGCCAGTTGAAAAGAAAGAAGACAAATTCGGGTTGGGTTACAGACCAACTCAACAAGATCAAACAGAGGCTGCAACAGAGCCCAAATTTGTCAGTGGGGGAATGCTGACCCCGGATGCTGTGAACAGTCTGGAAGACGAGGAAGAAGACGAACGCAACCTGGAAAACTGGATACGTCCAAGGATCCCGGAGAACCAAGTCTCAAACTGGTCTTCCCAGGAAATTATAAGAGTTACTCCTGCAGAGTAATTATTATTTCCTGTCTTTAAGCATACATCAAGTCCTGCATCTTGCCCAAGATGTCAGGACTCATTTTGTAATCGGGCCATCTTGTATTTTGTGCAAACGATCAATTAATGAATATCAGGACATCTTTTGCAAATGAGTCTCTTCTTTTTTCCCGCTCACTGTTTTTCATTTTTCATTTTTTTGTACAAAAATAAAATGGCAATGTTTTTCAAAATAATAACTTCATTTTAACTTTTTCTAAACAAGATAAAACTGATCACTAAAATGAACCAATCTAAACCCTTGCAGAGAGTGCCCTCCAGACTGCACCGACAACGACACTGTGTCGCTCCCACCAAATGACACCGGGCCAAGAGGGTTACAGACATGAACGGTAGGCGAAAGAGAAGAAATGAAAAGAGTCTCCAGCTAGGCATTTTTATCCCGAAGGAAAGGTAATGCTGCATAAACCTAAGAAAAGATGGATAAGACGGTCGCGAACCAGAGAAACTGAGAAAGGGGGTTGGTTACAACCTGGGAAGGTATTAGCACCCAGATTTTCCGCCGTACTCGACGGGATCCACGCTTAAAAGATTTGTGTTTAAAGGGGTAGTATCAGTGCTATTCTGTGTACAAAAAGCTAGAAAAGAATGCAAGTGTCAGTGCCGGAGAAATGTGAAGTGGAATAAAAGAGTGTCAGGGCAAGGAAAGAATGAAATGCTCAAGATAATGAGACTTAAAGAATAATGCTGAAAGAGGGGGGATATACAGAGACTTTTGTTCGATAACTGTGAAGTTATGCCTACGTATCCTCTCGTGCAATGAGGAAGTCAGAACACCGTAGTTCGACTCAAAGAGACTGAAAGATAAATTGACTTGTGAACTGCTTACTTGTCTATGCTCAAGTGTATGACCTGTCTAGCTCAGGTGCAAACTGTCTTGCATTAGACGGAAGAAGCGAGTTCTCGTTCGTGAGTGAATGAGATGAGAAGAAAATCCCGGAGGAGACGATTATTGTTTGTTTTTGATGTTTTCAGTCTTTTATTGCTTTTTGAAGTTTGTCATAAGAAAATGAGCTTAAGCCTAAATCAAGGGTTGGTAAACTAGTCACATCCTCCCTCTGATTAGGGGTAAGGAGAATACCTTAAGTATGAGGTAAACACCTCACACTTAATTACCATGATGTAGGATTAAGATCATTAACCTACTTGCATTTATTTAGATGTTTTTGGAGTTTTTGTTTAGTGTTAAGTAATGAGTTTAAGCCATAATCAAGGATTTAATGGACTCATTACACCATCCTAATAGAAGGATGATAGATGAGAACATTTAAGCTGGGAAAGGCTCCTCAACTTAATCCATGATTAGGGATTAACCTCATGACAAAACAAAACCTTTATTAAGGTGGATTTTAGTTAATGATAAGATTAAGAAATGAATTTTATGGTTTATAAGATAACTTGATGGGGACTTGTCCATTAACATTAGGGTTAGTCCTTCTTAACCATTTAAGGAAGAATTAGAACCCTAATGCAAGGCCCAAGTTACAAGCTTGATGTCTTAGTGATTACTAAGTGAATTGATTAAAGGAATTAAACACATTAAGGGTTTAACACTTAGGATTAAAGTTATACACTCCATCCTAATAGAAGGATACATGCATAAACTTAATCACAAAGCCTTAAAACCTTTAAGGTTTAGTCCTTGATTAAGAGATGAGAAGAGAAGACACAAAGATGACACATAGGTAAAACTAATGGGGGACTAATCAAATCCTAATTGTGATCATGCTTGGGCATTCCTAGGGTTTATGAGGCTTGCAAAAGATCTTCAGGAGAAAAGCCACCAAGAAAGAAGCAGATGAAAGGAGGAAGAAGCAGAAGAAGCAAGTCAACTTACTTCACTTAAGAAGATAAGTTGCTTGAAGAAAGAAAGTGAGAAGGAGACATGAATTAGAAAGCTCACTCTAATACACAAGTAAAATGCAGAAATGATGCATAAGAGAGATGAGAAGAGATTATGAGAAATGAAGGCAAATTCACTTCTCAATGACTTACCACCTGAAAAGTCAGTGACAAGAAATGAAATGAAATGAAAATGAGAGGAAATGCCATGATGCAAACCAAAGTCAGAAGCATAAACATGATGTTAATTATGCTAAGAGATAATGCAAACACATGTCAAGAGTTGTGGATAATTATACAAGGATAAGGATGCAAATGAAGCATGGTTTGAACCATGAAAGTTCATGAAAGTTTATGAAATGTAATGAATGCATAACATGGCAAATGAATGATGCAATGATCAAACATGATTCTAATATGTCCTAAGATGTCTTAGAAGTTATGTGAATGCCCAAAATGTCATGGCAAGTTCATGTATGCAAGCATATGAGAGATGAATGCAAATGAAGGCAAAAAATTAGGGTTTATACACAACATGCAATGACAAATTCAAAACCAGAAGCAAATGACATGATAAAAAATTGAAAATGGGATCAAAGGAACCCTAACCCTACACAAGTTCACTACCCAAAGGAGGGGACCTAACTCTTAACCTAATGGGGGTTATGATTTTCTCAAGTTGGCTAGGGTTTTATGGCACTTCGAAAGGAAAAATTCACATCAAATTGAAAATGAAAGATAAATTCAAACCAGTTTTACCCTAGAAACTACATGATATGAAGAATGTAATGCAAAAAGAACCAACATCAAACTCTTCATGGTTAGGCAGAATGAATTTTTCTAAGTTAGGACAAAAATATTGCCTTTTAAGAACTTTAATTCCAAAGAAAAATTTCAAAATAGGTCAAGAACCAAAAAGAAATTTGTTTGAAGAGTTTGATAATGTTTCTAAATGTATTAAAATGCAATGTGATTTTTTTTGGAATTTTTAAATACCTAAATGTATTTTTAATTAATTAATTCTCATTAACTAATTAAAAATAATCATTTAAATGATTTAAAAATAATTTTTGATGCAAAAAATAAAAAAAAAATATTTTTGGGTTCTGAAAATTATTAAAAGATTTAATAAAAATTTTCATAATTTTTTGATGCATTTTACTATTTTTTAAAATTCGTTGAAATTAAATATAAAACAAATGAAATAAAAATGAATTAAATGAGAAAATAAGAAAGTCAGCTAATCCAAGGGCCCAGGTTCAAACTCAAAAGGGAGGGAATTGACTTCGTGCGCTATCCAAAGGCCAGAATTCAAACTACGCTAATTATGTCATTAACCCTAATCTGAACCCTAATTACTTTCAGGTGACCGGAACAGTGTTCCGGTCATCTTCTCCGGCTAGCTCCTCACTCAATCTCTCTCAATACGCAACCCCAAGCCTTCTAACTTTCCCGAAATGATCCCCACATCAACCCTAACAAGAATCAATCACCAAAAATCATTTATTCATCATCAAATTCGTGAATCAAAGCAAAACGGAAAACATGGCAGAAATTTCAGAAGCTCATGAAATGCTTATTTCTCAACTATTCTCGAAAGTAAAGACATCATGGTGATCAGTGAAACATGTAGAATCATTCTATAGCATAAAATAAAGGTTCTGGAAAAATAAATGCCATGGCTACCTGAGCTTGAGCTTTCGAAACAGGGGCTTTCTGGCCAGTTCTTTGCTTCAAATCTACTCCAATGATTCCCCCCAAGAGCTTGTGATGCTTGGATGGAGTTTAAATGGCCTCAAGAATAAGTTGGCAGAAGTTCAGTTTGTGAAATGTGAAAATCGTGTTTTTGATTGTGAAGGTTTTAGGACAAAATGAAAGGTGGGAAACGATCAGTGAGGTTTATGGAGTTGAATGGTGAAAGAAGTTTGAAGGTTTGATGGTTGAATCAAGAGATTCAAAGGCTTTTGCATATTTGGGGATTTTTGTGTATGCTGTGTATTCTCAAGTTTCAGGATGTGTTTTTATGTGCTTTTGCTTGGTTTTGATCCACATAAAGAAATGTGATAGGTCAGAGAGTGGGTGCTGGCCTATGTTGATAGGTATGGGCAAGTTGCCAAAATGTCAAAAGTTTGTGTACTTGAGGTATGGGTCATGGCAGGCCTGGTTGCAAGGGGTGTCTGGCCTCAGCTGGGTTCAAGAAGGACCATAGAAACAGATCTGGCATGCTGGCACAAGTGGATGAAGAGATTTGGATCATTTTGCAATTTTGTCCAACTTTGGCCCCTTTTGAAATCCTTGAAGTTTAAGGCATGGAACTTGAGAAATCCTTGAGCAATTCTGAGTTTTATGTCATGTATGATGTTTGTGTAATGCTTAGACTTCAATTAGAGGTCACATTTTTCCTTGGTACAAGAATTTGCAAGTTTCCCTTTTTGGCACATAAGTGGATTTTTGTGATTTTTCCCAACTTTGCAAGGCCATAACTTGAGTTCTATGATGAATTAGATCAAGTTCTTGTACTTTTTGAAAAGGGAATGATCCAATCTACAACTTTCATGACCAATAATTTTTCATTTGAAGCATTTTTGAATCAAAAAGAGGAGGTTGAAAAACTTTCCCAAAATGGCAAGTTTGCATTACAAGTCACTTTCCCAAAATGGCAACTTTGCAAATGGCTTGAAATTCTTCAATTTTGTGAACTTCTAACTTCTTATAAGATCAAATAAAGATCATACACATCCAAAATGATGGAGAAGACCCTTTGGTAGGATGATTGGGGGTCTCAGATGCCCTGATTTTGCACTGACTTGCTCAAGAAGTCATCTTGTGATCAGATTCCTTCCCCATTGAATTTCTTCATGAAAATTGGTATGCATGATCCTTATGACATTTAGAGACTAATAGAAACAAGAATGACCAAAAAATTTGGAGTTATGGCTTCTGAAACCAAAACCCTAATTTCAGGTCATCTGTGCAGTTAAGCTTGGCTCTGCTTCCATGCCTTCCTCAATTCTTGTGATTCTTTGACTTCCTTGACCTTGGGAGGATATAATATGATGCTTGAACATACATGGACCCTCTTGAGATGATTGAAGGCCTTTGGAGTGGCTCAGATGACCCTTGGATTGCTCAAATCACAAACCCTAGATGTAGATGAATTTGAACCAATGCAGTGAAGCAAAAATGTAATATGAGATGATATGATTGAACTTATGCAAATGAAAAGAATCACAAGCCATGGTGAAATGAGTGAGGGCAAATTTGGGGTGTTTACACACTGCTATGACCTTGTATGACTTCGACAATCCGATTAATCAAGCTGATGAAGGGGTTGAAGAAGACTATGAGTTACCTGAAGAGTTAGCCAGGTTGTTAAGGCAAGAAGAGAAGGTGATCACTCCTCATCAGGAGGAGGTTGAAATAGTTAATCTTGGTACCGAAGAAGACTTGAAAGAAGTTAAGATTGGGGCCAGTTTGCAAGATTCAGTGAAGGAACAACTTATTGACATGCTTCGAGAATATGTCGACGTCTTTGCTTGGTCCTATCAAGACATGCCAGGTCTGGATACCAACATTGTTACGCACAAGCTGCCTTTGAAAGAAGATTGTCCTCCAATGAAACAAAAGCTACGCCGTACTCGTCCAGATATGGCTATGAAGATTAAAGAAGAGGTACAAAAATAGTGGGACGCTGGTTTCCTTGCTGTAACTAGTTACCCGCCGTGGGTTGCTAATATTGTACCAGTGCCTAAGAAGGATGGCAAAATACGGATGTGTGTGGATTACCGGGATCTGAACAGAGCTAGCCCGAAGGATGATTTCCCATTACCTCACATTGATGTATTGGTCGACAACACAGCTCAGTTCTCGGTGTTTTCCTTCATGGATGGTTTTTCTGGGTATAATCAGATCAGAATGTCACCCGAAGACATGGAGAAAACAACCTTCATCACACCTTGGGGCACTTTTTGTTACAAGGTAATGCCTTTTGGACTGAAGAACGCCGGTGCAACTTATCAACGGGCTATGGTAACATTATTCCATGACATGATCCACAAAGAAATTGAATGTTATGTGGATGACATGATTTCCAAGTCCCTCGCAGAATAACACCACCTGGTGAATTTGTTGAAGCTATTCAAATGTCTGAGGAAGTACCAGCTGAAGCTAAACCCCAACAAATGCACATTCGGGGTGCGTTCTGGTAAGCTGCTGGGGTTCATCGTAAGTGAAAAGGGAATTGAAGTTGACCCTGACAAAGTCAAAGCTATTCAAGAGATGCCTACACCAAAGACTAAAAAAGAAGTTTGGGGGTTTCTAGGTAGATTGAACTACATTTCACGGTTCATATCTCACCTTACTGCAACCTGTGAGCTCTTGTTCATGTTTTTAAGAAAAGAACAAACGGTCAGGTGGAATGAAGACTGCCAGAGGGCTTTCGACAAAATCAAGGAATACTTACAAGAACCTCCAATCCTTATGCCTCCCGTTGAAGGAAGACCTCTAATAATAAACTTGACAGTATTAGAAGAGTCAATGGGGTGTTTGTTGGGCCAACATGACGAGTCTGGTCGAAAAGAGTATGAAATATACTACCTAAGCAAAAAGTTTACCGACTGTGAACAACGTTATTCACTGCTCGAGAAAACTTGATGTGCTTTAGCGTGGGTTGCTCGCCGACTAAGGAAGTATATGTTAACCCACACAACCTTGTTGATCTCCAAGATGGATCCAGTCAAGTACATATTCGAGAAGCCAGCACTTACCGGATGGGTTGCAAGATGGCAAATGATTCTCACGGAATATGACATCCAGTACACATCTCAAAAAGCTATCAAAGGTAGTGTACTATCTGATTATCTTGATGAGCAACCCATTGATGATTACCAACCTATGAGATTTGACTTCCCTGATGAAGACATCATGTTCTTAAAAGAAAAAGATCACGAAGAGCCTGTTCACACTGAAGGACCTGACCCAGAAGAA
Source organism: Lathyrus aphaca (assembly GCA_963966055.1). Classification (NCBI taxonomy): domain Eukaryota; kingdom Viridiplantae; phylum Streptophyta; class Magnoliopsida; order Fabales; family Fabaceae; genus Lathyrus; species Lathyrus aphaca. The sequence goes on from OZ014523.1 coordinate 408,994,849, forward strand.
GAATGGACAATGATGTTCGATGGGGCTGTTAATATGAATGGTCGTGGAGTTTGTGCAGTACTCATTACACCTAAAGGAGTTCACATGCCTTTCTCGGCAAAACTCACCTTTAACTGCACTAACAACGAAACTGAATATGAAGTCTGTATCATGGGTCTTGAGGAAGCCATTGACCTCAGAATCAAGACATTAACTGTATTCGGAGATTCAGCTCTGGTAATCAATCAAACCAACGGCAAATGGTACACTCACCAGGAGCATCTGATTCCATACCGGGATTATACGAGGAGATTACTGACTTTCTTCACCACAGTCAAACTTGAGTATATCCCTCGAGATGAAAATCAGTTTGTAGATGCTCTGGCTACCATTTCCTACATGATCAAAGTTCAAGCTTCCAACTTTGTGCCTCGGATTTCAGTATCCAGACTTGACAGACCAGCATACGTATCATCAGTAGACATTGCTAAAGATGATAAGCCTTGGTTCTATGACATCAAATGCTTCTTAGAGGATCAAACATACCCACCTGGGGCATCGTCCAATGATAAGAAGACACTAAGAAGGTTGGCTGGTAGTTTCTTCCTGAATGTTGATGGCTCCTTGTACAAAAGAAACTTTGACATGGTACTTCTCAGATGTGTTGATAAGGCAGAGGCAGACTTGTTGATGCACAATGTGCATGAAAGATCTTTCGGTACCCATGCTGGAGGACATGCAATTGCTAAAAAGTTATTAAGGTCAGGTTACTACTGGATCATAATGGATGCAGACTGTTGTGCTTATGCCAGAAAGTGCCACAAATGCCAGATTTATGCAGACAAAGTGCACGTGCCTCCGAATCCTTTGAATGTGATGTCTTCACCCTGGCCCTTCGCCATGTGGGGCATTGATATGATTGGAAAGATCGAACCAACTGCTTCAAATGGCCACAGATTCATCCTAGTAGCCATTGATTACTTCACCAAATGGGTTGAAGCAGCTTTGTACACAAATGTCACCAGACAAGTGATAGCCAGATTCCTGAAGAGAGACATCATCTATCAGTATGGAGTACCCGGGCGAATCATTACTGATAATGGTTCCAACTTGAACAACAAAATGATGGCAGAACTGTGTCAGGACTTCAAGATTCAACATCACAACTCTTCTCCTTACAGGCCAAAGATGAACGGCGCTGTTGAGGCAGCTAACAAAAATATTAAGAAAATTGTGCAAAAGATGGTGGTCACATACAAAGATTGGCATGAGATGCTACCATTTGCCTTGCATGGGTATCGCACCTCAATCAGAACATCCACTGGGGCAACACCGTATCAACTTGTGTATGGTATGGAGGCAGTCTTACTTGTTGAAGTTTAATTACCCTCCTTACGGGTACTGATGGATGTCAAGCTGAATGAAGCAGAATGGGCAGTTATACCAGAAGAGAATGAAGAAAGCCTTCGATCAGAAAGTCAGGCTTTGGGAATACCAAGTAGGAGATCTTGTGTTGAAAAGACTCCTTCCTCCTTATACAGACCACAGGGGCAAATGGACTCCGAATTACGATAGTCCATTCATAGTAAAGAAAGTTTTCTCTGGTAGAGCACTGATGCTCACTACTATGGATGGTGAAGATTTCCTGTCCCCTGTGAATTCAAATGCAGTTAAAAAATACTTCGCATAAAATGACCCGCTGGACATAAAAACAGAATGTAAGTCTACGCAAAAATAGGGCATCCCGGCGAGTCAAAAATAGAATAAAAGACTCGGGCAAAAATAAGGGAAAAATCAAAAAATGTACACCCGCTGAGTTGAAAAGCCACATTGGACAGCTCAGGCAAAAATGGGTATCCCGGTGGATTGAAAACCCGAAAGGGAGATCCACGCAAAATAAGGGAATAAGCGAACAACTGCATTCTGAATCCGTCTATATCACTCACAACATGGCAAGCATCGAAAGGTTAAAGCATCGGTCAGAATCAGTCTTCTTCAGAAAGCAGGATGAGAATAACGTCAAGGTCATACGGGTCATAGCAAAAGGGAAGCTCACTAAAGCGTCTTCAACATTGCCAACACCTTCGTTTTTCTCAATTTGTATCAATCTCCTCATTTCAGGGGATCTGTTTCTTTGACTGTAATTGCCAATTCAGGGCACTCAAATTAATAAAATCAGATTTCCAGTCACACTCCGTCTTGTACATTTTATTTCATTTGCAAAAAATGTCCGATATCCTTAATATAATGTTTACATAAAAACATATGTGCCTTATAATCACATGCTTGCAGGAAAATATATTACTTACTCCCGGGAGTGTCTAAATTCCTATGATGGAATCCAGTAAGGGATACCCCTGGGTACTTGTGCGTTTCATTGTCATAACAGGATTGCAGGTATTCAGAGCGCAACATGGGGCAGGAAGGGTTTTCCCCAACGAAGTTGCCAGATCATCGTTTCCTCAGCACATCTTCCAAACAGCACCAGAAATGCTTTCTCCCCATTAGAGTGTTAGGGCATCGCTTCTCCAGCACATCTTTCTTCAGAGCAGCATCAAAAGGTGCTCATATCCCCAGTTGAGTTATCAAATATCCTCATCCTCAGCAGGATTCCCACAAAAATATCTAGAAAGACCGTTCAGTGGTCCTTCCTCTCCCAACAGAGTGTTAGACAAGGAACCATCCCCCCGCAGAGCTCCAGCCTTCTCCCAGGAGAGCAAGGTCTGAATTTCCCGCATAACAAAGTGACAGAAGCTTTCTCATCCCCAGCTGGGCTCCACATTATTAAGATAGGTCTATCAGTGACCTATTTTCCCAAGAAGAGTCATACCGATCTACCAATGATCTCATCCCCAACTGGGATATTCTTTCAAGCAGATCAGTCAGAGATCTCCATAACAACAGGATCCGAGTCCTGGATCGGTCTTTTGCATAATCATAGCATTTACATCATATTTCCCCTCAGAGCGTAGCATTCCGTCTAATACGGAGCATTACGGCAGAAATCAAACATATTGCATAATCACAAGTCAGGTTTTGAACCAGTCACCTGCGAATACCAAGTACCTCATCAACAACGTACTAAGTACATCCCTCTTTTTGTTAAAAAAAAGAGAGAGAGAGGGGGGGGGGAAGGAAAAAGAGGTATTCGGTGTACGAAGGGGCTTCTTCTTTATTTCAAGGTGCAGCTTCATTCGTAGCTTCATTCGACATTACTAGGTATAGCACCATGTTTATCAAGGTGCAGCTTGCTTGGAATGTCATCATTGCTGCAGAAAATCTGAAGCCAGACAGTCTTATGCTTCAGCGGGCAATTCTGATCCGCCTTCTAAGCGACTTTGCTGCTAAGAAGGCAACAAAGGATTTGGGACACTATCTTGTTGTGGCAACACGGGATAAAATAAGAGAGGGGATTTTCTGGGTCATATTTCACACTCTGATATGTAGTTATGTTTCGCATAGCCAAGCATTAGTATTGGGCCTCGTGATGAATGCAGACATTTTGTTGTAAAGTCTCATACACATGCCACTATGCCCCAGAAAATGCACCAGAAGACTTTCTCCCAAATTGTTATCCATAACATGTCCTTCTCGACACTTGTCTGTGTCATCTCAATTTCCCCAACAAAAATCCAAAGCGTCCCCTTTGCACTTTCTAACACAAATACATGTTTATATATACTCATTCAAACACTCGTCCGTGTCATATCATCCCCTTGTAGATGTAAGCCACAAATATCCTTTTGAAAACAAAAACTTACACATTCTTCCGACACCCGTCCGTGCCACCATTCCCCAGCATGGTTGCAAACCAAACACATGTTTATAATACACCCTTATTGACACTCGTCCGTGTCATCCTATCCCCACAAGTCGCCAGAATACTTTTTACACTCTCATTGACACCCGTCCGTGTTACTTCTCCCCAGCAAGTTGAACACTCGTCCGTGTCTTGCTCATATCTCATGTTTATTTTTACTCATACAGATACTCGTCCGTATCTTGTATACACACTTTTTCCCCTCAGATCTGACACTTGTCTGTGTTCTTTGTTAACCAGTTGGTACTCGTCCGTACCATCGTCTCTGAACATGCGTCAGCGTTATTTCTACCGATACTCATCTGCATCGTAGTCTTAAGGATGCTCGTCCGCATCTTTAATCTATACACAGCGTCAAACACTTATGCCTTTTACTTCTTGGATGTAAACACTCGTCCGTGTTTACTATTCCCCAGCAAATCTCCAGTAAAATTACTTTTCTTCTATCTAGCATTCATCATATGTCATGATACTTTCGGCAGCCGTACCCTGCCAGGTGATCGTCCTTCACCTTTGGATGACCGTCCCTCATCCTTCTCCCAGCGGAGTCTCCATTATTGGAACCCCTTTGTTATCCGGCATTCGTCCTATGTCGTGATATTTAGCAGCCGTCCCCTGCTAGGTGATCGTCCATCACCTTTTTGATGATCCTCCTTCATCATTTTATCCGATGTCCGTCCCCATCGTTGATCTTGTTATCTGACATTCGTCCTATGTCATGATAAACCCTGAGAGCAGCCGTACCCTGCTAGGTGATAGTCCTTCACCTCTTGATGATCGTCCTACATCATGCTTATCCGATGGCCGTCCCCATCGTCGACCTTTTCTATCCGACATTCGTCCTATGTCGTGATACTTTCGGCAGCCGTACCCTACCAGGTGATCGTCCTTCACCCTGGATGACCGTCCCTCATCCTTATCCCCAACAGAGCAGTCGTCCCCTGCTAGGTGATCGTCCTTCACCTTTGATGACCATCCCTCATCATTTATTTCTTTGAACCGATGGCCGTCCCCATCGTTGTTTACCCTTACTTTACAAACCTGATGGTCGTCCCCATCTCTGACTTTACCTTTAATCCCCAGAGAATCTTGTTTCTTTACCTGATGGCCGTCCCCATCATGATCTCTTTATTTCCCCAGCATGTCGGCTGTACCCGTCACCGCTGTATCCCCAGCAGTCGTCCTCTGCTCGATGGTCGTCCTCCATCGCCCGCATTTTATAATCATACTATACTACTTTTTACAATCTATATCCCTTTTCTTCTTCTCCCCAGCGAGTGCAAATTTTGGACTGTCTTTGGTATTCAACCACAAGTTACCTTGTTTGTCTGTTAAGCCATGCACTTACATCCTGCACAGCTAACTCATGCTTGAATAGGGGAAGCTGTAAACACCCCAAATTTTCCCTCACTAAGTTCACACTATGGCTTGTGATCTTTCATATTTGCATTAGTTCAATCATATCATATCATGTTGCATTTTTTGCTTCACTGCATTGGTTCAAGTTCATCTGCATCTAGGGTTTGTGATCTGAGCAATCCAAGGATTCATATGAGCCACTCCAAAGGTCTCCAATCATTCCAAGACGGTCCATGTGTGTTCTATCATCATATTATATCCTTCAAAGATCAAGTAAGTCAAGAAATCACAAGAACTGGCAAGGCATGGAAGCAGAGCTAGGGTTTCACTGCGCAGATAACCTAAAATTAGGGTTTTGGTTTAAGAGGCCATAACTCCAAATTTTTTGGTCATTCTTGTTTCTATTGATCTCAATATGTTATAAGTATCATGCATACCAAGTTTGATGAAGAAATTCATTGTGGAAGTCATCTGATCACTGGGTAACTTCCTGGGCAAGTCAGAGCAAAATCAGGGCATCTGAGGCCCCCAACATGGAACCAAAGTGGATTTTTCATCAAATTGAAGTTATATGATCTTTATTTTATCATTGGAGTGCTAAGAAGTTCACAAAATTGAAGAAAAATTAGCTAAACCAAAAGTTGCCAAAAATGGGAATGACTTGTAATGTAAACTTTCCATTTTGGGAAAGTTTTTCAACCTCCACTTTCTTAACCAAAAATGCTTCAAATGAAAAATTGGTGGTCATGAAAGTTGTAGATTGGATCATTCCCTTTTCAAAAAGTACAAGAACAAGTTCTAATTCATTTTGGAACTCAAGTTATGGCTTGTCAAAGTTGGCAAAAATCACATAATTTTCAAGAATGCACCAAAGAGGGATTTTTGCAAAACCTCTTGCCAAGCTATTTTGTGACTTCAAACACACTTCTAAGCATCATACAAATATTGTGCAATGTCTAAAACTCAGAATTGCCCAAAGAATCTCAAGTTTTCATGCCTTGCCCGTGAAGAAATCTCAAAAGGGCCAAACTTTCTCCAAATTGCAAAACACCCCATAACTTATTTCTCACATGCTGAATTGCCTCTAAATGAATTCCATGGACATCCTTGATCCTTGCTGAACCAGACACCACATTGTACCACCTCTTAACCAGCCCATACCTCAAGGACAAAAACTTTTGACTTTTTTGCAAGAAGCCCATACCAATCACAAAAAGGCACAACCACTCCACAGACCTATCATAACTTGATATGTGGACCAAATGCTAGTGATAACACACAAGAACACAAGCTGAAACCTAAGATTGCCCAAGTTCACAAAAACTCTCCCTCTTGCAAAAATCTTCGAATCTCATAACTCAGCCACCCATTCTTCAAATAAACACCACCATTCATTCTTAAATCATTCATTGATCATAAACCACCCATCAAAACAGCCAAGAACACACCATAAGCCAAATACGATTTCTGACCAGTTGAAGTGCAAACTCACAAACCAGCCTTCCTCAAAGCTCTCCAAGCATCAAAGCTTCTTCAGGGAGGTCATTGGAGGCATTTTGCACCAAGGAAGCAGCCAGAAAACTCAAGGGTTGAAAGCTCCATCTCAGGTAGCCATTCGAATTAATTTTTCCAGAACCTTTATTTTATGTTACTAAATGATTAAGCATGTTTCACTGATCACACTGAACTTGGAATTATTGAAAATGATGAAGAAATGAGAATGTATTGCTTGTCTGAAATTTTTGCCATATTTGTTGTTTTCTTCGAATCGTGAGATTGAGTGAAAAGAAATGAGGTTTGAGGTTGGATTTAGGTTCAGGGGAGGGGGAGGAGTGAATCTGGAGCTTTAGAGCTCCAGAGAGTGCCTAGGGAAGAAGTTGAGAATTTTCAGGTGAGGAGCTGGCCGGAGAAGATGACCGGAGGTCTTCTCCGGCCACCTGAGAGTAATTAGTGACTTAATTAGGGTTAAGGCAAACTTTGAACGTGGACCCTTTGATCTGTCTTCCCGCGCGTGTTTGAGTGGCTAGGATCTTCCCATTAATTGTTAAACTGGATTAATTAATTAATTAAGTTTAATGAAATTTGAATATGGGCCATTGGATGTGGCGCCAGTCAGCCCAGACCCTCCCCAGTTTCAATCCACGCCATCCATTCAACATACCTTTGTTTATTTTAGATTTTAATTCAATTTTTTCTTATTTATTTTGTACGAATTATTTAAAATAGTTAAAAAATGCTAAAAATATTTTTATTCACCATTTTAATTCCGAATAATTTTCTCAACCAAAAAATATTTTTATTTTTATTTTTTGCATAAAAAAATCATTTCTTAGACATTTAATTGTCTATTTTAATTAATTAATGAAAATTAATTAATTAAAATATCATTTAGGTTTCTAAAAAATCCCAAAAAATTCATGTTGCATCTTTAAACATTTAGAGACATTGTCATACCATCCACACAAATTTCGTTTTGGTTTTGAATCATTTTGACATTTTTTCTTTGAATTTAGGGTTCATAAAATCACATTTTTGAACCTTAACTTCAAGAATTATTTTCTGCCTAACCAAGAATGGTATGACCATGGTTCTTTTTGCATTGATCTTCATTTGACATGTAGTATCTAGCATAATTTTGTCATAAATTTCTTCTGCATTTTTGATTTGATTTGCATTTTTTCCCTTTAGGTACCTTAAAACCCTAGAAAACTTAGAAAAATCATAAGTCCCTTAGGGTTAAGAGTTAGGTCTCCTCCTTTGGGGTATGAAATCATATGGGGTTAGGGTTCTTTTGACTGCATTTTCAATTTTTTATCTTGCCATTTGCTTCTGATTTTATGTTTTGCATCTCACGTTGCATGAAAACCTTAATTTCTCATCTTCCTTTGCATACTTCTTGCATATGCTTGCATTCATGAACTTGCCATTACATTTTATGCATTCACATGACTTCTAAGACATCTTAGGATACATTAAAATCATGATTGATCATTGCATCATCCATTTGCCATGTTATGCTTTCATTTCATTTCATGTGCATTCATGAACTTTCATGCTTCTTTCATGCTACATTTGCATCCTCATCACTTGCATGATCATTCACATATCTTGACATATATTTGCATCATCTCTTAGCATCATTAACATCATGAATATGCTTTTGGTTTTGGTTTGCATCCTTGCATTCATTTCATTTTCATTTCATTTCATTTCCTTTTACTAACTTTTCAGGTGGTAAGTTACTTTGAGAAGTGAATTTGCCTTCACTTCTCACAATCTCTTCTCACCTCTCTTATGCATTCATTGCTGCATTTTGTATTTGTATTAGAGTGAGCTTGCTCATCCATGTTCCTTCCTCACTTTCTTTCTTCGAGCAACTTATCTTCTTAAGTGAAGTAAGTTGACTTGTTTCTTCTGCTTCTCTTCCTTTCATCTGTTTCTTCCTTGGTGGCTCTTCTTGAAGATCTCTTGCAAGCCTCATAAACCCTGGGAACACCCAAGCATGATCACAATTAGGGTTTTATTGGTCCCCCATTAGTTTTACCTTTGTGTCAACTTTTGTGTCTTTTCTTCTCATCTCATAATCAGGGATTAAACCTTTAAGGTTTTAAGGCTTTGTGATTAAGGTTATGCCTGCATCCTTCTCTTAGGATGGAATGTATAACTTTAATCCTAAGTTTTAAACCCTTAATGTGTTTAAATCCCTTAATCAATTCATCTAATAATCACTAAGACATCAAGCTTGTAACTTGGGCCTTGCATTAGGGTTCTAATTCTTCCTTAAGTGGTTAAGAAGGACTAACCCTAGTGTTAATGGACAAGTCCCCCTCAAGTTGTCTTACAAACCATAAAATTCACTTCTTAATCCTACCATTAACTAAAATCCACTTTAATTGAGGCTTGTTTTGTCATGAGGTTAATCCCTAATCATGGATTAAGTTGAGGAGCCTTCCTCAGCTTAAATGTTCTCATCTATTATCCTTCTATTAGGATGGTGTAATGGGTCCATTAAATCCTTGATTATGGCTTAAACTCATTACTTAACACTAAACAAAAAAACTCCAAAAACATCTAAATAATGGCAAGTAGGTTAATGATCTTAATCTTACATCATGGTGATTAAGTGTGAGGTGTTTACTTCATACTTAAGGTTTTCTCATTACCCCTAATCAAAGGGAGGATGTGATGAGTTTACTAACCCTTGGTTTGGGCTTAAGCTCATCAACTTCCTCATTGCACGAGAGGATACGTAGGCATAACTTAATAGTTATCGAACAAAAGTCTCTGTATATTCCCCCTCCTCCAGCATTACTCTTTTTAAGCCTCATTGTCTTGAGCATTACACTCTTTCCTTACACTGACACTCCTTTGCTTCACTCTACACTTCTTTTGCACTGACACTTGTATTCTTTTCCAGCTTTTGCACATAAAATAGAACTGACACCACCCCTTTAAGCACAAACATTCAAGCGTGGATCCCGTCGAGTATGGCGGACAATCTGGGTGCTAATACCTTCCCAGGTTGTAACCAACCCCCTTTCTCAGTTTCTCTGGTTCGCAACTGTCTTATCCATATCTTTCTAGGTTTATGAAGCATTACCTTTCCTTCGGGATAAAAATGCCTAGCTGGAGACTCTTTTCAGTTCATCTTCATGTTCTCTCCTTTCGCCAACCGTTCGCGTCTGTACCCCTTCTGACCAGGTGTCATTTGGTGGGAGCGACAGTATGTCAGCTTCAGAGTTGGTAGAATTGAAAAAACAGTTGAATGACTTGTTGGACAAGAGGTTTGTTAGGCCGAGTGTTTCTCCTTGGGGTGCACCGGTATTGTTGGTAAAGAAGAAGGACGAAAGCATGCGAATATGTATTGATTATCGACATTTGAATAAGGTGACAATTAAGAACAAGTATCCACTTCCGAGGATCGATGATTTGATGGACCAATTGGTTGGCATACATGTTTTTAGTAAGATTGATCTGAGATCAGGATATCACCAGATTCGTGTGAAAGAGAAGGATATTCAAAAGACGGCTTTTAGGACACAATATGGTCATTACGAGTATTCCGTGATGCCATTCAGAGTTTCTAATGCGCCGGGTGTGTTTATGGAATACATGAATCGTATTTTCCATGAACAGTTGGATCGTTTTGTGGTTGTGTTCATCGACGACATTTTTATTTATTCTAAGTCTCAAGAAGAGCATGTAGAGCATTTAAGGATTGTGTTACAGATTTTAAAAGAGAAGCAATTGTATGCTAAGTTATCAAAGTGCGATTTTTGGTTGTTGAAGGTATGTTTTCTTGAACATGTTATTTCCAATGGTGGTATTAGTGTTGATCCATCCAAGATTGATGCGGTAATGCAATGGGAAGTTCCTAGATCGGTTACGGAGATTCGAAGCTTTTTAGGCTTGGCGGGTTATTATCGGAGGTTTATTGAAGGATTTTCAAAGTTGGCACTTTCGTTAACGCAGTTAACTTGTAAAGTAAGGGATTTCATTTGGGATATTCATTGCGAAGAAATTTTTATGGAACTTAAGAGAAGGTTAACAACGGCTCCAATCTTGATTTTGCCGAATCCGACGGAACCATTTATGGTGTTTTGTGATGCTTCATTGTTTGGGTTAGGTGGTGTTTTGATGCAAGATGGAAAAGTTGTGGCTTATGCTTCAAGACAAGTGAGAGTGCATGAAAAGAATTATCCTATGCATGATTTGGAATTAGCGGCTGTGGTTTTTGCTCTAAAAATTTGGAGGCATTATCTTTATGGTGCAAGATTTGAAGTTTTTAGTGATCACAAAAGTTTGAAGAATTTATTTGATCAAAAGGAATTGAACATGAGACAAAGGAGATGGTTAGAACTTTTGAAGGATTATGATTTTGGTTTGAATTACCATCCGAGTAAGGCGAATGTGGTGGCCGATGCCTTGAGTCGTAAGTTGTTACATATGTCCGCATTGATGATAAGAGAATGGGAACTTTTGGAGAATTTTAGAGACTTGAGTTTGGTTTGCGATATGACGCCGAGAAGTGTGAGACTTGGTATGCTTCATGTTACGAATGATTTTCTTGCAGCCGTTTGTGAAAAGCAAAAGTTGGATTTGAAATTTGTCGATTTGATGATGAATGAGAATGAGGATTTCAAGGTTGATAATTTTGGTGTTTTGAGATTCCGTGGTCGTATTTGTATTCCCGATGATGAGGAGTTGAAAAAGAGTATATTGGAAGAGGGACACCGGGGTAATTTAAGTATTCATCCGGGAGCGAATAAGATGTATCAAGATTTGAAGAAGATCTTTTGGTGGTCCGGATTGAAGAGAGATATAGCTCATTTTGTGTATGCGTGTTTAACTTGTCAAAAGTCTAAGGTGGAACATCAGAAGCCTAGTGGTTTAATGCAACCGTTGGATATTCCGGAATGGAAATGGGATAGTATATCGATGGATTTTGTTACGGGTATGCCGAATACGCAAAGAGGTCATAATTCTATTTGGGTGATTGTGGATAGGCTTACTAAATCTGCTCACTTTATTCCGATGGATATTAGTTATTCTTTGGAGAAGCTAGCCGAGATTTATGTTTCTGTGATTGTGGAGTTACATGGAGTTCCTAAGAGTATTGTATCGGATAGAGATCCTAGATTTACATCGAAGTTTTGGGAAAGTTTGCAAAAGGCTTTGGGTTCTAAGCTAAGATTGAGTTCGGCTTAGCATCCGCATACGGACGGTCAAACCGAGAGGAAAATTCAATCGTTAGAGGATTTGTTGCGTGCTTGTGTGCTAGAACAAGGTGGTGTTTGGGATGGTTATTTAGCGTTGATTGAGTTCACCTATAATAACAGTTTTCATTCGAGTATTGATATGGCACCATTTGAGGCTTTGTATGGTCGGAGATGTCGAACACCTTTGTGTTGGAATGAAACCGGGGAAAGGACGGTAGTTAGACCGGAGATGGTACAACAAACTACGGAAAAGGTGAAGTTGATTCGGGAGAAGATGATAGCTTCTCAGAGTAGTCAAAAGAGTTATCATGACAAGAGGAGGAAGGATCTTGAGTTTCAGGAAGGCGACCATGTGTTTTTGAGAGTTACACCGGTTACGGGTGTGGGTCGTGCTTTGAAGTCGAAGAAGTTGACTTCTCGTTTTATTGGGCCATATCAGATTACTGCACGAGTGGGTGTTGTGGCTTATCGTGTGGCATTGCCTCCGAATATTTCAAATTTGCATGATGTGTTCCATGTTTCGCAACTTCGGAAGTATGTTCCGGATCCGTCACATGTTATTCCTATGGATGAGGTTGAAGTAAGAGATAACCTTACGGTGGAAGCTTTGCCGGGTAGGATTTTGGATCGTGAAATCAAGAAGCTAAGAGGCAAGGATAGTGCACTTGTGAAAGTGGCGTGGGGAGGCGCTGCGGAAGGCAATATGACTTGGGAATTGGAGAGTAGGATGCACGAGTCGTATCCTAAATTGTTTGGATCATGTAATATTTTCGAGGACGAAAATTTCTAAAGAGGGGGAGAGTTGTAACGCCCCGATTCGATTTTCCCAAATTTTTATGGAGTCTTTTGTTTCATTTGTATGATAATTGTTTTATTTGTGAAATTATCATGATGATATTTTATGTTGAGGATTAATGTGATGATATGTTATGTTGTGTGATTTTTACCGTTTTATGAATTTCCGGGTAAAAATTCGATAAGAGGGTATTTTAGGTATTTGTTAATTAATGATAAGTTAGAAATTAGTAGAATTAGTATTTTGTGAGAAAATGATATTTGGTTGGAAAGAAATAGAAATAATAGAGTAAGAATAGAAATAGAGAGAAAAGAGTATAAGTTAGTAAAGAAAAGAAAAGAAAAGGGATAGAAAGAAAATAGAGAAGAAAGAAAAGGAAGAGAAGAGAAAAGAAGAGAAAAGAGGAAAACATGGGAAAGATTCAAGATTGCTTCTAGGAATCGATTTAATCGGGTAAGGGTGATAAACATTGTTATCTTAATCTTGTATATGATTATGTATGTGTTAGAGTTTGTGGGTTTTTGATTTGGTAGAAGTTAGAGAAGATGAATAGTTAGGGTTTGAGAGAAAATGTGAGAAATTTATGGATTAATCAGTTGGAAATCGTTATAGCCGAAGTATGATAGCTAGAATATGTTATTGATCATGTTTGTAAGAGCTTAGAGGAGTTTTAGAGTGTTTTTGGTTGACTGTTCGCAGCTGGTATTTTTCTGAAATCGTAGTGGTCGCTCACCGAGCTACCCCTCGCTCAGGGAAAGTTCCAGGGTGATTTTCTCTCAGCGAGCTGTTCGTTGCTCAGCGAGCCTGGGAGGATTTTTTTGTTTTTACGTTTTGTTTCGTAACTTTTGATTCGAGTATCTGTTTTAAGCGTTCCACATATCGATTTGAAGCTAAAAACATGTAAAATCTATTGATGCTAAAATATGTAATTTTTAGACGACTTTCACCCGACTTTTCCGAAAAAACGTAAATAAATTAATTATGGAATTGTGGGTTTGATTGTTGTGTTGTGGCCGTTTGGCAAGTAGATACATTGCTTGAATTAAATGTGAATGTATGTAAATTGAATGAGATGAATGCATAACTATATTGTGAATATGTATGCATTTTCAAGAATGTTGTGTGTCATTTTCCATGTAAGCATAATGTATGCATTCTTATGCTGTGAGATTCTTTGTGAATCCGTTGTAGGATCGTGTGCTCATGTGGAGTGTGAGCGATGACTACAACAAGATCGTGTGCCCATGTGGGGTGTGAGCGATCAGATTGTGTGTCCGTGTGGGGTGTGAGCAATCTAAAAACATCGTGTGCCCGTGTGGGGTGTGAGCGATGGGTGATTTATTCACATTGATTGTGTGCCCGTGTGGGGTGTGAGCAATCCATAAATATTGTGTGCCCATGTGGGTTGTGAGCAATGGGGAACATCGTGTGCCCGACGGGAAGTTACTTTGGGTAAAAAGCGATGATTCCATTTGGTTCCTGAGTGAACCTGCTGAAATGTTGAGTCGGTACCGCATTTGCATCTGCATAGAGTCGTGTGTCGGTTTCTATGAGTTGCATTTTATCATTTTAATTATGATATGCAGAAATAAATATGAATGTGCATATGTTTATTTGGAGTATTATGGAGATGATAGTATGTGTGATGAAACATACTTGTTTGTATATATACATGTTTGATATGTGTATATGTATGTGATTTATACATTTGTAATGTATATGTGTGATTAAACATAGCTAGACGTATGTTTATGCGGAATAAATAAAATTGAGGAATAAACATAAATAATACGAGTTATGTGAATTAGTGAATTGGTGCATGATGAACATGCTTGATTAGTGTATGTACGCGTTGCGATGTGTATGTGTGATGATGTATGAATTGTGGTGAGAATATGCTTTATGTTCATTTTATATGTTGAGATATATAATTATATGCAATATTATTATGATAATGTTTCTCACCCTTCTGCTGTTTTATGATGCTCTATGAGGCATTGCAGAGTAGGTTGCTGGATGATATTTTTGTGAAGCTCGTCTTCATCTTTTGGTCGGTCAGCTCTGATATGTAGCACCGGTTAGTTAGGTTGGCTTAGTGCCATTTTTGTGATGCATTGTGTATATGTATCTGTTGGATGGATATTTTGTATAAACATGAATATTGTTGTTGGCATCAAACTTGTTGATATATATATATATATATATATATATATATATATATATATATATATATATATATATATATATGTGTATGTATATGAATGGAAATATATATTTTTGATGTTGTTGATTTAGTTTCCGATGTGTAATTGTATCTTTAGAGATATGGGTGTAAGGATTAAATTCCCTATGTTGAAAACTACCCCATCGTTGCATATCTTTAAATGAGCAGGTGTTGTATGTTTTTAATTTCAAGCATAATGTGACATGCCTCTTTTATACCATGTTCAATTATACTCTAATGAAATTTTTAACATGTGCCTAAATGATTTAATTGATTAATTGGGGGTATAGAAAGGGGGTGTTACATAGGACACTACACACACGCTTTCTCTTGGGAAAAGTACAAGGAGACCCTTTATTTAATCGCAATCCTGTGTAAATTACTTGTATCTCTCCCCCGTTTCCGATGTACATATGTTATTTATTCGTTTTCGCTTATTGCGCGAACCCTTGGTCCAACACCAAGTGATTGCGCCCGCACACTCGCACTTCCTTTAGGTTTTGGTTCCGTTTACTAGGCGTCCTCTTAGGAACTAGGATTCGATCCCACGTATTCGATTAACCCTTTTACACTCCATTAGCATAGACCTTCCCTTTTACCAAAATGTTACTTAGATTCAAACCCTTGATCTAACGTCAAATGGTCTAGATAATTAAAATACTTAATAACTATCGAAACGAAGGTGAAAACAGACAAGTGTTGGATCTCCGATGCTTTTCTTCAATTTTTTAGACACAAGGCATCAGTCTTGGGTGTAAGCAATTGACACCTAATAAAATCAATCGACCAACCTTAGAACCACAAACTACGAGGCTCTGACTTTCCCATTGCACAAGAGAATACGTAAGCACACGGATCTTACTCCTTGTCGAGCACCCTAGGAACAAAACTACCCATTTTCTGTATTGTATACCCTTAAGAAGACAAACAACATAGATTATCACTCATTCGCAAACTAGACTAAGTGGTTACCATTGGGTACAACGGACGTGAGGGGTGTTAATACCTTGCCCTTGCGTAACCGAATCCCGGACTTAGATTTTAGTTCCAGACCATATCCTTTCCTTATTAGGTTGTAGCTATATCTTCCCGTTCTCTAAGTAGAATGAATAGAATTAGATGGCGACTTTGTTGTTTCCTTTTTTCCGCGGTCAGCACGAAGGTCATAGCCGTTTCCGAGGTACGATAGTGCTAACATGAATCGAGACTTCCTCAAAATCCTATCAATCAGAGGCAAGACCCTCAACAGCTCAATTTGGGGCAAATCATCTTCAATAGCTCAATCAGGGGCAAATCATCTTCAGCAGCTCAATCAGGGGCAGACGCCTATCAAATCCAAACACTGGGGTAAATCATGTCATAATAACTCCAAAAGTTTCCCCACCAGAATTCTTCCAAATACCCTACAGACAGGGGCAAGCAAACAAAGAGCAAGTCATCCTCCTTCGATTCCCCAACTGAACAAGCAGATTTTTCCATACGTTGGCAACCTTTCAAAGCAAAGAAATCTTCATGCGAGTGACTAAACTTGGAGCATCTAGATTCACCTTCTGACTACACTATTGAAGATCGAGTGTCAGGCAACCAAACCCTTCCACCCACCCAAAGTCCAATCATTATTGGCAACTACCATACTAAAAGTCCACCAAGCTGAAATCTTTGATCATTCCAATCACTCATATGCATCATTATGCATCATCTACATCATACACATCATATTTATTCATTAACAAACCAGAATTTTCATATCCTTAACATTTATATTTATACTTTCATCTCATTGCATAAGCATTTGCATCGTATTTCCACCATTATGGAATACCATTTCAAAATCAAACATACAAATAAGCATAAGTTAGGATCCAGGATCAATTGAAGATTCCAGGATTCTCCTCAGCAAATTCAGTGGATGACCCCCATTGGATCATTTTCTTCAATCATTTGTTAATCTCCCTAAGCAATTTTACTCATTATTCCTCAACTAGATTGTCATATCATCCTTTTGGTGGTAACGATTTATTTACTTTTTAGTCTACCTGTCATCCTTTTGGTGTCGGGGTCGCCTTATCATCCTTTTGGTGATAGAGATTATTTAATTTTCAGTCACTCATCATCCTTTTGGTGTCGGAGTTGCCTTATCATCCGTTTGATGGTAGTGATTATTTAATTTTCATTCACTCGTCAACCTTTTGGTGTCGGGATTGCCTTATAATCCTTTTGGTGGTAGCAATTATTTAATTTTTCAGTCACTTGTCATCCTTTTGGTGTCGGGTGTCGCTCCCACCAAATGAGGCCAGGTCAAATGGGGTACAGACGCGAACAGTCGGCGAAAGGAGAGGGAGTACACACAAGGGTGAACTCAAAAGAAAAGAAAAGAGTCGCCAACTAGGCATTTTTATCCCGAGGGAAAGGTAATGCTGCATAAACCTGAGAAAAGATGCGGATAAGACGGTCGCGAACCAGAGAGACTGAGAAAGGGGGTTGGTTACAACCTGGGAAGGTATTAGCACCCAGATTGTCCGCCGTACTCGACGGGATCCACGCTTGAAAGATTTGTGTTTTAAAGGGGGAGTGTCAGTGCAATCTGTGTATCAAAGCTGGAAAGAATGCAAGTGTCAGTGCAAAAGAAAATGTGAAGTGAAATAAAGGAGTGTCAGTGTAAGAACAGGAGTATGAAGCTCAAGACTATGAGGCTTAAAGAATGATGCTGGAAGGAGGGGGAATATACAGAGACTTTTGTTCGATAACTGTTAAGTTATGCCTACGTATCCTCTCGTGCAATGAGGAAGTCAGAACACCGTAGTTCGACTCAAAGAGACTGAAAGGTGAATTGATTTATGAACTGCTTACTTGCCTATGCTCAAGTGTATGACCTGTCTGGCTCAGGTGCAAACTGTCTTGCATTAGACGGAAGAAGCAAGTTCTCGTTTGTGAATGAATGAGGTGAGAAAAGAATCCCGGAGGAGACGATTATTGTTTGTTTTTGGTGTTTTCAATCTTTTATTGCTTTTTGGATTTTGTCATAAGAAAATGAGCTTAAGCCTAAACCAAGGGTTAGTAAACTCATCACATCCTCCCTTTGATTAGGGGTAATGAGAATACCTTAAGCATGAAGTAAGCACCTCACACTTAATCACCCTGGTGTAGGATTAAGATCATTAACCTACTTGAAATTACTTAGATGTTTTTGGGGTTTTTTGTTTAGTGTTGAGTAATGAGATTAAGCCATAATAAAGGATTTAATGGACCCATTACACCATCCTAATAGAAGGATAATAGATGAGAACATTTAAGCTGAGGAAGGCTCCTCAACTTAATCCATGATTAGGGATTAACCTCATGAAAAAACAAAGCCTTTATTAAAGTGGATTTTAGTTAATGATAAGATTAAGAAGTGAATTTTATGATTTTTAAGACAACTTGAGGGGGACTTGTCCATTAACACTAGGGTTAGTCCTTCTTAACCAATTAAGGAAGAATTAGAACCCTAATGCAAGGCCCAAGTTACAAGCTTGATGTCTTAGTGATTATTAGATGGGTTGATTAAAGGAATTAAACACATTAAGGGTTTAACACTTAGGATTAAAGTTATACACTCCATCCTAATAGAAGGATACAGGCATAACCCTAAACACAAAACCTTAAAACCTTTAGGGTTTAGTCCTTGATTATGAGATGAGAAGAGAAAACTCAAAGATGACACAAAGGCAAAACTAAATGGGGGACTAATCAAACCCTAATTATTATCATGCTTGGTTGTTCCTAGGGTTTATGAGGCTTAAGAAAGAAAGAGATCTTCAAAGAGCCACCAAGGAGAGTAGCAGATGAGAGGAGCAAGAAGCAGAGAGAAGCAAAACAACTTGCTTCACTTAAGAAGACAAATTGCTTGAAGAAAGAAAAAGGGGGGGGGAGTATGAATGAGAAAGCTCACTCTAATACACAAGATAAAATGCAGCAATGATGCATAGGAGGGATGAAAAGAGATTGTGAGAAGTGAAGGCAAATTCACTTCTCAAAACAACTTACCACCTGAAAAGTTAGCAAAAGAAATGAAATGCAATGCAAATGAGATGAAATGTCATGATGCAAACCAAAGTCAGAAGCATAAACATGATGTTAATGATGCTAAGAGATGATGCAAACACATGTCAAGAGTTGTGGATGATCATACAAGGATGAGGATGCAAGTGAAACATGCTTTGAACCATGGAAGTTCATGAAAATTTATGAAATGGAATGGACATACAATATGGCAAATGAAAGATGCAATGATCAAACATGATTCTAATATGTCCTAAGATGTACTATGAATCATGTGGATACACAAAATATCATGGCAAGCTCTTAAATGCAAGCAAATGAGAGATGGATGCAAAGGAAGGCACAAATTAGGGTTTACATACAACATACCATGCAACAATTCAAAACCAGAAGCAAATGATGTGATAAAAAATTGAACATGGGAACAAGGGAACCCTAACCCTACACAAGTTCACTGCCCAAAGGAGGGGACCTAACTCTTAACCTAGTGCAAGTTATGAATTTCTCAAGTCAATTAGGGTTTTGGGATACCTCACAAGGAAAAATGCTCATTAAATTGAAAATGCAAGATAAATTCAAACCAAATTAATCCTAAGAACTACATGATATGAAGGATGCAATGCAAGAAGAACCATTATCAAACTCTTCATGGTTAGGCAGAATTAATTTTTCTAAGTTTGAACAAAAATATTGCACTTAAATGAATTTAATTCCAATGAAAATTGTCAAAATAGTTCAAGAACCAAAAAGAAATTTGTTTTGAGAGTTTGATAATGTTTCTAAATGTTTTAAAATGCAATATGAATTTTTTGGTGATTTTTAAATACCTAAATGCATTTTTAATTAATTAATTTCCATTAACTAATTAAAAATTAACATTTAAATGATTTAAAAATGACTTTTAATGCAAAAAATTAAAATTAAAATATTTTTGGGTTCTGAAAATTAATGAAATGCTTGACAAAAAAATTCAGAATTTTTAAATATGATTTGCTATTTTTAAAAATTCGTAGAAGTTAAATACAAAATAAATGAATTAAAAATGAAATTATGAGAAGTATGCAAGATCCATGGCTGAGATTTAAATGAAAATGGAGGGAATTGACTGGCGCCAGATCCTGTGGCCCAGATTCAAACTGGCTGAATTAAAACTAAAACCTAATTAATTATGCTAATGACGTGGATTAGGGCTTAATGGGGTGATCTGAGCCACACAAACGCGAGCGGGTCAACACGGGTCAACAGAATCCATGGTTCACATTCAAAGTTGGCTAATTACTCAGATTAGGGTTAATGACCCTCAGGTGGCTGGAGAAGACTTCCGGTCATCTTTTCCGGCGAGACCTTCATCCCATCTCTCTCAAAACCTCACTAAAACGTGTCTAAATCTCCAGATTCACTCAACCAAACATCTTAAACAAGAATCCAACAACAAAATCTATTTATTTTTCATGAATCAAGAGAAACAAGCAAAAATCATTTTCACGGGCAAAGTTTCAGACATACCATACATCCTCATCTCTTCATCATTTTCAAAAATTCAAAGCTCATTGCATTCAGGGGAGCATGTAGATCATTTCAATAACTTAAAACAAGGTTTCTGGAAAAATGATTTTTCGAAACTACCTGAAGTGAAGCTTCCAGTTTGGAGCTTTCAGACTGCCCCCTTGCTTCAAAGCTCCTCTAATGGTCTCCCTGAAGATGCTTTGAGGTTTAGTTGGATTGTATGGTGGTTGATTTGTGAGATTGATGAAGTTCTGTCCAAGGAAGTGGAAAATCGTATTTCTGTTTCAGGGACTTTCAAGGCAAGATGAAGGATGGTTTATGCTCTATGAAGCTTTTCTGAATGGATGGTGAAGTTGGTTTTGATATTTGAGACTTGAGTGCTGAGTTTCGAATGAAAATGCAAAAGGGAGAGTTTTTGGGAACTATGGCAATGTTGTGTATTCAGGCTGGCTTGTTGTATGTTTTGAGTCTCTTTTAGTCCACATATCAAGCTGTGATAGGGCAGAGAGTTGTTGGTGGCACAACTTGATTGGTATGGCCCCTTTTGCAAAAAGTCAATGTGACTTGTCCTTTGAGGTATGGGTCATGGCAGGCTGGTTTAGAGGCATGGCTTGGTTCAGCTGTGATCAAGGAGAACCATGGAAATGAATTTGAGGCCAACTTGCAAGTGGATTAGGGTTTATGTGAGGTTTTGCAATTTTCACAAAGTTTGGCCCTTTTGTGATTTCTTGAAGCATAAGTCATGAAACTTGGAGATTCTTTGGTGCATTCTGATTTTTAGGTCATGGTTTATGTTTGTGTAATGCATAGAAGTCCATTTGAAGTTACATTTTGCCTTGGCATGAGGTTTTGCAACTTTGCCTCTTTGGTGTAAAACTTGAAATTATGTGATTTTGTCCAACTTTGACAAGCCATAACTTTTGATCCAAAATGAATTAGAATGAGTTCTTGTACTTTTTGAAAATGGGAAGATCCATTCTACAACATTCATGACCAAAGTTTTCTCATTTGAAGCATTTTTGAATCAATTTGAGGAGGTTGAAAAACTTTCCCAAAATAGCAAGTTTACATTACAAGTCACTTTCCCAAAAAGGCAATTTTGCAAATGGCTTGAAATTCTTAAATTTTGTGGACTTATAACATCTTCTATGACCAAATAAAGATCATACACATTCAAAATGATGGAGAAACCTCTTTGGTTGGGTCATTGGAGGCCTCAGATGCCCTGATTTTGCACTGACTTGCTCAAGAAGTCATCTTGTGATCAGATGCCTTCCCCATTGAGTTTCTTCATCAAAATTGATATGCATGATCCTCATACCATATAGAGACCAATAGAAACAAGAATGACCAAAAAATTTGGAGTTATGGTCTCTGAAACCAAAACCCTAATTTTAGGTCATCTGTGCAGTTAAGCCTGGCTCTGCTTCCATGCCTTTCTCAGTTCTTGTGATTATTTGACTTCCTTGACCTTGTGAGGATATAATATGATGCTTGAACATACATGGACCCATTTGAAGTGATTTAAGACCTTTGGATTGGCTCCAATGGCTCAGGAATGGCTCAGATCACAAACCCTAGATGCAGATGGCTTTGAATCAATGCAGTGAATCAAAAAATGTAATATGAGATGCTATGATTGAATTTATGCAAATGAAAAGATCACAAGCCATGGTATGAATGGGTGAGGGCAAATTTGGGGTGTTTACAGCTTCCCCTATTCAAGCATGAGTTAGCTGTGCAGGATGTAAGCGACGGCTTAACAGGCAAACAAGATAACTTGTGGTTGAATACCAAAGACAGTCCAGAATTTGCACTCACAGAATGAAGAAGAAAAGGGATATTGTCGCTCCCACCTGATGACACGGGGCCAAGAGGGGTACAGACGCGAACGGTCGGCGAAAGAGAAGAGAATGAATAGAGTCGCCAGCTAGGCATTTTTATCCCGGAGGAAAGGTAATGCTGCATAGACCTAGAAAGATATGGACAAGACGGTTGCGAACCAGAGAGGCTGAGAAAGGGGGTTGGTTACAACCTGGGAAGGTATTAGCACCCAGATTGTCCGCCGTACTCGACGGGATCCACGCTTGAAATATTTGTGTTTTAAAGGGGTAGTGTCAGTGCAATCTGTGTATAAAAGAGCTGGAACAGGATGTACAGGTGTTAGTGTAGGAGAAATGTGAAGTGTACAAGAGAAGTGTCAGTGTAAGAACAAGAGTGAAATGCTCAAGAATATGAGGCTTAAAGAACAATGCTGAAAGAGGGGGAATATACAGAGACTTTTGTTCGATAACTGTTAAGTTATGCCTACGTATCCTCTCGTGCAATGAGGAAGTCAGAACACCGTAGTTCGACCCAAAGAGACTAAAAAGTGAATTGACTAATGATCGGCTTGCTTGTCTATGCTCAAGTGTATGACCTGTCTGGCTCAGGTGCAAACTGTCTTGCATTAGACGGAAGAAGCGAGTTCTCGTTTGTGAGTGAATGAGAGGAGAAAAGAATCCCGGAGGAGACGATTATTGTTTGTTTTTGAGTTTTCAGTCTTTTATTGCTTTTGAAAGATTTGTCATAAGTTAATGAGCTTAAGCCTAAACCAATGGGTTAGTAAACTCATCACATCCTCCCTCTGATTAGGGGTAATGAGAATACCTTAAGTGTGAAGTCAGTATCTCACACTTAATCACCATGATGTAGGATTAAGATCATTAACCTACTTGTGATTATTTAGATGTTTTTGTTGTTTTTGTTTAGTGTTAAGTAATGAGACTAAGCCATAATCAGGGATTAAATAGACTCATTACACCATCCTAATAGAAGGATAATAGATGAGAATGTTTAAGCTGAGGAAAGCTCCTCAACTTAATCCATGATTAGGGATTAACCTCATGACAAAACAAAGCCTTTATTAAATGGATTTTAGTTAATGATAAGATTAAGAAATGGATTTTATGATTTGTAAGACAACTTGAGGGGGACTTGTCCATTAACACTAGGGTTAGTCCTTCTTAACCAATTAAGGAAGAATTAGAACCCTAATGCAAGGCCCAAGTTACAAGCTTGATGTCTTGATGATTATTAAATAAATTGATTAAAGGATTTAAACACATTAAGGGTTTAACACTTAGGATTAAAGTTATACACTCCATCCTAATAGAAGGTTGCAGGCATAAGCTTAATCACAAAGCCTTAAAGCCTTTAGGGTTTAGTCCCTGATTATGAGATGAGAAGAGAAGACTCAAAGAGGACACAAAGGTAAAAGCTAAGTGGGGGACTAATCAAACCCTAATTGTTATCATGCTTGGTCATTCCTAGGGTTTGTTAGGTTTAAGAAAGAAAATCTTCAAGAAACCACCAAGGAGAGAAGCAGATGAAAGGAGCAAAGAGAAGCAAAACAACTTGCTTCACTTAAGAAGACAAGTTGCTTGAAGAAAGAAAGTAAGATGAACAAGAGTGAGCAAGCTCAATCCAATACACAAGTCAAAATTCAGCAATGATGCATAAGATAGATGAAAAGAGATTGTGAGAAGTGAAGGCAAATTCACTTCTCAAACAACTTACCACCTGAAAAGTTAGCAACAGAAATGAAATGCAATGCAAAATGAGATGAAATGTGATGATGCAAACTAAAACCAGAAGCATAAGTATGATGTTAATTATGCTAAGAGATGATGCAAACACATGGCAAGAGATGAGAATGATCATACAAAAATATGGATGCAAGAGAAGCATGTTTTGAATCATGGATGTTCATGAAAAAGTCATGGAATGCAAAAGACATATAACATGGCAAATGCAAGATGCAATGATCAAACATGATTCTAATATGTCTTAAGATGTGTTATGAATCAAATGGATACACAAAATGTCATGGCAAGTCATGGTATGCAAGCAAATGGAAGATGGATGCAAAGGAAGGCATGAATTAGGGTTATATGCAACATACAAAGCAAAAATCCAAAACCAGAAGCAAATGACATGATAAAAATTTGAAAATGCAATCAAAGGAACCCTAAACCTACACAAACTCACTGCCCAAAGGAGGGGATCCAACTCTTAACCTAGTGAGAGTTATGAATTTCCTAAGATTGCTAGGGTTTTAAGGCACCTTGACAAGAAAAATGCAAAAAAAAATTGAAAATGCAAGATCAATTCAAGCCAATTTTATCCTATAAATTACATGTTATGCAAGATGCAATGCAAAAAGAATCATCACCCAACTCTCAAAGGTTAGACAGAAATGAATTTTTGAAGTTTGAAACAAAATAATGCCTTGAAATGAAATTAAATCCAAAGAAAATTATCAAAAGGTATCAAGAACAAAAAGGAAATTTGGTTTGAGAGTTGGACAATGTTTCTAAATGTTTTTAAATGTTACATGAATTTTTTTGTGATTTTTAAATACCTAAAAGTATTTTTAATTAATTAATTTTCATTAATTAATTAAAAATAAACTTTTAAATGATTTAAAAATAATTTTAAATGCAAAAAATTAAAATTAAAATACTTTTGTGTTCTGAAAATTAATTGAACTTTTGACAAAAAATTTCAGAATTTTTAAAGGTATTTTTCTATTTAAAATTAAATGTATAAATAAAAGGAAAAGAAAATGAATTAAAAATGAGAATAAGTGAAAATAATCAAAAGGGAAGGCCAGGATTTGATCTGGGCTTGGTCTGGTTGACTGCGCGCCAGATCCAAGGGCCCAGATTCAAACCTGGCTAATTTGTCTTATGAATTATTTAAACAAAAATTAAATTAAATAATCAGGGATTAGGGTTTTTAATGATGCATCCTAGCCATTCAATCACGCGCGAGTCAAACCTGGTCAAACCATCCTACGCTCCACATTCAAAATCTCATTAATGATGTAATTAGGGTTAAATGACTTTCAGGTGGCCGGAGAAGACTTCCGGTCGTCTTCTCCGGCCAGACCCTCACCTGAAAGTTGCTAACTTCTTCCCCAGGTCCCTAAAACCTAATCTTTTTGCCCAGAATCCATCCCCACACATCATACAACACGAATCAACAAACAAAATGCATTTATTTTTCGTATCAAAGCTGAATCGAATCAAAAGGGGTTTAGGTCAAAAAAATTCAGAAGAAGCATACATACTCAATACTCAACCATTTGCAAAACTAAACATATCAGCATGATCAGCACATCATATAGATTCATTTAAGAACTTAAAAATGCATTTCTGGAAAAAAAGTTCTTGAGCTCACCTGAAATGGAACTTTCGATCCAGGAGCTTTCTGGCTGGCCCTTTGATCCAAAACGCCTCTAATGAACCTCCTGAGAAGCTTGCAATGCCTGGTTGGAGTTTAAAATGGTTGGTTTGTGAGATTCAGTGAGTTCTGTTCAGTGAGGGAGAGAAATCGTGTTTTGATTTCAGTGAGTTTCAGACTATTTCAGTGGTTGGTTTGTGATCAGTGGAACATTTTGAGATCAATGGTGAAGTTTGTTTTTGTGTTTGAGGGCTGTGTTGTGTGATTCAAATGGTTTTGCATATGAGGCATAAACATGGAACTATGGCTTATGATCTGTTTCAGGCTTGTGTGTGTGGTGTGTTATGCTGGCTTTGGTCCACTTATCACAACTAGAGAGGTCAGAGGAGTTGGTGTGGACTATTGTGATTGGTATGGCTCAAGTTGCAAAAAGTCAAGAAAGTTGTACTTGGAGGTATGGGCAAGTGGCAGGCTGAGATAGGGGCATGGCTTGGCTCAGCTGAGTTTAGGGAGAACCATAGAATCTGATTAGAAGCAATGCAGCAAGTGGATTAGGGTTTATGATAGGTTTTGCAACTTTGATCATCTTTGGCCCTTTTGAAGTTTCTTGATCCACAAGTCATGAAAATGGCCAAATCTTTGATGCAATCTGAATTTTTGACATTGGTTCATGTTTGTATGAAGATTAGAAGTCCATTTGATAGCACAATTTGCCTTGGCAAGTGGTTTTGCAACTTTGCCTTTTTGGTAGAAAACTTGAAATTATGTGATTTTTCCCAACTTTGACAAGCCATAACTTTTGATCCAAAATGAATTAGAACAAGTTCTTGTACTTTTTGAAAAGGGAATGATCCATTATACAAATTTCATGACCAAAGTTTTCTCATTTGAAGCATTTTTGAATCAAAAAGCAAGGGTTGAAAAAGTTTCCCAAAATGGCAAGTTTTCATTACAAGTCATTTTCCCAAAAAGTCAACTTTGCAAATGGCTTGAAATTCTTCAATTTTGTGAACTTCTAACATCTTATATGATCAAATAAAGATCATACATAATCAAAATGATGAAGAACACCCTTTGGTTGGGTCATTGAGGGCCTCAGATGCCCTGATTTTGCACTGACTTGTTCAAAAAGTCAACTCTTGATCAGATGACTTCCCCATTGAATTTATTCATGAAAATTGATATGCATGATCCCTATACCATATAGAGACAATAGAAACAAGAATGACCAAAAAATTTGGAGTTATGGCCTTTTAAACCAAAACCCTAATTCTAGGTCATCTGTGCAGTCAAACCTGGCTCTGCTTCCATGCCAATCTCAGTTCTTGTGATTTTTGACATTCTTGACTTTGAGAGGATATAATATGATGCTTGAACATACATGGACCCCTTTGAAGTGATTGATGACCTTTGGAGTGGCTCAAATGGCTCGGGGATAGCTCAGATCACAAACCCTAAATGCAGGTGACTTAGAAGTAATGCAGTGAATCAAAAATGTGGTATGAGATGCTATGATTGAAATTATGCATATGAGAAGATCACAAGCCATGGTGTGAATGGGTGAGGGCAAATTTGGGGTGTTTACAGCTGCCCCTATTCAAACATGAGTTAGCTGTGCAGGATGTAAGCAACGGCTTAACAGTCAAACAAGATAACTTTGTTGCACCCCAAAATTTGCCCTCACAATACAAGACTTTGTGTGCTAAGAAGGTTCACAAGGTTCACAAGACCTTTCATGAGGTTCATGAAGTTTACAAGACACTTTATGAGGTTCACAAGGTTCACAATACTTACAAGGCCTTTCATGAGGTTCATGAAGTTTACAAGACACTTTATGAGGTTCACAAGGTTCACAAGGTTCACAAGGCTCACAAGACCTCCCATGAGGTTCACAAGACATCTTATGAGGTTTACAAGGTTCACAAAGTTCACAAATAGTCAGAAAGTTTGACAATTCCCTCAGACAATGCATCCTCCTAAGCAGTGCATCCAAAACTAGGGTTTTGACTTTAATCAGGCTAAATGGACTTCCAAGACTTCAAGTGAGCTTCATAACATCTTATATGTGTCTAAGAATCCCCATGACAAGTTTCAAGACTTTTCTCAAAGGTTTGCTCAGTCAGATGATCAGATAACAAAAAGTCAACAAAAAGTCAACAACTTCAAAAGGGCATAACTTGAGAATGGTAAATGATATGGACATGAAACCAGTGGGGTTGGTTAGAGGACTCTTCAAGCTTTCCAAAATGTCCAAGAACACCCTCATAGCATTAAAATTGAAGGATTTGTGACCTTGCAAAGTTGGGAAATTTTTGGTTTGTTTATGAAGAAAATGGAGGTTTAAAACCATTTTTTTCTAAATGGGCTTGCCATATGATGACCCAATCCATACCAATACCTCATGCACGACCCAACCATCAAATATTCAGATTTTTTTATTATTTTTATTTCATTTATTTTGATTTTATTCATTTAAAATCATTTTAAATTAAAATAAAATAGAAAAGTCAAATATTTAAATGGGATTTTGTTTCTAGAAATTCATAAAAGTGATTTGGATCAAATTGATATGAGAATCATGGTGATTGGCTTGAAATAGAAAGGACTAATTCTCAAATATTTGAAGTTTAAAGCTTGATCTTTTTCAATCAATTTCTTCACACAACAATCAATATTTTTTGACCTAATCCATTGCACTATAAGTATAGAACACAACCCTATTCATTGGACACGAATTTCTGGCCTCCAAGTGCACATTCAAGTTTCCAAATTTCATTCAAAAACTCACTTTCGGATTTTAAGGTAGAGGTGATTTCAAGGTGTTCTAAGGATTGCAATACATTCTATGATGTTCATTTAACATGTCTGGATCATAAACAACATCAAAAACACCCTAAATCACATAAACCGAATGGATGTTCAGGTCGTGTTTGGTTTTTTTCGATTTCATGGTTTTGTTGTTTCTTAATTGATTTTGGTTGATTAATATTGTTTGTTTCATTGTACTGAAGCTTTCTGGACAATCCCATTGAAGTTCCATGGACTGAATCCGCATATGCCATAGTTAGGGTTTGACCCAAGCTTTTAGGGTTTCTTGATTAAGAACATATAAATGAATTTGATTGTTATAATTGAATTGTACAGGTCATAAGGAGTTTAAAGATGTCCTTAATTTGATAAAATTGTACTGGTTGTGTATAGTTTGAAAAACACAGGTTTTGAACGCAGGAGAAATCGTAGGAAATTTCCCAGGAAATTTCGCAGGAAAACCTGCGAAATCCCAAGGAAGAAGATGATCAGTGGCGCCATATTTCAAATTCAAAATTTCATCTTAATATTTTATGTATTTGTTTCTGATTTATTTCACAATTGTGTGGTTGGCTCAGTTGGCTAAAGGACGCGCGTATGAGGCTTAGGTCCAGGGATCGAATCCTGGCCTCAGCAATTTTTCTTATTTTTCTAGTTTAATCATGAAACTTCATATATTATGTATTATAGTCATTATGCTAACAGATGCGCCCTCCCGGCTGGAATGGTAAGAGTGTTTGTGTGCAATGTAAAGGTCCTGGGTTCGATCCCCCCCAGGCCTTTTGTTTTGTTTCTTTTTCATGATTTTTTCAGGATACACAACAAAACCAATTGAATCCTTGCTCTTAGCACCTGCGCGCGCTGGCCTAGTGGTTGATGTTGTTGGCTTGGAGTTCATGAAAGCAAAGGGGCTGGGTTCAATTCCCAGCCCAGGTAAGTTCTTTTTCCTCTTTTTCTCTATTATTTCTTTTGATTATTTCATTATTATTATTATTAATTTAATTAAACTATAATCATAATTCAATTAATCCTAATATATTTTCATAAATCAATATTAACCTTAAAAATATTTTTTTTTCTAAACCCTAATTGTAAATATTATTTATTTGTTTATTTTAATTCTTGCTTATATTTTAATAAATCTTAATATTTTTTATTTTTTAAATCAAACCCTAATTTGCTTCTATTAAAAATGTAATTTTATTATAATTCTTAATTTTGTAAATATAATAGTATGATCATATTTTATTTAATCATGTACATATTTTATTTAATATAATTAAATTTTGTAAATATAATTATAATTAACCCTATTTTTATAATATGTAAATATTCTATAAATTTTGTAGGTAAATAATTTTTATTATATGTTTAAAAATAGAATAAAAATTGCTAATTTAATTTTTGTAATTATAATTTTATTTTCATAATATGTCTAAAATTAATTTAATTTTTATAATTTGCATATAACTTAAAATTTCATAATAATTAGTATAATTGTTATAAATCTTAAAAAATAATTGTCCCTTAATCTTTTAATATTTTTTGCTTATATTATTAACTATGTTTATTTTTGTATTTATTATTACTAACCCCATTGTGATTTATTATTATTATTATTATTATTTCACTAACCCAATTATTATTATCATTTATTTTTTCTTATTATATTTAATTTGCCTTAATTATTATTATGTAATTGTTCCTGGATGTAATATTTAGTAATAATAGTATTTAAATATTTATTTTATGCTATGGTTAGTAAAAATAGGGAGTGCAACATGTTTGTATATTTAAAATTAATTTAGCTCATTAATTTAAAGATAAATATTAAAATTGTACACTCACACACGTAAGTCGATCTTTGATCGCCATCTCACTTCCTTAGGGATACCTCTCATGTTGCCTAAAATAAAAGGTCAAGTAGGGTGTATAAAGCAAAGTCCCTCAATTTCATATCATCTAGTCCCTTAACAGATAAAAGATCAAGTCCCTTTCGAATGTTGCCTTCGTAATGATCTTGTCCCTTTCGAATAAAGATGATAGTCCCTTCGAATTGCTTATACACCCCACAGTTGCCTAAATAAACAGATGTCCCTTCACTTGTCCCTAACATCCAAGTTAATGACTACCTATTCCTTAATAATAGGGATAGTCTTACCATTTAAAGGATTCAAGAACAGAAAAGACTTAAAACTTAGGGTAGGTTCCTCCTAGATACTTGCTCACTATTCAAAAACTTTTCAAACACTTCACAATTTCAAACAAAATTTTCAAAACAAAGGTTTATACGCATCCGTACATGGATCATTATAAACACTTAAGAAAATTTCTATTCACACACTTCACATTTCAAAAACATTTTAAAGTGAGCTAAGTAACTAAGAGCCCATGGATAACCATGGATGTAAAGGGTGCTAACACCTTCCCTTTACATAACCTACCCCCCGGACCCAAAAATCTTTTAAAAGGTCTTTCCTGTTCTTTTATGCCTTTCCTTTGGATAAAATAAAAGTCGGTGGCGACTCTTGCTATCCGTAACATAACTAAAGTCAGTTCTCCCACCGTGTTACAGAACTGGCGACTCTGCTGGGGACTTAATATTAAAGAGGGGTACCCTTAGGAATTAGATCACTTTAAAATTGTTTGCCTTGTTTGCTTTATACTTACTTGTTGGGCTCTTATGTGTGAAAGATCCTAACCCGGATCTAGTGTACCTTAGGTAAATGGCAATAGACCAAGGAAACTGTACGGCGTATACCGATATGGTTGATCTGGTGGCCATAGTTAGTGTGACTTCTTGGTTGGTGCTTATGTTCCTTAATTCAAGTTGAGGATAATATGAGGCTGCCATATGTTGTCAATGCACTAACTAACTTTTAGAACCCTAGTTATCCCATCTTGGCCTTTAGAAAAGTAGTGAGATAACCGGCTTTGGTGAAGACTGAAGTTGGTTGATACTCGATACTACACTCATTGAGATCTTAAACTTGGAGGGTTTTGGTTGGCAAGTAAGTTGCCTACTGAACAACCACCCTTGTGAAGGATCAATGATATTGAGATCCCTTAGAACCTGGTTACTTTTGTAGGACAGGATGAACCAACTAACTTCAGGGGAGGGTACTTACCTTTGAACCTCATGCAGGCCTTTAAACCTAGGGCTATTGTGTGACTTGTTTGTGTGTGCCACATGTTTGTGTTTGAGCATAACATCATAGCATCATCATGCATCATAAGCATAGCATTTTCACTGACCATTTCAAGGACCAAAGGATTTATCTTTGTTCTTTGTTGCAGGTCATGGCTTCTCCTCGTAGAAACACTATCAGGATCAACTTTGTAGGCATACCTGCTAAGCTTAAAGAGTTGGTTTCTCAAGTGTCTGATCACTCCCAGTTCATCAAGAGACATGGACACCTATTGGATCTAGTCACCTCAGGGTTCAAGGAGGACATGATGAGTGTCCTATTTCAGTTCTTTGATCCTAAGCACCATTGCTTCACATTCCCCGACTATCAACTGGTTCCTACAATGGAAGAGTTCTCTAAACTTCTGGGTATACATGTTCTTGATCAAAGACCATTCACAGGCTTGGAAAAAGAGCCTAAACCTGAGGTTATTGCTGCAGCCCTACATCTGAAAAAGTCTGACATTGTTCTAGAAACGAGAAGCGGAGTTAAGGGTATTCTTGCTAAAGTATTAATGGATAAAGCTCAAGTGTTCTTGAAGGCTATGAGCTATGATGCTTTTGAGGAGACCTTAGCCTTGCTGATTTATGGCTTAGTGTTGTTCCCCAATCCTGATCAGTTCATAGACGTTCATGCCATCAACATATTCCTGAGTCACAATCCAGTGCCTACATTGCTTGGAGACATCCTACATTCTCTTCACACCCGTACTACAAGGGCAAGAGGAACTTTGATGTGTTGCATACCTCTGCTATCTAGGTGGTTTATTTCTCACCTTCCTCGATCAGTGATGAAGAATGAGCAAGGGTTCAGGTGGTCCAAGAGGATTATGTCACTCTCTCATTCAGATATCCATTGGTGCTCCAGATCTATGGAGAATATCACTATCATTGACCGTTGTGGGGAGTTTCCTAATGTGCCACTTCTAGGCATAAGAGGAGGCATCACCTACAACCCCTCTCTAGCTTTACGACAGTTTGGTTACGCTCGGATTGATGGCCCACATGACATGTTGATTCAGGGCATTGTGTTTGACTACGACAACGATCTTCAAGGTTACCGTCAGAGATTCATACGAGCATGGGGAAAAGTAAACAAGGTTAACAGCAAGACTCTGGAGCCTAAGTACACTATTCCTATGGAAGCTTATCTCAGATGGGTGCGATCTCGTGCTCAGACTCTCATGATGCCATATCCTGCTATCCTGCCAGTTACCATGGAACCTGTTGCTGAAGGAGATACTGCTTATACCATCCTTCACCCAGAC
The DNA here is from genome assembly GCA_963966055.1 of Lathyrus aphaca. Taxonomy (NCBI): domain Eukaryota; kingdom Viridiplantae; phylum Streptophyta; class Magnoliopsida; order Fabales; family Fabaceae; genus Lathyrus; species Lathyrus aphaca. The sequence goes on from OZ014523.1 coordinate 409,027,782, forward strand.
ATGCCTACTGACATGGAAGATTTACAGAGATCCTGGATCCAGTTGAAGGAGCAAAGGGATACTTTCGAGGCTCATTACAAAGCAAGCCAAGAAAGAATCATGGAACTAACAAAGCAACTTCACGAGGAACGGAATCTCAACTCATACCTCAACACAAAGAGGAAACTTCCATGGGAGACTTAAAACCCCATCTCTTGTATTTATTGCATTTCATTTTCTGTAAGCCCAAGAGGCAAAACAAATTTATTACTAATAAAAGTTTACTTTCTTGGTTGTTTAAAAAAATTTAAATCCTGCGGTCCTTGAAAACATTGCATATACATTCACATATCATATCATTGCATCACAGGTTTATTGTGCATAGGTTTCTTATCTTCTCGCTGTTTATTTCAGCAATGGCTCTTGAGCAAACAGTTAAGGATCTCCAGGCACAAAATGCACAGTTCCAAGAGCTGATCCTGAACCTGTCCAAGGGGCAGGATGAATTGAAGACACTACTGGCCAAGAAGACTAAGAAGACTAGAAGATCAGGTGGCCTGATCAACATGGGAAGAAGGTTCAAAGGTCTTGCCAAGACCAAAGAACCAGTTGAAGATTATGAGTCTGAAGAGTCTGAGAAAGAGGGAAGCAGTCTCCACAACACTATGGGGGACTCTGATTCTGAAGCTAACTACTATCATGAGCCTAATGAAGATAAGTTCAAGATGCTGGTGGATAGAATGGATGTTATGGAGTTGCAGAAGTCTTCTGGGCTGGATTTTAAAGACCTAAGTCTGATATCTGGGGTAGTCATACCCATTGGTTTCAAGGTTCCTACCTTTGTTGTGTATGATGGTGTCTCTTGTCCTAAGCTGCATTTGAGGTCTTATGTCAGGAGAATACAACCCCATACTGCTGATAAAAAGTTGTGGATCCATTTCTTCCAAGAGAGCTTATCTGGAGCTCAATTGGAATGGTACTATCAGTTGGAGAGTGTCAACATCCGGGATTGGAATGATCTTGCTGAAGCCTTCTATAAGCAGTATCAATACAATGCTGATTTAGCTCCCACTCGCATGCAGCTGCAAAGCATGTCTATGGGTGCTAAAGAAAGTTTCAAGGAGTATGCTCAGAAGTGGAGAGATTTAGCTGGAAGAGTACAACCCCCTTTAACTGACAGGGAGTTGGTTGATATGTTCATGTGTATGCTGAATGGTCCTTTTTACAGTCATCTCATTGGAAGCTCATCATCTGGCTTCACTGAGTTGATAATGATAGGAGAGCGTGTAGAAAGTGGTATCAAGAGTGGCAAGATCCAAATGGGTGCTTCTTCATCAGGTGTTGCAAAGAAGCCTCCCAGTGGAAAGAAAGAATCAAATGATGTCTATGGTCAACCTGATCGCAGTAGAAGGCATCAGTCTGTGAGTGCAGTGCATATCTCAAATCCAACTCCTACAACACCAGAGCAACCACAAGGCAACCAACAGAGGGCTAGAAGACAGTTCACTAAGATCAACATGTCAATGGCTCAGGCATTGCAACACTTGTTGAAGGCTGAACTTATCACTCTGAAAGAGGCTCCTCAGAATCCTAATGTTACCTCTCCCAGATACAATCCTAATGCGCGATGTGCGTATCATTCGAATTGTCAGGGACATGATACCAATAGTTGCTGGGTATTGAAGAACAAAATTCAAGATATGATTGAGGCTGGAGAGATTGAGTTTGACCCTCCGGGTACTCCAAATGTGATTATTGCTCCCATGCCAAATCATGAGAAGACTGTCAATGCCATTGATGAAGATTCACATATTTATTCAGTTGCAGAGTTGACCACACCATTGTCTGTCATCAAGAAGAAGCTAGTACAAGCTGGGTTCTTTCCAGGTTGTCGTGAAGATTGTTTGTATTGTACCTATAAGCCAGATAGTTGCTGGAGATTGAGAGATGGAATTCAATGTCTCATGGATAAATATACCATAGTGTTTGAGAGGACTCCACCTTCCGTGGAGAGTATGGTTGATCATATAACTCAGCATGCGAAGGTTGAAGAGGTGGATATGGTTGATAAAGTACCGGTAAGAATTACTTCAAGGGGACCTGTTAAAATCACTCATAAGGGTCCAATTAAGATTACTGCTGAAGGCCCTGTGAAGATTGTTGCTGAAGCTAGAGTGGCTCCTATGGTCATTACCACTCCTGGTCCTATTCCGTATACTTCCGATAAAGCTGTGCCTTGGCATTATGGGTCTGATATTTATATCCATGGTGTTAAGCAGGAACCCTTAGCTGATATGCCTGTTGATATTGATAATATTGCTGGATCTAGTAAGATCACACGAAGCGGAAGAGTTTTCTCTCCTCCAGTTACTTCCAAGAACGCAGTTACTCCAGTTGCTACCTCCACCACTGATGCTCGGGGCAAAGGTCCTGTTATTGAACCTATACCTACTGATGTACCAGCTACTGATGATCTCTCTAAGCAGATGGAAGAAGTATTGAAAATCATTCGCAAGAGTGATTATAACATTGTTGATCAATTGGGGCATACTCCCTCCAAGATTTCTATGTTGTCTTTATTATTGTGTTCTGAGGCTCATGCCAAGGCCTTGATTAAATTTCTGAAGACTGCTCATGTACCCAATGAAATTTCTGTTGATCAATTTGAAAATTGTGTTGCTCACTTGACCTATGATAATGGGTTAGGTTTCTCCGATGCTGATTTGACTCTTGCCAAGAGGGATCATAACAGGGCTCTACATATCTCTATTGAATGCAGGGGCACTACCCTGTCACATGTATTGATAGACAATGGTTCCTCTCTGAATGTGTTGCCCAAAGAAGTCCTGAATAAGCTGAGTCCTGAAGATGCTGTGCTGAAGCCCAGTAACATAGTGGTGAAGGCTTTTGATGGTTCGAGAAGAGTGGTGCATGGAGAAATTGATCTCCCAATCAAAGTTGGTTCTCAAGTTTTCAATGCTACCTTTTATGTCATGGATATTCGTCCGTCGTATTCTTGTTTGCTTGGGCGTCCCTGGATCCATGGGACAGGTGTTGTAACCTCTACATTACATCAGAAGCTGAGATATCCGGTAGAAGGGAAAGTTGTCACTGTTTATGGAGAAGAAGGATATGTTGTTAGCCATGTAAACACTTTTAAATATCTGGAAGTAGAAGGTGAATACGTTGAAACTCCGTGCCAGACATTTGAAGTGGTTCCTTGGATTGTTAATGATGATGAAGCTCCTCCTGTTGTCAAGAAAGTTCCTGTGGTCACCAGAGTACCTCCAACAATGGCCTCCCTTAAAGATGCTAGAGCTGTGGTGGATGAAGGTGGTTGTACTATTCGGGGTCAGCTTCCTGATATCCCGTACAAGTCTGACAAATTTGGTTTGGGTTTCACTGCAGAGTCCCAGAAGGTTGTTCGTCGTGCTCGTGTTGTTCGTATCACCAATCAGGGGATTATGAAAGACCAGATCAATGCTGTGGGTGACTATGATGAAGACTACAACTTGGATGCTTGGATTTTTCCTACTGTGGGTGCTGGACTCAATAATTGGAAAGCTGAAGATGTTATTCCTATCTCCTTTAGTCAGGAGTAAATACTATTACTGTGTTGTTGCTTTTTAAGTTTGTAATTTTTTGAACAATTGAACTCTTAAGCCTTGTGCCTTACCCGGGGTACAATGGTGTGCTTGTTACGGGATGTCATTTCATTTGCATACTTCATTCAATAAAAATCAGTGGACGTTTCATTTTCGTAAATATTGTGTTCCTCGTCTTTCTTTTCTTTTATTTTTGTTTTATCAGCTATGTGTTCTTACGCACACCCACATCACTAAAATGCAGATCCTTATCCACTCTGGATCCTATTGATAACAGTTCTACTATTGCCAATTATAATTTCGAGAATCCGATCTATCAGGCTGAAGACGGAAATGAAGACGATTGTGAAGTACCTGTAGAGCTTGTTAGGTTGTTACAACAAGAAGAGAAAGCTATACAGCCACATGAAGAGCCAGTCGAAGTTGTGAATCTGGGAACTGAAGAAAACAGGAAAGAAGTCAAGATAGGGGCTGAATTAGAAGATAGTGTCAAGAGCAGGTTGATGCAGATGTTACGTGACTATGTGGAGATCTTTGCTTGGTCTTATGAAGATATGCTAGGGTTGGATACAGACATTGTGGTTCACCGTTTACCAGTAAAAGAAGATTGTCGTCCAAAGAAGCAGAAGGTTCGTCGCATGCGTCCTGAAATGTCAGAAAAGATCAAAGCAGAGGTAATGAAACAGTTTGATGCAGGGTTCTTAGCAGTGACTTCTTATCCTCAGTGGGTTGCAAATGTGGTGCCGGTACCTAAGAAAGATGGTAAGGTACGTATGTGTGTGGACTACAGAGATTTGAACAAGGCCAGCCCCAAAGATGACTTTCCACTTCCTCATATTGATGTTCTGGTTGACAACACTGCTCAGCATAAGGTATTCTCTTTTATGGATGGTTTCTCTGGTTACAATCAAATCAAGATGGCTCCTGAAGATATGGAGAAGACAACATTTGTTACACAGTGGGGCACCTTTTGCTATAAAGTGATTCCATTTGGTTTGAAGAATGCAGGGGCAACATATCAGCGTGCTATGGTGGCTTTGTTTCATGATATGATTCATCATGAGATAGAGGTATATGTGGATGATATGATAGCCAGGTCCCAGAATGAAGAACAACATCTTGATCATTTGCATAAATTGTTTGAGAGGTTGAAGAAATACAAGTTGAGATTGAACCCAAACAAGTGTACTTTTGGAGTTAGATCTGGTAAACTTCTGGGTTTCATAGTCAGTGGAAAAGGTATTGAAGTGGATCCTGCAAAAGTGAAAGCTATACGAGAGATGCCAGCTCCCCGTACTGAGAAGGAGGTTAGAGGTTTCTTGGGACGATTGAATTACATTGCAAGATTTATCTCCCAATTAACTGCCACCTGTGAGCCAATCTTCAAGTTGCTGAAGAAAGATCAGGTGATGGAATGGAATGATGAGTGCCAGACTGCCTTTGATGAAATCAAGAGATATCTGCTAGAACCTCCAATTTTGATGCCACCAGTTGATGGAAGACCCTTGATTATGTACTTAACAGTGCTAGACAATTCAATGGGGTGTGTATTGGGGCAACATGACGAGTCTGGTCGAAAAGAGCAGGCAATATACTACCTTAGCAAAAAGTTTACCGACTGTGAAACAAGATACTCACTGCTCGAGAAAACTTGTTGCGCTTTAGCATGGGCTGCTCGCCGACTAAGACAGTATATGTTGACCCATACTACCTTGTTGATTTCAAAGATGGATCCAATCAAGTACATATTCGAGAAACCTGCTCTCTCCGGAAGAATTGCAAGATGGCAAATGATATTGACATAATATGACATACAGTATACTACTCAGAAGGCCATTAAAGGGAGTGTTGTTGCTGATCATTTGGCTCATCAAGCAGTGGATGATTACCAGTCAATGAGTTTTGAGTTCCCTGATGAAGACATTATGATTATTACCAAAGAACCTGGACAATATGACGGACCTGAACAAGGATCCCGATGGACTATGGTTTTTGATGGTGCCTCTAATGCACTTGGTAATGGTGTTGGTGTTGTGATTAGCTCCCCTGAAGGTTGTCATACCCCGATTACTGCCAGACTTTGTTTCTATTGTACCAATAACATGGCTGAGTATGAGGCATGTATCCTGGGTATTAAAGCTGCTATTGATATGAAGATTCAGTTCCTTGATGTGTATGGAGATTCAGCCCTGGTAGTAAGTCAGATTAAAGGAGATTGGGATACCAAGCATGATAATCTCATTCCTTACAGAGAGCATGTTTTGTCTCTGATCCCACATTTCAAAGAGATTACCTTTGGACATATTCCACGGAGAGAGAATCAGTTGGCAGATGCTTTAGTCACCATGACATCCATGTTTGAGATCAGCTGGGATAATGAAGCTCCCAAGATTACTATTGATAGATTTGAAAAGCCTGCATACTGCAATGAGATTGGCACTGAAGAAGCAGAGGAGAAACCTTGGTTTTATGAAGTAAAAAGATATCTTAAAGCTCAGGAATTCCCTGAAGGGGCATCTGTCAAAGATAGGAAGTTTCTGAGAAGGTTTTCTGCTAAGTTCTTTTTGAGTAATGGGATTTTGTACAAGCGCAATCATGATTCAACTATGCTTCGTTGTGTGGATAAGAAGGAAGCAACTGAGATTATGGAAGATATGCATGATGGAATCTTTGGCACTCATTCTAGTGGTCATACTATGGCAAGGAAGATATTGAGAGCAGGTTACTATTGGTCTACTATGGAAGCTGATTGCTATCAACACTCCAGGACATGTCACAAGTGTCAAATTTATGCTGATAAAGTACACATACCTCCATCACCATTGAATGTGTTGACTGCTCCTTGGCCTTTTTCCATGTGGGGCATTGATATGATTGGTGAGATCAAGCCTACTGCTTCTAATGGGCATCGTTTCATCCTGGTTGCTATTGATTACTTCACAAAGTGGGTGGAGGCAGCTTCATTTGCATCTGTTACTAAGAATGTTGTGGCTCGATTCATTAAGAACAATCTCATATGTAGGTATGGCATCCCTGAAAGGATTATTACTGACAATGGCTCTAATCTGAACAACACTATGATTACTGATCTCTGCACGCAGTTCAAGATTAAGCATCATAACTCTTCTCCGTATCGTCCGAAGATGAATGGGGCAGTTGAAGCTGCTAATAAGAACATTAAGAAGATTGTACAGAAGATGACTGTTACTTACAAGGATTGGCATGAGATGTTACCATTTGCTCTTCATGGTTATCGTACTACAATACGTACTTCAACAGGGGCAACCCCATTCTCCTTAGTCTATGGTATGGAAGCAGTCCTGCCCATTGAAGTTCAGATTCCCTCCTTAAGAATTATGAAGGATGCAGGCTTGGATGAAGATGAGTGGATTCAGACTCGACTTGACCAGATAAATTTGATTGATGAGAAGAGGTTAGCAGCAGTTTGTCATGGCCAGATGTACCAGAAACGGATGATCAAAGCTTTTAACAAGAAGGTTAAGCCAAAGGTATATCAGGCTGGTGACTTGGTAATCAAGCGTATCATATTACCACAGGGTGATCCCAGGGGCAAGTGGACCCCAACATATGAAGGACCATTTGTAGTCAAGACAGTATTCTCAGGAGGTGCCATGATACTTACTACTATGGATGGTGAAGACTTCCCGCAGCCTGTAAACGCAGACATAATTAAAAAATACTACGCATAAAAAGAGACCCGCTAGGTTGACTGGCCTAGGCAAAAATAAGGGCATCCCGGCGAACCAAAAGGGTTCGGGCAAAAATTAGGGATATATATATAAAAAAGATGTACACCCGGCAAGTCGAAAACCTGAAAAGGCGGCTTGGGCAAAAAAGGGTATCCCGGTGGATTGAAAACCTGAAAGGGCAATCCAGGCAAAAGTTAGGGATTAAAGCGTATGACTATGTCTCGTTTGGATCACCCATGAAACTGCAACCAGTTGTGTTACTTACTCAAGTTTGAACAGATAAAGCTCAATCCAATCGTTTCCGTCTCAACAGCAGAAGATGAGATACTTGAAGATAATGGCAATAGTAAAATTGAAACTCAATAGGATTATTTCCCACATAACTGATTTTCTTTGTTTTGTAAAAATTTTACGACGAATTCCTCTTACTAGGATTTCTGTCTTCTTGTACAAACCTACCTATGTATAGGTCATTTTTTGATATAAATAGAATTCCATCTTTGAATCCAGATTTACTTTTAACCTATTTACATAAGCGAAACGTCCATTGGTTGTGTTTGAATGTATGTATGCTTTTGAATATGATTGATGTTTACCAGAAATGCATAAAATGCTTAATATGATTGATGTTTACCAGAAATGCATGAAAATGCAATAATAGTATTTACTAAGGACGAACGAGGGAAGGATTCCAACGAAGCTTCACCGGTTCATCCCTACAAGACAGTTACAAATCCCCAGTAGGGCAAATCCATCTTCATGAAGTACTTCAAGTCACATCTCCCCGGGATTTTATATCCATCTCTTTTATCCTCATACGGATATTCGGGAATTTATTTCCCAATGGGAGTGCGACGAACGAAGACGGAAGGTTATGTATACCTTACTATCCCCAGCAGACGGGAGGTTATGTATACCCTACGACGAACGAAGACGGAAGGTTATGTATACCTTACTATCCCCAGCAGACGGGAGGTTATGTATACCCTACTATCAAACGCAGACGGGAGGTTATGTATACCCTACGACGAACGAAGACGGAAGGTTATGTATACCTTACTATCCCCAGCAGACGGGAGGTTATGTATACCCTACTATCAAACGAAGACGGAAGGTTATGTATACCTTACTATCCCCAGCAGACGGGAGGTTATGTATACCCTACTATCAAACGAAGACGGGAGGTTATGTATAATATATTATCAAACAAGACGGGAACGAGTTCCTCATATTCTTCAGCAACGAATCGGGATTTATTTTCCCTGGCTAGCAGTTGTTATATGAAGATATCCAGACGCTTCAGGCTGCATGATGCATACATACATCATTTACATCATATCATACATATACCTAGATACATAATACATTACTTAAAGTGCATCATATTATACATGCATACATAATGCATAAACTAACATTATCATACAAAATGTTATAATCTTGTTTTTCAGATTAATTCTCCAGAAGACAGACTTCATTAACAACTTGTGACTATTGGGCCGTTGTTTATCTTCCCAAAAGTTATCATTACCTCAGGACGTTGTTTATCCTCCTGAAAGCATATTATTTCCTCGGGACGTTGTTTATCTTCCTGAAAGCTATCATCACTTCCTCAGGACGTTGTTTATCCTCCTGAAAGCATATTACTACCTTGGGCCGTTGTTTATCTTCCCAAAGGTTACATCATTATACCTCAGGACATTGTTTATCCTCCTGAAAGCATATCACGACCTTGGGCCGTTGTTTATCTTCCCAAAGGTTATCTCCTTACCTCAGAACGTTGTTTATCCTTCTGAAAGCATATTATCTCCTCGGGACGTCGTTTGTCCTCCTGAAAGCATATTATTACCTTGGGCCGTTGTTTATCTTCCCAAAGGTTACCACTTCCTCAGGACGTTGTTTATCCTCCTGAAAGCATATCATTACCTTGGGCAGTTGTTTATCTTCCCAAAGGTTACACCACTACCTCAGGACGTTGTTTATCCTCCTGAAAGCATATTATTACCTCAGAACGTTGTTTATCCTTCTGAAAGCATATCATTTCCTCAGGACGTTGTTTATCTTCCTGAAAGCTATCATTATACCTTCATATTTTGGACTGCTTTATCCTCCAAGAAATGTACCTGAAGAACCTTTCTCCAAGTGGCATCTTTAAGCCCACTCAAGCATATTCAACTAGTCATCAGTATCACTCTACGCACCGGTGAGTGCAAATTTTTGGGCTTTTGTGTTCAATCCCCTTCAACCTTCCAGGTCACGACTGGCACATATACCAATCTAACCCCTCAGGTTTCAGAAAATTGAACAGGGGCAGCTGTTGCACCCCAAAATTTTCCCTCATAATACAAGACTTTGTGTGCTAAGAAGGTTCACAAGGTTCACAAGACCTTTCATGAGGTTCATGAAGTTTACAAGACACTTTATGAGGTTCACAAGGTTCACAATACTTACAAGACCTTTCATGAGGTTCATGAAGTTTACAAGACACTTTATGAGGTTCACAAGGTTCACAAGGCTCACAAGACCTCCCATGAGGTTCACAATACATCTTATGAGGTTCACAAGGTTCACAAAGTTCACAAATAGTCAGAAAGTTTGACAATTCCCTCAGACAATGCATCCTCCTAAGCAGTGCATCCAAAACTAGGGTTTTGACTTTAATCAGGCTAAATGGACTTCCAAGAATTCAAGTGAGCTTCATAACATCTTATATGTGTCTAAGAATCCCCATGACAAGTTTCAAGACTTTTCTCAAAGGTTTGCTCAGTCAGATGATCAGATAAGTCAAAATCAGTTAAAGCAGTTAAAAAGTCAAACTGAGGTCAACTGTGGTCAATACAAAGTCAAACTTCATGATTTTTTGCCAACATCAAGTATATGAAGTAAAATTCATCATTTGATCAAGGGTTGATCATGATTCATCAAGGATATTTCAGATCATCAAGAATCAGGGGTTTCTAAATTAGGGTTTCCTCAGGAAAAGTCAACTGAACTTTGACCAGCCATAACTTTCACATGCTTCATCACCAATTTTCCATCCAAAGCTAATTTTGAAGGAAATTGAATTCTCTACAACTTTGTGTCTCACAAGCCAAGCCCAAAAATGCTTCATTTGGAAGGTATGAGCTAAGACATTATAGGTCCTTTTGAAAGTCAACAAAAAGTCAACAACTTCAAAAGGGCATAACTTGAGAATGGTAAATGATATGGACATGAAACCAGTGGGGTTGGTTAGAGGACTCTTCAAGCTTTCCAAAATGTCCAAGAACACCCTCATAGCATTAAAATTGAAGGATTTGTGCCCTTGCAAATTTGGGAAATTTTTGGTTGGTTTATGAAGAAAATGGAGGTTTAAAACCAATTTTTTCTAAATGGGCTTGCCATATGATGACCCAATCCATACCAATACCTCATGCACGACCCAACCATCAAATATTCAGATTTTTTTATTATTTTTATTTTATTTATTTTGATTTTATTCATTTAAAATCATTTTAAATTAAAATAAAATAGAAAAGTCAAATATTTAAATGGGATTTTGTTTCTAGAAATTCATAAAAGTGATTTGGATCAAATTGATATGAGAATCATGGTGATTGGCTTGAAATAGAAAGGACTAATTCTCAAATATTTGAAGTTTAAAGCTTGATCTTTTTCAATCTTTTTCAATCAATTTCTTCACACAACAATCAATATTTTTTGACCTAATCCATTGCACTATAAGTATAGAACACAACCCTATTCATTGGACACGAATTTCTGGCCTCCAAGTGCACATTCAAGTTTCCAAATTTCATTCAAAAACTCACTTTAGGATTTTAAGGTAGAGGTGATTTCAAGGTGTTCTAAGGATTGCAATACATTCTATGATGTTCATTTAACATGTCTGAATCATAAACAACATCAAAAACACCCTAAATCACATAAACCGAATGGATGTTCAGGCCGTGTTTGGTTTATTTCGATTTCATGGTTTTGTTGTTTCTTAATTGATTTTGGTTGATTAATATTGTTTGTTTCATTGTACTGAAGCTTTCTGGACAATCCCATTGAAGTTCCATGGACTGAATCCGCATATGCCATAGTTAGGGTTTGACCCAAGCTTTTAGGGTTTCTTGATTAAGAACATATAAATGACTTTGATTGTTATAATTGAATTGTACAGGTCATAAGGAGTTTAAAGATGTCCTTAATTTGATAAAATTGTACTGGTTGTGTATGGTTTGAAAAACACAGGTTTTGAACGCAGGAGAAATCGTAGGAAATTTCCCAGGAAATTTCGCAGGAAAACCTGCGAAATCCCAAGGAAGAAGATGATCAGTGGCGCCATATTTCAAATTCAAAATTTCATCTTAATATTTTATGCATTTGTTTCTGATTTATTTCACAATTGTGTGGTTGGCTCAGTTGGCTAAAGGACGCGCGTATGAGGCTTAGGTCCAGGGATCGAATCCTGGCCTCATCAATTTTTCTTATTTTTCCAGTTTAATCATGAAACTTCATATATTATGTATTATAGTCATTATGCTAACAGATGCGCCCTCCCGGCTGGAATGGTAAGAGTGTTTGTGTGCAATGTAAAGGTCCTGGGTTCGATCCCCCCAGGCCTTTTGTTTTGTTTCTTTTTCATGATTTTTTCAGGATACACAACAAAACCAATTGAATCCTTGCTCTTAGCACCTGCGCGCGCTGGCCTAGTGGTTGATGTTGTTGGCTTGGAGTTCATGAAAGCAAAGGGGCTGGGTTCAATTCCCAGCCCAGGTAAGTTCTTTTTCCTCTTTTTCTCTATTATATCTTTTGATTATTTCATTATTATTATTATTAATTTAATTAAACTATAATCATAATTCAATTAATCCTAATATATTTTCATAAATCAATATTAACCTTAAAAATAATTTTTTTTCTAAAACCCTAATTGTAAATATTATTTATTTGTTTATTTTAATTCTTGCTTATATTTTAATAAATCTTAATATTTTTTATTTTTTAAATCAAACCCTAATTTGCTTCTATTAAAAATGTAATTTTATTATAATTCTTAATTTTGTAAATATAATAGTATGATCATATTTTATTTAATCATGTACATATTTTATTTAATATAATTAAATTTTGTAAATATAATTATAATTAACCCTATTTTTATAATATGTAAATATTCTATAAATTTTGTAGGTAAATAATTTTTATTATATGTTTAAAAATAGTTTAAAAATTGCTAATTTAATTTTTGTAATTATAATTTTATTTTCATAATATGTCTAAAATTAATTTAATTTTTATAATTTGCATATAACTTAAAATTTCATAATAATTAGTATAATTGTTATAAATCTTAAAAAATAATTGTTCATTAATCTTTTAATATTTTTTGCTTATATTATTAACTATGTTTATGTTTGTATTTATTATTACTAACCCCATTGTGATTTATTATTATTATTATTATTTCACTAACCCAATTATTATTATTATTTATTTTTGCTTATTATATTTAATTTGCCTTAATTATTATTATGTAATTGTTCCTGGATGTAATATTTAGTAATAATAGTATTTAAATATTTATTTTATGCTATGGTTAGTAAAAATAGGGAGTGCAACATGTTTGTATATTTAAAATTAATTTAGCTCATTAATTTAAAGATAAATATTAAAATTGTACACTCACACACGTAAGTCGATCTTTGATCGCCATCTCACTTCCTTAGGGATACCTCTCATGTTGCCTAAAATAAAAGGTCAAGTAGGGTGTATAAAGCAAAGTCCCTCAATTTCATATCATCTAGTCCCTTAACAGATAAAAGATCAAGTCCCTTTCGAATGTTGCCTTCGTAATGATCTTGTCCCTTTCGAATAAAGATGATAGTCCCTTCGAATTGCTTATACACCCCACAGTTGCCTAAATAAACAGATGTCCCTTCACTTGTCCCTAACATCCAAGGTAATGACTACCTATTCCTTAATAATAGGGATAGTCTTACCATTTAAAGGATTCAAGAACAGAAAAGACTTAAAACTTAGGGTAGGTTCCTCCTAGATACTTGCTCACTATTCAAAAACTTTTCAAACACTTCACAATTTCAAACAAAATTTTCAAAACAAAGGTTTATACGCATCCGTACATGGATCATTATAAACACTTAAGAAAATTTCTATTCACACACTTCACATTTCAAAAACATTTTAAAGTGAGCTAAGTAACTAAGAGCCCATGGATAACCATGGATGTAAAGGGTGCTAACACCTTCCCTTTACATAACCTACCCCCCGGACCCAAAAATATTTTAAAAGGTCTTTCCTGTTCTTTTATGCCTTTCCTTTGGATAAAATAAAAGTCGGTGGCGACTCTTGCTATCCGCAACATAACTAAAGTCAGTTCTCCCACCGTGTTACAAACTTGTGGTTGAATACCAAAGACAGTCCAAAATTTGCACTCACAGAATGAAGAAGAAAAGGGATATAGATTGTAAAAGAAAATAAAGTATGATTATAAAGTGTGGGTGACGGAGGACGACCGTCGAGCAGAGGACGACTGCTGGGGAAAAATGCAGGAAACGAAGCAATGAGGGGGATGGTCGACATGCTGGGGATATAAGAGATTGTGATGGGGACGACCATCAAGTAAAGTGACAAAGATTCTCTGGGGATTATAGGTAAAAAATAAATGATGAGGTACGGTCATCAGGTTCATAAAGTAATGTAAACAACGATGGGGACGACCATCGGGCTAAAATGATGAAGGACGATCATCAGGAAAAGGAAAAGGGACCACGACGGGGACGACCATCGGGTTAAAGAATAAATGAAATAATGATGAGGGACGGTCATCAAAGGTGAAGGACGATCACCTAGCAGGGGACGGCTGCTCTGATGGGGATAAGATGAGGGACGGTCATCTAAGGTGAAGGACGATCACCTGGAAGGGTACGGCTGCCGAAAGTATCGCGACATAGGACGAATGCCGGATAAAAGGTCGACGATGGGGATGGCCATCGGATAAGCATGATGAAGGATGATCATCAAGAGGTGAAGGACGATCACCTAGCAGGGTACGGCTGCTAAAAAGGTTTATCATGACATAGGACTAATGTCAGATAACAAGATCAACGACGGGGACGGCCATCGGATAAAATGATGAAGGACGATCATCAAAAGGTGAAGGACGATCACCTAGCAGGGTACGGCTGCTAAAAATCACGACATAGGACGAATGCCGGATAGAAAAGGGGGTTCTAATGAATAGAGACTCCGCTGGGGAAAGGATGATGGACGGTCATCCAAAGGTGAAGGACGATCACCTGGAAGGGTACGGCTGCCGAAAGTATCATGACATAGGACGAATGTCAGATAGAAAAAGGTTGCTTTGCTGGCGACCTACTGGGGAATAGTAAACACGGACGAGTGTTTACATCCAAGAAATAAAAGGTATAAGTGTTTTGACATTGTGTATAGATTAAAGATGCGGACGAGCATCCCTAAGACCGTGATACGGACGAGTATCCGTAGAAACAAACGCCGACGCATGTTCAGAGATGATGATACAGACGAGTACCAAATGGTTAACAAAGAACACGGACGAGTGTTGAATCTGCGGGGACTCTTCTGGGGATAGTAGACACAGACGAGTGTCTAAATTCAAGAAGACATAAGTGTTTGGCATGTGTATGGATTAAAGATGCGGACGAGCATCCTTAAGACTGTGATACGGACGAGTATCAGGTAGAAACAAACGCTTGACGCATGCTCAGAGATGATGATACGAACGAGTACCAACTGGTTAACAGAGAACACGAACGAGTGTCGAATCTGCGGGGATATAAGTGGTGTATAAAAGATACAGACGAGTATCTGTATGAGTGATGTACAAATGAGTGTTTAACCTGCTGGGGAGAGTGACACGGATGAGTGTCAAAAGGTATATAATAAACAAGTATATGCTTTACAAAGTATTCAGGTAGTTATGTTGGGGAGGTTGACACGGACGGGTGTCAGGGAATCTGTATGGATATATGTATCTGTGAGTGCAAAAGGGACGCTTTGGCTTTCTGCTGGGGATATGACACGGACGGGTGTCAAGAAGCATCTGTAATATATAAGTGTCTGCTTGTAAAGAAGGCTCGGGCGACTTTACTGGGGAACCATGACACGGACGGGTGCCAAAAGGGGTGTGTATCTGTATTTGTGAGTGCAAGGCCGGTGCTTTGGCTCTCTGGTGGGGAATTTTGGGGAGTTTCCCTGTATATCCTTGACGGGTTGTCGGTATTTACAAGTGTTTGATTCAGACCATGGATTATGATTATGCAATATGTTTTATTTTTGCCGTAATGCTCCGTATTAAACGGAATGCTACGCTATGTGGGGAGAATATGATGCGAATGCTATGATTATGCAAAGGTAAAGATTCGGGATTCGGATCCCGTTACTACGAAGATCTCTGGTCGATCTGCTTGAAGTGAACATCCCGGCTGGGGATGAGATCATTGGTAGATCTGACATATGGGACTCTGCTTGGGGATATAGGTCACTGATAGACCTATCTGGTAATGAGGGACCCAGCTGGGGTTTGTAGAAGCTTGCTTCACTCTGTTGTGAGATCTTCAGACGTTGCTCTTCTGGATAGTGGCTGAAACTCTGTGGGGAGGCGGTTCCCTGGATTTTGTACTTAGCTGAGGAGGAAATAACGAATGGCAACTCAGCTGGGGAGAAAGCACCTCCAGTGTTAGGACTGAGTAGATAATGATTAGGCAGCTTGCTGGGGAGAAGCCTTCATGCCCCATGTTGTGCTTTGGATGCCTGCAATCCTGAAAAGATAGAGAAGCGCACAAGTAATCCCGAGGTATCCCTTACCGGATTCCATCATAGGAGTTAGACATTCCCGGGAGTAAGTATATTTCCTGCAAATATGTATTTTTTTGAAGAAAAGCATCTGTATTTATGCGATCAGTATCTTAGGGACATCGGACATTCTTGCAAATGAAAATAAAATGTACGAGACGAAATGTGACTGAAAATATGATTTTATTAATTCATGTGCCCTGAATTGGCAAATACAGTCAAAGAAACAAATCCCCTGAAATGAGGAGATTGTTACAAATTGAGAAATAAAAGGTATTGGCAACGTTGATGACGCTCCGAGGAGCTTCCCTTCTGGCTATGACTCATATGACTTTTGACATTCTTCTCGTCTTGCTTTCTGAAGAAGGCTGATTCTGATTGTCGCTTGATCCTTTCGAAACTTACCAAGTTGTAAGTGATACAGATGAATCCAGAGTACAGTTGTTCGCTTATTCCCTTATTTTGCATGGATCGCCCTTTCGGGTTTTCAATCCATCGGGATACCCATTTTTGCCTGAGCTGTCCAATGCGGCTTTTCAACTCAGCGGGTGTACATTTTTGTTTATTTTCCCTTATTTTTGCCCGAGTCTTTTATTCTGTTTTTGACTCGCCGGGATGCCCTATTTTGCCTGGACTTACATTCTGTTTTTATGTCCAGCGGGTCATTTTTATGCGAAGTATTTTTTAACTGCATCTGAATTCACAGGGGACGGGAAGTCTTCACCATCCATAGAACTGAGCATGAGTGCTCCACCGGAGAAAACTTTCGTTACTACGAATGGCCCTTCATAGTTCGGAGTCCACTTGCCCCTGTGGTCTATATGAGGAGGGAGGAGTCTTTTCAGCACAAGATCCCCTACTTGGTATTCTCGGAGCCTGACTTTCTGATCGAAGGCTTTCTTCATTCTTTTCTGATACAACTGCCCATGATAGATTGCAGCTAACCTCTTCTCTTCAATCAGACTCAGTTGCTCGTATCGGGACTGGACCCACTCTGCTTCGTTCAGCTTAACATCCATTAATACCCGTAAGGAGGGTAATTATACCTCAACAGGTAGGACTGCCTCCATACCATACACAAGCTGATACGGTGTTGCCCCGGTGGATGTTCTGATTGACGTACGGTACCCATGCAAGGCAAATGGTAGCATTTCATGCCAGTCTTTATAGGTATCTACCATCTTCTGCACAATCTTCTTGATATTCTTATTTGCCGCCTCAACAGCGCCATTCATCTTTGGCCTGTAAGGAGAAGAATTGTGGTGTTGGATCTTGAAGACCCGGCACAACTCTGCCATCATTTTATTGTTCAAGTTGGAACCATTATCAGTAATGATTCGCTCGGGAACTCCGTATCGACAGATGATATCTCTCTTCAGAAATCGAGCTACCACTTGCCTTGTAACATTTGCATAGGAAGCTGCTTCAACCCACTTGGTAAAGTAATCAATGGCTACCAGAATGAATCTGTGGCCGTTTGAAGCAGTCGGTTCAATCTTGCCAATCATATCAATGCCCCACATGGAAAAGGGCCAGGGTGAAGACATTATATTCAAAGGATTGGGAGGCACATGCACTTTATCCGCATAAATCTGGCATTTATGGCATTTTCTGGCATAGGCACAACAGTCGACATCCATTGTGATCCAGTAATAGCCTGACCTTAGCAACTTCTTTGCCATTGCAAGCCCTCCTGCATGGGTACCAAAGGATCCTTCGTGCACTTCGTGCATTAACAAGTCTGCTTCTGTCCTATCAACGCATCTGAGGAGTACCATATCAAAGTTTCTCTTGTAGAGTGAACCATCAGTATTCAGGAAGAAACTACCAGCTAGCCTTCTCAAAGTCTTCTTATCATTGGAAGATGCCCCATGTGGGTATGTCTGATCCTCCAAGAAGCATTTGATGTCGTGGAACCAAGGCTTATCATCTTTAACAACATCTGCTGTAAATACATATGCTGGTCTGTCAAGCCTGGACACTGAAATTCGAGGCACAAAGTTGCCAGTTTGAACTTTGATCATGGATGAAATGGTGGCAAGAGCATCTGCGAACTGATTCTCGTCCCGAGGGATATACTCAAGCTTGACCGTTGTGAAGAAAGTCAATAACCTCCTTGTATAATCCCGATAAGGTATCAGATGGTCTTGGTGGGTGTACCATTTGCCGTTGGTTTGATTGATTACCAAAGCTGAATCTCCGAACACCGTTAAAGTCTTGATCCTGAGGTCAATGGCTTCCTCAAGACCCATAATGCAAGCTTCGTATTCAGCTTCGTTGTTAGTGCAGTTAAAGGTGAGTTTTGCCGAGAAAGGCATGTGAACTCCCTTAGGTGTAATGAGTACTGCACCAACACCACGACCATTCATATTAACAGCCCCGTCAAACATCATAGTCTATTATTCTTCTGGGTCAGGCCCTTCAGTGTGAATAGGCTCTTCATGATCTTTTACTTTTATGAACATGATGTCTTCATTAGGGAAGTCAAATCTCATAGGCTGGTAATCATCAATGGGTTGCTCAGCAAGATAATCAGACAATATACTGCCCTTGATGGCTTTCTGAGATGTGTACTGGATGTCATATTCTGTGAGGATCATTTGCCATCTTGCAACCCGTCCGGTAAGTGTTGGCTTCTCAAATATGTACTTGACTGGGTCCATCTTAGAGATCAATAAAGTAGTGTGGGTTAACATATACTGTCTCAGTCGGCGAGCAGCCCACGCTAAAGCACAACAAGTTTTCTCGAGCAGTGAATAACGTTGTTCACAGTCGGTAAACTTTTTGCTTAGGTAGTATATTGCATACTCTTTTCGACCAGACTCGTCATGCTGGCCCAGCACACACCCCATTGACTCTTCTAATACTGTCAAGTACATGATTAGAGGTCTTCCTTCAACTGGAGGCATAAGGATTGGAGGCTCTTGCAAGTACTCCTTGATCTTGTCAAAAGCCCTCTGGCAGTCTTCGTTCCACCTGACCGTTTGTTCTTTTCTTAACAGCTTGAAAAGAGGTTCACAGGCTGCAGTAAGGTGAGATATGAACCGTGAAATGTATTTCAATCTGCCTAAGAACCCCCGAAATTCTTTTTCAGTCTTAGGTGCAGGCATCTCTTGAATGACTTTAACTTTATCAGGGTCAACTTCAATCCCCTTTTCACTTACTATGAATCCCAGCAGCTTACCGGATCGCACCTCGAATGTGCATTTGTTGGGGTTTAACTTCAGTTGGTACTTCCTCAGACGCTTGAATAACTTTAACAGGTTCACCAGGTGGTCTTCTTCTGTGAGGGACTTGGCAATCATGTCATCCACGTAACATTTGATTTCTTTATGGATCATGTCATGGAATAATGTTACCATAGCCCGTTGATAAGTAGCACCAGCATTCTTCAGTCCGAATGGCATCACCTTGTAACAGAATGTGCCCCAGGGTGTGATGAAGGTTGTCTTCTCCATGTCTTCAGGTGACATTTTGATCTGATTGTATCCTGAAAATCCATCCATGAAGGAGAACACCGAGAACTGAGCCGTATTATCAACCAATACATCAATGTGAGGTAAAGGGAAATCATATTTCAGGCTGGCTCTGTTTAGATCCCGGTAATCCACACACATCCTCACCTTGCCATCTTTCTTAGGCACAGGTACAATATTAGCAACCCACGGAGGATAGCTAGTCACAGCAAGGAACCCGGCGTCCCACTGCTTTTGTACCTCTTCCTTGATCTTTATTGCCATATCTGGGCGAGTACGGCGCAACTTCTGTTTCACTGGTGGGCAATCTTCTTTTAAAGGAAGCTTATGCATGACAATATCGGTGTCCAACCCTGGCATATCCTGATAAGACCAAGCAAACACATCCACATATTCACGAAGCAAGTCAATTAGTTGCTCTTTCACTGAGTCTTGTAAGCAGGCCCCGATCTTAACCTCTTTCACATTTTCATCCGTACCAAGATTAATCGTTTCGACCTCCTCCTGATGAGGAGTGATAACCTTCTCCTCTTGCCTTAACAACCTGGCTAATTCTTCAGGAAGCTCATAATCTTCTTCAACCCCTTCATCAGCTTGATTGATTGGATTGTCAAAGTCATACGAAGCCATAGCTGTGCTGTTGTCGGTGCAGTCTGAAAGGCACTCTCTGCAAGGGTTTAGATTGTTCATTTTAGTGATCGATTTTAATCTTTGTTTAGAAAAAGTGAAGTAAAGTTATCATTTTGAAAACATTGCCATTTTATTTTTGTACAAAAAGAAAAATGAAAAAACAGTGAGCGAAAAAGAAAAAGACTCATTTGCAAAAGATGTCCGATATTCATTGATTGATCTGTTTGCACAAAACTACAAGATGGCCCGATTACAAAATGAGTCTTGTCATCTTGGGCAAGATGCAAGACTTGATGCATGCTTAAAATATACAGGAAATAATAATTACTCTGTAGTAGTAACCCTTATAATTTCCGTGGAAGACCAGTTTGAGATACGGCTCCCCGGGATCCTTGGACGTATCCAGCTTTCCAGGTTGCGTTCATCTTCCGACTCATCTTCCAAGTTGTTCATTGCATCCGGGGTGAGCATTCCCCCGCTGACAAAATTGGGCTTCTTGGCAGCCTCTGATTGATCTTGTTGAGTTGGTTTGTAACCCAACCCAAATCTGTCCTCCTTCTTCTCCACAGGCAACAGCTTGCCCCAGCCTTGGGCAGTCCCCTCCTCAACAACCTTCCTGGCTTGCTGATAAGACGTCATGGAGGTTTCCAGTACAGCAGATGCTTCATTTATGTTCAGGGCCTCAAACCCCTGGCTCATAGTTTCATGGATTTCTCCATCCATCTCAATGTACTTGTATGTAGCCAGATGGCTAACAAAGATGTCCTCTTCCCCACAGATAATGATGATCTGACCTTCCCACTCGAATTTCAGCTTTTGGTGAAGGGTAGACGTAACTGCGCCAGCGGCATGGATCCAAGGTCTACCCAACAAACAGCTGTAGGCCGGCTGAATGTCCATCACATAGAAGGTAATTTTGAAGGTCTGCGGGCCAATCATCACAGGCAGATCAATCTCCCCTAGAACTGATCTTTTAGAGCCATCGAAAGCTCTCACCACCAAATTACTCGGACGTAATGCCAAACCATCGTACTCCAGCTTCACTAAGGCTTTCTTTGGTAGGACATTGAGTGAAGACCCAGTGTCCACCAGTACATGGGATAGAACAGCACCTTTGCATTCCAAGGTGATATGTAAAGCCTTGTTGTGGTTACGTCTCTCAGTCGTTAAATCAGTATTGGTAAAGCCCAGTCCATGACTGGTATTGACATTTGCCACCACAGTTTCTAGCTGATTAACAGTGATCTCCTCTGGCACGTATGCTGCGTGCAAGACTTTCAGTAATGCATTCATGTGAGCTTCAGAACACATCAGCAGGGATAATATGGAGATCTTTGAGGGAGTTTGGTGAAGCTGATCCACCACCTTGTAATCACTTCTCTTTATAATTCTCATAAACTCGTCTACATCTTGCTCGAAAGATGTCTTTTGAGTTTCATTGACAGCCGGCTCTTCAAATACCACACTCTTCCCTTTTGCTTTTGCAGCAGCTTCTGCTTCGGCATTAGGTCTTTGTAATTGTGAGGCAAAAAGGCGTCCGCTTCTGGTGAAGCCTCCGCCTCCCCCAACATTATCAATCTGTGGAGAAGAGGTTGAAGAATCCAAAGTGATTTTCTCCCCGTTGTAGTAGAGGTCAGAGCCATAATGCCAAGGTATGGCATTACTGCTTTCATATGGAATTGGTCCAGGCACCGTGATGGTAACTGGACTGACTGCTGCAGATGAGGGTACTGAAATGGTGTGCGGATCGTAGTAAATGGTGACTGGTGATCTGGCAAGAGATGCCATTGCTTCTTGTTGAAAATTGTTGTTTGGAGGAACATATGATGGATCATAGTAAATGGTGACTGCTGAAATATCTTTATCAATTTCTGTTGGGGTTGTAGAAGATTCTGCTGAATAAAGGGGTGCTGATGTTGTAGAAGAAATGGTTGTTGACATCTGATTTGTTGAAGTGATGGACGGAGCCATTGTTGATGATATTGATGAATTGGTTGGAATGATTGTTGTTGCAGTTGTAAAAGAGTCAGGAATTGTTGTCAAAGGGATTGCTGGATTTGTAGGAGTTGATGTTGTGATCTGAAGTATACCACTCTTGATAAGACCATCTATGCCGCTTCTCAAATTATCACACCCGTTGACCGAAATGTTGCAATAACCACAACCGAGCTCACACCCGGGGAAGATCTGGCATTCTAGAAGTTGAGCTTTAATTTCTACCAGAGGTGTCCGAATCTGTCCAACACTGGTGATTAGGAAACATGGCTTGTCTTCCTCAATGGCATTAATTCTTGGTCCTCCATGATTGGGCATGGGATTCTTGTTGACATTTGGAGGGGGTGCAAAGTTGAGAGCTTTAGAATCTACCAGATCTTGCACTTTCATTTGTAAAGCCCTGCACTTCTCTGTATTGTGGCCAGGTGCATTGGAGTGAAAAGCACATCTGGCGTTGACATCATAATTTCTTGGAAGACTGGATGGATCTGGTGGTGCCAATGTCCTTAGTTCAACCAAGTTGAGCTTCAGGAGATGTGGCAATAAAGCGGCATAAGGCATAGGGATTGGATCAATCACCCTATTTGCCTGTGATGGTCTTTGCTGAAAGGGTCTTTGCTGCTGATTGTTGTTGTTGTTGTTGTTGTAGTTTCTCTGTGGCGGATACTGAACTTGCTGCTGATAGTGTGGCTGTTGTTGTGGTTGATATGCTGGTTGCTGAGGAATTGGGGCTGGAATAGTGACAGTTGCCACTGATCTGTGAAGATACTGAGGTCTGCCCCTGCTGGCATGAATAGCATTGGTCTCACCGGTTCTTTTAGGTCCCACAAAAGGCTTCCTGGAGTTACTGGAAGAACTTGCACCATTATCAGAAATTTTACCCATCTTCAGAAGGCTCTCAATTCTTTCTCCAGCTATGACTACGTCAGCGAAGCTGGTGGGAGAAAAGGCAGCTAGCCTATCAATATATGTTCCTTGCAGGGTGTTCATAAACATGTCGGCCATTTCTCTTTCCGACATGGGTGGCTGGACAGCAGCAGCAAGCTGTCTCCACCTCTGGGCATATTCCCTGAAGCTTTCTCTGGAGGATTGAGACATTCCCATCAGAAGGGTTCTGTTAGGAGCCATGTCTAGATTGTATTGGTACTGCCTGATGAAAGCTTCAGCTAGGTCTTTCCAGCACCTGATAGTAGCCCTGGTCAAATTAGAGTACCACTCCCTTGAGGCCCCAGTCAAACTATCTTCAAAGTAAAACATCCACAGTTTCTCATCCATGGTGTATGCCTTAAGTCTTCCCAGAAAAGACTGTAAGTGAGTTCGTGGACAGGAAGTTCCATTGTACTTCTCGAAGCACGGGGGTTTAAACTTGTGGGGAATCCTTACCCCCTCCACTAACCCCATATCCATGACATCAAAATCCAAGGAGTTTTGAGACTCCAGAGATCTTAATTTCTCAGCAATTTCATCAAGTCTCCTATCATAAACTTCATCCCCAGCTCCAATCACAGTAAACTGCTCTTCCTGGGGGTCTTCCTGTAAAACCCTTCCTCCAGTAGTATTTCCTTGCACAATACCCGGGATGTTGACTTCCGGATGCAGATGAGGCCCATATACCGGTGGATTAACATGAGGTTGACCTCTCTCATTGTTACTTGTTCCTCCAGTTCCCAGGGGAGGTTCTTCCGGGGTTTGTCTTTCCACCAATGCCCTCAATCTTTCTTGACTTTGAGCCAAGCCATTCATTACTTCCATGAACTGGGTCATTTGGTTTCTCATCTCCAGTCTTTCGTTAACCATCTGGGTTCTGACCTCTGTCAGCTCTTGCTGTACTTGGTCCATCTGTATACCAGGAAGGTTGTTGCGAGTAGCATATCTGTGTGGACGGTTGAGAGGGAACACCCGACGGCGAGCAATAATTCCTGAACCACAACAGAGTTAGTAACAAACAAAACAAAAACCTACAAAACAAAACAAAAGTTAGTATGCAATGCAGTATGCTTATTTATTTTCCAAGGTATCCGGCTTGGCACTTGGTTTTGACCTTTCCTGACCCTGAGGAAGATGCTTTGATGTTGCTTGAGAGAAAGAGACATCAATGGAACAAACTGACAAATACATTACAAATATGTGAATAATACATAGTCTGTTTTTACAACACATGCCCCTGAAGGGTCAAAATAGAACACAAATAGAAAAGTACATGGAATGGAAATAACAACAAGCAAAGAAATCAAACATCTAAGCCAAACTCATCCTCCTTAACCTCCTTCAAAAGTGCTTCAGTGACAGGACCAGCCGGATGCTCTGTGATGTCCCTAATAAGAAGGTTTCTGGTGGTAATAGCAGTGGTCAGCTTCTTGTGCCTGTCCTGGTCCTTTGACCTCTTTACACCAGCCCTAAGCTTCAATTCGGAAATTTCCTTCTGGGCTGCTAGCAGAGCCTCCTGTTGTTTCTTCTCATTGGCCTCCAACTGCTCAATCCTGGCCTGAGTTCTCTTATCCTCTTGAGTACGAGCTTCAGTGATCCTGACCCACCTAGCTTGACTTTCTTTCAGATAGAGATCAGTCCTAGCCTTTTGAAACTGGGCCTCTTTACAGGCATTCTTCAAAATTTGCTCTCCAGCTCTTGATTTCTTGATGTAGTCCTCTGCTTTCTCAATCCTGGCTAGATGCTCCACCTTTAGCTTTTCCAACCTCTCAATGTCTAGACGACCAATACTCCTCTCCCAGAGGGTCTTCTTCAGAGCTTGAGACAGATTCTCATTCCTTTCCTTCAGTTTCTCAAATTCCTCCAGGCTGACAGTGGCTGGAGGTGGTGCTGTGGATGGTCCAGGTACATCCTCAATGGTGAAAGGCATCCCAGAAATCTGAGCTCTAGCATGGGACCATTCATAATATTGAGCTGAGGCCACATTATTGCATCTCCCCAGAATGGCCGTCCCTTTAGTCTGGATGTTGTCCCAAGCCCAGGATGCTTGTCTGACAACATCTAGATTGGGCTTTATCTCACAATACAGGGTTTCAGCCAAGTCTTGCACCCTAGGAGGGTGAACCAAAGCATAGCCCAATTGTCTCTTAAACAGCAAAGGATTGTAGTTGATGCAACCCTTCACTCCTATCAGAGGCACATTGGGGAACTGCCCACAGCTAGTAATTATGTCTCTGCCTTTGGTGCTCTGGGTGCACCATCTGATGTCATCTGAAGTTAAAGCAATAAGTCTCCTAGCCCAATTCTTCTGTTGGTGAGGATTCAGGAAAGCATCAGTCTTGGGTAAGTGTTTAAGCAACCAGGTATGAAATAGAGGAGCACAACATCTCACCAACCTCCCTCTCTGCTTCTCATTCCTTTGGTGAACAGAATAATAGAAATCTCCCAGCAAGGTGGGCACTGGGTTCCTCAAAAGGAAGAGATGAATAGCATTCTTGCTGATAAAATTGGGCTCATCTACAAAACGTATAACCCCATATATACTGAGGGCTAACAATGCACAAACTGCCTTCCATTCTCCCAAGGAGGCCTTCAGGGTGGCCTGAGAGGTTAGAAAATCCAGGTGTAGGCCAGGAATTCCAGCCTTTGTTGACATGTTCTGCTCAATCAAAACAGGCTCCAGGTGCAGTGCTTTTGCCACTTCTTCATTGCTGGGAGAAGCCATCTCTGGGTTGAAGGGGATACCACCCCTGACAGGTACTCCAATCAATGATGAAAACTCCTCCAACAGAGGTCCCAACTGAAAATTCTGGAAGGTGAAGCATCTCAAAGGAGGATCATAGAACTGTAGGCAAGTGTGGATCAAACTCCTCTGAGAAGGGTCCAAGTCCATAACCACATCAAGGATGCCTCCATAATGCTCTCTGAATAATGGGATATGGTCTGGAGTGATAAGTGCTTGGACCTGCCTGATGCCAGCCAGCACAGGCTCAAAGAAGTGGTATGAAATGTTGCTCTTCTTGGGTGCCATGATTGCTGAAGAGCTGAAAACAGATGCTGATGATGAAGACTGATACTGGAGATGAGCCACTGATAGGCTGAGGATGATGATGGAGGTAACTGAAGCAGGCAACTGATGAAGATGGCTGAAGCAGATAACTGATGAACAGGGGTCTATGCAGATGAAGGGGTCAAAACCAAGCCAGATGGAATATGGATACCCTGAAAAACAAATAAACATATGTTAAATGATGCAAATGATATGCAAGGGTTTGTGATCAAGTTGGATCTGATTACTGCCTTGATATAAGTCCATGTATGTTCAAGAAGTCCAGATGGAGGTTCAAAAGTCCAGTAACCAAGGTGGGGGACTCAAATAAAGAGTCACATGTCCTGGGTTAAATCACAAGAACTGTCCAAAGTGAAGCATTCTTAAAAACAAGTACCAGGGTATGATGTAGCCAAGGGTTCCTGCAAACCTGTAAACAGCCCAACCCCTCACAGGTGGTGTTCTAGAACAAGGATCCTCAGACTTGGATCAGTTATGAGAAGTGTAAACACTTCTAACCCGGAGGTATAGTGTTTTCAATAACCATAAAAGATCCTCCTCTAATTCACCTCCGTTTCTGAAGGTCAATAATAAAGGTCATCCAGACTTAGCAGGCTTCCCAGATAGCCCTAGCACTACAGGAAATCTGTAGCACAAAGTTCTCAAGAAGAAACCGACATCTGAACCGTGTTTCATATTCCCGCACCAGACCGAAATGGAATGGGAAAGAACATGAACCACTCTAGCCTAGGTGTCACTCAGGTCCCAGGTATAGGACCTTAAACTCTCAGTAGAACCCCACCCTCCAAGACAAAAACCAGATCCAGCCAGATAACAGTATGACAGTATGATATATAAAGCTGTAAAGAAAGCAATAAATAATTGTACATAAAGCAGTAAATAAAGCAACTATATAAACACAATCAGCACATAACACCCCAGTAAACACAAATCAATCAAGCGCTAGGAGGAACCCACAAAAAAAGAACCAGAAGCCCTGGTTACAGTATAAGGGTCCCCAGCAGAGTCGCCAAGATGTCGCTCCCACCTGATGACACGGGGCCAAGAGGGGTACAGACGCGAACGGTCGGCGAAAGAGAAGAGAATGAATAGAGTCGCCAGCTAGGCATTTTTATCCCGGAGGAAAGGTAATGCTGCATAGACCTAGAAAGATATGGACAAGACGGTTGCGAACCAGAGAGGCTGAGAAAGGGGGTTGGTTACAACCTGGGAAGGTATTAGCACCCAGATTGTCCGCCGTACTCGACGGGATCCACGCTTGAAAGATTTGTGTTTTAAAGGGGTAGTGTCAGTGCAATCTGTGTATAAAAGAGCTGGAACGGGATGTACAGGTGTTAGTGTAGGAGAAATGTGAAGTGTACAAGAGAAGTGTCAGTGTAAGAACAAGAGTGAAATGCTCAAGAATATGAGGCTTAAAGAACAATGCTGAAAGAGGGGGAATATACAGAGACTTTTGTTCGGTAACTGTTAAGTTATGCCTACGTATCCTCTCGTGCAATGAGGAAGTCAGAACACCATAGTTCGACCCATAGAGACTGAAAAGTGAATTGACTAATGAACTGCTTGCTTGTCTATGCTCAAGTGTATGACCTGTCTGGCTCAGGTGAAAACTGTCTTGCATTAGACGGAAGAAGGGAGTTCTCGTTTGTGAGTGAATGAGATGAGAAAAGAATCCCGAAGGAGACGATTATTGTTTGTTTTTGAGTTTTCAGTCTTTTATTACTTTTGAAAGATTTGTCATAAGTTAATGAGCTTAAGCCTAAACCAATGGGTTAGTAAACTCATCACATCCTCCCTCTGATTAGGGGTAATGAGAATACCTTAAGTGTGAAGTCAGTATCTCACACTTAATCACCATGATGTAGGATTAAGATCATTAACCTACTTGTGATTATTTAGATGTTTTTGTTGTTTTGTTTAGTGTTAACTAATGAGACTAAGCCATAATCAGGGATTAAACAGACTCATTACACCATCCTAATAGAAGGATAATAGATGAGAATGTTTAAGCTGAGGAAAGCTCCTCAACTTAATCCATGATTAGGGATTAACCTCATGACAAAACAAAGCCTTTATTAAATGGATTTTAGTTAATGATAAGATTAAGAAATGGATTTTATGATTTGTAAGACAACTTGAGGGGGACTTGTCCATTAACACTAGGGTTAGTCCTTCTTAACCAATTAAGGAAGAATTAGAACCCTAATGCAAGGCCCAAGTCACAAGCTTGATGTCTTGATGATTATTAAATGAATTGATTAAAGGATTTAAACACATTAAGGGTTTAACACTTAGTATTAAAGTTATACACTCCATCCTAATAGAAGGATGCAGGCATAAGCTTAATCACAAAACCTTAAAGCCTTTAAGGTTTAGTCCCTGATTATGAGATGAGAAGAGAAGACTCAAAGAGGACACAAAGGTAAAAGCTAAGTGGGGGACTAATCAAACCCTAATTGTTATCATGCTTGGTCATTCCTAGGGTTTGTAAGGTTTAAGAAAGAAAATCTTCAAGAAACCACCAAGGAGAGAAGCAGATGAAAGGAGCAAAGAGAAGCAAAACAACTTGCTTCACTTAAGAAGACAAGTTGCTTGAAGAAAGAAAGTAAGATGAACAAGAGTGAGCAAGCTCAATCCAATACACAAGTCAAAATGCAGCAATGATGCATAAGAGATATGAAAAGAGATTGTGAGAAGTGAAGGCAAATTCACTTCTCAAACAACTTACCACCTGAAAAGTTAGCAAAAGAAATGAAATGCAATGCAAAATGAGATGAAATGTGATGATGCAAACTAAAACCAGAAGCATAAGTAGGATGTTAATGATGCTAAGAGATGATGCAAACACATGGCAAGAGATGAGAATGATCATACAAAAATATGGATGCAAGAGAAGCATGTTTTGAATCATGGATGTTCATGAAAAAGTCATGGAATGCAAAAGACATATAACATGGCAAATGCAAGATGCAATGATCAAACATGATTCTAATATGTCTTAAGATGTGTTATGAATCAAATGGATACACAAAATGTCATGGCAAGTCATGGTATGCAAGCAAATGGAAGATGGATGCAAAGGAAGGCATGAATTAGGGTTATATGCAACATACAAAGCAAAAATCCAAAACCAGAAGCAAATGACATGATAAAAATTTGAAAATGCAATCAAAGGAACCCTAAACCTACTCAAACTCACTGCCCAAAGGAGGGGATCCAACTCTTAACCTAGTGAGAGTTATGAATTTCCTAAGATTGCTAGGGTTTTAAGGCACCTTGACAACAAAAATGCAAAACAAATTGAAAATGCAAGATCAATTCAAGCCAATTTTATCCTATAAATTACATGTTATGCAAGATGCAATGCAAAAAGAATCATCACCCAACTCTCAAAGGTTAGACAGAAATGAATTTTTGAAGTTTGAAACAAAATAATGCCTTGAAATGAAATTAAATCCAAAGAAAATTATCAAAAGGCATCAAGAACAAAAAGGAAATTTAGTTTGAGAGTTGGACAATGTTTCTAAATGTTTTTAAATGTTACATGAATTTTTTTGTGATTTTTAAATACCTAAAAGTATTTTTAATTAATTAATTTTCATTAATTAATTAAAAATAAACTTTTAAATGATTTAAAAATAATTTTAAATGCAAAAAATAAAAATAAAAATATTTTTGTGTTCTGAAAATTAATTGAACTTTTGACAAAAAATTTCAGAATTTTTAAATGTATTTTGCTATTTAAAATTAAATGTATAAATAAAAGGAAAAGAAAATGAATTAAAAATGAGAATAAGTGAAAGTAATCAAAAGGGAAGGCCAGGATTTGATCTGGGCTTGGTCTGGTTGACTGCGCGCCAGATCCAAGGGCCCAGATTCAAACCTGGCTAATTTGTATTATGAATTATTTAAACAAAAATTAAATTAAATAATCAGGGATTAGGGTTTCTAATGATGCATCCTAGCCATTCAATCACGCGCGAGTCAAACCTGGTCAAACCATCCTACGCTCCACATTCAAACTCTCATTAATGATGTAATTAGGGTTAAATGACTTTCAGGTGGCCGGAGAAGACTTCCGGTCGTCTTCTCCGGCTAGACCCTCACCTGAAAGTTGCTAACTTCTTCCCCAGGTCCCTAAAACCTAATCTTTCTGCCCAGAATTCATCCCCACACATCATACAACACGAATCAACAAACAAAATGCATTTATTTTTCGTATCAAAGCTGAATCGAATCAAAAGGGGTTTAGGTCAAAAAATTTCAGAAGAAGCATACATACTCAATACTCAACCATTTGCAAAACTAAACATATCAGCATGATCAACACATCATATAGATTCATTTAAGAACTTAAAAATGCATTTCTGGAAAAAAAGTTCTTGAGCTCACCTGAAATGGAACTTTCGATCCAGGAGCTTTCTGGCTGGCCCTTTGATCCAAAACGCCTCTAATGAACCTCCTGAGAAGCTTGCAATGCCTGGTTGGAGTTTAAAATGGTTGGTTTGTGAGATTCAGTGAGTTCTGTTCAGTGAGGGAGAGAAATCGTGTTTTGATTTCAGTGAGTTTCAGGCTATTTCAGTGGTTGGTTTGTGATCAGTGGAACATTTTGAGATCAATGGTGAAGTTTGTTTTTGTGTTTGAGGGCTGTGTTGTGTGATTCGAATGGTTTTGCATATGAGGCATAAACTTGGAACTATGGCTTATGATCTGTTTCAGGCTTGTGTGTGTGGTGTGTTATGCTGGCTTTGGTCCACTTATCACAACTAGAGAGGTCAGAGGAGTTGGTGTGGACTGTTGTGATTGGTATAGCTCAAGTTGCAAAAAGTCAAGAAAGTTGTACTTGGAGGTATGGGCAAGTGGCAGGCTGAGATAGGAGCATGGCTTGGCTCAGCTGAGTTTAGGGAGAACCATAGAATCTGATTAGAAGCAATGCAGCAAGTGGATTAGGGTTGATGATAGGTTTTGCAACTTTGATCATCTTTGGCCCTTTTGAAGTTTCTTGATCCACAAGTCATGAAAATGGCCAAATCTTTGATGCAATCTGACTTTTTGACATTGGTTCATGTTTGTATGAAGATTAGAAGTCCATTTGATAGCACAATTTGCCTTGGCAAGTGGTTTTGCAACTTTGCCTTTTTGGTAGAAAACTTGAAATTATGTGATTTTTCCCAACTTTGACAAGCCATAACTTTTGATCCAAAATTAATTAGAACAAGTTCTTGTACTTTTTGAAAAGGGAATGATCCATTCTACAACTTTCATGACCAAAGTTTTCTCATTTGAAGCATTTTTGAATCAAAAAAGCAAGGGTTGAAAAAGTTTCCCAAAATGGCAAGTTTTCATTACAAGTCATTTTCCCAAAAAGTCAACTTTGCAAATGGCTTGAAATTCTTCAATTTTGTGAACTTCTAACATCTTCTATGATCAAATAAAGATCATACATAATCAAAATGATGAAGAACACCCTTTGGTTGGGTCATTGAGGGCCTCAGATGCCCTGATTTTGCACTGACTTGCTCAAAAAGTCAACTCTTGATCAGATGACTTCCCCATTGAATTTCTTCATGAAAATTGATATGCATGATCCCTATACCATATAGAGACCAATAGAAACAAGAATGACCAAAAAATTTGGAGTTATGGCCTTTGAAACCAAAACCCTAATTCTAGGTCATCTGTGTAGTCAAACCTGGCTCTGCTTCCATGCCAATCTCAGTTCTTGTGATTTTTGACATTCTTGACTTCGAGAGGATATAATATGATGCTTGAACATACATGGACCCCTTTGAAGTGATTGATGACCTTTGGAGTGGCTCAAATGGCTCAGGGATAGCTCAGATCACAAACCCTAAATGCAGGTGACTTAGAAGTAATGCAGTGAATCAAAAATGTGGTATGAGATGCTATGATTGAAATTATGCATATGAGAAGATCACAAGCCATGGTGTGAATGGGTGAGGGCAAATTTGGGGTGTTTACAGATATAGATTGTAAAAGAAAATAATGTATATTTATAAAGTGCGGGTGACGGAGGACGACCGTCGAGCAGAGGACGACTGCTGGGGATAAAGCAGTGACGGGGACGACCAACATGCTGGGGAAAGTGCGGGAAATAAAGCAAAGACAGGGACGGCTGACAAGCTGGGGACATAGGAGATTATGATGGGGACGGCCATCAGGTAAAGCCATAAGACTCTCTGGGGATGATGGGGACGACCATCAAGCTCGAGGCATAAATGAAATAAATGATGAGGTACGGTCATCAAAGGTGAAGGACGATCACTTAGCAGGGGACGGCTGCTCTGTTGGGGATAAGATGAGGGACGGTCATCTAAGGTGAAGGACGATCACCTGACAGGGTACGGCTTCCGAAAGTATCACGACATAGGACGAATGCCGGATAGAAAAAGGTCGACGATGGGGACGACCATCGGATAAGCATGATGAAGGACGATCATCAAGAGGTGAAGGACGATCACCTAGCAGGGTACGGCTGCTCTCAGGGTTCATCATGACATAGGACGAATGCCAGATAACAAGATCAACAATGGGGACGACCACCGAATAAAATGATGAAGGACAATCATCAAGAGGTGAAGGACGATCACCTAGCAGGGGACGGCTGCTAAAAAAATCACGACATAGGACGAATGTCGTATAAGAAGGGGTTCTAATGAATAGAGACTCCACTGGGGGTGATGAAGGACGATCATCAAAAAGGTGAAGGACGATCACCTGGCAGGGTACGGCTGCCGAAAGGTATCATGACATATGACGAATGTCAGATAGAAAGGAAATAATTCACTGGGATTTGCTGGGACTCTTCTGGGGAATAGTAGACACAGACAAGTGTCTAAATTCAAGAAGACATAAGTGTTTGACACGGTGTATAGATTAAAGATGCGGACGAGCATCCTTAAGACCATGATACGGATGAGTATCAGTAGAAACAAACGTTTGACGCATGTTCAGAGATGATGATACGGACGAGTATCAACTGGTTAACAAGGATCACGGACGAGTGTTGATTCTGAGGGGATTTAAATGGTATATACAAGATACGGACGAGTATCTGTATAAGTGACAGGTGAGACGCATACGAGTGCTCAACTTGCTGGGGAGAGTGGGACACAGACGGGTTTCGGAAAAAGTGCATTATAAACAAGTATCTGGTTTGCAAAGTGTTTAGGCAACTGTGTTGGGGAAGGTGACACGGACGGGTGTCACGGAATTGTATATATATATATATGTATCTGTGTTAGTGAGTGCAAAGGGGACGCTTTGGCTCTCCGCTGGGGATATGACACGGAAGGGTGTCGGGAAATATCTGTAATGTATAAGCATCTGTTTGCTCGGGCAATTTACTGGGGAATGATGACACCGACGAGTGCCAAAAGGAGTGTGTATCTGTATCTGTAAGGGAACCGCTCTGGCTCTCTGGTGGGGAACTAGGAAATACTCTGTATATCGTTGATGGATTGTCAGCATTTACAAGTGTTCAGACTTAGAACATGGCTTACGATTCATGCAATATGTTTGATTTTTGCCATAATGCTCCGTATTAGACGGAATGCTACGCTCTGTGGGGAAGATATGATGCGAATGCTATGATTATGCAAAGATACCGATCCGGGATTCAGATCCCGATACAGTGGAGATTTCTGGCTGATCTGCTTGAAGTGGATTTCCCAGCTGGGGATAAGATCATTGGTAGATCTGGCATATATGACTCTGCTTGGGGAAATAGATTACTGATAGATCTTTCTTAGTAATGAGGGACCCAGCTGGGGCTTTGTAGAAGCTTTCGTCACTCTGTTGTGAGACCTTCAGGTGTTGCCCTTCTGGATAGAGGCTGAAACTATGTGGGGAGATGGTTCCCTGGTCTTTGCTTTTGGCTGAGGAGGAATGATGACCGGCAACTCAGTTGGGGAGAAAGCACCTCTGGTGTTAATCGGAAGGTAGATTGAGTAGATAATGATTTGCCAGCTTGCTGGGGAGAAACTTTCATGCCCCATGTTGTGCTCTGAACACCTGCAATCCTGTAAAGACAAAGAAACGCACAAGTACCCTGAGGTATCCCTTACTGGATTCCATCATAGGAGCTTAGACATTCCTGGGAGTAAGTATATTTCCTGTAAGCACGTTTTTTAGAAGGGAAGCATCTGTATTTATGCAATCAATATCTTAAAGACATCGGACATTTTTGCAAACGAAAATAAAATGTACGAGACGAAACATGACTGAAAATCTGATTTTATTAATTCATGTTCCCTGAATTGGCAAGATACATTCAAAGAAACAGATCCCCTGAAATGAGGAAATCGTTACAAATTGAGAAACAACAAGGTGCTGGCAATGTTGGTGACGCTTCGAGGAGCTTCCCTTTGCTATGACTCGTATGACATTGACGTTCTTCTCATCTTGTTTTCTTGAAGAAGGTTGATTCTGACCGATGTTTTAACCTTTCGAAGCTTGCCACGTTGTAAGTGATACAGAAGAATTCAGAATGCAGTTGTTCGCTTATTCCCTTATTTTGCGTGGATCGCTCTTTAGGGTTTTCAATCCACCGGGATACCCATTTTTGCCTGAGTTGTCCAATGCGGCTTTTCAACTCAGCGGGTGTACATCTCTTATTTATTTTCCCTTATTTTTGCCCGAGTCTTTTATTCTGTTTTTGACTCGCCGGGATGCCCTATTTTTGCCTGGACTTACATTCTGTTTTTATGTCCAGCGGGTCATTTTTACGCGAAGTATTTTCTAACTGCATCTGAATTTACAGGGGATAGGAAGTCTTCACCATCCATAGTACTGAGCATCAGTGCTCCACCAGAGAAAACTTTCTTTACTATGAATGGCCCATCATAATTCGGAGTCCACTTGCCCCTGTGGTCTGTATGAGGAGGGAGGAGTCTTTTCAGCACAAGATCTCCTACTTGGTATTCTCGAGGTATGACTTTCTGATCAAAGGCTTTCTTCATTCTCTTCTGATACAGCTGTCCATGGCAGATAGCAGCTAATCTCTTCTCTTCAATTAGACTTAGCTGTTCGTATCGGGATTGGACCCATTCTGCTTCGTTCAATTTGACGTCGATTAGTACCCGTAGGGATGGTAATTCAACTTCAACAAGGT
Source organism: Lathyrus aphaca (assembly GCA_963966055.1). NCBI lineage: Eukaryota > Viridiplantae > Streptophyta > Magnoliopsida > Fabales > Fabaceae > Lathyrus > Lathyrus aphaca. The sequence goes on from OZ014523.1 coordinate 409,063,148, forward strand.
AGGACTGCCTCCATACCATAAACAAGCTGATACGGTGTTGCCCCAATGGATGTTCTGATTGACATACGGTACCCATGCAAGGCAAATGGTAGCATTTCATGCCAATCTTTGTAGGTAACCACCATCGTTTGCACAATCTTCTTGATATTCTTGTTAGTTGCCTCAACAACGCCATTCATCTTTGGCCTGTAAGGAGAAGAATTGTGGTGTTGGATCTTGAAGTCCCGACATAGTTCTGCCATCATTTTATTGTTCAAGTTGGAACCATTATCAGTAATGATTCGTTCGGGCACTCCATATCGACATATGATATCTCTCTTCAGAAATCGGGCTACCACTTGCCTGGTAATATTTGCATAGGAAGCTGCTTCAACCTATTTGGTAAAATAGTCAATGGCTACTAGAATGAATCTGTGGCCATTTGAAGCAGTCGGTTCAATCTTGCCAATCATATCAATGCCCAACATGGCAAAGGGCCAGGGTGAAGACATCACATTCAACGGATTCGGAGGCACATGCACTTTATCCGCATAAATCTGGCATTTATGGCATTTCTTGGCATAAGCACAACAGTCTGCATCCATTGTGGTCCAATAATAGCCTGATCTTAACAACTTTTTAGCCATGGCATGCCCTCCTGCATGGGTACCAAAGGATCCTTCGTGCACCTCGTGCATCAACAAGTCTGCTTCTGTCCTATCAACGCATCTGAGGAGTACCATATCGAAGTTTCTCTTATACAGGGCACCATCAGCATTTAGGAAGAAACTACCAGCTAGCCTTCTTAATGTCTTCTTGTCATTGGATGATGCCCCAGGTGGGTATGTTTGATCCTCCAAGAAGCATTTGATATCATGGAACCAAGGCTTATCATCTCTGACAACATCTGCTGAGAACACATATGCTGGTTTGTCAAGTCTGGACACTGAAATTCGAGGCACAAAGTTGGCAGCCTGAACTTTAATCATGGATGAAATGGTAGCCAGAGCATCTGCAAACTGGTTTTCGTCTCGAGGGATATACTTAAGCTTGACTGTTGTGAAGAAAGTCAACAATCTTCTTGTATAATCCCGATAAGGTATCAGATGATCCTGGTGAGTGTACCATTTGTCGTTGGTTTGATTAATTACGTGAGCTGAATCTCCGAACACAGTCAAAGTCTTGATCATGAGGTCAATGGCTTCCTCAAGACCCATAATACAAGCTTCGTATTCAGCTTCGTTGTTAGTGCAGTTAAAGGTGAGCTTCGCCGAGAAAGGCATGTGAACTCCTTTAGGTGTAATGAGTACTGCACCAACACCACGACCATTCATATTGACAGCCCCATCAAACATCATAGTCCATTCTTCTTCTGGGTTAGGGCCTTCAGTGTGAATAGGCTCTTCATGATCTTTTGCTTTTATGAACACGATGTCTTCATCAGGGAAGTCAAATCTCATAGGCTCGTAATCATCAATGGGTTTCTCAGCAAGATAATCAGACAATACACTGCCCTTGATGGCTTTCTGAGATGTGTACTGAATGTCATATTCTGTGAGGATCATTTCCCATCTTGCAACCCGTCCGGTAAGTGCTGGCTTCTCAAAAATGTACTTAACTGGATCCATCTTTGAAATCAACAAAGTAGTGTGGGTCAACATATACTGCCTTAGTTGGCGAGCAGCCCACGCTAAAGCACAGCAAGTTTTCTCGAGCAGTGAATAACGTTGTTCACAGTCGGTAAACTTTTTGCTTAGGTATTATATTGCATACTCTTTTCGACCAGAATCGTCATGCTGGCCCAGCACACACCCCATTGATTCTTCTAACACTGTCAAGTACATTATTAGAGGTCTTCCTTCAACTGGAGGCATAAGGATCAGAGGCTCTTGTAAGTATTCCTTGATTTTTTCAAAAGCCCTCTGGCAGTCTTCGTTCCACCTGACCGTTTGTTCTTTTCTTAACAGCTTGAACAAAGGCTCACAGGTTGCTGTAAGGTGAGATATGAACCTTGAAATGTAGTTCAATCTACCTAGAAACCCCCGAACTTCTTTTTCTGACTTCGGTGCAGGCATTTCTTGAATGGCTTTGACTTTATCAGGGTCAACCTCAATCCCTTTCTCACTTACAATATATCCCAACAGCTTACCAGATCGCACCCCGAATGTGCACTTGTTGGGGTTTAACTTCAATTGGTACTTCCTCAGACGCTTGAATAGCTTCAACAGATTTACCAGATGGTCTTCTTCTGTGAGGGATTTGGCAATCATGTCATCCACATAACATTCAATTTCTTTGTGGATCATGTCATGGAATAATGTTACCATAGCCCGTTGATAAGTTGCACCCGCATTCATCAGTCCGAACGGCATCACCTTATAACAGAACGTGCCCCAAGGCGTGATGAAAGTGGTCTTCTCCATGTCTTCAGGTGACATCTTGATCTGGTTATATCCCGAAAATCCATCCATGAAGGAGAACACCTAGAATTGAGCCGTATTATCAACCAATACATCAATGTGAGGTAAAGGGAAGTCATCTTTCGGACTGGCTCTGTTCAGATCCCGGTAGTCCACACACATCCTCACCTTGCCGTCTTTCTTAGGCACTGGTACAATGTTAGCAACCCATGGTGGATAGCTAGTTACAGCAAGGAACCCGGCGTCCCACTGTTTTTGTACCTCTTCCTTTATCTTCATTGCCATATTTGGGCGAGTACGGTGCAACTTCTGTTTTACCGGCGGGCAGTCTTCTTTTAAAGGCAGCTTGTGCATAACAATATCGGTGTCTAACCCTGGCATGTCCTGATAAGACCAAGAAAAAACATACACGTACTCCTGATAAGATCAATTTTAATCTTGTTTAGAAAAAGTGAAAATGAAGTTATTTATTTTGAAAAAACATCGCCATTTTATTTTTTGTACAAAAAGAAAAATGACAAGACAGTGAGCGAAAAAGAGACTTGTTTGCAAAAGATGTCTGATATTCATTGATTACTCCATTTGCACAAAATTACAAGATGGCCCGATTACAAAATGAGTCTTGTCATCTTGGGCAAGATGCAAGACTTGATGCATGCTTTAAAATACACAAAATAATAATTACTCTGCAGGAGTAACCCTTATAATTTCCTGGGAAGACCAGTTAAGGACTTGGCTCCCCGGGATCCTTGGACGTATCCAGCTCTCCAGGTTGCGGTCGCTTTCTTCCTCGTCTTCCAAATTGTTTACAGCATCCGGGGTGAGCATTCCCCCGTTGACAAAATTGGGCTCTTCTGCAGCCTCTGATTGATCTTGTTGAGTTGGTCTGTAACCCAACCCAAATCTTTCTTCCTTCTTCTCCACAGGCAAAAACTTGCCCCAGCCTTGGGCAGTACCCTCTTCAACAACCTTCCGGGCTTGCCGATATGACATTATGGAGGTTCCCAGTACATCAGATGCTTCATTAATGTTTAGGGCCTCAAACCCCTGGCTCATGGTTTCATGGATCTCCCCATCCATTTCAATGTACTTATACGTGGCCAGATGGCTAACGAAGATGTCTTCTTCCCCACAGATGGTGATGATCTGGCCTTCCCACTCGAATTTCAGCTTCTGGTGAAGGGTAGACGTGACAGCGCCAGCGGCATGGATCCAGGGTCTACCCAACAAACAGCTGTAGGCCGGCTGAATGTCCATCACATAGAAGGTAATTTTAAAAGTCTGCGGGCCAATCATCACAGGCAGATCAATCTCCCCAAGCACTGATCTTTTAGAGCCATCGAATGCTCTCACCACCAAATTACTCGGACGCAATGCCAAGCCATCATACTCCAACTTCATTAAGGCTTTCTTAGGTAGAACATTGAGTGATGACCCAGTGTCCACCAGTACATGAGATAAAACAACACCCTTGCACTCTAGAGTGATGTGTAAAGCTTTGTTGTGGTTACGTCCCTCAGTTGTTAAGTTAGCATTGGTAAAACCCAGTCCATGACTGGTGTTGACATTTGCTACCACAGTTTCTAGCTGATTAACGGTAATCTCCTCTGGCACGTATGCTGCGTGCATGACTTTCAATAATGCATTCCTGTGAGCTTCAGAACACATCAACAATGATAATATGGAGATTTTTGAGGGAGTTTGGTGAAGTTGATCCACCACCTAGTAATCACTTCTTTTTATGATTCTCATAAACTCGTCTACATCTTGTTCAAAAGATGTCTTCTGAGTTTCTTTGACAGCCGGCTCTTCAAGTACCACACTCTTTCCTTTTGCTTTGGCAGCAGCTTCTGCTTCAACATTAGGTCTCTGAGTTTGTGAGGCAAAAAGGCGTCCGCTTCTGGTGAAGCCTCCGCCTCCCCCAACATTATCAATTTTTGGAGAAGAGGTTGAAGAATCCAAAGTTATTTTCTCCCCGTTGCAGTAAAGGTCAGAACCATAATGCCAAGGTATGGCATTACTACTTTCATAAGGAACGGGTCCAGGCATCGTAATAGTAACTGGACTGACTGCTGCAGAGGAGGGTACTGTAATGGTGTGCGGATCGTAGTAAATTGTGACTGGTGGCCTGGCAGGAGGGGCCACTGTTTGTTGCTGGAAATCGTCGCTGGGAGGAACATTTGATGGATCATAGTAGATGGTGACTGCTGAGACATCTTCATTAATCTTTGTTGGTGTTGTAGAAGATTCTGCTGAATAAATGGATGCTGATGTTGTAGAAGAAAGGGTTGCTGACATTTGATTTGTTGAAGTGATGGATGAAGCCATTGTTGATGATATTGATGAATCGGTAGGTATGATTGTTGCTGCTGTTGTAGAAGAATCTGGAACTGTTGTTAAAGGAATTGCTGGATTTGTAGGCGCCGTTGTTGAGATCTGAAGGATACCATCCTTGATGAGACCATCTATTCCACTTCTCAAATTATCGCACCCGTTGACGGCAATGTTGCAATACCCACAACCGAGCTCACACCCGGGAAACACCTGGCACTCTAGAAGCTGAGCTTTAATTTCGACCAAAGGTGTTCGAATTTGTGCAACACTGGTGATCAAAGTAGATGGTTTGTCTTCCTCAATGGCATTAATCCTCGGCCCGCCATGATTAGGCATAGGATTCTTGTTGACATTTGGAGAGGGTGCAAAGTTGAGGGCTTTAGAATCCACCAGATCTTGGACTTTCATTGGTAGGGCCCTGCATTTTTCTGTATTGTGGCCAGGTGCATTGGAGTGGAAAGCACACCTGGCGTTGACATCAAAATTCCTTGGGAGATTGAGGGGATCTGGTGGTGCCAACGTCCTTAACTCAACCAAGTTAAGCTTCAGGAGTTGTGGCAATAAGGCAGCATAAGGCATAGGAATAGGGTCAATCACCCTATTTGCCTGTGATGGCCTTTGTTGGAAGGGTCGTTGTTGTTGATTGCTATTGTTGTTGTTGTAGGTTCTTTGTGGCGGATACTGAACTTGCTGTTGATAATGTGGTTGTTGTTGTGGTTGATATGCTGATTGTTGAGGAATCAGAGCTGGAATAATGACAGCTGCTACTGATCTGTGGACATACTGAGGTCTGCCTCTGCTGGCATGAATGGCATTTGTCTCACCGGTTCTTCGAGGTCCCACAAAAGGCTTCCTGGATTACTGGATGAACTTGCACCATTATCAGAAATTTTGCCCATTTTCAAAAGGCTTTCAATCCTTTCCCCAGCTATAACTACGTCAGTAAAACTGGTGGAAGAAAAGGCAGCTAGCCTATCAATATATGTTCCTTGCAAAGTATTCATGAACATGTCGGCCATTTCTCTTTCCGACATGGGTGGTTGGACAGCAGCAACAAGCTGTCTCCGCCTCTGGGCATACTCTCTGAAGCTTTCTCTGGAAGATTGAGACATTCCCATCAGGAGGGTCCTGTTAGGAGCCATGTCCAGGTTATATTGGTATTGTCTGATGAAAGCTTCAGCTAAGTCCTTCCAACACCTGATAGTAGCTCTGGTCAAGTGTGAATACTACTCTCTTGAAGCCCCAGTCAAACTGTCTTCAAAGTAGAACATCCACAGCTTCTCATCCATAGTATAAGCTTTAAGTCTTCCCAGGAAAGACTGCAGGTGAGTTCGTGGACAAGAGGTTCCATTGTATTTCTCAAAGCACGGGGGCTTGAACTTGTGGGGAATTCTCACCCCATCCACTAGCCCCATATCCATTACATCGAAGCCTAAGGAATTTTGAGACTCCAAAGATCTCAACTTCTCAGCAATTTCATCAAACCTCCTATCATAAACTTCATCTCCAGCTCCCATTACAGTAAATTGCTCCTCTTGAGGATCTTCTTGCAAGATCCTGCCTGCAGCAGTGTTGCCCTGTACATTCCTTGGGATGTTGACTTCCGGATCTAAATAAGGTCCAAATACTGGTGGGTTAACATGAGGCTGACCTCCCTCATTATTACTAGTTCCTCCAGTTCCAGGATGAGGTTCCTCGGGAGTTTGTCTTTCCACTAATGCCCTTAACCTTTCTTGGCTCTGGGCCAAACCAGTCATCACAGTCATAAATTGAGCCATTTGGTTCCTCATCTCCACTCTTTCATTAGCCCTCTGAGTTCTGACCTCTGTCAGGTCCTGCTGTACTTGATCCATTTGGATACCAGGAAGGTTGTTGCGAGTAGGGTACCGGTGCGTACGATTGACAGGGAACACCCGGCGACGAGCAATATTTCCTGAAGCACAACAGAGTTAGAAACAAACATAATAAAGGAAAAACCTACAAAACAAAACAAAAGTTAGTATGCAATGCAGTATGCTTATTTGTTTTCCAAGGTATCCGGCTTGGTTCTTGGTTTTGACCTTTCCAGACCTCGAGGAAGACGCTTTTGACTTTGTTGAGAAAAGAAACCCCAAAATGGAAACAAACGAAAATATATTACAAATACTGAACAATACATAGTTTGTTTTTACAACACATGCCCTTGGAGGGTCAAAAGGAGAAAAGTACATAAAATGGAAATGAACAACAAGCAAAGAAAATCAAACATCCAAACCAAACTCATCCTCCTTAACCTCCTTCAGGAGTGCCTTAGTCACTGGACCAGCCGGATGCTCTGTGATGGTCCTGATGAGGAGGTTCCTGGTGGCAATGGCAGTGGTCAGCTTCTTGTGCCCGTCCTAGTCCTTTGATCTCTTCAATCCAGCCCTAAGCTTCAACTCTGAAATCTCCTTCTGGGCTTCCAACAAAGCTTCCTGTTGCTTCTTTTCATTGGCCTCCAACTGTTCAATCCTGGCCTGAGTTTTCTGGTCTTCTTGTGTCCGGGCTTCAGTGATCCTGACCCACCTAGCCTGACTCTCTTGCAGATAAAGCTCAGTCCTAGCCTTCTGAAGCTTGGCTTCTTTACAGGCATTCTTCAATATTTGTTCCCCAGCTCTTGCTTTTCTGATGTAGTCCTCTGTTCTCTCAATCTTGGCCAGATGCTCCACCCTAAGCTTCTCCAACCTTTCAATGTCCAGACGACCATCACTCCTTTCCCAAAGGGTCTTCTTCAAAGCTTGAGACAGATTCTCATTTCTTTCCTTCAGCTTCTCAAATTCTTCCAGGCTGACAGTTGCTGCTGGCTGTGCTGTAGATGGTTCAGGTATATCCTCAATGGTGAAAGGCATCCCAGTAACCTGAGCTCTAGTACGGGACCAATCATAATACTGAGCTGAAGCAACATTATTACATCTTCCAAGAATGGCCATCCCCTTTGTCTGGATATTGTCCCAAGCCCAAGATGCTTGTCTGACAGCAGCTAGATTAGGCTTTATTTCACAATACAGGGTCTCAGCCAAATCTTGTACTCTAGGAGGGTGAATCAGAGCATAGCCCAGTTGTCTCTTGAACAGCAAAGGATTGTAATTGATGCAACCATTTACTCCTATCAGAGGTACATTTGGGTATTGCCTATAGCTGGTGATTATGTCTTTGCCTTTGGTGCTCTGGGTGCACCATCTGATATCATCTGAAGTCAAAGCAATGAGCCTCTTGGCCCAATTCTTCTGTTGGTGAGGGTTCAGGAATGCATCTGACTTAGGCAGGTGTCTGAGCAGCTAGGTGTGAAACAAAGGAGCATAACATCTTACTAATTTCCCTCTTTGTTTCCCATTCCTCTGATGAATGGAGTAATAGAAATCTCCTAGCAATGTGGGTATTGGGTTCCTCAAAAGGAAAAGATGAATAGCATTCTTGCTGATAAATTTGGGCTCATCTGCAAATAGTATAACCCCATATATGCTGAGGGCTAACAGTGCACAGATTGCCCTCCATTCCCCCAAGGAGGCCTTCAGGATGGCCTGAGAAATCAAGAAGTCTAAGTGAAGACCAGGGATTCCAGCCTTTGTTGTCATATTTTGCTCAATCAAAGTAGGCTCCAGGTACAGTGCTCTTGCCACTTCTCCATTGCTGGGAGAGGTCATCTCTGGGTTGAAGGGGATTCCACCCCTGACAGGTATTCCAATCAATGATGAAAACTCCTCGAGCAGAGGTCCTAGCTGAAAGTCTGAGAATGTGAAGCATCTCAAAGGAGGATCATAAAACTGCAAGCATGTGTGGATCATGCTCCTCTGAGAAGGGTCCAAGTCCATAACCATATCCAGTATATCTCCATAATGCTCTCTGAATAATGGGATGTGGTCAGGGGTGATAAGTGACTGGACCTGCCTGATGCCAGTCAACACAGGCTCAAAGAAATGATAAGATATATTGCTCTTCCTGAGAGTAGCCATGAGTGCTGAAGAGGATGAAGATAGGTGCTGATGAAGATCAAGGCTGATACTGGAGATGAGCCACTAACAGGCTGATGCTGATGATGATGAAGATGACTGAAGCAGACAACTGAAGAGAATAGCTGAAGCAGATAACTGATGAAACAGAGGTCTATGCAGATGAAGGGGTCAAAACCAAGCCAGGTAAGATGTGGATACCCTGAAAACAAATAAACAAATGTTAAATGATGCAATTAAAATGTATTTAAATGATATGCAAGGGTTCGTGATCAAGCTGGATCTGATTATCTGTCTTTATATAAAGCCCATGTATGTTCAAGAAGTCCAAATGGAGGTTTAGAAATCCATTAACCAAGGTAGGGGACTCAAATAAAGAGTCACATATCCAGGGTTAAATCACAAGAACTGTCCAAAATGAGGTACTCTTAAACAAAACAAGTATCAGGGTATGATGTGGCCAATGGTACCTACAAACCTGTAAACAACCCAACCCCCTCACAGGTGGTGTTCTAGAACAAGGATCCTCAGACTTGGATCAGTTATGAGAAGTGTAAACACTTCTAACCCGGAGGTACAGTGTTTACAATAACCATAAAAGACCCTCCTCTAATTCACCTCAGTTTCTAAAGGTTATAAATAAAGGTCATCCAGACTTAGCAGGCTTCCCAGATAGCCCTAGCACTACAGAAAATCTGTAGCACAGAGTTCTCAAGAAGAAACCCACATTTGAACTGTGTTTCATATTCCCGCACCAGACCGAAATGGAATGGGAAAGAACATGAACCACTCTAGCCTAGGTGTCACTCAGGTCCCAGGTATAGGACCTCAAACTCTCAATGGAACCCCACCCACCAAAACAGCAAACCAGATCCAGCAATGATAATGACAGTATGAAATATGAAAAACTGTAAAGGAAAGCAATAAATAAAGCTGTACATAAAGCAGTAAATAAAGCAAATAAATGGACACAATTAGCACATAACACCCCAGTAAACACAAATCAAACAAGCGCTAGGAGGAACCCACAAAAAGAACCAGAAGCCCTGGTTAGAGTATAAGGGTCCCCGGCAGAGTCGCCAAGCTGTCGCTCCCACCAAATGAGGCCAGGTCAAATGGGGTACAGACGCGAACGGTCGGCGAAAGGAGAGGGAGTACACACAAGGGTGAACTCAAAAGAAAAGAAAAGAGTCGCCAGCTAGGCATTTTTATCCCGAGGGAAAGGTAATGCTGCATAAACCTGAGAAAAGATGCGGATAAGACGGTCGCGAACCAGAGAGACTGAGAAAGGGGGTTGGTTACAACCTGGGAAGGTATTAGCACCCAGATTGTCCGCCGTACTCGACGGGATCCACGCTTGAAAGATTTGTGTTTTAAAGGGGGAGTGTCAGTGCAATCTGTGTATCAAAGCTGGAAAGAATGCAAGTGTCAGTGCAAAAGAAAATGTGAAGTGAAATAAAGGAGTGTCAGTGTAAGAACAGGAGTATGAAGCTCAAGACTATGAGGCTTAAAGAATGATGCTGGAAGGAAGGGGAATATACAGAGACTTTTATTCGATAACTGTTAAGTTATGCCTACGTATCCTCTCGTGCAATGAGGAAGTCAGAACACCGTAGTTCGACTCAAAGAGACTGAAAGGTGAATTGATTTATCAACTGCTTACTTGCCTATGCTCAAGTGTATGACCTGTCTGGCTCAGGTGCAAACTGTCTTGCATTAGACGGAAGAAGCAAGTTCTCGTTTGTGAATGAATGAGGTGAGAAAAGAATCCCGGAGGAGACGATTATTGTTTGTTTTTGGTGTTTTCAATCTTTTATTGCTTTTTGGATTTTGTCATAAGAAAATGAGCTTAAGCCTAAACCAAGGGTTAGTAAACTCATCACATCCTCCCTTTGATTAGGGGTAATGAGAATACCTTAAGCATGAAGTAAGCACCTCACACTTAATCACCCTGATGTAGGATTAAGATCAACATTAACCTACTTGAAATTACTTAGATGTTTTTGGGGTTTTTTGTTTAATGTTGAGTAATGAGATTAAGCCATAATCAAGGATTTAATGGACCCATTACACCATCCTAATAGAAGGATAATAGATGAGAACATTTAAGCTGAGGAAGGCTCCTCAACTTAATCCATGATTAGGGATTAACCTCATGACAAAACAAAGCCTTTATTAAAGTGGATTTTAGTTAATGATAAGATTAAGAAGTGAATTTTATGATTTGTAAGACAACTTGAGGGGGACTTGTCCATTAACACTAGGGTTAGTCCTTCTTAACCAATTAAGGAAGAATTAGAACCCTAATGCAAGGCCCAAGTTACAAGCTTGATGTCTTAGTGATTATTAGATGGGTTGATTAAAGGAATTAAACACATTAAGGGTTTAACACTTAGGATTAAAGTTATACACTCCATCCTAATAGAAGGATACAGGCATAACCCTAAACATAAAGCCTTAAAACCTTTAGGGTTTAGTCCTTGATTATGAGATGAGAAGAGAAGACTCAAAGATGACACAAAGGCAAAACTAAATGGGGGACTAATCAAACCCTAATTATTATCATGCTTGGTTGTTCCTAGGGTTTATGAGGCTTAAGAAAGAAAGAGATCTTCAAAGAGCCACCAAGTAGAGAAGCAGATGAGAGGAGCAAGAAGCAGAGAGAAGCAAAACATCTTGCTTCACTTAAGAAGACAAATTGCTTGAAGAAAGAAAAGGGGGGGAGCATGAATGAGCAAGCTCACTCTAATACACAAGATAAAATGCAGCAATGATGCATATGAGGGATGAAAAGAGATTGTGAGAAGTGAAGGCAAATTCACTTCTCAAAACAACTTACCACCTGAAAAGTTAGCAAAAGAAATGAAATGCAATGCAAATGAGATGAAATGTCATGATGCAAACCAATGTTAGAAGCATAAACATGATGTTAATGATGCTAAGAGATGATGCAAACACATGTCAAGAGTTGTGGATGATCATACAAGGATGAGGATGCAAGTGAAACATGCTTTGAACCATGGAAGTTCATGAAAATTTATGAAATGGAATGGACATACAATATGGAAAATGAAAGATGCAATGATCAAACATGATTCTAATATGTCCTAAGATGTACTATGAATCATGTGGATACACAAAATATCATGGCAAGCTCTTAAATGCAAGCAAATGAGAGATGGATGCAAAGGAAGGCACAAATTAGGGTTTACATACAACATACCATGCAACAATTCAAAACCAGAAGCAAATGATGTGATAAAAAATTGAAAATGGTAACAAGGGAACCCTAACCCTACACAAGTTCATTGCCCAAAGGAGGGGACCTAACTCTTAACCTAGTGCAAGTTATGAATTTCTCAAGTCAATTAGGGTTTTGGGATACCTCACAAGGAAAAATGCTCATTAAATTGAAAATGCAAGATAAATTCAAACCAAATTAATCCTAAAAACTACATGATATGAAGGATGCAATGCAAGAAGAACCATTATCAAACTCTTCATGGTTAGGCAGAATGAATTTTTCTAAGTTTGAACAAAAATATTGCACTTAAATGAATTTAATTCCAATGAAAATTGTCAAAATAGTTCAAGAACCAAAAAGAAATTTGTTTTGAGAGTTTGATAATGTTTCTAAATGTTTTAAAATGCAATATGAATTTTTTGGTGATTTTTAAATACCTAAATGCATTTTTAATTAATTAATTTCCATTAACTAATTAAAAATTAACATTTAAATGATTTAAAAATGACTTTTAATGCAAAAAATTAAAATTAAAATATTTTTGGGTTCTGAAAATTAATGAAATGCTTGACAAAAAAATTCAGAATTTTTAAATATGATTTGCTATTTTTAAAAATTCGTAGAAGTTAAATACAAAATAAATGAATTAAAAATGAAATTATGAGAAGTATGCAAGATCCATGGCTGAGATTTAAATGAAAATGGAGGGAATTGACTGGCGCCAGATCCTGTGGCCCAGATTCAAACTGGCTGAATTAAAACTAAAACCTAATTAATTATGCTAATGACGTGGATTAGGGCTTAATGGGGTGATCTGAGCCACACAAACGCGCGCGGGTCAACACGGGTCAACAGAATCCATGGTTCACATTCAAAGTTGGCTAATTACTCAGATTAGGGTTAATGACCCTCAGGTGGCCGGAGAAGACTTCCGGTCGTCTTCTCCGGCGAGACCTTCATCCCATCTCTCTCAAAACCTCACTAAAACGTGTCTAAATCTCCAGATTCACTCAACCAAACATCTTAAACAAGAATCCAACAACAAAATCTATTTATTTTTCATGAATCAAGAGAAACAAGCAAAAATCATTTTCACGGGCAAAGTTTCAGACAGACCATACATCCTCATCTCTTCATCATTTTCAAAAATTCAAAGCTCATTGCATTCAGGGGAGCATGTAGATCATTTCAATAACTTAAAACAAGGTTTCTGGAAAAATGATTTTTCGAAACTACCTGAAGTGAAGCTTTCAGTTGGAGCTTTCAGACTGCCTCCTTGCTTCAAAGCTCCTCTAATGGTCTCCCTGGAGATGCTTTGAGGTTTAGTTGGATTGTATGGTGGCTGATTTGTGAGATTGATGAAGTTCTGTCCAAGGAAGTGGAAAATCGTATTTCTGTTTCAGGGACTTTCAAGGCAAGATGAAGGATGGTTTATGCTCTATGAAGCTTTTCTGAATGGATGGTGAAGTTGGTTTTGATGTTTGAGACTTGAGTGTTGAGTTTCGAATGAAAATGCAAAAGGTAGAGTTTTTGGGAACTATGGCAATGTTGTGTATTCAGGCTGGCTTGTTGTATGTTTTAAGTCTCTTTTAGTCCACATATCAAGTTGTGATAGGGCAGAGAGTTGTTGGTGGCACAACTTGATTGGTATGGCCCCTTTTGCAAAAAGTCAATGTGACTTGTACTATGAGGTATGGGTCATGGCAGGCTGGTTTAGAGGCATGGCTTGGTTCAGCTGTGATCAAGGAGAACCATGGAAATGAATTTGAGGCCAACTTGCAAGTGGATTAGGGTTTATGTGAGGTTTTGCAATTTTCACAAAGTTTGGCCCTTTTGTGATTTCTTGAAGCATAAGTCATGAAACTTGGAGATTCTTTGGTGCATTCTGATTTTTAGGTCATGGTTTATGTTTGTGTAATGCATAGAAGTCCATTTGAAGTCACATTTTTCCTTGGCATGAGGTTTTGCAACTTTGCCTCTTTGGTGTAAAACTTGAAATTATGTGATTTTGCCAACTTTGACAAGCCATAACTTTTGATCCAAAATGAATTAGAACGAGTTCTTGTACTTTTTTAAAATGGGAATATCCATTCTACAACTTTCATGACCAAAGTTTTCTCATTTGAAGCATTTTTGAATCAATTTGAGGAGGTTGAAAAACTTTCCCAAAATAGCAAGTTTACATTACAAGTCACTTTCCCAAAAAGGCAATTTTGCAAATGGCTTGAAATTCTTCAATTTTGAGGACTTCTAACATCTTCTATGACCAAATAAAGATCATACACATTCAAAATGATGGAGAAACCTCTTTGGTTGGGTCATTGGAGGCCTCAGATGCCCTGATTTTGCACTGACTTGCTCAAGAAGTCATCTTGTGATCAGATGCCTTCCCCATTGAGTTTCTTCATGAAAATTGATATGCATGATACTCATACTATATAGAGACCAATAGAAACAAGAATTACCAAAAAAATTGGAGTTATGGTCTCTGAAACCAAAACCCTAATTTTAGGTCATCTGTGCAGTTAAGCCTGGCTCTGCTTCCATGCCTTTCTCAGTTCTTGTGATTCTTTGACTTCCTTGACCTTGTGAGGATATAATATGATGCTTGAACATACATGGACCCATTTGAAGTGATTGAAGACCTTTGGATTGGCTCCAATGGTTCAGGAATGGCTCAGATCACAAACCCTAGATGCAGATGGCTTTGAATCAATGCAGTGAATCAAAAAATGTAATATGAGATGCTATGATTGAATTTATGCAAATGAAAAGATCACAAGCCATGGTATGAATGGGTGAGGGCAAATTTGGGGTGTTTACATCGGGGTCACCTTATCATCCTTTTGGTGTCGGGGTCACCTTATCATCCTTTTGGTGATAGCGATTATTTAACTTTCAGTCACTCGTCATCCTTTTGGTGTTGGGAGTCGCCTTATCATCCTTTTAGTGATAGAGATTATTTACTTTTCAGTCACCTTCATCCTTTTGGTGAGGGGTCGCCTTATCATCCTTTTGGTGGTAGCGATTATTTAATTTCCAGTTATCTTCTTCCTTTTGGTGCGAGGTCACCATATCATCCTTTTGGTGGTAGAGATTATTTAATTTCCAGTTACCTTCATCCTTTTGGTGTCAGGGTCACCTTATCATCCTTTTGGTGATAGCGATTATTTAATTTTCAGTCACTCGTCATCCTTTTGGTGTCGGGGTCGCCTTATCATCCTTTTGGTGATAGTGATTATTTAATTTTATGTCACTCGTTATCCTTTTGGTATCGGGGCCGCCTTAACATCCTTTTGGTGATAGCGATTATTTACTTTTCGGTCACCTTCATCCTTTTGCTGTGGGGTCTCCTTATCATCCTTTTTGTGGTAGCGATTATTTAATTTCCAATTACTTTCATCCTTTTGGTGCGGGGTCACCTTATCATCCTTTTTGTGGTAGCGATTATTTAATTTCCAGTTACCTTCATCCTTTTGGTGTGGGGACCGCCTTATCATCCTTTTGGTGATAGCGATTAATTTAATTACCAGTCAATTTACATCCTTTTGGCGTCGGCCATATTTCTAGTTTTAATCATCAACTTTTGTCGTTCATCTTACAATACACTTTTTTCTTTTTTCAGATAAATTCAGAGTCTTTTTAGTATCTAATTGACTTTTACCTTGAAGGTATGAAACCGAGTCAATTCTTCTTATATGGTCCATGTCAATTCGATAGAGGCAACTGTCATACCCCAAATTCTTCCTACCTGTATACCATTTTATTTTCGTCTAACCAATATTTGAAAAATTCAAAAAAAAAATCAATTCCTTGCTTCAGGATTCGTGCAAGAAATCGAGGTCGTTTGAGTTTGTCAAGTCGGGTGTATGTGTGTGTGTGTGTGCGTGTGTATGTGCAGTGCTAAAAATCAGTGTAGTTTGGCGTGGTGGCGATTCATTCCTTTTTAAAAATTGTATCCATAATTATATGTATTTTTTTACTATCCATTTTTAATTCACTTTATCCTTTTTTTTCCACATTTTATAAAGTTTTTTAAACCCATTATCTAAAATATCATTAAAAAAAATTTACTATTACTTTTACTATTATTATCATTATTATTATTTTCATCTTTTTTCATTATTACTATTATTATTATTATTATTATTGTTATTATTATCAAAAGTCATACCATTTTTATTCAAACATACCCATCAATATACAAGTTGTTATTATTTTTTTAACGTGATCCAAGTCATTTTTTCGACAGCCAAACAATTCTGCAAATGTCCCACATTCATATATCAACAAACCCCACCACCATTCCCGTATTCCTTTTGCAGTACCACCATCACACAACAAGCGTATTCCAAATACACTCGCTCCACCCAGACGCAATACCCATTAACACACCAATGTTCCGCGAATATTCACATCTCATCATAACAAATTCAGTCCAACAATTCTTATCCAAAATTCCATAGATAATTCCTACAGTACCCTTCATGAATTCATCTATAAATCAAGGAATTTATTCACTCAAATCTCAGGCTTGGAAAACATAAAAAAATTCTGCAAGAAAAACTCCAATCCAAGCTTCACAATATATAACCATAACTTCATTCTACAAAATTAACCTTACATCCTTATCACCACAGAACCTGCAAACACACTCCAAACACTAACCACTCATCTTCATAAACTAGAGAAATTCATAATCCTCCCTCAGCATCACAAATAATAAACTGCATCAAACCACTCTCCACACAACCTGAGCAAAACTCAGAAAATCAAATCCGAAAAAAACAGAAACAACCATGAAATCACGAAGTCAAAACCTGAGCACACCGCAAATCACCCTTCATTCAAATAAACTGCACCACCACAACCTTTTTCATACAAAACCTTCAAATATAAAAAATTATATCCAAAAACAAAGAGATGAAGTGAGGTTTGTTGATCTTTAAAGGAACCTTAGAGAGTCAAAAATATAAAACGCCATGAATAAAACCAATTCGGAAACGTAAACACCGAACCATCATGCCTCCCTTTTTCTTAACGTACCGCCGCCGCATTCATGTAGAGAGTGAGAGACTAACAAACCCGAACTGTAAGAGATCGTTGTTGGCGAGTCTTCATTTCTTTTCACTTTTTGATTACTGTGTTGTTTTCTATGGAGGGCGATGCACATAACAAGGGAGGGTTTGTTTTTTCAAGAGAGAGGAAGATATCGTTTTGTCGGTGCTGATGTTTACATTCTATTTTCTTTTCATTTTTTTTTTGTTATTTATTTGTTTATGATAGTTTAATGGGCTTTCAAACCCATGGATCTTATCACTTTTCTATTCACATACATATCTGACAAGACACATCTCTCTCATTTATGTTATCATGTTTTACATATTATATTTGTTGTTATTACTATTGGTTTCTATGGTACATACTGATTTGCTTTTACCACCCCTGACTAGCGAAAATCATTCTCTTTTCTCTTTATTTTATTTTATTTTTGTTAATTATTTTGTATTCCTTTTATTTTGTTGGTGATCTTCACCCTCTCTTTTGAAAAAAAAAACTTGGTCTTATTGCATTTTCATTAGATTTTCAGTTTGTTCATATCATGCTAGTTATCTCGTTTTTTTCCGATTTATTTTATGGGCCGATGATATAACAAACAGTCAAATATGTTTGATTTTTTTAAATCGGTCAATTTTGATCAATATGAGGCCTATTTAGCTTAGTTTATTTTATTTATAATTTATTTTATTTGGTCGATGAAAGTCTGAAAATTGAGATTACCACAAATCTTGGTTAAGACGAGACCATTAATCGTTTATTTTATTTTTTGCATTTTAATACATAAATCGACGCTCGACTCCTAATAGAACGATTCTAAACATTGAATCAGTTATAAGGTAGTTAAGGAGCTACATTTCGACGCTTTCGATCAATTTCAAGCTCCAACGGCTCCGAATAGTTTAGGACACTTCACACACGCTTCCTCTTAGGCAAAATACAATGAACCCTTTTATTTCGTGTAATCTTGTGTAACTTAGTTGTACCCCTCTCCCGATTACCTTGTACACCAATTTTTTTCCCGCATTTATCAATTTTAATTCACTCGCGAAGCCTTGGTCCAACACCAAGTGGTTTCACTCACACACTCGCATATTTCATTCGTTTATTGTTTTGTATTACTAGAAGCACCTCTAGGGACTAGGAATCGGATCCACCTAACCAACTCAAACAATAAACCTCCATTTACATCGACCAACCCAATAAACCAAAATGATACTTTAGATCCAAACACTTGATCCAACATCAAGTGGTCTGAGGTAATTAAAAACACCTAACAAATATCAAAACAAGGTGAAGAAGAAGTGCACTGAATCTTCAGTGGGTTTCCTCACTTGCTTGAGTGCGAGGCATCTGCTTTGGATGTGAGCAATTGATACCTAATAAAATCAACAAACTAACCAAACGTAGAACCACAAACTACGAGGCTCTGAATTTCCTATTGCACGAGGGAATACCTAGGCACACGGATCTTACTCCTTGCTGAGCCCCATAGGAAAATAACCACCATTTTCCCCTTTAATATTAACCCTAGATTAGAATTGTTCGCATTTACTTTCCGCGTTTTTTTACCAGAAGAAGATAAATGACATTCGTTAATATTCAATAAAAAATCAAACTAAGAGGTTCTCGTTGGGTACAACAGATGTAACAGGTGTTAATACATTCCCCTTACGAAATCGACCCCCGAACCTAGAATCTGGTTTCTCGATATTTTCCTTTTCCTATTTTTTTGAATAAAACAAGTTAGATGGCGACTCTATTGTTTATTTTTTCCGCGGCCTTTTGTCGCGAGGTTGTATTAACCGTTTTCGGGGTGCGACACACACGATCACCCATAATCACTCACACCCCACATGGGCACACGTCTTGTCCCACAACTCATGCATTCCACGATAACATAAAAAGAAAACAAATTCATATGAATATCATGCAACCAATACATATCACCACGACTGTCCAACACAAAGCATAAACCTGCCAAAACATCCAGCAACTACAATTCGCAGCTGCAACACGCGTTCACACAACCAGAATACACAATTCATAGCTCCACACATCACACATACAAGGAAAATACAATTATCACATCAAATAGTTGGAATTATGGTATTAAAAATATTTTTATTAGAAAGTACATAAAACCAGCTTTCCATTGATTCGAACGACGACTGAAACAGACTTACGGTTTGAAAGTTATAAATTTTTGAAATTTGGAAAAATATGTCACGTTCAGTGGTAACCGGTTACTACCAGGAGGGTAACTGGTTACTCTGTTAAAAAATGCCCAAAAACTCAAGTTTTCACTAGGTAACCAGTTACGTCCCACACGGTAACCGATTAATTGACTGACATAATGAATTTTCTACTCTACTGCTACTGAAACTCACTTTTTGACCCATTCCCATACTTCCAAACTTCATATAACACATAAATTGAACTTTCAATCATGATACAACATTATACATGCATTATAAACTCTTATAACACAATAAAACACAAATTCAACCAAGCAAATTACACAATTCGAGAATTTTTATTATCATTGACACGCAATTCCAAATTCTCACCAGAACCATTCAACAATCAACGAATACGGGAAATAAGACCTAACGACTTATCTACCCTTATACATATATCATATATCCCTTAAGAGATTAAATAACTTCACCCTTACCTTATATTTCTTGCCCAAAACCTCTTCTTCTCCCTTGAGCCCTAGCTTTTTCTTCCTCTTGCTTTTACTCTTGTTTTCACGTAGAATGAAAATCCTCTATTCTAACCCCTTATTAGTATTATTATTATTATTGTTATTATTATTATTATTTTCACTTAACTCAAATAATGATTTAATAATAATAAAATAATTCCATCAAATAGTTAATTTAAAATAATATTCACTTAATATTATAATTAACTAAATATTACTAATACAATTAGATTAGTCTTGCTCACCACACCACTAATCTCTATTACCTTTAGTCACACACTCCTACCACCTTAAAGTATCAATCTCAAGGCTAATAATTACTACTAAATGTAACTCCAACATCAACGAAAGCACAAAATCACACACACACAAATACACAACATCACACTTGAACTTACAAAAATAATTAAATTAAATTGGGTCATTACATAGGAACCTGATCCATCATCACAAGGGGCCATGTTTTCTAAGTGATGATCGAATGACATCTTCAATCCTTTGGTCTCGTCGACCTTATAATAGCTTTGGCCTGCTTCGATGTTCTCTATGATACCATATTTCTTCCAAATATTACGTCTTTGGTGTAGGGTAGAAGGCACTGCCCCTATACTATGAATCCATTCCCTACATAATAATAGGTTGAAGTTGGCTTTGGAATTGATTACCATAAATAATGTCGATCTTATGGTCGTTCCCTACAACGGCTAAAGCTTCTTTTTTACCAACTTCATATTTTTCAGCTGCCTTCTCGTCGAACACAACATTGCATCTTGGGCACTAGATTGCCCTTGACCCTCTCACTTGGCATTTCTCTTGGAATTCATTCAAGCTTTCACCAACCCTAGGGTAGACTAAATCCCGTTCTTCCTCGGTGTTCTTGTCGTCACCTTCAGTAGTGTCGACCATCATGCACTCCATGTTTTCGACATAGGGTGTATTAGGGAAACCATCAGCATCTTCCACCATCATGCATTCCTTCAGCTCAGATTTGACTTTCGAAGGTTCGGTGTCGACCTGCATCTTTGTCTTCTCGCCAAATTGAATCTTGTCATCCTTCAAAGCTTTTTGCACCAAATCCATGAAAAGAACACATTAAGACGTTTTATGACCAAGGAAATTATGAAATTTACAAAATCCCCTCCTTTTCTATTGATCTAAAGGGGGATCTTTTAAACCAGGTGGAATAATAATTTGACAATCTTTTACTAGCAAATCGAAAATTTCATCACACTTAGATATGTCAAGTGTATATGTCTTAGTGACATATTTTTCGGACTTCCCTATTTCGATAGGGTCTTTTCTGCCTAATGGTTTTAATACCTTACACCTGTAAGGAGGTCCTGACTTAAGTTCAGCCACATGAACCACACTTTCGTCAACAAATTCTCCATCGTTCGACGATAACTCATTATTTTCTATATACGTAAATTTCTTATGAAATCGAATAGCCATAGACTTCTTGGCTTTCAGGCTTTCAGCTTGTCGTACTCTATCAGCCAATTAGGCCATATCCCTAAAATATTGCATATCCAACTTCTTTCTGATCGAATAGTCGAACACGCACACGACTATTTCAACTAACTCATGTTCAGGGACTTGAGTAAAACATCTAGCTTTCAGAAGTCTGAATTGGTTTAGATATTGTTCGACTGACTCACACGTCTTTCGTTTCACACTGGCCAATTCCTTTAGGTTAATCTTGGACTTCCCCATATAAAATTGTTCGTGGAACAACCTTTCGAGTTGAGTCCATGTATGAATGAATTGAGGGGGAAGCTTCATAAACCAAGTAAATGCATTTTTTGTGAGGGAACTAGGGAATTATTTCATTTTCAAATCCTCATTATTCGCTATGTCCCTAGCTTCCGTCTAGAATCGTGCCATATGATCGATTGTGGACTCTTCGGTCTCACCAGCGAATTTGGTAAACTTTGGGACTTTCCATCCACTGGAAAGTTCAGTTTGTAGCACGTAATTAGGTAATGGGATGTGTAAGTTGGCCATCGAAGGCTTCAAGGTTTGGCTCTTCGGCCATGGCATCCTGACGGACCTGTCCTATCACATCTCCTAGGTCTTTGTGTCGATGTAACATCACGACGGGAGGCCCTTGGGCCACCCTTGGTATCTGTTCAACCTCTTCATAAGGTTGTTCTAGTATCTCTTTGTACTCCTCTTCTTGTCGAACCAGTGTCTCAGGATGAGGAGGTGAGGTTCAACGTTGTGGGGAAGTTGGCACCCCCAAAAAATCCTCTATTTGATTTATTTGAGTTGCCAGATGTTGGTAACTATGTGTTGAATCCTGTATCAAAGGTCTCTAAATGGTCCCAATCTGTTGAGTTAATATATGGACCATTTCATGGTTACTCTCATCCATCTGTTGTCTTACCACGACCACAGAGTTTGGACTAAACGTTGGCAGCAAATGGGCCATGAAGTTATATTCGGTCATTTGACCGTATTGGTTCGTCAAAAACCCCATCCCTTGGTATGGAGAGAAATATCCTGACGAACTATCATCAAATGTCGAGCCAGAGTTATGGAAACTTGGCATGAATTCGGGACGCATGCCCAAGGTTCTAGAAAAAGGCATAGTGAAATTGGGTCCTTGTGGCCCCAAGATTCCACCTACATTCGGCATGATCAATCCATGTCTAATTAGAGAAGTGGATGGTCCACTCGTAGCAGTCGGTATTATTGTCGTAACGGGTTCAGTTGTGTTCATAACAACTGGACTTCTTGTCGAAGTCGATTCTTCGTTTGAACATGGAGTTATCATCTTGCCTCTGCGTAAGTAGATATAACTAACCCAACAGGTCTCACTAGGCATGCCAAATTGTTCGCACGTGGATTTCACGCAAACAAGTTGTTGGCCTCCTTTACAAAAGGTTTACTGATGGGACCGCCCAAACGAGTCTCATGATTATTCTGTCTGATTAGTTATACTGTGTACTCTTGTAATGTATGAGGGTAAGGAGGGTTTTTGTATGTTTTTGGTATTTTGTGTTGAAGCAAACTCTCGCGGAATGTTTGAATAAAAAGGGTAAAAGACAACAAAAGCAGGAAAAAAGAAGATAAAGCCAAAGAAAAGTATTTAAAATTTGCTTAGAATTAAAATAACTTGAAAACATAAGTGTTTGGACGTTATCATACATTTTGCGTAGGGGGTTAACTCGTTTCTCTGACGCTAGATACTTTGAGTATGTCCCTTTTACAATGTAAAGAAATGTGACCTTGAATAATCAAAATGGAATCTACTTATATAGACATGAAAAATAAACCGTCAGACACTCTCCAATGAATCTGGCTTTGACACCTGTCATCCTACTCTCTTGGTAACTGTCCATTACTTTGTCTCACTTCTTTGAGCAGTTTTCTTCACAATTTTCTGAATGGCTTCGTCGAAAGGTCTTTGACCTACTTCTCCTCATGGAAGGCATCAAAACGCTTCGACCTCTTCCTTCTGCAAACTTAGCTCTTCGTCCCTTCTACTTCCTGTCGACCCATTGTCAAGTTTTCATTTCCTCTGACTAGGTCGAAATGCTCCTCTTTGACATTTTCATGGATTTACTTCTAAACATACTTTCTTAATATGGTCGAAATATTCAGCCAACAGGAGGTTGATATATGATAAAATGAATTGTTAGTTAGGAAGTTACTTGTGTTAGCTACACAAAGATCAAGTTAGTTACATTAGTTAGTTTACTTGCAACTTAAGTAACTAACTTGTAATTCACTTTTATAAATACTCCATCCATCCTCTATCAATACTATGAGAGCTATTCATTCATTTTCTCATCTTCTCCATGTTGTTTTGTGTTGCTTCATGCGATTATTCATGCTACCATGGCTACCGTGCATGAAGCATAATACACCATAAACATCCTAACATAATATTTAACTTCTTTCCCAAAAAAAATAATATAAATGTATTGTTTATTTTAAATTATTAATAAGCATTTATATTGTAATATCCTAACCTACATCATAAGTTAAGCATACATTTATTTGTACTCTCCCGTCTCTTCTTACATGCAAGTACAGATTCAACTTCTCCTAATGAAAAAATAAAGAAAAAGAAAAAATAAAGAGAATAGATATTAAAGTAGTTTGAACAAAATTGGAGAGAAGAGAAGAATCTTAACTTTCCATTGACCGACCAAAATCATATATATATAATTCAATAAAAAAATCATATGCAAATTATGCATGCTCCTATGATTATAAACAATCTGGATCAAAGATCATCCAAAAGAATAAGAGAAAACTTGCATGAAATTCATTACAACTAACAAAACTCACATGATCAACATATGAAATACAACACACATTATTAATAAATAGTCTTATTTATAACATCTGGTTCTCAATACACCAAATGCAACATTTATCATAATGAAAAAAAAGGTTTACATAACTACTTATTCCAAGGAAGACAAGTAATTTTAGACTCCTTTATAAAACATGGTCCTTCTTCCTTTATCAACCAGTCGAAATCTTCACGTTGACCCCAATCTCTTGTATGTTTGAATACATCAAACCAATGAGTGTTTTCATTCCATTTAAAGGAACAAGAGAAAAATGTAGTAAAAAAAAAGTTGGTGTTAAATTCCCAACCATATCTTTGATTAGGAGGAATATGATGCACTCCAAGATCATTATCTTTAGATTTACAATGAACAATTAAGTCTTTCTTGGAATCCAAAGAGTTAGTAAGTGTCACATGCTTTCCAACAACATTGTGCATTGATAGCAGCATCAACACACATATACAGAGACTTTTTTTCCCTAGTAAATACATTATACAATTAACCACTCAAAAAAAAGTTGAAATTTGCGACATATTAATAGCGATGATTCCTCCAAAAACGCCTTCAATTATGATAAAAGATGGGTCTTGCTACAATTAAGGAAAAACGTTGCATCTATTTTCTTATTTTTATATATAAATTCATTTTTTTCAACACTTCAGTAAAAATAAATCCCCACAACTTCGTATAAAAAATTCTCTTTCCCTCTTCTCTTCCTAAATTCCGATATAATTGTTTTAATCCTTCTTATATTGTTTCTTAATTATTTATCTTTTTTTTTTTAAAAAAATTAAACTAAAAATTCACACATCTCCCTTAAAAATAGAAAAATAAATGCATCTTTCAAACCATGAAAACATTCATCTCTCAAAAATAAAAAACTCCATCTCTTAAAAATAGAAAAATCTATATTGTTACAATTCTTTTTTTATAGGCAAAATCAATTAAAGGAGATTAAGGAAATCTCAAACCGAAATACAACCGAAATTCGACTGGAGAGGGATTACAAAAAATCTAAAGGGAACTTATACCAATCATATAAACTGCACTTAAATCTAAGAACTCTACCCAAAATACGTCAATTCCAAGAAGAAACAATAATCGCAAAAAAAATGTCATCTATAATGCAAAACCCCTCATTGAATAATATATTGTTTCTCACCCGTCAAATGTTCCAACAAACGATAAACCACACCGTATTTATCGCCTCTTTCTTTCCACGATTTCGTAGATGATTAAACCAAGACTTAGCGTGTAAAGAACAACAAGAATCCTCTATCATTGGAATATCCATCCACTCACAAATCTTATTCCAAATCTACAATGATGTAGCACAACAAAACAATAAATGATTTAGATCTTCTTCCTCTCAAAAACAAAATACGCATACCTTATCATGATCATTTACCACTATATGTCTCACCGCTAAGTTCATCCTTGTAGGCAACATATCTAAGAACATTCTCCAAGCAAAAACTTGAACTTTTGACGGTAAAGCCGACTGCCAAACAACAGACCGAACCTCTACCACACTCTCCGCAATGTTGTTTAGAACTTCCAAAGAATCAAGGAAGGAATAATAGGATTTCACCATAAATAATTTGGACTCATCAAGCGACCAATCCCACATATCATGCTCTAAACCTTGTGTTAAAACCCGATTCAGCATAGCGTAACAACATTCTACATCCGAGTTCAGGTTGTTGTCCTCCAGAACAATATCACTATCCAGATTCCAGTGCTACATCCCTATTTCCTTCCTACCATATTCGGCTACAACAACACATCTGTTACTGCAAACTTGGTATAAGTTAGGAAAAACAAACTTTAGAGAAACATCTTCTACCCAAATCGAATGGCAAAATGCCACTCCTGCACCGTCTCACAATCTATTAATCAACGTGTTATTGAAGTTATCTTGATCCTCCAATAAAGACGTGGAAAGCAAATCTTTCATCCATAAAGAATCATTATTCAAAGACCCTTAATCCAAAAAGTTTTGGATTTTCAAGCTCAAATTACCATATCTAGCTTCAAGAGTCGGTCTCCAAATTTCAGTTCCTTTTTGAGAAAACTTCCACATCCATTTGGCTAGAAAATCACTATTAAAACGACCCACGTGTTTTATCCTAAGGAATCCACACTCCTTCGATTTGCAAATGTTCCTCCAAATTATCAAAGAGATAAAAGCTTTGGAAGAATATCCCACACAAAGGGAGCGTTGTTGAATCGAAATAATTTCCTTGACAACTTTCTTTGAAGTATTAAAGAACGCCAAGTGATGAATATGAAAATTAGCCAGGACTGGGTTAATGAGCAACACTCTTCCACCAATAGATAAATATTTACACTTCCACATTGATAGTCTATTCCTTATACAAGATACCACCGGTTTCCAAAACTTTGTGTTATGATGATTGCCTCTAACTCTTAACCCAAGGAATGAGAAAGGAAAAGTCTCTGATTTACAATTAAGATATTGTTCTGCTGTAACAATGAAAGCATTCTCAATACCGATGCCAAACAAATAATCAAGCCCGACTATTGTAACCCAAAATTTCCCCTCTCATCTTCAAGACAATATGTCTCAAGAGGTCTCCTAATGGTCACAAGATTCTCAATTGCTCAAAGGAATTTTAGGTTTCATCAGACTAAGCCTCCTCATAAGCAACAGATCTTAAACTAGGGTTTTGAGTTCTCAAATAAAATTGTACTTATAAAGCCTCATGTGGACTTCATGGTGTCCCATATACTTCAAATAATCCTCAGTCCAAGTTTCAAGACTTTCCCCAACAAGTTTGGGCAGTCAGATGCTTAGAATATCAAAAATCAGTTAACTTGGTCAAAAAGTCAATTGTGGTCAATATAAAGTCAAACTTCAAGATTATTGGTCAAAATAAAGATTATGAGGTGAAATTCATCATTTGATCAAGGGTTGATCATGATTCATCAAGGAAACCTCAGAATCATCAAGAATCAAGAGTTACTAAATTAGGGTTTTGTGCAAGAAAAGTCAATTATACTTTGACCAGCCATAACTTTCACATGCTTCATCAGAAATTTCCCATCCAAAACTAGTTTAGAAGGAAATTCAATTCGCTACAAAATTATGTCTCAAAAGTCAAGACCAAATATTCTTCATTTGAGAGATATGAGTCAAGACATTACAGGTCCTTTTAAAAGTCAACAAAAAGACAACTATTTCAAAAGCTCATAACTTAAAAATGGAAGATCTAATGGACATGGTACCAAAATGAGAAGTTAGAGGACACTTTAATTTTTCTAAAAAGTCCTAGAACACCTTCATGGGATAAAAATTGTGGGAGTTATGCATTGTTGAAGTTGGACAATTTTGAGGAGGTGTATGAAGCAAAAAAGGCCAAAACTCAAATTTCTTCCAAATGGGCCCATATTCTTTCAACCCAAACTCAATTATAAGATTATTCATGACCCATTGATCATATTATCTATTTTTTATATTTATTTTATATCATATTGGATTTAAATCATTTCAATTCAATTTTAATTAAGATAAATAATAAAAAATCAAATATTTGGTCTTAGATCTATTTTGGGATCAAATATTTGATGATTATGATGATTGAGAAGAATCAAATTCGTGCAAAACCAAAAAGGCATGATTTTATCAAATTATTGGACCAAAATAGAAATCACTTTTCTTCATCTTCAAACAACCTCAAATCCATCCACAAAGGCCCAACTTTTTGACCTTATTCCATCACTTATAAGTACACAACACAACCAAATGCCAAAGACACGGAAATTCTTACACTAAAAAACCCTAAAAAATTTCAAAAAATATTTCATAGCAAGTTTTCAGCCTTTTTCTTCATCCAATCATCATCAATAAACTTCCAGGAGGCCAGCCTATGAACACATGTCGCCTCTTACTTTTTCTTGATCTCAAATATTTTGTTTCATAACAGTTTAATACTTCTTATTTTCATAATACTGTTTATAATCATGTATTGATGCTTTTTGATCGGTTGTTTTTGAGTTATGATGCAGGTTTCGAACAACACCATTGTTAGCGCACCATGGAGAACTAAATTGTCGGTTAATCTACTGTAATCTGTTTCCGCCGATACTTTGAAGGCTGTAGTAGTGATAAGAATTACAGTCTGACAGGTAAGTCAGGTAAGTGCTACTGTTTTGATTTACTCTGAATTTTTTCCAGAAATTCAGAAGAAAAAAAATCGAAAAACAATACACTTTTAGAATATAATTCTAAAAGATTTTGACCCTTAAAATCGCAAATTCCTCTTTTTTCTATTTTATTTGATTTATTTTCTATTTCCATATTTTCAAAACAAATCTGGAAAAAAATTATGCATTCTTTATTTGATTTTATTAGATTTTTAGCATCGTTTTAATATTTTTTAGATTTTATTTTAATCGCCTTTCTTATTTTTCATTATTTTAAAATTTGCAGTGATTTTATCTGACTCTGTTTATTATTTTTATTCTTCTAATAGCATGATAAAAAAATTATCCTCCTCTCATCTCAAAGACTCAATATTCTTCCGATCTTTTCGTTTCGATTATTTTACGATTTCTAAAGATAATGTAAGTGCTAAAGCCCTGTAATAGTTTTAGGTTTTATTTTCCACACTTTAAGTTTTTTGTCAGGTTTTATTTATGTATCTCTCCCAAAGTCATTTAATAGTTTAGGGTTTTTATTTTCTGCTTTTAATTTCTGCAAATTAATTAAACTGCATGGTTATTAATAATAGGGTGTGAAAAGATATGTATGCAAAATCAAATTGGACTTAGCCCACTAATCCAAAAGATAAATATCTGAAATTAATATTCACACACGTAAGTCGATCGTTATACGATTGACGTCTGCACCTCCTAGGGTTTCTCCTCTTGGTTGCCTTACGAAAATATGGTCAAGTCCCTCGAATGTGGGGGTATGTTAGTAAAGTTGCCTACGAATAAAATCATCAAGTCCCTTTAGATAAAAGATTGTAGTCCCTTCGAGTTGCATACGAATACATGATCTCGTCCCTCAATGACCCTACGAAAATGATGATAATCCATTTGAATTACTAAGATACCCCTAAAGGTTGCCTTCTATGACCATACGATGACCCTACACCCGTCCCTTCAAACATCCAAGGTAAAGACTATTTACTCACTAATAGTAAGGACAGTCTTACTGCTAAAGGAAATAAATAACAAAGAAAGACCTTACAAACTTAGGGTAAGTAGTTCTTAAATAATTTCTCACTTCTTTTCAAAACATTTTCAAACTAAACGCTTTGTATATATCCATACGAGGATCATTACAAAGTTAAAGACTTTTGAAATATTTTTCTAAATAAACCTCCATTATTTTCAAACAAAGGTAAAGTGAGATAAGTAATTAAGAGCCCATGGATAACCATGGATATAAAGGATGCTAACACCTTCCCTTTATATAACCTACCCCCTGAACTCAAATCTTTTTAAGAAGGTCTTTCCTGTTCTTTTATTCATTTTGCTATTGGATAAAATAAAAGTCGGTGGTGACTCTTGCTATCCGCACATGGTTTTTGTTAAACAAAAACACCCAAGTCAGTTCTCCCACCGTGTTACATAACTGGAGACTCTGCTGGGGAGTACTAAGTAAAAGAGGGGTTACCTTAGGATTAGATCACAATACTTGTTTGAATTGTTTGCTTTATGTTTAAGGGCTTGTTGTGGGGTTACTATGAGAAAGATCCTAACCTGGATCTAGTGTACCTTAGGTAAGTAACAATAGACCAAGGAAACTGTACGGTGTATACCAATATGGTTGATCTGGTGTCTATAGTTAGTGTGACATCTTGGTTGGTTTTGATGTTCCTTAAGTAAGTTGAGGATAACATGAGGCTGCCATATGTTGTCATTAACACTAACTACCCTTTAGAACCCTAATTGACCCATCTTGGCCATTAGAAAGTAGTGAGATAATCGGCTTTGGTGAAGTCTAAAGTTGGTTGATACTCGATGCTACGCTCATTGAGATTCTAATCTTGGGAGGTTTGTGTTGGCAAGTCAGTTGACATACTGAACAACAGCCTTTGAAAAGAATCAGTGATATTGAGATCCCTTAGAACCCAGTTACTTTTACTAGGACAGGATGAACCAACTAACTTCAGTGGGTAGGGTACTTGTCGCTCCCGAAGATTTGCATCCCGGTACAAGCGCGAACGGTCGGCGAAAGGAGAAATGAAATGAAGGTGAAAAGATTCGCCAGCTAGGCATTTTTATCCCGAAGGAAAGGTAATGTTGCATAAACCTAGAAAGATAATGGACAAGACGGTCGCGAACCATAGAAACTGAGAAAGGGGTTAGTTACAACCTGGGAAGGTACTAGCACCCAGATTGTCCGTCGTACTCGACGGGATCCGCGCTTGAAAGTTTGTGTTTAAAGGGGTAGTGTCAGTGATGGAAAATGAAGTGAAGAAAAGAAGTGTTAGTGTAAGAAAATAGTGCAAAGCTCAAGACAATGAGGCTTAAAAGAATAATGTTAGAAGAGGGGGAATATACAAAGACTTTTGTTCGATAACTGTTAAGTTATGCCTACGTATCCTCTCGTGCAATGAGGAAGTCAGAACACCGTAGTTCGACTCAAATAGACTGAAAGATAAATTGACTTGTGAACTGCTCACTTATCTATGTTCAAGTGTGTGACCTGTCTGGCTCAGGTGCAAACTGTCTTGCATTAGACGGAAGAAGCAAGTTCTCGTTTATGAGTGAATGAGGTGAGAAAAGAATCCTGAAGGAGACGATTATTGTTTGTTTTTGTGTTTTCAATATTTTTATTGCTTTTTGGAGTTAGTCATAAGAAAATGAGCTTAAGCCTAAACCAAGGGTTAGTAAACTCATCACATCCTCCCTCTGATTAGGGGTAATGAGGATACCTTAAGTATGAAGTAAACACCTCACACTTAATCACCATGATGTAAGATTAAGATCATTAGCTTATTTGCAATTATTTAGATGTTTTTTGGAGTTTTTGTTTAGTGTTAAGTAATGAGTTTAAGCCATAATCAAGGGTTTAATGGACCCATTACACCATCCTAATAGAAGGATAATAAATGAGAACATTTAAGCTGAGGAAGGCTCCTCAACTTAATCCATGATTAGGGATTAACCTCATGACAAAACAAAACCTTTATTAAAGTGGTTTTTAGTTAATGATAAGATTAAGAAGTGAATTTTATGGTTTTTAAGACAACTTGAGGGGGACTTGTCCATTAAAACTAGGGTTAGTCCTTCTTAACCAATTCAAGGAAGAATTAGAACCCTAATGCAAGGCCCAAGTTAAAAGCTTATTACCTTAGTGATTATTGGATGTATTGATTAAGAGATTTAAACACATTAAGTGTTTAACACTTAGGATTAAAGTTATACACTCCATCCTAAGAGAAGGATGCAGGCATAATCTTAATCACAAAGCCTTAAAACCTTGAAGGTTTAGTCCCTGATTATGAGATGAGAAGAGAAGACACAAAAGATGACACAAAGGTAAAACTAATGGGGGTCTAATCAAACCCTAATTGTTATCATGATAGGGTGTTCCTAGGTTTTATGAGGCTTGCAAGAGATCTTCAAGAAAATCCACCAAGGAAGAAGCAGAAGATGGAAAGAGGAGAAGCAGAAGATGCAAGTCAACTTACTTCACTTAAGAAGATAAGTTGCTTGAAGAAAGAAAGTGAAGGAGGAACATGAATGAGCAAGCTCACTCTAAAGCAAAGATAAAATTCAGCAATGAATGCATAAGAGAGGATGAGAAGAGGGATGAGAAGTGAAAGCAAATTCACTTCTCAAATACTAACCACCTGAAAAGTTAGCATAAGGAAATGAAATGAATGCAAGGATGCAAACCAAAACCAGAAGCATGTTCATGATGTTAATGATGCTAAGAGATGATGCAAATGTATATCAAGAGCTATGAATAGTCATACAAGTAATGAGGATGCAAATGAAGCATGGAAGGAGCATGAAAGTTCATGAAAGCACATGAAATGAAATGAATGCATAACATGGAAAATGGATGAAGAAATGATCAAGCATGATTCTAAGGTGTCCTAGGATGTCTTATATGTCATGTGGATGCATAAAATGTCATGGCAAGTTCATGAATGCAAGCATATGCAAGAAGTATGCAAAGGAAGATGAGAAATTAGGGTTTTAAGGCAACATGAGATGCAAAAGTCAAAATCAGAAGAAAATCATAAGATAAAAAATTGCAAATGAACTCAAAGGAACCCTAACCCCGTATGATTTCATACCCCAAAGGAGGAGACCTAACTCCTAACCTAATGAAAGATATAAGTTTTCTAAGTTATCTAGGGTTTTAAGGTACCTAAAGGGAAAAAATGCCAATCAATTCAAAAATGCAGAAGAAAATTATGACAAAATTATGTTAGAAACTACATGTTAAATGAAGATCAATGCAAAAAGAATCATTGTCATACCATTCTTGGTTAGGCAGAAAATAATTCTTGAAGTTAGGGTTCTAAAATGTGAATTTTATGAACCCTAAATACAAGAAAATTGTCAAAAATGGTTCAAAACCAAAATTCAATTTGTGTGGATGGTATGACAATGTCTCTAAATGTTTAAAGATGCAATATGAATTTTTTGGGATTTTTTAGAAACCTAAATGATATTTTAATTAATTAATTTTCATTAATTAATTAAAATAAACATTTAAATGTTTAAAAAATTATTTTTTAATGTGAAAAATAAAAATAAAAATATTTTTGGGTTAAGAAAATTATTTGAAGTCAAAATGCAGAAAGAAAATATTTTTGGAAATTTTTAGCTATTTTAAATAAATGATACAAAATAAATAAGAAAAATATGAATTAAAATTAAATAAAATGGAAGTATGCTGAATGGAGCGATGAGATTGAATCTGGGGATGGATTTGTTGACTGCGCGCCAGATCTAAAGGCCTGTATTCAAACTTACTTAAACTTAATTAATTAATTATTTAACCATAAATTAATCCTAATGATCTAATCTGGACCACACAACACGCGCGGGAGAGACAGATCCAATGGCCCTAATTTAAAAGATGCCCTAACCCTAATTAAGAGATTAATGACTTTCAGGTCACCGGAGAAGAGCTCTGGTCGTCTTCTCCGGTGACCCCCTCACCTGAAAACTTCCAACTTCTTCCCTAGGTACTTTCTGGAGCTCTAAAGCTCCAGATTCACTCCTCTCACTCTCCTAAGATCAAATCCACTCTCAAAACAAATTTCTTTTCACTCAAACTCATGATTCGAAGAGAAACATAAACATGGAAAAAATTTCAGACAATCAATACACACTCATTTCTCAACCATTTTTCGAAAATTCCAAGTTCAGTGTGATCAGTGAAGCATGCTTATTCATTTTGTAACATAAAAAGAGAGTTCTGGAAAAATTAATTTCAATGGCTACCTGAGATGAAGCTTTTCTCCCTTGAGCTTTCTAGCCACTTCCTTGGTGCAAAAAGACTCCCTTGAACCTCCTGAGGCAATTACAATGCTTGGAAAGCTTTGTGGATGGCTAGTTTGAGAGTTTGCACTCCAACTAGTCAGAAATCGTATTTGGTGTATGAGGTGCTTTTGGCTGTTTCAATGGTTGGTTTGTGATCAGTGAGTGATTTTGAGATGAATGGTGGAATTTGTTTGAAGATTGAGTGGCTGAGTTATGAAATTCGAAAGTTTTTTCCAGAGGGAGAGTTTTTGTGAACTTGGTGATTCTTAGGTTTTAGCTTGGGTTCTTGTGTGTTATGATCAGCATTTGGTCCACATATCAACTTGTGATAGGTCTGAGGAGTGGTTGTGCCCTATTGTGACTGGTATGGCCTTCTTGCAAAAAGTCACCAACTTGTGTACTTGAGGTATGGGCAAGGATGCAGCTAGCCTTTGGGCATGTCCATGCACAACTGACTTCAAGGAAGTCCACAAATTCAATCTTGAAGCAATTCAGCATGTGGGAAATAAGTTATGGGGTGTTTTGCAATTATGTGAAGTTTTGGCCCCTTTGAGAAATCTTGATGCTCAAGGCATGTAATCTTGCAATTCCTTGGGAAATTATGATCTAGAAGCAATGTACTATGATGTTATGATGTATTGAAGTGTGTTTGAAGTCACAAAAAGCCTTGGCAAGAGGTTTTGCAAAGAATCCCTTTTGGTGCATTCTTGAAATTTATGGGATTTTTGACAACTTTGACAAGCCATATCTTGAGTTCCAAAATGAATTAGATCTTGTTCTTGTACTTTTTGAAAAGGGAATGATTCAATCTACAACTTTCATGACCAACAAGTTTTCATTTGAAGTATTTTTGGTTGAGAAAGAGGAGGTTGAAAAACTTTCCCAAAATGGAAAGTTTACATTACAAGTCATTTCCATTTTTGGCAACTTTTGGTTTAGCTCATTTTTCTTCAAATTTGTGAACTTCTAAGAACTTCAATGATCAAATAAAGATCATATAACCTCAATTTGATGAAAAATACACTTTGGTTCCAATGTTGGGGGCCTCAGATGCCTTGATTTTGCTCTAACTTGCCCAAGAAGTTACCCAGTGATCAGATGACTTCCACAATGAATTTCTTCATCAAACTTGGTATGAATTATCCTTATAACATATTGAGACCAATAGAAACAAGAATGACCAAAAAATTTGGAGTTATAGCCTCTGAAACCAAAACCCTAATTTCAGGTCATCTGTGCAGTTAAACCCTAGCTCTGCTTCCATGCTTTGCCAGTTCTTGTGATTCTTTGACTTCCTTGATCTTTGGAGGATAAAATATGATGATTGAACATACATTGACCCTCTTGAGATGATTTAAAACCTTTGGAGTGGCTCAGATGGATCCTGGATTGCCCAGATCACAAACCCTAGATGCAGATGAACTTGAACTAATGCAGTGAAGCAAAAAATGATATGATTAAACTAATGCAAATATGAAAGATCACAAGCCATGGTGTGAACTTAGTGAGGGAAAATTTAGGGTGTTTACAGCTTCCCCTATTCAAACATGAGTTAGCTGTGTAGGATGTAAGCGCCTGGCTTAACAGACAAACAAGATAACTTGTGGTTGAATACCAAAGACAGTCCAAAATTTGCACTCGCTGGGGAGAAGAAGAAAAGGGATATAGATTGTAAAAGGATAGTATAATATAATTATAAAGTGCGGGCGATGGAGGAAGACCATCGAGTAGAGGACGACTGTTGGGGATAAAGCAATGACGGGGACGACCGACATGCTGGGGAAATAAAGGGATCATGACGGGGACGACCATCAGGTAAAGAAATAAGACTCTCTGGGGGTAAAAATAAAGGCAATGATGGGGAAGGCCATCATGTTCAGAGAATATGAAGTAATGATGAGGGACGGTCATCAATGGTGATGGACGATCACCTAGCAGGGGACGGCTACTCTTTACCACGACATAGGACAAATGTCGGATAGGAAAATTCAACGATGGGGACGGCCATCGGATAAGCATGATGAAAGACGATCATCAAGAGGTGAAGGACGATCACCTAGCAGGGTACGACTGCCCTCGGGGTTTATCATGACATAGGACGAATGTCAGATAACAAGATCAACGATGGGGACGGCCATCGGATAAAATGATGAAGGACGATCATCAAGAAGGTGAAGGACGATCACTTGGCAGGGAACGGCTGCTCAATATCACGACATAGGACGAATGCCGGACATAAAATGGTTCCAATAATGGAGACTCTGCTGGGGAAAGGATGAGGTACGGTCATCCAAAGGTGAAGGACGATCACCTGGCAGGGTACGGCTGCCGAAAGTATCATGACATAGGACGAATGTCAGATAACAGAAAAATTGCTTTACTGGGGAATGGTGAACACGGACGAGTGCTCACGCTTTTAAGAAGCAAAGTTATAAGTGTTTGACACTGTGTATAGATTAAAGATGTGGACGAGCATCCTTAAGATTATGATATGGACGAGTATCGGTAGAAACAAACGCTGACGCATGTTCTGAGATGATGATACGGACGAGTAC
This sequence comes from Lathyrus aphaca, assembly GCA_963966055.1. Taxonomy (NCBI): domain Eukaryota; kingdom Viridiplantae; phylum Streptophyta; class Magnoliopsida; order Fabales; family Fabaceae; genus Lathyrus; species Lathyrus aphaca. The sequence goes on from OZ014523.1 coordinate 409,099,206, forward strand.
CAACCGGTTAACAAAGAACATGGACGAGTGTCGAATCTGTATGAATAAAGATTAGCATTGGTGAGACACAGACGAGTGTTCAACTTGAGAGTATGACACGGACGGGTGTCATAAGAGGAAACGTATAAGCTATGAACTTATAAGTGTAAAAGGTGTTCTGGCAATTTGTGGGGATAGGATGACACGGACGGGTGTCAAAAAGAGTGTATTATAATAAGTGTTTGGGTAACCTTGCTGGGGAATGGTGACACGGACGGGTGTCAAAAAGAGTATGTAAAGTTCTGTATTCAACAAGGATATTTGTGGCTTATATCTGCAGGGGGTGATATGACACGGACGAGTTTTGAATGAGTATATATAAACATGTACTTGTATTGAGGAGTGCAAAGGGGACGCTTTGGCTTTCTGTTGGGGAAATTGAGAGGTATGCGGTATTGCCTATATTTACAGGTGACTGGTTCGAACCTAACTTGTGATCATGCAATATGTTTGATTTTTGCCATAATGCTCCGTATTAGACGAAATGCTATGCTTTTGTGGTGACTTATGATGCGAATGCCATGTTTATGCAAAGATACCGATCCGGGATTCGGAACCCGCCGCCTGTGAAGATCTCTGACTGATCTTCTCGAAAGGATATCCCAGCTGGGGATGAGATCATTGGTAGACCTGATAAAATATATGACTCTGCTTGGGGAATTAGATCGCTGATAGACCTATCCGGTAATGGTATAACCTAGCTGGGGATGAGGGAACTTTCGTCACTTTGTTGTGGTGAGATTCAGACATTGCTCTTCTGGAGCTCTGTGGGGGGATGATTCCCTGTCTGGTACTCTGTTGGGGGAGGAAAGACCACTGAACGATCTTCCTAGAGATTTTTGTGGGGATCCTGCTGAGGATGAGGAGCTTTGACAATTCAGCTGGGGAAATAAGCATTCTCTGATGTTGTTTGAAGAAGATGTGCTGGAGAAGTGATGCCTGACAACTCTGATGGGGAGAAAGCATTTCCGATGTTGTTTAGAGGATATGCTGAAGAGATAATGATTTGGCAACTTTGCTGGGGAAAACCTTTCATGCCCCATGTTGCACTCTGAATACCTGCAATCCTGTTATGACAAAGAAATGCACAAGTGCCCCGAGGTATCCCTTACCGGATTCCATCATAAGAGTTTAGACACTCTCGGGAGTAAAATACATTTCCTGCAAGCATTTATTAGAAAGGCACATCTGTTTCATGCAAGTATCATATCATGAATATCAGACTTCTTTGCAAACGAAACAAAAATGTACAAGACGAAATGTGACTGAAAATTATGGTTTTATTAATTTGGGTGCCCTGAATTGGCAAATACAGTCAAAGAAACAAATCCCCTGAAATGAGGAGATTGTTACAGATTGAGAAAAATGAAGGTGCTGGCAATGTTGATGATGCTTCAGTGAGCTTCCCTTTGCTATGACCCGATGACCTTGACGTTCTTCTTATCTTGCTTTCTGAAGACAGTTGATTCTGACCGATGCTTTAACCTTTCGAAACTTGCCGTGTCGTGAATGATACAGACGAATTCATAATGCAGTTGTTCGCTTATTCCCTTATTTTGCGTGAATCGCCCTTTTGGGTTTTCAATCCACCAGGATACCCATTTTTGCCTGAGTTGTCCAATGCGGCTTTTCAACTCAGCGGGTGTACATTTTTCTTTATTTTCCCTTATTTTTGCCCGAGTCTTTTATTCTGTTTTTGACTCGCTGGGATGCCCTATTTTTGCTTGGACTTACATTCTGTTTTTATGTCCAGCGGGTCATTTATGCGAAGTATTTTTTAACTGCATCTAAATTCACAGGGGACATGAAATCTTCACCATCCATATAGTGAGCATCAGTGCTCAACCAGAGAAAACTTTCTTTACTATGAACGGACCATCGTAATTTGGAGTCTACTTGCCCCTGTGGTCTGTATAAGGAGGAAAGAGTCTTTTCAGAACAAGATCTCCTACTTGGTATTCTCGAAGCCTGACTTTCTGATCGAAGGCTTTCTTCATTCTCTTCTGATACAGCTGCCCATGACAGATTGCGGCTAATCTCTTTTCTTCAATTAGATTCCGTTGATTGTACCGAGAACGGACCCATTCTGCTTCGTTCAACTTGACATCCATCAGTACCCGTAAGGGGGGTAATTCAACTTCAACAGGTAGGACTGCCTCCATACCATACACAAGCTGATACGGTGTTGCCCCAGTGCTAGTTCTGATTGAGGTACGGTACCCATGCAATCTTCTTGATATTCTTGTTAGTTGCCTCAACAACGCCATTCATCTTTGGCCTGTAAGGAAAAGAGTTGTGATGTTGGATCTTGAAGTCCCGACACAGTTCTGCCATCATTTTATTGTTCAGATTGGAAGCATTATCAGTAATGATTCGCTCGGGCATTCCATACCGACAGATGATGTCTCTCTTCAGGAATCGGGCTACCACTTTCCTGGTGATGTTTGCATACGAAACTGCTTCAACCCACTTGGTGAAGTAATCAATGGCTACCAGGATGAATCTGTGGCCATTTGAAGCAGTCGGTTCAATCTTTCCAATCATGTCAATGCCCCACATGGCAAACGGCCAAGGTGAAGACATTACGTTCAACGGATTCGGAGGCACATGCACTTTGTCTGCATAGATCTGACATTTATGACACTTCCTGGCATAGGCACAACAGTCTGCATCCATTGTGATCCAGTAGTAACCCGATCTTAACAATTTCTTAGCCATTGTGTGTTCTCCAGCATGGGTACCGAAAGATCCTTCATGCACCTCGTGCATCAGCAAGTCTGCCTCTTTCTTATCAACACATCTGAGAAGTACCATGTGTAACACGGTGGGAGAACTGACTTTAGTTATGTTGCGGATAGCAAGAGTCGCCACTGACTTTTATTTTATCCAAAGGAAAGGCATAAAAGAATAGGAAAGACCTTTTAAAAGATTTTTGGGTCCGGGGGTAGGTTATGTAAAGGGAAGGTGTTAGCACCCTTTACATCCATGGTTATCCATGGGCTCTTAGTTACTTAGTTCACTTTAAAATGTTTTTGAAATGTGAAGTGTGTGAATAGAAATTTTCTTAAGTGTTTTATAATGATCCATGTACGGATGCATATAAAACCTTTGTTTTGAAAATTTGTTTGAAATGAAGTGTTTGAAATGTTTTTGAAGAGTGAGCAAGTATCTAAAAGGAACCTACCCTAAGTTTAAGTCTTTTCTGTTCTTGAATCCTTTAAATGGTAAGACTATCCCTATTATTAAGGAATAGGTAGTCATTACCTTGGATGTGAGGGACAAGTGAAGGGACATCTGTTATTTAAGCAACTGTGGGGTGTATAAGCAATTCGAAGGGACTTATCATCTTTATTCGAAAGGGACAAGATCATTACGAAGGCAACATTCGAAGGGACTTGATCTTTTTATCTGTTTAGGGACTATATGATGTGAAGTGAGGGACTTTGCTTTATACACCCTACTTGACCTTTTGTTTTAGGCAACATGAGAGGTATCCTTAAGGAAGTGAAATGGCGATCAAAGATCGACTTACGTGTGTGAGTCTACAATTTTAAATATTTATCTTTTAAATTAGTGATCTAAATTAATTTTAAATACAAACATGTTTCACTCCCTATTTTACTAACCATAACATTTAAAATAAATATTAAACATTACTATTAAAATATTACATAAAGGAAACAATTCATAATAATAATAATTAAAGCAAATTAAATAAATAAGCAAAAATAAATAATAATAATATAATTGGGTTAGTAAAAATAATAATAATAAATCACAATATATAAATGGGGTTAGTAATAAAATAAAAATAAATAGCATTAATAATAACATAAATAATAATATTAGCATAATAATTAAAAGTTCAATTTTTTATATAAACAATTATTATTTTTTAAGATTAAGAAGAAAATATAAACAATTATATACTAATTATCATAAAGTTTTTAAATTTTGTATAAATTATAAAAATTAGGTTAATTATAAACATATTATGAAAATAAATTATATTTACAAAATTTTAATTATTTTTAAGCATATCCTAAAAATTATTTACATACAAGAATTAAATTATAAACAAATTATAAAATATGTACATATTATGAAAATAAAGTTAATTATAATTGAATAATCATATCATTATATTTACAAAATTAAATTATCAAGTTTTAATTAATTATGTATATACAAGAATTATATTAAATAATAAAAATATGGACATAATTAACATTTACATGAAATAATTAGGGTTTAAAAGTATTATTAGAATTTAAAAAAAATTAATTAGGTTTTTACAAAATATTTTAGGGTTTTTTTAGAAAATTAGGGTTTATATGCTTTTTTTAAGATAAATTAGGATTAATTAATAACTACATAAAATTTTACAATATTAATAATTTACAAAAATAAATAATTTTTCTTATAAGATTAAAATTAAAAAGAATGAGTTCTAAAATAATATAAACATCCTATTTATTTTATTATTTGAATTTGTTTAATTATAATAGAAATTAATTAAATAACAAAAATCAAAGAAAAGAATGAAAAAGCCAAAACCTGCCTGGGCTGGGATTTGAACCCAGTCCCTAAGCTTTCCAACTTCAAGACCAGCACTCCAACCACTGGGCCATGCGCGCGCATGTGATAGAGAATAGGCACCATCAGGTTTTGTTGTTTGTCCTGAAAAATCATGAAAAAAAACAAAACAAATAACACCAAAAGGCCTGGGGGGGATTCGAACCCAGGACCTTCACGCAATACATACGCACACTTACCATCCAGCCGGGAGGGCGCAACTGATGTTACAACCAACATAATTAATTATATATTAAGTCTGGTGATTAATTGAAAAAATAAGAAAAAGTTGCTGAGCCCAGGATTCGAACCAAGGACCTACAAGCATAACATGCGCATACTTCACCACTGGGCCAACGCTGCATCTGTGAAATAAAACAACAAAAAATTCTAAAAATATTAAACACAATTTTAAATTCTCCAGATGGCGCCAAGAGCTTCGTCTTCAACCTTCTTCCTGCGAAAACACCTGCAAAATTACTTACGAAGTTTCCTGCGAATTTTCAAAACCCTAATCCTGTGTTTCTCGAAACATCACACAAACCATCATGATAACCAAAATTAATGGCCCAGGTCATTTATACAAAGCTCATACATCACAGCCATGATTTCAGAATTTGATTTTAAGGTCTCAAATGTGTGGTTCCCGTTTTGAACCTCTAAACCCTAACAATGGCAATCTTCAATACAATCCATAATAATTCAATTAACCTATGCAAAAAGCTTCTAAACATCACAACAAACACAAATATATGATTAGTTTTCAATATTAATTCATGAATCAATCAAATCGAAAAATTTCAAAATATGGAAAAGATGCATTCGGCTTATGCGATTTAGGTCATGAAGATGCAATGTTATGATCCAAAATCACTCTATGAACATCCAGGAATAAGTTGCAACCTTCAAATTGTCTTGAAAGGGCTTGTATGATGGAATCCGAATTTGAAATTTTGTGACTTTTTTGAATATGCAAACTTACTCTTTGAGGCAGAAAATTCGTGTCCTATGCATTGGGTTATGTTGTATACTTATACTAGACTGAATTAGGTCAAAAATAATGGATCATTGTGTGGATCTTTTGACTTTTTGAGATTGAAAAAGATTAGGTCTTAAATTTCAAATATTTGTGAATTCAACCTTTCTATTTCAAGCCAATCTTCATCAATTGTGAATCAATCCAATCCAAATCATCTTTATGACTTTCTAGAATAGAAATATATTTTAAATTTTCACATTTGATATTTTATTTAAATTTAAAATGATTTTTTAATATAAAAATCATAATAAATAAATTAAATAAAATAAAATTATGAAAATATTAAATAAATTTCGTGCATGATGTCATGGATCACTTTGGGTCACCAAAAGTTCAGCCCATTTGGAGAAATTTGGTTTTAAGATCCTATTTTCTTCATAAACCACCCAAAAAATTCCCAACTTTGCAAGGGCACACATCCTTTAATTTTAATGCTATGAGGGTGTTCTTGGACATTTTGGAAATCTTGAAGAGTCCTCTAACCAACCCCATTGGTTTCATGTCCATATCATTTACCATTCTCAAGTTATGCCCTTTTGAAGTTGTTGACTTTTTGTTGACTTTCAAAAGGACCTATAATGTCTTAGCTCATACCTTCCAAATGAAGCATTTTTAGGCTTGGCTTGTGAGACACAAAGTTGTAGAGAATCCAATTTCCTTCAAAATTAGCTTTGGATGGGAAAAATGTGATGAAGCATGTGAAAGTTATGGCTGGTCAAAGTTCAGTTGACTTTTCCTAAGGAAACCCTAATTTAGAAACCTCTGATTCTTGATGATCTGAAATATCCTTGATGAATCATGATCAACCCTTGATCAAATGATGAATTTTACTTCATATACTTGATGTTGGCAAAAAATCATGAAGTTTGACTTTGGTTTGACCACAGTTGACCTCTGTTTGACTTTTTAACTATTTTGACTGATTTTGACTTATTTGATCATTTGACTGAGCAAACCTTTGAGAAAAGTTCTGAAATTTGTCATGGGGATTCTTAAATACATATAAGATGTTATGAAGCTCACTTGAAGTCTTGGAAGTCCATTTAGCCTGATTAAAGTCAAAACCCTAGTTTTGGATGCACTGCTTAGGAGAATGCCTTGCCTGAGGAATTTGTCAAATCTTCTGACCCATGATGAACTTTGTGAACCTCATAAAGTGTCTTGTAAACTTCATGAACCTCATGAAAGGTCTTGTGAACCTCATAAAGTGTCTTGTAAACTTCATGAACCTCATGAAAGATCTTGTGAACCTTGTGAACCTCATAAAGTGTCTTGTAGACTTCATGAACCTCATGAAAGGTCTTGTGAACCTTGTGAACCTCATAAAGTGTCTTGTGGACTTCATGAATCTCATGAAAGGTCTTGTGAACCTTGTGAACCTCTTAGCACACAAAGTCTTGTATTGTGAGGGCAAATTTTGGGGTGCAACAGCTGCCCCTGTTCAATTTTCTGAAACCTGAGGGGTTAGATTGGTATATTTGCCAGTCGTGACCTGGAAGGTTGAAGGGGATTGAACACAAAAGCCCAAAAATTTGCACTCACCGGTGCGTAGAGTGGTACTGATGACTAGTTGTATATGCTTGAGTGGGCTTAAAGATGCCACTTGGAGAAAAGTTCTTCAAATATGTCTCTTGGAGGATAAAGCAGTCCAAAATATGGAGATATATTGATAGCTTTCAGGAGGATAAACAACGTCCTGAGGTAATGATTGCTTTCAGGAGGATAAACAACGTCCTGAGGTATAAGTATAACTTTTGGGAAGATAAACAACGGCCCAAGGTCATGATATGCTTTCAGGAGGATAAACAACGTCCTGAGGAAATGGTAGCTTTCAGGAAGATAAACAACGTCCTGAGGTATGAGGTAACCTTTGGGAAGATAAACAACGGCCCAAGGTAATGATATGCTTTCAGGAGGATAAACAACGTCCTGAGGAAATGATATGCTTTCAGGAGGATAAACAACGTCCTGAGGAAATGATATGCTTTCAGGAGGATAAACAACGTCCTGAGGTAATGATGTAACCTTTGGGAAGATAAACGACGGCCCAAGGTCATGATATGCTTTCAGGAGGATAAACAACGTCCTGAGGAAATGGTAGCTTTCAGGAGAATAAACAACGTCCTGAGGAAATGGAGTAACCTTTGGGAAGATAAACAACGGCCCAAGGTCACAAGTTGTTGATGAAGTTTGTCTGCTGGAGAATTAATCTGAAAAACAAGATTATAACATTCTGTATGATAATATTAGCTTATGCATTATGTATGTATGTATAATATGATGCACTTAAGTAATGTATTATGTATATGTATGATATGATGTAAATGATGTATGTATGCATCATGCAGCCTGATGTCTTCATATAACAACTGCTGGCCGGGGAAAATAAATCCCGATTTGTTGCTGAAGAATATGAGGAACTTGTTCCCGTCTTGTTTGATAATATAGTATACATAACCTCCCGTCTTTGTTTGATAGTAAGGGTATCCATAACCTTCCGTCTTCGTCCGATAGTAAGGTATACATAACCTCCCGTCTTTGTTTGATAGTAAGGGTATCCATAACCTTCCGTCTTCGTCCGATAGTAAGGTATACATAACCTCCCGTCTTCGTTCGTCGTACTCCTATTGGAAAAATAAATTCCCGACTATCCGTATGAGGATAAAAGAGATGGATATAAATTCCAGGGGATATGTGATTCGAAGTACTTATGAAGATGGATTTGTCCTACTGGGGATTTGTAGCTGTCTTGTAGGGATGAACCGGCGAAGCTTCGTTGAATTCCTTCCCTCGTTCGTCCTTAGTAAATACTATTACTGCATTTTCATGCATTTCTGGTAAACATCAATCATATTCAAGCATTTTATGCATTTCTGGTAAACATCAATCATATTCAAAAGCATACATACATTCAAACACAACCAATGGACGTTTCGCTAATGTAAATAGGGTAAAAGTAAATCTGGATTCAGAGGGAAAAGTACAGCTGAACTTGAAAACAGAATCGTTTCAACTTCGAGAGTGTATAACCAATTGGATTTAGAGCTCCTGAGATTCTTAACTTTCCTGAATACCTTCCCAGAAATTCTCATAGCTGGATCTGAAGACATGATACTGACACCATCTGATACTACTGGCGTAGACAATTAATTTCCACAATGGCTTCTGCTGAGAATCCAATATCAAGGTAATACAATGAGAGGAACGTGTCTTCAAATTGTGATGGACCATATACGTTCCGGATATTAGATTTGAAAAGAAAGCATTGCTCTTTGGTTGAGGATGAATTGTCCCATAATGGAAGTATCTGAAGGTAGTTACCTCAAGAGAAATAAGCAGAACGCCCCACAATAATATGCCCCTGACATCATGAACTTCGTAATGTTACCCTTGGTAATTCAAATATATGAGGAGAGTTGCCCCTGGCTATTAAGCACTGTTGAATCTGGACCTGATTGCCCCGAATGAATTGAATAGTAACTTGGTATGCCCCCTTGATTGGGAAACAGTGACTATGCCCCTGGCATTATGAACTCTGTAATGTTACCCTTGGTAATTTAGATAGATGAGGAAATCTGCCCCTGGCTACTTAAACATAATTGAATCCTGTCCTGATTGCCCCAAATGAGTTAGGAAGTATCATGGCCTGCCCCCTTGATTGGGAGATAATGACTATGCCCCTTTGTATACATGGATTTTGATCCAGGAAGCAACTTTGTTTATCGGAAGGACTTTGGTTTATTGAACATTCATCCTGTAAGTTGCTCTGTTTATCAAACACTCAGGTATATGCAAACAAATATATTCAAAAATGCAATGCTTATGTCTGTCTTGAAGTTTTAAAAAAGAGTTTTTTTAGAAAAACAATTTTTGTGAAAACTGTGATATTAACTCAAGTTTTATAATAAGCCCTAAAGGAGTCAGGATACCTTTTTGTAGCAGTACGCTTTCGAACTAACCATGCTTCAGTTAGGACTTTTAAAGGGTTGTAACGTGGTCTGGTTCACGGTTTAAGAAACAAAGGATAAAGGCTCAAATTTTATTTGTACCCAACCCAATCTCCATGATGTTCTTCAGTCCTATACTCAGTTAACTTATGCATTAAGGCTTAAAAGAGTTTGGAATTGTAACACTGACATTTGTGATGGTTCAGAAACCAAAAATTTATTTGAACATTCAGTCATCTTTCTTTGTTGAGGATTCATAGTGACCTCTTTTTTCTTTTGACTTTGTTATATCTTCTTTTTGCCTGAACTGTTTGTTTCAAAATTACAGTCAGCGGAATTTCTCAATTTTTTTATTTTTTACTAAGTCTCCTTCATAGGTTTTGACTTAGTGGGTTTTTCTTTTGCTGGATATTGATTGTCAGGTTTAATGATTACAGGGAACCATCATTAGTTGTGTACAATACAAATAATTGGCATATTTGAGTTAACCGAGTAACTACCCTGCCCCAGGTTATGAATAAGGGTTTTAATTTGTGCGAGAATAAAAACTCCTACTTCATAGGCTCAAAAGGGTTGACTAGGGATTAACTTCCTTATATCTCCACTATTTAGGAATTGAAACAATGCCTGTACATCGTCAGCATAGTCTGTTCAAAAGCATACTGCCTAATATTATGGTATTGTTTTCGTCATCCTCCCTCTACAGGCTTATAGCTTTATCAGGAGTTAAATATCAAAAAATAGAAATATGAAACATACTTCAAAACATAGTGAAACGAATGGATTAATTCAAGACAAACATATGCAATGCATTAATGAAAACAAAAGTTTTAACATAATAGTAAGTTTTTAAACAAATAAAAGAAATTACAAATGAAAATTCATATGTTGTCCCATCCAGTTGGCTGAATGTCTTCAATTGCAATCTGTGAACTTTGAGGAGCAGTATACTTCACCATGAAATCAAATTTACCACTTGGGTGTCCCAAGGTGCCCCATATCTCAACAGGAATAGGTAGGCTTCCTTTCTTGCTACCCTGGGCAATTTGTCTTGCAGCTTCGGTGTTTGATGGACGATAGTAGAATTCCACTTGACCTTCTGGAGTAACCTCTAGGATTCCTTCGTTAATCAGGTCTTGAATCTTTTTCTTCAATGCCCAACAGTTATTAGTATCATGTCCAGGACTGTTGGAGTGATACTCACACCTTGCCTTGGAATTATAGTGAGGAGAGGCAGTATTAGGATTTTGAGGAGGACTTTTCAAAAAAACTAGTTTCATCTCCAACAAGCATTGCAGAACTTGTGACATTGGAGTGCTGAACTTGATAAATTGCCTTCTACATTCATTGTGTTGAGGTGGATTAACCTTATCAGGTCTTTCTTCTTTAACTGAAGAACAATCAATGGCAACCTGTCTCTTATCTTCTTTTATCCTCATCTTCCTTTCAACCAAATCAACTTGTTTTAATGGAGGTTGACTGATGATTAGATTCCCAACTCTGTTATGCCGAAGCTTATTGACAAAGCTTCTCAGCTCTTCTTGCCCCTGGGCCAAACTCTGGATAAGAGCCATTTGGTCATTCATCTGGATCCTCATCTCTGCCATCTCAGCTTGTAGTTGTTTCAGCTGATCATCCTTGTTGTCCTCAGGATTCTTCTTCTTCATGTCCTTAGAGAGGAGTGTTTTCAACTCTTCTTGCCCCTTGGACAAATTCAGAATCACTTCTTGAAACTGAGCATTCTGAGCTTGAAGATCTTTGACAAATTGTTCGAGAGCCATTTCTGCTGAAATAAACAGCGAGAAGTAAAGTTGCCTGTTCATAAGAAACCTGTGATGCAATGATATGGTATGTAGATGCATATGCAATGTTTTCAAGGACTGCAGGATTTAAATTTGTTTAAACAACCATAAAGTAAACTTTTATTAGTAAGCAAATAAACTTGTTTGCCCTTTGGGCTTACAACAAAAATGAAATGAGTACAGATATGGGGTTTTAAGTCTCCCATGGACGTTTCCTCTTTGTGTTGAGGTATGAGTTGAGATTCCACTCCTCGTGAAGTTGTTTTGTTAGCTCCAGGATTCTTTCTTGACTTGCTTTTTAATGAGCCTCGAAAGTATCCCTTTGCTCCTTCAACTGGATCCAGGATCTCTGTAAGTCTTCCATGTTAGTGGACATGTCTGGGTGAAGGATGGTATAAGAGGTATCTCCTTCAGCAACAGGCTCCATAGTAACTGACAAGATGGCAGGATATGGCATCATGAGAGTCTGAGCACGAGATCGCACCCATCTGAGGTAAGCTTCCATAGGAATAGTGTACTTGGGCTCCAGAGTCTTGCTATCAACCTTGTTCACTTTCCCCCATGCTCGTATAAACCTTTGACGGTAACCTTGCAGATCGTTGTCGTAGTCAAACACAATACCTTGAATCAACATGTCATGAGGACCATCACTCCGAGCGTAACCAAACTAACGTAGAGCTAAGGAAGGATTGTAGGTAATGCCTCCTCTTATGCCTAGAAGTGGAACATTAGGAAACTCCCCACAACGGTCAATGATAGTGACATTCTCCATAGATCTGGAGCACCAATGGATATCTGAATGAGAGAGTGACATGATCCTTTTAGACAACCTGAACCCTTGTTCATTCTTCATCACTGAGCGAGGAAGGTGAGAAATAAACCACCTAGATAGCAAAGGTATGCAACACATCAGAGTTCCTCGTGCCTTTGTAGTACGAGTATGAAGAGAGTGCAGAATGTCTCCAAGAAATGTAGGCACTGGATTGTGACTCAGAAATATGTTGATGGCGTGAATGTCTATGAACTGATCTGGATTAGGGAACAACACTAAGCCATAAATCAGCAAGGCTAAGATCTCCTCAAAAGCATCATAGCTCATAGCCTTCAAGAACAATTGAACCTTCTCCATCAACACCTTAGCAAGAATACCCTTAACTCCGCTTCTCGTTTCTAAAACAATGTCTGACTTCTTTAGATGTAGAGCTACATCAATGACTTCAGGTTTAGGCTCTTTCTCCAAGCCTGTGAAGGGTCTCTGATCAAGGATAGGTATACCCAATAGTTTGGAGAACTCTTCCATTGTAGGAACCAGTTGATAGTCGGGGAATGTGAAGCAATAGTGCTTAGGATCAAAGAACTGAAACAGAACACTCATCATGTCTTCATTGAACCCTGAAGTGACTAGATCCAATAGGTGACCATGTCTCTTGATGAACTGGGAGTTTTCAGACACTTGAGAAACCAACTCTTTAAGCTTAGGAGGTATTCCTACAAAGTTGATCCGGATAGTATTCCTACGAGCAGAAGCCATGATATGTAACAAAGAACAAAGATAAATCCTTTGGTCCTTGAAATGGTTAGTGAAAATGCTATGCTTATGATACATGATGATGCTATGATGTTATGCTCAATCACAAACATGTGGCACACACAAACAAGTCACACCATAGCCCTAGGTTTGAAGGCTTGCATGAGGTTCAAAGGTAAGTACCCTCCCCTGAAGTTTAGTTGGTTCATCCTGTCCTATAAAAGTAACCATGTTCTAAGGGATCTCAATATCATTGATCCTTCACAAGGGTGGTTGTTCAGTAGGCAACTTACTTGCCAACCAAAACCCTCCAAGTTTAGAATCTCAATGAGCGTAGTATCGAGTATCAACCAACTTCAGTCTTCACCAAAGCCGGTTATCTCACTACTTTCTAAAGGCCAAGATGGGATGACTAGGGTTCTAAAAGTCAGTTAGTGTATTGACAACATATGGCAGCCTCATATTATCCTCAACTTGACTTAAGGAACATAAGCACCAACCAAGAAGTCACACTAACTATGGCCACCAGATCAACCATATCGGTATACGCCGTATAGTTTCCTTGGTCTATTGCCATTTACCTAAGGTACACTAGATCCGGGTTAGGATCTTTCACACATAAAGCCCAACAAGTAATATAAAGCAAACAAGACAAACAATTTTAAAGTGATCAAATCCTAAGGGTACCCCTCTTTTATTAAGTCCCCAGCAGAGTCGCCAGTTCTGTAACACGGTGGGAGAACTGACTTTAGTTATGTTGCGGATAGCAAGAGTCGCCACCGACTTTTATTTTATCCAAAGGAAAGGCATAAAAGAACAGGAAAGACCTTTTAAAAGATTTTTGGGTCCGGGGGGTAGGTTATGTAAAGGGAAGGTGTTAGCACCCTTTACATCCATGGTTATCCATGGGCTCTTAGTTACTTAGCTCACTTTAAAATGTTTTTGAAATGTGAAGTGTGTGAATAGAAATTTTCTTAAGTGTTTTATAATGATCCATGTACGGATGCATATAAAACCTTTGTTTTGAAAATTTGTTTGAAATGAAGTGTTTGAAATGTTTTTGAAGAGTGAGCAAGTATCTAAGAGGAACCTACCCTAAGTTTAAGTCTTTTCTGTTCTTGAATCCTTTAAATGGTAAGACTATCCCTATTATTAAGGAATAGGTAGTCATTACCTTGGATGTGAGGGACAAGTGAAGGGACGTCTGTTATTTAAGCAACTGTGGGGTGTATAAGCAATTCGAAGGGACTTATCATCTTTATTCGAAAGGGACAAGATCATTACGAAGGCAACATTCGAAGGGACTTGATCTTTTTATCTGTTTAGGGACTAGATGATGTGAAGTGAGGGACTTTGCTTTATACACCCTACTTGACCTTTTGTTTTAGGCAACATGAGAGGTATCCTTAAGGAAGTGAGATGGCGATCAAAGATCGACTTACGTGTGTGAGTGTACAATTTTAAATATTTATCTTTTAAATTAGTGATCTAAATTAATTTTAAATACAAACATGTTTCACTCCCTATTTTACTAACCATAACATTTAAAATAAATATTAAACATTACTATTAAAATATTACATAAAGGAAACAATTACATAATAATAATAATAATTAAAGCAAATTAAATAAATAAGCAAAAATAAATAATAATAATATAATTGGGTTAGTAAAAATAATAATAATAAATCACAATATATAAATGGGGTTAGTAATAAAATAAAAATAAATAACATTAATAATAACATAAATAATAATATTAGCATAATAATTAAAAGTTCAAGTTTTTATATAAACAATTATTATTTTTTAAGATTAAGAAGAAAATAAACAATTATATACTAATTATCATAAAGTTTTTAAATTATGTATAAATTATAAAAATTAGGTAAATTATAAACATATTATGAAAATAAATTATATTTACAAAATTTTAATTCTTTTTAAGCATATCCTAAAAATTATTTACATACAAGAATTAAATTATAAACAAATTATAAAATATGTACATATTATGAAAATAAAGTTAATTATAATTGAATAATCATATCAGTATATTTACAAAATTAAATTATCAAGTTTTAATTAATTATGTATATACAAGAATTATATTAAATAATAAAAATATGGACATAATTAACATTTACATGAAATAATTAGGGTTTAAAAGTATTATTAGAATTTAAAAAAATTAATTAGGTTTTTACAAAATATTTTAGGGTTTTTTTAGAAAATTAGGGTTTATATGCTTTTTTAAAGATAAATTAGGATTAATTAATAACTACATAAAATTTTACAATATTAATAATTTACAAAAATAAATAATTTTTCTTATAAGATTAAAATTAAAAAGAATGAATTCTAAAATAATATAAACATCCTATTTATTTTATTATTTGAATTTGTTTAATTATAATAGAAATTAATTAAATAACAAAAATCAAAGAAAAGAATGAAAAAGCCAAAACCTGCCTGGGCTGGGATTTGAACCTAGTCCCTAAGCTTTCCAACTTCAAGACCAGCACTCCAACCACTGGGCCATGCGCGCGCATGTGATAGAGAATAGGCACCATCAAGTTTTGTTGTTTGTCCTGAAAAATCATGAAAAAAAAACAAAACAAATAACACCAAAAGGCCTGGGGGGATTCGAACCCAGGACCTTCACGCAATAAATAAGCACACTTACCATCCAGCCGGGAGGGCGCAACTGATGTTACAACCAACATAATTAATTATATATTAAGTCTGGTGATTAATTGAAAAAATAAGAAAAAGTTGCTGAGCCCAGGATTCGAACCAAGGACCTACAAGCATAACATGCGCATACTTCACCACTGGGCCAACGCTGCATCTGTGAAATAAAACAACAAACAATTCTAAAAATATTAAACACAATTTTAAATTCTCCAGATGGCGCCAAGAGCTTCGTCTTCAACCTTCTTCCTGCGAAAACACCTGCAAAATTACTTACGAAGTTTCCTGCGAATTTTCAAAACCCTAATCTTGTGTTTTTCGAAACATCACACAAACCATCATGATAACCAAAATTAATGGCCCAGATCAGTTATACAAAGCTCATACATCACAACCATGATTTCAGAATTTGATTTTAAGGTCTCAAATGTGTGGTTCCCGTTTTGAACCTCTAAACCCTAACAATGGCAATCTTCAATACAATCCATAATAATTCAATTAACCTATGCAAAAAGCATCTAAACATCACAACAAACACAAATATATGATTAGTTTTCAATATTAATTCATGAATCAATCAAATCGAAAAATTTCAAAATATGGAAAAGATGCATTCGGCTTGTGCGATTTAGGTCATGAAGATGCAATGTTATGATCCAAAATCACTCTATGAACATCCAGGAATAAGTTGCAACCTTCAAATTGTCTTGAAAGGGCTTGTATGATGGAATCCGAATTTGAATTTTTGTGACTTTTTTGAATATGCAAACTTACTCTTTGAGGCAGAAAATTCGTGTCCTATGCATTGGGTTATGTTGTATACTTATACTAGACTGAATTAGGTCAAAAATAATGGATCATTGTGTGGATCTTTTGACTTTTTGAGACTGAAAAAGATTAGGTCTTAAATTTCAAATATTTGTGAATTCAACCTTTCTATTTCAAGCCAATCTTCATCAATTGTGAATCAATCCAATCCAAATCATCTTTATGACTTTCTAGAATAGAAATATATTTTAAATTTTCACATTTGATATTTTATTTAAATTTAAAATGATTTTTTAATATAAAAATCATAATAAATAAATTAAATAAAATAAAATTATAAAAATATTAAATAAATTTCGTGCATGATGTCATGGATCACTTTGGGTCACCAAAAGTTCAGCCCATTTGGAGAAATTTGGTTTTAAGATCCTATTTTCTTCATAAACCACCCAAAAATTTCCCAAATTTGCAAGGGCACACATCCTTCAATTTTAATGCTATGAGGGTGTTCTTGGACATTTTGGAAAGCTTGAAGAGTCCTCTAACAAACCCCATTGGTTTCATGTCCATATCATTTACCATTCTCAAGTTATGCCCTTTTGAAGTTGTTGACTTTTTGTTGACTTTCAAAAGGACCTATAATGTCTTAGCTCATACCTTCCAAATGAAGCATTTTTAGGCTTGGCTTGTGAGACACAAAGTTGTAGAGAATCAAATTTCCTTCAAAATGAGCTTTTGATGGGAAAAATGTGATGAAGCATGTGAAAGTTATGGCTGGTCAAAGTTCAATTGACTTTTCCTGAGGAAACCCTAATTTAGAAACCTCTGATTCTTGATGATCTGAAATATCCTTGATGAATCATGATCAACCCTTGATCAAATGATGAATTTTACTTCATATACTTGATGTTGGCAAAAAATCATGAAGTTTGACTTTGGTTTGACCACAGTTGACCTCTGTTTGACTTTTTAACTATTTTGACTGATTTTGACTTATTTGATCATTTGACTGAGCAAACCTTTGAGAAAAGTTCTGAAATTTGTCATGGGGATTCTTAAATACATATAAGATGTTATGAAGCTCACTTGAAGTCTTGGAAGTCCATTTAGCCTGATTAAAGTCAAAACCCTAGTTTTGGATGCACTGCTTAGGAGAATGCCTTGCTTGAGGAATTTGTCAAATCTTCTGACCCATGATGAACTTTGTGAACCTCATAAAGTGTCTTGTAAACTTCATGAACCTCATGAAAGGTCTTGTGAACCTCATAAAGTGTCTTGTAAACTTCATGAACCTCATGAAAGATCTTGTGAACCTTGTGAACCTCATAAAGTGTCTTGTAGACTTCATGAACCTCATGAAAGGTCTTGTGAACCTTGTGAACCTCATAAAGTGTCTTGTGGACTTCATGAATCTCATGAAAGGTCTTGTGAACCTTGTGAACCTCTTAGCACACAAAGTCTTGTATTGTGAGGGCAAATTTTGGGGTGCAACACCATGTCAAAGTTTCTCTTGTACAATGAACCATCAGCATTCAGGAAGAAACTACCAGCCAGCCTTCTCAATGTCTTCTTATCATTGGATGATGCCCCAGGTGGGTATGTTTGATCCTCTAAGAAGCATTTGATGTCATGGAACCAAGGCTTGTCATCTTTAGAAATGTCCACAGAGAATACGTAGGCTGGTCTGTCAAGTATGGACACTGAAATCTGAGGCACAAAGTTAGCAGCTTGAACTTTGATCATGGAGGAAATGGTAGCCAGAGCATTTGCAAACTGATTTTCATCTCGAGGGATATACTCAAGTTTGACTGTAGTGAAGAAAGTCAGTAATCTCCTAGTGTAGTCTCGGTATGGAATCAAATGCTCTTGGTGGGTGTACCATTTACCGTTGGTCTGATTGATTAACAGAGTTGAATCTCCGAATACAGTTAAAGTCTTGATCCTGAGGTCAATGGCTTCCTCAAGACCCATGATGCAAGCTTCATATTCAGCTTCGTTGTTAGTGCAGTTAAAGGTGAGTTTTGCCTAGAAAGGCATGTGAACTCCTTTAGGTGAAATAAGCACTGCACCAACTCCACGGCCATTCATATTAACAGCCTCATCAAACATCATTGTCCATTCTTCTTCTGGGTCAGGCCCTTCAGTGTGAACAGGCTCTTCATGATCTTTTTCTTTCAGGAACATGATGTCTTCATCAAGGAAGTCAAATCTCATTGGCTGGTAATCATCAATGGGTTGCTCAGCAAGATAGTCAGACAGTACACTGCCCTTGATGGCCTTTTGAGATGTGTACTGAATGTCATATTCTGTCAGAATAATTTTCCATCTTGCAACCCTTCCAGTAAGTGCTGGCTTCTCAAATATGTACTTGACTGGATCCATCTTTGAGATCAATAAGGTAGTGTGGGTCAACATATACTGCCTTAGTCAGCGAGCAACCCACGCTAAAGCATAACAAGTTTTCTCGAGCAGTGAATAACGTTGTTCAGAGTCGGTAAACTTTTTGCTTAGGTAGTATATTGCATACTCTTTTCGACCAGACTTGTCATGCTGGCCCAACACACACCCTATTGACTCTTCTAATACTGTCAGGTACATTATTAGAGGTCTTCCTTCAACTGGAGGCATAAGGATTGGAGGTTCTTGTAAGTATTCCTTGATTTTGTCAAAAGCCCTCTGGCAGTCTTCATTCCACCTGACCGTCTGTTCTTTCCTTAACAACTTGAACAGGGGCTCACAGGTTGCAGTAAGGTGAGATATGAATCGTGAAATGTAGTTCAACCTACCTAAGAACCCCCGAACTTCTTTTTTTGTCTTTGGTGCAGGCATCTCTTGAATGGCTTTGACTTTGTCAGGGTCAACTTCAATTCCTTTTTCACTTACAATAAATCCCAACAGCTTACCGAAACGTACCCCGAATGTGCATTTGTTGGGGTTTAGCTTCAGCTGATACTTTCTCAGACGCTTGAATAGTTTCAACAGATTTACCAGATGGTCTTCTTCTGTGAGGGACTTGGCAATCATGTCATCCACATAACATTCAATTTCTTTGTGGATCATGTCGTGGAATAATGTTACCATAGCCCGTTGATAAGTGGCACCAGCATTCTTCAGTCCAAATGGCATTACCTTATAACAGAATGTGCCCCAGGGTGTGATGGAAGTTGTCTTCTCCATGTCTTCAGGTGACATTTTGATCTGACTGTATCCTGAAAATCTATCCATGAAGGAGAATACCGAGACTTGAGTTGTGTTGTCGACCAATACATCAATGTGAGTTAAAGGGAAGTCATCCTTTGGGCTAGCTCTATTCAGATCCCGGTAATCCACACACATCCGTACTTTGCCATCCTTCTTAGGCACTGGTACAATGTTAGCAACCCACGACGGGTAACTAGTTACAGAAAGGAAACCGGAGTCCCACTGTTTTTGAACCTCTTCTTTTATCTTCATGGCCATATCCGGACGAGTACGACATAACTTCTATTTTACTGGAGGACAGTCTTCTTTTAGTGGCAGCTTGTGCATAACAATGTCGGTATCCAGACCTGGCATGTCTTGGTAGGACCAAGCAAAGACAGCAACATACTCTCGCAGCATGTCAACAAGTTGTTCCTTCACTGAATCTTGCAGACGGGCCCTGATCCTCACTTCTTTCAAGTCTTCTTCGGTACCAAGGTTAATTGTCTCAACTTCCTCCTGATGAGGAGTAATAACCTTCTCCTCTTGCCTTAACAGTCTGGCTAGCTCTTCAGGTAGCTCATAATCGTCTTCAACCCCTTCACGGCTTGATTAATCGGTTTGTCAAAGTCATACGAAGTCATAGCAGTGTCGTTGTCGGTGCAGTCTGGAGAGCACTCTCTGCAGGGTTTTAGATTGGTTCATTTTAGTGATCAGTTTTATCTTGTTTAGAAAAAGTGAAAATGAAGTTATTATTTTGAAAACATTGCCATTTTATTGTTTAGTACAAAAAATGAAAAATGAAAAATAGTGAGCGGAAAAAAAGAGACTTGTTTGCAAAAGATGTCCTGATATTCATTAATTGATCGTTTGCACAAAATACAAGATGGCCCGATTACAAAATGAGTCCTAACACCTTGGGCAAGATGCAGGACTTGATGTATGCTTAAAGACAGGAAATAATAATTACTCTACAGGAGTAACTCTTATAATTTCCTGGGAAGACCAGTTTGAGACTTGGTTCCCCGGGATCCTTGGACGTATCTAGCTTTCCAGGTTGCGTTCGTCTTCTTCCTCGTCTTCTAGACTGTTCACAGCATCCGGGGTAAGCATTCCTGTTGCACCCCAAAATTTTCCCTCCACAAGACAATACTTTGTGTACTAAGAGGTTCACAAGGTTCACAAGGTTCACAAGACATCTCACAAGGTTCACAATATTCACAATTAGTCAGAAAGTTTGACAATTCCCTCAGACAATGCATCCTCCTAAGCAATGCATCCTAAACTAGGGTTTTGACTTTTATCAGGCTAAATTAACTTCCAAGACTTCAAGTGAGCTTAATAGCATCTTATATGTGTTCAATAATCCCCATGTCAAGTTTCAAGACTTTCCCAAAAGATTTGCTCAGTCAGATGATCAGATAGGTTAAAATCAGTCAAAGCAGTTAAAAAGTCAAACTGAGGTCAACTGTGGTCAAACCAAAGTCAAACTTCATGATTTTTTGCCAACATAAATTATATGAAGTAAAATTCATCATTTGATCAAGGGTTGATCATGATTCATCAAGGAGATTTCAGATCATCAAGAATCAGGAGTTTCTAAATTAGGGTTTTCACAGGAAAAGTCAACTAAACTTTGACCAGCCATAACTTTCACATGCTTCATCAAATTTTTTTCATCCAAATCTCATTTTGAAGGAAATTTAATTCTCTACAACTTTGTGTCTCACAAGCCAAGCCCAAAAATGCTTCAATTTGAAGGTATGAGCTAAGACATTATAGGTCCTTTTAAACGTCAACAAAAAGTCAACAACTTCAAAAGAGCATAACTTGAGAATGGTAAAAGATATGGATATGAGACCAAAGAGGTTGGTTAGAGGACTCTTTAAGCTTTCCAAAATGTCCAAGAACACCTTCATAGCATTAAAATTGAAGGATTTGTGCCCTTGCAAAGTTGGGAAATTTTTGAGAGGTTTATGAAGTAAATGAGGTCTTAAAACCATAATTCTTCAAATGGGCTGACTTTTTTGTGATCCAATAGGTTCCATGACATCATGCACGAAATTAATTTAATATTTTCATAATTTTATTCATTTTATTTTTATTTATTATGATTTTTTATATTAAAAATCATTTTAAATTCAAATAAAATATAAAATGGTGAAGATTTAAAATGATTTGTCTTCTAGAATGTCATAAAGTTTATTTGGATCTAATTGATACAAAAATTATGAGGATTATCTTAAAATAGCAAGTTCATATCAAGAATATTCAAATTTTAAAAGCCAATCTTTTTCAATCTCAAAATATCAAAATATCCAAAGTGTGATACAATTTTCTGACCTAATTCAATTGTGTCATATATATACAAACTTTAGCAAGCAAGAGGAGACGAATTCACAGCCTCTCACATCATCTTCAAACTTCACAAATTTCATCCAAAACACAAATTCGGTTTCCTCATTACAAATGGTTTTAAGGTATTTTAAACACACAAGAAGGATCCTTGGACTTCACTGAGTCGAAACCAACTCTCAAACACATCCAATTCATGCTCATATGATCAACCCGAATGCATCTTGTTCATGTTTTAATTTTTTTTGATTTGAATGATTTATGCATTAATAATGAAAACTAACTATGGATTTGTGTTTGTTATGAGGTTTAGAAGCTTTCTGGATGGTTTAATTTGACTCTTATGGACTGTATCAAAAACCACCATTATTAGGGTTTGAAGTTCAAATTCGGGAACCTAGCATTTAGGGCATCTAAATGAGTTCTAAGAACATGGCTGTGACCTATAAGCTTCATATAATTGATCTGCACAATTAATTTGTATTAATATTATGGTTTGCTTGATGATTGAAAAACGTAGGTTTCTGGTTCAAGAACTTGCAGGAAAATTCGCAGGAATATTTGAAGAAGAAATCGCAGGAAATTTGAATGAGGAAGATGAAGCTGCGCGCCAAAATCCAATTTCAAACTCTAACATATATTTTATTTTATTATTGCTGTATGTATTTCAGAAACGCAGGTTGGTTCAGTTGGTAGCACGCGTGTGTGAAATAGGGATGGTCCTGGGTTCAACCCTTCCCCAGGCCATTTCGTTTTTCTTGTTATTTTATTGATTTTCATAGGTTAAAAATAAAAATAATTGTTGTCCATTCAATATCACCAGCACGCAGCTGGTCCAGTGGTTGGCTTGTTGGTCCAATGAGAATGAGGCCTAGGGCGTGGGTTCGATCCCTGCCCCAGGTAAGTTTCAATTTTTTTTATTTTTGCTTATTTATTTTGTTTAACTATTTTATTGTTAATTAAATATAATACACATATATAAATAATTCTAAATTAATATGTAAATACTTTATATTTTATATAAAAACCTCTAAAAATTATTTTCTAAATTCTAAAACTAATTTTTATTTATTTAAATTAAAACATGTATATATTTAGTTAATAATTAAATTAATATTGTATGTTAAATTAAAAACCCTAATATTTTATATATAAAACCCTAATTATTATTTTTTAACCCTAATTTATTTTCTAACTATTCCAAACCCTAATTTTCTTTTACAATTTTAATTTCTTATTTTTATTATGTTTGTTTAATTATACTTAATAAATATTTCTAATATATATATATATATATATATATATATATATAATTGAATTATTAATCATATAAATTAGTATATAATTATTATTATTATTTTATTCTCATCTTAGAATTCTTAAAAAAATTTGTTTATTTAAATTTAAAATTTTAATTTGATTTCTACATTGTATATTATTATGCTAACCTTTTTTCTCTTATGTTTAATCTTTTTATTTTATATGTTTATTATTTAAATTATTTTCTTATAATGTAACTGTACAAGCTATGTAATAGTTGTAGTGTTTTTATTGTTTATTTATTTAAATTGCTATGGTTAGTAAATTAGGGAGTGAAAACATGTTTGTATCTTAAAATTAAATTTAGATCACTAATTATAAGATAAATATTTGAACTTGTACACGCACACACGTAAGTCGATCTTGGATCGCCATCTCACTTCTTAAGGGTTACCTCTCATGTTGCCTAAATAAAAGGTCAAGTAAGGTGCATAAAGCAAAGTCCCTTCTCTTATTAATATCATCTTGTCCCTTTAAAGATTATAAGATCAAGTCCCTTCATGGTTGCCTTCGTAAATGATCCTGTCCCTTTCGAATAAAAGATGATAAGTCCCTTCGAATTGCTAATACACCTTACAGTTGCCTAATCACAGATGACCCTTCACATGTCCCATACAACATCCAAGGTAATGACTACCTATTCCTTAATAATAGGGATAGTCTTACCATTGAAAGAACATTTAAGAACAGTAAAGATTCAAATTAGGGTAGGTTCCTCTTAAGTACTTGCTCACTCATTCAAAAACATTTCATAACACTTCACATTTTCAAACAATTTTCAAAACAAAGTCTTTATATATATCCATACAAGGACCATTATAAAGTACTTAAGAAAATTTTTAATCACACACTACACTTCTCAAAACAGTTTAAAGTGAGCTAAGTAACTAAGAGCCCATGGATAACCATGGATATAAAGGGTGCTAACACCTTCCCTTTGTATAACCTACCCCCCGAACTCAAAATCTTTTTAAGGTCTTTCCTGTTCTTTTATGCCCTTTCCTTTTGGATAAAATAAAAGTCGGTGGCGACTCTTGCTATCCGCAACATTTAACTAATGTCAGTTCTCCCACCGTGTTACAGAACTGGCGACTCTGCTAGGAAAAAAAGATAAAAGAGGGGTACCCTTAGGAATTAGATCACTTAAATTGTTTGTCTTGTTTACTTTATATTACTTGTTGGGCTTTATGTGTGAAAGATCCTAACCCGGATCTAGTGTACCTTAGGTAAATGGCAATAGACCAAGGAAACTGTACGGCGTATACCGATATGGTTGATCTGGTGGCCATAGTTAGTGTGACTTCTTGGTTGGTGCTTATGTTCCTTAAGTAAAGTTGAGGATAATATGAGGCTGCCATACGTTGTCAATACACTAACTAACTTTTAGAACCCTAGTTATCCCATCTTGGCCTTTAGAAAAGTAGTGAGATAACCGGCTTTGGTGAAGACTGAAGTTGGTTGATACTCGATGCTACACTCATTGAGATCCTAAACTTGGAGGGTTTTGGTTGGCAAGTAAGTTGCCTACTGAACAACCACCCTTGTGAAGGATCAATGATATTGAGATCCCTTAGAACCTGGTTACTTTTGTAGGACAGGATGAACCAACTAAACTTCAGGGGAGGGTACTTACCTTTAAACCTCATGCAAGCCTTTAAACCCAGGGCTATAGTGTGACTTGTTTGTGTGTGACACATGTTTGTGATTGAGCATAACATCATAACATCATCATGCATCATAAGCATAGCATTTTCACTAACCATTTCAAGGACCAAATGATTTATCTTTGTTCTTTGTTGCAGATCATGGCTTCTGCTCGTAGGAATACTATCCGGATTAACTTTATAGGAATACCTCATAAGCTTAAGGAATTGGTCTCTCAAGTTTCTGAAAACTCCCAGTTCATCAAGAGACATGGTCACCTACTGGATCTAGTCACTTCAGGGTTCAATGAAGACATGATGAGTGTTCTGTTTCAGTTCTTTGATCCTAAACATCACTGTTTCACATTCCCCGACTATCAGTTGGTTCCTACAATGGAAGAGTTCTCCAAGCTTCTGGGTATACCTGTCCTTGATCAGAAATCATTCACAAGTTGGAAAAAGAGCCTAAACCTGAAGTCATTGCTGCAACTCTACATCTGAAGAAGTCAGACATTGTTCTAGAAACGAGAAGTGGAGTTAAGGGTATTCTTGCTAAAGTGTTGATAGAGAAGGCTCAAGTGTTCTTGAAGGCTATGAGCTATGATGCTTTTGAGGAGATCTTAGCCTTGTTGATTTATGGCTTAGTGTTGTTCCCTAATCCAGATCAGTTCATAGACGTTCACGCCATCAACATATTTCTGACTCACAATCCAGTGCCTACATTACTTGGAGACATCTTACACTCTCTTCATACCCGTACTACAAAGGCACGAGGAACTCTGATGTGCTGCATACCTTTATTGTCTAGGTGGTTTATTTCTCACCTTCCTCGATCAGTGATGAAGAATGAACAAGGGTTAAGGTGGTCTAAGAGAATTATGTCACTTTCTCATTCAAATATTCATTGGTGCTCTAGATCTATGGAGAATGTTACTATCATTGACCGTTGTGGAGAGTTCCCTAATGTGCCACTCCTTGGTATAAGAGGGGGCATTACTTACAACCCTTCTTTAGCTCTACACCAGTTTGGTTACGCTCGGAGTGATGGTCCTCATGACATGCTTATTAAGGTATTGTGTTCGACTATGACAACGATCTACAAAGTTACCGTCAAAGGTTTATATGAGCATGGGGTAAAGTGAACAAGGTTGACAGCAAGACTCTGGAACCAAAGTACACTATTCCTATGGAACCTTATCTCAGATGGGTGCGATCTCGTGCTCAAACTCTTATGATGCCATATCCTGCCATCCTGCCAGTTACCATGGAGCCTGTTGCTGAAGGAGATACTTCTTATACCATCCTTCACCCAGACATGCCCACTGACATGGAAGACTTACAGAGGTCCTGGATCCAGTTGAAGGAGCAAAGAGATACTTTTGAGACTTATTACAAAGCAAGTCAAGAAAGAATCCTGGAGCTAACAAAGCAACTTCACGAGGAGCGGAATCTCAACTCATACCTCAACACAAAGAGGAAACGTCCATGGGAGACTTAAAACCCCATCTTTTGTATTTATTTCATTTTTTATTGTAAGCCCAAGGGGCAAACAAATTTATTACTAATAAAAGTTTACTTTTGGTTGTTTAAACAAATTTAAATCCTGCGGTCCTTGAAAACATTGCATACGCATTTATACACCATATCATTGCATCACAGGTTTCTTATGTACAAGTATCTTATCTTCTCGCTGTTTATTTCAGCAATGGCTCTTGAACAAACAGTCAAAGATCTCCAGGCACAAAATGCACAATTCCAGGAGCTGATCCTGAACTTGTCCAAGGGACAGGATGAATTGAAGACACTGCTGGCTAAGAAGACTAAGAAGACTAGAAGGTCAGGAGGCCTAATCAACATGGGAAGAAGGTTCAGAGGTCCTGTCAAGACTAAGGAACATGTTGAAGATTATGATTCTGAAGAGTCTGAGAAAGAGGGAGGCAGTCTCCACAATACTATGGGGGATTCTGATTCAGAAGCAAACTACTATCATGATCCTAATGAAGATAAGTTCAAGATGCTGGTGGATAGAATGGATGCTATGGAATTGCAAAAGTCTTCTGGGCTGGATTTTGAAGACCTGAGTTTGATATCTGGAGTGCTTATACCCATTGGTTTGAAGGTCCTTGCTTTTGTAGTGTATGATGGTGTTTTATGTCCCAAGCTGCATTTGAGGTCCTATGTCCGGAGGATCCAGCCCCATACTGCTGATAAGAAGTTATGGATCCATTTCTTCCAAGAGAGCTTGTCTGGAGCTCAATTGGAATGGTACTATCAATTGGAGAGTGTCAACATCCGCGATTGGAATGATCTTGCAGAGGCCTTCTATAGGCAATACCAATACAATGCTGATTTAGCCCCAACCTGCATGCAACTACAAAGAATGTCTATGGGTACTAAAGAAAATTTCAAGGAGTATGCCCAGAAGTGGAGAGATTTGGCTGGTAGGGTACAACCTCCTCTAACTGACAGAGAGTTAGTGGATATGTTCATGTGTACGTTGAATGGTCCTTTTTATTGTCATCTCATTGGAAGCTCATCATCTGGCTTCACTGAGTTGATAACGATCGGGGAACGCGTAGAAAGTGGTATAAGGAGTGGCAAGATACAAGTGGGTGCTTCTTCATCAAGTACTGCAAAGAAGCCCCCTAGTGGGAAGAAAGAGTCAAATGCTGTTTATGGTCAACCCGATCGTAATAGGAGGCACCAATCTGTGAGTGCGGTTCATATCTCCAATCCTACTCCTGCAACACCAGAGCAACCACAGGGCAATCAACAGAGGCCTAGAAGACAATTCACCAAGTTCAACATGTCACTGGCCCAAGCCTTGCAACATTTGTTGAAGGGTGAACTCATCACTTTGAAGGACCCTCCTCAGAATCCCAATGTTACCTCTCCCAGGTATAATCCTAATGCACGATGTGCATATCATTCTAATTGTCAGGGACATGATACCAATAATTGCTGGATATTGAAGAATAAGATTCAAGATATGATTGATGCTGGAGAGATTGAGTTTGACCCTCCTGGTACTCCAAATGTGATTACTGCTCCCATGCCAAATCATGAGAAGACTGTTAATGCCATTGATGAAGTTTCACATATTTCCTCAGTTGCAGATGTGACTACACCATTGTCTGTTATTAAGAAGAAGTTAGTACAAGCTGGGTTCTTTCCAGGTTGTAATGAGGATTGTTTCTATTGTGCTTATAAACCTGATAGCTGCTGGAAGTTGAAGGATGGTATTCAACGCCTCATGGACAATTACACCATATTGTTTGAGAGGACACCTTCTGTGGAGAGCATGGTTGAACATATAACTCAAGGTACAAAGGTTGAAGAGGTGGATATGGTTGATAAAGTGCCAGTGAGGATTACTTCCAAGGGCCCTGTCAAAACCACTCATAAGGGTCCAATTAAGATTACTGCTGAAGGCCCTGTGAAGATTGTTGCTGAAGCTAGAGTGGCTCCTATGATTATTACCACTCCTGGTCCTATTCCGTATACTTCTGATAAAGCCATACCTTGGCATTACGGTTCTGATGTTTATATCCACGGTGTTAAGCAGGAACCTTTAGCTGATACACCTATTGCTGATGAAAACCTTGATGTTGATAATATTGCTGGATCTAGTAAGATCACACGAAGTGGAAGAGTTTTCTCTCCTCCAGTTACCTCCAAGAATACAGTTACTCCAACTACTACCTCCACTGCTGATGCTCGGGGAAAAGGTCCTGTTACTGAACATGTGCAAACTGATACACCAACTGCTGATGATCTTTATAAGCAGATGGATATTCGTCCTTCGTATTCTTGTTTGCTTGGGCGCCCCTGGATCCATGGGGCGGTGCTGTGACTTCTACTTTACATCAGAAGCTGAGATATCCAATAAAGGGAAAGGTTGTCACTATTTACGGAGAGGAGGGATATATGATTAGCCATGTGAACACATTTAAATATCTTGAAGTGGAAGGTGAATATGTTGAAACTCCGTGCCAGACGTTTGAAGTAGTTCCTTGGGTTGTTCCTAATGTTGAAGCTCCTCCTGTTGTCAAGAGAGTTCCTGTGGTCACCAGGGTACCCCCTACAATGGCCTCCCTCAAAGATGCTAGAGCTGTGGTGGATGAAGGTGGTTGTACTATTTGGGGACAGCTTCCTGACATTCCTTACAAGTCTGACAAATTTGGTTTGGGTTTCACTGCAGAGTCTCAGAAGGTTGTTCTCCATGCTCGTGCTGTTCGTATCACCAATCAAGGGATTATGAAAGATCGGATTAATGCTGTGGGTGACTATGATGAAGAATACAACTTGGATGCTTGGATTTTTCCTACTGTGGGTGCTGGGCTCAATAATTGGAAAGCTGAAGACGTTATTCCTATCTCCTTTAGTCAGGAGTAAATACTATTACTGTGTTGTTATTTTTAAGTTTGTAATTTTTGAACAATTAAACTCTTAAGCCTTGTGCCTTACCCGGGGCACAATGGTATGCTTATTTCGGGATGTCATTTCATTTGCATACTTCATTCAATAAAAATCAGTGGATGTTTCGTTTTCGTAAATATTGTGTTCCTTGTCTTTCTTTTCTTTTATTATTGTTTTATCAGCTATGTGTTCTTACACACACCCACATCACTAAAATGCAGATCCTCATCCACTCTGGATCCTGTTGATAACAGTTCTACTATTGCCAATTATAATTTCGAGAATCCGATCTATCAAGCTGAAGATGGAAAGGAGGACGATTGTGAAGTACCTGTAGAGCTTGCTAGGTTGTTACAACAAGAAGAGAAAGCTATACAGCCACATGAAGAGCCAATCGAAGTTGTGAATTTGGGAACTGAAGAAAACAGGAAAGAAGTCAAGATAGGGGCTGAATTAGAGGATGGTGTTAAAAGCAAATTGATTCAGATGTTACATGATTATGTGGAGATCTATGCTTGGTCCTATGAAGATATGCCAGGGTTGGATACATACATTGTGGTTCACCGTTTACCGGTAAAAGAAGATTGTCGTCCAAACAAGCAGAAGGTTCGTCGCATGCGTCCTGAGATGTCAGAGAAGATTAAAGCAGAGGTAATGAAACAGTTTGATGCAGGGTTCTTAGCAGTAACTTCTTATCCTCAATGGGTTGCAAATGTGGTACCGGTACCTAAGAAAGATGGTAAGGTACGTATGTGTGTAGATTACAGGGATTTGAACAAGGCCAGCCCCAAAGATGACTTTTCACTTCCTCATATTGATGTTCTGGTAGACAACACTACTCAGCATAAGGTATTCTCTTTCATGGATGGTTTCTCTGGTTACAATCAAATCAAGATGGCACCCGAAGATATGGAGAAGACAACATTTGTTACACAGTGGGGCACTTTTTGTTATAAAGTAATGCCATTTGGTTTGAAGAATGCAGGGGCAACATATCAGCGTGCTATGGTGGCTTTGTTTCACGATATGATTCATCATGAGATAAAGGTATATGTGGATGATATGATAGCCATGTCCCAGAATGAAGAGCAACATCTTGATCATCTGCATAAGTTGTTTGAGAGATTGAAGAAATACAAGTTGATATTGAACCCAAACAAATGTACTTTTGGAGTTAGATCTGGTAAACTCCTGGGTTTCATTGTCAGTGGAAAAGGTATTGAAGTAGATCCTACAAAAGTGAAAGCTATACAAGAGATGACAGCTCCCCATACTGAGAAGGAAGTTAGAGGTTTCTTGGGACGACTGAATTACATTGTAAGATTTATTTCCCAATTAACTGCCACCTGTGAGCCAATATTCAAGTTGTTGAAGAAAGATCAGGTAATGGAATGGAATGATGAGTGCCAACAGCCTTTGATGAAATCAAGAAATATCTCCTAGAACCTCCAATCTTGATGCCACCAGTTGATGGAAGACCCTTGATTATGTACTTAACCGTATTAGAAAACTCAATGGGGTGTGTGTTGGGGCAACATGACGAGTCTGGTCGAAAATTGCCGGCAATCTATTACCTTAGCAAAAAGTTTACCGACTGTGAAACATGATACTCACTGCTCGAGAAAACTTGTTGCGCTTTGGCATGGGCTGCTCGCCGACTAAGACAATATATGTTGACTCATACTACCTTGTTGATTTCGAAGATGGATCCAATCAAGTACATATTCGAGAAACCTGCTCTCTCCGGACGAATAGCAAGATGGCAAATGATCTTAACAGAATATGATATACAATATACTACTCAGAAGGCCATTAAAGGAAGTGTTGTAGCTGATCATTTGGCTCATCAAGCAGTGGATGATTATCAGTCAATGAGTTTTGAGTTCCCTGATGAAGACATTATGATTATTACCAAAGAACTTGGACAATATGACAGACCTGAACAAGGATCCCGATGGACTATGGTTTTTGATGGAGCTTCTAATGCACTTGGTAATGGTGTTGGTGTTGTGATCAGTTCCCCTGAAGGTTGTCATACCCCGATTACTGCAAGACTTTGTTTCTATTATACCAATAACATGGCTGAGTATGAGGCATGTATCCTGGGTATCAAAGCTGCCATTGATATGAAGATTCAGTTCCTGGACGTATATGGAGATTCAGCCCTGGTAGTAAGTCAGATCAAAGGAGGTTGGGATACCAAGCATGATAACCTCATTCCTTACAGAGAGTATGTGT
Organism: Lathyrus aphaca; assembly: GCA_963966055.1. Taxonomy (NCBI): domain Eukaryota; kingdom Viridiplantae; phylum Streptophyta; class Magnoliopsida; order Fabales; family Fabaceae; genus Lathyrus; species Lathyrus aphaca. The sequence goes on from OZ014523.1 coordinate 409,130,753, forward strand.
TGTCTTTGATCCCACATTTCAAAGAGATTACCTTTGGACATATTCCACGAAGAGAGAATCAGTTGGCAGATGCCTTAGCCACCATGGCATTCATGTTTGAGATCAGCTGGGATGATGAAGCTCCCAAGATTACTATTGATAGATTTGTAAAGCCTGCATACTGCAATGAGATTGACACTGAAGAAGCAGAGGAGAAGCCTTGGTTCTATGAAGTGAAAAGATATCTTGAAGCTCAGGAGTTCCCTGAAGGGGCATCTGTCAAAGATAAGAAGTTTCTAAGAAGGTTTTCTGCTAAGTTCTTTTTGAGTAGTGGAATTTTGTACAAGCGCAATCATGATTCAACTTTGCTTCGTTGTGTGGATAAGAAGGAAGCAACAGAGATTATGGAAGAAATGCATGATGGGATCTTTGGCACTCATTCTAGTGGTCATACCATGGCAAAGAAGATATTGAGAGCAGGTTACTATTGGTCTACCATGGAAGCTGACTGCTATCAACATTCCAAAACATGTCACAAGTGTCAAATCTACGCTGATAAAGTACATATACCTCCATCACCATTGAATGTGTTGACTGCTCCTTGGCCTTTTTCCATGTGGGGCATTGATATGATTGGTGAGATCAAGCCTACTGCTTCTAATGGGCATCGTTTCATCCTGGTTGCTATTGATTACTTTACTAAGTGGGTAGAGGCAACTTCATTTGCATCTGTTACTAAGAATGTGGTGGCTCGATTCATTAAGAATAATCTCATATGTAGGTATGGCATCCCTGAAAGGATTATCACAGATAATGGCTCTAATCTGAACAACACTATGATTACTGATCTCTGCACACAGTTCATGATTAAGCATCACAACTCTTCTCCGTATCGTCCAAAGATGAATGGGGCAGTAGAAGCTGCTAACAAGAATATCAATAAGATTCTACAGAAGATGACTGTTACTTATAAGGATTGGCACGAGATGTTACCATTTGCTCTTCATGGTTATCGTACTACAATACGTACTTCAACAGGGGCAACCCCATTCTCCTTAGTCTATGGTATGGAAGCAGTTCTGCCCATTGAAGTTCAGATACCCTCCTTAAGAATCACGAAGGATGCAAGCTTGGATGAAGATGAGTGGATTCAGACTCGACTTGACCAGATAAATTTGATTGATGAGAAGTGGTTAGCAGCTGTTTGTCATGGCCAGATGTACCAGAAACGAATGATCAAAGCTTTTAACAAGAAGGTTAAGCCAAAGGTATATCAGGTTGGTGACTTGGTAATCAAGCGTATCATATTACCACAGGGTGATCCTAGGGGCAAGTGGACTCCTACATATGAAGGGCCATTTGTGGTCAAAACAGTATTCTCAGGAGGTACCATGATTCTTACTACTATGGATGGTGAAGACTTCCCACATCCTGTAAATGCAGACATAGTTAAAAAATACTACGCATAAAAAGAGACCCGCTAGGTTGACTGGCCTAGGCAAAAATAAGGGCATCCCGGCGAACCAAAAGGGTTCGGGCAAAAATTAGGGATATATATATTTAAAAAAATGTACACCCGGCAAGTCGAAAACCTGAAAAGGCGGCTTGGGCAAAAAAGGGTATCCCGGTGGATTGAAAACCTGAAAGGGCAATCCAGGCAAAAGTTAGGGATTAAAGCGTATGACTATGTCTCGTTTGGATCACCCATGAAACTACAACCAGTTGTGCTACTTACTCAAGCTCGAACAGATAAAGCTGAATCCAATCATTTTCGTCTCAACAGTAGAAGATGAGATACTTGAAGATAATGGCAATAGTAGAATTGAAACTCAATAGGATTATTTCCCACATAGCTGATTTTCTTTGTTTGGTAAAAATTTTTTTTTTTACGACGAATTCCTCTTACTAGGATTTCTGTCTCCTTGTACAAACTTGCCTATGTATAGGTCACTTTGTGATATAAATAAAATTTCATCTTTGAATCCAGATTTACTTTTACCCTATTTACATAAGCGAAACGTCCAATGGTTGTGTTTGAATGTATGTATGCTTTTGAATATGATTGATGTTTACCAGAAATGCATAAATGCTTGAATATGATTGATCTTTACCAGAATTGCATGAAAATGCAATAATAGTATTTACTAAGGACGAACGAGGGAAGGAATTCAACGAAGCTTCGCCGATTCATCCCCACAAGACAGCTACAAATTCCACAGTAGGGCAAATCTATCATCATAGATACTTCGAGTTACATCTCCCCCTGAATTTATGTCCATCTCTTTTATCCTCAGTCGGGATACTCAGGAAATTATTCCTTCAATAGAAGTACGACGAACGAAGACGGGATGTTATGAATACTATCAAACGAGACGGGAACGAGTTCCTCATATTCTTCAGCAACGAATCGGGATTTATTTTCCCTAGCCAGCAGTTGTTATACAAAGATATTCAGATGCTTCAGGCTGCATGATTCATACATACATCATTCACATCATACCATAACATACATATCCATAAATACATACTACATTACTTAGGTGCATCATACTATACATACATACATATTGCATAAACTAACTTTTTCCTTGCAAGAAAAGCTATATGCAGAAAAAACAATATCAACAATCCACAACAGGTCAGAAATGATCCATACATTACTCAAGATGTCCTTGGAGAGTAGGCAAACGGTCTGTAAAAAGATCCATTCCCTAATCCAGGATATTTCCAGAAGATTTCATCTATCTGGCCCTTGAATAGCAGGCAAACGGTCTGTAAAAAGATCCATTCCCTGGTTCAAGATATTTTTCAGAAGAACAAATCCTGACGTTCTTTTGGCCCTTGAATAGCAGGCAAACGGTATGTAAAAAGATCCATTCCCTGGTTCAAGATATTTTTCAGAAGAACAAATCCTGACGTTCTTTTGGCCCTTGAATAGCAGTAAAACGGTCTGTAAAAAGATCCATTCCCTGGTTCAAGATATTTTTCAGAAGAACAAATCCTGACGTTCTTTTGGCCCTTGAATAGCAGGAAAACAGTCTGTAAAAAGATCCATTCCCTGGTTCAAGATATTTTTCAGAAGAACTAATCCTGACGTTCTTTTGACCTTGGAGAATAGGCAAACGGTATGTACAAGGATCCATTCCCTAATCCAAGATATTTCCAGAAGAGATAATTGCCACCAAGATTTATTTCTACTGGTCCATTCAACAATTCAAATCATGTTGCAGAGACAGCCTATACAAAGACCTAGTACTGATATCCAGTATCAACATAAAGACATCATCACATCCTGATACTTTAGATGGCATCTCCAAGCCCATCTCCAGATGGAATCTCTAAGCCCATCTCCATTTCTTCCAAGTGGCATCTTCAAGCCCACTCAAGCATATACAATTAATCATCAGTGTTACTTTACGCACTGGTGAGTGCAAATTTTTGGGTTTTTGTGTTCAATCCCCTTCAACCTTCCAGGTCACGACTGGCACATATACCAATCTAACCCCTCAGGTTTCAGAAAATTGAACAGGGGCAGCTGTTGCACCCCAAAATTTTCCCTCCATAAGACAAGACTTTGTGTAATAAGAGGTTCACAAGGTTCATAAGGTTCACAATACATCTCACAAGGTTCACAAGATTCACAATTAGTCAGAAAGTTTGATAATTCCCTCAGACAATGCATCCTCCTAAGCAATGCATCCTAAACTAGGGTTTTGACTTTTATCAGGCTAAATGGACTTCCAAGACTTCAATGAGCTTCATAGCATCTTATATGTGTTCAATAATCCCCATGTCATGTTTCAAGACTTTCCCAAAAGATTTGCTCAGTCAGATGATCAGATAGGTTAAAATCAGTCAAAGTAGTTAAAAAGTCAAACTGAGGTCAACTGTGGTCAAACCAAAGTCAAACTTCATGATTTTTTGCCAATATCAAGTATATGAAGTAAAATTCATCATTTGATCAAGGGTTGATCATGATTCATCAAGGAGATTTCAGATCATCAAGAATCAGGAGTTTCTAAATTAGGGTTTTCACAGGAAAAGTCAACTAAACTTTGACCAGCCATAACTTTCACATGCTTCATCGAATTTTTTTCATCCAAAGCTCATTTTGAAGGAAATTGAATTCTATACAACTTTGTGTTTCACAAGCCAAGCCCAAAAATGCTTCAATTGGAAGGTATGAGCTAAGACATTATAGGTCCTTTTAAAAGTCAACAAATTCAAAAGAGCATAACTTGAGAATGGTAAAAGATATGGACATGAGACCAAAGGGGTTGGTTAGAGGACTCTTTAAGATTTCCAAAATGTCCAAGAACACCTTCATAGCATTAAAATTGAAGGATTTGTGCCCTTGCAAAGTTGGGAAATTTTTTAGAGGTTTATGAAGTAAATGAGGTCTTAAAACCATAATTCTTTAAATGGGCTGACTTTTTTGTGATCCAATAGGTTCCATGACATCATGCACGAAATTAATTTAATATTTTCATAATTTTATTCATTTTATTTTTATTTATTATTATTTTTTATATTAAAAATCATTTTAAATTCAAATAAAATATAAAATGGTGAAGATTTAAAATGATTTGTCTTCTAGAATGTCATAAAGTTTATTTGGATCTAATTGATACAAAAATTATGAGGATTATCTTAAAATAGCAAGTTCATATCAAGAATATTCAAATTTTAAAAGCCAATCTTTTTCAATCTCAAAATATCAAAATATCCAAAGTGTGATACAATTTTCTGACCTAATTCAATTGTGTCATATATATATACAAACTTTAGCAAGCAAGAGGAGACGAATTCACAGCCTCTCACATCATCTTCAAACTTCACAAATTTCATCCAAAACACAAATTCGGTTTCCTCATTACAAAGGGTTTTAAGGTATTTTAAACACACAAGAAGGATCCTTGGACTTCACTGAGTCGAAACCAACTCTCAAACACATCCAATTCATGCTCATATGATCAACCCGAATGCATCTTGTTCATGTTTTAATTTTTTTCGATTTGAATGATTTATGCATTAATAATTAAAACTAACTATGGATTTGTGTTTGTTATGAGGTTTAGAAGCTTTCTGGATGGTTTAATTTGACTCTTATGGACTGTATCAAAATCCACCATTATTAGGGTTTGAAGTTCAAATTTGGGAACCTAGCATTTAGGGCATCTAAATGAGTTCTAAGAACATGGCTGTGACCTATAAGCTTCATATAATTGATCTGCACAATTAATTTGTATTAATATTATGGTTTGCTTGATGATTGAAAAACGTAGGTTTCTGGTTCAAGAACTTGCAGGAAAATTCGCAGGAATATTTGAAGAAGAATTCGCAGGAAACTTGAATGAGGAAGATGAAGCTGCGCGCCAAAATCCAATTTCAAACTCTAACATATATTTTATTTTATTATTGCTGTATGTATTTCAGAAATGCAGGTTGGTTCAGTTGGTAGCACACGTGTGTGAAATAGGGATGGTCCTGGGTTCAACCCTTCCCCAGGCCATTTCGTTTTTCTTGTTATTTTATTGATTTTCATAGGTTAAAAATAAAAAGAATTGTTGTCCATTCAATATCACCAGCACGCAGCTGGTCCAGTGGTTGGCTTGTTGGTCCAAGGAGAATGAGGCCTAGGGCGTGGGTTCGATCCCTGCCCCAGGTAAGTTTCAATTTTTATTTTTATTTTTGCTTATTTATTTTGTTTAACTATTTTATTGTTAATTAAATATAATACACATATATAAATAATTCTAAATTAATATGTAAATACTTTATATTTTATATAAAAACCTATAAAACTTATTTTCTAAATTCTAAAACAATTTTTTATTTATTTAAGTTAAAACATGTATATATTTAGTTAATAATTAAATTAATATTGTATGTTAAATTAAAAACCCTAATATTTTATATATAAAACCCTAATTTTTTTTTTAACCCTAATTTATTTTCTAACTATTCCAAACCCTAATTTTCTTTTACAATTTTAATTTCTTATTTTTATTATGTTTGTTTAATTATACTTAATAAATATTTCTAATGTATATATATAATTGAATTATTAATCATATAAATTAGTATATAATTATTATTATTATTTTATTCTCATCTTAAAATTCTTAAAAAAATTTGTTTATTTAAATTTAAAATTTTAATTTGATTTCTACATTGTATATTATTATGCTAACCTTTTTTCTCTTATGTTTAATCTTTTTATTTTATATGCTTATTATTTAAATTATTTTCTTATAATGTAACTGTACAAGCTATGTAATAGTTGTAGTGTTTTTATTGTTTATTTATTTAAATTGCTATGGTTAGTAAATTAGGGAGTGAAAACATGTTTGTATCTTAAAATTAAATTTAGATCACTAATTATAAGATAAATATTTGAACTTGTACACGCACACACGTAAGTCGATCTTGGATCGCCATCTCACTTCTTAAGGGTTACCTCTCATGTTGCCTAAATAAAAGGTCAAGTAAGGTGCATAAAGCAAAGTCCCTTCTCTTATTAATATCATCTTGTCCCTTTAAAGATTATAAGATCAAGTCCCTTCATGGTTGCCTTCGTAAATGATCCTGTCCCTTTCGAATAAAAGATGATAAGTCCCTTCGAATTGCTAATACACCTTACAGTTGCCTAATCACAGATGACCCTTCACATGTCCCATACAACATCCAAGGTAATGACTACCTATTCCTTAATAATAGGGATAGTCTTACCATTGAAAGAACATTTAAGAACAATAAAGATTCAAATTAGGGTAGGTTCCTCTTAAGTACTTGCTCACTCATTCAAAAACATTTCATAACACTTCACATTTTCAAACAATTTTCAAAACAAAGTCTTTATATATATTCATACAAGGACCATTATAAAGTACTTAAGAAAATTTTTAATCACACACTACACTTCTCAAAACAGTTTAAAGTGAGCTAAGTGACTAAGAGCCCATGGATAACCATGGATATAAAGGGTGCTAACACCTTCCCTTTGTATAACCTACCCCCCGAACTCAAAATCTTTTTAAGGTCTTTCCTGTTCTTTTATGCCCTTTCCTTTTGGATAAAATAAAAGTCGGTGGCGACTCTTGCTATCCGCAACATTTAACTAATGTCAGTTCTCCCACCGTGTTACAGAACTGGCGACTCTGCTAGGGAAAAAAGATAAAAGAGGGGTACCCTTAGGAATTAGATCACTTAAATTGTTTGTCTTGTTTGCTTTATATTACTTGTTGGGCTTTATCTGTGAAAGATCCTAACCCGGATCTAGTGTACCTTAGGTAAATGGCAATAGACCAAGGAAACTGTACGGCGTATACCGATATGGTTGATCTGGTGGCCATAGTTAGTGTGACTTCTTAGTTGGTGCTTATGTTCCTTAAGTAAAGTTGAGGATAATATGTGGCTGCCATACGTTGTCAATACACTAACTAACTTTTAGAACCCTAGTTATCCCATCTTGGCCTTTAGAAAAGTAGTGAGATAACCGGCTTTGGTGAAGACTGAAGTTGGTTGATACTCGATGCTACACTCATTGAGATCCTAAACTTGGAGGGTTTTGGTTGGCAAGTAAGTTGCCTACTGAACAACCACCCTTGTGAAGGATCAATGATATTGAGATCCCTTAGAACCTGGTTACTTTTGTAGGACAGGATGAACCAACTAAACTTCAGGGGAGGGTACTTACCTTTAAACCTCATGCAAGCCTTTAAACCCAGGGCTATGGTGTGACTTGTTTGTGTGTGCCACATGTTTGTGATTGAGCATAACATCATAACATCATCATGCATCATAAGCATAGCATTTTCACTAACCATTTCAAGGACCAAAGGATTTATCTTTGTTCTTTGTTGCAGGTCATGGCTTCTGCTCGTAGGAATACTATCCGGATTAACTTTGTAGGAATACCTCCTAAGCTTAAGGAATTGGTCTCTCAAGTTTCTGAAAACTCCCAGTTCATCAAGAGACATGGTCACCTACTGGATCTAGTCACTTCAGGGTTCAATGAAGACATGATGAGTGTTCTGTTTCAGTTCTTTGATCCTAAACATCACTGTTTCACATTCCCCGACTATCAGTTGGTTCCTACAATGGAAGAGTTCTCCAAGCTTCTGGGTATACCTGTCCTTGATCAGAAATCATTCACAAGCTTGGAAAAAGAGCCTAAACCTGAAGTCATTGCTGCAGCTCTACATCTGAAGAAGTCAGACATTGTTCTAGAAACGAGAAGTGGAGTTAAGGGTATTCTTGCTAAAGTGTTGATAGAGAAGGCTCAAGTGTTCTTGAAGGCTATGAGCTATGATGCTTTTGAGGAGATCTTAGCCTTGTTGATTTATGGCTTAGTGTTGTTCCCCAATCCAGATCAGTTCATAGACGTTCACGCCATCAACATATTTCTGACTCACAATCCAGTGCCTACATTACTTGGAGACATCTTACACTCTCTTCATACCCGTACTACAAAGGCACGAGGAACTCTGATGTGCTGCATACCTTTATTGTCTAGGTGGTTTATTTCTCACCTTCCTCGATCAGTGATGAAGAATGAACAAGGGTTAAGGTGGTCTAAGAGAATTATGTCACTTTCTCATTCAAATATTCATTGGTGCTCTAGATCTATGGAGAATGTTACTATCATTGACCGTTGTGGAGAGTTCCCTAATGTGCCACTCCTTGGTATAAGAGGGGGCATTACTTACAACCCTTCTTTAGCTCTACGCCAGTTTGGTTACGCTCGGAGTGATGGTCCTCATGCCATGCTTATTAAGGTATTGTGTTCGACTATGACAACGATCTACAAAGTTACCGTCAAAGGTTTATATGAGCATGGGGTAAAGTGAACAAGGTTGACAGCAAGACTCTGGAACCAAAGTACACTATTCCTATGGAACCTTATCTCAGATGGGTGCGATCTCGTGCTCAGACTCTTATGATGCCATATCCTGCCATCCTGCCAGTTACCATGGAGCCTGTTGCTGAAGGAGATACTTCTTATACCATCCTTCACCCAGACATGCCCACTGACATGGAAGACTTACAGAGGTCCTGGATCCAGTTGAAGGAGCAAAGAGATACTTTTGAGACTCATTACAAAGCAAGTCAAGAAGGAATCCTGGAGCTAACAAAGCAACTTCACGAGGAGCGAAATCTCAACTCATACCTCAACACATAGAGGAAACGTCCATGGGAGACTTAAAACCCCATCTTTTGTATTTATTTCATTTTTTATTGTAAGCCCAAGGGGCAAACAAATTTATTACTAATAAAAGTTTACTTTTGGTTGTTTAAACAAATTTAAATCCTGCGGTCCTTGAAAACATTGCATACGCATTTATACACCATATCATTGCATCACAGGTTTCTTATGTACATGTATCTTATCTTCTCGCTGTTTATTTCAGCAATGGCTCTTGAACAAACAGTCAAAGATCTCCAGGCACAGAATGCACAATTCCAGGAGCTGATCCTGAACTTGTCCAAGGGACAAGATGAATTGAAGACACTGCTAGCTAAGAAGACTAAGAAGACTAGAAGGTCAGGAGGCCTAATCAACATGGGAAGAAGGTTCAGAGGTCCTGTCAAGACCAAGGAACAGGTTGAAGATTATGAGTCTGAAGAGTCTGAGAAAGAGGGAGGCAGTCTCCACAATACTACGGGGGATTCTGATTCTGAATCAAACTACTATCATGATCCTAATGAAGATAAGTTCAAGATGCTGGTGGATAGAATGGATGCTATGGAATTGCAAAAGTCTTCTGGGCTGGATTTTGAAGACCATAGTTTGATATCTGGAGTGGTTATACCCATTGGTTTCAAGGTCCCTGCTTTTGTAGTGTATGATGGTGTTTTATGTCCCAAGCTGCATTTGAGGTCCTATGTCCGGAGGATCCAGCCCCATACTGCTGATAAGAAGTTATGGATCCATTTCTTCCAAGAGAGCTTGTCTGGAGCTCAATTGGAATGGTACTATCAATTGGAGAGTGTCAACATCCGCGATTGGAATGATCTTGCTGAGGCCTTCTATAGGCAATACCAATACAATGCTGATTTAGCCCCAACCCGCAGGCAACTACAAAGCATGTCTATGGGTACTAAAGAAAATTTCAAGGAGTATGCCCAGAAGTGGAGAGATTTGGCTGATAGGGTACAACCTCCTCTAACTGACAGAGATTTAGTGGATATGTTCATGTGTACGTTGAATGGTCCTTTTTATTGTCATCTCATTGGAAGCTCATCATCTGGCTTCACTGAGTTGATAACGACCGGGGAGCGCGTAGAAAGTGGTATAAGGAGTGGCAAGATACAAGTGGGTGCTTCTTCATCAAGTACTGCAAAGAAGCCCCCTAGTGGGAAGAAAGAGTCAAATGCTGTTTATGGTCAACCCGATCGTAATAGGAGGCACCAATCTGTGAGTGCGGTTCATATCTCCAATCCTACTCCTGCAACACCAGAGCAACCACAAGGCAATCAACAGAGGCCTAGAAGACAGTTCACCAAGTTCAACATGTCACTGGCCCAAGCCTTGCAACATTTGTTGAAGGGTGAACTCATCACTTTGAAGGACCCTCCTCAGAATCCCAATGTTACCTCTCCCAGGTATAATTCTAATGCACGATGTGCATATCATTCTAATTGTCAGGGACATGATACCAATAATTGCTGGATATTGAAGAATAAGATTCAGGATATGATTGATGCTGGAGAGATTGAGTTTGACCCTCCTGGTACTCCAAATGTGATTACTGCTCCCATGCCAAATCATGAGAAGACTGTTAATGCCATTGATGAAGTTTCACATATTTCCTGAGTTGCAGATGTGACTACACCATTGTCTGTTATTAAGAAGAAGTTAGTACAAGCTGGGTTCTTTCCAGGTTGTAATGAAGATTGTTTCTATTGTGCTTATAAAACTGATAGGTTCTGGAAGTTGAAGGATGGTATTCAACGCCTTATGGACAATTACACCATATTGTTTGAGAGGACACCTTCTGTGGAGAGCATGGTTGAACATATAACTCAAGGTACGAAGGTTGAAGAGGTGGATATGGTTGATAAAGTGCCAGTGAGGATTACTTCCAATGGCCCTGTCAAAATCACTCATAAGGTTCCAATTAAGATTACTGCTGAAGGCCCTGTGAAGATTGTTGCTGAAGCTAGAGTGGCTCCTATGATTATTACCACTCCTGGTCCTATTCCGTATACTTCTGATAAAGCCATACCTTGGCATTACGGTTCTGATGTTTATATCCACGGTGTTAAGCAAGAACCTTTAGCTGATACACCTATTGCTGATGAAAACCTTGATGTTGATAATATTGCTGGATCTAGTAAGATCACACGAAGTGGAAGAGTTTTCTCTCCTCCAGTTACCTCCAAGAATACAGTTACTCCAATTACTACCTCCACTGCTGATGCTCGGGGAAAAGGTCCTGTTACTAAACCTGTGCAAACTGATACACCAACTGCTGATGATCTTTCTAAGCAGATGGAAGAAGTACTAAAAATCATTCGCAAGAGCGATTATGATGTTGTTGATCAATTGGGGCATACTCCCTCCAAGATTTCCATGTTGTCTTTATTGTTGTGTTCTGAGGCTCATGCTAAAGCCTTGATTAAATTTTTGAAGACTGCTCACGTACCAAATGAGATTTCAGTAGATCAGTTTGAAAATTGTGTTGCACACTTGACCTATGATAATGGGTTAGGTTTCTCCGATACTGATTTGACTCCTGCCAAGAGGGATCATAACGGGGCTTTACATATCTCTATTGAGTGTAGGGGCACTACCCTGTCTCATGTGTTAATAGACAATGGTTCTTCACTGAATGTACTTCCAAAGGAGGTTCTGAACAAGCTTAGTCCTGAAGATGCTGTGTTGAGACCCAGTAATATAGTGGTGAAAGCCTTTGATGGTTCGAGAAGAGTGGTGCACAGAGAAATAGATCTCCCAATCAAAGTAGGTTCTCAGGTCTTCAATGCTACCTTTTATGTGATGGATATTCGTCCTTCGTATTCTTGTTTGCTTGGGCGCCCCTGGATCCATGGGGCAGGTGCTGTGACTTCTACTTTACATCAGAAGCTGAGATATCCAGTAAAGGGAAAGGTTGTCACTATTTACGGAGAGGAGGGATGTATGATTAGCCATGTGAACACATTTAAATATCTTGAAGTGGAAGGTGAATATGTTGAAACTCCGTGCCAGACGTTTGAAGTAGTTCCTTGGGTTGTTCCTAATGTTGAAGCTCCTCCTGTTGTCAAGAGAGTTCCTGTGGTCACCAGGGTACCCCCTACAATGGCCTCCCTCAAAGATGCTAGAGCTGTGGTGGATGAAGGTGGTTGTACTATTTGGGGTCAGCTTCCTGACATTCCTTACAAGTCTGACAAATTTGGTTTGGGTTTCACTACAGAGTCTCAGAAGGCTGTTCGTCATGCTCGTGCTGTTCGTATCACCAATCAAGGGATTATGAAAGATCGGATTAATGCTGTGGGTGACTATGATGAAGAATACAACTTGGATGCTTGGATTTTTCCTACTGTGGGTGATGGGCTCAATAATTGGAAAGCTGAAGACGTTATTCCTATCTCCTTTAGTCAGGAGTAAATAATATTACTGTGTTGTTATTTTTAAGTTTGTAATTTTTGAACAATTAAACTCTTAAGCCTTGTGCCTTACCCGGGGCACAATGGTATGCTTGTTTCGGGATGTCATTTCATTTGCATACTTCATTCAATAAAAATCAGTGGACGTTTCGTTTTCGTAAATATTGTGTTCCTTGTCTTTCTTTTCTTTTATTTTTGTTTTATCAGCTATGTGTTCTTACACACACCCACATCACTAAAATGCAGATCCTCATCCACTCTGGATCCTGTTGATAACAGTTCTACTATTGCCAATTATAATTTCGATAATCCGATCTATCAAGCTGAAGATGGAAAGGAGGACGATTGTGAAGTACCTGTAGAGCTTGCTAGGTTGTTACAACAAGAAGAGAAAGCTATACAGCCACATGAAGAGCCAATCGAAGTTGTGAATTTGGGAACTGAAGAAAACAGGAAAGAAGTCAAGATAGGGGCTGAATTAGAGGATGGTGTTAAGAGCAGATTGATTTAGATGTTACATGATTATGTGGAGATCTTTGCTTGGTCCTCTGAAGATATGCCAGGGTTGGATACAGACATTGTGGTTCACCGTTTACCGGTAAAAGAAGATTGTCTTCCAAACAAGCAGAAGGTTCGTCGCATGCGTCCTGAGATGTCAGAGAAGATTAAAGCAGAGATAATGAAATAGTTTGATGCAGGGTTCTTAGCAATAACTTCTTATCCTCAATGGGTTGCAAATGTGGTACCGGTACCTAAGAAAGATGGTAAGGTACGTATGTGTGTAGATTACAGGGATTTGAACAAGGCCAGCCCCAAAGATGACTTTCCACTTCCTCATATTGATGTTCTGGTAGACAACACTACTCAGCATAAGGTATTCTTGAAATTCTGTGATCAGGTACGAGATGTCGAATGAGATGTTTAAACACTTGAAAACTTAACTAAAACTTAAAGTGCAGGAAAATTAAACAACACAGGAATTTGTTAACCCAGTTCAGTGTATAACCACACTTACATCTGGAGGCTACCAAGCCAGGAGGAAATCCACTATAAGTAATATTAATTCTAGACTTAAACCACCCAGTTTAATCTTTCACTTAATATCTACCCAATGCAATTTCTACCTAAGACACAACTTAGATATGAGTACCAACTCACTCCCCCTCAATCACACAGTGATCTTGTTTACAAGTTTAATAAAATTGAAGTCATACTTCAAACAAAACAGCTTGATCTTACTTCACAGTTTCAATCAAGACACAAATACACTTTTGCTTAAAAGCTCATAAAGTGGTACAATTAAACAACCTGCTATTAAAACACAAAACACCCTATTTGGTCTTCTTAAATTCGTACTCTATTCTGAGAGTTTCTGTTGCTTAAATAGGTGTTTGGATTTTGGGCTTTCTGTAGGTTTATCCAATCCTGATATGCATGCTGCCACCACCTTGAATTAGGGTTTGTTACTTCCTAGATTCTAGGTGATTCAGTTCTTCTGATTATGCTGAAGTCACATAACAAAACTCCCTACAGATGCGCCTTATTCTGTTTCATTCATCCATAATTAATTCCAGATAACTTTCCTTAATTTGCTCAGTTCTGTTAGTCATTAATTAATTCTGGTAGCAGGTTTGAGATGTCACAACATCTGGTGTGACATCCTGAAAAACTGAACTTACTTCATTTACTGATACAATGTCACAACATCTGATGTGACATCCTGTAAACTGAACTTACTTCATTAACTGATACAATGTCCCAACATCTGGTGTGACATCCTGAATTAAGTTCATTTACTTATACTCTATTTGATAATGTCCCAACATCTGATGTGACATCCTGAACTAAATTCAACACTTCTTGTTGGTCAAAAATTCTGCCAATTCTAAACATCTACAAACTCCCCCTTTGGCTAACATAATTTTTTGGTTATCAGAGTGCAGCAGATCTTTTCTGTTGAGTCATGTGAGAGTTTACTCCCCCTCAATTCTACATGTGTTCAGACTTGTTGCAACAGAAATTTTTTTTCCCATTAAAATCACAGTTTTAGTTCAGAAGCAAACAAAAGTTTTTCATTAATCAGTAATCAAGCATCATACATTGTTGTTGTTGTTGTTCAGTTCTCCCCCTTGTTAGACATAAATTTGGGGCCAAAGATACTAATTCAAAAAATACAATGCAGAAGCAGTCATTACATATTCCTCACATACAACTTTCACTCAGACTCCTCATATTCAGTGTCTTCCTCTTCCTCAGTCTCATCATCAGAAGCAGCAGCTTTCTGAGCAGTCTCTTCAAACTCCAACCTTTGGATAAGCTCCTCAAGCTTCTGCTTCCTAGCATCCAGCTCTTTGCAAGTATTCTTCAGCTCAGCAATCAAGGCAGCTTTGGAGATTGGAGTCTTTTTCTTTGAAGATCCAGCAGATGTCCTAGAGGGAGCCTCAACATCAGCTGCATGATGACTCAAGAACAGCTTGTAGTGGAAGGCTAGAGGGCTTTCTCTTTTGCAAATTGAGTCCTTCTCAGTGAGGATACCTGGATACTGACTCAGCATTATTCCACACAGCAAGGAAGGGAAGGCAATTGGCAGCTTTGTTGCAGATGATCCAGCATGCTTCAATGTCTAATCAAAGATATAAGCCCCAAAATCCAGCTTTGTTTGGGTGCCTACAACATATATGAACCTGCCTAACCCAGTTGCTATTGAGGAGGTGTGGTTGGTAGGAACCCAGTTTGCAGTCCCAATCCTATGCAGCATTGCATACTTTCTTGTTAGCAAGCTAACAGAAAGCTTCCCTTTAACTGGCCAAGTCTTTACCTGATTTGCAGTGATGACCTTGCAAACCTGGTTATCAGTCTTCCCTAACTCATTTGGACCATCATATTCTCTTTCTAGATAGTGGTTGATCACCCTAGGAGAGAATTCCACACATCTCCCTCTTACATATACCTTTCTGAAGTCAGCAGACTTACCATCAGCACAATCTTCTTGGAGGTTTACAATGAATTCCTTGACTAGCAGCTCATAGCAAGGAGAGAAGTTGGATACAGTTTTGAATAGGCCAGCAGAAGAGATGAGATTAATTACCTCTGTGCACTCAAGTGCATTACTGCTCAGCTCTCTTTCAAGTGCTACCCTTCTTTGATATACAAACTTCCATCTGTTTACACTTGACACATGATGGAAAGAGATGTTGTCCAGAGGAGCTTCTGGAACATCAGTTGATGACCTTGAGGGTGTTGGTTTCTTCTTTGGTGGGGATGTTGGGACATCCTTTTCAACATCTGAATCTGGAGGGGTGACAGCTTTCCTCTTCTGTGTTTGCACCTTGCTCCATTGATTTGTAGGACCAAAACCAACTTTAGCTTTGTCCTTCTTTGGTGTAGCTTGCTTCTTCTCAGGAGTTGCATGTCCTGCATTCATCTTTTCTTTCCTAGTCCTAAGCCTTTTGGCTATGCTAGGGTTTACAGAAGCAATGATTTCTGTATCAGAATCATGCTCTATGTTTACCACAGGAGGAGGTTGAGCAGTCTCCTCTTCAGCAGGTGGATCAACAGAGGTTTGATCTTCAGTGGAGGCCTTGTGCTGGTCCTCAGATGTTTCTTCATCACTATCAGTGGAGGCCTTTTGCTGGTCCTCAGATGTTTCATCAGCAACATCAAATGAGGCCTTTTGCTGGTCCTCAGATGTTTCAACATCTATTGGGACATCCTGTTGAGTAGGAGTGTCCTTTTCAGCCTGATTTTGTTGTTCTTCTTGTGGAGCTGGCATGGTGTTCAGGGGGATAGATATGCCACTCACCACTCTTTGATCAGATAAGATCCTGTTTACCAGCTCCTTTATGGAATCATCCACATATTCAGAAGCTTTTGGAGTGGTGTTTGATGATGAAGGTGTCCCTTTGACTTTGCTAAAAACAGGTTCCTTGCCCTTCTAACAGTAGGGGTTCTTGGCTTTTGAGCAAGAGGAACACTTCCTCTGATTTCGTCCATTGGAGTTGAATCCATGGGTACCATAGAGATGGGGGTTGCATGCACCACATCTTCTTGGTTGAGAATTTCTTCAGAGTGTTTAGGGTTTTGATGTTGAGACATTTTCGAAAGAGGTGGATGAAGAGTTTAGGTTTGATGAGTTCTGAAAAGCAGTTAGAGAATGAAATTCGTTTTGAGAGGATGATGAGAAGATGGATAGCTGAAAACAAGTTGATATTTTTATAAGTAGCCGTTACTTGGAGAAATTTTAGGAGTGGAATACCCAGAGTCCTTGACCAGACTGGTGTTGCCATCTGGTGATCATGCCACACAATGTCATATGACATGTTGGCACATCTCCATAACTGCTAAACTTCACATAAGCAGATTCCCAATTTACCCCTTAGGTTTTCAAATTGGGTAGCATCCAAGGCTTTAGTAAATATATCAACCAATTGCAGATTTGTAGCTACATGTTCCAATGAGATCACTTTCTCTTCTACAAGATCTCTGATAAAATGATGCCTGATATCAATATGCTTGGTCCTGCTATGTTGGATAGGATTCTTTGATATGTTAATAGCACTTAAGTTTTCACAGTACAATGTCATGACATCTTGTGGGACATTGTATTCAGTGAGCATTTGCTTCATCCAAACCAACTGTGAACAACTGCTTCCAGCTGCAATATATTCAGCTTCAGCAGTAGATAAGGATACACAATTTTGTTTCTTACTGAACCAAGAAATCAAATTGTTTCCTAGAAAGAAGCATCCTCCTGAAGTGCTTTTTCTGTCATCAGCACTTCCAGCCCAATCAGCATCACAGAAGCCAGTGAGAATTGGTTTGCATCCATGAAAGTACATTATGCCATAGTCACAAGTACCATTAACATATTTCAGAATTCTCTTGACTTGGTTTAGATGACTAACTTTTGGATCAGCTTGATATCTTGCACATACACCTACTGCAAATGCTATGTCTGGTCTGCTAGCAGTTAGATATAATAAGCTTCCAATCATACTTCTGTATAGGCTTTGGTCTACATTCTCACCCTTGTCATCTTTAGTCAGCTTTAAATGTGTGGGGGCAGGAGTTCTCTTATGAGTAGCACTATCCATCCCAAATTTCTTGACTATGTTCTTAGCATACTTGCTTTGGGAAATGAACATGGAGTCCTCCATTTGCTTTATTTGTAGTCCAAGAAAGTAGGTTAATTCTCCTACTAGGCTCATTTCAAATTCAGATTCCATCTGATTGACAAAATGTTTAATCATCCTGTCTGACATCCCACCAAAAACAATGTCATCTACATATATTTGAGCAATCATGACATTTCCTTCTTCATCTTTAACAAACAAGGTTTTGTCTATTCCACCTTTCCTGTACCCTTGCTTGATAAGAAAAGTAGTCAGCCTTTCATACCATGCTCTTGGAGCTTGCTTCAGACCATAAAGAGCCTTCTTTAGTTTGTATACATGATTTGAACAGCTTGGATCAACAAATCCTTTAGGCTGTTCTACATATACCTCTTCATTAAGATATCCATTTAAAAAGGCACTTTTCACATCCATTTGAAATAGCTTGAACTTCAAGATACAAGCAATTCCCAAAAGTAGTCTGATTGATTCAAGCCTTGCTACTGGTGCAAAGGTTTCATCAAAGTCTACTCCTTCAATTTGTGTGTATCCTTGAGCTACAAGTCTAGCTTTGTTCTTTGTAACAACCCCTTGCTCATTTGACTTGTTCTTATACACCCATTTAGTTCCAATCACATTTATGTCATTAGGTCTAGGAACAAGGTTCCACACTTCATTCCTTGTGAATTGACCTAATTCATCTTGCATAGCACAAATCCAATACTCATCAGTAAGAGCTTCCTTGATGTTTTTAGGTTCTATTTTTGAGACAAAACAGGAACATGAAATCACTTCTCTTGATCTAGTGCTTACACCTCTGATGGGATCCCCAATTATTAAATCTTTGGGATGATCCTTCTGAATTCTGATGGAGGGAGGTTTGCTGGATTGTTCTGTCCTTGCATCAGTTTGAGTGAAGTCAGGATGATCACTCTTTTCTTCAGTTTCAGTTTGTCTGTCAGCAGATGTTCCAACATCTTCTGTAACATCTGTAGAAGCATCATCAATTATCACATTTATGGACTCCATGATAACCTTGGTTCTAGAGTTAAATACTCTATATGCTCTGCTGTTTATAGAGTATCCAAGAAAAATCCCTTCATCACTTTTAGGATCCATTTTTCTTCTTCGCTCCCTATCAGCCAGAATATAACAATTACTTCCAAACACATGGAAGTACTTAACTGTGGGTTTTCTTCCCTTCCAGACTTCATAGATTGTGGACAAGGTTCCTTTCCTTAGAGTGACTCTATTATGGATGTAACAAGTTGTGTTCATAGCTTCAGCCCAGAAGTACAAAGGTAACTTTTTAGCATGGATCATAGCTCTTGCTGATTCTTGGATAGTTCTATTCTTCCTCTCAACAATCCCATTCTGTTGAGGAGTGATTGGTGAAGAGTATTCATGATTGATTCCTTCTGAAGAACAAAAATCTAAGAATTTTTGGTTCTCAAACTCCTTTCCATGGTCACTTCTTATTCTGATCACACAACTGGCTTTTTCCCTTTGTATTCTTTGGCATAAGTCTTTGAATACATCAAATACATCAGACTTTTCTTTGATAAAATTTATCCATGTATACCTTGAAAAGTCATCAACCACCACATAGGCATACCTCTTACCACCAAGGCTCTCAACCTGCATAGGTCCCATAAGATCCATATGCAATAATTCCAAAACTTTGGAAGTTGTCAGATGTTGGAGCTTTGGATGGGACATCTTGGTTTGCTTGCCTATTTGACATTCACTACATATTTTGCCATCATCAATCTTCAGTTTAGGAATACCTCTCACAGCTTCCATAGATATGATTTTCTTTATGCCTCTGAAATGAAGATGACCTAGTCTTTGGTGCCATAGTTTCACTTCTTCTTCTTTGGCTAAAGAACAAGTTGAAGTGAGAATGAAGTCTTGAGGTTCCCACATGTAGCAGTTGTCTTTAGATCTTGGTCCTCTCATGACAACCTTTTGTTCTTTATTAGACACTATGCATTCAGTTTTGGTAAAGTTTACACTGTATGTTGGATTTATTAATTCAGCGTCACCCTTAGGGATTCGATGGGCTTAACATCCCAACCCATGGCGCTTAATAGGTGCAGCCCCTTGAAAGACTCTATACTATAAGGAAATAAAGTTGCGCCTTCACTAACAGCAATTGCTTTTAGTGCAGTGGTAAGCGCTTGATCCTACAAGTGGTATCAGAGCCAGGTCATGGGTTCGAATCCCCCCGGCTGACACTGGGGGGAGATTGTTGGATTTATTAATTCAGCGTCACCCTTAGGGATTCGATGGGCTTAACATCCCAACCCATGGCGCTTAATAGGTGCAGCCCCTTGAAAGACTCTATACTATAAGGAAATAAAGTTGCGCCTTCACTAACAACAATTGCTTTTAGTGCAGTGGTAAGCACTTGATCCTACACACTGTACCCTTGATCACATAATTGACTTATGCTGATCAGGTTAGCAGTTAAAACTTTTACCAGCAGCACATCATCTAGTCTTGGTACATCTGGACAGTCCAAGGTCCCAACTCCCTTGATTTCTCCTTTAGCTCCATCTCCAAAGGTTACATATCTGGATGAATATGATTTTAAGTCTACTAGCAGATTCTTCAATCCAGTCATGTGTCTTGAACATCCACTGTCAAAGTACCAGTCTTCTTTAGCTGATACTCTTAGAGATGTATGAGCTATATATGCAACACCCTTCTTTGACCATTTGTATTGAGATTTCTTTTGATACCTCTGCCCTGTGCATTGTCCATCAGTAGAGCTCCAAGGTTGTTTGTTGATCTTATTCTTGGGCATGTAGCTTTGATCAGCATGAAGACTAGCTTTTAGTACCCATACTTTCTTGATGATCTCTGTCTTCTGCTTAGGGGGTTGCTGATCTCTTTGATGTTGATGTCTATGCAACACTTTCTTGGTAACCTCTCTCTTCTGCTTAGGAGGTTTCTGATACATCTGATTTGGATATCCATGCAACTTGTAGAAATAAGGTTTGATATGTCCAAATCTTCCACAATGATGACATCTCCATCTTTGATACTTCTTCTTCATTATGTTCTTTTCATGATGTTGAGACATCTGTTGGAACATTATGTTTGACTTTGTGTTCTTTTCATGATGTTGAAGCATCTGTTGGGACATCTTGTTTGACTGTATGGAATTTGAAGTAGTTTTGCTGGTGCTAGCTTCAACCTTATGAACTTTGTTAAATCCCAGTCCACTTTTATCCCCTGAATGCTTATTGTTGTTGAGAATAACATCTAGTGTGCTTGAGCTACTGTTCAGCATTCTAACAGATTTGGACATATGCTCCAACTTGGAGTTGAGAAGACTTACTTCACTTTTCAAGGTGTCAATGATCTCTAGATCACTTGTTTTTCCATCCTTTAGTGCTTCAATCTGCTTCTTTTGCTTTATATTTTCCATGCATATTTCAGTGCTCCTTTTAACCAGTTCTCTGTATGATTGCTCAAGCTCTTCAAAAGTAAGCTCCCCATCACTGGATTCACTTTCAGATTCACATAATCCAGCTAGAGCAGTGATATGCTTAGCTGATTCTTCTTCTGAATCACATCCCGAGTCTTCATCAGACCAGGTTACAGAGAGACCTTTCTTTTGTCTTTTTAAATAAGTAGGACATTCATTTCTGATGTGTCCATATCCTTCACATCCATGACATTTAATCCCTTTTTCTTGACTGGTCTTTTCATCATAATTTGACCTTCTATTTGCATCATAAGGTCTTTTGTTCTCAGTAGAGTTTGTGTATCTTCCACTTGGTCTGGACTTGTCTTCCATCTTTCTGAGAATCTTTTTGAATTGTCTTCCAAGCATAGCAATGTTTTCTGATAAATTTTCTTCAGTTTCTGATTAATCATTTTCTTCTTCTTTATCAGTATTTGACACCAAGGCTATGCTTTTGTTCTTCTTTACAATTGTGTCATTCATTCCCATCTCAAATGTTTGAAGGGAAAACCAATGAGCTCTTCAACTTTCATTATGCATATGTCTTGAGCTTCTTCTATTGTTGTGACCTTCATGTCAAATCTTTTTGGCAAAGATCTGAGAATCTTTCTTACAAGCTTTTCATCAGTCATCTTTTCTCCCAAAGCTCCAGAAGTATTGGCTATTTCTAAGATGTTCATGTAGAACTCATGAATTGTCTCATCTTCCTTCATTCTCAAGTTTTCAAACTTGGTGGTGAGAAGTTGAAGTCTTGACATCTTCACCTTTGATGTTCCTTCATGAGTTGTTTTGAGAGTGTCCCAAACATCTTTGGCCAGCTCACAGTGATGCACAAGTCTAAAGATGTTCCTATCAATGCCATTGAATAGAGCATTTAAGGCCTTGGAGTTGCCAAGTGCTGAATCTTCTTACTCCTTACTCCATTCTTCTTCAGGTTTCAACACTTTTGCTCCATCTCTGGTGTCTTGGACAGGGTGCTCCCATCCATTGTTGACTGCTTTCCAGACCCTATTGTCAAGTGATCTTAAGAATGCAACCATTCTTGGCTTCCAGTAGTCATAATTAGATCCATCCAATATAGGTGGTCTATTTACTGATCCTACATCTTTGTCCATGTTTCCAGAATTTGAAGTCCCTAGATCTCACCCAGTATAAACAGGCAAGGTGCCTGCTCTAATGCCAATTGAAATTCTGTGATCAGGTACGAGATGTCGAATGAGATGTTTAAACACTTGAAAACTTAATTAAAACTTAAAGTGCAGGAAAATTAAACAACACAGGAATTTGTTAACCCAGTTCAGTGTATAACCACACTTACATCTGGAGGCTACCAAGCCAGGAGGAAATCCACTATAAGTAATATTAATTCTAGACTTAAACCACCCAGTTTAATCTTTCACTTAATATCTACCCAATGCAATTTCTACCTAAGACACAACTTAGATATGAGTACCAACTCACTCCCCCTCAATCACACAGTGATCTTGTTTACAAGTTTAATAAAATTGAAGTCATACTTCAAACAAAACAGCTTGATCTTACTTCACAGTTTCAATCAAGACACAAATACACTTTTGCTCAAAAGCTCATAAAGTGGTACAATTAAACAACCTGCTATTAAAACACAAAACACCCTATTTGGTCTTCTTAAATTCGTACTCTATTCTGAGAGTTTCTGTTGCTTAAATAGGTGTTTGGATTTTGGGCTTTCTGTAGGTTTATCCAATCTTGATACGCATGCTGCCACCACCTTGAATTAGGGTTTGTTACTTCCTAGATTCTAGGTGATTCAGTTCTTCTGATTATGCTGAAGTCACATAACAAAACTCCCTACAGATGCGCCTTATTCGGTTTCATTCATCCATAATTAATTCCAGATAACTTTCCTTAATTTGCTCAGTTCTGTTAGTCATTAATTAATTTTGGTAGCAGGTTTGAGATGTCACAACATCTGGTGTGACATCCTGAAAAACTGAACTTACTTCATTTACTGATACAATGTCACAACATCTGATGTGACATCCTGTAAACTGAACTTACTTCATTAACTGATACAATGTCCCAACATCTGGTGTGACATCCTGAATTAAGTTCATTTACTTATACTCTGTTTGATAATGTCCCAACATCTGATGTGACATCCTGAACTAAATTCAACACTTCTTGTTGGTCAAAAATTTTGCCGATTCTAAACATCTACAATTCTCTTTCATGGATGGTTTCTCTGGTTACAATCAAATCAAGATGGCACCCGAAGATATGGAGAAGACAACATTTGTTACACAGTGGGGCACTTTTTGTTATAAAGTAATGCCATTTGGTTTGAAGAATGCAGGGGAAACATATCAGCGTGCTATGGTGGCTTTGTTTCACGATATGATTCATCATGAGATAGAGGTATATGTAGATGATATGATAGCCAGGTCCCAGAATGAAGAGCAACATCTTGATCATCTGCATAAGTTGTTTGAGAGATTGAAGAAATACAAGTTGATATTGAACCCAAACAAATGTACTTTTGGAGTTAGATCTGGTAAACTCCTGGGTTTCATTGTCAGTGGAAAAGGTATTGAAGTAGATCCTGCAAAAGTGAAAGCTATACAAGAGATGCCAGCTCCCCGTACTGAGAAGGAAGTTAGAGGTTTCTTGGGACGACTGAATTACATTGTAAGATTTATTTCCCAATTAACTGCCACCTGTGAGCCAATCTTCAAGTTGTTGAAGAAAGATCAGGTAATGGAATGGAATGATGAGTGCCAGACAACCTTTGATGAAATCAAGAAATATCTCCTAGAACCTCCAATCTTGATGCCACCAGTTGATGGAAGACCCTTGATTATGTACTTAACCGTATTAGACAACTCAATGGGGTGTGTGTTGGGGCAACATGACGAGTCTGGTCGAAAAGAGCAGGCAATCTATTACCTTAGCAAAAAGTTTACCGACTGTGAAACAAGATACTCACTGCTCGAGAAAACTTGCCGCGCTTTGGCATGGGCTGCTCGCCGACTAAGACAATATATGTTGACTCATACTACCTTGTTGATTTCGAAGATGGATCCAATCAAGTACATATTCGAGAAACCTGCTCTCTCCGGACGAATAGCAAGATGGCAAATGATCTTAACAGAATATGATATATAATATACTACTCAGAAGGCCATTAAAGGAAGTGTTGTAGCTGATCATTTGGCTCATCAAGCAGTGGATGATTATCAGTCAATGAGTTTTGAGTTCCCTGATGAAGACATTATGATTATTACCATAGAACCTGGACAATATGACGGACCTGAACAAGGATCCCGATGGACTATGGTTTTTGATGGAGCTTCTAATGCACTTGGTAATGGTGTTGGTGTTGTGATCAGTTCCCCTGAAGGTTGTCATACCCCGATTACTGCAAGACTTTGTTTCTATTATACCAATAACATGGCTGAGTATGAGGCATGTATCCTGGGTATCAAAGCTGCCATTGATATGAAGATTCAGTTCCTGGACGTATATGGAGATTCAGCCCTGGTAGTAAGTCAGATCAAAGGAGATTGGGATACCAAGCATGATAACCTCATTCCTTACAGAGAGTATGTGTTGTCTTTGATCCCACATTTCAAAGAGATTACCTTTGGACATATTCCACGAAGAGAGAATCAGTTGGCAGATGCCTTAGCCACCATGGCATCCATGTTTGAGATCCGCTGGGATGATGAAGCTCCTAAGATTACTATTGATAGATTTGTAAAGCCTGCATACTGCAATGAGATTGACACTGAAGAAGCAGAGGAGAAGCTTTGGTTCTATGAAGTGAAAAGATATCTTGAAGCTCAGGAGTTCCCTGAAGGGGCATCTGTCAAAGATAAGAAGTTTCTAAGAAGTTTTTCTGCTAAGTTCTTTTTGAGTATTGGAATTTTGTACAAGCGCAATCATGATTCAACTTTACTTCGTTGTGTGGATAAGAAGGAAGCAACATAGATTATGGAAGACATGCATGATGGGATCTTTGGCACTCATTCTAGTGGTCATACCATGGCAAAGAAGATATTGAGAGCAGGTTACTATTGGTCTACCATGGAAGCTGACTGCTATCAACATTCTAGAACATGTCACAAGTGTCAAATCTATGCTGATAAAGTACATATACCTCCATCACCATTGAATGTGTTGACTGCTCCTTGGCCTTTTGCCATGTGGGGCATTGATATGATTGGTGAGATCAAGCCTACTGCTTCTAATGGGCATCGTTTCATCCTGGTTGTTATTGATTACTTTACTAAGTGGGTAGAGGCAGCTTCATTTGCATCTGTTACTAAGAATGTGGTGGCTCGATTCATTAAGAATAATCTCATATGTAGGTATGGCATCCCTGAAAGGATTATCACAGATAATGGCTCTAATCTGAACAACACTATGATTACTGATCTCTGCACATAGTTCATGATTAAGCATCACAACTCTTCTCCGTATCGTCCAAAGATGAATGGGGCAGTAGAAGCTGCTAACAAGAATATCAAGAAGATTCTACAGAAGATGACTGTTACTTATAAGGATTGGCACGAGATGTTACCATTTGCTCTTCATGGTTATCGTACTACAATACGTACTTCAACAAGGGCAACCCCATTCTCCTTAGTCTATGGTATAGAAGCAGTTCTGCCCATTGAAGTTCAGATACCCTCCTTAAGAATCATGAAGGATGCAGGCTTGGATGAAGATGAGTGGATTCAGACTCGACTTGACCAGATAAATTTGATTGATGAGAAGAGGTTAGCAGCTGTTTGTCATGGCCAGATGTACCAGAAACGGATGATCAAAGATTTTAACAAGAAGGTTAAGCCAAAGGTATATCAGGTTGGTGACTTGGTAATCAAGCGTATCATATTACCACAGGGTGATCCTAGGGGCAAGTGGACTCCTACATATGAAGGGCCATTTGTGGTCAAAACAGTATTCTCAGGAGGTACCATGATGCTTACTACTATGGATGGTGAAGACTTCCCACATCCTATAAATGCAGACATAGTTAAAAAATACTACGCATAAAAAGAGACCCACTAGGTTGACTGGCCTAGGCAAAAATAAGGGCATCCCGGCGAACCAAAAGGGTTCGGGCAAAAATTAGGGATATATATATTAAAAAAAATGTACACCCGGCAAGTCGAAAACCTGAAAAAGGCGGCTTGGGCAAAAAAGGGTATCCCGGTGGATTGAAAACCTGAAAGGGCAATCCAGGCAAAAGTTAGGGATTAAAGCGTATGACTATGTCTCGTTTGGATCACCCATGAAACTACAACCAGTTGTGCTACTTACTTAAGCTCGAACAGATAAAGCTGAATCCAATCATTTCCGTCTCAACAGTAGAAGATGAGATACTTGAAGATAATGGCAATAGTAGAATTGAAACTCAATAGGATTATTTCCCACATAGCTGATTTTCTTTGTTTGGTAAAAAAAAAAATTTTTTACGGCGAATTCCTCTTACTAGGATTTCTGTCTCCTTGTACAAACTTGCCTATGTATAGGTCACTTTGTGATATAAATAAAATTTCATCTTTGAATCCAGATTTACTTTTACCCTATTTACATAAGCGAAACGTCCATTGGTTGTGTTTGAATGACTGTATGCTTTTGAATATGATTGATGTTTACCAGAAATGCATAAATGCTTGAATATGATTGATGTTTACCAGAAATGCATGAAAATGCAGTAATAGTATTTACTAAGGACGAACGAGGGAAGGAATTCAACGAAGCTTCGCCGGTTCATCCCCACAAGACAGCTACAAATTCCCCAGTAGTGCAAATCTATCATCATAGATACTTCGAGTTACATCTCCCCCTGAATTTATGTCCATCTCTTTTATCCTCAGTCGGGATACTCAGGAACTTATTCCTTCAATAGAAGTACGACGAACGAAGACGAGAAGTTATGAATACTATCAAACGAGACGGGAACGAGTTCCTCATATTCTTCAGCAACGAATCGGGATTTATTTTCCCTAGCTAGCAGTTGTTATACAAAGATATTCAGACGCTTCAGGCTGCATGATTCATACATACATCATTCACATCATACCATAACATACATATCCATAAATACATAATACATTACTTAGGTGCATCATACTATACATACATACATATTGCATAAACTAACTTTTTCCTTGCAGGAAAGCTATATGCAGAAAAAACAATATCAACAATCCACAACAGGTCAGAAATGATCCATACATTACTCAAGATGTCCTCGGAGAGTAGGCAAACGGTCTGTAAAAAGATCCATTCCCTAATCCAGGATATTTCCAGAAGATTTCATCTATCTGGCCCTTGAATAACAGGCAAACGGTATGTAAAAAGATCCATTCCCTGGTTCAAGATATTTTTCAGAAGAACAAATCCTGACGTTCTTTTGGCCCTTGAATAGCAGGCAAACGGTATGTAAAAAGATCCATTCCCTGGTTCAAGATATTTTTCAGAAGAACAAATCCTGACGTTCTTTTGGCCCTCGAATAGCAGGCAAACGGTCTGTAAAAAGATCCATTCCCTGGTTCAAGATATTTTTCAGAAGAACAAATCCTGACGTTCTTTTGGCCCTTGAATAGCAGGCAAACGGTCTGTAAAAAGATCCATTCCCTGGTTCAAGATATTTTTCAGAAGAACTAATCCTGACGTTCTTTTGACCTTGGAGAATAGGCAAACGGTCTGTACAAGGATCCATTCCCTAATCCAAGATATTTCCAGAAGAGATAATTGCCACCAAGATTTATTTCTACTGGTCCATTCAACAATTCAAATCATGTTGCAGAGACAACCTATACAAAGACCTAGTACTGATATCCAGTATCAACATAAAGACATCATCACATCCTGATACTTTAGATGGCATCTCCAAGCCCATATCCAGATGGCATCTCTAAGCCCATCTCCATTTCTTCCAAGTGGCATCTTCAAGCCCACTCAAGCATATACAATTAATCATCAGTGTTACTTTATGCACTGGTGAGTGCAAATTTTTGGGTTTTTGTGTTCAATCCCCTTCAACCTTCCAGGTCACGACTGGCACATATACCAATCTAACCCCTCAGGTTTCAGAAAATTGAACAGCGGTAGCTGTTGCACCCCAAAATTTTCCCTCCACAAGACAAGACTTTGTGTACTAAGAGGTTCACAAGGTTCATAAGGTTCACAAGACATCTCACAAGGTTCACAAGATTCACAATTAGTCAGAAAGTTTGACAATTCCCTCAGACAATGCATCCTCCTAAGCAATGCTTCCTAAACTAGGCTTTTGACTTTTATCAGGCTAAATGGACTTCCAAGACTTCAAGTGAGCTTCATAGCATCTTATATGTGTTCAAACCAAAGTCAAACTTCATGATTTTTTGCCAATATCAAGTATATGAAGTAAAATTCATCATTTGATCAAGGGTTGATCATGATTCATCAAGGAGATTTCAGATCATCAAGAATCAGGAGTTTCTAAATTAGGGTTTTCACAGGAAAAGTCAACTAAACTTTGACCAGCCATAACTTTCACATGCTTCATCAAATTTTTTCCATCCAAAGCTCATTTTGAAGGAAATTGAATTCTCTACAACTTTGTGTCTCATAAGCCAAGCCCAAAAATGCTTCAATTGGAAGGTATGAGCTAAGACATTATAGGTCCTTTTAAAAGTCAACAAAAAGTCAACAAATTCAAAAGAGCATAACTTGAGAATGGTAAAAGATATGGACATGAGACCAAAGGGGTTGGTTAGAGGACTCTTTAAGATTTCCAAAATGTCAAAGAACACCTTCATAGAATTAAAATTGAAGGATTTGTGCCCTTGCAAAGTTGGGAAATATTTTAGAGGTTTATGAAGTAAATGAGGTCTTAAAACCATAATTCTTCAAATGGGCTGACTTTTTTGTGATCCAATAGGTTCCATGACATCATGCACGAAATTAATTTAATATTTTCATAATTTTATTCATTTTATTTTTATTTATTATGATTTTTTATATTAAAAAACATTTTAAATTCAAATAAAATATAAAATGGTGAAGATTTAAAATGATTTGTCTTCTAGAATGTCATAAAGTTTATTTGGATCTAATTGATACAAAAATTATGAGGATTATCTTAAAATAGCAAGTTCATATCAAGAATATTCAAATTTTAAAAGCCAATCTTTTTCAATCTCAAAATATCAAAATATCCAAAGTGTGATACAATTTTCTGACCTAATTCAATTGTGTCATATATATACAAACTTTAGCAAGCAAGAGGAGACGAATTCACAGCCTCTCACATCATCTTCAAACTTCACAAATTTCATCCAAAACACAAATTCGGTTTCCTCATTACAAAGGGTTTTAAGGTATTTTAAACACACAAGAAGGATCCTTGGACTTCACTGAGTGGAAACCAACTCTCAAACACATCCAATTCATGCTCATATGATCAACCCGAATGCATCTTGTTCATGTTTTAATTTTTTTCGATTTGAATGATTTATGCATTAATAATGAAAACTAACTATGGATTTGTGTTTGTTATGAGGTTTAGAAGCTTTCTGGATGGTTTAATTTGACTCTTATGGACTGTATCAAAATCCACCATTATTAGGGTTTGAAGTTCAAATTCGGGAACCTAGCATTTAGGGCATCTAAATGAGTTCTAAGAACATGGCTGTGACCTATAAGCTTCATATAATTGATCTGCACAATTAATTTGTATTAATATTATGGTTTGCTTGATGATTGAAAAACGTAGGTTTCTGGTTCAAGAACTTGCAGGAAAATTCGCAGGAATATTTGAAGAAGAATTCGCAGGAAACTTGAATGAGGAAGATGAAGCTGCGCGCCAAAATCCAATTTCAAACTCTAACATATATTTTATTTTATTATTGTTGTATGTATTTCAGTAACGCAGGTTGGTTCAGTTGGTAGCACGCGTGTGTGAAATAGGGATGGTCCTGGGTTCAACCCTCCCCCAGGCCATTTCGTTTTTCTTGTTATTTTATTGATTTTCATAGGTTAAAAATAAAAAGAATTGTTGTCCATTCAATATCACCAGCACGCAGCTGGTCCAGTGGTTGGCTTGTTGGTCCAAGGAGAATGAGGCCTAGGGCGTGGGTTCGATCCCTGCCCCTGGTAAGTTTCAATTTTTTTTTAATTTTTGCTTATTTATTTTGTTTAACTATTTTATTGTTAATTAAATATAATACACATATATAAATAATTCTAAATTAATATGTAAATACTTTATATTTTATATAAAAACCTCTAAAAATTATTTTCTAAATTCTAAAACTAATTTTTATTTATTTAAGTTAAAACATGTATATATTTAGTTAATAATTAAATTAATATTGTATGTTAAATTAAAAACCCTAATATTTTATATATAAAACCCTAATTATTTTTTTTTAACCCTAATTTATTTTCTAACTATTCCAAACCCTAATTTTCTTTTACAATTTTAATTTCTTATTTTTATTATGTTTGTTTAATTTTACTTAATAAATATTTCTAATGTATATATATAATTGAATTATTAATCATATAAAATAGTATATAATAATAATAATTATTTTATTCTCATCTTAAAATTCTTAAAAAAATTTGTTTATTTAACATTAAAATTTTAATTTGATTTCTACATTGTATATTATTATGCTAACCTTTTTTCTCTTATGTTTAATCTTTTTATTTTATATGCTTATTATTTAAATTATTTTCTTATAATGTAACTGTACAAGCTATGTAATAGTTGTAGTGTTTTTATTGTTTATTTATTTAAATTGCTATGGTTAGTAAATTAGGGAGTGAAAACATGTTTGTATCTTAAAATTAAATTTAGATCACTAATTATAAGATAAATATTTGAACTTGTACACGCACACACGTAAGTCGATCTTGGATCGCCATCTCACTTTTTAAGGTTTACCTCTCATGTTGCCTAAATAAAAGGTCAAGTAAGGTGCATAAAGCAAAGTCCCTTCTCTTATTAATATCATCTTGTCCCTTTAAAGATTATAAGATCAAGTCCCTTCATGGTTGCCTTCGTAAATAATCCTGTCCCTTTCGAATAAAAGATGATAAGTCCCTTCGAATTGCTAATACACCTTACAGTTGCCTAATCACAGATGACCCTTCACATGTCCCATACAACATCCAAGGTAATTACTACCTATTCCTTAATAATAGGGATAGTCTTACCATTGAAAGAACATTTAAGAACAGTAAAGATTCAAATTAGGGTAGGTTCCTCTTAAGTACTTGCTCACTCATCCAAAAACATTTCATAACACTTCACATTTTCAAACAATTTTCAAAACAAAGTCTTTATATATATCCATACAAGGACCATTATAAAGTACTTAAGAAAATTTTTAATCACACACTACACTTCTCAAAACAGTTTAAAGTGAGCTAAGTAACTAAGAGCCCATGGATAACCATGGATATAAAGGGTGCTAACACCTTCCCTTTGTATAACCTACCCCCCGAACTCAAAATCTTTTTAAGGTCTTTCCTGTTCTTTTATGCCCTTTCCTTTTGGATAAAATAAAATTCGGTGGCGACTCTTGCTATCCGCAACATTTAACTAAAGTCAGTTCTCCCACCGTGTTACAATTCCCCTGCTGACAAATTTGGGCTCCGTTGCAGCCTCCAGTTGATCTTGTCAAGTTTGTCTGTAACCCAACCCGAATCTGTCTTCTTTCTTTTCTACTGGCAGCAGCTTTCCCCAGCCTTGAGCGGTACCCTCCTCAACAACCTTCCGGGCTTGTTGATATGAAGTGATGGAAGTTCCAGACACAGCAGTTGCTTCATTGATGTTAAGGGCCTCAAACCCCTGACTCATAGTCTCATGGATCTCCCCATCCATCTCTATATACTTATAAGTAGCCAGCTGGCTAACGAAAATGTCTTCCTCCCCGCAGATTGTGATGATCTGACCTTCCCACTAAAATTTTAACTTCTGGTGAAGGGTAGATGTAACAGCGCCAGCGGTGTAAATCCAGGGTCTACCCAACAAACAACTGTAGGCTGGCTGTATGTCCATCACGAAGAAGGAAGTTTTAAAGATCTGTGGGCCAATCATCACAGGTAAATCAATCTCTCCAAGCACTGATCTCTTAGAGCCATCAAATGCTCTCACCACCAAGTTACTTGGACGTAATGCCAAAACATCATACTCCAACTTCACCAAGGCTTTCTTTGGGAGGACATTGAGCGAGGACCCAGCGTCCACCAGCACATGAGAAAGAACAGCACCTTTGCATTCTAAGATGATATGTAAAGCCTTGTTATGATTGCGTCCCTCCATCGTTAAATCAGCATTTGTGAAGCCCAGTCCATGACTGGTGTTAACATTTGCAACCACTGTTTCCAGCTGATTAACCGTAATCTCTTCCGGCACGTAGGCTGCGTGCAGGACCCTCAACAGTGCATTCCTATGGGCTTCGGAACACATTAACAATGATAATATAGAGATTTTGGAGGGTGTATGATGAAGCTGATCCACCACTTTGTAATCACTCTTTTTGATTATTCTCATGAACTCGTCCACCTTTTGCTCAAAAGACGTCTTCGGAGTTTCTTTAACAGTTGGTTCTTCAAGTACCACATTCTTCCCTTTTGCCTTAGCAGCAGCTTCTGCTTCAGCACTGAGTCTTGGTGTTTGTGAGGCAAAAAGGCATCCGTTTCTGGTGAAGCCTCTGCCTCCCCCAACATTGTCAACTTGTGGTGAAGAGGTTGATGAATCTAGAGTGATCTTCTTTCCGCCGCAGTAGAGATCAGATTCGTAGTGCCAAGGTATGGCATTACTGCTTTCATAAGGAACAGGTCTAGGCACCGTAATGGTGACCGGACTGATTGCTGCAGCGGAAGGAACTGTGATGGTATGCGGGTCGTAGTAGATTGTGACTGGAGATCTGACAGTAGATGTTTCAGTTTTTTGTTGGAAATTGTTGTTGGGATGAACATTTGCTGGGTCATAATAGATCGTGACTGTTGAGACATCTTCATTAATATTTGCTGGTGTTGTAGGTGTTTCCGTTGATAAGATGGGTGCTGATGTTGTAGAAGTAAATGTTGTTGAACTCTGATCTGTTGAAATAATGGATGGAGTGATTGCTGGAGTTGTGGATGAATCAGTGGGAATGATAGTTGTTGCAGTTGTAGGAGGATTTATTGCTGCTGAAGAAAGAATTGCTGATGTTAGAAGAGCCGCTGTGGTAATTTGCAAAATTCCATCTCTGATGAAGCCATCTATGCCAAGCCTTAACCTCTCACAACCATTAATAGCAGTCTTGCACAATTCACAGCAGGCCTCACAGCCCTGGAACACTTGGCATCTTAAGAGTTGAGCCTTGACTTCTGCCAACGGTGTCCTAATCTGTGCAACATTATCAATTAGTGCAGATGGTTGGTCCTCTTCTATGGCACTAATCCTGGGCCCACTATGATTAGGCATAGGATATCTGTTAACATTCGGAGGAGGTGCGAAATTGAGAGCTTTGGAATCGACCAAATCTTGAACCTTCATTTGCAAGGCTCTACACTTCTCAGTATTGTGACCCGGTGCGTTGGAGTGAAAGGCACACCTGGCATTGGAATCATAATTCTTTGGGAGATTGAGAGGATCTGGTGGAGCCAACGTCCTTAACTCAACCAGGTTAAGTTTCAGGATTTGTGGCAGTAGAGCAGCATAGGGCATAGGAATGGGGTCAATCACCCTATTTTCTTGAGATGGCCTCTGTTGAAAGGGGCACTGCTGTTGGTTGTTGTTGTTATTGTTGTACGTTCTTTGTTGCGGAAAATGAGATTGTTGTTGATAATGATGTTGTTGTTGTTGTTGAGGAAAAAGTGGTTGCTGTGGAGCTGGAGCCGCGATGGTAACGACTGCTATTGATCTGTGAGAATACTGTGGTCTGCCCCTGCCTACATGGATAGCATTTATTTCACCTGCCCTTTGGTGTCCTGAAAAAGGTTTTCTGGGGTTGTTGGAAGAACTTGCACCATTGTCGGAGATTTTGCCCATCTTTAAAAGACTCTCAATTCTCTCACCAGCTATAACTACATCGGCAAAACTGGTGGAAGAGAAAGTAGCAAGTCTATCGATATAAGTTCCATGCAAGGTGTTCATAAACATGTCAGCCATTTCCCGTTCAAATATGGGTGGCTGGACAG
Source organism: Lathyrus aphaca (assembly GCA_963966055.1). Taxonomy (NCBI): domain Eukaryota; kingdom Viridiplantae; phylum Streptophyta; class Magnoliopsida; order Fabales; family Fabaceae; genus Lathyrus; species Lathyrus aphaca. Next base: position 409,165,103 of record OZ014523.1, read on the forward strand.
CAGCAGCAAGCTGTCTCCACCTCTGAGCATAATCCCAAAAGCTTTCCCTCGAAGACTGAGACATGACCATTAGAAGAGTTCTATTGGGGGCCATGTTTAGGTTGTACTGGTATTTCCGGATGAAGGCTTCGGCCAAGTCTTTCCAACATCTTATGGTGGCCCTTGTTAGATGCGAATACCATTCTCTTGATGCCCCAGTCAGGCTATCCTCAAAATAGAACATCCATAACTTCTCGTCCATGGTATAAGCCTTGAGTCCCCCTAAGAAGGATTGCAGATGAGTACGCGGGCAGGAAGTACCATTATATTTTTCAAAGCATGGGGGTTTGAATTTGTGGGGAATCCTCACCCCATCTACCAGCCCCATATCCATTACGTCAAAGCCTAAAGAATTTTGGGATTCCAAGGACCTCAGTTTTTCAGCAATCTCATCCAGCCTTCAGTCATACACCTCATCCCCATCCCCAATAACTGTGAACTGCTCCTCCTAAGGATCTTCTTGCAAGATCCTGCCTCCAGCAGTGTTTCCTTGAATATTCTTCAGGATGTTAACGTCTGGGTTCAAATGGGGCCCAAACTCTAGTGGGTCGATACGAGGTTGCCCTCGTTCATTATTGCTGGTTCCTTCTGTTCCAAGGTGGGGCTCCTCAGGTGTCTGCCTTTCCACCAGCTCTCTCAGCCTTTCCTGGCTCTGAGCTAAGCCAGTCATCACAGTCATAAACTGGGACATTTGGTTTCTTATTTCAACCCTTTTGTTTGCCATCTGATTTCTTACTTCATTCAGGTCCTGTTGTACCTGATCCATCTGAATGCCTGAAAGGTTGTTTCGCGTTGGGTACCGGTGTGTACGGTTGACAGGTGTAACGGTAAAATCGTGAGTGTAAGCTATTGATTAACTTCACTCAAGGTACACAGAGTCGCCACCGCGCTTTTCTTTATTTCCAAAAGGAAAAAGGCAAAAAGAACGAAGAAAGCCTAATGAATCTAAAAGCAAAAGCTAAAAGAAACAAACAGAGAATGGGTACGGGGATTGGTTACAAATCGGGAAGGTTTTAAGAATCCGACTTGTCTGTGGTACTCCACGGGAACCCTTTGAAATATTTACTACATTTTTGGTTTGAAATGGTTTGCTTGAAAAAAGATTGAAGAGATGAGAAGAAGAAAGTTTTTTAAGATTTTTGTGTTTGAAGAGACGAACGTCTCATGCCTACGTACCCACAAAGTGCAATGCGAGATCAAAACCCCGTAGTTCGTGGTACAAAATTTGAAAAGAACAATGAGTTGAATTGATTTTAAAATGTAGAGATAAGTCGTCATCCTTTAGCGAATAATTCCGCTAGAAAGGATGAATCATATCTAAACATATGAAAAGAAAAGGTGCACAAAGGCACAAAAACAATTGAGTGAGTTTTGGATTTTTTAAAGTATGTAAGAAAAGAATTTCGATATATTTACATGGATTAAAGTTTATTAAGAAAATAAAATAAAAAGGTTAAAAATCGCTTGACCTAAGTCAAGGTTTGATTATGAAAGCATTTGAAGTTTGAAAACAAAGAAGATTTTTGAAATAGGAAGAAGTTTTGAAAATTTAAGAATGGGGAAGAGATGAAGGGACTATCCTAATACTTGAATTAAAAAGTTAAGAGAAGAAGCGATCAAACCAAATTTGCACATTTCTTCAATGTTAGGAATTCCATCTTCAAAGACTAATGAAATCACTTGAGGCTAAAGCTTCTAATCCATCACAACTTGAGCAAAGGTAGAGATCCTAAAATCTAAGTCCATACTCCAATGCTAAGGATAGTAACCATAGTCCGAAATTAAAGTCACCAATCTTTTAAGTGTTTAATCCTTTATTAATGTTTTGGTATCCAAATGGACAAAATAAAAATCACAAGCAACAATATAAACATAAACAAATGATATATGATATAATATGATAAAGCAGAATAAAGAGATAAGGAACGAGGAATTGAAGTAAAATGATAAGGTGCGAGAGATTAAAGTTAAACGAATTATTATATTCACATTATTATAATATTTACAATATAAGTGGTATGATGAACTTAATCAAGCACAACCACGAAAAGAATAATAAAATCGAGGCAACCGGATCCAAGTGGATCTCATTCCGAATCGGGACAACTTTAGGTCTATGTTAAGCAATCGCCGAGTAATTTACGGAGTAATTACCCTACAAATGAGGCCGGCCACCACCAATTAAGGTGGAAAATATTTGTGCTAATACACGTTAGAGAAATGATATAATGAATCATTCTCCGAAAACATGTCGCACGAAAAGAAAAGGTAATGGTCTAATCTTAATCGGGATTTCTCATTGAATTATCAAAGGCAATCTATCACGATTCCAAAGTATGGAAAATGATCCAAATGATCATTTATCCATAGATTTGAAATAATGAAGATTAAACATCTTCGAAAACCAATAATTGCGAATCGGAGATCTCATCGACCAAAAAATAAAAAAGGATGGAAAAGTATATGGATAAAACATCCATAAATAATAAAAAAAAGAAACAAAATAAAAAGACTCTTTATAATTTTTCTTTCTAAAAACTTTTTCTCTAAAAAAAACTCTATTAATATCTAAGAAAAGATATTGTAAAAAAAAATCAATATTATTTTTCTCTTTTCTTTTAAAGCAAAACCAAATTGAGAATTAATTAGAAAAGAAAAAAAATGAGAAAAACCAATTATAAGAAGGGGATCCGCAAGGCCTATGGAGAGGTGGATGTAGCAAACTGGATCAATGCACTAAGCCCAAAACAAACTCTCATTGAGCCAGAATATCACAAAATTATGAAAATAGAAAAATAAAGGAACAAATCGTCTTCTTCTTCATCCATGTGCGGGTACTGTAGCGACTGAAGAACAACAAAAACGCCGTCGCATCTCACCTTCAATAACTTAAATCGGCGATTCCATTCATCCGCGGATCTTTTCCTCTCGCAATCGTTCGGTTTTCCTCTTCTTGCCAATTGCTCTCTTTTTTTCTCTGGTTATTATTGTTGTGACAGATTTGAAATTTTTATTTGAAGAAACTGATGAAGGAGATGGCGTATCGTTATGGAAGGTTAATTGAGAGTGAGTATTATGATGAACAGAAGCTCTCAATTTTGGATCTTAAATTGGAATGGAAATAAGGTTTTGATGGATGAATAAGGGTGAAGCTTTGGGTTTGGAATTTGGGCAGCGGTTTTAAGGCTCTCAAAGCTTGGGAAAAATGGAGAAGGAAGCTCTTATTTATAGATGGTAAGGAGAGAATTTTTGAATTTGTTTTGCAATTCGTTTTCGCATTTGGGGCCACGGGATTTCCGCGTGCCAGCTTCTGATTTTATGCGTTTTATTCATTGTCCAGATGCGTTTTGGAATCATGCTTCTCACGTTTTTTCTTTGATTTCTGCGTTTTATTCATTGTCCAGATGTGTTTCGGTGTTGTGAGCTGCAATGTGGCTCTCGTGCGTTTTGCTTAAGGTTCTCGTGCGGGAAGCGTTTACGGATTGAAGCTGTAAATTTGTTTGGCTAGCTGATGGTATGCGTGTGTTTTCGGTGACATGCGTTTTGCTTGCCGCGGCTTGTTGCTTGGGCTTGGCTTAAAGTGAAGTTTTGTGCGGCTGTTGTAATGTGAAGTGCAGTGTGAAGCTTGGAAGGCTTGTGCAGGATGGCTGGGCGTGTGAGGCTTACGGCGTAGGGCTAATGCTTGAAGTTCTTAGCTGGCCTGCTGTTGTTGTTTTGTGATGTGGTAGCCTGTGATTTACGCGTTGGCTTGGTAATGTGCAGCATGAAGTCAGTGCTGGCTTGTTATTTTGATGTAAACTGAAGGCTTATTTTGCTTGCGTACAGAATGGCTTGAAGAATGGGCTGGAGGAAACTTGTTGTTTGGGGAGATGGCTGGGAAAGTGTGATACGACTGTTAGTGTGGGCTGCCTTGGAGTGTGGATGATGGCTTCAGCTTGTGGAATTGACTAGTAGCTTTGTGGCTGAGGCTTGTCATGTGGGATTGTTGTGGAAAGAAGCCTGAAGTGGGCCTTAAAGTGAATCATGTGGAATGGGCCAATGATATATTTTTTTTGCAATTTATAATTGGGCTTGTATATTATCTTTGATAAAAGAAATATGATGGTGAGTAGAAGAAAAGGATTGTATAGTAGTAAAAAAAATAATGGTTTAGAAGATCAATAAAAATTGATATTTGGAATTAATTTTATGGAAATTAGATAATGAAATGGGATTAACAAAAAAAATCGAAAAATGTGAATGGTAAAAAAAAGGATAATGGATAGAGTTTACAAATGGATAAGAATGGATAATCTGAAAGAGAATTGATAGAAATCGAAAAGGATAGAGTATGAATAGAATAAATGGAAAAAAAATGGAATAAAATGGAATTTGGAAAGTAAAAAAATGATTTAATGGATAATGGATATAAAATGATTTTTAAGCCCGCAACCGACTCCTGATTTTTCTTCACAAGCCACAGATAAAATGATCACAAACACTTCTGAACCACTGCACAACTTGCCACTTATACCACAATCACTTGAAATCTGTCTTGATTATTCGAAACCATACTGAGGAAAATAAATCCTCAGATGAATCGTTGGTGAACTGATGAACTTGAAGAATCAAACCAAACTTCGCACAAAACACTGTCTGATAACTGATGACTTTGCACATAACACAGTCCTGAGCTTTGAATACGCACTGTCTGAAAACTGAACCACTAGCACAAGTAACTTGCAATTGAACAATCTATTTGATAGTTTGACCAAAATTAGGTCAAACGTCCATCTGAATCGAATCGTGATTGAACAAACGCGTCTAAATTGGAATCACAGCCCTGTCTTTTAAATCCTGCAACATATTTTTTTGATATTTTGGTCAGAAGTTAGTGAATATAAACAAATAACTGAAATTAAACATGGTGATCTCCTGTGAAGCATAGACCTGCACCTGAAAAGGGATACATGAACCGGTACGTGATCTTGCTTGTGTGTAAATGCAGATGAGATGCGAAAAATCTTAGGGTCAAAAATTAGGGTCTGACAGATGCCCCTATTTAAGTTTCTTCAATCCAGAGATAATGAAGATCAAAATCTTCATTTCGACAAGATGGAAGATACTTAAATATCAAAAAACCCAATTTTTGATCCTAAGATGCTAAAAACCGGAATGAAATGAAATGAATGATATGAAGTGATATGAAGATGATATGGAAATGATATGAAGCATATAAAACTGTTTATGAAAGCATATGAAAATATATGAAGGCACATGAGATGTTATGAGAAAAATATGAAATGCAGAGAAAATATGTGACAGCATATGAAATATTATGAGAAAATTTATGAGATGATATGAAATGTATCTGGAACCAAATGAAATGCAGAGATATCCATGAGGGACAAGGCGACACATGAAAAAGAATACACGCTGGGGATAAGGAGCGTAAGACTCCGACGGGGAAAAGCATCATGCTAGAGACTATCACATGGCTTAGCCAAGACGAAAATGTCTAATAATGGCAATTGAACAGAAAGGATCACAACATCCAGGAATGGCACTGAATGAAGTAATAAAAAATCCCGAAAAAGTACACCAGAAGCATCCAAGGATGACATTACTGACTTTAATAGGGATACCCGAGAATGGAAATCGGAAAAGGGGAATCACAACATATGAGAATAGCAATCAGATAAGAAGTGAATTTCAACATTCAGGAACAACACTGAATGAAATGGGAGAAAGGTCCGGGACAATACATCAAATCAATGATGACTTCACTATGGACATCCGAGAATGGCAACCGGAAGGAAAGTGATCACAACATCCAAGAATAGCAATCAGATAAAATGTGAATCACAACATTCAGGAACAGAACTGAATGAGATGGAAAAAGTCCGGGACAGTACATCAAATCAATGATGACTTCTCTATGGACATCCGAGAATGGCAATCGGAAGGAAAATGATCACAACATCCAAGAATAGCAATCAGATAAAAGTGAATCACAACATTCAGGACCAGAAATGAATGAGATGGAAAAAGTCCGGGACAGTACATCAAATCAATGATGACTTCACTATGGACATCCGAGAATGGCATTCGGAAGGGAAGTGATCACAATATCTGAGAATGGCAATCAGATAAAATGTGAAGCACAACATTCAGGAACAGAACTGAATGAGATGGAAAAAGGTCCGGGACAGTACATCAAATCAATGATGACTTCACTATGGACATCCGAGAATAGCAATCGGAAGGGAAGTGATCACAATATTTGAGAATGGCAATCAGATAAAATGTGAATCACAACATTCAGGAACATAACTGAATGAGATGGAAAAAGTCCGAGACAGTACATCAAATCAATGATGACTTCACTATGGACATCCGAGAATGGCAATCGGATAAAAGGGTGTAATATCTGAGAGAAACATCAAGTAGGTGAAGAAAGAGTTCTGAAGGGACAGACAAATGCCAAGTAAGTTGGACTTTGACCAAAAAGTAAGAAGTTGAAAACAACAAGACTTCAAGAAATGCATATGAGGACTAAAACACTCAGTATGCAGACATTTACGAAAATGGGGACTAAACCACCCAAGAATATGCATAATGAGGACTAAAACACTCAAATATGAAAAGGTTAACAAGAAATGGGGAATAACACACCCAAGGAAATGCATAATGAGGACTAAAATACTCAAATATGCAAACATAGACAAGACTGGGGAATAAAACACCCGAGAGAACGCATAATGAGGACTAAAACACTCAAATATGCAAACATAAACAAGACTGGGGAATAAAACACCCGAGAGAATGCATAATGAGGACTAAAACACTCAAATATACAAACATAAACAAGACTGGGGAATAACACACCCAAGGAGATAATATGAGAGAAAATGTTGACAACTAGTTTAGACTCTTAGAGGAGTGTAAAAGATGGAAGACTGATTCCTCAACACAGAAGTCACTGCCATTCTGCTCGGCCATTAGAGATGTTACTGCTGCACAAATCTCTGTCACACCAGTAAACTGTATCAAGTTGAAATCTTTTGAGAGAAGTCATGCAAAGCTGCTCGGGGATTCTTGAAGAAAAATTGCCCCAAGTTCAATGACTGATGAAGGTAAACTGATAATGGATTCAGTTTTCAACTACTGCTGGAGAAAATAATCAGATCTTTGAGGTAACCGCTGAGAAGAACAAACTGATTATGGCTTTAATCCTTGAGATGAATGTTGAGAGAATAAACTGATCATGGCTTCAATCCTTGAGAAAATGTTGAGAAAACAAACTGATCATGGCTTCAACCCTTGAGAAAATAACCCAACATGTAACTTGCAGAGAATCTTCTGACTAACCAATATCTGAGAATAACTTGCACTGAGCAACAACATCTTGAAACAATAGGAACTGAGAAGAACTTGCCCCTTGGTAGGATCACCGACCAAGTTTCTCAACTGTTTGAAAATTCCTTGATGAGGAAAGTTTATTTGCAAAATAAAAACAATGTTTGTACAAACCTGGTAATTTTAATGCAAAGTTCAATGCAAAGTTTGAAATCAAGAATTATTTTTGAAATGAAACTTATTGATGTAAAGTAAATGAAAACTTGTCATAACACGGCGGTTGAGACAACATTAAAGATAAAGCAAGGGTAAGAAAACAAATGATTGGTAAAGAACTTGGGAGTCAGTTTATGCAACCTTGTTGTAGTATGCTTTTCAAAAGAAACCTGGATTCAATTAGGACTTTTGAAGGTTGTAACGTGGTCTGGTTCACGGTTTATGAAACAAAGGATATAGGCTCAAAGTTTATTTGTACCCAACCCAACTTCGTGATGAACTCCAGTCCTACATTCAATTAATTCAGCCTATGCATTCAAGTTCCAAGAAATTTAGGATTGCACAGATGAAGATGGTTCGTAAGCCAAAGGATTTTGAGATAGCAATCACATCTTTCCCTTTGTTAATTCCAGTGAGGACTTTGGTCAACTCAACTTATTTTTGCTGAGGATTTTGATGACCTCTTGATAAATCTTTCTCTTATTATCCCTAATTTTTGCCTGAACTGTGTCATTTGAACTTACAGCCAGCGGGATGCCCCAGTTTTTGCCTAAGTCTCCTTCATAGGTTTTGACCTAGCGGGCTTTGATTTTTTTTTCAATAAATTCTTTTCCAAATATCATTTTTTTTTTAGAGATAATGACTGCATGGCTTAATGGTTACGATGAACCATCATTGGCTTTTGAACTGAGAAGCATCTTCAACACTTCTTGATGACGTGTGAAGGAAAGCTTGAGATTGCAACCTGTATTGAAAGGTGTCTTGAATGATTATCTTGTACTTGAATGCACATTTGAATTAATTGAGAACTATCCATCCCCGGGTTAAAATTGCGGGTTTTTTCGAATAGAAAGAAACTCCAACTTCAAGGTTCAAAGGGGTTGACAAAGGATTAACTTCCTTATTTCTCCAGTGTTTGGGATTTGAAATACTGCCTGTATATCATCAACCAAGTCTCAATTGAAAGCATACCAACAACAGTTATGGGTATCTCGTTTTCATCATCCTCCCTCCAATCATTGTAAAAGCTTTGAGAAAAGATAAATGAACTTAAAATGTAAAGCATAAAGATGCAAATAGAAAATGAAATTGAATCAAAACAAAGCAATTCTCATTTCATTAAAACCAACATGAAAATACAAACAAAGCTTAAAAGCAAACAACTTAATATGATTGAAGAAAATTGCAAACATGAAGAAACAATGGCCTAGTGATCCATCAGTAACAAGGATGAGCTGTCCCGTCTGATATTCTGGCCTTGAAGAAAAGTTGACTGTTGAAATCCTCTAGAAGATTCACTTCCCAAGCTTTGGCAAAGGATTGTTGATAACATTGGGATTAAGGTCATTAAAGTAAAGGATGTTGTTCCTGATAAGTTCTTGCACTTTAGCCTTCAGTGCAAAGCAATGTTCCAAGTCATGAACAGTTCCACCTTGATGAAACTCACAGCGAAGATCCGATCTATAACCAACTGGGAGAGGATTTGGAACAGGATGCGGAGGCCTAGTAGTAATTAAACCACTCTTAATCAAGGAAGGAAACAACTCAGTGTAAGGCATCGGTATGGGATCAAAGTTTGGCCTGTTGCGATACTGATTTTGTCCAGCAGCAGGAGGAGGAACCTGAGCTTGAGCTCGAATTTGAACTTGAGATTGAGCTGGTTGAGCTTGACCTTGAGCTTGAGTTTGAGCAGGTTGAGTTTTGACGACAGGAGCAACTGCAGCTACGTATGGTTGAACATATCGTTGTTGCGGGCGATAAGGCTTCCTCTCAGTTGAAACAGCATAAGCATCACCATCTCTTCTCTTGTGAGGATTCTCAAAAGACTTTCTTGCAGCATTAGGAGCTTCAGAATTGGTAATCTTACCCTTCTTGATACCTTCCTCTAGTCTTTCTCCAATAGTGACTAGATCAGAAAAACTAGATGAAACACTTCCTACCATTTTCTCCCAAAAGAACGGTTGAAGAGTGTCCATGAACAAACCAGTTAATTCCTTCTCGGGCAAAGGTGGCTCTACTTGAGCAGCTAGCTCTCTCCAACGCTGAGCATACTCTTTGAACGATTCTTTCTCTTTTTGTGACATGTTTTGAAGTTGACGACGGTCAGGCGCCATGTCCAGATTGTACTTATACTGCCTTACAAAAGCATCAGATAAATCTTTCCAGCTTCGGATGTGACTTTTCTCAAGTCCAACATACCACTTCATAGAAGCACCACTCAAACTATCTTGAAAACAGTGAATAAGCAGCTTGTCATCCTTAGCATGCGCAACCATTTTGCGACAATACATTAGCAGATGAATCTTTGGACAAGTATGACCATTGTACTTCTCAAATACAGGAACCTTGAACTTATCAGGAAGAACCAAGTCGGAAACCAAACACATGTCTATTGCAGTAGAACCAAAGACATCTTTTCCTTCAAGACCTCTTACCCTCTTCTCAAGAGTCAAACATTGCTCTCTAACTTCATCCATATATCCAGGTTCACCCTGACTTTCAGCTTGTTGACTAGCAACTTGGTACAAGAAAGGAGAATTCTGATACATAGTCTGAGCAGTAGTGTGCACAACAGGTTGAGGTTCGACAAAAGTCGGAGCTGAAAAGACTGGCACAACAGATGGACCACCCACTTGAGCAGTAGCAGAAACTGGCACATAATCCGGAGGTAACCCATATTCTGGCCAAGTAGAAATCGGTTGCTGAACAACAGGAGGATCAACAACAGCAGTAAAAACTTCAGAGATAACAGTCCTTTGAGGTGGTTCACCTCGAGCAATCAGAACTTGCATCATTTCAGTGAGCCTGGTCATACCGGCCTTTAACTCATCAATATCTATTCAGACTTCCATGTTATGCTATTCTTGGTGTTCCATTCTCAATCTGATAGCTCTCAATCTGTTAGCAGCTCTAGTACCGTATCTGTGGTGAGGAGTCAGCTTGACGGATCAACAGACAACTGAAGAAAGAAACAATCGGGATGAGCTCCCACACAACTCGGATGAACGCAAGAATATGCGAGGATGCAATGATATGCAATGCTCACTTCCATTTTCAGAAAAACAACTCGATTATTGCAAACATGGTCAACATCGAGACTATGGTCATGAAAAATCTTGACAAAAAGGAATATTTATTCTTTCCAATATTTGCAATAATCGGAATTGTTTTCCTTGAAAAATGGTTGTGAAGATGATCATGATGAATATGTAGATGCAACAAACACAAACAAGATCACGTAAAGCACACAGGTTCAAAGATTCGGATCACGAGCATGGAGTCAAGGTAACAAAACACCAACCCACACAGGTATGTACTAAGGTTTGTCTTCATTGTACCTGCAAAAAACCAGAAGGGTGCTAACAGAGGTTCCCGGAGTTAACAGCCATCTTTAGAATATTATCAGTACGTTGGATTACTCCCCAACCGATAACATTCTTAAAATAGACCTCGTCCAAGTGTAGTATCGCGTGACAACCAACTTAGGTTTACACCCAGATAGTTTCCGCACTACGTTCTTAAATTGGCTTAGATTGGTTAAGGGTTCTACGGTCCTCAGTATGATCAGCTCAAAGTCGGAAAATAATGCCACGTACGATTACTCGTCATGACATTGATAGTCCAAGAGAGCCTAACCGAGTGGAGATTATCAAATTGATATTGCTTTGGACTACTCCATCGCATATCGCTTCGAATATCGCCGTTCTATCATAAGTTCCACTCAGATCCGGGTTAGAATCTATCTCACAGAGAATCACCAAAACCGAAACAGAACAACCAAGTAACAAGCAAATCAAACTAAAGCAGTAAACAAATCAAAGTAGGCTGAATCCACTTAGAGATTGATTCCCCAACAGAGTCGCCACTTTTCTATAGCGGTAAAATCGTGAGTGTAAGCTATTGATTAACTTCACTCAAGGTACACAGAGTCGCCACCGCGCTTTTCTTTATTTCCAAAAGGAAAAAGGCAAAAAGAACGAAGAAAGCCTAATGAATCTAAAAGCAAAAGCTAAAAGAAACAAACAGAGAATGGGTACGGGGATTGGTTACAAATCGGGAAGGTTTTAAGCACTCGACTTGTCCGTGGTACTCCACGGGAACCCTTTGAAATATTTACTGCATTTTTGGTTTGAAATGGTTTGCTTGAAAAAAGATTGAAGAGATGAGAAGAAGAATGTTTTTTAAGATTTTTGTGTTTGAAGAGACGAACGTCTCATGCCTACGTACCCACAAAGTGCAATGCGAGATCAAAATCCCGTAGTTCGTGGTACAAAATTTGAAAAGAACAATGAGTTGAATTGATTTTAAAATGTAGAGATAAGTCGTCATCCTTTAGAGAATAATTCCGCTAGAAAGGATGAATCATATCTAAACATATGAAAAGAAAAGGTGCACAAAGGCACAAAAACAATTGAGTGAGTTTTGGATTTTTTAAAGTATGTAAGAAAAGAATTTCGATATATTTACATGGATTAAAGTTTATTAAGAAAATAAAATGAAAAGGTTAAAAATCGCTTGACCTAAGTCAAGGTTTGATTATGAAAGCATTTGAAGTTTGAAAACAAAGAAGATTTTTGAAATAGGAAGAAGTTTTGAAAATTTAAGAATGGGGAAGAGATGAAGGGACTATCCTAATACTTGAATTAAAAAGTTAAGAGAAGAAGCGATCAAACCAAATTTGCACATTTCATCAAAGTTCGGAATTCCATCTTCAAAGACTAATGAAATCACTTGAGGCTAAAGCTTCTAATCCATCACAACTTGAGCAAAGGTAGAGATCCTAAAATCTAAGTCCATACTCCAATGCTAAGGATAATAACCATAGTCCGAAATTAAAGTCACCAATCTTTTAAGTGTTTAATCCTTTATTAATGTCTTGGTATCCAAATGGACAAAATAAAAACCACAAGCAACAATATAAACATAAACAAATGATATATGATATAATATGATAAAGCATAATAAAGAGATAAGGAACGAGGAATTGAAGTAAAAGGATAAGGTGCGAGAGATTAAATTTAAACGGATTATTATATTCACATTATTATAATATTTACAATATAAGTGGTATGATGAACTTAATCAAGCACAACCACGAAAAGAATAATAAAATCGAGGCAACCGGATCCAAGTGGATCTCATTCCGAATCGGGACAACTTTAGGTCTATGTTAAGCAATCGCCGAGTAATTACCCTACAAATGAGGCCGGCCACCACCAATTAAGGTGAAAAATATTTGTGCTAATACACGTTAGAGAAATGATATAATGAATCATTCTCCGAAAACATGTCGCACGAAAAGAAAAGGTAATGGTCTAATCTTAATCGGGATTTCTCATTGAATTATCAAAGGCAATCTATCACGATTCCAAAGTATGGAAAATGATCCAAATGATCATTTATCCATAGATTTGAAATAATGAAGATTAAACATCTTCGAAAACCAATAATCGCGAATCGGAGATCTCATCGACCAAAAAATAAAAAAGGATGGAAAAGTATATGGATAAAAAATCCATAAATAATAAAAAAAGAAACAAAATAAAAAGACTCTTTATAATTTTTCTTTCTAAAAACTTTTTCTCTAAAAAAAACTCTATTAATATTCTAAGAAAAGATATTGTAAAAAAAAATCAATATTATTTTTCTCTTTTCTTTTAAAGCAAACCCAAATTGAGAATTAACTAGAAAAGAAAAAAAATGAGAAAAACCAATTATAAGAAGGGGATCCGCAAGGCCTGTGGAGAGGTGGATGTAGCAAACTGGATCAATGCACTAAGCCCAAAACAAACTCTCATTGAGCCAGAATATCACAAAATTATGAAAATAGAAAAAAAAGGAACAAATCGTCTTCTTCTTCATCCATGTGCGGGTACTGTAGCGACCGAAGAACAACAAAAACGTCGTCGCATCTCACCTTCAATAACTTAAATCGGTGATTCCATTCATCCGCGGATCTTTTCCTCTCGCAATCATTCGGTTTTCCTCTTCTTGCCAATTTCTCTCTTTTTTTCTCTGGTTATTATTACTGTGACAGATTTGAAATTTTTATTTGAAGAAACTGATGAAGGAGATGGCGTATCGTTATGGAAGGTTAATTGAGAGTGAGTATTATGATGAACAGAAGCTCTCAATTTTGGATCTTAAATTGGAATGGAAATAAGGTTTTGATGGATGAATAAGGGTGAAGCTTTGGGTTTGGAATTTGGGCAGCGGTTTTAAGGCTCTCAAAGCTTGGGAAAAATGGAGAAGGAAGCTCTTATTTATAGATGGTAAGGAGAGAATTTTTGAATTTGTTTTGCAATTCGTTTTCGCGTTTGGGGCCACGGGATTTCCGCGTGCCAATTTCTGATTTTATGCGTTTTATTCATTGTCCAGATGCGTTTTGGCATCATGCTTCTCACGTTTTTTCTTTGATTTCTGCGTTTTATTCATTGTCCAGATGTGTTTCGGTGTTGTAAGTTGCAGTGTGGCTCTCGTGCGTTTTGCTTAAGGTTCTCGTGCGGGAAGCGTTTACGGATTGAAGCTGGAAATTTGTTTGGCTAGCTGATGGTATGCGTGTGTTTTCGGTGACATTCGTTTTGCTTGCCACGGCTTTTTGCTTGGGCTTGGCTTAAAGTGAAGTTTTGTGCGGCTGTTGTAATGTAAAGTGCAGTGTGAAGCTTGGAAGGCTTGTGCAGGATGGCTGGGCGTGTGAGGCTTACGGCGTGGGGCTAATGCTTAAAGTTCTTAGCTGGCCTGTTGTTGTTGTTTTGTGATGTGGTAGCATGTGATTTACGCGTTGGCTTGGTAATGTGCAGCATGAAGTCAGTGCTGGCTTGTTATTTTGATGTAAGCTGAAGGCTTATTTTGCTTGCGTACGGAATGGCTTGAAGAATGGGCTTGAGGAAACTTGTTGTTTGGGGAGATGGCTGGGAAAGTGTGATACGGCTGTTAGTGTGGGCTGCCTTGGAATGTGGATGACGGCTTCACCTTGTGGAATTGACTAGTAGCTTTGTGGCTGAGGCTTGTCACGTGGGATTGTTGTGGAAAGAAGCCTGAAGTGGGCCTTAAAGTGAATCATGTGGAATGGGCCAATGATATATTTTTTTTGCAATTTATAATTGGGCTTGTATATTATCTTTGATAAAATAAATATGATGGTGAGTAGAAGAAAAGGATTGTATAGTAGTAAAAAAAATAATGGTTTAGAAGATCAATAAAAATTGATATTTGGAATTAATTTTATGGAAATTAGATAATGAAATGGGATTAACAAAAAAATCGAAAAATGTGAATGGTAAAAAAAAGGATAATGGATAGAGTTTACAAATGGATAAGAATGGATAATCTGAAAGAGAATTGATAGAAATCGAAAAGGATAGAGTATGTATAGAATAAATGGAATAAAATGGAATAAAATGGAATTTGGAAAGTAAAAAAATGATTTAATGGATAATGGATATAAAATGATTTTTAAGCCCGCAACCGACTCCTGATTTTTCTTCACAAGCCACTGATAAAATGATCACAAACACTTCTGAACCACTGCACAACTTGCCACTTATACCACAATCACTTGAAATCTGTCTTGATTATTCGAAACCATACTGAGGTAAATAAATCCTCAGATGAATCGTTGGTGAACTGATGAACTTGAAGAATCAAACCAAACTTCGCACAAAACACTGTCTGATAACTGATGACTTTGCACATAACACAGTCCTGAGCTTTGAATACGCACTGTCTGAAAACTGAACCACTAGCACAAGTAACTTGCAATTGAACAATCTATTTGATAGTTTGACCAAAATTAGGTCAAACGTCCATCTGAATCGAATCGTGACTGAACAAACGCGTCTAAATTGGAATCACAGCCTTGTCTTTTAAATCCTGCAACACAAAGAGAAGAAGAGGCAAACTGCAACATATTTTTTGATATTTTGGTCAGAAGTTAGTGAATATAAACAAATAACAGAAATTAAACATGGTGATCTCCTGTGAAGCATAGACCTGCACCTGAAAAGGGATACATGAACCAGTACGTGATCTTGCTTGTATGCAAATGCAAATGAGATGCGAAAAATCTTAGGGTCAAAAATTAGGGTCTGACAACAGGGAACACTCTGCGACGAGCAATGTTTCATGAAACCACAACAAAGTGAGAAACAAAATAACAAACAAAAACCTACAAAACCAAGAAAAGGTTAGTATGCAATGCAATATCCTTATTTGTTTTCCAAGGTATCCGGTTTGGTTCTTGGTTTTGACCTTTCCAGACCTCGAGGAGATGCTTGATGATGTTGAGAAATGAAGCCCACCAAAATAAAACAAACTGATATATTACAAATGATGAAAATACTTAGTCTGTTTACAATACATGCCCATGGTGGGTCAAAAATACAATAATCAAAAGAAAAAAGTACATTAAAAGAAAAGAAATACAAGCAAAGAGGAATCAGACATCCAATCCAAAGTCATCTTCCCTGACTTCCTTCAGGAGTGCCTCAGTCACCGGACCAGCTGGGTGCTCTGTAATAGTCGTAATGAGGAGGTTCCTGGTAGCAACGACATTAGTCAGCTTCTTATGCCTGTCCTGATCCTTTGATCTCTTTAACCCTTCCCGGAGTTTCAATTCTGATATCTCCTTCTGAGCTGCCAATAAAGCTTCCTGCTGCTTCTTCTCACTGGCCTCCAGCTGCTCAATCTTGGCCTGAGTCCTCTGGTCTTCTTGTGCATGGGCTTTGGTGTTCCTGATTCACCGAGCCTGGCTTTCCTCCAGGTAATGCTCGGCCCTAGCCTTCTGAATCTTGGCCTCCTTACAGGCATTCTTCAAAACCAGCTCTCCTGCTCTTGCTTTCCTTATGTAGTCGTCTGTTCTTTCAATCTTGGTCAGATGCTCGGTCTTGAACCTTTCCAATCTTTCAATGTCCAGACGACCGCCATTTCTTTCCCATAGAGTCTTCTTCAGGGCTTCAGATAGCTGATTATTCCTCTCTTCCAGCTTTTCAAATTCCTCCAGGCTAACAGTTGCTGCAGGCTGTACTGTAGAAGGTCTAGGTGTGTCTTCCAAGGTGAAAGGCATCCTGGTAATCTGAGCTCTAGTACGGGACCAGTCAGAATACTGGGTTGAAGCAATATTGTTACACCTTCCCAGGATGGCTGTCCCTTTGGTCTAGATGTTGTCCCATGCCCAGGCAGCTTGCCTGACAACAGCAGAGCCATACTGGATCTCACAGTATAGGGTCTCAGCTAAATCCTGTCCTCTGGGAGGATGAACTAAGGCATATCCCAATTGTCTCTTAAACAGTAAAGGGCTGTAATTGATGCAACCTTTTACTCCTATAAGAGGCACATTAGGGTACTGCCCACAGCTGGTAATAATATCTTTGCCTTTGGTGCTCTGGATGCACCATCTGATATCATCTGATGTTAAGGCAATGAATCTTTTGGCCCAATTCTTCTGCTGATGTGGGTTCAAGAAGGTATCTGATTTGGGCAAGTGTTTGAGCAGCCAAGAGTAGAACAGAGGAGCACATCATTTGACTAGCTTCCCTCTCTGCTTTTCATTTCTCTGATAGATGGAGTAGTAAAAATCCCCTAGGAATGTAGGCACTGGGTTCCTCAGCAGAAACAAGTGGATGGCATTCTTAGTCAAAAATTTGGGCTCATCTGCAAACAATATAACCCCATATATGCTGAGGGCTAAAAGTGCACAGACTGCTTTCCATTCTCCCACTGCATCCTTCAGGGTGGCCTGAGAAATCAAAAAGTCCAGATGTAAACCAGGAATCCCAGCTTTTGTTGTTATATTTTGCTCAATGAGGGCAGGCTCCAAGTGCAATGCCCTTGCTATCTCTTCACTTCTGGGAGCAGTCATCTCTGGGTTGAAGGGGATCCCTCCTCTGATAGGCACTCCAATCAACAAGGAAAACTCTTCCAATAGAGGCCCCATCTGAAAATCTGGAAAGGTGAAGCATCTGAGTGGGGGGTCATAAAACTGCAAGCATGTGTGGATCATGCTTCTCTAAGAAGAATCAAGATCCATGACCATGTCTAAAATACCCCCATAGTTCTCTCTAAACAGTGGGATGTGGTGAGGTGTGATAAGTGACTGGACCTGCCTGATACCAGTCAAGAAGGGCTCAAAGAAGTGATAAGATATGTTGCTTTTCCTTGGAATATCCATGAGTGCTGATGAAGAAACTGAAGGCAAATGCTGATGAAGATCACAGACTGAAAAGCTGGAGGTAAGTCTCTGACAGACTGATGCAGGTGCTGAAGGAGATAGTTGAAGCAGATGTTGAAGAAGATAACTGAAGTAGAGGTCTAAGCAGTAGAAGGGGTAAAAACCAAACCAAATATGATATGATGGATACCCTGAAAAACAAGTAAACAAATGTTAAATGATGCAATGATGATATGCAAGGGTTTGTGATCAAGAGCTGGATCTGATTATCTGTCTTGATATAAGGGCCATGTATGTTCAAAGGTCCGGATGGTGGCTCAGAAATCAAGTAACCAGGGTGGGGGACTCAAATAAAGAGTCACATATCCAGGGTTAATCACAAGAACTGTCCAAAGTGAAGTATTCTTAAACAAAATAGTAACTGTTACTGCAAACTTGGTATAAGTTAGGAAAAACAAACTTTAGAGAAACATCTTCTACCCAAATTGAATGCCGAAATTCCACTCCTGCACCGTCTCACAATCTATTAATCAACATGTTATTGAAGTTATCTTGATCCTCTAATAAAGACGTGCAAAGCAAATCTTTCATCCATAAAGAATCATTATTCAAAGACCCTTCATCCAAAACGTTTTGGATTTTCAAGCTCAAATTACCATATCTAGCTTCAAGAGTCGGTCTCTAAATTTCAGTTCCTTTCCGAGAAAACTTCCACATCCATTTGGCTAGAAAAGCACTATTAAAACGACCCACGTGTTTTATCCTAAGGAATCCACACTCCTTCGATTTTCAAATGTTCCTCCAAGTTATCAAAGAGATAAAAGCTTTGGAAGAATATCCCACACAAAGGGAACGTTGTTGAATCGAAATAATTTCCTTGAACTCTTTCTTTGAAGCATTAAAGAACACCAAGTGATGAATATGAAAATTAACCAGGACTGGGTTAATGAGAAACACTCTTCCACCAATAGATAAATATTTACACTTTCACCTTGATAGTCTATTCCTTATACAAGATACCACCGGTTTCCAAAACTTTGTGTTATGATGATTGCCTCTAACTCTTAACCCAAGGAATGAGAAAGGAAAAGTCCCTGATTTACAATTAAGATATTATTCTGCTGAAACAATGAAAGCATTCTCAATACCGATGCCAAACAAACAATCAAGCCCGACTATTGTAACCCAAAATTTTCCCTCTCATCTTCAAGACAATATGTCTCAAGAGGTCTCCTAATGGTCACAAGATTCTCAATTGCTCAAAGGAATTCCAGGTTTCATCAGACTAAGCCTCCTCCAAAGCAACGGATCTTAAACTAGGGTTTTGAGTTCTCAAATCAAATTGTACTTATAAAGCCTAATTTGGACTTCATGGGGTCCCATATACTTCAAATAATCCTCAGTCCAAGTTTCAAGACTTTCCCCAACAAGTTTGGGCAGTCAGATGCTTAGAATATCAAAAATCAGTTAACTTGGTCAAAACGTCAATTGTGGTCAATATAAAGTCAAACTTCAAGATTATTGGTCAAAATAAAGATTATAAGGTGAAATTCATCATTTGATCAAGGGTTGATCATGATTCATCAAGGAAACCTCAGAATCATCAAGAATTAGGAGTTACTAAATTAGGGTTTTGTGTAGGAAAAGTCAATTGTACTTTGACAAGCCATAACTTTCACATGCTTCATCAGAAATTTCCCATCCAAAACTAGTTTAGAAGGAAATTCAATTCATTACAACATTATGTCTCACAAGTCAAGACCAAATATTCTTCATTTGAGAGATATGAGTCAAGACATTACAGGTCCTTTTAAAAGTCAACAAAAAGACAACTATTTCAAAAGCTCATAACTTAAAAATGGAAGATCTAATGGACATGGTACCAAAATGAGAAGTTAGAGGACACTTGAAGTTTTATAAAAAGTCCTAGAACACCTTCATGGGATAAAAATTGAGGGAGTTATGCATTGTTGAAGTTGGGCAATTTTGAGGAGGTGTATGAAGCAAAAAAGGCCAAAACTCAAATTTCTTCCAAATGGGCCCATATTCTTTCAACCCAAATTCAATTATAAGATCATTCACGACCCATTGATCATATTATCTATTTTTTATATTTATTTTATATTATATTGGATTTAAATCATTTAAATTCAATTTTAATTATGATAAATAATAAATAAAAATCAAATATTTGGTCTTAGATCTATTTTGGGATCAAATATTTGATGATTATGATGATTGAGAAGAATCAAATTCGTGCAAAACCAAAAAGGCATGATTTTATCAAATTTTTGGACCAAATTAGAAATCACTTTTCTTCATCTTCAAGCAACCTCAAATCCATCCACAAAGGCCCAACTTTTTGACCTTATTCCATCACTTATAAGTACACAACACAACCAAATGCCAAAGACACGAAAATTCTTACACCAAAAAACCCTAAAAAATTTCAAAAAATATTTCATAGCAAGTTTTCAGCCTCTTTCTTCATCCAATCATCATCAATAAACTTCCAGGAGGCCAGCCTATGAACACATGGCGCCTCTTACTTTTTCTTGATCTCAAATATTTTGTTTCATAACAGTTTAATACTTCTTA
The DNA here is from genome assembly GCA_963966055.1 of Lathyrus aphaca. Classification (NCBI taxonomy): domain Eukaryota; kingdom Viridiplantae; phylum Streptophyta; class Magnoliopsida; order Fabales; family Fabaceae; genus Lathyrus; species Lathyrus aphaca. The sequence goes on from OZ014523.1 coordinate 409,185,462, forward strand.
TTTTCATAATATTGTTTATAATCATGTATTGATGCTTTTTGATCGGTTTTTTTTGAGTTATGATGCAGGTTTCGAACAACACCATTGTTAGGGCACCATGGAGAACTAAATTGTCGGTTAATCTGCTGTAATCTGTTTCCGCCGTTACTTTGAAGGCTGCAGTAGTGATAAGAATTACAGTCTTACAGGTAAGTCAGGTAAGTGCTACTGTTTTGATTTACTCTGAATTTTTTCCAGAAATTCAGAAGAAAAAAAATCGAAAAACAATACACTTTTAGAATAGAATTCTAAAAGATTTTGACCCTTAAAATCGCAAATTCCTCTTTTTTCTATTTTATTTGATTTATTTTCTATTTCCATATTTTCAAAACAAATCTGAAAAAATTTGTGCGCTCTTTATTTGATTTTATTAGATTTTTAGCATCGTTTTAATATTTTTTAGATTTTATTTTAATCGCCTTTCTTATTTTTCATTATTTTAAAATTTGCAATGATTTTATCTGACTCTGTTTATTTTTTTATTATTCTAATAGCATGATAAAAAAATTATCCTCCTTTCATCTCAAACACTCAATATTTTCCGATCTTTTCGTTTCGATTATTTTACGATTTCTAAAGATAATGTAACTGCTAAAGCCCTATAATAGTTTTAGGTTTTATTTTCCAAACTTTATGTTTTTTGTCAGGTTTTATTTATGTATCTCTCCCAAAGCCATTTAATAGTTTAGGGTTTTTATTTTCTGCTTTTAATTTCTGCAAAATAATTAAACTGCGTGGTTACTAATAATAGGGTGTGAAAAGATATGTATGCCAAATCAAATTGGACTTAGCCCACTAATCCAAAAGATAAATATCTGAAATTAATATTCACACACGTAAGTCGATCGTTATACGATTGTCGTCTGCACCTCCTAGGGTTTCTCCTCTTGGTTGCCTTACGAAAATATGGTCAAGTCCCTCGAATGTAGGGGTATGTTAGTAAAGTTGCCTACGAATAAAATCATCAAGTCCCTTCAGATAAAAGATTGTAGTCCCTTCGAGTTGCATACGAATAACTGATCTCGTCCCTCAATGACCCTACGAAAATGATGATAATCCATTTGAATTACTAAGATACCCCTACAAGGTTGCCTTCTATGACCATACGATGACCCTACACCCGTCCCTTCAAACATCCAAGGTAAAGACTATTTACTCACTAATAGTAAGGACAGTCTTACCGCTAAAGGAAATAAATAACAAAGAAAGACCTTACAAACTTAGGGTAAGTAGTTCTTAAATAATTGCTCACTTCTTTTCAAAACACTCTTTACACCCCACTTTTCAAAACATTTTCAAACTAAACGCTTTGTATATATCCATACGAGGATCATTACAAAGTTAAAGACTTTTGAAATATTTTTATAAATAAACCTCCATTATTTTCAAACAAAGGTAAAGTGAGATAAGTAATTAAGAGCCCATGGATAACCATGGATATAAAGGATGCTAACACCTTCCCTTTATATAACCTACCCCCTAAACTCAAATCTTTTTAAGAAGGTCTTTCCTGTTCTTTTATTCATTTTGCTATTGGATAAAATAAAAGTCGGTGGTGACTCTTGCTATCCGCACATGGTTTTTGTTAAACAAAAACACCCAAGTCAGTTCTCCCACCGTGTTACATAACTGGCGACTCTGCTGGGGAGTACTAAGTAAAAGAAGGGTTACCTTAGGATTAGATCACAATACTTGTTTGAATTGTTTGCTTTATGTTTAAGGGCTTGTTGTGGGGTTACTATGAGAAAGATCCTAACCTGGATCTAGTGTACCTTAGGTAAGTAGCAATAAACCAAGGAAACTATACGGTGTATACCAATATGGTTGATCTGGTGGCTACAGTTAGTGTGACATCTTGGTTGGTTTTGATGTTCCTTAAGTAAGTTGAGGATAACATGAGGCTGCCATATGTTGTCATTAACACTAACTACCCTTTAGAACCCTAATTGACCCATCTTGGCCATTAGAAAGTAGTGAGATAATCGGCTTTGGTGAAGTCTAAAGTTGGTTGATACTCGATGCTACGCTCATTGAGATTCTAATCTTGGGAGGTTTTGGTTGGCAAGTCAGTTGCCATACTGAACAACAACCTTTGAAAAGAATCAGTGATATTGAGATCCCTTAGAACCCAGTTACTTTTACTAGGACATGATGAACCAACTAACTTCAGTGGGTAGGGTACTTGTCGCCCCCGAAGATTTGCATCCCGGTACAAGCGCGAACGGTAGGCGAAAGGAGAAATGAAATGAAGGTGAAAAGAGTTGCCAGCTAGGCATTTTTATCCCGAAGGAAAGGTAATGCTGCATAAACCTAGAAAGATAATGGAAAAGACGGTTGTGAACCAGAGAAACTGAGAAAGGGGGTTAGTTACAACCTAGGAAGGTATTAGCACCCAAATTGTCTGTCGTACTCGACGGGATCCGCGCTTGAAAGTTTGTGTTTAAAGGGGTAGTGTCAGTGCTGGAAAGTGAAGTGAAGAAAAGAAGTGTCAGTGTAAGAAAAGAGTGCAAAGCTCAAGACAATGAGGCTTAAAAGAATAATGTTAGAAGAGGGGGAATATACAGAGACTTTAGTTCGATAACTGTTAAGTTATGCCTACGTATCCTCTCGTGCAATGAGGAAGTTAGAACACCATAGTTCGATTCAAAGAGACTGAAAGATAAATTGACTTGTGAACTGCTCACTTATCTATGCTCAAGTGTGTGACCTGTCTGGCTCAGGTGCAAACTGTCTTGCATTAGACGGAAGAAGCAAGTTCTCATTTATGAGTGAATGAGGTGAGAAAAGAATCCCGAAGGAGACGATTATTGTTTGTTTTTGTGTTTTCAATCTTTTTATTGTGATTTGGAGTTAGTCATAAGAAAATGAGCTTAAGCCTAAACCAAGGGTTAGTAAACGTATCACATCCTCCCTCTGATTAGGGGTAATGAGAATACCTTAAGTATGAAGTAAACACCTCACACTTAATCACCATGATGTAGGATTAAGATCATTAGCTTATTTGCAATTATTTATATGTTTTTTGGAGTTTTTGTTTAGTGTTAAGTAATGAGTTTAAGCCATAATGAAGGGTTTAATAGACCCATTACACCATCCTAATAGAAGGATAATAGATGAGAACATTTAAGCTGAGGAAGGCTCCTCAACTTAATCCATGATTAGGGATTAACCTCATGACAAAACAAAACCTTTATTAAAGTGGTTTTTAGTTAATGATAAGATTAAAAAGTGAATTTTATGGTTTGTAAGACAACTTGAGGGGGACTTGTCCATTAACACTAGGGTTAGTCCTTCTTAATCAATTCAAGGAAGAATTAGAACCCTAATGCAAGGCCCAAGTTACAAGCTTATTGCCTTAGTGATTATTGGATGGATTTATTAAGAGATTTAAACGCATTAAGTGTTTAACACTTAGGATTAAAGTTATACACTCCATCCTAAGAGAAGGATGCAGGCATAATCTTAATCACAAAGCCTTAAAACCTTGAAGGTTTAGTCCCTGATTATGAGATGAGAAGAGAAGACACAAAAGATGACACAAAGGTAAAACTAATGGGGGTATAATCAAACCCTAATTGTTATCATGATAGGGTATTACTAGGGTTTATGAGGCTTGCAAGAGATCTTCAAGAAAATCCACCAAGGAAGAAGCAGAAGATGGAAAGAGGAGAAGCAGAAGATGCAAGTCAACTTACTTCACTTAAGAAGATAAGTTGCTTGAAGAAAGAAAGTGAAGGAGGAACATGAATGAGCAAGCTCACTCTAAAGCAAAGATAAAATGCAGCAATGAATGCATAAGAGAGGATGAGAAGAGGGATGAGAAGTGAAGGCAAATTTACTTCTCAAATACTTACCACCTGAAAAGTTAGCATAAGGAAATGAAATGAAATGAAAATGAAATGAATGCAAGGATGCAAACCAAAACCAGAAGCATGTTCATGATGTTAATGATGCTAAGAGATGATTCAAATGTATGTCAAGAGCTATGAATAGTCATACAAGTAATGAGGATGCAAATGAAGCATGGAAGGAGCATGAAAGTTCATGAAAGCACATGAAATGAAATGAATGCATAACATGGAAAATGGATGAAGAAATGATCAAGCATGATTCTAAGGTGTCCTAGGATGTCTTATATGTCATGTGGATGCATAAAATGTCATGGCAAGTTCATGAATGCAAGAATATGCAAGAAGTATGCAAAGGAAGATGAGAAATTAGGGTCTTAAGGCAACATGAGATGCAAAAGTCAAAATCAGAAGCAAATCATAAGATAAAAAATTGCAAATGAACTCAAAGGAACCCTAACCCCATATGATTTCATACCCCAAAGGAGGAGACCTAACTCCTAACCTAATGAAAGATATAATTTTTCTAAGTTATCTAGGGTTTTAAGGTACCTAAAGGGAAAAAATGCCAATCAATTCAAAAAGGCAGAAGCAAATTATGACAAAATTATGTTAGAAACTACATGTTAAATGAAGATCAATGCAAAAAGAATCATTGTCATACTATTATTGGTTAGGCAAAAAATAATTCTTGAAGTTAGGATTCTAAAATGTGAATTTTATGAACCCTAAATTCAAGAAAATTGTCAAAAATGGTTCAAAACCAAAAAGAAATTTGTGTGGATGGTATGACAATGTCTCTAAATGTTTAAAGATGCAATATGAATTTTTTGGGATTTTTTAGAAACCTAAATGATATTTTAATTAATTAATTTTCATTAATTAATTAAAATAAACATTTAAATGTTTAAAAAATGATTTTTTAATGTGAAAAATAAAAATAAAAAAAATTTTGGGTTAAGAAAATTATTTGAAGTCAAAATGCAGAAAGAAAATATTTTTGGAAATTTTTAGCTATTTTAAATAAATGATACAAAATAAATAAATAAAAATATGAATTAAAATTAAATAAAATGGAAGTATGCTGAATGGAGGGATGAGATTGAATCTGGGGATGGATTTGTTGACTGCGCGCCAGATCTAAAGGCCTTTATTCAAACTTACTTAAACTTAATTAATTAATTATTTAACCATAAATTAATCCTAATGATCTAATCTGGACCACACAACACGTGTGGGAGAGACAGATCCAATGGCCCTAATTTAAAAGATGTCCTAACCCTGATTAAGAGATTAATGACTTTCAGGTCACCGGAGAAGAGCTCCGGTCATCTTCTCCAGTGACCCCCTCACCTGAAAACTTCCAACTTCTTCCCTAGGTACTTTCTGGAGCTCTAAAGCTCCAGATTCACTCCTCTCACTCTCCTAAGATCAAATCCACTCTCAAAACAAATTTCTTTTCACTCAAACTCATGATTCGAAGAGAAACATAAACATCGCAAAAATTTCAGACAATCAATACACACTCATTTCTCAACCATTTTCGAAAATTCCAAGTTCAGTGTGATCAGTGAAGCATGCTTATTCATTTTGTAACATAAAAAGAGAGTTCTGGAAAAATTAATTTCAATGGCTACCTGAGATGAAGCTTTTCTCCCTTGAGCTTTCTGGCCACTTCCTTGGTGCAAAAAGACTCCCTTGAACCTCCTGAGGCAATTGCAATGCTTGGAAAGCTTTGTGGATGGCTGGTTTGAGAGTTTGCACTCCAACTGGTCAGAAATCGTATTTGGTGTATGAGGTGCTTTTGGCTGTTTCAATGGTTGGTTTGTGATTAGTGAGTGATTTTGAGATGAATGGTGGAATTTGTTTGAAGATTGAGTGGCTGAGTTATGAAATTCGAAAGCTTTTGCCAGAGGGAGAGTTTTTGTGAACATGGTGATTCTTAGGTTTCAGCTTGGGTTCTTGTGTGTTATGATCAGCATTTGGTCCATATATCAACTTGTGATAGGTCTGAGGAGTGGTTGTGCCCTATTGTGATTGGTATGGCCTTCTTGCAAAAAGTCACCTACTTGTGTACTTGAGGTATGGGCAAGGATGCAGCTGGCCTTTAGGCATGCTTGTGCGCAGCTGACTTCAAGGAAGTCCACAAATTCAATCTTGAAGCAATTCAGCATGTGGGAAATAAGTTATGGGGTGTTTTGCAATTATGTGAAGTTTTGGCCCCTTTGAGAAATCTTGATGCTCAAGGCATGTAATCTTGCAATTCCTTGGGCAATTCTGATCTAGAAGCAATGTACTATGATTTTATGATGTATTGAAGTGTGTTTGAAGTCACAAAAAGCCTTGGCAAGAGGTTTTGCAAAGAATCCCTTTTGGTGCATTCTTGAAATTTATGGGATTTTTGCCAACTTTGACAAGCCATATCTTGAGTTCCAAAATGAATTAGATCTTGTTCTTGTACTTTTTGAAAAGGGAATGATCCAATCTACAACCTTCATGACCAAAAAATTTTCAATTGAAGTATTTCTGGTTGAGAAAGAGGAGGTTGAAAAACTTTCCCAAAATGGAAAGTTTACATTACAAGTCATTTCCATTTTTGGCAACTTTTGGTTTAGCTCATTTTTATTCAAAATTGTGAACTTCTTAGCACTTCAATGATCAAATAAAGATGATATAACCTCAATTTGATGAAAAATCCACTTTGGTTCCAATGTTGGGGGCCTCAGATGCCTTGATTTTGCTCTGACTTGCTCAAGAAGTTACCCAGTGATCAGATGACTTCCACAATGAATTTCTTCATCAAACTTGGTATGAATGATCCTTATAACATATTGATACCAATAGAAACAAGAATGACTAAAAAATTTGGAGTTATGGCCTCTGAAACCAAAACCCTAATTTTAGGTCATCTGTGCAGTTAAACCCTAGCTCTGTTTCCATGCTTTGCCAGTTCTTGTGATTCTTTGACTTCCTTGATCTTTGGAGGATAAAATATGATGATTGAACATACATGGAACCTCTTGAGATGATTGAAAACCTTTGGAGTGGCTCAGATGGATCCTGGATTGCCCAGATCACAAACCCTAGATGCAGATGAACTTGAACTAATGCAGTGAAGCAAAAAATGATATGATTAAACTAATGCAAATATGAAAGATCACAAGCCATGGTGTGAAATTAGTGAGGGAAAATTTGGGGTGTTTGCAGTACTTACCTATGAACTTCATGCAAGCCTTTAAACCTAAGGTCATTGTGTGACTTGTTTGTATGTGCCACTTGTTTGTTTTAGACATAACATCATGACATCATAACATGGAATTATCACTAACTATTTCAAGGACCAAGGGATTTATCTTTGTTCTTTGTTGCAGGTTATGGCTTCCGCTCGTAGGAACACTATCTGGATCGTCAAAAAGCATGGTCATCTACTTGATTTGGTTACTTTAGGGTTCAATGAAGATATGATGAGTGTTTTATTCCAGTTCTTTGATCCTAAATAAGGGTATTCTTGCTAAGGTATTGATAGAGAAGACTCAGGTGTTCTTCGATGCTATGAGTTATGATGCTTTTGAGGAGATCTTAGCCTTGCTGATTTATGGTTTGGTACTGTTCCCTAATCCATACCAATTCATAGATGTACATACCATCAAAATATTTCTGACTCACAATCTGGTGCCTACCTTGCTTGAAGATATCTTGCACTCTCTTCACACTCATAATACGAAGGCACGAGGAACTTTGATGTGTTGCATACCTCTACTATCAAGGTGGTTTATTTCATACCTTCCTCGATTTATGATGAAGAATGAACAAGGTTTAAGGTCTTCTAGAAGGATAATGTCACTCCCTTATTCATACATTCATTGGTGTTCCTGGTCTATGGAGAATTTTACTATCATTGACCATTGTGGAGAGTTCCCTAATGTGCCACTCCTTGGCATTAGGGGAGGCATTACATATAATCCTTCTTTGGCACTACTTCAATTTGGTTATGCTCGGAGTGATGGTCCTTATGATATCATTATTCAAGGTATTGTGTTGGATTATGATAACGATCCTCATGGTTACCGTCAATGGTTTATACGAGCTTGGAGCATGGTGAACAAGATTAACAGTAATACTCTAGAACCAAAATACTCCATCCCTATGGAGCCTTACCTCAGATGGGTGCGGTCTCGTGCTCAAACTCTTATGATGCCATATCCTGCTATTCTACCAGTAACTGTTGAGCCAATTGTTGAAGGAGATGTTCCTTATACCATTCTTCATCCTGACATGCCCACGGATCTGGAAGAGCTGCAAAAATCTTGGATTCAAATGAAGGAGGAAAGGGATACTTTTGAGGCTCAGTTCCATGATCAAAAAGAGAAAGTGTTGGAGCTAACAAGGCAACTTCACGAAGAGTGGAACCTTAATATATATCTCAACCCAAATAGAAAGCATCCATTGGAGACTTGAGTCTCGGATGTTCTTATTTTCTTTACAACTTTTTGTTTTCTTTCATTGTAAGCCCAAGGGGAATTTATATTTTAAACTTACCAATAAAAAATTTATTTTTGTTTTCCTTTAACAAATTTAAATCCTATGTGGTCCTTGAAAACATTTCATATGCATATACATACCATACCCTTGCATAACAGGTTTCTGCGACAGGTTTCTTATCTTCTCGCTGTTTATTTCAGTGGAAATGGCTCTCGAACAGACTGTCAAAGATCTCCAAACCCAGAATGCTCAATTTCAAGAAGAAATCCTGAATTTGTCCAAGGGGCAAGAAGAGTTGAAAGCCCTCCTCACTAAGGACATGAAAAAGAAGAATCCTGAAGACAACAAGGGTGATCAGTTGGAACAACTACAAGCTGAGATGGAAGAGATGAGAATCCAGATGAATGGCTAGATGGCTCTTATCCAAAACTTAGCCCAGGGGAAAGAAGAGCTGAGAGTCTTTGTCAATAAACTTCAAGGTAAAGGAGTCGGGAATCTAATCATCAGTCAATCTCCGATGAAACAAGCATACTTGGTTGAAAAGAAGATGAGGATAAGAGAAGGAAAGAGACAGGCTACTACTAATAGTTCCGCAATTAAAGGAAGAAGGTCTTATAGGGTTAATCCTCCCCAACACAAGGAATATAAAAGACAGTTTATCAAAATCAACACGCCAATGTTGCACACTTTGCAATGCTTGTTGGAGATGAAGCTAATTACCTTGAAAGACCCTCCTCTGAATCCCAATACTTCCTCTCCTCGCTATAATCCCAATGCAAGGTGTGCATATCACTCCAACAGTCCTGGACATGACACTAATAATTGTTGGGAATTGAGGAATAAGATTCAAGACCTGGTTGAATTCTCCTATCGTCCATCAAATATCGAAGCTTCCAGTGACATGTTTAGAAGAGGAAGCTTTGAGAATGTTTGAATTTTCATTTGTAATTTATTTTGTTGACTTAAACACTTACTATTATGTCAGACTTTTGTTTTCACGACAATGCATTGCATATGTTTGTCTTGAATTAATCCATTTGTTTCACTATATTTAAACTATGTTTCTTACTTCTCTCTTGTGATATTTAACTCTTGTTAAAGCTGTAAGCCTTTAGAGGGAGGATGACGAAAACAATACCATAATCTTATGCAGTATGATTTTGAATAGACTATGCTGACGATGTACATGTATTGTTTCAATTCCTAAACAGTGGAGATATAAGGAAGTTAATCCTAGTCAACCCTTTTGAGCCTATGAAGTAGGAGTTTTCATTCTCACGCAAATTAAAATCCTTAATCATAACCTGGGGTAGGGTAGTTCCTCGGTTAACTCAATTATACCAATTGTCCTTATTGTACACAACTAATAATGGTTCCCTATAATCACTAAGTTCCACAGTCAATATCTTGCAAAAGAAAAGCACACTAAGTCAAAACCTATGAAGGAGACATAGTAAAAATTGAGACATCCCGCTGACTGTAATCTTGAAACAAACAGTTCAGGCAAAAGGAATGGATAACAAAGTAAAAAGAAAAAAAGAGGTCACTACAAATCCTAAAAAAAAATATGATTGAATTTTTAAATAAAGTTCTGGTTTGTGAATCATCATAAATGACGGTGTTACAATTCCAAACTCCTTCGGAGCCTCAATGCATAAGTTAACCAAACATAGGACTGAAGAACATCACGAAGAATGGGTGGGTACAAATAAAATTTGAGCCTTTATCTTTTGTTTCTTAAACCGTGAACCAGGCCACATTACAACCCTTTAAAAGTCCTAACTGAAGCATGGTTAGTTTGAAAGTGTACTGCTACAAAAAGGTATCCTGACTTCTTTAGGGCTTATTATAAATCTTGAGTTTATATCACAGTTTTTACAAACATTGTTTTGCTAAAATAATTCTTTTTCAAAACTTCAAGACAGACATAAGCGTTGCATTTTGAATATCATTTTTTGCATATAACTAAGTGTTTGATAACAAAGAAGCTTACATGATGGAAATTCAATAAATCAATGTCCTCCTGACAGACAAAGCTGCTTCCCGGGCCTGACTCAGTTGGATCAAAGCCAATGTATACAAGGGGCATGGTCACTATCTTCGAATCAAGGGGGCATGCCATGTTATTGTCCAATTCATCTAGGGAAGTCATGTCAAGATTCAACAATGCTTAAATAGCCAGGGAAGGTCTCCTCATCTGAATTCCCATAAGTAACATTACCAAGTTCACGATGCCAGGGGCATATTATTGTGGGGAATTTTGTTTATTTCTCTTGAGATAGCCCTTTTCAAATACTTCCATTCTTGGAAAAAACATCCTCAGCTAGGAGCAACACTATCTTTTCAAATCTAATCAGATCAAATTTAGTTGCAAGCTCCTTAACCATTACCCAGGGTGTACACGATCCACCGCAGTCTGAAAGCACATTCCTCTCATTACATTGCCTTGATACCGGATTCCAGCAAAAGCCACTGTGGAAATTAATTGTCTGTGCCAATAGTATCAGATGGTGTCAGTATCATTTCTTCGGATTCAGTCATGATAATTCCTAGAAAATTACTCGGGGAAGTCAAGAATATGAGAAATTCTGAAGCCATTGATTATTTTGAATGAATGTATGCTTTTGAATATGATTGATGTTTACCAAAATGCATAAAATTACAATAACATCATCTACTGAGGATTTTCGGAGGTAGGAATCCCCCAACAAAGTTCATATCCAACAGATCTTAACAGATTTATCCCTATAGAGTGATTTTTACAGATTTATTTCAACAAAGTGTTTCAAGTAGCCTCTTGTACTTCCAGCTCTACAAAGTCCCAGACAGATTTCTCTCAAACCTGATATTGTCTGAAGAATTGAAACTTGGTCGGATAAGTCTCTTAGGGGAATGTCCATCTCTTATATCCCTAGTCAGGGTATTTAGGAATCTAATCTTCCAATAAAAAAGTACGACGAACGGAAATCGAAAGATCCTAAGTACAATATTCTGAAATAAGACGGGAACCATGTCTTCATACGCCTCAATAACAAATCGGGATTTATTTTCCCTAGCCAGCAGTTGCTACATGAAGATGCTAGTGTGATTCAATTACATAATTCATACATATATCATTTACATCATATCATAGCATACGCATCCATAATGCATACGACATTATCACTTACATTAAGAACATCATGCCATGCATGCATACTATCGCTCCCCCGAAACGACACCAGGGTCCCAGGGTGCAGACGTGAACGGCCGGCGAAAGAGAAGATGAAGATGAAATGAATAGAGTCTCCAACTAGGAATTTTTATCTCGAAGGAAAGGTAATGCTGCATAAACCTGGAAAGAGATGGATAAGACGGTTGCGAACCAGAGAAACTAAGAAAGGGGGTTGGTTACAGCCTGGGAAGGTATTAGCACCCAGATTGTTCGTCGTACCCGACGGGATCCACGCTTACAAGATTTTGTTTAAAAGGGGTAGTGTATGTGCTATCTGTGTATAAAAGCTAAGAAAAGAAATATACAGGTGTCAGTGCAAAAGGTGAATTGCTCAGGAACAGAGGCTTAGAAAGAATGCTGAAAGAGGGGGAAGACAAAGAGACTTTTGTTCGATAACTGTTAAGTTATGCCTACGTATCCTCGCGTGCAATAAGGAAGTCAGAACACCTTAGTTCGACTCAAAGAGACTGAAAAAGAATTGACTGTGAACTACTTACTTGTCTATGCTCAAGTGTATGACTCGTCTGGCTCGAGTGCTAATTGTCTTGCATTAGACGGAAGAAGCAAGTTCTCGTTTGTGAATGAGTATGATGAGAAAAGAATCCCGGAGGAGATGATTATTGTTTGTTTTTGTGTTTTCAGTTTTTTATTGTTTTTGGTGTTTTGCATAAGTTAATGAGCTTAAGCCTAAATCAAGGGTTTGTAAACTCATTATATCCTCCCTGATTAGGGATAATGAGCCTACTTAAGTGGGGGATAAACATCTCAACTTAATTACCATGATGATGTAGGATTATGATCATTAACCTACTTGTGATTAATTAGATGTTTTTGAGGTTTTGTTTATTTAATGTTAAGTAATGAGTTTAATCTCTAATCACAGATTAGTAAACTCATTACACCATCCTAATAGAAGGAAGATAGATGAGAACACCTAAGCTGAGGAAGATACCTCAACTTAATCCATGGTTAGGGATTAAATTCATTATATAACAAACCTTTATTAAATATGGATTTTAATTAATGGGTGAGATTAAGAAGTGGATTTTATGTTTGTAAGACTAGCTTGAGGGGGACTTGTCCATTAAACACTAGGGTTAGTCCCTCTTAACCATAAGGAAGAGATAGCACCCTAATGTAAGGCTCAAGTTACAAGATAAAGCCTTTGTGATTATTAATGTGTCTTGATTAAGAGGTTTAAACAAATTAAAGGTTTAACACTTAGGATTAAAGTTGTACACTCCATCCTAAGAGAAGGATGCAGGCATAACCCTAATTCTAAAGTCATAAAGCTTTAAGAGTTTAGCCTCTGATTATTGAGATGAGAGAAGAGAGACTCAAGGAGACTCAAAGGTAAAAATCTAAGGGGCACTATAAACAACCCTAAAAGTTATCATTCTTGGATATCCTATGGTTTATGAGGCTTAAGAGAAAAGATCTTCAAGAGGGCCACCTTGGAAGAAGCAGATGAATAGAGAAGGAGGAAGAAGAATAAGTTACTTACTTCCCGAGGAAGATAAGTAACTTAAAAGAAAGAAAGTGAGAGGGATGGAACATAAGTGAATTAGATTCACTTCAAGGACATGTAAATATGTATATGAAAGAGATAAGAAGAAGTGGGGATTGAAGGAAAATCCACCTCCCAAAATAACTTAGCAAAAGTTCTTGAAAAGTTAGTATGAATGCATAAAACATAAAGCATAAAGAAATGAATTGAAATGTGATGCAAAGACCAAAGTCAGAAGTGATTATGTGATGAAAATGGCATATGAGATGATGCAATGTCATACAATATGCATATGAATGATCATACAAAGATGTGATGTCATGAAAGCATGCTTGGAAGCTTGAAAACACATGGATGTTTATGAAATGAAATGAAAGCAAAGCATAGCAAATGAATGAAGAAATGATCAAGAAATGTTATAACATGTCCTTAGATGTCTAAGATGACATATGAAGGCTTGAAATGTCATGGCAAGTTCATATGATGATGAATATGCAAAGTGAATGCAAATGAACATGAGAAATTAGGGATTTATGGACACATGAGATGCAATTGAACAAAACAGAAGCATACAACATGATAAAAAATTGAAACCAAGCTCAATCAAACCCTAAACCTATATTAGCTCACACGCCAAAGGAGAAGGTCGGAAGCTAATCCTATTGAAAGTTATGATTTTTCTAAGTTTACTAGGGTTTTTGGGTGATTCTCAAAGGAAAATGCAAATTAATTTGAAAATGCAAGATAAATTCATAAGGAAAATAACCTAGAAACTTAATGCAATATGTGACACAATGCAAAAGGAATCAAGTTCAAACTCTTCAAGGTTAGGAAAAAATGATTTTTAAAAGTTAGGGTTAGAAAAATGTGATTTTAAAGAACCCTAATTCAAAGAAAATTGAGAAATTATGATCAAACCTAAAAAGAAATTTGTATGAAGAGTTTGAAAATGTCTCTAAATGTATTGGAATGATTCATGATTTTTTTGGTTATTTTTAGAAACTTAATTGCATTTTTAATTAATTAAAATCCATTAATTAATGAAAAACAACATTTAAATATTTTAAAAATACTTTTTTAATGCAAAAAATAAAATAAAAATTATTTTCAGGTTGAGAAAAATATTTAAAAAAGAAATGCAAGAAATCATATTTTTTGAAAGTATTTTGATATTTTTAATAAATTAAACAAAAGAAATGAAAAGAAAATGAAATAAAATGAATTAAAATTGAATAAAAGGAAAAGTCAGCGCATCCAATGGCTGAGATTTGAATGAAAAAGGTGGGAATTGATTGGTGTGCTATCCAAGGGTCCACATTCAAACTAACTAATTGATTTTAATTAAATTAATTAATTGGAAATTAATCTTAATGAGCTAATCTGAGCCGTACGAAACATAACCCTAATCACCATCCAATGGTCAGGAACAAATCTAGGGAATTAATCAAGGATTAACCCTAATTATTTTTAGGTGACCGGAGCTAAGCTCCCGTCATCTTCTCCGGTCACTCCTCAATCCTAACTCCACCTACAAGCTTCTAAAACTCCTCAATCCTACCCAGAATCAACCCCAAAACATCATAGAGTACAAATCAATCATCAAATAGCATTTATTTCACAAGAATCAGGCAAATCGAAGCAAACATTCAAACACGGGCAGAGTTTCAAAACCATCATACATGCTCATTTCTTGATCATTTTCAAATTTAAACATATCAGTGTGATCAGGGGAACATGAGGATTAATATTTTAACTTAAATAGCAAGTTCTTGAAAAAATGTTCTTCATGGTTACCTGAGATTGAGCTTTAACTTCCTGAGCTTTCTGGCCTTCTTCTTGGTTCAAATCTACCCCAATGAACTCCCTGATGATGATGAGGAGCTTAGATCAAGCTTGTGATGGCTATTTTTAAGTGTTTGGTTCTGGTTTTTCAGAAATCGTGTTTTTGATTTGGGAGGTTTCAGGCCATGGTGAGGGGTGTTTTGTGATCCTTAGGTGATTTTGAGATGAATGGTGAAAGAATGAGGGAGTTTTGATGATTGAGGTGTGAGAATTGAAGAAGGGAATTTTTTAGGTGATTTTGTGAATTCTGGCTTCTCCAATGTTTCAGGCTTGAATGTGTTATGGAATGAGGTCCTTAGGGTTCACATAAGTCATTGTGATTGGTCAGAGAGTGGTTAGTGGCATAGTGTGATTGGTATGGGAGGTTTTGCAAAAAATTCAAATTTATGTACTTGAGGTATGGGCATGGAGCAGAGCTGTTTCAAGGGGTGTCTTGGCCTCATCAGAGTTTGTGGATGACCCTTGGATCAAAAGATTGCAGCTGGAAGGCTTGGATGAAGAGATGTCATGTGTTTTGTAACTTTCCACCTTTGATATTTCTTGTGAATCAAGCCATGAAAGGCTTCAATCCTTGGGCCAATTCTAATCTTGGTAAGTTGTATTAACATGTTGTGACATAATTGAGTGGATTAGAGGTCACTTAGAAGCTTGAAACTCAAAATTGCATAAATCCCTCTTTGATATGAACATGAAAATTATAGGATTTTCGCCAACTTTGAAAGGCCATATCTTGAGTTCTAAGATGAATCAAGACATGTTCTTGTACTTTTTGAAAAGGGAAAGACCTAATCTACAACTTTCATGTCCAAGAATTTTTCATTTGAAGCATTTTTGGTCATGAAAGAGGAGGTTGAAAATCTTTCCCAAAATGGAAAGTTTCCATTACAAGTCATTTCCAAAAATGGAAAGTTTGCAATTGGCTCAAAATTCTTCAATATTGTGAACTTCCAACCACTTATAAGATCAAATAAAGATCATAGAACTTCAATTTGATGAAAATGATCCTTTGATACCCTTGTTGGGGGCCTCAGATGCCTTGATTTTGACTTAACTTGCTCAAGAAGTTACCCAATGATCAGATGACTTCCACAATGAATTTCTTCATCAAACTTGGTACACATGATCCTTATAACATATTAAGAACATTAGAAACAAGAGTGACCAAAAAATTTGGAGTTAAAGCCTCTGAAACCAAAACCCTAATTTTGGTCATATGTGCAGGAAAACCCTAGCTCTGCTTCCATGCCTTTGCCATTCTTTGTGATCTATTGACTTCTATGAACCTTGGGGAGAATATTATGATCATGGAAAACACATGGACCCTCTTGGAAAGCTTCAAGACCAATGGGATGGCTCAGATTGATTATTGGATTGCTCAGATCACAAACCCTAGATGCAGATGAAATGTAGTGAAACAAATATGCAATATGAGATGTAATGCTTATGTTAAAACAAAAATGAAAGACCACAAGCCATGGTGTGAGAAAAAGTGAGGGAAAATTTGGGGTGTTTATAGCTGCCCCTATTCAAGCATAAATTAGCTGTGTAGGGTGTAAGCGCCTGGCTTAACAGTCAAACAAGATAACTTGTGGTTGAATACCAAAGACAACCCGAAATTTGCACTCGCTGGGGATAAGAAGAAAAAGGCTATAAATTGTAAAAGGTAGTATAGTATGATGATCAAATGATGGCGATGAAGGACGGAAATCGAGCAGAGGACGACTGCTAGGGATGAAGCGGTAAGCTAAGCGATGACGGGGACGGCCGACAAGCTAGGGAAATAAAGAGACCACGACGGGGACAACCATCGGGTAAGGAAATAAAACTCTCTGGGGATTGTGAGAAAAACAATGATGGGGACGACCATTAGTTTGGAAAGTAAAGTAAACAACGATAGGGACTACCCTCGGTCTAAAGAATAAATGAAATAATGATGAGGGACGATCATCATAGGTGAAGGATGATCACCTAGCAGGGGACGACTGCTTTTTATCACGACATAGGACGAATGTAGGATAGAGAAGGTCAACGATGGGGATGGCCATCGGGTAAGCATGATGAAGTACGATCATCAAGAGGTGAAGGATAATCACCTAGCAGGGTACGGCTGCTCTTGGGGATTATCACGACATAGGACGAATGTCGAATAACAAGATCAACGATGGGGACGACCATCGGATAAATGATGAGGGACGATCATCAAAGGTGAAGGACGATCACCTAGCAGAGGACGGCTGCTACAAATATCACGACATAGGACGAATGCCGGATAGAAGGTTCCACTAATGGAGATTCCACTGGGGAAAAGGATGAGGGATGGTCATCCAAAGGTGAAAGACGATTACTTGGCAGGGGATGGCTGCCGAAAGCATCACAACATAGGACGAATGTCGGATAGAAAATAATTGTTTTGTTGATGACTTACTGGGGAATGGTAAACACGGACGAGTGCTCACGCTCTTTTAATAAAAGGTATAAGTGTTTTACAGTGTGTATAAATTAAAGATGCGGACGAGCATCCTTAGAACCACGATACGAATGAGTATCGATAGAAGCAAACGCTGATACGTGTTTAAGAATGATGATACAGACGAGTATCAATCAGTTAAGCAAGGAACACGGACGAGTGTTTGACCTGCTGAGGGGTGATATATACAAGATATGGACGAGTATCAAAGACTTTTGTATAAGTATGTATAAGTATTGATATGTTGGTGAAGTATGTATAAGACACAGACGAGTGTCGGAAGATTGGGCAAGGGACACAGACGAGTGTTTGATTTGCTGGGGAAGTATGACACGGGCGAGTGCCAAAATAATATGTACGAATTATGAACAAATATCTGTATTTGAGAGTCCAAAAGGTATTTTGGCGATCTGCGAGGGATAGGATGACACGGACGAGTGTCGAGAAGAGCATGTTATGAATATCAACAGGCATCTGTGCTTGAGAGTGCAAAGGGGATGCTTTGGCTTTTATCTACAGGGGGTATGAGTTTTGTATATTGCCAGTGAAATGTGATAGTATTTGTAGGTGACCGGATCGAACCTGGCTTATGACCATGCAAATGTTTGATTTTTGCCGTAATGCTCCATATTAGACGGAATGCTACACTTATTTTGGTGAATATGATGATATGATTATGCAAACGAGAAACTTGATCTAAGATTCGGATCCTGCGGGGATAAAGACCTCTGGTTGATCTGTTTGTAGAGATAACCCAGTTGGGAGGAAGAGATCATTGATGGATCTGTCCAGAGGGAGAACTCTACTTGGGAAAATAGATCATTGGTAGATCTATCTGGAGGGAGAAATCCTTAATGGGGATGAGGAAGTTCTAGCAACTCAGCTGGGGATGTGCTTCCGGTATTGCTCTGTTGGGGAAGCAACTCTGTGGGGAATCGATTCCACCAACTCTGTCGAGGATGAGGGAAATATGGCATCTCTGGTGGGGAATGGGAGGCTCTTTGACCACCTTGCTGTGGAAGAGGTTGTCAAGCACCGCTCGAGAGGTCCTGCTTGGGGAGGAAATAATTTATGGGAAGTAGTGTGCTGGGGGTTCAATGCTTGATATGCCCTATGTTGCGAAAGATTGTCTGTCTTGAGTACCTGCAACCTGTTAAGACAAAAGAAAACGCACAAGTGTCCTGGGGTATCCTTAGCCGGATTCCGTCATAGGAGTTAGATTTACCTGAAAGTAATATATTTCCTGCAAGCATTGATTAAAATGGCTCATATGTTTTATGCAAGTGTTGTATTATGAACGTTGGACACTTTGCAAACGAAACAAAAATGTACAAAACAAGGTGCGACTGAAAACTCTGATTTTATTAATTTGTGTTCCCTGAATTGACAAGTACATTCAAAGGAAGTGAATCCCCTGGAAGGAGGAGATTGCTGTAAATTGAGAAAATAAAAGTGCTGGCAATGTTGAAGATGACGCTCCAGCAAGCTTCCTTTGCTATGACCTGTATGACCTTGACGTTCTTCTTATCTTGCTTTATGAAGAGGGTTGATTCTGACTGGCGCTTTGTCCTTTCGAATCTTGCCACATTGTGAGCGATATAGACAAATTCAGAATGCAGTTGTTCGCTTATTCCTGATTTTGCATGCATCGCCTTTTCAGGTTTTCAATCCACCGGGATACCCATTTTTTCCTGAGCTGTCCAATGCGGCTTTTCAACTCAGCGGGTGTACATTTTTTTTAATTTTTCCCTTATTTTTGCCCGAGTCTTTTATTCTGTTTTTGACTCGCCGGGATGCCCTATTTTTGCCTGGACTTACATTCTGTTTTTATGTCCATCGGGTCATTTTATGCGAAGTATTTTTTAACTGCATCTGAATTCACAGAAGACGGGAAGTCTTCACCATCCATGGTTGCGAGCATCAGTGCTCCACCTGAGAAGACTTTGGTTATTACGTAGGGACCTTCATAGTTTAGTGTCCACTTGCCCCTGTGGTCTGTATGAGGAGGAAGGATTCTTTTCAGAACAAGCTCTCCTACTTGGTATTCCCGAGGTTTGACTTTCTGATCGAAGGCTCTCTTCATTCGTTTCTAATATAACTGCCCATGACAGATGGCAACTAATCTTTTCTCTTCAATCAGATTCAGTTGATTGTACCGAGCCCGGACCCATTCTGCTTCATCCAGCTTCACATCCATTATTACCCGTAAGGAGGGTAGCTCAACTTCAACAGGTAGGACAACTTCCATACCGTACACAAGATGATAAGGCGTTGCCCCAGTAGATGTTCTGATTGAGGTTCGGTACCCATGTAAGGCAAATGGTAGCATTTCATGCCAGTCTTTGTAGGTAACTACCATCTTCTGCACAATCTTCTTGATGTTCTTGTTGGCTGCCTCAACATCGCCATTCATCTTTGGCCTGTAAGGAGAAGAGTTGTGATGTTGAATTTTGAAGTCCCGACATAATTCTGCCATCATTTTGTTGTTCAAATTGGAACCATTATCAGTAATGATTCGCTCGGGAACTCCATATCAACAGATGATATCTCTTTTCATAAATCTAGCTACCACTTGTCTGGTGACGTTTTCATATGAAGCTACTTCAACCCATTTGGTGAAGTAATCAATGGCTACCAGGATGAATCTGTGACCATTTGAAGCAGTCGGTTCAATATTTCCAATCATGTCAATGCCCCATATGGCAAAGGGCCAAGGTGAAGACATTACGTTCAAAAGATTTGGAGGCACATGCATTTTATATGCGTAGATCTGGCACTTGTGACATTTTCTGGCATATGCACAACATTCTGCATCCATTGTGATCCAGTAGTAACCTGATCTTAAAAATTTCTTTGCCATTGCATGTCCCCCGGCATGGGTACCGAAAGAACATTCATGTACCTCGTGCATTAGCAGGTATACTTCCTTCTTGTCAACACATCTGAGCAGGACCATGTCGAAGTTTCGCTTGTATAATGAACCATCAACATTGAGGAAGAAACTGCCGGCCAACCTTCTTACTATCTTCTTATAATTGGACGATGCCCCAGGTGGGTATGTCTGATTCTCCAAGAAGCATTTGATGTCATGGTACCAAGGCTTGTTGTCACTAGCAGTGTCAACAAAGAATACATATGTGGGTCGGTCCAGTCTGGATACCAAAATCCGAGGTACATAATTGGCAGCTTGAACTTTGATCATAGAGGAAATGGTAGCTAAAGCGTCTGCAAACTGATTCTCATCTCGAGGGATGTATTCCAGTTTGACTATTGTGAAGAAAGTCAATAATCTCCTCGTATAGTCATGGTATGGAATCAGATGCCCCTGATGAGTGTACCATTTGCCGTTGGTCTGGTTGATTACCAAAGCTGAATCTCCGAATACATTCAAGGTTTTGATCCAGAGGTCAATGGCTTCCTCAACTCCCATGATACATGCTTCGTATTCTGCTTCGTTGTTAGTGCAGGCAAAGGTGAGTTTTGCCGAGAAAGGCATGTGAACCCCTTTAGGTGTAATGAGCACTGCACCAACTCCACGACCATTCATATTGACAGCCCCGTCAAACATCATAGTCCATTCTTCTTCTGGATTAGGCCCTTCAGTGTGAACTGGCTCTTCACAATATTTTGCTTTTAAGAACATGATGTCTTCATCAGGGAAGTCAAATCTCATGGGCTGGTAATCATCAATGGGTTGCTCAGCCAGATAGTCAGACAATACACTGCCCTTGATGGCTTTTTGAGAGGTGTATTGAATGTCATACTCTGTCAGAATCATTTGCCATCTTGCAACCCTTCCGGTAAGTGCTGGCTTCTCAAATATGTACTTGACGGGGTCCATCTTTGAGATCAACAAGGTAGTGTGAGTCAACATGTACTGCCTTAGTCGGCGAGTAACCCACGCTAAAGCACAACAAATTTTCTCGAGCAGTGAATAACGTTGTTCACAGTCGGTAAACTTTTTGCTTAGGTAGTATATTGCATACTCGTTTCGACCAGACTCGTCATGCTGGCCCAACACACACCCCATTGATCCTTCTAATACTGTCAGGTACATTATCAGAGGTCTTCCTTCAATTGGAGGCATGAGAATTGGAGGTTCTTGCAGGTACTCCTTGATCTTGTCAAAAGCTTTCTGACAATCGTCGTTCCACCTGACAATTTTCTCTTTTCTTAACAGCTTGAACATGGGTTCACAGGTTGCAGTGAGGTGAGATATGAACCTTGAGATGTAGTTCAATCTACCCAAAAACCCTCGAACTTCTTTTTCAGTCGTAGGTGCAGGCATCTCCTGAATGGCTTTTACTTTGTCGGGATCAACCTCAATTCCCTTTTCACTTACGATAAAACCCAGTAACTTACCAAAACGTACCCCAAATGTTCATTTGTTGGGGTTCAACTTCAACTGATACTTCCTCGGACGCTTAAACAACTTCAACAGATTCACCAGATGATCTTCTTCAGTGAGGGACTTGGCAATCATATCATCCACATAGCATTCGATTTCTTTATGGATCATATCGTGGAATAATGTTACCATGGCCCGTTGATAAGTGGCACCGACGTTCTTCAGTCCAAACGGCATTACCTTGTAACAAAATGTGACCCAAGTTGTAATGAAAGTTGTTTTCTCCATGTCTTCGGGTGACATCTTAATCTGATTGTACCCAGAAAATCCATCCATGAAAGAAAATACCGAGAACTGAGCTGTGTTGTCCACCAATACATCAATGTGAGGTAATGGGAAATCATCCTTCGGGCTAGCTCTGTTCAGGTCCCGGTAATCCACACACATACGCACCTTGCCATCCTTCTTAGGCACTAGTACAATGTTAGCAACCCACGACGGGTAACTAGTTTCAGCAAGGAAACCGATGTCCCACTGTTTTTGTACTTCTTCCTTAATCTTCATAGCCATATCTGGGCGAGTACGACGCAACTTCTGTTTGACTGGAGGACAATCTTCTTTCAAGGGTAGCCTGTGCATGACAATATCCGTATCTATACCTGACATGTCTTGATAGGACCAAGCAAAGACGTCGAAGTATTCCCAAAGCATACTGATGAGCTGTTCTTTTACTAGAGCTTGCAGGATACAGGACTTGATTCATGCTAAAAAGCAGGAAATAATAATTACTCTGCAGGAGTAAATCTTATAATTTCCTGGGAAGACCAGTTAAGGACTTGTTGACCCAGGATCCTTGGACGAATCCAGCTCTCCAGGTTGAGGTCGCTTTCTACCTCGTCTTCCACGTTATTGACAGCATCTGGGGTCAGCATTCCCCCACTCACGAACCTGGGCTCCTTAGCAGCCTCTGCTTAATCTTGTCGGAATGGTTTGTAACCCAAACCGAATCTGTCCTCCTTCTTCTCCATCGGTAGCAGCTTGCCCCAGCCTTGGGCGTTTCCATCTTCAACAACCTTCCGAGCTTGTTGGTAGGAGACAATTGAAGTACCCATCCTATCCTTCTGGGATGCAGCAAATACTTCAGTTGTCGCCTCATTGACGTTCAGTGATTCGAAACCTTGGCTCATGGTTTCGTGGATTTCCCCATCCATCTCAATGTATTTGTAGGTGGCCAAATGGCTAACAAAAATATCCTCTTCACCACATATTGTTATAATTTCCCTTCCCACTCATATTTTAACTTCTGGTGAAGGGTGGACGTAACTGCGCCAGCGGCGTGAATCCATGGTCGACCCAACAAACAGCTGTAGGCCGGCTGAACGTCCATCACGTAGAAAGTAGTTTGAAAGACCTGCGGGCCAATTATCACAGGCAGCTCCACTTCTCCGAGAACAGACCTCTAGGAACCATCAAAAGCTCGGACCACCATATTGCTTGGTCGGAGAGCTATACCATCATATTCAAGCTTAACAAGGGCTTTCTTTGGCAAGACATTGAGCGAAGACCCAGTGTCAACTAGAACATGTGAAACCACATACCCTTTACACTCCAGAGCGATGTGCAAAGCTTTGTTATGATGACGACCTTCCGTAGTCAAATCAGCGTTGGTGAAGCCTAGTCCATGACTAGTATTAACATTAGACACCACTGTCTCTAGCTGATTTACCATGATCTCCTCGGGCAAGTAGGCCGCGTGCAAGACTTTAAGTAATGCATCCCGATGAGCTTCGGAACACAATAGTAATGAAAAAATGGAGATCTTGGAAGGAGTCTGGTGGAGCTGATCCATAACCTTATAATCGCTCCTCTTGATTATCCTCATAAATTCATCCACATCTTGATCAAAGGATGTTTTATTAGCTTCTTTCAAAACTGGTTCCTCAGTGTCGCTCCCGATAAATGGGAATGGCCCAAATAAAGGTACAGACGCGAACGGTCGGCGAAAGGAACAATGAGAACACACAGCAGTGAACTCACTGGAAAAGAAAAGAGTCGCCAGCTAGGCATTTTTATCCCGGAGGAAAGGCAATGCTGCATAGACCTAGAAAGATATGGATAAGACGGTTGCGAACCAGAGAAACTGAGAAAGGGGGTTGGTTACAACCTGGGAAGGTATTAGCACCCAGATTGTCCGCCGTACCCGACGGGATCCACGCTTAAAAGATTTGTGTTTTAAAGGGGTAGTGTCAGTGCAATCTGTGTATAAATGAGCTGGAAAAGGATGTACAGGTGTCAGTGTAAAGAAATGTGGAGTGTATAAATGATGTGTCAGTGTAGGAATGAGAATGAATTGCTCAAGATCATGAGGCTTAAAAGAATGAAGCTGGAAAGAGGGGGGATATACAGAGACTTTTGTTCGATAATTGTTAAGTTATGCCTACGTATCCTCTCGTGCAATGAGGAAGTCAGAACACCGTAGTTCGACCCAAAGAGACTGAAAGATGAATTGACTTGTGAACTGCTTACTTGTCTACGCTCAAGTGTATGACCTGTCTGGCTCAGGTGCAAACTGTCTTGCATTAGACGGAAGAAGCAAGTTCCCGCTTGTGAATGAAGGTGATGAGAAAAGAATCCCGAAGGAGACGATTATTGTTTGTTTTTGTATTTTCAGTCTTTTATTGCTTTTGGAAATTTTTCATAAGTTAATGAGCTTAAGTCTAAACCAATGGATTAGTAAACTCATCACATCTTCCCTCTGATTAGGGGTAATGAGAATACCTTAAGTGTGAAGTCAGCTTCTCACACTTAATCACCTTTGATGCAGGATTAAGATCATTAACCTACTTGTGATTATTTAGATGTTTTTGGGATTTTTGTTTAGTGTTAGGTAATGAGATTAAGCCATAATCAGGGATTAAACAGGCTCATTACACCATCCTAATAGAAGGATAATAGATGAGGATGTTTAAGCTGAGGAAAGCTCCTCAACTTAATCCATGATTAGGGATTAAACTCATGACAAAACAAGCCTTTGATTAAGTGGATTTTATTTAATGGTATGATGATGAAATGTTTTTTAGGGTTTGTAAGACAACTTGAGGGGGACTTGTCCATTAACCCTAGGGTTAGTCCTTCTTAGCCAATTAAGGAAGAATTAGAACCCTAATGCAAGGCCCAAGTTACAAGCTTGATGTCTTAATGATTATTAAGTGAATTGATTAAGAGATTTAAACACATTAAGGGTTTAACACTTAGGATTAAAGTTATACACTCCATCCTAATAGAAGGATGCAGGCATAAGCTTAATCTCAAAGCCTTAAAGCCTTTAAGGTTTAGTCCCTGATTATGAGGTGAGAAGAGAAGACTCAATGAGACACAAAGGTAAAAACTAAGTGGGGGACTAATCAAAACCCTAATCATTGTCATGCTTGGTTGTTCCTAAGGTTTGTGAGGTTAACAAGAGAAGTCTTCAATGGAACCACCAGGAAGCAGATGAAAGGATCAGGAGAAGCAAAGTAACTTGCTTCATTTAAGAAGTCAAGTCACTTGAGGAAAGAAAGTGAGAAGAAGAAGAATGAGCAAGCTCAATCTCAAACACACACAAAAATGCAGCAAGGATGCACAAAAGAGATGAAGAGAAAATGTGAGAAGTGAAGGCAAATTCACTTCTCAAAGTTGCTTACCACCTGAGAAGTTAGTGAAAGGAATGCAATGCAATGCAAAATGGAATGAGATGGCATGATGAGAAACAAAACCAGAAGCACATACATGATGTTAATGATGCTATGAGATGCTACAAACATGAAACAACACATGGGGATGATCATACAAGCTCATGGATGCAAATGAAACAAGTTAAGAAACATGAACATACATGACAAGTTATGAAATGCAAATGGCATACAACATGGCAAATGCAAGATGCAATGATCAAGCATGCTTTCAATATGTCTTAAGATGTCAAATGAATCAAATGGATGCATAAAATATCATGGCAAGTCAAGGTATGAATGCAAATGCAAGATGAATGCAAATGGAAGCCCAAATTAGGGTTTATGATCAATGCATCAAACAAAAACCAAAATCAGAAGCAAACAACAAGATAAAAAATTGAAAATGCACTCAAAGGATCCCTAATCCTATACTAACTCACTGCCCAAAGGAGAAGTTCCAACTCTTAACCTAATTCAAGATATGATTTTCCTAAGTTTTCTAGGGTTTTAGGGTTCCTTAACAAGAAAAATGTCAAACAAATTGGAAATGAAAGATCAAATCATGACCATTTAATCTCACAAACTACATGATATGCTAAACACAATGCAAAAAGAATCAAAGTCCAACTCTCAATGGTTAGGCAGAAATGATTTTTAGAAGTTTGGATCAAAATAATGCTTTGAAAATGAATTAATTCCATGAAAAATTCTCAAAATGCATCAAGATCAAAAAAGAAATTTGGTTTGAGGGTTGGACAATGTTTCTAAATGTTTTTAAATGTTTCATGAATTTTTTTGGTGATTTTTAAATACCTAAAAGTATTTTTAATTAATTAATTCTCATTAATTAACTAAAAATAAACTTTTAAATATTTAAAAATATTTTTAAAATGCAAAAAATAAAAATAAAAATGTTTTCTGATTAAGAAAAATATTTGAAACAAAAATGCAAAGGGAAATATTTTTAGGATTTTTCTAACTATTTTAAAATAAATATGAAAGATAAATGAATAAAAATGAAATAAAAATGAATTTAAATGGAAAGTATGACAATCCAAAGGCTGAGATTTGAAAGAAACACGCGCGAATTGACTAGCGCGTAAATGGAAGGCTCAGATCATTTCTGGCAAAATTCAAATTTAATCCTAATTAATTAATTTAATAAATCAGGATTAGGGTTTAATGAAAGATCTGGGCCATTGGTTCACGCGGGAGTCAACTAAAGTCAGCCAGATCAAGGGTCCAAATTCAAACCCTCATTAATTACGCTGGTTAGCCCTAATCATTTTCAGGTGGCCGGAGAAGACCTCCGGTCGTCTTCTCCGGTGGGAACCCCACCTGAAAATTTCTAAACTCTTCAAAACTCCACTAAAATGAAATCTAACAAACCAGAAATCATTCCCACACCTCACTGAATCAAAACCCTAACTCAAAACTCATTTATTCTTCCTCAATCAACTGAATCGAAACAAAACATTTTTTAGGGCAAAAGTTTCAGAACAAGATTAAACTCTCATTTCTCAACCATTTCAGAAAATAAAAGCACCAGAGTGATCAGTGAATCATGAAGAACAACTTAAGAACTTAAAAATCCATTTCTGGAAAAAATGTTCATGAAGCTACCTGAGTTTGAAGCTTTTCAGTTTGCAACTTTCTGACCTCTTTTCTTTGTGCAATCCACTCTTTTTAGGCCCCTGATGACATCTTGATGCTTAGAGAGAGTTTATGTTGGCTGGTTTGGAAGTTTGAACAAGTTCTGTTCAAGGTCAGGTGAGGATCGTGTTTGTGATTCTATGGTTTTCAGGCTGCTTTGAAGGTTGGTTTGGGTTCAGTGAAGCATGGTGAGAAGGTTGGTGAAGTTTGTTTATGAGTTTGTGGCTTGAGGAGAGTGTTTCGAAGAGTTTTTCAAAATGGGGTGAAAATGAGAGAGCTGAGTTCTGGCTGGTTTCAGGCTTGCTTGTTATGTGCTTTGGCTTGCATTTGATTAACATAAACAAATGCTATTGGTCAGATGACATGACATGTCCTTTTGTGATAGGTATGGTTGCTTTTGCAAAATGTCAACTTTTGTGTAAGAAGGGCATGGGTAACTTGCTAGCCTAGTACAACAAGGGTATGCTGCGCAGCATGATGTGAGGAAGGGGCTAGGATGGTTCAGCAACCTAGGCAGCAAGTGGGTGAGGAGATATGATGGCTTTTGCAACTTGGTTCACTTGTGCTTTCTTGTGATTTTGTGCTATGTACATGAGATGGTTCTTGCTGCATTTTGTTGCATAATGTTTCATTTGGTCTTGGCAATGCATAGAAGTCAGCTAGTGATCACACAATTCATGGGAGGATGATTTTGCCAAGAATCCCTCTTTGCACCTTTATGAAAAATGACTTAAAGATCTTTGAAAATCAAAGCACAAAAATGAAAAATCCCTTGGGCCAATTCTGATTTTAGGTCATGTGTGATGTTTGTGTAAAGGTTTGACATCAATTAGAAGTCACAAATTGCCTTGGTGCAAGAATTTGCAAGTTTCCCATTTGGTGCATGACTTGAAATTTAGTGATTTTTGCCAACTTTGATGAGCCATATCTTTTGATCCAAAATGAATTAGGTCATGTTCTTGTACTTTTTGAAAAGGGAAAGATCTATTCTACAACTTTCATGACCAAAGTTTTTCCATTTGAAGCTTTCTTGAATCAAAAAGTAAGGGTTGAAAAAGTTGCCTAAAATGACATTTCCATTAAAAGTCAAACTTGCCCAAAAAGTCAACTTTGCAAAAGACTTGAAATTCTTGAATTTTGTAAGCTTCTAACATCTTCCATGATCAAATAAAGATCATATACAATCAAAATGATGAAGAATGCCCTTTGGTTGGGTCATTGGGGGCCTCAGATGCCCTGATTTTACACTGGCTTGCTTGAAAAGTCAACTCTTGATCAGATGACTTCCCCATGGAATTTCTTCATGAAAATTGATATGAATACTCCCTATACCATATAGAGACCAATAGAAACAAGAATGACCAAAAAATTTGGAGTTATGGCCTTTGAAACCAAAACCCTAATTCTAGGTCATATGTGCAGTCAAGCCTGGCTCTGCTTCCATACCAACCCCAGTTCTTGTATTTCTTTGACATTCTTGACTTTGAGAGGATATAATATGATGCTTGAACACACATAGACCCCTTTGAAGTGATTGTTGACCTTTGGAATGGCTCAAGAAGTTCTTAGATTGCCCAGATCACAAACCCTAGATGCAGATGACCTAGAACCAATGCAGTGGATCAAAAATGTGATATGAGATGGTATGATTGTGTTTATGCATATGGAATGATCATAAGCCATGGTGTGAATGGGTGAGGGAAAATTTGGGGTGTTTACAGCTGCCCCTATTCAACCATGAGTTAGCTGTGCAGGGTGTAAGCAACGGCTTAACAGACAAACAAGATAACTTGTGGTTGAATACCAAAGACAGTCCAAAATTTGCACTCACAGAATGAAGAAGAAAAGGGATATAGATTGCAAAAGAAAGTAAAGTATGTTATAAAGTGTGGGCGACGGAGGACGACCGTCGAGCAGAGGAAGACTACTGGGTAGAGAGCAATGACGGGGACAGCCGACATGCTGGAAAAGTGCGGAAAATAAAGCGATGACGGGGACGGCCGACATGCTGGGGAGTGAAAAGAATTATGATGGGGACGGCCATCAAGCAAGGTTGTAAAATTCTCTGGGGATTAATGAAACATGACGGGGACAGCTATCAAGTTCATAAAGTAATCAACGATGGGGACGGCCATCGGGCTAAAAAGAAAAAGGGACCACGACGGGGACGGCCATCGGGTTAAAGAATAAATGAAATAAACAGATGATGAGGTACGGTCATCAAAGGTGAAGGACGATCACCTAGCAGGGGACGGCTGCTCTGTTGGGTATAAGATGAGGGACGGTCATCTAAGGTGAAGGACGACCACCTGGCATGGTACGGCTGCCGAAAATATCGCGATATAGGACGAATTCCGGATAAAAGGTCAACGATGGGGACGGCCATCGGACGAGCATGATGGAGGACGACCATCAAAAGGTGGAGGACGACCACCTAGCAGGGGACGGCTGCTAAATATCACGACATAGGACGAATGTCGGATAGAAAATCAACGATGGGGACGGCCATCAGATGAGCATGATGGAGGACGACCATCAAGAGGTGGAGGACGACCACCTAGCAGGGGGCGGCTGCTAAATATCACGACATAGGACGAATGTCGGATAGAAAATCAACGATGGGGACGGCCATCGGATGAGCATGATGGAGGACGACCATCAAGAGGTGGAGGACGACCACCTAGCAGGGGGCGGCTGCTAAATATCACGACATAGGACGAATGTCGGATAGAAAATCAACGATGGGGACGGCCATCGGATGAGCATGATGGAGGACGACCATCAAGAGGTGGAGGACGACCACCTAGCAGGGTACGGCTGCTCTCAGGGTTTATCATGACATAGGACGAATGTCAGATAAGAAGAAAATTGCTTTGTTGGCGATCTACTGGGGAATAGTAAACACGAACGAGTGTTTATATCCAAGAAATGAAGTATAAGTGTTTAGATGTTCGTGTATAGATTAAAGATGCGGACGAGCACCCCTAAGACTACGATACGGACGAGTATAGGGTAGAAACAAATACTGACACGCGTTCAGAGATGATGATACGGACGAGTATCAACTGGTTAACAGAGAACACGGACGAGTGTTGAATCTGAAAGGACTTTTCTGGGGAATATTAGACACAGACGGGCATCTAAATTCAAGAAGACAGAAGTGTTTGACACGGTGTATGGATTAAAGATGCGGACGAGCATCCTTAAGACTATGATACGGACGAGTATCAGGTAGAAACAAACGCTGACACGCGTTCAGAGATGATGATACGGACGAGTACTAACTGGTTAACAAAGAACACGGACGAGTGTCGAATCTGCGGGGATATATAAATGGTGTATACAAGATACGGACGAATATCTGTATGAGTATGAGTGGTGTATGAGTGGTGTATAGATGAGTGTTTAACCTGCTGGGGAGAGTGACACGAACGAGTGCCAAAAGTATAAACAAGTATTTGATATACAAAGTGTTTATGTTACTGTACTGGGGAAAAATGACACGGATGGATGTCAAGGAGAGTATATACTGGTGTTTGTGAATGTGAGGCAACTGCTTTTGCTGGGGAATCTCCGCTGGGGATTTTTGGGAGGGAGTTTTCTGTATGTTGATGGATCATCATTATTCACAAGTGTTTTGATTCAAAACATGGCTCATGATTATGCAATATGTTTGATTTTTGCCGTAATGCTCCGTACTAGACGGAATGCTACGCTTTGTGGGTGAATATGATGCGAATGCTATGATTATGCAAAGATATCAAATCTGGGATTCGGATCCCGTTGCTGCAAAGATCTCCGGCCAATCTGCTTGAAGTGGACATCCCAGCTGGGGGTGAGATCATTGGTAGATCTGACGAGATGTGCTGGCCTGGGGATATAGATCACTGATAGGCATATCCTTGTACTGAGGGACCCAGCTGGGGTTTGTAGAAGCTTTCTCTACTCTGTTGTGATCCCTTCGTGCGCTGCTCTTCTGGATAGAGGTTGGAGCTCTGTGGGGAGATGGTTCCCCGACTTTTGTATGAAATGGCAACTCGGCTGGGGAGAAATAATAAGTGGCAACTCAGCTGAGGAGAAGACACTTTGGGTGCTAAGGCTGAGCGTTGATTTGTCAGCTTGCTGGAGTGAAGCTTTCATGCCCCAAGTTGCATTCTGGATACCTGCAATCCTGCAAAGTTAGGGAAACGCACAAGTAATCCCGAGGTATCCTTTACTGGATTCCGTCATAGGAGTTTAGACACTTCTGAGAGTAAGTATATTTCCTGCAAGCATGTGATTTTTATTATATATTTTTTGAAGATAAGCATCTGTATTTATGCAATCAGTTTTTCTTAAGACATCACACATTTTTGCAAATAAAATGTACAAGACGAAACATGACTGGAAATCTGATTTTATTAATTCATGTGCCCTGAATTGGCAAGATACAGTCAAAGAGACATATCCCCTGAAATGAGGAGATTGTTACAAATTGAGAAACAAAGTGCTGGCAATGTTGACGACGCTTTAAGGAGCTTCCTCTTTTGCTATGACTCGTATGACTTTTGACGTTCTCCTCGTCTTGCTTTCTGAAGAAGGCTGATTCTGATTGAAGCTTGATCCTTTCGAAGCTTACCAAGTTGTAAGCGATACAGACGAATTCAGGGTGCAGTTGTTCGCTTATTCCCTTA
The DNA here is from genome assembly GCA_963966055.1 of Lathyrus aphaca. NCBI lineage: Eukaryota > Viridiplantae > Streptophyta > Magnoliopsida > Fabales > Fabaceae > Lathyrus > Lathyrus aphaca. The sequence continues at coordinate 409,217,248 of OZ014523.1, forward strand.
TTTTGCATGGATCGCCCTTTCGGGTTTTCAATCCATCGGGATACCCATTTTTGCCTGAGTTGTCCAATGCGACTTTTCGACTCAGCGGGTGTACACGTTTTTTGTTTATTTTCCCTTATTTTTGCCCGAGTCTTTTATTCTGTTTTTGACTCGCCGGGATGCCCTATTTTTGCCTGGACTTACATTCTGTTTTCATGTCCAGGGGGTCACTTTATGCGAAGTATTTTTTAACTGCATCTGAATTCACAGGGGACGGGAAGTCTTCACCATCCATAGTGCTGAGCATCAGTGCTCCACCTGAGAAAACTTTCTTTACTACGAATGGTCCTTCATAGTTTGGAGTCCACTTGCCCCTGTGGTCTGTATGAGGAGGGAGGATTCTTTTTAGCACAAGATCTCCTACTTGGTACTCTCGGTGCCTGACTTTCTGATCGAAGGCTCTCTTCATTCTTTTCTGATACAACTGCCCATGACAGATTGCAGCCAATCTTTTCTCTTCAATCAGACTCAGTTGTTCGTATCGGGACCTAACCCATTCTGCTTCGTTCAGCTTAACATCCATTAGTACCTGTAGAGAGGGTAATTCAACTTCAACAGGTAGGACTGCTTCCATACCATACACAAGTTGATACGTTGTTGCCCCAGTGGATGTTCTGATTGACGTGCGGTACCCATGCAAGGCAAATGGTAGCATTTCATGCCAATCTTTGTAAGTGACTACCATCTTCTGCACAATCTTATTGATATTCTTATTTGCTGCCTCAACAGCGCCGTTCATCTTTGGCCTGTAAGGAGAAGAATTGTGATGTTGAATTTTGAAGTCCCGGCATAGCTCTGCCATCATTTTGTTGTTCAAGTTGGAACCATTATCAGTAATGATTCGCTCGGGAACTCCGTATAGACAGATGATATCTCTTTTCAGAAATCTGGCTACCACTTGCCTCGTGACGTTTGCATATGAAGATGCTTCGACCCACTTGGTGAAGTAGTCAATGGCGACCAGGATGAATCTGTGGCCGTTTGAAGCAGTCGGTTCGATCTTGCAAATCATGTCAATGCCCCACATAGCAAAGGGCCAGGGTGAAGACATTATATTCAAAGGATTAGGAGGCACATGTACTTTATCTGCATAGATCTGGCATTTGTGGCATTTTCTGGCATAGGCACAACAATCGGCATCCATTGTGATCCAGTAATACCCTGATCTTAGCAACTTTTTAGCCATGGCATGCCCTCCCGCATGGGTACCAAAGGATCCTTCATGCACTTCATGCATTAACAAATCCGCTTATGTCTTATCAACGCATCTGAGGAGTACCATATCAAAGTTCCTCTTGTACAAGGAACCATCAGTGTTCAGAAAGAAACTTTCAGCAAGCCTTCTCAAAGTCTTCTTATCATTGGAAGATGCCCCAGGTGGGTATGTGTGATCCTCCAAGAAGCACTTAATGTCATGGAACCAAGGCTTATCATCTTTGACTACATCTGCTGCGAACACATATGCTGGTCTGTCAAGTCTGGATATTGAGATCTGAGGTACAAAGTTGGCAGCTTGCACTTTGATCATGGATGAAATGGTGGCCAGAGCATCTGCAAACTGATTCTCGTCCCGAGGGATATACTCAAGCTTGACTGTTGTAAAGAAAGTCAATAACCTCCTTGTATAATCCCTGTAAGGTATCAGATGATCTTGGTGGGTGTACCATTTGCCGTTGGTTTGATTGATTACCAGAGCTGAATCTCCGAATACGGTCAATGTCTTGATCCTGAGGTCAATGGCTTCCTCAAGACCCATAATGCAAGCTTCGTATTCAGCTTCGTTGTTAGTGCAGTTAAAGGTGAGTTTTGCCGAGAAAGGCATATGAACTCCTTTAGGTGTAATGAGTACTGCACCAACACCACGACCATTCATATTAACAGCCCCATCAAACATCATAGTCCATTCTTCTTCCGGGTCAGGCCCTTCAGTGTGAATAGGCTCTTCATGATCTTTTGCTTTTATGAACATGATGTCTTCATCAGGGAAGTCAAATCTCATAGGCTGGTAATCATCAATAGATTGCTCAGCAAGATATTCAGACAATACACTGCCCTTGATGGCTTTCTGAGAAGTGTACTGGATGTCATACTCTGTAAGAATCATTTGCCATCTTGCAACCTGTCCGGTAAGTGCTGGCTTCTCAAATATGTACTTAACGGGGTCCATCTTTGAGATTAACAAAGTAGTGTGGGTCAACATATACTGCCTCAGTCGGCGAGCAGCCCACCCTAAAGCACAGCAAGTTTTCTCGAGCAGTGAATAACGTTGTTCACAGTCGGTAAACTTTTTGCTTAGGTAGTATATTGCATACTCTTTTCGACCAGACTCGTCATGCTGGCCCAGCACACACCCCATTGACTCTTCTAATACTGTCAAGTACATGATTAGAGTTCTTCCTTCAACTGGAGGCATAAGGATTGGAGGCTCTTGTAAGTACTCCTTGATCTTGTCAAAAGCCTTCTGGCAGTCTTCGTTCCACCTGACCGTCTGTTCTTTTCTCAACAATTTGAACAAGGGCTCACAGGTTGCCGTAAGGTGAGATATGAACCTTGAGATGTAGTTCAATCTACCTAGAAACCCTCGAACTTCTTTTTCAGATTTTGGTGCAGGCATCTCTTGAATGGCTTTGACTTTATCAGGGTCAACTTCAATCCCTTTCTCACTCACAATAAAACCCAGCAGCTTACCCGATCGCACCCCGAATGTGCACTTGTTGGGGTTCAACTTCAATTGGTACTTCCTCAGACGCTTGAATAGCTTTAGCAGATTCACCAGGTGGTCTTCTTCAGTGAGGGACTTGGCAATCATGTCATCCACATAACACTCGATTTCTTTATGGATCATATCGTGGAATAATGTCACCATAGCCCGTTGATAAGTTGCACCAGCATTCTTCAGTCCGAATGGCATTACCTTGTAACAGAACGTGCCCCAGGGTGTAATGAAGGTTGTCTTCTCCATGTCTTCAGGTGACATTTTAATCTGATTGTATCCTGAAAATCCGTCCATGAAGGAGAATACCGAGAACTGAGCCGTATTATCCACCAATACATCAATGTGAGGTAATGGGAAATCATCCTTCGGGTTGGCTCTGTTCAGATCCCGGTAGTCAACACACATTCTCACTTTGCCGTCCTTCTTAGGCACAGGTACTATGTTAGAAACCCACGGTGGATAGCTAGTCACGGCAAGGATCCCGGCGTCCCATTGCTTTTGTACCTCTTCTTTGATTTTCATTGCCATGTCTGGGCGAGTACGGCGTAGTTTCTGTTTAACCGGCGGACATTCTTCTCTTAAAGGCAGCTTGTGCACAACAATGTCGGTGTCCAACCCTGGCATATCTTGATAAGACCAAGCAAACACGTCCACATACTCTTGAAGCAGGTCAATCAGTTGTCTCTTCACTGAGTCTTGTAGGCAGGCCCCGATTTTAACTTCTTTCACGTTTTCATCTGTACCAAGATTAATTGTCTCTACTTCCTCCTGATGAGGAGTGATAACCTTCTCCTCTTGTCTCAACAACCTGGCTAGCTCTTCAGGAAGCTCATACTCTTCTTCAACCCCTTCATCAGCTTGATTGATCGGATTGTCAAAGTCATACGAAGTCATAGCCGTGCTGTTGTCGGTGCAGTCTGGAAAGCACACTATGCAAGGGTTCAGTTTGTTCATTTTAGTGATTTGATTTTAATCTTGTTTATAAAAGTGAAATAAAGTTGTCATTTTGAAAACATTGCCATTTATTTTTGTACAAAAAGAAAAATGGAAACACAGTGAGCGGAAAAGAAAAAGACTCATTTGCAAAAGATGTCTGATATTTCATTGATTAATCTTGTTGCACAAAAATTACAGATGGCCCGATTACAAAATGAGTCTTGTCATCTTGGGCAAGATGCAAGACTTGATGCATGCTTAAAATATACAGGAAATAATAATTACTCTGCAGGAGTAACTCTTATAATTTCATGGGAAGACCAGTTTGAGATACTGCTCCCCGGGATCTTTGGACGAATCCAACTCTCCAGGTTGCGGTCGCTTTCATCCTCGTCTTCCAAATTGTTGACAGCATCGGGGGTGAGCATCCCCCCACTAACAAAGTTGGGCTCCTTAGCAGCCTCTGCTTGATCTTGTTGAGTTGGTTTGTAACCCAACCCAAATCTATCCTCTTTCTTCTCCACAGGTAGCAATTTGCCCCAGCCCTGGGCAGTTCCTTCTTCAACAACCTTCCGGGCTTGTTGATAAGATGTTATTGAGGTTCCAGGTACAGCAGAAGTTTCATTTATGTTCAAGGCCTCAAACCCTTGACTCATTGTTTCGTGGATTTCCCCATCCATCTCAATATATTTGTAAGTAGCCAGGTGGCTAACAAAAATATCCTCCTCTCCACAGATAGTAACGACTTGGCCCTCCCACTCGAATTTTAACTTCTGGTGAAGGGTTGAGGTCACGGCGCCAGCGGCGTGAATCCATGGCCTACCCAATAGACAGCTGTAGGCAGGCTGTATATCCATCACGTAGAAGGTCGTTTTGAAAGTTTGTGGGCCAATCGTTATAGGCAACTCAATCTCTCCCAGAACTGATCTCTTAGAACCGTCAAAGGCTCTCACTACCAGGTTGCTGGGCCGTAATGCCAATCCGTCATACTCTAGCTTCACAAGGGCTTTTTTAGGTAAGACATTGAGGGATGATCCTGTGTCTACCAGCACATGGGAAAGGACTGCACCTTTGCATTCCATGGTAATGTGCAAAGCCTTGTTATGATTGCGGCCTTCCATAGTCAAATCAGTGTTGGTGAACCCTAGTCCATGACTAGCATTAACATTTCCAACCACAGCTTCCAACTGATTGACGGTGATCTCTTCTGGCACATAAGCTGCATGCAAGACTTTTAGTAGTGCATTCCGATGAGCCTCGGAGCACATAAGCAATGATAAGATTGAGATCTTAGAAGGCGTCTGGTGAAGCTGGTCCACTATCTTGTAATCACTTTTCTTGATGATTCTCATAAATTCATCAACCTCCTGATCGAAAGGTGTTTTCAAAGCTTCCTTAACAATTTGCTCTTCTTGCACCAAGCTTTTCCCTTTTGCCTTAGCAGCAGCTTCTGCTTCAGCGGTGGGTCTTTGAATTTGTGGAGCAAAGAGACGTCCGCTTCGAGTAAAGCCTCCGCCTCCTCCCACATTATCTATTTGTGGTGCGGGGGTTGATGATTCAAGAGTGATTTTCTGTCCTTCGCAGTATAGATCAGAGCCGTAATGCCAGGGGATAGCATTACTGCTTTCATAAGGTACTGGTCCAGGCACTGTGATAGTGACTGGACTGATTGCAGCTGCAGAAGGGACCATGATAGTATGTGGATCGTAGTATATTGTGACTGGTGCTCTGATAGGAGTGGCACTTTGTGAGTTGTAGGCAGAATCATTTTCAGGATCATAATAAATTGTAACCGTTGAGACATTTGTTGCTGAAGTTGTAGGAGACATTGTTGGAAGGATGGGTGTTGTTGTTGTAGGAGACTCTGAATGAAGGGGTGCTGAAGTTGTAGAAGGGATGTTTGCTGATATCTGGTCCGTTGAAGTAACAGATGAAGCATTTGTTGATGAAATTGACGAGTTGCTTGGAATAATGGTTGTTGCAGTTGTAGAAGACACGGGAATTGTTGCTGATGAGATTGCTGGATTGGTAGGAATTGATGTTGTGATTTGAAGCAGGCCACTCTGGATGAGACCATCTATGCCATCTCTCAAGTTATCACATCCATTCACTGAAATGTTGCAATAAGCACACCCTAGCTCACATCCCGGGAACATTTGACATTCAAGGAGTTGAGCTTTGATCTCTACCAACGGTGTCCGAATCTGACCCACACTGGTTATTAAGTAAGACGGCTTGTCTTCTTCAATAGCATTGATTCTGGGACCCCCGTGGTTTGGCATAGGGTTTTTGTTAACATTTGGTGGTGGTGCAAAGTTCAGAGCTTTAGAGTCTACCAAGTCTTGTACCTTCATGTGCAAAGCTCTGCACTTCTTTGTACTATGGCCAGGTGCATTTGAATGAAAAGCACATCTGGCGCTGGCGTCATAATTTCTGGGTAGACTGGCAGGATCTGGAGGTGCCAACGTCCTTAGCTCAACCAGGTTGAGTTTCAGGAGTTGTGGCAGCAATGTGGCATATGGCATAGGGATCGGATCGATCACCCTGTTGGCCTGAGAAGGTCTCTGTTGGAACGGTCTTTGCTGATTGTTGTTGTTGGTGTTGTTGTAATTTCTCTGAGGAGGATACTGATTTTGTTGCTGATAATTTTGTTGCTGTGGTTGATAAGCTGGTTGTGGATGAATTGGAGCGGGAATGGTGACTGCTGCCACAGACCTATGAACATATTGGGGTCTGCCCCTGTTGGTATGGATAGCATTGGTCTCACCAGTTCTTCTTGGGCCTACAAAAGGCTTCCTTGTGTTGCTGGATGAGCTGGCACCGTTGTCAGAAATCTTGCCCATCTTTAATAGGCTCTCAATTCTTTCCCCAGCTATAACGACATCTGCAAAGCTGGTAGAAGAAAAGGCAGCTAGCCTATCAATGTATGTTCCTTGGAGGGTGTTCATAAACATATCTGCCATCTCCCTCTCTGACATAGGTGGCTGGACAGCAGCAGCAAGCTGTCTCCACCTCTGGGCGTACTCCCGGAAGCTTTCCCTGGATGACTGTGACATTCCCATCAGGAGGGTCCTGTTGGGTGCCATATCCAAATTATACTGGTATTGTCTAATGAAGGCCTCTGCCAAGTCTTTCCAACACCTGATGGTTGCTCTAGTCAGATGTGAGTACCATTCCCTTGAAGCTCCCGTTAAGCTATCCTCAATAAAACATCCATAGCTTTTCGTCCATGGTATATGCTTTCAACCTCCCCAGAAAGGATTGTAAGTGGGTCCGTGGGCAGGAAGTCCCGTTGTACTTTTCAAAACAAGGAGGCTTAAACTTATGGGGAATCCTGACCCCGTCCACTAAGCCCATGTCCATAACATCAAAACCCAAAGAGTTTTGAGACTCCAAGGATCTTAATTTTTCAGCAATTTCGTCCAGCCTTCTGTCATAGGCCTCATCCTCAGCACCCATTACTGTGAACTGATCCTCCTGGGGGTCTTCTTGCAGCACTCTGCCTGCAGTGGCAGTCCCTTGTACATTAGCAGGAATGTTGATCTCTGGATGAAGGTGGGGTCCAAATACAGGGGGGTTGACATGAGGTTGGACCCTCTCATTGTTGCTTGTCCCGGCATTCCCTATATGGGGATCTTCCTGATTCTGCCTTTCTACCATTACTCTTAATCTCTCTTGGCTCTGAGCCATATTGTTCATCACCTCCATAAACTGTGTCATCTGAGCCCTCATTTCCAATCTTTCGTTGGCCATTTGGTTCCTGACCTCTGTAAGGTCCTGTTGTACCTGGTCCATCTGTATGCCCGGAAGATTTTTGCGGGTGGGATATCTGTGTGGACGGTTAAGTGGAAATACCCGACGTCGAGCAATAGTTCCTGAATATCACAACAGAGTTAGCAACAACAACAAAATAAACCTACAAAACAAACGAAGGTTAGTATGCAATGCAGTATGCTTATTTGTTTCCAAGGTATGGTTTTGACCTTTCCAGACCCTTGAAGATGCTGTTGATGTTGCTTTGAAGGAAACTCAAATGGAACAAACTGATACATATATTACAAAAGAAAGCAAATGGTACATAGTTGTTTTTTACAATACATGCCCCCTGAGGGGTCAAAATACAACACAAGAAAATAAAATTTCATGAAATGAAAACAACAACAAGCAAAAGACAAACACCAAGACCAAACTCATCCTCCTGAACTTCTTTGAGAAGTGCTTCAGTCACAGGATCAGCTGGACGCTCTGTGAGATTCCTGATAAGGAGATTTCTGGTAGTAACAGCTGCAGTTAGCTTCTTGTGTTGACTCTGGTCCTTTGACCTCTTCACTCCAGCTCTGATCTTCAACTCTGAGATCTCCCTCTGGGCTGCTGCCAGGGCTTCCTGCTGCTCTTTTGCACTAGCTTCCAGCTTCTCAATCTTGTCCTGAGTCCTCTTATCTTCCAGAGTACGAGCTTCGGTGATCCTGACCCACCTAGCTTGACTCTCCTTCAGATACAAATCAGTCCTGGCTTTCTGGAACTGGGCTTCCTTGCAGGCATTCTTCAAGATCTGTTCTCCAGCCCTAGACTTCTTGATATAATCCTCTGACTTCTCAATCCTAGCCAGATGCTCCACCTTCAACTTTTCCAACCTTTCAATATCCAACCTACCATCACTCCTCTCCCAGAGGATCTTCTGTAAAGCCTGAGTCAACTTCTCATTTCTTTCTTTCAAACTCTCAAACTCTTCTAAGCTGACAGTGGCAGGAGGTGGTGCTGAGGATGGCCCAGGCATATCCTCCATGGTGAAGGGCATCCCAGAAAATTGAGCCCTGGCATGGGACCACTCATAGTACTGTGCTGATGCCACATTGTTGCACTTCCCCAGAATGGTTACTCCTTTAGTCTGAACATTGTCCCAGGCCCAGGCTGCTTGCCTGACAATAGCCAGATTAGGCTTATTCTCACAGTAAAGAGTCTCAGCCAAGTCTTTTGCCTTAGGAGTGTGGACCAATGCATAACCCAGTTGTCTTTTGAATAGCAGAGGGTTGTAGTTGATGAAACCCTTAACTCCTATCAGGGGTACATTGGGAAACTGCCCACAACTGGTAATGATATCCCTGCCCTTTGTGCTTTGCGTGCACCACCTGGTATCAGCTGAAGTCAAAGCAGTGAGTCTCCTAGCCCAGTTCCTCTGCTGATGAGGATTCAAAAATGCATCTTTCTTGGGTAAATGCTTGAGAAGCCAAGTATGGAACAAAGGAGCACAGCACCTCACTAATCTTCCCCTCTGCTTTTCATTCCTCTAGTGCACAGAGTAGTAGAAATCCCCCAATAAAGTGGGCACTGGGTTCCTCAGGATGAAAAGATGGATTGCATTCTTGCTAATGAATCTAGGCTCATCTGCAAATAATATAATCCCATATATGCTCAAGGCCAATAAAGCACAGACTGCCTTCCACTCTCCCAAAGAAGCTTTCATGGTAGCCTGAGAGATCAAGAAATCCAGATGCAGGCCAGAGATTCCAGCCTTAGTAGTCATATTCTGCCCAATCAGGACTGGTTCCAGATGTAATGCCTTTGCTATCTCCTCATTACTTGGAAAAGCCATCTCAGGGTTGAAGGGGACACCACCCCTGACAGGTATACCAACCAATGATGAGTACTCTTCCAATAAAGGCCCCAACTGAAAATCCTGAAAAGTGAAACACCTTAGGGGGGGATCATAGAACTGCAGGCAAGTATGAATCAAGCTTCTCTGTGAAGGGTCCAAATCCATAACCACATCAAGTATGCCTCCATAGTGTTCTCTGAAAAGTGGTATATGGTCTGGAGTAATCAGGGTCTGAATCTTCCTGATGTCAGCTAGCTCAGGCTGAAAGAAATGATAGGAGATGTTACTCTTCTTAGGTGCCATGTTGTTGAAGAAGAGTTGAGACAGGTGCTGATGATAACACTGAAAATGGGCCACTGGCAGGCTGAGACTGGTGATGCAGGTGACTGAAGCAGGTAGCTGATAGCTGAAGTAGATGCTGATGAAGATAGGTCTATGCTGATGATGGGGTCAAAACCAAGTCAAAGATAAAGGATGGATACCCTGAAAAACAAATAAGCAAATGTCAAAATGATGCAATGATGATGTATGCAAATGATATGCAAGGGTTTGTGACTGAGCTGGATCTGATCAAGTGCTCTGATATAAGTCCAGGTATGTTCAAGAAATCCGGATGGAGGTCTATAAGTCCAGTAACCAAGGTAGGGGACTCAAATAAAGAGCCACATGTCCAGGGTTAAAATCACAAGAACTGTTCCAAAATGGAGTACTCTTAATCAAACAAAGAAACAGGGTATGCTGAGGTCAAGGGTACCTGCAAACCTGTAAACAACCCAACCCCCTCACAGGTAGTGTTCTAAAACAAGTATCCTCAGACTTGGATCAGTTATGAGAAGTGTAAACACTTCTAACCTGGAGGTACAGTGTTTACAATAACCATAAAAGTTCCTCCTCTAATTCACCTCAGTTTCTGAAGGTAAATATTAAAGGTCATCCAGACTTAGCAGGCTTCCCAGATAGCCCTAGTATTGCAGGAAATCTGCAACACAGAGTTCTCAAGAAGAAACCCATATCTGAACCGTGTTTCATATTCCCGCACCAGACCGAGATGGAATGGGAAAGAATATGAACCACTCTAGCCTAGGTGTCACTCAGGTCCCAGGTATAGGACCTTAACTCTCAATAGCACACCCACCCACCAAAGCAACAAATAGATCCAGCCAGCACAGCATGACAGTATGATGTATGTAAAGCTATAAAGAAAGCAATAAAACAACTGTACATAAAGCAATAAATGAAATATACAAACACAAATAGCACATAACACCCCAGTAAACACAAATCAATCAAGCGCTAGGAGGAACCCACAAAAAGAACCAGAAGCCCTGGTTACAGTATAAGGGTCCCCAACAGAGTCGCCAAGCTGTCGCTCCCGATAAATGGGAATGGCCCAAATAAAGGTACAGACGCGAACGGTCGGCGAAAGGAACAATGAGAACACACAGCAGTGAACTCACTGGAAAAGAAAAGAGTCGCCAGCTAGGCATTTTTATCCCGGAGGAAAGGCAATGCTGCATAGACCTAGAAAGATATGGATAAGACGGTTGCGAACCAGAGAAACTGAGAAAGGGGGTTGGTTACAACCTGGGAAGGTATTAGCACCCAGATTGTCCGCCGTACCCGACGGGATCCACGCTTAAAAGATTTGTGTTTTAAAGGGGTAGTGTCAGTGAAATCTGTGTATAAATGAGCTGGAAAAGGATGTACAGGTGTCAGTGTAAAGAAATGTGGAGTGTATAAATGATGTGTCAGTGTAGGAATGAGAATGAATTGCTCAAGATCATGAGGCTTAAAAGAATGAAGCTGGAAAGAGGGGGGATATACAAAGACTTTTGTTCGATAACTGTTAAGTTATGCCTACGTATCCTCTCGTGCAATGAGGAAGTCAGAACACCGTAGTTCGACCCAAAGAGACTGAAAGATGAATTGACTTGTGAACTGCTTACTTGTCTACGCTCAAGTGTATGACCTGTCTGGCTCAGGTGCAAACTGTCTTGCATTAGACGGAAGAAGCAAGTTCCCGCTTGTGAATGAAGGTGATGAGAAAAGAATCCCGAAGGAGACGATTATTGTTTGTTTTTGTATTTTCAGTCTTTTATTGCTTTTGGAAATTTGTCATAAGTTAATGAGCTTAAGTCTAAACCAATGGATTAGTAAACTCATCACATCTTCCCTCTGATTAGGGGTAATGAGAATACCTTAAGTGTGAAGTCAGCTTCTCACACTTAATCACCTTTGATGCAGGATTAAGATCATTAACCTACTTGTGATTATTTAGATGTTTTTGGGATTTTTGTTTAGTGTTAGGTAATGAGATTAAGCCATAATCAGGGATTAAACAGGCTCATTACACCATCCTAATAGAAGGATAATAGATGAGGATGTTTAAGCTGAGGAAAGCTCCTCAACTTAATCCATGATTAGGGATTAAACTCATGACAAAACAAGCCTTTGATTAAGTGGATTTTATTTAATGGTATGATGATGAAATGTTTTTTAGGGTTTGTAAGACAACTTGAGGGGGACTTGTCCATTAACCCTAGGGTTAGTCCTTCTTAACCAATTAAGGAAGAATTAGAACCCTAATGCAAGGCCCAAGTTACAAGCTTGATGTCTTAATGATTATTAAGTGAATTGATTAAGAGATTTAAACACATTAAGGGTTTAACACTTAGGATTAAAGTTATACACTCCATCCTAATAGAAGGATGCAGGCATAAGCTTAATCTCAAAGCCTTAAAGCCTTTAAGGTTTAGTCCCTGATTATGAGGTGAGAAGAGAAGACTCAATGAGACACAAAGGTAAAAACTAAGTGGGGGACTAATCAAAACCCTAATCATTGTCATGCTTGGTTGTTCCTAAGGTTTGTGAGGTTAACAAGAGAAGTCTTCAATGGAACCACCAGGAAGCAGATGAAAGGATCAGGAGAAGCAAAGTAACTTGCTTCATTTAAGAAGTCAAGTCACTTGAGGAAAGAAAGTGAGAAGAAGAAGAATGAGCAAGCTCAATCTCAAACACACACAAAAATGCAGCAAGGATGCACAAAAGAGATGAAGAGAAAACGTGAGAAGTGAAGGCAAATTCACTTCTCAAAGTTGCTTACCACCTGAGAAGTTAGTGAAAGGAATGCAATGCAATGCAAAATGGAATGAGATGGCATGATGAGAAACAAAACCAGAAGCACATACATGATGTTAATGATGCTATGAGATGCTAAAAACATGAAACAACACATGGGGATGATCATACAAGCTCATGGATGCAAATGAAACAAGTTAAGAAACGTGAACATACATGACAAGTTATGAAATGCAAATGGCATACAACATGGCAAATGCAAGATGCAATGATCAAGCATGCTTTCAATATGTCTTAAGATGTCAAATGAATCAAATGGATGCATAAAATGTCATGGCAAGTCAAGGTATGAATGCAAATGCAAGATGAATGCAAATGGAAGCCCAAATTAGGGTTTATGATCAATGCATCAAACAAAAACCAAAATCAGAAGCAAACAACAAGATAAAAAATTGAAAATGCACTCAAAGGATCCCTAATCCTATACTAACTCACTGCCCAAAGGAGAAGTTCCAACTCTTAACCTAATTCAAGATATGATTTTCCTAAGTTTTCTAGGGTTTTAGGGTTCCTTAACAAGAAAAATGTCAAACAAATGGGAAATGAAAGATCAAATCATGACCATATAATCTCACAAACTACATGATATGCTAAACACAATGCAAAAAGAATCAAAGTCCAACTCTCAATGGTTAGGCAGAAATGATTTTTAGAAGTTTGGATCAAAATAATGCTTTGAAAATGAATTAATTCCATGAAAAATTCTCAAAATGCATCAAGATCAAAAAAGAAATTTGGTTTGAGGGTTGGACAATGTTTCTAAATGTTTTTAATTGTTTCATGAATTTTTTTGGTGATTTTTAAATACCTAAAAGTATTTTTAATTAATTAATTCTCATTAATTAACTAAAAATAAACTTTTAAATATTTAAAAATATTTTTAAAATGCAAAAAATAAAAATAAAAATGTTTTCTGATTAAGAAAAATATTTGAAACAAAAATGCAAAGGGAAATATTTTTAGGATTTTTCTAACTATTTTAAAATAAATATGAAAGATAAATGAATAAAAATGAAATAAAAATGAATTTAAATGGAAAGTATGACAATCCAAAGGCTGAGATTTGAAAGAAACACGCGCGAATTGACTAGCGCGTAAATGGAAGGCTCAGATCATTTCTGGCAAAATTCAAATTTAATCTTAATTAATTAATTTAATAAATCAGGATTAGGGTTTAATGAAAGATCTGGGCCATTGGTTCACGCGGGAGTCAACTAAAGTCAGCCAGATCAAGGGTCCAAATTCAAACCCTCATTAATTACGCTGGTTAGCCCTAATCATTTTCAGGTGGCCGGAGAAGACCTCCGGTCATCTTCTCCGGTGGGAACCCCACCTGAAAATTTATAAACTCTTCAAAACTCCACTAAAATGAAATCTAACAAACCAGAAATCATTCCCACACCTCACTGAATCAAAACCCTAACTCAAAACTCATTTATTCTTCCTCAATCAACTGAATCGAAACAAAACATTTTTTAGGGCAAAAGTTTCAGAACAAGATTAAACTCTCATTTCTCAACCATTTCAGAAAATAAAAGCACCAGAGTGATCAGTGAATCATGAAGAACAACTTAAGAACTTAAAAATCCATTTCTGGAAAAAATGTTCATGAAGCTACCTGAGTTTGAAGCTTTTCAGTTTGCAACTTTCTGACCTCTTTTCTTTGTGCAATCCACTCTTTTTAGGCCCCTGATGACATCTTGATGCTTAGAGAGAGTTTATGTTGGCTGGTTTGGAAGTTTGAACAAGTTCTGTTCAAGGTCAGGTGAGGATCGTGTTTGTGATTCTATGGTTTTCAGGCTGCTTTGAAGGTTGGTTTGGGTTCAGTGAAGCATGGTGAGAAGGTTGGTGAAGTTTGTTTATGAGTTTGTGGCTTGAGGAGAGTGTTTCGAAGAGTTTTTCAAAATGGGGTGAAAATGAGAGAGCTGAGTTCTGGCTGGTTTCAGGCTTGCTTGTTATGTGCTTTGGCTTGCATTTGATTAACATAAACAAATGCTATTGGTCAGATGACATGACATGTCCTTTTGTGATAGGTATGGTTGCTTTTGCAAAATGTCAACTTTTGTGTAAGAAGGGCATGGGCAACTTGCTAGCCTAGTACAGCAAGGGTATGCTGCGCAGCATGATGTGAGGAAGGGGCTAGGATGGTTCAGCAACCTAGGCAGCAAGTGGGTGAGGAGATATGATGGCTTTTGCAACTTGGTTCACTTGTGCTTTCTTGTGATTTTGTGCTATGTACATGAGATGGTTCTTGCTGCATTTTGTTGCATAATGTTTCATTTGGTCTTGGCAATGCATAGAAGTCAGCTAGTGATCACACAATTCATGGGAGGATGATTTTGCCAAGAATCCCTCTTCGCACCTTTATGAAAAATGACTTAAAGATCTTTGAAAATCAAAGCACAAAAATGAAAAATCCCTTGGGCTAATTCTGATTTTAGGTCATGTGTGATGTTTGTGTAAAGGTTTGACATCAATTAGAAGTCACAAATTGCCTTGGTGCAAGAATTTGCAAGTTTCCCATTTGGTGCATGACTTGAAATTTAGTGATTTTTGCCAACTTTGATGAGGCATATCTTTTGATCCAAAATGAATTAGGTCATGTTCTTGTACTTTTTGAAAAGGGAAAGATCTATTCTACAACTTTTATGACCAAAGTTTTTCCATTTGAAGCTTTCTTGAATCAAAAAGTAAGGGTTGAAAAAGTTGCCTAAAATGACATTTCCATTAAAAGTCAAACGTGCCCAAAAAGTCAACTTTGCAAAAGACTTGAAATTCTTGAATTTTGTAAGCTTCTAACATCTTCCATGATCAAATAAAGATCATATACAATCAAAATGATGAAGAATGCCCTTTGGTTGGGTCATTGGGGGCCTCAGATGCCCTGATTTTACACTGGCTTGCTTGAAAAGTCAACTCTTGATCAGATGACTTCCCCATGGAATTTCTTCATGAAAATTGATATGCATACTCCCTATACCATATAGAGACCAATAGAAACAAGAATGACCAAAAAATTTGGAGTTATGGCCTTTGAAACCAAAACCCTAATTCTAGGTCATCTGTGCAGTCAAGCCTGGCTCTGCTTCCATACCAACCCCAGTTCTTGTGATTCTTTGACATTCTTGACTTTGAGAGGATATAATATGATGCTTGAACACACATAGACCCCTTTGAAGTGATTGTTGACCTTTGGAATGGCTCAAGAAGTTCTTAGATTGCCCAGATCACAAACCCTAGATGCAGATGACCTAGAACCAATGCAGTGGATCAAAAATGTGATATGAGATGGTATGATTGTGTTTATGCATATGGAATAATCATAAGCCATGGTGTGAATGGGTGAGGGAAAATTTGGGGTGTTTACACTCAGGCACCACATTTTTGCCTTTAGCTTTGGCAGCAGCCTCTGCCTCAGTGTTAACTCTTGGAATTTGTGACGCGAAGAGACGTCCGCTTCTAGTGAAGCCTCCGCCTCCCCCGACATTATCGACCTGTGGTGTATGAGTTGAAGGATCAAGAAGGAATCTCTCCCCGTTGCAGTAAAGGTCTGAACCATAGTGCCATGGTACAACATTATCTTTTTCATATGGAATGGGTCCAGGTACCGTGATGGTGACTGGACTGACTGCAGCGGAGGTAGGAACTATTATCGTCTGTGGATCATAATATATAGTGACAGAACTTCTGACTGGTGGTGATGGTGAAAGACTGAAGCTGGGTTGTTGTTGAGATTGTTGCTGAAAATTGTTGGAGTCAGGTGTAACACGGTGGGAGAACTGACTTTCTATAAATGTTGCGGATAGCAAGAGTCGCCACCGACTTTTATTTTATCCATAAGGAAAGGACATAAAAGAACAGGAAAGACCTTAAAAAGATTTTGAGTTCGGGGGGTAGGTTATACAAAGGGAAGGTATTAGCACCCTTTATATCCATGGTTATCCATGGGCTCTTAGTTACTTAGCTCACTTTGAATTGTTTTGAAAAAAATGTAGTGTGTGATTAGAAACTTTCTAAGTACTTTATAATGATCCTCGTATGGATGTATATACAGACTTGTTTCTGAAAATTTGTTTGAAAAGTGTCGTGTAAAGAGTATTTTGAAATGTTAGCAAGCAACTTAAGAGAAACCTACCCTATATTAAGTCTTCACTGTTCTTATGTTCTTTCAATGGTAAGACTATCCCTATTATTAAGGAATAGGTAGTCATTACCTTGGATGTAATAAGGTACATGTGTAGGGGCATCTGAATATAGGTAACTGCAAGGTGTCTTTAGCAATACGTAGGGACTTATCATCTTTTATTCGAAGGGACAAGATCATTTATCGTAGGCAACCTCGAAGGGACTTGATCTTATAAACTGAAGGGACTTGATGATATTTATGAAGGGACTTTGCTTAAGACACCTTACTTGACCTTTTGAAATAGGCAACATGAGAGGTAACCTTAGAAAGTGCAAGATGGCGATCAAAGATCGACTTACGTGTGTGCGTGTTAATGTTCAAATATTTATCTTATTTAAGTTAATTATTCTAAGTTAATTTTAATTACAAATATGTTATTCACACCCTAGAATTACTAACCACACAATAAATATATTCATAATAAATATAAACTAAATTATTACAAAGCTTCGGGACAATTACAATATAATCGAGGAATATAATAACGATAAATAATAATAAATAAGCAATAATAATCAATAATAATAACAATTAAGATAAAAGGTTAGAAAATAAGAGAAAATAAAAAAATTAGCAAAATAATTTAATATTAGAAAAGATTTTAAATATTTAATAAAGAAAATAGGTTTTAATAATAATAAATAAATACTAAATTATATACATATAACATAAATGATTAATGATTAATTATAATTTATGAAAATATTAGGTTAAATTTTAAAGGTTAAGAAAAATTAGGGTTATGGTTAGGGTTAGAAAAAATTAGGGTTAGGGTTAGAATCATGAGAATTAGGGTTTTAATTATTAATTTACAAAATAATCAATTTATTTACAAAATATTATATAATATTAATAATATAAAATAAAATAAATAAAACAATTTGATTTTTTGGAAAAAAAATAGAGTTTGAATTTTAAAAGTATGAATTTTTAGTATAAGAAATAATATAAACATTTATTTTTAAAATTGGTTATTTAAGAAATTAATTAAGTAAATATAATATAAATAATAAAACAAAATAATGAAAATAAAACATACCTGGGGCTGGGATTCGAACCCAAGCCCTAGGCTTCCCACACACAAGACCAACAACATTACCACCAGGCCAAGCACGCGCTGGTGTTAGTACCAGGGGTTCAATTCCTTTTGTTGTCAACCTGCAAAAATCAGAATAAAATGCAAAAAACAAAATGGCCTGTGGGGAATCGAACTCAGGACCATTAGATTCACAAGCAAACACACAAACCAGCTGAGCCACATGGGGCGCGTTCAACACAGATTCAACAAGAAATCCTTTTATTTTAAAACAAATTTTTGAATATGATTTTGGCGCCAACAAGCTTCATCTTCAACCTATTACCTGCGAATTTTCTTTCAAATCTTCCTACGAATTTACCTACACTTGAAACCTGCCAATCTCATATCATCATCAATATGTAACGATTCATCAAATTGATCACATGGTTATGATCCATAAACATCATACAGTTCATTTACAGCTTTAAAATTAATTTATAATGGCTAAATCGAAGAACCCTAATTTTGGCTCAAGAACCCTAACAATGGCAACTTTCGGTTTAGGTCCTGATTCTCCAATCTTTTTGCCCAGAAACCATCTAAACATCACAACTAACACAAATATATGATTAGAATTCATTATCATTTCATAAATAATCGTAATCGAAAAAAATAAGAACAAGAGCATTATGGATTCGGTTTATGCTATATGTCATGATTTGAATGTTGTAAATGATTCAAATAGGTTCAGTGATCATCAAGGAACATGTTGCAACCTTCAAAACCTCTTGGTATACCCTCTAAGTCAAAAACCGAATCTCACTTTTTGGAATGAAAATTTGAAGTTTGATGAATGTTCTTGGAGGCAGGATTTCGTCCTCTTGCACTTGTGATTAGTTTGTGTATATGTAGAGAGTTAAATTAGGTCAAAAGTTTTTGGATTTATGGGCTTTGTCTTGATTGCTTGATCATGAAGTTTCACAACTTTCAAATATTGAAAAAATCTCATCAAACCTTTCTAATTTAGGCTCACACGAATTTGTTTGATTCCAATCAACTTTAAATGACTTTTAAGATTTTCTAGAAGAAGAATCACCTTCAAATATTGAGTTTTCATATTTTATTTTGATTTAAAATGATTTTAAATGAATAAAATCACAATAAATAAAATAAAATTAATAAAAATCTGAATAAATTATTTTTGGTTCGTGCATGATGTCATGGGAGTGATTGGGTCATAAAAATGCAAGCCCATGTGGAAAGAATTGGTTCTAAGATCCCATTTGCTCAATAAACCCTTAAAAAATTTCCCAACTTTGCAAAGACACAACTCCCTCAATTTTAAGGCTATGAAGGTGTTCTTGGACATTTTGGAAAGCTTAAAGAGTCCTCTAACAAACCTCTTTGGTTTCGTGTCCATATCCTTTATCATTCTCAAGTTATGCCCTTTGGAAGATGTTGACTTTTGAAATGACCTATAATGTCTTAGCTCATTCCTTCCAAATGAAGCATTTTTAGGCTTGGCTTGTGAGACACAAAGTTGTAGAGAATTCAATTTCCTTAAAAATGAGCTTTGGATGGAAAATTCTTGATGAAGCATGTGGAAGTTATGGCTGGTCAAAGTTCAGTTGACTTTTCCTATGAAAACCCTAATTTAGAAACTCCTGATTCTTGATGATCTGAAATCTCCTTGATGAATCATGATCAATGTCGCTCCCACCTGATGACACCAGGCCAACTGGGGTATAGACGCGAACGGTCGGCGAAAGAGAAAGAAACGAAAAGAGTCGCCAGCTAGGCATTTTTATCCCGAGGGAAAGGTAATGCTGCATAAACCTAAGAAAAGATGGATAAGACGGTTGCGAACCAGAGATACTGAGAAAGGGGGTTGGTTACAACCTGGGAGGGTATTAGCACCCAAATTTTCCGCCGTACTCGACGAGATCCACCCTTGAAAGTTTGTGTTTTAAAGGGGTGGTGTCAGTGCAATTTTGTGTGCAAAAGCTGGAAAAGAATGCAAGTGTCAGTGCAAAAGAAATATGAAGTGGAATAAGAGATTAAGATGTTTTTGATATTTTTGTTTAGTGTTAATTAATGAGTTTAAGCCATAATCAAGGATTTAATTGACTCATTACACCATCCTAATAGAAGGATAATAGATGAGAACATTTAAGCAGAGGAAGGCTCCTCAACTTAATCCATGATTAGGGATTAACCTCATGACAAAACAAAGCCTTTATTAAAGTGGATTTTAGTTTTTGGTAAGATTAAGAAGTGAATTTTATGGTTTGTAAGACAACTTGAGGGGGACTTGTCCATTAACACTAGGGTTAGTCCTTCTTAACCAATTAAGGAAGAATTAGAACCCTAATGCAAGGCCCAAGTTACAAGCTTGATGTCTTAGTGATTATTAGATGGATTGATTAAAGGATTTAAACACATTAAGTGTTTAACACTTAGGATTAAAGTTATAAACTCCATCCTAATAGAAGGATACAGGCATAATCCTAATCACAAAGCCTTAAAACCTTTAGGGTTTAGTCCTTGATTAAAAGATGAGAAGAGAAGACACAGAGATGACACAAAGGTAAAACTAATGGGGGACTAATCAAACCCTAATTGTGATCATGCTTGGGTGTTCCTAAGGTTTATGAGGCTTGCATGAAGATCTTCAGGAGAACCACCAAGGAAGAAGCAGATGAAATGAAAAAGAAGCAAGACAACTTGCTTCACTTAAGAAGACAAGTTGCTTGAAGAAATAAAGTGAGCAGAAAGAGCATGAATGAGCAAGCTCACTCTAATACACAAGTAAAAATGCAGCAATGAATGCATAAAAGAGATGAGAAGAGATGGTGAGAAGTGAAGGTAAATTCACTTCTCAAACACTTACCACCTGAAAAGTTAGTGAAAGAAAATGAAGATAGAATGAAAATGAAAAGTATGCAATGATGCAAACCAAAACCAGAAGCATGTTTATGATGCTAATGATGCAAAGAGATGGCACAAAGGTATGTTATGAGATGGAGATGATCATACAAAGGATGAGAATGCAAATGAGACATGTAAGAAGCATGAAAGTTCATGAATGCATATGACATGAAATGAAAGCAAAAACATGGCAAATGGATGATGCAATGATCAAACATGATTCTAATATGCCCTAAGATGTCTTACATGTCATTTGGATGCACAAAGTGTCATGGCAAGTTCATGTATGCAAGCATATGAAGGATGGATGCAAATGGAGATGCAAATTAGGGTTTATGAACAAGATGCAATGCAAAATTCAAAATCAGAAGAAAATTACAAGATAAAAAATTGAAAATATGATCAAAGGTACCCTAAACCTATACAAGTTCTCTGCCCAAAGGGGAAGACCTAACTCTTAACCTAATGAAAGTTATGATTTTCCTAAGTTTGCTAGGGTTTTAAGGCACCTCATAAGGAAAAATACAAAACAAATTGAAAATGAAAGATAAATTCATGCCAATTTTATCCTAGAAACTATATGATATGTGGAATGCAATGCAAAAAGAACCATTATCAAACCCCTCATGGTTAGGCAGAAAAGATTTTTCTAAGTTAGGGTCAAAATATTGATTTTAAAGAACCCTAAATCAAAAGATAAATGTCAAAATGGATCAAGAACCAAAAAGAAATTTGTATGAATGGTTTGATAATATCTCTAAATGTGTCAAGATGCAATGCGATTTTTTTGGTGAATTTTAGAAACTTAAATGGTATTTTAATTAATTAATTTTCATTAATTAATTAAAATAAACATTTAAATATCTTAAAAATACAAATTTTATGCGAAAAATAAAACAAAAATTATTTTCAGGATGAGAAAAATATTTAGAACCATGATGCAAAAAATAAAATTTTTTAGATAAGTTTTGCTATTTTTAATAAAATGATAAAGAAAATGCAAATAAAATGAAAATTAAATGAATTTTAATGAAAGTCAACTGATTTGAGGGCCAGGATTTAAACCTAGGGGGCGAGAATTGACCAGCGCACACATCTGAATGGCTAATATTCAAACTTCACTAATGATGATTAAGCCCTAATCTGAACCCTAATTACTCTCAGGTGACCGGAACAATGTTCCGGTCATCTTCTCCGGCAGCACTATCACTCAATCTCTCTCAAAACGCCACGAAAACTCATCAAACTCTCCAGAATCATTCCTTACCTCACTCTAAACAAGAATCAACCAGCAAATTTCATTTATTTCACATGAACAGCTTGAATCGAAGCAAAACGAAAAATTAAACAGAAATTTCAGAAGCTTGTGAAATGCTTAAAACTCAACCATTTTCGAAACAAAACATATCATGGTAATCAGGGGAGCACATAGAATCATTCTATAACATAAAAAGGGAGTTCTGGAAAAATAAATTTCATGGCTACCTGAAGTGAAGCTTTCAACCCAGGAGCTTTCTGACTAGTTTTTTGCCTCAAATCAACTTCAATAACTCCCCTGAAGAGTTTGCAGTGCTTGGTTGGAGCTTAAAGGGCCTCTATGTGAAGTTAGCTGAAGTTCAGTTCAAGAAATGTGAAAATTGTATTTTTGATACAAGGTGTTTCAAGGCCAAATGAAGGGTGGGAAATGATCAGTGATGGATGTGTAGTTGAATGGTGAAAAACGTTTGAAGATTTGTTGGCTGAGTTGTGTGTTTCGAAGAGAAATGCATAAGAGAGGATTTTGGTGAATGCTGAGTTCTTGGAGGTTTCATTTTGTGTTGTGTTATGTGTTGGGTTGCTTGAGGTCCACATATCAATCCTTGATAGGTCAGAGAGTTGTTGTGGAGCAGTGTGATTGGTATGGAGCAAAATGCATAAAGTCCACAAAGTTGTCTTTGGAGGTATGGGCTCATGGCAGGCCAAGGACAATGGGGTGTCCTGCGCAGCTGACTTTAGGGAGGTCCATGGAATTGGCTTTGAGGCAATTCAGCAAGAGGGGAGAAAATTATGGGGTGTTTTGCAATTGTGTGAAGCTTTGGCCCTTTTGTAATTTCTTGATGTTCAAGGCATATAATGATGCAATTCTTTGGGCAATTCTGAATTATAGGTCATGTACTATGTTTGTGTAATGGTTAGAAGTGTGTTTGAAGTCATAAAATGCTTTGGCAAGTGGTTTTGCAAGTCTCCCTTTTTGGTGCATAAGTGAAATTTTGTGATTTTTCCCAACTTCGCAAGGCCATAACTTGAGTTCTATGATGAATTAGATCAAGTTATTGTACTTTTTGAAAAGGAAATGATCCAATCTACAACTTTCATGACCAAGAATTTTTCATTTGAAGCCTTTTTGAATCAAAAAGAGGAGGTTGAAAAATTTCCCAAAATGGCAATTTTGCATTACAAGTCACTTTCCCAAAATGGCAACTTTGCAAATGGCTTGAAATTCTTCAATTTTGTGAACTTATAACTTCTTATATGATCAAATAAAGATCATATACACCCAAAATGATGGAGAAGACCCTTTGGTTGTATGGTTGGGGGCCTCAGATGCCCTGATTTTGCACTGACTTATTCAAGAAGTCATCTATTGGTCAGATGCCTTCCCCATTGAATTTCTTCATGAAAATTGGTATGCATGATCCTTATAACATACAGAGACCAATAGAAACAAGAATGACCAAAAAATTTGGAGTTATGGCCTCTGAAACCAAAACCCTAATTTTAGGTCATTTGTGCAGTTAAGCTTGGCTCTGCTTCTATGCCTTTCTCAGTTCTTGTGATTTTCTGACTTCTTTGATCTTGGGAGGATATAATATGATGATTGAATATACATGGACCCTCTTGAGATAATTGGAGACTCTTGGAGTGGCTCAAATAGCTCATGGATGGCCCAAATCACAAACCCTAGATGCAGATGACTTGAGACCAATATAGTGAAGCAAAAATGCAATATGAGAGGATATGACTGAACTTATGCAAAATGAAAAGAATCACAATCCATGGTGAAATGAGTGAGGGCAAATTTGGGGTGTTTACAGCTGCCCCTATTCAAACATGAGTTAGCTGTGCAGGATGTAAGTGACGGCTTATCAGACAAACAAGATAACTTGTGGTTGAATACCAAGGACAGTCCAAAATTTGCACTCGCTGGGGAGAAGGAAAAGGGATATAAATCGCAAAAGGAAACAAAGTGTGATTATAAAGTGTGGGCGACGGGGGACAACCGTTGGGGATGAAGCAATGACGGGGACGGCCGACATGCTGGGGAAATGAAAAGATTACGATGGGGACGACCATCAAATACAGTATCAAGGTTCTTTGGGGATTAAAGGTAAACAATGGGGACGACCATCGGGTTGAAGAGATAAATGATGAGGTACGGTCATCAAAGGTGAAGGAAGATCACCTAGCAGGGGACGGCTGCTCTGTTGGGGATAAGGATGAGGGACGGTCATCCAAGGCGATGGATGATCACCTGGCAGGGTACGACTGCCGAAAATATCACGACATAGGACGAATGCCTGATAGAAAAGGTCGACGATGGGGACGACCATCGGATAAACATGATGAGGGACGATCATCAAAAGGGTGAAGGACGATCACCTAGCAGGGTACGGTTGCTCTCGGGGTTTATCATGACATAGGACGAATGTCAGATAACAAAATTAACGATGGGGACGACCATCGGATAAAATGATGAAGGACGATCATCAAGAGGTGAAAGACGATCACCTAGCAGGGTACGGCTGCTAAAACATCACGACATAGGACGAATGTCGGATAGGAAAAGGGTTCCAATAATGGAGACTCCACTAGGGGAATGATGAAGGACGATCATCAAAAGGTGAAGGACGATCATCTAGCAGGGTACGGCTGCTAAAACATCACGACATAGGACGAATGTCGGATAGAGAAGAAATTTTGCTAGGGATTTGCTGGGGACTCCTCTGGGGAACGGTAAACACAGACGGGTGCTTACATTCCAGAAAAAGGTATAAGTGTTTAGGCAACCATGCTGGGGAAAGGTGACACGGACGAGTGTCCAAAAAGTGTATACTGATATATCTGTTTGTAGGGAAAGTTCGGGCGACTTTACTGGGGAATGATGACACGAACGAGTGCCAAAGGAGCATGTAGTTGTGTTTTGAGAGTGCAAAGGAGACGCCTTGGCTTTTTGCCGGGGGAATTGAGAGGTATTTTGTATACTGCTGATGGAATGTTGGTATATACAGGTATTTGTTCAAAGCATGGCTTATGATTATGCAATATGTTTGATTTTTGCCATAATGCCCCGTGTTAGACGGAATGCTACGCTCTGAGGGGAAATATGATGCGAATGCTACGATTATGCAAAAGACCGATCCGGGATTCGGATCCCGTTGCGGTGAAGATTCCTGACTGATCTTCTTTGGAAGAACATCCCAGCTGGGGAAGAGATCATTGGTAGATCTGATAAGATGTATGACTGCTTGGGGAAACAGGCCACTGATAGACCTATCTTAATGATAAGGGGCCCAGCTGGGGTCTGTGGAGGCTTTCGTCACTTTGTTGTGAGATCGTCAGACATTGCTCTTCTGGATAGAGGTTGAAACTTTGTGGGGAGATGGCTCCCTGTCTAGCACTTGGTTGGGGAGGAATGATCACTGAACGACCTTCCTAGTGATCTGTGATTTTGCTGAAGATGATGAAATCTGGCAACTCAGCCGGGGAGAAAGCATCTCTGGTGCTGTTTGGAAAATATGTTGAGGGGATAATAATTTGACAGCTTGCTGAGGAGAAGCTCTCATGCCCCATGTTGTGTTCTGAATACCTGCAATCCTGTTATGACAAAGAAACATACAAGTATCCCGAGGTATCCCTTACTGGATTCCATCATAGGAGTTTAGACACTCCCGGGAGCAAATATATTTCATGTAAGCATGTAATTTAGAAAAGACGCATCTGTATTTATGCAATCAAAGGACATCGGACATTTTTGCAAATGAAAATGAAATGTACGAGACAAAACATGACTGAAATCTGATTTTATTAATTTGGGTGCCCTGAATTGGCAAGTACAGTCAAAGAAACAAATCCCCTGAAATGAGGAGATTGTTACAAATTGAGAAACCAAAAGATGCCGGCAATGTTGATGACGCTTTAGTGTGCTTCCCTTTGCTATAACTCGTATGACATTGACGTTCTTCTCACCCTACTATCTGAAGAAGGCTGATTCTGACCGATGCTTTAACCCCATGAAGCTTTCCAAATTGTAAGTGATACAGACGAATTCAGAATGCAGTTGTTCGCTTATTCCCTTATTTTGCGTGGATCGCCCTCTCGGGTTTTCGGTCCACCGAGATACCCATTTTTGCCTGAGTTGTCCAATGTGGCTTTTCAACTCAGCGGGTGTACATTTTTTTTATTTCCCTTATTTTTTCCCGAGTCTTTTATTCTATTTTTGACTCGCTGAGATGCCCTATTTTTGCATGGACTTACATTTTGTTTTTATGTCCAGCGGGTCATTTTATGCGAAGTATTTTTTAACTGCATCTGAATTCATAGGGGAAAGGAAGTCTTCACCATCCATAGTACGGAGCATCAGTGCCCCACCAGAGAAAACTTTCTTTACTATGAACGGACCATCGTAATTCGGAGTCCATTTGCCCCTGTGGTCTGTATGAGGAGGGAGGAGTCTTTTCAGCACAAGATCTCCTACTTGGTATTCCCGAAGCCTGACTTTCTGATCGAAGGCTTTCTTCATTCTCTTCTGATATAACTGCCCATGACAGATTGCAGCTAACCTCTTCTCTTCAATCAGATTCAGTTGATTGTATCGGGATCGGACCCATTCTGCTTTATTCAATTTGACATCCATTAGTACCCGCAGGGAGGGTAATTCGACTTCAACAGGTAGGACTGCCTCCATACCATACACAAGCTGATACGGTGTTGCCCCAGTGGATGTTCTGATTGATGTACGATACCCATGCAAGGCAAATGGTAGCATTTCATACCAGTCTTTATAGGTGACCACCATCTTCTGCACAATCTTCTTGATATTCTTGTTAGCTGCCTCTACAGCGCCATTTATCTTTGGCCTGTAAGGAGAAGAATTGTGGTGTTGGATCTTGAAATCCCGACATAATTCTGGCATCATTTTGTTGTTCAAGTTGGAACCATTATCAGTAATGATTTGCTCAGGAACTCCATATCGACAGATGATGTCTTTCTTCAGGAATCGGGCTACCACTTGCATGGTGACGTTTGCATACGAGTCTGCTTCAACCCACTTGGTAAAATAGTCAATGGCTACCAAGATGAATCTGTGGCCATTTGAAGCAGTCGGTTCAATCTTCCCAATCATATCAATTCCCCACATGGCAAAAGGCCAGGGTGAAGACATCACATTCAAAGGATTGGGAGGCACATGCACTTTATCCGCATAAATCTGGCATTTATGGCATTTCCTGGCATAAGCACAATAGTCTGCATCCATTGTGATCCAATAATAGCCTGACCTCAACAACTTTTTAGCCATTGCATGCCCTCCAGCATGGGTACCAAAAGATCCTTCGTGCACCTCGTGCATCAACAAATTTGCCTCTGTCTTATCAACACATCTGAGAAGTACCATATCAAAGTTTCTCTTGTACAAGGAACCATCAGTATTCAGGAAGAAACTACCAGCTAACCTTCTTAGTGTCTTCTTATCATTGGAAGATGCCCCCGGTGGGTATGTCTGATCCTCCAAGAAGCACTTGATGTCATAGAACCAAGGCTTATCATCTTTAGTAAGGTCTACAGAGAATACATATGCTGGTCTGTCAAGTCTGGATACTGAAATCCGAGGCACCAAGTTGGCAGCTTGAACTTTGATCATGGATGAAATGGTAGCCAGAGCATCTGCAAACTGATTTTCATCTCGAGGGATATACTCAAGCTTGATTGTGGTAAAGAATGTGAGTAACCTCCTTGTATAATCCCGGTAAGGTATCAGATGCTCCTGGTGAGTGTACCATTTACCGTTGGTTTGATTGATTACCAGAGCTGAATCTCCGAATACAGTCAAAGTCTTGATCCTGAGGTCAATGGCTTCCTCAAGACCCATGATACAAGCTTCGTATTCAGCTTCATTGTTAGTGCAGTTAAAAGTGAGTTTTGCCGAGAAAGGCATGTGAACTCCCTTAGGTGTAATGAGTACTGCACCAACACCACGACCATTCATATTAACAGCCCCATCGAACATCATAGTCCATTCTTCTTCTGGGTCAGGCCCTTCAGTGTGAATAGGCTCTTCATGATCCTTTGCTTTTATGAACATGATGTCTTCATCAGGGAAGTCAAATCTCATAGGCTGGTAATCATCAATGGGTTGCTCAGCAAGGTAATCAGACAATACACTGCCTTTGATGGCTTTCTGAGATGTGTACTGAATGTCATATTCTGTGAGAATCATTTGCCATCTTGCAACCCGTCCGGTAAGTGTTGGCTTCTCAAAAATGTACTTAACTGGATCCATCTTAGATATCAATAAAGTAGTGTGGGTCAACATATACTGCCTTAGTCAGCGAGCAGCCCACGCTAAAGCACAATAAGTTTTCTCGAGCAGTGAATAACATTGTTCACAGTCGGTAAACTTTTTGCTTAGGTAGTATATTGCATACTCTTTTCGATCAGACTCGTCATGCTGGCCCAACACACACCCCATTGACTCTTCTAATACTGTCAAATACATTATTAGAGGTCTTCCTTCAACTGGAGGCATAAGGATTGGAGGCTCTTGTAGGTATTCCTTGATTTTGTCAAAAGCCCTCTGGCAGTCTTCATTCCACCTGACCGTTTGTTCTTTTCTTAACAACTTGAACAAGGGCTCGCAGGTTGCAGTAAGATGAGATATGAACCTTTATATGTAGTTCAATCTACCTAAGAACCCCCAAACTTCTTTTTCAGTTTTTGGTATAGGCATCTCTTGGATGGCTTTGACTTTATCAGGGTCAACTTCAATCCCTTTCTCACTTACAATAAATCCCAGCAGCTTACCGGATCGCACCCCGAATGTACACTTGTTGGGGTTTAACTTCAATTGGTACTTCCTCAGACGCTTGAATAGCTTCAACAGATTTACCAAGTGGTCTTCTTCTGTGAGGGACTTGGCAATCATGTCATCCACATAACATTCAATTTCTTTGTGGATCATGTCATGGAATAATGTTACCATAGCCCGTTGATAAGTGGCACAAGCATTCTTCAGTCCGAATGGCATTACCTTAAAACAGAACATGCCCCAGGGTGTGATGAAGGTTGTCTTCTCCATGTCCTCAGGTGAAATTTTGATCTGATTATATCCTGAAAATTTATCCATGAAGGAGAATACCGAGAACTGAGCCGTATTGTCGACCAATACATCAATGAAAGGTAATGGGAAGTCATCTTTCGGGCTGGCTCTGTTCAGTTCCCGGTAATCCACACACATCCTCACCTTGCCATCCTTCTTAGGCACAGGTACAATGTTAGCAACCCACGGCGGGTAACTGGTCACAGCAAGGAAACCGGCGTCCCACTATTTTTGTACCTCTTCTTTTATCTTCATGGCCATATCAGTACGAGTATGACGCAACTTCTGTTTTACTAGAGAATAGTCTTCTTTCAGAGGCAGCTTGTGCATAACAATGTCGGTGTCGAACCCTGACATATCCTGATAAGACCAAGAGAAAACATCCACATACTCCCGAAGCATGTCAATAAGTTGCTCTTTTACTGAATCTTGCAGACAGGCCCCAATTTTAACTTCTTTCAGGTCTTCGTCTGTACCAAGATTAACCGTCTCAACTTCCTCCTGATGAGGAGTGATAACCTTCTTCTCTTGTCTCAACAACCTGGCTAATTCTTCAGGTAGCTCATAATCTTCTTCAACCCCTTCATCAGCTTGATTAATCGGATTGTCAAAGTCATACGAAGTCATAACAGTGTTGTTGTCGGTGCAGTCTGGAGGGCACTCTCTGCAAGGGTTTAGATTTGTTCATTTTAGTGATTAGTTTTATCTTGCTTTAGAAAAAGTGAGAATGAAGTTATTATTTTGAAAAACATTGCCATTTCATTTTTGTACAAAAAATAAAAAATGAAAAACAGTGAGCGGAAAAGAAAAAACTCATTTGCAAAAGATGTCCTGATATTCATTAATAGATCTTTGCACAAAATACAAGATGGCCCGATTACAAAATGAGTCCTGACATCTCGGGCAAGATGCAGGACTTGATGCATGCTTTAAAAAAAACAGGAAATATTAATTACTCTGCGGGAGTAACTCTTATAATTTCCTGGGAAGACCAGTTTGAGACACGGTTCCCCGGGATCCTTGGACGTATCCAGCTTTCTAGGTTACGCTCGTCTTCTGACTCATCTTCCAAACTATTCACAACATCTGGGGTGAGCATCCCCCCGCTGACAAACTTGGGCTCCTTTGCAGCCTCTGGTTGATCTTGTCGAGTTGGTTTGTAACCCAACCCGAATCGGTCCTCTTTCTTCTCCACGGGCAACAGCTTGCCCCAGCCTTGGGCGGTACCTTCCTCAACAACCTTCCGGGCTTGCTGATATGATGTGATGGAGGTCCCAGACACAACAGATGTTTCATTAATATTAAGGGCCTCAAACCCTTGGCTCATGGTCTCATGGATCTCCCCATCCATTTCAATGTATTTGAAAGTAGCCAACTGGCTAACGAAGATATCCTCTTCCCCACAAATGGTAATGACTTGGCCCTCCCACTCGAATTTTAACTTCTGGTGAAGGGTTGACGTCACGGCGCCAGCGGCGTGTATCCATGGTCTACCCAATAGACAGCTGTAGGCAGGCTGTATATCCATCACAAAGAAGGTCGTTTTGAAAACCTGTGGGCCAATCATTATTGGTAACTCTATCTCTCCCAGAACCGATCTTTTAGAACCGTCAAAGGCTCTCACTACCAAGTTGCTTGGGCGTAGTGACAATCCATCATGTTCGAGCTTCACAAGGGCTTTCTTGGGTAGGACATTGAGTGACGACCCTGTGTCCACCAGTACGTGAGAAAGAACTGCACCCTTACACTCCAAGGTAATGTGCAAAGCCTTGTTATGATTGTGACCTTCCGTTGTCAGATCAGTGTTGGTAAATCCTAGTCCATGACTAGCGTTGACATTTCCAACCACAGCCTCTAACTGATTGACAGTAATCTCCTCAGGCACATAAGCTGCGTGCATGACTTTTAATAGTGCATTACGATGAGCCTCGGAGCACATTAGCAAAGATAGTAGGGAGATTTTGGAAGGTGTTTGGTGAAGCTGGTCTACCACCTTATAATCGATCTTTTTGATGATCCGCATGAATTCATCAACCTCTTGATCAAAAGGATTCTTCAAAGCTTCTTTAGCAACCTGTTCTTCTTGCACCACGCTCTTCCCTTTTGCCTTAGCAGCAACTTCTGCTTCAGCAATGGGCCTTGGTATTTGCGAGGCAAAGAGACGTCTGCTTCTAGTGAAGCCTCCACCTCCCCCCACATTGTCTATCTGAGGTGAAGAAGTTGATGATTCTAAAGTGATCTTCTGCCCCTCGCAGTATAGATCTGAGCCATAATGCCAAGGGATGGCATTATTACTTTCGTAAGGAACTGGCCCAGGCACCGTGATAGTGACTGGACTGATAGTAGCTGCAGAGGGGACCACAATGGTGTGTGGATCATAATATATGGTAACCGGAGTTCTGACAGGAGTAGCAATTTGTTGTGAATTGTTGGAAGGAAAATCTGCAGGATCATAGTATATCGTAACTGCTGAGACACTTTCATTAATTGTTGCTGATTTTGTAGACAGTACTGTTGACTGGACAAGTGTTGAAGTTGTAGCAGGAACCGATGGAATAATGGGTGTTGTCGTTGTAGAAGGAATTGTGACTGAACTTGTATCCGTTGAAGTGATTAATTGAGTAATTGTTGGAGTTGTAGTAGAATCTGTTGGAACAATGGTTGCTGACGTTGTAGGAGTATCTGTGATTGTTGATGAAGGAATTGTTGGAGTTGTAGTCGCTGTTGTCGTAATCTGAAGAATGCCATCTTTAATGAGACCATCTATGTCGTTTCTCAGTCTCTCACATCCATTAACAGCAATGTTGCAATATCCACAACCGACTTCACATCCGGGGAACACTTGGCACTCTAACAGCTGAGCTTTGATTTCAACCAAGGGTGTTCGGATTTGTGCAACACTGGTAATTAATGTGGATGGTTTGCCTTCTTCGATAGCATTAATCCTAGGCCCGTTGTGACTAGGCATTGGATTTCTTGTAACATTCGGAGGAGGCGCAAAGTTGAGAGCTTTTGAGTCCACTAGATCCTGGACTTTCATCTGCAGGGCCCTGCATTTTTCAGTATTATGCCCCGGTGCGTTTGAGTGGAATGCACACCTGGCATTTGCATCATAGTTCTTTGGCATATTAAGAGGATCTGGAGGTGCCAATGTCCTTAACTCAACAAGGTTGAGCTTCAGGAGTTGTGGCAAGAGTGCAGCATACGACATTGGAATTGGGTCAATTACCCTGTTTGCCTGTGATGGTCTTTGTTGAAAGGGACGTTGTTGTTGGTTGTTATTGCTGTTATATGACCTTTGTTCGCGGATAATGAACTTGTTGTTGATATTGTGGTTGTTATTGTTGCGGATATGATGATTGTTGTGGCATTGGAGCTGGGATGGTAACAGCTGCTACTGACCGGTGAGCATATTGAGACCTACCCTTGCTTGTATGAATGGAATTTGTTTCACCTGCCCTTCGGGGTCCCGCAAAAGGTTTTCTGGGATTGCTGCAGGAACTTGCACCACTGTCGGAGATTTTGCCCATCTTTAAGAGACTTTCAATCCTCTCACCAGCTATGACCACATCAGCAAAACTGGTAGAGGAGAAAGCAGCCAGTCTATCAATATAGGTCCCCTGTAATGTATTCATGAACATATCAGCCATTTCCCTTTCTGACATGGGTGGTTGGACAGCAGCAGCAAGCTGTCTCCACCTTTGGGTATACTCCCGGATGCTCTCTCTGGAAGACTGAGACATTCCCATTAGAAGAGTTCTATTGGGAGCCATGTCCAGGTTGTACTGATATTGACGGATGAAAGCTTCGGCCAAATCCTTTCAACATCTTATGGTGGCTCTAGACAAATGCGAATACCATTCTCTTGAAGCTCCAGTCAGACTGTCTTCAGAGTAGAACATTCACAACTTTTCATCCATAGTATAAGCTTTGAGCCTTCCCAAGAAAGACTACAGATGAGTGCGAGGACAGGAGGTACCATTGTACTTTTCAAAACATGGGGGCTTGAATTTGTGGGGAATTCTCACCCCATCTACTAATCCCATGTCCATCACATCGAAGCCCAAAGAATTATGAGATTCCAAATATCTTAACTTTTTGGAAATCTTGTCCAATCTTCTGTCATATACCTCATCTCCAACCCCAATGACAGTAAACTGTTCTCCCTGGGGTTCTTCCTGCAGGATTGGGCCCCCAGTAGCATTACCTTGACCATTTCTTAGGATATTAACTTCTGGATTTAGGCGAGGTCCAAACTCCGGCGGGTTAATACGAGGCTGGCCTCCTTTATTGTTGCTAGTTCCTCCTGTCCCAAGATGAGGCTCTTCAGGAGTTTGCCTCTCCACCAGCTCTCTTAACCTCTCCTAGCTCTGGGCTAGGCCAGTCATCACTGCCATGAACTGAGACATCTGATTTCTCATCTCCAATCACTCATTGGTCATCTGATTTCTGACCTCAGTCAGATCCTGCTGAACTTGTTCCATTTGAATGCCGGGAAGGTTGTTACGAGTCGGGTACCGGTGCGCGCGGTTGACAGGGAACACTCGGCGACGAGCAATGTTTTCTAAGATCACAACAAAGTTAGAAACAATAATAATAACAAAGCCTACAAAACAAAAACAAAGTTAGCATGCAATGCAGTATGCTTATTTGTTTTCCAAGGTATCCGGTTTGGTTCTTGGTTTTGACATTTCCAGACCTCGAGGAAGATGCTTGATGTTGTTGAGAGAAAACCCAAATGGAAACAAACTAAAATATATTACAAATGGTGAACAATACATAGTTTGTTTTACAACACATGCCCATGGAGGGTCAAAATACAACAAAAGGAAAAGTACATCAAATGGAAACAACAACAAACAAAGAATCAGACATCCAGCCCAAACTTATCTTCTCTGACCTCCTTCAGGAGGGCCTCAGTCACTGGACCAGCTGGGTGCTCTGTAATGGTCCTAATGAGGAGGTTCCTGGTAGCAATGGCAGTGGTCAGCTTCTTATGCTTGTCCTGGTCCTTTGACCTCTTCAATCCTGCCCTGAGCTTCAACTCTGAAATCTCCTTCTGAGCTGCCAACAAAGCTTCCTGCTGCTTCTTTTCACTGGCCTCTAGCTGTTCAATCTTGGCTTGAGTCTTCTGGTCTTCTTATGCACGGGCTTCAGTGATCCTGACCCACCTAGCCTGACTCTCTTGCAGGTAGTGCTCAGCCCTAGCTTTCTGAATCTTGGCCTCCTTGTAGGCATTCTTCAATATTTGTTCCCCAGCTCTTGCTTTCCTTATGTAATCCTATGTCTTCTCAATTTTGGCAAGATGCTCCGCCCTGAGCTTTTCCATCCTCTCAATGTCCAGAAGACCATCACTCCTTTCCCAAAGGGTCTTCATCAAGGCTTGAGATAGCTGCTCATTCCTTTCCTTCAACTTTTCAAATTCCTCCAGGCTTACTGTTGCTGCAGGCTGTACTGTGGATGGCCCAGGTATGTCTTCCAAGATGAAAGGCATTCTGGTAATCTGAGCTCTAGTACGGGACCAATCATAGTACTGAGCTGAAGCAACATTGTTACATCTTCCAAGAATAGCCACCCCTTTTGTCTGGATGTTGTCCCAAGCCCAGGATGCTTGTCTAACAACAGCTGAATTAGGTTGCACTTCACAATACAGGGTCTCAGCTAAATCCTGTCCTCTGGAAGGGTGAACCAAGGCATAACCCAGTTGTCTCTTAAACAGTAAAGGATTGTAGTTGATGCAACCCTTCACTCCTATCAGAGGTACATTAGGGTACTGCCCACAACTGGTGATAATGTCCTTGCCCTTGGTGATCTGGGTGCACCATCTGATATCATCTGAAGTCAAGGCAATGAACCTCTTGGCCCAATTATTTTGCTGGTGGGGGTTCAAGAAAGCATCTGACTTAGGCAGGTGTCTGAGCATCCAGGTGTAAAACAAAGGAGCACAACATCTTACCAACTTCCCCCTTTGTTTCTCATTCCTCTGGTGAATGGAGTAGTAAAAGTCTCCTAGCAGTGTAGGTACTGGGGTCTTCAGCATGAACACGTGGATAGCATTCTTGCTGACAAATTTGGGCTCATCTGCAAACAGTATAGCCCCATATATGCTGAGGGCTAATAGTGCACAGACTTCCCTCCACTCTCCCAATGAAGCCTTCAGGATGGCCTGAGAAATCAAGAAGTCCAAGTGCAAACCAGGAATCCCAGCTTTTGTCGTCATACTTTGCTCAACAAGGGCAGGCTCCAAGTATAGTGCCCTTGCTATCTCTTCATTTCTAAGAGCAGCCATCTCTGGGTTGAAAGGGATTCCACCTCTAATAGGTACTCCAATCAATAAAGAAAACTCTTCCAGCAGAGGCCCTAGCTGAAAGTCTGGAAAGGTGAAGCATCTCAATGGAGGGTCATAGAACTGCAGGCATGTGTGGATCATGCTCCTCTGAGAAGGATCAAGGTCCATAACCATATCCAAGATACCCCCATAGTGTTCTCTGAACAGTGGGATGTGGTCAGGTGTGATGAGTGACTGGACCTGCCTGATACCAGTCAACACAGGCTCAAAGAAGTGGTAGGATATGTTGCTTTTCCTAGGAGTAGTCATGAGTGCTGCTGAAGAGGTTGAAGATAAGTGCTGATGAAGATTCACAAACTGATATGCTGAAGGTGAACCACTGACAGACTGGTGCAGGTGGTGATGAAGATAACTGAAGCAGATAACTGATGAAGACAGCTGAAGCAGAGGCCTATGTAGAAGAAGGGGTCAAAACCAAAACCAAGATACAATGAAATGGATACCCTGAAAAGCAAACAAACAAATGTCAAATGATGCAATGATGATATATGCAAATGATATGCAAGGGTTTGTGATCAAGCTGGATCTGATTATCTGTCTTGATATAAGGTCCATGTATGTTCAAAAAAAGTCCAGATGGAGGCTCAGAAATCCAGTAACCAAGGTGGGGGACTCAAATAAAGAGGCACATGTACAGGGTAATCACAAGAACTGTCCAAAGTGAAGTACTCTTAAACAAAACAGTAACAGGGTATGATGTGGCCAAGGGTTCCTACAAACCTGTAAACAGCCCAACCCCCTCACAGGTAATGTTCTAGAACAAAGATCCTCAGGCTTGGATTAGTTATGAGAAGTGTAAACACTTCTAACCCGGAGGTACAGTGTTTACAATAACCATAAAAGATCCTCCTCTAATTCACCTCAGTTTCTGAAGGTCATAATACAGGTCATCCAGACTTAACAGGCTTCCCAGATAGCCCTAGTACTACAGGAGATCTGTAGCACAGAGTTCTCAAGAAGAAACCCACATCTAAACCGTGTTTCATATTCCCGCACCAGACCGAAATGGAATGGGAAAGAACATGAACCACTCTAGCCTAGGTGTCACTCAGGTCCCAGGTATAGGACCTTAAACTCTCAATGGAACCCCACCCACCAAAGAAAAACAGATCCAACAATGACAGTATGATGCATACAAAACTGTAAAGAAAGCAGTAAGTAAAGCTGTACATAAAGCAGTAAATAAATCAAAATAAATAAGCACACATAGCACATAACACCCCAGTAAACACAAATCAAACAAATGCTAGGAGGAACCCACAAAAAGAACTAGAAGCCCTGGTTGCAGTATAAGGTTCCCCAGCAGAGTCGCCAAGCTGTCGCTCCCACCGGATGACACCAGGCCAAGAGGGGTACAGACGCGAATGGTCGGCGAAAGAGAAAGAAACGAAAAGAGTCGCCAGCTAGGCATTTTTATCCCGAGGGAAAGGTAATGCTGCATAAACCTAAGACAAGATGGATAAGACGGTTGCGAACCAGAGATATTGAGAAAGGGGGTTGGTTATAACCTGGGAAGGTATTAGCACCCAGATTGTCCGCCGTACTCGACGGGATCCACGCTTGAAAGTTTGTGTGTTAAAGGGGTGGTGTCAGTGCTATTTTGTGTGCAAAAGCTGGAAAAGAATGCAAGTGTCAGTGCAAAAGAAATGTGAAGTGGAATAAGAGAGTGTCAGTGCTAGAAAAGAATACGAAGCTCAAGATTATGAGGCTTAAAGAATAATGCTGAAAAAGAGGGAGAATATACAGAGACTTTTGTTCGATAACAGTTAAGTTATGCCTACGTATCCTCTCGTGCAATGAGGAAGTCAGAACACCGTAGTTCGACTCAAAGAGACTGAAAGATAAATTGACTGATGAACTGCTTGCTTGTCTATGCTCAAGTGTGTGACCTGTCTGGCTCAGGTGCAAACTGTCTTACATTAGACGGAAGAAGCAAGTTCTCGTTTGTGAGTGAATGAGATGAGAAAAGAATCCCGAAGGAGACGATTATTGTTTGTTTTTGTGTTTTCAATCTTTTATTGCTTTTTTGTGTTTGTCATAAGTTAATGAGCTTAAGCCTAAACCAAAGATTAGTAAACTCA
This sequence comes from Lathyrus aphaca, assembly GCA_963966055.1. Lineage (NCBI taxonomy): Eukaryota > Viridiplantae > Streptophyta > Magnoliopsida > Fabales > Fabaceae > Lathyrus > Lathyrus aphaca. The sequence goes on from OZ014523.1 coordinate 409,254,588, forward strand.
TCACATCCTCCCTCTGATTAGGGGTAATGAGAATACCTTAAGTATGAAGTAAACACCTCACACTTAATCACCATGATGTAGGATTAAGATCATTAACCTACTTGCCTTTATTTAGATGTTTTTGATATTTTTGTTTAGTGTTAAGTAATGAGTTTAAGCCATAATCAAGGATTTAATGGACTCATTACACCATCCTAATAGAAGGATAATAGAGGAGAACATTTAAGCTGAGGAAGGCTCCTCAACTTAATCCATGATTAAGGATTAACCTCATGACAAAACAAAGCCTTTATTAAAGTGGATTTTAGTTATTGGTAAGATTAAGAAGTGAATTTTATGGTTTGTAAGATAACTTGAGGGGGACTTGTCCATTAACACTAGGGTTAGTCCTTCTTAACCAAGTAAGGAAGAATTAGAACCCTAATGCAAGGCCCAAGTTACAAGCTTGATGTCTTAGTGAATATTAGATGGATTGATTAAAGGATTTAAACACATTAAGGGTTTAACACTTAGGATTAAAGTTATACACTCCATCCTAATAAAAGGATACAAGCATAATCCTAATCACAAAGTCTTAAAACCTTTAGGGTTTAGTCCTTGATTAAGAGATGAGAAGAGAAGACACAAAGATGACACAAAGGTAAAACTAATGGGGGACTAATCAAACCCTAATTGTGATTATGCTTGGGTGTTCCTAAGGTTTATGAGGCTTGCATGAAGATCTTCAGGAGAACCTCCAAGGAAGAAGCAGATGAAATGAAAAAGAAGCAGCAAGAAGCAAGACAACTTGCTTTACTTAAGAAGACAAGTTGCTTGAAGAAAGAAAGTGAGAAGAAAGAACATGAATGAGAAAGCTCACTATAATACACAAGTAAAAATGCAGCAATGAATGCATAAAAGAGATGAGAAGAGATGGTGAGAAGTGAAGGCAAATTCACTTCTCAAACACTTACCACCTGAAAAGTTAGTGAAAGAAAATGAAGATAGAATGAAAATGAAAAGTATGCAATGATGCAAACCAAAACCATAAGCATGTTTATGATGCTAATGATGCAAAGAGATGACACAAAGGTATGTTATGAGATGGAGATGATCATACAAAGGATGAGAATGCAAATGAGACATGTAAGAAGCATGAAAGTTCATGAATGCATATGACATGAAATGAAAGCAAAAACTTGGCAAATGGATGATGCAATGATCAAACATGATTCTAATATGCCCTAAGATGTCTTACATGTCATTTGGATGCACAAAGTGTCATGGCAAGTTCATGTATGCAAGCATATGAAGGATGGATGCAAATGGAGATGCAAATTAGGGTTTATGAACAAGATGCAATACAAAATTCAAAATCAGAAGAAAATGACAAGATAAAAAATTGAAAATATGATCAAAGGTACCCTAAACCTATACAAGTACACTTCCCAAAGGGGAAGACCTAACTCTTAACCTAATGAAAGTTATGATTTTCCTAAGTTTGCTAGGGTTTTAAGGCACCTCATAAGGAAAAATACAAAAAAAATTGAAAATGAAAGATAAATTCATGCCAATTTTATCCTAGAAACTACATGATATGTGGAATGCAATGCAAAAAGAACCATTATCAAACCCCTCATGGTTAGGCAGAAAGGATTTTTCTAAGTTAGGGTCAAAATATTGATTTTAAAGAACCCTAAATCAAAAGAAAAATGTCAAAATGGATCAAGAACCAAAAAGAAATTTTTATGAATGGTTTGATAATGTCTCTAAACGTGTCAAGATGCAATGTGATTTTTTTGGTGATTTTTAGAAACTTAAATGGTATTTTAATTAATTAATTTCCATTAATTAATTAAAATAAACATTTAAATATCTTAAAAATACAAATTTTATGCGAAAAATAAAACAAAAATTATTTTCAGGATGAGAAAAATATTTAGAACCATGATGCAAAAAATAAAATTTTTTAGATAAGTTTTGCTATTTTTAATAAAATGATAAAGAAAATGCAAATAAAATGAAAATTAAATGAATTTTAATGAAAGTCAACTGATCTGAGGGCCAGGATTTAAACCTAGGGGGCGGGAATTGACCAGCGCGCGCATCTGAATGGCTAATATTCAAACTTCACTAATTATGATTAAGCCCTAATCTGAACCCTAATTACTCTCAGGTGACCGGAACAGTGTTCCAGTCATCTTCTCCAGCAGCACTCTCACTCAATCTCTCTCAAAACGCCACGAAAACTCATCAAACTCTCCAGAATCATACCTTACCTCACTCTAAACAAGAATCAACCAGCAAATTTCATTTATTTCACATGAACAGCTTGAATCGAAGCAAAACGGAAAATTAAACAGAAATTTCAGAAGCTTGTGAAATGCTTAAAACTCAACCATTTTCGAAACAAAACATATCATGGTAATTAGGGGAGCACATAGAATCATTCTATAACATAAAAAGGGAGTTCTGGAAAAATAAATTTCATGGCTACCTGAAATGAAGCTTTCAACCCAGGAGCTTTCTGACCAGTTATTTGCCTCAAATCAACTCCAATAACTCCCCTGAAGAGTTTGCAGTGTTTGGTTGGAGCTTAAAGGGCCTCTATGTGAAGTTAGCTGAAGTTTAGTTCAAGAAATGTGAAAATCGTATTTTTGATACAAGGTGTTTCAAGGCCAAATGAAGGGTGGGAAATGATCAGTGATGGATGTGTAGTTGAATGGTTAAAAACGTTTGAAGATTTGTTGGTTGAGTTGTGTGTTTTGAAGAGAAATGCATAAGAGAGGATTTTGGTGAATGCTGAGTTCTTGGAGGTTTCAATTTGTGTTGTGTTATGTGTGTTGGGTTACTTGAGGTCCACATATCAATCCTTGATAGGTCAGAGAGTTGTTGTGGAGTAGTGTGATTGGTATGGAGCAAAATGCATAAAGTCCACAAAGTTGTCTTTAGAGGTAAGGGCTCATGGCAGGCCAAGGACAATGGGGTGTCCTGCGCAGCTGACTTTAGGGTGGTCCATGTAATTGGCTTTGAGGCAATTCAGCAAGAGGGAAGAAAATTATGGGGTGTTTTGCAATTGTGTGAAGCTTTGGCCCTTTTGTAATTTCTTGATGTTCAAGGCATAGAATGATGCAATTCTTTGGGCAATTCTGAATTATAGGTCATGTACTATGTTTGTGTAATGGTTAGAAGTGTGTTTGAAGTCATAAAATGCTTTGGCAAGTGGTTTTGCAAGTCTCCCTTGTTGGTGCATAAGTGAAATTTTGTGATTTTTCCCAACTTTGCAAGACCATAACTTGAGTTCTATGATGAATTAGATCAAGTTCTTGTACTCTTTGAAAAGGGAATGATCCAATCTACAACTTTCATGACCAAGAATTTTTCATTTGAAGCCTTTTTGAATCAAAAAGAGGAGGTTGAAAAACTTTCCCAAAATGGCAATTTTGCATTACAAGTCACTTTCCCAAAATGGCAAATTTGCAAATGGCTTGAAATTCTTCAATTTTGTGAACTTCTAACTTCTTCTATGATCAAATAAAGATCATATACACACAAAATGATGGAGAAGACCCTTTGGTTGGATGGTTGGGGGCCTCACATGCCCTGATTTTGCACTGACTTGTTCAAGAAGTCATCTATTGGTCAGATGCCTTCCCCATTGAATTTCTTCATGAAAATTGGTATGCATGATCCTTATAACATACAGAGACCAATAGAAACAAGAATGACCAAAAAATTTGGAGTTATGGCCTCTGAAACCAAAACCCTAATTTTAGGTCATTTGTGCAGTTAAGCTTGGCTCTGCTTCTATGCCTTTCTCAGTTCTTGTGATTTTCTGATTTCTTTTATCTTGGGAGGATATAATATGATGATTGAACATACATGGACCCTCTTGAGATAATTGGAGACTCTAGGAGTGGCTCAGATAGCTCATGGATGACCCAAATCACAAACCCTAGATGCAGATGACTTGAGACCAATGCAGTGAAGCAAAAATGCAATATGAGAGGATATGATTGAACTTATGCAAAATGAAAAGAATCACAAGCCATGGTGAAATGAGTGAGGGAAAATTTGGGGTGTTTACAATCAACCCTTGATCAAATGATGAATTTTACTTAATAAAATTGATGTTGGCAAAAAATCATGAAGTTTGACTTTGGTTTGACCACAATTGACCTCAGTTTGACTATTTAACCACTTTGACTGATTTTTGCATATCTGATCATTTCACTGAGTAAACCTTTTGAGAAAGCCTTGAAACTTTACATAGGGATTCTTGAAGGCATGTAGGATGTTATGAAGCTCACTTGAGGCCTTGAAAGTCCATTTAGCTTGATGAAATTCAAAACCCTAGTTTGTGGTGCATTGCTTAGGAGGATGCTTTGTCTGAGGGAATTGTCAAACTTTCTGACTAATTGTAAACCTTGTGAACCTCTTGGGATACCTTGTGAACCTTGTGAACCTTGTGAACCTCTTGGGACACCTTGGTACACAATGCCTTGACTAGGGGAGGGCAAAGTTTGGGGTGCAACAGCTGCCCCTGTTCAATTTTTTGAAACCTGAGGATTTAGATTGGCCTGTGTGCCATTCGTGACTTGGAAGGTTGAAGGGGATTGAACACAAAAGCCCAAATATTTGCACTCGCCGGTACGTATAGTAACACTGCTGATTGGTTGCATATGCTGGAATGGGCTTAAAGATGCCATTCAGAGGAACCAGAGATGGGCTTATAGATGCCATCCATAATATCAGAAGGTGATAATGTCTTTATGTTGTCACTGGATATCAGTACTAGGTCTTCGTATAGGCCGTCTCTGAATCATTTCTGTAACATGGTTTGAGTTGAATGTCAACACTAGATCTTCGTATAGATCGTCTCTGCATTATCTCTGGGGAAAAAGAATATCCTTCATTAGGTGTCAGTACTTAGATCTTCGTATAGATCGGCTCTGAGCCATCTTTAGGAACATACTTTAATTTAAGTATCAAAATCAAATCTTCGTGGCGATCTTTTCTGAATTACTTTTGGTAATATCTTGGGCTCAGTACCAGATCTTCGTATCGATCATTTATGTACCATCCCACAGATAAACTGTTGCATAGACCATTAGAAATAAATCTTCGTAGCGATTATCTCTTCTGGGAATATCCCGGATTAGGTAATAGATCTTCGTATAGACCATTTACATACCATCCAAGGATAAAAGAATATCAGGATTAAATCTTCATGACGATTATATCCCTTGGAAATATCCTGGATTAAGCACCAGATCTTCGTATAGATCATTTACGTACCCCTCCAAGGACAACTTGAGTATTGATCATCAGAAATGAATCTTCGTAGCGATTATCTCTGAATTAAGTATCAGCACTAGACCTTCGTATAGATCGTCTCTGAATTGTTTTGAGTTGTTAATAGTGTTTATCTGCCTGTAACTATCCTGAAAAGAAAAGGTTAGTTTATGCAATATGTATGCATGTATGGCATGATGTACTTAAGTAAATGTATTATGCATTTATGGATATGCTATGGTATGATATAAATGATGTATGTATGAATCAAGCAGCCTGAAGCGTCCGAGTATCTCTGTATAACAACCGCTGACTAGGGAAAATAAATCCCGGTTCGTTGCAGAGGAAAATGAAGACTTCGTTCCCGTCTTGTCTAATAGTATAGTACTTATAACCTCCCGTCTTTGTTCGTCGCGCTTTTATTGAAGGAATAAATTCCTGAGTATCCTGACTGAGGATAAAAGAGATGGACATAAATCCAAAGGGAGATGTTACTCGAAGTATCTCTAAAGATAGATTTATTCTGTTGGGGATGAACCGGCGAATCTTTGTTGAATTCCTACCATTGTTCATCCTTAGTAAATACTATTACTGCATTTTATGCATTTCTGGTAAACATCAATCATATTCAAAAACATACATACATTCAAATACAATCAATGGACGTTTTCGTTTAGGTAAACAGGGTAAAAGTAAATCTGGATTCAAAGACAAGATTTTATTTATATTATAAAGTGGCTTATACACAAGCAAGTTTGTATAAGGAGACAGAAATCCTAGTAAGAGGAATTCGTCGTAAAAACATTTTACAAAACAAAGATAGCTATGTGAGAAATAGTCCTATTGAGTTTCAATTCCACTATTGCCATTATCTTCAGGTATCTCATCCTCTGCTGTTGAGATGGAAACGATTGGATTGAACTTAGTCTGTTTGCACTTGATTTAGGTAGTACCACCAGTTAAAGTTACATGGGTGATCCAACGAGCCATAGTCATACGCTTTAATCCCTAACTTTTGCCTGGATTTCCATTTCAGGTTTTCAATCCACCGGGATACCCTTTTTTGCCCCAGCCGCCCTTTTAGGTTTTCGACTTGCCGGGTGTACATTTTTTTTATATATCCCTAATTTTTGCGCGAACCCTTTTGGTTCGCCGGGATGCCCTTATTTTTGCCTAGGCCAGTCAACCTAGCGGGTCTCTTTTTATGCGAAGTATTTTTTAACTATGTCTGCGTTTACGGGTTGTGGGAAGTCTTCACCATCCATAGTAGTAAGCATCATGGCACCTCCTGAAAATAATCTTTTGACTACAAATGGTCCTTCGTATGTAGGAGTCCACTTGCGCCTAGGATCACCCTGTGGTAATATGATACACTTGATTACCAAGTCACCAGTCTGATATACCTTTTGCTTAACCTTCTTATTAAAAGCTTTGATCATCCGTTTCTGGTACATCACCGTGACAAATAGCTGCCAACCTTTTCTCACCAATCAAATTTATCTGGTCCAATCGAGTCTGAATCCACTCATCTTCATCCAAGCCTGCATCCTTCATGATACTTAAGGAGGGGATCTGAACTTCGATGGGCAGAACTGCTTCCATACCATAAACTAAGGAGAATGGGGTTGCCCCTGTTGAGGTACGTATTGTAGTACGGTAACCATGAAGAGCAAATGGTAACATCTCGTTCCAATCCTTGTAAGTAACAGTCATCTTCTATAGAATCTTCTTAATGTTCTTATTAGCAGCTTCTACTGCCCCATTCATTTTCGGACGATACAGAGAAGAGTTGTGATGCTTAATCTTGAACTGCGTGCAGAGATCAGTAATCATGGTGTTGTTTAGATTAGAGCCATTGTCTGTGATAATCCTCTCAGGAATGCCATACCTACATATGAGATTGTTCTTAATGAATCGAGCCACAACATTCTTAGTAACAGATGCAAATGAAGCTGCCTCCACCCATTTTGTAAAGTAATCAATAGCAACCAGGATGAAACGATGCCCATTAGAAGCAGTAGGTTTGATCTCATCAAACATATCAATAACCCACATGGCAAAAGGCCAAGGAGCAGTCAACACATTCAATGGAGCTGGAGGTATATGTACTTTATCAGCATAAATCTGGCATTTGTGACATGTTTTAGCATGTTGATAGTAGTCAGCTTCCATGGTAGACCAATAGTACCTTGCTCTTAATATCTTCTTTGACATGGTATGACCACTAGAATGAGTGCCAAAAATCCTGTCATGCATGTCTTCCATAATCTCTGTTGCTTCCTTCTTATCCACACAACGAAGAAAAGTCGAATCATGATTGCGCTTGTACAAAATTCCATTACTCAAGAAGAACTTAGCAGAAAATCTCCTCAGAAATTTCTTATCTTTGGCAGATGCCCCTTCAGGGAACTCCTGAGTTTCAAGATATCTTCTCACTTCATAGAACCAAGGGTTTTCCTCTCCTCTTTCAATATCAATCTCATTGCAGTATGTAGGCTTCTCAAATCTGTCAATAGTGATCTTGGGAGCTTCATCATCCCAACTAATCTCAAACATAGATGCCATGGTGGCTAGTGCATCTGCCAACTGATTTTCTCCTCGTGGAATATGTCCAAATGTAATCTCTTCAAAATATGGGATCAAAGACAACACATGCTCTCTGTAGGGAATGAGATTTTCATGCTTGGTATCCCACTCTCCTTTAATCTGACTAACTACCAAGGCCGAATCTCCATATACGTCCAGGAACTGAATCTTCATCTCAATGGCAGCTTTGATACCCATGATACATGCCTCATATTCAGCCATCTTATTGGTATAATAGAAACAAAATCTTGCAGTAATTGGGGTATGACAACCTTCAGGGGAAATGATTACAACACCCACACCATTACCAAGCGCGTTAGAAGCTCCATCAAAAACCATAGTCCATCGGGATCCTTGTTCAGGTCCGTCATATTGTCCAGGTTCTTTGGTAATAATCATAATATCTTCATCAGGGAACTCAAAATTCATTGACTGATAATCATCCACCGCTTGATGAGCCAAATGATCAGTACCACACTTCCTTTAATGGCCTTCTGAGTAGTATACTGTATATCATATTTTGTTAAGATCATTTGCCATCTCGCTATTCGTCCAGAGAGAGCAGGTTTCTCAAATATGTACTTGATTGGATCCATCTTCGAAATCAACAAGGTAGTATGAGTCAACATATACTGCCTTAGTCGGCGAGCAGCCCATGCTAAAGCGCAACAAGTTTTCTCGAGCAGTGAGTATCTTGTTTCACAGTCGGTAAACATTTTGCTAAGGTAGTATATTGCCTGCTCTTTTCGACCAGACTCGTCATGTTGCCCCAACACACACCCCATTGAGTTGTATAATACTGTTAAGTACATAATCAAGGGTCTTCCATCAACTGGTGGCATCAAGATTGGAGGTTCTAGAGGATATCTCTTGATTTCATCAAAGGCTGTCTGGCACTCGTCATTCCATTCCATTACCTGATCTTTCTTCAACAATTTGAAGATTGGCTCACAGGTAGTAGTTAGCTGGGAAATAAACCTTGAAATATAATTCAGGCGTCCCAAGAAACCTCTAACTTCCTTTTCAGTACGAGGAGCTGGCATCTCTTGTATGGCTTTCACTTTTGCAGGATCTACTTCAATACCTTTTCCACTGACGATGAAACCCAGGAGTTTACCAGATCTAACTCCAAAACTACACTTATTTGGGTTCAATCTGAGCTTGTATTTCTTCAACCTTTCAAACAGCTTATGCAGATGATCAAGGTGTTGTTCTTCATTCTGGGACCTGGCTATCATAACATCCACATATACCTCTATCTCATGATGAATCATATCGTGAAACAAAGCCACCATAGCACGCTGATATGTTGCCCCGACGTTCTTCAAACCAAATGGCATCACCTTATAACAAAAAGTGCCCTACTGTGTAACAAATGTAGTCTTCTCCATATCTTCAGGGGCCATCTTGATCTGATTGTAACCAGAGAAACCATCCATGAAAGAGAATACCTTATGCTGAGCAGTGTTGTCTACCAGAACATCAATATGAGGGAGTGGAAAGTCATCTTTAGGGCTGGCCTTATTCAAATCTCTGTAATCCACACACATGCTTACCTTACCATCCTTCTTAGGTACTTGTACCACATTTGCAACCCATTGAGGATAGGAAGTCACAACTAAGAACCCTGCATCAAATTGTTTCATCACCTTTGCTTTAATCTTTTCTGACATCTCAGGACGCATGCGACGAACCTTCTGCTTCTTTGGACGACAATCTTCTTTTACCGGTAAACGGTGAACTACAATGTCTATATCCAACCCTGACATATCTTCATAGGACCAAGCAAAGATCTCCACATAATCACGTAACATCTGGATCAATCTGTTCTTAACACCCTCCTCTAACTCAGTTCCTATCTTGACCTCTTTCCTGTTTTCTTCAGTTCCCAGATTCACAACTTCGATTGGCTCTTCATGTGGCTGTATAGCTTTCTCTTCTTGTTGTAACAACCTAGCAAACTCTACAGGTACTTCACAATCTTCCTCCTTTACATCTTCAGCTTGATAGATCGGATTCTCGAAATTATAATTGGCAATAGTAGAACTGTTATCAACAGGATCCAGAGTGGATGAGGATCTGCATTTTAGTGATGTGGGTGTGTGTAAGAACACATAGCTGATAAAACAAATAAAAATAAAAGAAAGACAAGGAGCACAATATTTACGAAAGATCCAATCCTTCAGGTTGTAGCCTTCACTATAGTCACTCACAACATTGATTTGATTTCTCATAACCCTTTGACTGGTGATACGAACAGCACGAGCACGATGAACAACCTTCTGAGATTCTGTAGTGAAACCCAACCCAAACTTGTCAGACTTGTAAGGGATGTTGGGAAGCTGACCCCAAATAGCAGAACCACCTTTTGCAACCACAGCCTTAGCATCCTTGAGGGAGGCCATTGCAGGAGGTATATTAGTAACCCTAGGAACTCTTTCGGAAGCAGGAACAGACTGAGGAATAGGATCAGAGTAGGGAACAACTTCAAATGTTTGACACGGAGTTTCAACTATTTCACCCTCCATTTCTACATACTTGAAAGTATTCACGTGGCTAACCATTACTCTTCTTCACCATAGACAGTGACAATTTTGTTCTTCACCGAGTATTTCAACTTCTGATGCAAGGTGGAAGTCACAGCACCTGCCCCATGGATCCAAGGGCGCCCAAGAAAACAAGAATACGTAGGACGAATATCCATCACATAGTGTCACTCCCACCAAATGACACCCAGTCAGAAGGGGTACAGACGCGAACGGTCGGCGAAAGAAGAAAAACGAAAAGAGTCGCCAGCTAGGCATTTTTATCCCGAAGGAAAGGTAATGCTGCATAAACCTGGAAAGAGATGGATAAGAAGGTCGCGAACCAGAGAAACTGAGAAAGGGGGTTGGTTACAACCTGGGAAGGTATTAGCACCCAGATTGTCCGTTGTACTCGACGGGATCCATGCTTGAAAGTTTGTGTTTTAAAGGGGTAGTGTCAGTGCTATTTTGTGTGCAAAAGCTGGAAAAGAAAACAAGTGTCAGTGCAAAAGAAGTGTGATGTGAAGTAAGAGAGTGTTAGTGTAAGAAAAGAATGTGAAGCTCAAGACTATGAGGCTTAAAGAATAATGCTAGAAGGAGGGGGGAATATACAGAGACTTTTGTTCGATAACTGTTAAGTTATGCCTACGTATCCTCTCGTGCAATGAGGAAGTCAGAACACCGTAGTTCGACTCTTAGAGACTGAAATATAAATTGACTGATGAACTGCTTGCTTGTCTATGCTCAAGTGTATGACCTGTCTGTCTTAGGTGCAAACTGTCTTGCATTAGACGGAAGAAGCAAGTTCTCGTTTGTGAGTGAATGAGATGAGAAAAGAATCCCGAAGGAGACGATTATTGTTTGTTTTTGTGTTTTCAATCTTTTATTGCTTTTTGTCATAAGAAAATGAGCTTAAGCCTAAATCAAGGGTTAGTAAACTCATCACATCCTCCCTCTGATTAGGGGTAATGAGAGTACCTTGAGTATGAAGTAAACACCTCACACTTAGTCACCATGATGCAGGATTAAGATCATTAACCTACTTGCATTTATTTAGATGTTTTTGGAGTTTTTGTTTAGTGTTAAGTAGTGAGTTTAAGCCATAATCAAGGATTTAATAGACCCATTACACCATCCTAATAGAAGGATAATAGATGAGAACATTTAAGCTGAGGAAGGCTCCTCAACTTAATCCATGGTTAGGGATTAACCTCATGACAAAACAAAGCCTTTATTAAAGTGGATTTTAGTTAATGGTAAGATTAAGAAATGGATTTTATGGTTTGTAAGACAACTTGAGGGGGACTTGTCCATTAACACTAGGGTTAGTCCTTCTTAACCAATTAAGGAAGAATTAGAACCCTAATACAAGGCCCAAGTTACAAGCTTTATGTCTTAGTGATTATTAGGTGGATTGATTAAAGGATTTAAACACATTAAGGGTTTAACACCTAGGATTAAAGTTATACACTCCATCCTAATAGAAGGATGCAGGCATAACCCTAATCACAAAGCCTTAAAACCTCTAAGGTTTAGTCCTTGATTAAGAAATGAGAAGAGAAGACTCAAAAGATGACACAAAGGTAAAACTAATGGGGGACTAATCAAACCCTAATTGTGATCGTGCTTGAGTGTTCCTAGGGTTTATGAAGCTTGCAAGAAAGATCTTCAAGGAAAGACCACCAGGGAAGAAGCATGATGGAAGGAAAAGAAGCAGAAGGAAGCAAGCCAACTTACTTCACTTAAGAAGATAAGTTGCTTGAAGAAAGAAAGTAAGGAGGGGGCATGAATGAGCAATCTAACTCCAATACAAAGATAAAATGCAGCAATGATGCATAAGAGAAATGAAAAAAGATTATGAGAAGGGAAGGCAAATTCACTTCTCAAACACTTACCACCTGAAAAGTTAGCAACAAGAAATGAAATGCAAATGAGATGAAATACAAAGATGAAAGCCAAAGTCAGAAGCATAATCATGATGCAAATGATGCTATGAGATGGTACAAATGGATGTCATGAGATGTGGATGATCATACAAGCAATGATGATATAAATGAAGCATGTAAGGAGGCATGAAAGTCCATGAAAACTTGTGAAATGCAATGGATGCATAACATGGCAAATGGATGATGCAATGATCAAACATGATTTCAACATGTCCTAAGATGTCTTATATGTCATGTGGATGCACAAAATGCCATGGCAAGTTCATGTATGCAAGCATGTGAAGAATGAATGCAAATGGAGGCAAAATTAGGTTTCACATACAATATGCAATACAAAAACTCAAAATCAGAAGCAAAGCATGAGATAAAAAATTGAAAATGGGATCAAAGGAACCCTAACCCTATATGATATCACACCCCAAAGGAGGAGACCTAACTCTTAACCTAATGGGAGTTATGAATTTGCTAAGTCACCTAGGGTTTTAGGGTATCTCAAAAGGAAAAATGCAAAACAAAACAAAAATGGAAGATACATTCATGCCAATTTTATCCTAGAAACTACATGATATGTGGAATGCAATGCAAAAAGAACCACTATCAAACCTTTCATGGTTAGGCAGAAAAGATTTTTCTAAGTTAGGGTCAAAATATTGCTTTTTAAGAACCTTAAATCCAAAGAAAAATGTCAAAATGGATCAAGAACCAAAAAGAAATTTGTATGAATGGTTTGATAATGTCTCTAAATGTGTCAAGATGCAATGTGATTTTTAGAAACTTAAATGGTATTTTAATTAATTAATTCCCATTAATTAATTAAAATATACATTTAAATATTTTAAAAATACAAATTTTATGCAAAAAATAAAATAAAAATTATTTTCAGAATGAGAAAAATATTTAGAACCATGATGCAAAAAATAAAATTTTTTAGATGAGTTTTGCTATTTTTAATAAAATGATAAAGAAAATGCAAATAAAATGAAAATAAAAATGAGAATTAATGAAAGTCAACTGATCTGAGGGCCAGGATTCAAACCTAGGGGGCGGGAATTGACCAGCGCGCATCTGAATGGCTAATATTCAAACTTCACTAATTACGCAATTAAACCCTAATCTGAACCCTAATGACTCTCAGGTGACCGGAACAGTGTTCCGGTCATCTTCTCCGGCCAGCCAAACATGATATCTCACCAAAACGTAAAATAAACACATCAAACTCTCCAGAAATGATCCTTACCTCACTCTAAACAAGAATCAACCAACAAATTTCATTTATTTCACATGAACAGCTTGAATCGAAGCAAAACGGAAAATCACACAGAAATTTCAGAAGCTTGTGAAATGCTTAAAACTCAACCATTTTCGAAACAAAACATATCATGGCAATCAGGGGAACACATAGAATCATTCTACAAAATAAAAAAGAAGTTCTGGAAAAATAAATTCCATGGCTACCTGAAGTGAAGCTTTCAACCCAGGAGCTTTCTGACCAGTTTTTTGCCTCAAATCGCCTCCAATGACTCCCCTGAAGAGTTTGCAATACTTGGTTGGAGTTTAAATGGCCTTTATGTGAAGTTAGCTGAAACTCAGTTCAAGAAATGTGAAAATCGTGTTTTTGATACAGGGTGTTTCAAGGCAAAATGAAGGGTGGGAAATGATCAGTGATGGCTGAGTTATGAGTTTCGAAAGCTTTTGCAAGTTAGAGGGATTTTGTGTATGCTGAGGATTCTGAGGTTTCAGCTTGTGTTGTGTGGTGTCTTGAGTTGCTTGAGGTCCACATATCAATCCTTGATAGGTCAAAGAGTTGTTGTGGAGCAGTGTGATTGGTATGGAGCAAAATGCATAAAGTCCACAAAGTTGTCTATGGAGGTATGGGCTCATGGCAGGCCAAGGACAATGGGGTGTCCTGCGCAGCTGGCTTTAGGGAGGTCCATGGAATTGGTTTTGAGGCCATTCAACAAGTGGGATGAAGTTTGTGTGATGTTTTGCAATTATGTGAAGCTTTGGCCCTTTTGTAATTTCTTGATGTTCAAAGCATAGAATGATGATATTCTTTGGGCAATTCTGATTTATAGGTCATGTACTATGTTTGTGTAATGGTTAGAAGTGTGTTTTAAGTCACAAAATGCTTTGGCAAATGGTTTTTCAAGTTTCCCTCTTTGGTACATAAGTGAAATTTTTGTGATTTTTCCCAACTTTGCAAGGCCATAACTTGAGTTCTATGATGAATTAGATCAAGTTCTTATACTTTTTGAAAAGGGAATGATCCAATCTACAACTTTCATGACCAAGAATATGTTATTTGAAGCCTTTTTGAATCAAAAAGTGGAGGTTGAAAAACTTTCCCAAAATGGCAATTTTGCAATACAAGTCACTTTCCCAAAATGGCAACTTTGCAAATGGCTTGAAATTCTTCAATTTTGTGAACTTCTAACTTCTTCTAAGAACAAATAAAGATCATATACACCAAAAATGATGGATAAGACCCTTTGGTTGGGTGATTGGGGGCCTCAGATGCCCTGATTTTGCTCTGACTTGCTCAAGAAGTCATTTATTGATCAGATGCCTTCCTCATTGAATTTCTTCATGAAAATTGGAATGTATGATCTTTATAACATATAGAGACCAATAGAAACAAGAATGACCAAAAAAATTGGAGTTATGGACTTTGAAACCAAAACCCTAATTTTAGGTTATATGTGTAGTTTAATCCTGGCTCTGCTTCCATGCCTTCCTCAGTTCTTGTGATTTTCTGACTTTCTTGATCTTGGGAGGATATAATATGATGCTTGAACATACATGGACCCTCTTGAGATGATTGTAGACCTTTGGAGTGGCTCAGATAGCTCAGTGATGGCTCAAATCACAAACCCTAGATGCAGATGACTTGGGACCAATGTAGTGAAGCAAAAATGCAATATGAGATGATATGATTGAACTTAATGAAAAGAATCACAAGCCATGGTGAAATGAGTGAGATAAAATTTGGGGTGTTTACAGTTGCCCCTATTCAAGCATGAGTTAGCTGTGCAGGATGTAAGCGACGACTTAACAGACAAACAAGATAAGTTGTGGTTGAATACCAAAGACAGTCCAAGTTTGCGCTCACTGGGGGAAAAGAAAGGGGATATAAATTGTAAAAGGAAGCAAAGTATGATTATAAAGTGCGGGCGATGGAGGACGACCGTCGGGTAGGGGACGACTGCTGGGGATGAAGCAATGACGGGGACGGCCGACATGCTGGGGAAATGAAAAGATTATGATGGGGACGACCATCAAATACAGTAACAAGGCTCTTTGGGGATTAAAGGTAAATGATGGAGACGACCATCGGGTTGAAGAAATAAATGATGAGGGACGGTCATCAAGGGTGAAGGACGATCACCTAGCAGGGGACGGCTGCTCTGTCGGGGATAAGATGAGGGACGGTCATCTATTGGTGAAGGACGATCACCTGGCAAGGTACGGTTGCCGAAGGTACCACGACATAGAACGAATGCCGGATAGAAAGAGGTCGACGATGGGGACGACCATCGGATAAGCATGATGAAGGACGATCATCAAGAGGTGAAGGACGATCACCTGGCAGGATACGGCTGCTCTCGGGGTTTATCATGACATAGGACGAATGTCAGATAACAAAATCAACGATGGGGACGACCATCGGATAAAATGATGAAGGACGATCATCAAAAGGTGAAGGACGATCACTTAGCAGGGTACGGTTGCTAACTGTCAGACCCTAATTTTTTGACCCTAAGATATTTCGCATCTCATCTGCATTTGCATACAAGCAAGATCACGTACTGGTTCATGTATCCCTTTTCAGGTGCAGGTCTATGCTTCGCAGGAGATCACCATGTTTAATTTCTGTTATTTGTTCATATTTACTAACTTCTAACCAAAATACAAAAAAAATATGTTGCAGTTGCTTCTTCTTCTTCTGTGTTGCAGGATTCAAAAGACAGGGCAGTGATTTCAATTCAGATGCGTTTGTTCAGTCACAATTCGATTTAGATGGACGTTTGACCTAATCTTGGTCAAACTATCAAAAGATTGTTTCGATTGCAAGTTGTTTGTTCCTCAGAAAATGCGTTTTCAAAGTTCAAATTGTGTTGTGTGCGAAGTCATCAGTTAACAGACATTGTTGTGTGCGAAGTCATCAGTTAACAGACAGTGTTTTGTGCGAAGTTTGGTTTGAATCTGCAAGATTACCAGTTTATCAATAGTTCATTTGAGGATTAATTTTCCTCAGTATGGTTTCGAATTATCAGGACTGATTTCAGATTTCAAGTGATTGCGGTATAAATGACAAGTTGTGCAGTGGTTCAGAAGTGTTTGTGATTATTTTATCAGTGGCTTGTGAAGGAAAATCAGGATTTGTTGTGGGCTTAAAAATCAATTTCATATCCCTCATCCATTTTTCGATTAAACATTTCTTTTATTTACAATTTTTTTTCTAGTGTTCATTTCTACCCATTTTCTAATTCATATCGATTATTCATTTTTATTTCACAAAAATACCAAATTTCATCCATTTATCCATCTTTGATTAATCCACTTTTATTATTTCCAATATCCTTTTTTAATCATTTTTTTATATACCTTCATTACTATTTTTTTTATTCACATTTTATTAATATTTCTTTTTACTCCACCTATCCCATTTTATTTTTATATTACACCTTATTTGTTTTTCCCTATCTTCATTATCATTTTTGTTTAGCCCATTTATTTCCTTCTTATATCCCAACTATTAAAAATAAAAAAAAACAAATATACCAATTAGCCCATATTCACCATTTTTCTTAAATCCATTTCAAAAAGATATTGTTTATCCCAAAAAGTCCATTATTTCCTTTTCATAAAAATATCTTGAAAAAAAAGAGTTACTACATAAACTTCTTTAAGGCCCTTATTGTTTTTTATAAAATTTGCAAAAAAATAAAATAATGAGTTGATAAAGAAAGGCCCATTCTTCAAGCCATCCAAAATACATCATGTGCTTCACAATAGCCTACATCAGCATATTCCAAGCCACATGCCACTTGCATCAGCCACAAACTTCACAAAGCCCAACTTTTCCCAAGTCTGCCGTACGAAAATCCAGTCAGACTTCACGCCAAGCCTTCAACTCAAAGCAACTCCTGAACACGCTTTCCGTATGCAACAAACTCCAAGCCACACGCAGCAGCTTCCTAGCCATCACAACAACAACGTCATCAGCTTGCCAAACTTCAGCCGTATACACCCAAGCAAACATCAGCTTTTGCTAACAACAACTACAGCCTTCCAATCCGCAAGCCTCAAACTATCCGCACAGGCCAAGCCTCCAAAAGTCAGCCCAAGCCGCATCAAACACCAACCCGCACGCGAAATCACAAGCCGTAAACGACTTCACAGCATCACGAACAAAAACCAGCCAAGGCCAACACGCACTTCCCGCATCATCAAAATGCAAATCCAGTCAATACAAAACGTAGAACCAAAATCCAATAGCACACACCAAATCCGTGAGCCCAAAACGCTTCAAAATCACCAAAACGGCAACCTGAATCGATCTCCTCCATCTATAAATAAGAACCCTTCTCTCAATCAGAATCAAGCTTAAAGAGCACACTGAATCCCTGCACAAAATTGAACAAGCTTCAACTCATTCATTCCGAATATTTACCAATTTCATCCAAATTCAAATCTCAAAACCTCATTCAACTTCAACCACAAATAATCCCGTGACACTCCCACACCTTAATCAATTTCTTCAAATTCAACAACAACAACAACAACAAATAAGGCTTGACCGATGAAAGTGAATCACGGCGGAGCAAAAAGAGATCCGACAGTGAAGATTTGGCGTTCTTGCGGCGGAGTTGTTGTTGTTTGCGGTGCGGATTTTGTGAGAAAAAGAAATCGGTGTCGGAAGATCTTGTTCAAGTGACAAATTTGAGAAAAGAAAAGTGTCTGAAGGTGAGGCCAGCAACGATTGTTCCTTCTCGTTGATGTTTAGGGCCGATTGGGCGTTTGGTGGAAGAAGAAGAAGAACGCGTCTGCTGCATTTCTTCTTTGTTGTTTTAATTAAGTTCATTTCATTTTTTATAAAAACTTTGTTTTAAAAAAAAAATCTGAATATGGTTTGGGCCTAATACCGGTTTGGTTTCATTTTGCTATCCACCACAGTCAAACTCTGCGTGTCCCTCTCTCCATCCCATTTCTCTTCTTTCTTTTTTTTAATTCTTTAGTTTCTTCTTTTTTTTTTCAATTAATGTTTTGTCTAAATTTATTTTTGCTATAAGATTTTCATAGAATATATTTTAGGAGAATTTTAGGAAAAGAGGTTTTAAAAAGAAATTTAGAAAAAGAAATTTTAGAGAAAGAGATTTTGAAAAAGGATTTAAAAATATTTTAATTTCTTTTTTATGGATCTACTTTTAGATCCATTTTTCTTCATCTTTTATTTTTGGTCGATGACAATCTCCGATTCGTGATTGTTAATTTTCGAAGATGTTTAATCTTCATTATTTCAAATCTATGGATGAATGATCATTTGGATCATTCTCCATACTTTGAGATCGTGATAGGTTGCTTTCAATAAATTTAACGAAAATCCCGATTAAGATTAGACCGTTCCTTTCTTTAAGTGTGGCATGTTTTCGGAGAACGATTCATAATATCGTTTCTCTAACATGTATTAACACGAATATTTTCCACTTTAATTAGTGGTGGTCGGCCTCATTTGTAGGGTAATTACTCCGTAAATTACTCGGCGATTGCTTAACATAGACCTAAAGTTGTCCCGATTCGGAATGCGATCCACTTGGATCCGGTTTCCTCGATTTTATTGTTCTTTTCGTGGTTGTGCTTGATTAAGTTCATCATACCACTTATATTGTAAATATTATAATAATGTGAATATACTAACATTTTAATTCAATCTCTCGCACCTTATCCTCTTTATTTCAATTTCTTGCTCCTTATCTCTTTTATTATGCTTATTATACTATACCATTCATCATATTGCTTATTGTTTATATTGTTATACTTGTGATTTTACTTTTGTCCATTTGGACACAAAAACACTAATAACGGATTAAACATCTAAAAAATTGGTGACTTTAATTTCGGACTATGGTTACTATCCTTAGCATTGGAGTTTCGGACTTAGATTTTAGGATCTATTCCTTTGCTTGAGTTGTTATGGATTGAAGAGTTTGGCTCCGATTAAGATCACTTGTTCATGAAGACGGAAATCCAATTGTTTCAAAGAAGGCTCGCCATATGGTTTGATCGTTCTTCCTTTAGCTTTTATTTTCAAGTTTTAGGATAGTCCCTTCATCTCTTCCCATCTTCTTCAATTTTCAAATCTCCTTCCTCTTTTCGAAACTTTCTTTGTTTTCAAACTTCAAACATTTTCTCAATCAAACCTTGACTTAGGTCATGTGCTTTTACCTTTTCATTTAATTTCCTTAAATAAATGCTAAACTACATAAGCATACCGAAACTTTCTTTCTCAAAAACTTTAAAACATTCACAACTCATTCAATTGATTTTGTGCCCTCGTGCGCGTTTTCTTTTAACCATTTTTTTGTGTTTAGATATGATTCATTCCTTCTAGCGGAATTATTCGCTAAAGAATGACGACTTATCTTTACATTTTAAAATCAATTCAACTCATTTGCCTTTTCACAATTTGTACCACGAACTACGGGGTTTTGATCTCGCATTGCACTTTGTGGGTACGTAGGCATGAGACGTTTGTCTCTTCAAACACCAAAATCTTAAAAAAAACATTCTTCTTCTCATCTCTTCAATCTTTTTTCAAGCAAACCATTTCAAACCAAAAATGCAGTAAATATTTCAAAGGGTTCCCGTGGAGTACCACGGACAAGTCGGGTGCTTAAAACCTTCCCGATTTGTAACCAATCCCCGTACCCGTTCTCTGTTTGTTTCTTTTAGCTTTTGCTTTTAGATTCATTAGGCTTTCTTCGTTCTTTTTGCCTTTTTCCTTTTGGAAATAAATAAAAGCGCGGTGGCGACTCTATGTATATTGAGTGAAGTTAATCAATAGCTTACACTCATGATTTTACCATTATAGAAAAGTGGCGACTCTGCTGGGGAGTCAATCTCTAAGTGGATTCGGCCTACTTTGATTTGTTTACTGCTTTAGTTTGATTTGCTTGTTACTTGGTTGTTCTGTTTCGGTTTTGGTGATTCTCCGTGAGATAGATTCTAACCCGGATCTGAGTGGAACTTATGATAGGACGGCGATATTCAAAGCGATATGTGATGGAGTAGTCCAAAGCAATATCAATTTGATAATCTCCACTCAGTTAGGCTCTCTTGGATTATCGATGTCATGACGAGTAATCGTACGTGGCATTATTTTCCGACTTTGAGCTGATCATACTGAGGACCGTAGAACCCTTAACCAATCTAAGCCAATTTAGGAACGTAGTGCGGAAACTATCTGGGTGTAAACCTAAGGTGGTTGTCACGCGATACTACACTCGGACGAGGTCTATTTTAAGAATGTTATCGGTTGGGGAGTAATCCAACGTACCACTGATATTCTAAAGATGGCTGTTAACTCCGGGAACCTCTGTTAGTACCCTTTTGGTTTTTTGCAGGTATAATGAAGACAAACTTTAGTACTTACCTGTGTGGGTTGGTGTTCTGTTACCTTGACTCCATGCTCGTGATTCGAACCTTTGAACCTGTGTGCTTTGTGTGATCTTGTTTGTGTTTGCTGCATCTACATATTCATCATGATCATTATCACAACCATTTTTCAAGAAAAATTATTCCAATTATTGCAAATATTAGAAAAAGTAAATATTCCTTTTTGTCAAGATTTTTCATGACAGTATTCTCGATGTTGACCATGTTTGCAATAATCGAGTTGTTTTTCTGAAAATGGAAGTGAACATTGCATATCATTGCATCCTCGCATATTCTTGCGTTCATCCGAGTTGTGTGGGAACTCATCCCGGTTGTTTCTTTCCTCAGTTGTCTGTTGATTCGTCAAGCTGACTCCTCACCACAGATACGGTACTAGAGCTACTAACAGATTGAGAGCTATCAGATTGAGAATGGAACACCAAGAACAACATAACATGGAAGTTCAAATGGAGATTGATGAGTTGAAAGCCGGAATGACCAGGCTTACTGAAATGATGCAAGTTCTGATTGCTCGAGGTGAACCACCTCAAAGGACTGTCATCTCTGAAGTTTTTACTGCCGTTGTTGATCCTCCTGTCATTCAGCAACCGGCTTCTACTTGGCCAGAATATGGGTTACCTCCTGATTATGTGCCAGTTTCTGCAACTGCTCAAGTGGGTGGTCCATCTATTCGAAGGAATGTTGGCCAGAACCAGAATCGTAATGCTAGGAGCAGGCCAAACTTTGATCCTATTCCGATGCCTTACACTGAATTATTTCCTTCCTTGATTAAGAGTGGTTTAATTACTACTAGGCCTCCGCCTCCTGTTCCAAATCCTCTTCCAGTTGGTTATAGATCGGATCTTCGCTGTGAGTTTCATCAAGGTGGAACTGGTCATGACTTAGAGCATTGCTTTGCACTGAAGGCTAAAGTGCAAGAACTTATCAGGAACAACATCCTTTACTTTAATGGCCTTAATCCCAATGTTATCAACAATCCTTTGCCGAAGCTTGGGAAATGAATCTTCTAGAAGACTTCAACAATCATTTTTTTCTTCAAGGCCAGAATATCAGATGGGACAGCTCATCCTTGTTGTTGATTGATCACTAGGCCATTGTTTCTTTATGTTTGCAATTTTCTTCAATCGTATTAAGTTGTTTGCTTTTAAGCTTGTTTGTACTTTTATGTTGGTTTTAATGAAATGAGCATTGCTTTGTTTTGATTCAATTTCATTTACTACTTGCATATTTATGCTTTACATTTCAAGTTCATTTATCTTTTCTCAAAGTTTTTACAATGATTGGAGGGAGGATGATGAAAACAAGATACCCATAATTGTTGTTGGTATGCTTTCAATTGAGACTTAGCTGATGATATACAGGCATTGTTTCAAATCCCGAACACTGGAGAAATAAGGAAGTTAATCCCTTGTCAACCCCTTTGAGCCTTGAAGTTGGAGTTCCTTTCTATTCGAAAAAAAACCCTCCATTTTAACCCGGGGATGGGTAGTTCTCAATTTATTCGAATGTGCATTCAAGTACAAGAAAATCATTCAAGACACCTTTCAATGCAGGTTGCAATCTTAAGTTTTCCTTCACACACATCAAAGAAGTGTTGAAGATGTTTCTTAATTCAAAAGCCAATGATGGTTTATCGTAATCATTAAGCCATGCAGTCATTATCTTTCAAAAAAAAATGATATAAAAAAAAATTTTGAAAAAAAATCAAAGCCCGCTAAGTCAAAACCTATAAAGGAGACTTAGGCAAAAACTGGGACATCCCGCTGGCTGTAAGTTCAAATGACACAGTTCAGGCAAAAGCTAGGGATAATAAAAGGAAATATTTGTCAAGAGGTCATCAAAATCCTCAACAAAAATAAGTTGAGTGGACCAAAGTCCTCACTGGAAATAACAAAAGGGAAAAATGACTGCTATCTCAAAATCCTTTGGTTTATGAACCATCTTCGTCTGTGCAATCCCATATATCTTGGAACTTGAATGCATAGGCTGAATTAATTGAATGTAGGACTGAAGTTCATCACGAAGTTGGGTTGGGTACAAATAAACTTTGAGCCTATATCCTTTGTTTCATAAACTGTGAACCAGACCACGTTACAACCTTCAAAAGTCCAAATTGAATCCAGGTTTCTTTTGAAAAGCATACTACAACGAGGTTGCGTAAACTGACTCCCAAGTTCTTTACGAATCATGTGTTTTCTTACCTTTTCTTTATCTTTCATGTTGTCTCAACCGCCGTGTTTTGGCAGTGTTTTCATTTACTTTACATCAATAAATTTCATTCAAAAAAAGATTCTTGATTTCAAACTTTGCATTGAACTTTGCATTAAAATTACTAGGTTTGTACAAACACTTTTTATTTGCAAATAAACTTTCCTCATTATGGAATTTTCAAACAGTTGAGAAACTGGGTCAGTTATCCTACCAAGGGGCAAATTTTTCTCAATTCCTATGGTTCAAGAGTTGTTGCTCAATGCAAGTTGTTCTCAGAGTTTTTTAGTCAGAAGATTCTCTGCAAGTTTCATATTGGGTTATTTTCTAAAGGGCTGAAGCCATGATCAGTTTATTTTTCTCAACATTCATCTCAAGGGCTGAAGCCATGATCAGTTTATTCTTCTCAACAGTTATCTCAAAGATCTGATTATTTTCTCCAGCAGTAGTCAAGAACTGAATCTATTATCAGTTTACCTTCATCAGTCATTGAACTTGGGGCAAGTTTTCTTCAAGAATCCCCAAGCAGCTTTGCATGACTTCTCCCAAAAGATTTTCAACTTGGTACAGTTTACTGGTGTGACAGAGATTTATTCAAAGAGCAATAGTATCTCTAGTTTTCAAGCAGAATGGCAGTGATCTTTGTGTTGAGGAATCAGTCTTCTTTCTTCTTCACTCCTCTAAGAGTCTAAACTGGTTGTCAACATTTTCTCTCATATTATCTCCTTGGGTGTGTTATTCCCCAGTTTTGTTTATGTTTGCATAGTTGAGTGTTTTAGTCCTCATTATGCGTTTTCCCGGGTGTGTTATCCCCCATTCTTGTTAACCTTTGCATATTTGAGTGTTTTAGTCCTCATTATGCATTCTCTTGGGTGGTTTAGTCCCTATTTTCGTAAAAGTTCGCATACTGAGTGTTTTGGTCCTCATATGCATTTCTCGAGTCTTGTTGTTTTCAACTTCTTACTTTTTTTTGGTTAAAGTCCAACTTACTTGGCATTTGTCTGTCTCTCCAGAACGTTTTCTTCATATACTTGTTGTTTCTCTCAGATATTACACCCTTTTTATCCGATTGCCATTCTCGGATGTCCATAGTGAAGTCATCATTGATTTGATGTACTGACCCGGACTTATTTTCCCATTTCATTCAGTGTTGTTCCTGAATGTCGTAATTCACATTTTTATCCGATTGCTATTCTTGGATGTTGTGATCATTTTCCTTCGGATTGCCATTCTCGGATGTCCATAGTGAAGTCATCATTGATTTGATGTACTGTCCCGGACCTTTTTTCCATCTCATTCAGTTCTGTTCCTGAATGTTGTGATTCACATTTTATCTGATTGCTATTCTCGGATGTTGTGATCACTTCCTTCCGATTGCCATTCTCGGATGTCCATAGTGAAGTCATCATTGATTTGATGTACTGTCCCGGACCTTTTTCCATTTCATTCAGTGTTGTTCCTGAATGTTATGCTTCATATTTTATCTGATTGCCATTCTCAGATGTTGTGATCACATTCCTTCCGATTGTCATTCTCGGATGTCCTTAGTGAAGTCATCATTGATTTGATGTACTGTCCCGGACTTTTTCCATCTCATTCAGTTCTGTTCCTGAATGTTGTGATTCACATTTTATCCGATTGCTATTCTTGGATGTTGTGATCACTTTCCTTCTGATTGCCATTCTCGGATGTCCATAGTGAAGTCATCATTGATTTGATGTATTATCCCTGACTTTTTCCATCTCATTCAGTTCTGTTCCTGAATGTTGTGATTCACATTTTATCCGATTGCTATTCTTGGATGTTGTGATCACTTTCCTTCCGGTTGTCATTCTCGGATGTCCATAGTGAAGTCATCATTGATTTGATGTACTGTCCCGGACCTTTCCCCCCATTTCATTCAGTTCTGTTCCTGAATGTTGTGATTCACATTTCATCTGATTGCTATTCTTGGATGCTGTGATCATTTTTCTTCCGATTGCCATTCTCGAATTTTTATGTTGGAATCATCATTGAGTTGATGTGCTTTCCCGAAATATTTCCCATTTCATTTAGTGATGTTCCTGAATGTTGAAATTCACACTTCTTATCTGATTGCTATTCTCAGATGTTGTGATTACCCTTTTCCGATTGCCATTCTCGGGTATCCCTATTAAAGTCCGTAATGTCATCTTTGGATGCTTCTGGTGTACTTTTCCGGGGTTTTTATTACTTCATTCAGTGCCATTCCTGGATGTTGTGATCTTTTCGGTCGAATTGCCATTCTTGGACATTTTCGTCTTGGCTAAGCCATGTGTTGGTCTCTAGCATGTTGTTTTTTCCAGTCGGAGTTTTATGCTCCTTATCCCCAGCGTTTATTCTTTTTCATATGTCGTCTTGTCCCTCACGGTTTTCTATGCATATCATTTATTTTCAGATACATTTCATATCATCTCATGATTTCTCTCATAATATTTCATATACTGCCACATACTTCCTCTGCATTTCATATACAACTCATATGCTTCATATCATTTCCATATCATCTTCGTATCATTTCATATCATTTCATATCGTTCATTTCATTTCAGTCCAGTTTTTGGCATCTTAGGATCAAAAATTGGGTTTTTGATATTTAAGTATCTTCCATCTTGCTGAAACGATGATTTCAATCTTCATTATCTCTGGATTGAAGAAACTTAAATAGGGGCATCTGTCAGACCCTAATTTTTTGACCCTAAGATTTTTCGCATCTCATCTGCATTTGCATACAAGCAAGATCACGTACTGGTTCATGTATCCCTTTTCAGGTGCAGGTCTATGCTTCGCAGGAAATCACCATGTTTAATTTCTGTTATTTGTTCATATTTACTAACTTCTAACCAAAATACAAAAAAAATATGTTGCAGTTGCTTCTTCTTCTTCTTCTGTCTTGCAGGATTCAAAAGACAGGGCAGTGATTTCAATTCAGATGCGTTTGTTCAGTCACAATTCGATTCAGATGGACGTTTGACCTAATCTTGGTCAAACTATCAAAAGATTATTTCAATTGCAAGTTGTTTGTGCCAGTGGTTGTTCCTCAGAAAATGCGTTTTCAAAGTTCAAATTGTGTTGTGTGCGAAGTCATCAGTTAACAGACAGTGTTGTGTGCGAAGTCATCAGTTAACAGACAATGTTTTGTGCAAAGTTTGGTTTGAATCTGCAAGATTACCAGTTTATCAGTAGTTCATCTGAGGATTAATTTTTTCCTCAGTATGGTTTCGAATTATCAGGACTGATTTCAGATTTCAAGTGATTGCGGTATAAATGACAAGTTGTGCAGTGGTTCAGAAGTGTTTGTGATTATTTTATCAGTGGCTTGTGAAGGAAAATCAGGATTTGTTGTGGGCTTAAAAATCAATTTCATATCCCTCATCCATTTTTCGATTAAACATTTCTTTTATTTTCAATTTTTTTTCTAGTGTTCATTTCTACCCATTTTCTAATTCATATCGATTATTCATTTTTATTTCACAAAAATACCAAATTTCATCCATTTATCCATCTTTGATTAATCCACTTTTATTATTTCCAATATCCTTTTTTAATCATTTTTTTTATATACCTTCATTACTATTTTTTTTATTCACATTTTATTAATATTTCTTTTTACTCCACCTATCCCATTTTTTTTATATTACACCTTATTTGTTTTTCCCTATCTTCATTATCATTTTTGTTTAGCCCATTTATTTCCTTCTTATATCCCAACTATTAAAAAAAAAACAAATATACCAATTAGCCCATATTCACCATTTTTCGTAAATCCATTTCAAAAAGATATTGTTTATCCCAAAAAGTCCATTATTTCCTTTTCATAAAAATATCTTGAAAAAAAAGAGTTACTACATAAACTTCTTTAAGGCCCTTATTGTTTTTTATAAAATTTGCAAAAAAAATAAAATAATGAGTTGATAAAGAAAGGCCCATTCTTCAAGCCATCCAAAATACATCCTGTGCTTCACAATAGCCTACATCAGCATATTCCAAGCCACATGCCACTTGCATCAGCCACAAACTTCACAAAGCCCAACTTTCCCCAAGTCTGCCGTACGAAAATCCAGTCAGACTTCACGCCAAGCCTTCAACTCAAAGCAACTCCTGAACACGCTTTCCGTATGCAACAAACTCCAAGCCACACGCAGCAGCTTCCTAGCCATCACAACAACAACGTCATCATCTTGCCAAACTTCAGCCGTATACACCCAAGCAAACATCAGCTTTTGCTAACAACAACTACAGCCTTCCAATCCGCAAGCCTCAAACTATCCGCACAGGCCAAGCCTCCAAAAGTCAGCCCAAGCCGCATCAAACACCAACCCGCACGCGAAATCACAAGCCGTAAACGACTTCACAGCATCACGAACAAAAACCAGCCAAGGCCAACATGTACTTCCTGCATCATCAAAACGCAAATCCAGTCAATACAAAACGCAGAACCAAAATCCAATAGCACACACCAAATCCGTGAGCCCAAAACGCTTCAAAATCACCAAAACGGCAACCTGAATCGATCTCCTCCATCTATAAATAAGAACCCTTCTCTCAATCAGAATCAAGCTTAAAGAGAACACTGAATCCCTGCACAAAATTGAACAAGCTTCAACTCATTCATTCCGAATTTTTACCAATTTCATCCAAATTCAAATCTCAAAACCTCATTCAACTTCAACCACAAATAATCCCGTGACACTCCCACACCTTAATCCATCTCTTCTAATTCAACAACAACAACAACAAATAAGGCTTGACCGAAGAAAGCGAATCACGGCGGAGCAAAAAGAGATCCGATGGTGAAGATTTGGCGTTCTTGCGGCGGAGTTGTTGTTGTTTGCGGTGCGGCTTTTGTGAGAAAAAGAAATCGGTGTCTGAAGATCTTGTTCAAATGACAAATTTGAGAAAAGAAAAGTGTCTAAAGGTGAGGCCAGCAACGATTGTTCCTTCTCGTTGATGTTTAGGGCCGATTGGGCGTTTGGTTGAAGAAGAAGAAGAACGCGTCTACTGCGTTTCTTCTTTGTTGTTTTAATTAAGTTCATTTCATTTTTTATAAAAACTTTGTTTTAAAAAAAATCTGAATATGGTTTGGGCCTAATACCGGTTTGGTTTCATTTTGCTATCCACCACAGTCAAACTCTGCGTGTCCCTCTCTCCATCCCATTTCTCTTCTTTCTTTTTTTTAATTCTTTAGTTTCTTCTTTTTTTTTTCAATTAATGTTTTGTCTAAATTTATTTTTGCTATAAGATTTTCATAGAATATATTTTAGGAGAATTTTAGGAAAAGAGGTTTTAAAAAGAAATTTAGAAAAAGAAATTTTAGAGAAAGAGATTTTGAAAAAGGATTTAAAAATATTTTAATTTCTTTTTTATGGATCTACTTTTAGATCCATTTTTCTTCATCTTTTATTTTTGGTCGATGACAATCTCCGATTCGTGATTGTTAATTTTCGAAGATGTTTAATCTTCATTATTTCAAATCTATGGATGAATGATCATTTGGATCATTCTCCATACTTTGAGATCGTGATAGGTTGCTTTCGATAAATTTAACGAAAATCCCGATTAAGATTAGACCGTTCCTTTCTTTAAGTGTGGCATGTTTTCGGAGAACGATTCATAATATAGTTTCTCTAACATGTATTAACACGAATATTTTCCACTTTAATTAGTGGTGGCCGACCTCATTTGTAGGGTAATTATTCCGTAAATTAGTCGGCGATTGCTTAACATAGACCTAAAGTTGTCCCGATTCGGAATGCGATCCACTTGGATCCGGTTGCCTCGATTTTATTGTTCTTTTCGTGGTTGTGCTTGATTAAGTTCATCATACCACTTATATTGTAAATCTTATAATAATGTGAATATACTAACATTTTAATTCAATCTCTCGCACCTTATCCTCTTTATTTCAATTTCTTGCTCCTTATCTCTTTTATTATGCTTATTATACTATACCATTCATCATATTGCTTATTGTTTATATTGTTATACTTGTGATTTTACTTTTGTCCATTTGGACACAAAAACACTAATAACGGATTAAACATCTAAAAAATTGGTGACTTTAATTTCGGACTATGGTTACTATCCTTAGCATTGGAGTTTCGGACTTAGATTTTAGGATCTATTCCTTTGCTTGAGTTGTTATGGATTGAAGAGTTTGGCTCCGATTAAGATCACTTGTTCATGAAGACGGAAATCCAATTGTTTCAAAGAAGGCTCGCCATATGGTTTGATCGTTCTTCCTTTAGCTTTTATTTTCAAGTTTTAGGATAGTCCCTTCATCTCTTCCCATCTTCTTCAATTTTCAAATCTCCTTCCTCTTTTCGAAACTTTCTTTGTTTTCAAACTTCAAACATTTTCTCAATCAAACCTTGACTTAGGTCATGTGCTTTTACCTTTTCATTTAATTTCCTTAAATAAATGCTAAACTACATAAGCATACCGAAACTTTCTTTCTCAAAAACTTTAAAACATTCACAACTCATTCAATTGATTTTGTGCCCTCGTGCACGTTTTCTTTTAACCATTTTTTTGTGTTTAGATATGATTCATTCTTTCTAGCGGAATTATTCGCTAAAGAATGACGACTTATCTTTACATTTTAAAATCAATTCAACTCATTTGCCTTTTCACAATTTGTACCACGAACTACGGGGTTTTGATCTCACATTGCACTTTGTGGGTACATAGGCATGAGACGTTTGTCTCTTCAAACACCAAAATCTTAAAAAAACATTCTTCTTTTCATATCTTCAATCTTTTTTCAAGCAAACCATTTCAAACCAAAAATGCAGTAAATATTTCAAAGGGTTCCCGTGGAGTACCACAGACAAGTCGGGTGCTTTAAACCTTCCCGATTTGTAACCAATCCCCGTACCCGTTCTCTGTTTATTTCTTTTAGCTTTTGCTTTTAGATTCATTAGGCTTTCTTCGTTATTTTTGCCTTTTTCCTTTTGGAAATAAATAAAAGCGCGGTGGCGACTCTGTGTATATTGAGTGAAGTTAATCAATAGCTTACACTCATGATTTTACCGCTACACTAACAATACCATGACATAGGACGAAAGTCGGATAGGAAAGGGTTCCAGTAATGGAGACTCCGCTGGGGGAATGATGAAGGACGATCATCAAAGGGTGAAGGACGATCACCTGGCAGGGTACGACTGCCGGAAGTATCATGACATAGGACGAATGTCAGATAGAAAAGAAATTCCTTGCTTTTTACTGGGGATTTGCTGGTAATTCTTTTGGGGGAAAGGTAGACACAGACGAGTGTCTAAATTCAAGAAAGAAAAGGTATAAGTGTTCGACATTGTGTATAGATTAAAGATGCGGACGAACATCCTTAAGACTATGATACGGACGAGTATCAGTAGAAACAAATGCTGACACATGTCCAGAGATGATGATACGGACGAGTATCAACTGGTTAACAAAGAACTCGGACGAGTGTCGACTCTAAGGGGAAAGAGGTGTATACAAGGTACAGACGAGTATCTGTATAAGTAAAAGGTAAGAGTGAGACACAGACGAGTGTTCAACTTGCTGGGGAGAGGTGACACGGACGAGTGTCCAAAGAGTGTATAGACATTTGGGGAATGATGACACGGACGAGTGCCAAAAGGAGCATGTATCTATTTTTGAGAGTGCAAAGGAGATGTCTTGGCTTTCTGCCGGGGAATTTGAGAGGTATTTTGTATATTGCTGATGTGGTATTGTTTAGTATTTACAGGTGTCTGGTTCAACACATGGCTTAAGATTATGCAGTATGTCTTATTTTTGCCGTAATGCTCCGTATTAGACGGAATGCTACGCTCTGGGGGAAAATATGATGTGAATGCTATGATTATGCAAAGATACCAATTCGGGATTCGGATCCCGTTGCTGTGAAGATCTCTGGCTGATCTGCTTTGAAAGAATATCCCAGCTGGGGGAAAAGATCATTGGTAGATCTGATAAGATGTATGACTGCTTGGGAAAACAGGTCACTGATAGACCTATCTTAATGATAAAGGGGCCCAGCTGGGGTCTGTGGGAGCTTTCATCACTTTGTTGTGAGATCTTCAGACATTGCTCTTCTGGATAGAGGCTGGAGCTCTGCGGGGAGATGGTTCCCTGCCTGACACTTGGCTGGGGAGGAATGATCACTGTACGATCTTCCTAGAGATTTCTGTGGGGATCCTGCTGAGGATGATGAAATCAACTGGGGAAATGAGCCCCTTCAGATGTTGTTTGGAGGACATGTTGAGGAAATGATGATTGGGCAGCTTGCTGGGGGAAAAGCTTTCGTGCCCCACGTTGCACTTTGAATACCTGCAATGTTGTATGACAAAGAAGCGTACAAGTATCCCGAGGTATCCCTTATTGGATTCCATCATAGGAGTTTAGGCACTCCCGGGAGCAAATATATTTCTTGTAAGCATGTAATAAGAAAAGGTGCATCTGTATTTACGCAACTATTATATTAAGGACATCGGGCATTTTTGCAAATGAAAAGTTACGAGACGAAAAGTGACTGAAAATCTGATTTTATTAATTTGGGTGCCCTGAATTGGCAAGTACAGTCAAAGGAACAGATCCCCTGAAATGAGGAGATTGTTACAAATTGAGAAACAAAAAGATGCTGGCAATGTTGATGACGCTTCAGTGCTTCCCTTTCGCTATGACTCGTATGACATTGACGTTCTTCTCATCTTGCATTCTGAAGAAGGCTGATTTTGACCGATGCTCGAACCCTTTAAAACTTGCCATGTTGTAAGTGATACAGACGAACTCAGAGTGCAGTTGTTCGCTTATTCCCTTATTTTGCGTGGATCGCCCTTTCGGGTTTTCAATCCACCGGGATACCCATTTTTGCCTGAGCTGTCCAATGCGGCTTTTCAACTCAGCGGGTGTACATTTTTTTATTCATTTTCCTTTATTTTTTCTCGAGTCTTTTATTCTGTTTTTGACTCGTCGGGATGCCCTATTTTTTCCTGGACTTACATTCTGTTTTTATGTCCAGCGGGTCATTTTATGCGAAGTATTTTTTAACTGCATCTGAATTCACAGGAGACAGGAAGTCTTCACCATCCATAGTACTGAGCATCAATGCTCCACCGGAGAAAACTTTCTTTACTATGAATGGACCATCATAATTCGGAGTCCACTTGCCCCTGTGGTCTGTATGAGGAGGAAGGAGTCTTTTCAGCACAAGATCTCCTACTTGGTATTCCCGAAGCCTGACTTTCTGATCGAAGGCTTTCTTCATTCTGTTCTGATACAGCTGCCCATGACAGATTGCAGCTAATCTCTTCTCTTCAATCAGATTCAGCTGTTCGTATCGGGATCATACCCATTCTGCTTCATTCAGTTTAACATCCATTAGTACCCACAAGGAGGGTAGTTCAACTTCAACAGGTAGGACTGCCTCCATACCATACACAAGCTGATACGGTGTTGCCCCAGTGGATGTTCTAATTGACGTACGGTACCCATGCAAGGAAAATGGTAGCATTTCATGCCAGTCTTTATAGGTGACCACCATCTTCTGCACAATCTTCTTGATATTCTTGTTAGCTACCTCCACGGCGCCATTCATCTTTGGCCTGCAAGGAGAAGAATTGTGGTGTTGGATCTTGAAGTCCTGGCACAGTTCTGCCATCATTTTGTTATTCAAGTTGGAACCATTATCAATAATGATTCGCTCGGGAACTCCATACCGACAGATGATGTCCCTCTTCAGGAATCGGGCTACCACTTGCCTGGTGACGTTTGCATATGAAGCTGCTTCAACCCACTTGGTAAAATAGTCAATGGCTACCAGGATGCATCTGTGGCCATTTGAAGCAGTCGGTTCAATCTTGCCAATCATATCAATGCCCCACATGGCAAAGGGCCAAGGTGAAGACATCACATTCAGAGGATTCGGAGGCACATGCACTTTATCTGCATAAATCTGGCATTTATGGCATTTCCTGGCATACGCACAACAGTCTGCATCCATTGTGATCCAATAATAGCCTGATCTTAGCAACTTTTTAGCCATAGCATGCCCTCCAGCATGGGTACCAAAAGATCCTTCGTGCACCTCGTGCATCAGCAAGTCTGCTTCTGTCTTATCAACACATCTGAGCAATACCATATCAAAGTTTCTCTTGTACAAGGAACCATCAGCATTCAAGAAGAAACTACCAGCCAGCCTTCTTAATGTCTTCTTATCATTGGATGATGCCCCAGGTGGGTATGTTTGATCCTCCAAGAAGCATTTGGTCTTAACACAACATCTTCAGGACTGAGCTTGTCCATAACCTCTTTAGGAAGCACATTTAATGAAGAACCATTGTCCACCAACACATGAGACAAGGTAGTGCCTTTACATTCAATGGAAATATGTAGGGTTCTATTATGGTGTCTCTTGGCAGGAGTTAAATCAGCATCAGAAAAACCCAACCCATTATCACAAGTCAGATGTGCCACACAATTCTCAAATTGGTCCACAGAGATCTCATTTGGCACGTGAGCAGTCTTCAGGAACTTGATTAATGCTTTAGCATGAGCCTCAGAACACAGCAACAAAGATAACATGGAGATTTTGGAGGGAGTATGCCCCAATTGGTCAACAATATCATAATCACTCTTGCAAATGATCTTCAGTACTTCTTCCATTTGTTTAGAAAGACTTTCAGCAGTTGGCGCCTCAGCTTGCACAGGTTCAATTACAGGACCTTTTCCCCGAGTATCAGTATTTGGCTCAGAGGTGGAGGTAGTAGTTGGAGTAACTGCACTTTTGGAGGTAGCCTGAGGAGAGAAAATTCTTCCACTTCTGGTGATCTTACTAGATCCAGCAATATTATCAACATCAAGATTATCATCAGTAACAGGTGCATCAGCCAGAGATTCTTGTTTGACACCATGGATGTAAACATCGGAACCATAATTCCAGGGTATAGCTTTATCAGAAGTATAAGGAACAGGACCAGGAGTGGTAATGATCATGGGAGCCACTCTAACTTCAACAACAGTCTTCACAGGGCCTTCAGCAGTAATCCTGATAGGTCCCTTAGAGGTGATCCTGATAGGACCTTTGGAAGTAATTTTTACTGGTACTTTATCAACCATAGCTACATCTTCAAGCTTCGTGCTTCGAGTCAAATTCTCACACATACTTTCCACAGAAGGAGTCTTCTCAAACAGTATGATGTAATTGTCCATGAGGCGTTGAATGCCATCCTTCAACTTCCAGCAACTATCAGGTTTATAGGCACAGTAGAAACAATCTTCATTGCAACCTGGAAAGAATCCAGCCTGTACCAGCTTCTTCTTGATAATGGATAAGGGAGTGATCACATCTTCTAATGAGGAAACATAGGAAACCTCATCCACAACATTAACAGTCTTCTCATGGTTGGGCATAGGAGCAGTAATCACATTTGGGGTCCCAGAAGGGTCAAATTCAATTTCCCCAGCTTCGATCATGTCTTGAATCTTGTTTTTCAACACCCAGCAGTTGTTGGTGTCATGTCCCGGACTATTAGAATAATATGCACATCTTGCATTAGGATTGTATCGAGGAGAGGATGTATTAGGATTCTGAGGAGGATCCCTTAAAGTAATGAGTTCCCCTTTCAACATGTGTTGCAAGGCTTGGGCCAGTGACATGTTGATCTTGGTGAACTGTCTTCTAGGCTTCTGTTGATTGTTTTGTTGTGGCTCTGGTGCTGCAGGAGTAGGATTGGAAATATGAACTGCTCCCACAGATTGGTGACTCCTGTTACGACTATGTTGACCAAACACAACATTAGACTCCTTCTTTCCACTAGGGGGCTTGTTAGCAGTGTTTGATGAAGAGACACTCATTTGTATCTTACCACTTCTTATACCACTTTCCACGCGTTCTCCAGTCATTATCAGCTCAATGAAACCAGATGATGAGCTTCCAATGAGGTGACTATAAAAAGGACCATTCAGTGTACTCATAAACATATCCACCAGCTCCCTGTCAGTCAGAGGAGGTTGAACCCTGCCAGCCAGGTCTCTCCATTTCTGGGCATACTCCTTGAAACTCTCCTTAGCACCCATAGACATGCTTTGGAGCTGCATGCGAGTAGGTGCTAAATCAACATTGTATTGGTATTGCCTATAGAAGGCATCAGCAAGATCATTCCAATCACGAATATTAACACTTTCCAGTTGATAGTACCATTCCAATTGAGCTCCAGACAAGCTCTCTTGAAAAAAATGAATCCATAACTTCTTATCAGCAGTATGTGGTTGAATCCTCCGGACGTAGGACCTTAAATGCAGCTTGGGACATGAGACACCATCATATACTACAAAAACAGGGACCTTGAAACCAATAGGTATAACCACTCCAGACACTAAACTCAGATCTTCAAAATCCAGCCCAGAAGATTTTTGCAATTCCATGGCATTCATTCTGTCTACCAGCATTTTGTACTTCTTCTCGCTAGCAGGATCATGATAATAATTTTCCTCAGAATCAAAATCTCCTATAGTATCATGGAGACTACCTCCCTTCTTCTCAGAATTTTTAGACTCAGAATCCTCAATTTGTTCCTTTATCTTGATAGGACCTCTGAACCTTCTTCCCATATTAATAAGGCCTCCTGATTTCCTGGTCTTCTTCTTCTTCTTAGCCAGCAGTGTCTTCAACTCA
Source organism: Lathyrus aphaca (assembly GCA_963966055.1). NCBI lineage: Eukaryota > Viridiplantae > Streptophyta > Magnoliopsida > Fabales > Fabaceae > Lathyrus > Lathyrus aphaca. Next base: position 409,290,479 of record OZ014523.1, read on the forward strand.
TCTTGCCCTTTAGACAAGTTCAGAATCAATTCTTGGAATTGTGCATTCTGAGCCTGGGGATCTTTGACAGTCTGTTCAAGAGCCATTTCTGCTGAAATAAACAGCGAGAAGATAAGATACCTATCCATAAGAAACCTGTGATGCAATGACATGGTATGCATATGCAATGTTTTCAAGGACCGCAGAATTTAAATTTGTTTAAACAATCAGAAAGTAAACTTTTATTAGTAATCAATAAACTTGTTTGCCTCTTGGGCTTACAACAAAAATGAAATGAATACAAAGATGGGGTTTTAAGTCTCCCATGGACGTTTCCTCTTTGTGTTGAGGTATGATTTGAGATTCCTCTCCTCGTGAAGTTGTTTTGTTAGCTCCAGAATTCTTTCTTGACTAGCTTTGAAATGAGTCTCAAAAGTATCCCTTTGTTCCTTCAACTGGATCCAGGACCTCTGTAACTCCTCCATGTCAGTGGGCATGTCTGGATGAAGAATGATATAGGAAGCATCTCCTTCAGCCACAGGCTCCATGGTAACTAGCAGGATAGCAGGATATGGCATCATAAGAGTCTGAGCACGAGATCGCACCCATCTGAGATAAGGTTCCATAGGAATAGTGTACTTTGGTTCTAGAGTCTTGTTGTCAACCTTGTTCACTTTACCCCATGCTCGTATAAACCTTTGACGGTAACATTGCAGATCGTTGTTGTAGTCGAACACAATACCCTGAATAAGCATGTCATGAGGACCATCACTCCGAGCGTAACCAAACTGACGTAGAGCTAAAGAAGGATTATAGGTGATGCCCCCTCTTATGCCAAGGAGTGGCACATTGGGGAATTCCCCACAACGGTCAATGATAGTAACATTCTCCATAGATCTAGAACACACCAATGAATGTCTGAATGAGAAAGTGACATGATCCTTTTAGACCACCTTAACCCTTGTTCATTCTTCATCACTGATCGAGGAAGGTGAGAAATAAACCACCTAGATAATACAGGTATGCAACACATCAGAGTTCCTCGTGCCTTCGTAGTACGGGTATGAAGAGAGTGTAAGATGTCTCCAAGTAATGTAGGCATTGGGTTGTGAGTCAGAAATATGTTGATGGCATGTACGTCTATGAATTGGTCTGGATTAGGGAACAACACTAAGCCATAGATCAATAGGGCTAAGATCTCCTCAAAAGCAACATAACTCATAGCCTTCAGGAACACTTGAGCTTTCTCCATCAATACCTTAGCAAGAATACCCTTAACTCCACTCCTTGTTTCTAGGACAATGTCTGATTTCTTCAAATGTAGGGCTGCAGCAATGACTTCAAGTTTAGGCTCTTTCTCTAAGCCTGTGAAGGGTCTCTGATCAAGGATAGGTATACCCAGTAGTTTGGAGAACTCTTCCATTGTAGGAACCAGCTGATAGTCGGGGAATGTGAAACAATGATGTTTAGGATCAAAGAACTGAAATAGGACACTCATCATGTCTTCATTGAACCCTGAAGTGACTAGATCTAGTAGGTGACCATGCCTTTTGATGAATTGGGAGTTTTCAGAAACTTGAGAGACCAATTCTTTAAGCTTAGGAGGTATTCCTACAAAGTTGATCCGGATAGTGTTCCTACGAACAGAAGCCATGACCTGCAACAAAGAACAAAGATAAATCCTTTGGTCCTTGAAATGGTTAGTGAAAATGTTATGCTTATGATGCATGATGATGTTATGATGTTATGCTCAATCACAAACATGTGTCACACACAAACAAGTCACACAATAGCCCTTAGGTTTGAAGGCTTGCATGAGGTTTAAAGGTAAGTACCCTCCCCTGAAGTTAGTTGGTTCATCCTGTCCTACAAAAGTAACCAGGTTCTAAGGGATCTCAAAATCATTGATCCTTCACAAGGGTGGTTGTTCAGTAGGCCACTTACTTGCCAACCAAAACCCTCCAAGTTTAGGATCTCAATGAGCGTAGTATCGAGTATCAACCAACTTTAGTCTTCACCAAAGCCGGTTATCTCACTACTTTCTAAAGGCCAAGTTGGGATGACTAGGGTTCTAAAAGTTAGTTAGTATATTGACAATATATGGCAGCCTCATATTATCCTCAACTTGCTTAAGGAACATAAGCACCAACCAAGAAGTCACACTAACTATGGCCACCAGATCAACCATATCGGTATACGCCGTACAATTTCCTTGGTCTATTGCCATTTACCTAAGGTACACTAGATCCGGGTTAGGATCTTTCACACATAGGAGCCCCAATAGATAAGTATAAAGCAAACAAGGCAAAAAATTTAAAGTGATCTAATTCCTAAGGGTACCCCTCTTTAATAAATTCCCCAGCAGAGTCGCCAGTTCTGTAACACGGTGGGAGAATTGACTTTCTATAAATGTTGCGGATAGCAAGAGTCGCCACCGACTTTTATTTTATCCATAAGGAAAGGACATAAAAGAACAAGAAAGACCTTAAAAATATTTTGAGTTCGGGGGGTAGGTTATACACAGGGAAGGTATTAGCACCCTTTATATCCATGGTTATCCATGGGCTCTTAGTTACTTAGCTCACTTTGAATTGTTTTGAAAAAAATGTAGTGTGTGATTAGAAACTTTCTAAGTACTTTATAACGAGGAGCGGAATCTCGATACATATCTCAACACAAAGAGGAAGCATCCATGGGAGACTTAAGTCTCATATGTTATTTATCTTCTTTTTATTTTCTTTCATTTTAAGCCCAATGGGCAGTTATATTTATTTACTAATGAAAGTTTTTTTTGTATTCCTTTAAACAAATTTAAATCCTATGTGGTCCTTGAAAATATTGCATATGCATCTACATACCATATCATTGCATGACATGTTTTCACAACAGGTTTCTCATCTTCTCACTGTTTTTATCAGCAAAAATGGATCTTGAACAATTTGTCAAGGATCTTCAAGCTCAGAACGCCCAATTCCAAGAGATAATCCTGAACTTGTCCAAGGGACAAGAAGTACTGAAGGCACTCCTGGCCAAGAAAAAGAAGAAGACCTGAAAACCAGTTGGCTTCATCAATTTGGGTAGAAGGTTCAAAGCTCCAATCAAGATAGATGATGAGGTTGAAAATCCTGGAGATGAAGATTCTGCGAAAGAAGAAGAAAGTCTACGTGGTACTACTGGGAATTCTGATTATGAGGAGAATTATTACCATGATTCGACTGGTGGTGAGAAATATAAGTTATTGGAAGACCGTGTGAATGCCATGGAATTACAGAAGACTTCTGGGTTAGATTTTGAAGATCTGAGTTTGATTTCTAGAGTTGTCATCCCTATTGGTTTCAAGGTTCCTACTTTTTGGGTATATGATGGTGTTTCATGTCCAAAGTTGCATTTGAGATCTTATGTCTGAAGGATCCAGCCACATACTCCTGATAGAAAGTTGTGGATTCATTTCTTCTATGAGAGTTTATCTGGAGCTCAATTGGAATGGTACTATCAACTTGAGAGTACCAACATTCACACTTGGAATGATCTTGCTGAGGCCTACTATAGGCAATACCAATATAACTCTAATTTAGAGTTGACTCGCATGCAACTCTAAAACATGTCTATGGGTTCCAAAGAAAGTTTCAAGGAGTATGCCAGAAATGGAGAGATCTTGCAAGCATAGTTCAACCTCCTTTGATTGATAGTGAATTGGTTGACATGTTCATGAGTACACTGATTGGTCCTTTCTACAGTCACTTAATCGGAAGTTCATCATCTGGTTTCATTGAGTTGATAATGATTGAAGAACGTGTAGAAAGTGGAATACGAAGTGGTAAAATACAAATGGTTGCCTCTTCAAGTACCACCAAGATGCCCACTAATGGAAATAAAGAATCGAATGTTGTGTATGGCCAACAGGGTTGTAATAGGAATAACCAATATGTGGGAGAGGTCCTAATCTCTAATCCTGCAACTGCGCAACAAGATCAGCAACAGAATAGTCAGCCTAAGCATGGAACGCCTAGGAGACAATTCACCAAGATCAATATTTTGTTGGCTCAGGCTCTGTAACACATGTTGAAGGGAGAGTTGATTACTTTGAGGGACCCTCCTCAGAATCCCAATACTACCTCTCCTCGTTATAATCCCAATGCAAGGTGTGCATATCACTCCAACTACCCAGGCCATGATACTAATAACTGTTGGACGTTGAAGAATAAAATTCAGGATATGATTGATGCTGGAGAAATTGAGTTTAATCCTCCTGAGACTCCTAATGTGATTACTTCTCCCATGCCCAAACATGAGAAGACTGTTAATGTTGTTGATGATGGTTCTTATGTTTCTTCGGTGATTGATTTGACTACTCCTCTTTGTTAGAACAATTTTGATTCTAATCTTCCATTAATGTTTTGATGATAACAATATTTTTCTAAGAGAATAGAAGTTCTAATTTATGTTGCAACTAACTTGTGGTTAATGTGAAAAATAGAAGATGTAGAAGTTCTCATAAGGAAATCATCTTCTAAAAGGAACAGTCTAGCACTCATTTATAGAAGATCTATTGTCAAAGAGAAGCTTTCATTCAAGACGTTTTTATTGCTGCGTATTCATTAATGATACTTTGATTCGCTCTTAGAATATTCTGATTCCCTCAATTAAAGACAATTTAAAGAAAATAAGAATAATGGTTGGGTACAAGAATCTCTTTATTTGGAAGGATTTTATGGCAATTAACAACTATCCAAATCAAGATCCAGATGTTCCCAACGACTAGCTACTTCAAATCAGTATTTAAAGAAATCAACCTGAAGATTTTAAGCTCTCGCTTTCACGCTCTATCAAACGCTCAAATTATCTTTGCTCTCAATATTGTAACAGATCACTTTGTGGTATAGCTTTTTAGAAGCAATAATTTAGTTACATATTTTTAATCTCTGTAAAAGATATTTGATTTTCCTTGAGTGACTAGTTTAGTCAGTAGACTCAAGAAGACTTTGAAAGTAAGTCATTGTGGTTGTATTCAATTTTTGAATAGTAGATTAAGACCTCGTTGAGAGAGGCAAAATCACCTTGGCGGGTGGATTGGATGTAATTTGAGTTCAAACGAACCAGGATAAATTAAAGTTTCCTTTACAATCATTTTGTTTTTGAAAACCCAATTCCAACCCCCCTTCCTTGTGTTTTTACGCTCCTTCAATTGGTATCAGAGCTCTAGGTTCTGAGATATACACTTAACCGTGTCAGTAAAAGATCCAGAAGATAAAACACAATGGCAGATGCACTCAACAACAACAATGACTATCAAAATGACAAGATCAACGGAAAACCTCCAGTGTTTAATGGTGACAACTTTGACTACTAGAAGGATGTTCTGGAAAGTTTCTTTCTGGCTCTAGATGGAGATCTTTGGGATATGGTGACAGATGGATACACTCATCCTGTTGGAGCAGATGGTCAGAAGATTGAAAGAAATAACATGACAGCTCAACAGAAGAAGGAATTCATAAATCATCACATGGCCAGAACCATACTTCTGAGTGCTATTTCCTATACAGAATATGAGAAGATCACAAACAGAGAATCATCCAAACACATGTTTGACTCCCCGAGGATGACACATGAAGGAAACACTCAAGTCAAGGAGACAAAAGCTCTAGCTCTTATCTATAGCGGTAAAATCATGAGTGTAAGCTATTAGTTAACTTGACTCAAAGTAAACAGAGTCGCCACCATGCTTTATTTTTATTCCAAGAGGAAAAGGAAAAAAGAGCGAATAAATCCTAATGAATCTAAAAGCAAAAAGCTAAAGAAACACAACAGAGAAACAAGTAAGGGGATAGGTTACACAATGGGAAAGTTTTATGCACCCAAAATGTCAGTGGTACTCCAAGGGAGCCCTTTGAAACATTTACTGCTTTTGGTTTGGAAAATGGTTTGTTAAATGAGAGTGGGGGGATGAGAAAAGAATTATTTTTTTAATATTTTTGTGTTTGGAGAGATTTACCACCTCATGCCTACGTACCCACAAAGTTTAATGCGATATCAAAACCCTGTAGTTCGTGGTACAAATAGTGAAAAAGATTGGTTGTCATTGATTTTATTAAGTGAAGAGAATTTGTCATATTCAAGTGGATGGCCAAACAAACTACCAAGAGAATGAAGGCATGGACTCATACATCATTATGGGGAGGGCGCCAACTAGGACAAAATCAACGGAGATTGAAAGACTTGCACCCAACTAAAGAATAATGACTCATAATCGACACTCTTTTAAAGAAAATACACAAAAGTGCACAAAGGCACAAAATAACTTGAATGAGTTTGATTCTTTTTATTTTTTGAATTAAGGTCAACATGATTAGATTCATTGATTTTAAAAGAAAATAAAAAGAGTAAAAGCCACTTGACAAAAGTCAAGGTTTTGTTTCTTAAAGAGGTGATGATTTAAAAAAGAATCCTTTGAAAAAGGGAGAAGATTTTGAAAATTAAAGAAGGGGAGGAGATGAAGGGACTATCCTAAAAAAGAAAATAAGGAGATAAGGGAAGAGAGATCTAACCAAACTTGATGATACTTCAAATTATGAGCATAAGAGTTCCATCCTTATAAGCTAGCAAATGGCCAAATAAAGGAAAATTCCAACTTCATGAAGGGCAAGGGAAAGGAAGTGTCCTAAGAATCTAAGTCCAAATCTTCATTCCAAAGCCAAAGATAGTAACCAATAGTCCACAAATTAAAGTCACATGTTTTTTAGAAGTTTAATCCCTTATTAATGTTTTTGTGTCCAAATGGACAAATGGAAAATCAATAACCAAATAAGAGCAAATAATAAACATGATATGGATGAATAAAGCATAATAAAGCAAAATAAAATAAAAGCAATAAAAGTGCAAGAATTTAAATGTTAGTAGCAAAAGCAATTAAAGTGTAAGAATATGAAATATTAATAATAATAAAAGTATAATAATATTTACATAATAATAATGGCATGATGAACTTAATCAACCACAACCAAAAAAGAGCAACCAAAATCGAAAGGCAACCGGATCCGCTTAGCATCTTACACTATAGTAATTAATCAAGGCAAACCAAACCGAATTCAATGAAATTTGAAAGGAGATTGGGAGACCCAAAGCACCCACGCATCAAACATTCATAAGTTTCGACTCTTAATGTAATATGATTAACCACTTTGGGATTACGCGATCAACAAGAGATCCGGTCCACGAAAGTGCAAGTACCCAATTAGATTCTTAATGCATGCGAGATAAATGATATGTAAATCGCTATCCGAACACAATACCGCATGAAACTAAAGGTGAATACCAAATTGAGCCGCACTTATGGTATTCTTCCATCCTTAAGTTCAATCACTCATCTCGGTGGATTCAAGCATGAAAATGTATCACTAATGCAAAGTACCTTAAATGAATTGAATAATCCACTAAAAGATAGTTTTGAATTAATGAACCTTAACTACTCTAATCTACACCCAAAGTACATTGAAAAATTAAGGAGAAATCACTCCCAAAAGTGCTTCCCAAGGTAAAAATAAAAAGGAGAAGAAAGAGGAACCAAAAAGGGGCTTGAAACAAGCCAAAAACACCATTCTGACCCGCGTTAACCGGTTAACCAAACGGGTTAACCGGTTAAGGCATGCAAAATCTGCGCAACTTTAAAGATGGTTAATCGGTTAACCAATTTGAACTATAAATGGTTAACCGGTTAACGTTGTACCAGAAGCAGAAAAATGCAGAAAATTCAGCATGATCCATTTTGAAACCTTTTCTCAAACATTTAATGATCATGATCTGAATTTGCACGAATTTTAAAACCAAAATACAGTGGAATCCCTGCAATCAAACAACAAATAAAGATCCAAAGGATCTTGAAACAAAGGCACCAAAGATCTACATCTTGAATGTTGATGGTTAATATGGGTTTATGGAGAAAGATGAATTACCAAAAGCACTTCTTCAAATTGGACCAAATCAAGCTTAGATCTACTGAAGTTGATGAACAAAAGAAGGAAAGGATGAAGGTTTAGCTCAATTTAGTCAAGAATTCAATGTGAATTCTTGATAACTTCAAAAGAAAGAAAGTGAGCTTTGGAGAATTTTGGTGTTGGGGAAGTATTTTGCAAGAGGTTTTGTGGCTCTCAAAAGCTTGGTGAATGAATGAAATTATGGTTCTATTTAAAGACTTTAGGTATGGGAATTTGGTGGAATGGAGATTGCTTTGGTAATTAAAATTAGGCTTGGTAATTGCAATTTTGGTGGGAAATGGAAAAGAGTGGTGATTAGTGAGGGTTTATGGTAGGAAATGATCAAAGTGATGTAGAGAAATTAGAAACCAATGGATCTAGAATATTCTAATTAAATTAATGATCTAAGGGTGCTGAATTTGAATAAAATATTCAAATTTCGCACTGGTTAACCGGTTAACGCATATGGTTAACCAGTTAACCAAGCCAAAATTTGAATATTTTATTCAAATGAGGCTGCTTGGTTGTTGTGGCCCGATTCTTTTTGTATGCTGAAGAAGGCATGGAAATAAACACACGAACCTTTGGATTCCTTTGAATGAATCAATTAACTTGGGAAATCCTTGATCAGAAAAATTTGAATTATTTGCGGATCAACTTAGACTTTTGTCTGTGAATTTTACTCGAGCTGTAGGACTGCTATTTTTGGCATTTTCAATGGTTCCTCTTCCTGAAAAAAAATGTTAGTAAAAGGAAACAAAATATTTTTGGATTTTGATTAATGGTTAGTAAACATAAACAAATAAAGTAATTTAAAGACAATGGTGATCCCCTGCGAGGCATAAACCAAACCCGAGAAGAACCGAGCAACCAGTGCGATCTTGTTTGTATGCAAGATGCAGATGAAAATGCAAAAAAAACTTAGGGAAAAAATTAGGGTGCAACATTATCCAGAAGTATGAAGCGTTCAAGATGGAAGAAGATGAAACAATTGATAAGATGTTCTCAAGGTTTCAAATTCTGGTTGTTGGGCTGAAAGTTCTGGACAAAGGCTACTCAACAACAGATCATGTGAAGAAGATCATCAGAAGCTTGCCAAAGGCTTGGAGACCCATGGTCACTGCTTTGAAGCTATCAAAGAATCTGAACGAGATATCTCTGGAAGAGCTGATCAGCTCTCTGAGAAGTCATGAGATAGAACTAGAAGAAGATGAACCCCAGAAGAAAGGTAAGTTTGTTGCTCTTAAATCTAACAAATCTGATTCTAAAGCTTTGCAGGAAAAAGAAGAAGAAAGCTTTGGAGGCTCATTAGAAGAAGACAAACTATTTCTTCTATCCAGAAGAGTTCAACAACTCTGGAAGCATCGTCAGAAGAAGTTCAGAAATCCCAAAAGTTCAAGCAATCACTCTGAAGCATCCTCTGGTCACAAGAAACCCAGAAGCAAAGAGGTAGTGTGCTAGGAATGCAAAGAACCTGGACATTACAAGATTGACTATCCAAAACTCCAGAAAGAGAAACCTAGAAATAAATTCAACAAAGAAAAGAAAAAGAGTCTCATGGCAACATGGGATGATTCAGAATCATCTGAAGCACATTCAGACTCAGAAGATGAACATGCCAACATTGCATTGATGGCATAAATACCAGAAGATGTTCACTCATCAGAATTAGAATCAGATTCTGACACAGAAGAGGTATTCTCTAAACTTTCTAGATCTCAATTAGAAGATATTCTCTCATAAATTCTTGAAAAATAACAGAAGATTCAATTCAAATACAAAGATAAAACAAAATCTAGTATCTGAATTGGAGGAAGTTAGAAAACTTAAGTCAGAAAACTCTGAGCTATAAGAAAATATTTTTGAATGTAAAAATTCTTTTGAAAAACTTAAAGCTCAGAAGGAATCTGAATCAGAAGTTCTACCTAAGTTCTGATAGTATCATAAAGCAATATGATTACAGTTTTCAAAAATTTCTAGCTAAAAACATAGACAGAAGCAAAATTGCCTCTATGATCTATGGAGTTAGCAGAAATGGTAGAAGAGGTATAGGCTACGTGAAAACTAAAGGAGAGGAAAATATGAAGTTTAAAAAGGTTGATGACATGGTCATAAAAGTTAATACTCCTTTAAGTTCTCATTTTACCTATGGTCATAATCATGATCTAAAATATACTAGTGAGTCATCATGTTCTACAAGTTCTGATGTGAAACTCAAAATCAATCAGAAGTTTGTAAAAACTAATAAACAAGGACTCAAAAAGATATGGGTACCCAAAGATAAAATTGTATATGTTGCAGATGTCTTTAACAACCAAACTGAAACACCAATCTTGGTACCTGGACTCTGGATGCTCATGACACATGACAGGAAGAAAGCATATGTTCCAAAGTCATGAGCTGAAAGCTGGAGGCTACGTAGGTTTCGGAGGCAATCAAAAAGGAAAGATTATTTGATATGGGACTATTGCTAATGGTACACTTCTCTTTATCTCTAATGTTTTGTTAGTGGAAGGATTAATGCATAATCTGTTATCCATAAGTTAATTAAGTGATAATAGTAATGACATTATCTTCAATCAAAAGTTCTGTAAAGTTGTTAGTCAGAAAGATGGAACAATCCTATTTAGTGGAAAGAGAAAGAACAACATATATAAAATAAAACTCTCTGAACTGAAAAGTCAGAACGTAAAATGCCTAATGTCTGTGGAAACTGAGAAATGGGTCTGGCACAGAAGATTGGGACATATTAATATGAGAAGATTGTCTCAAATTAACAAACTCAATTTGTTCAGAGGACTTCCTAACCTGAAGTTCAACTCAGAAGCTTTGTGTGAATCATGTCAGAAAGGAAAAATTTCAAAACCTGCTTTTAAATCTAAAAATGTTGTATCTTCCTCTAGAACACTAGAACTTCTGCACATTGACTTGTTTGGACCAGTGAAAATTGCTTCAGTCAGTGGAAAGAAATATGGATTAGTGATTGTAGATGACTATAGCAGATGGACATGGGTAAATTTTCTTAAAAACAAGGATGAGACAATTGTTGTATTTTCTAACTTCTGCAAACAAGTTCAAAATGAAAAAGAGTTTAGAATTGTTAAAGTCAGAAGTGATCATGGTGGGGAATTTGAAAACAAAAAATTGGAATCATTTTTTATTGAAAATGGCATCTCTCACAATTTCTCTTGTCCTAGAACTCCACAAAAAAAATGGGGTTGTAGAATGTAAGAACAGAACATTACAAGAGATGGCCAGAACCATGATCAATGAGACTAGCATGGCTAAACATTTTTGGGCAGAAGCAGTAAATACAACATGCTATATTTAGAATAGAATCTCTATAACACCTATTCTGGAGAAGACTCCTTATGAATTATGGAAGAACAGAAAGCCCAACATTTCATATTTTCATCCTTTTGGATGTACCTGTTTTATTCTTAATACTAATGATCCTCTGAACAAGTTTGATTCTAAAGCACAAAAGTGTTACATGTTAGGATACTCTGAACGTTCAAAGGGATACAAAGTATACAACATAGAAACACGAATTGTGATAGAATATATCCATGTCAGATTTGATGATAAGCTTGGCTCTAAACAACCAAAGCAGAATGAATTTCTTGCAGATATAGAAGTTGAAATCACTAAAGATAGAACATCTGAAGATCAATCATCTACAGAATAAGACAAGATAGCCATCTCAACAAGTTCTGAAGAACCCACTCAAAAGAAACAATCCAGAAGCACGTTGAATCATCTAGAAGATAAGATCTTGGGAAAGAAGAATGATCCAATCAAAACAAGGTCATCATTCAGAAATTCTGAAGAATCTCTAATGGGACTAGTCTCTCTGATTGAACCAACTTCTGTAGAAGAAGCACTCTCAGAAAATGATTGGATACTTGCAATGCAAGATGAACTCAATCAATTCACCAGAAACAACGTGTGGGACTTAGTGCCTAGACCTAAAGGATTCAACATTATTGGCACCAAATGGGTATTCAGAAACAAGCTAAATGAACAAGGAGAAGTTGTCAGAAACAAGGCACGGCTGGTAGCACAAGGTTATAGTTAACAAGAAGGAATAGACTATACAGAAACCTTTGCACCAGTCGCTAGGTTAGAATGAATTATACTTTTAATCTAATTTGTTGTTAATCATGACACTATTCTCTACCAAATGGATGTCAAGAGTGCATTTTTAAATGGTTACATTGATGAAGAAGTATATGTGCACCAACCCCCTGGTTTTGAAAATACAAAATTTCCAGAACATGTTTTTAAACTTAAAAAAACTTTATATGGTTTGAAACAAGATCCTAGAGCTTGGTATGAAAGACTAAGCAATTTTATTATGGAAAGTAATTTTATCAGAGGGAAAGTAGATACAACTCTTTTCAGTAAAACCATTAAAAATGATATTCTGATTTTCTAAATCTATGTAGATGATATTATATTTGGTTCTTGTCGCTCCCCGGACTTTCGTCCCGGTGCAAATGGGAACGGTCGGTGATGTTGGAGGTTGAGGTTGAATAGAGTCTCCAGCTAAACATTTTTATCCCAAAGGAAAGGTAATGCTGCATAAACCTGGAAGGGTATGGATAAGACGGTTGCGAACCAACGAAACTGAGTAAGGGGGTTGGTTACAACCTGGGAAGGTATTAGCACCCATATCGTCCATCGTACTCGACGGGATCCACTCTTACTTGATTGTGTTTAAAAGGGGGGTGGTGTATGTGCTGACTATGTATGAAAAGCTAGGAATGAAAGTATAGTGTGTTAGTGCAAAAGAGAGGGTGAGTGCTCAAGAATGAGGCTTAGAAAAGAAAGCTGAAAGAGGGGGATGACAAAGAGACTTTTGTTTGATAACTGTTAAGTTATGCCTACGTATCCTATCGTGCAATGAGGAAGTCAGAACACCGTAGTTCGACTCAAAGAGACTTAGATGATTTGTTGTGAACTGCTTACTTATCTATGCTTAAGTGTGTGACCCGTTTGGCTCGAGTGCTAACTGTCTCGCATTAGACGGAAGAAGCGAGTTCTCGTTTTAGAGTGAGTGTGATGAGAAAAGAATCCCGGAGGAGACATTTATTGTTTGTTTTTGTATTTTCAGTTTTTTATTGTTTTTGGTGTTTTGCGTAAGATAATGAGCTTAAGCCTAAATCAAGGGTTTGTAAACTCATTATATCACCCCTGATTAGGGATAACGAGCCTACTTAAGTATGAGATGAAGATCTCAACTTAATTACCATGTTGATATAGGATTAAGATCATTAACCTACTTTGGTAATTATTAAGTGTTTTTGGGTTTTTGTTTAGTGTTAAGTAATGAGCTTAATCTCCAATCAAGGATTAGTGAACTCATTACACCATCCTAAGATAAGGATGATAGATGAGGACACTTAAGATGAGGAAGACTCCTCAACTTAATCCATGGTTAGGGATTAAATTCATTAGATAACAAACCTTTATTAAAAATGGATTTTAATTAAATGGTAGGATTAAGAAATGAGTTTTATGTTTGTAAGACTAACTTGAGGGGGACTTGTCCATTAAACATTAGGGTTAGTCCCTCTTAACCAAAAGGAAGAGATGTAACCCTAATATAAGGCCCAAGTTACAAGCTTAAGTCTTAATAGTTATTAGGTGTTTTGATTAAGAGGTGTAAACAAATTAAAGGTTTAACACTAAGGATTAAAGTTATACACTCCATCCTAAGATAAGGATACAGACATAACTCTAATTCAATGTCCTAAAGCTTTAAGTGTTTAGCCTTGATTGTTTGATGAGAAGAGAGACTCAAGGAGACTCAAAGGTAAGAAACTAAGGGGAGACTATATACAACCCTAAAGTTATCATGCTTGGTTGTTCCTATGGTTTGTGAGGCTTAAGAGAAAGATCTTCAGGAGGCCACCAAGGGAAAAAAGCAAATGAAATAGAGAAGAGAAATGAGAATAGGTTACTTACTTCCTGAAGAAGTTAAGTAACCTAAAAGAAAGAGATATGAGCAAGAGAGCACAAGTGAAACAAGTTCACTTCAAAGACAAATAATATACAAATGAATAGATGAGAAGAGGTGGAATGTGAAGGCAAATTCACATCCTTAACAACTTACCATAAGCCCCTGAAATGTTAGTGTGGATGCATAAGGAAAGAAATGAAATGAAATGCAACAAGTAATGATGCAATGACCAATACCAGAAGCAATCATGCAATGTAAATGTGTCATGAGATGATGCAAAGACATGTGAAATGCTTATGAATGTTCATACAAGGGATGAGATGCAAAACAAGGCATGTTAGAAGCTTAGAAACACATGGATACACATGAAAAGCCATGAATGCAAAGCATACCAAATGAATGAAGAAATGATCAAGCAATGTTCAAACATGTCTTAAGATGTCTAAGATGGCATACAAGAGCATGGAATTTCATGTCAAGTTCACATGATGAAGGCATACAAAGATGAATGCAAATGAACATGAGAAATTAGGGTTTTATGAATGTATGAGATGAACATGACCAAAACAGAAGCATACATCATGATAAAAATTTGAAAATGAACTCAAAAGAACCCTAAACACACACAAGACAACTCCCCAAAGAGGGAGGTCAGAAGCTAAACCTAAAGGAAGTTATGAATTTCCTAAGTTAACTAGGGTTTTTGGGTGGTTCTTCATGAAAAATGCAAAACAATTTGAAAATGCAATGAAAATTTATGAGTTAAATAACCTAGATACTAGATGCAAAGTATGAAACAATGCAAAAAGAACCAAATTGAAACTCATCATGGTTGATCAGAAATGATTTTTGAAAGTTATGGTTAGAAAAATGTGAATTTTAGAAACCCTAATTCATGATAAATTGTGAAAATATGATCAAACCTAAAAAGAAATTTGTGTGATGAGTTTTTAAATTGTTCTAAATGTATGAGAATGCATCATGATGTTTTTTGTGATTTTTAAATACCTAAATATATTTTTAATTAATTAAAATCAATTAATTAATTAAATAAAACATTTAAATGATTTAAAAATACATTTTTAATGCAAAAATTAAAAATAAAAATGTTTTTGAGTTTTGAAAAATATTTGAAATAAAATGCAAAAAATGATGATTTTATAAATATTTTTGCTTTTTTAAATAAATGCATGAAATAAAATGAAAAGAAAAATAAAATAAAAATGAAAGTATGATAAATGAAGGGGTGTTATTGAAAGTTGAGGGATCCTAAGGTCTAGATGAGAAGTCCATGTGACCAAGGGTAGGGCAATCTGATGGCTAGAATTCAAACACTCAACTCGCGCGTGATCTAATGGTCTGGATTGCTTTTGATTAAAATAATTATAAATTAAGTTAATTAAGTGGATTAGGGCTAAATGGATTAATCTGGGTCGTGCGTGTCACTTAATTAACCATGATCCAAGGGCCATTATTTAAACTAAGAATTAAAACAGGATTATGAAAATGACTTTCAGGCGACCGGAGATAAGCTCTGGTCGTCTTCTCCGGCGACACCCTCCCCTGAACTCACTCAAAACGCCCCTCAAGCTCCCAAAACCTCCAGAATCAATCAATAAACACCATTAAACAAGAATCAAGCAACAAAAACCATTTATATTGCAACAACAGGATGAATCGAAGCAAACAAGAATCTAGGTCAAATTTTCAGAAGCTTCATACATACTCATTTTCCAATCATTTTCAAAAATAATCACATCAACATGACTAGGGAAGCATACTCTTTCACATTTTAACTTAGAATAAGAGTTATGAAAAAAATTTTAAGTGAGCTATCTGAGTTGGAGCTTTCTAATCTGGAGCTTTCTGGCCTCTCCTTTGATGCAAACCCACTCTAATGGATCCCCTGAGGCTTATGAAGTGCTTAGAAGAAGTTTGTTTGGCCTCTTTTGTGAGTTACAGTTCTGCTAAAGCAGAAATTGTGTTTTGGTTATGGGGGTTTTCAAGCCATTGTGAAGGGTGGTTTGTGATCCTTGAGTGATTTTAAGTTGATTGTTGAAGAAAGAAATGAGGTTTGATGGTTGTGCAGTGAGATTCGAAGAGCTCAAGTTTTTGAGGATTTTTGGAAATCTCCTTGTATGTATGGTTTCAGGCTTGTGTGTTATGTTATTTGGAGTCCTTAGGGTTAGTATAAGCCAATAGGATTGATCAGAAAGCGGGTGGTGGCACAGCTTGATTGGTATGGGTCATTTTGCAAAAAAGTCAAAGTTGTGTCATCGAAGGAATGGCTGTGGTCAGAGGTGATTTCAAGGGTGGTTCTACCTCAGCTTGATTCATGGAAGGCCTTTGGATTGAATTGAGTGATCTGCAACACTTGGATCAAGAATTTGAAGTGGTTTTGCAATTTTCCCTCTTTGGAAATTTTGTGCAGATTAGGCATGAAATCTTGTAATCCAAGGAACAAATTTGGTCTTGAAATGTTGTATGAACATGTTATGATGTGCAGAGATCAATTAGAGGTCACAAGAAGTCTTAAAACTTGAATTTGCAAAATTTCCTCTTTGGCATGAACTTGAAATTTATAAGATTTTTGCTAACTTTGAAACATCATAACTTGAGTTGTAGGATGAATCAAGAGGAGTTCTTGTACTTTTTGAAAATGGGAAGATCCAATCTACAACTTTCATGTTTAAAGATTTTCCATTTGAAGCCTTTTTGATCAAGAAAGAGGAGTTTGAAAATCTTTCCCAAAATGGAAAGTTTTCATTACAAGTCATTTCCAAAAATGGAAAGTTTGCAAATGGCTTGAAATTATTCAATCTTGTGTACTTATAACCACTTATAAAATCAAATAAATATCATAGAACCTCAAAATGATGAAGATGACCCTTTGGTACCATTGGTGGTGGCCTCAGATGCCCTGATTCTGACTTTTCTTGCACAATAAGTTACCAGTTGATCAGATGACTTCCACAATGAATTTCTTCATAAAATTTGGTACACATGATCCTTATAACACATTAAGATCAATGGAATAAAGAATGAACAAAAAATTTGAGATTAAGGGCCTCAAACCCAAAACCCTAATTTTAGGCCATCTGTGGAGAAACTGCTCAGTCTGCTTGAACACCTTTGCAATGCTTTGTGACATTTTGACTTTTAAGAACCCTAGGGAGAATATTATGATCATAGAAAACACATGGACCTTCTTGACAAGCTTCAAGGCCTTTGAGATGGCTCAGATCACTTCTTTGGATTCTCCTGATCACAAACCCTAATTGTGCAGTCATGCAATGACTTGATGAAGTTGTTTATGCAATGTGAGATATAATGATATGCTTATGCAAATGAGTGATCACAAGACATGGTGTGAGAAAAAGGAGAGGTAAATTTTGGGGTGTTTACAACTGCCCATATTCAAGTATGAGTTAGCTGTGCAGGGTGTAAGCGCCTGGCTTAACAGACAAACAAGATAACTTGTGGTTGAATACCAAGAGAGTCCGAAATTTGCACTCTTTATTAAAAGAAGGAAAAGGATATAATTGTAACAGGCAGTATAGTATGAGTATCAAATGAAAGCGATGGAGGACGACCATCGAGCAGAGGACGACTGCTGGGAATGAAAAACGGTAAGTAAAGCAATGACGGGGACAACCATCATGCTGGGAAATAGAGGGACCGCGACGGGGATGGCCATCGGGTAAACTGATGAAGGACGGTCATCAGGATAAAGGAAAAGACCACGACGGGGACAACCATCGGGTAACGAAATAAAACTCTCTGGGGATTAAAGAAATGAGGAAAGCACTGACGGGGATGACCATCAGGTTAAAAGGTAAATAAACTGCGACGGGGACGACCATCAGGTAAAAGGATAAATGAAATAATGATGAGAGACAGTCATCAAAATAAATGATGAGGGACGGTCATCAAGAGGTGAAGGACGATCACCTGGAAGGGGACGACTGCCAAAAATATCACGACATAGGACGAATGTCGGATAGAAAAGATCAACGATGGGGATGGCCATCGAATAAGCATGATGAAGGACGATCATCAAGAGGTGAATGACGATCACCTAGTAGGGTACAACTGCTCTGTTGGGGATTATCTCGATATAGGACGAATGTCGGATAACAAAGATCAACGATGGGGACGGCCATCAGATAAATGATGAGGGACTGTCATCATAAGGTGAAAGACGATCACCTAGCAGGGGACGGCTGCTAAAAAGATATCGCGACATAGGACGAATTTCGGATAGAAAGTTCCAGCAATGGGGATTCCACTAGGAGAAAGGATGGGGGACAGTCATCCAAAGGTGAAGGACGATCACCTGGCAGGGGACGGCTGCCTAAAATATTACGAATGGTTAGAAAAGTTGTTTTGTTGGTGACTTACTTGAGAATAGTAAACACGGACGAGTGCTTATGCTTTAAAATAAAAGGCATAAGTGTTTGACAGTGTGTATAGACTAAAGATGCGAACGAGCATCCTTAGGACCACGATATGGATGAGTATCGATAAAAACAAACGCTGACACGTGTTTAAGGATGATGATATGGACGGGTATCAACCGGTTAAGCAAGGAACACAAATGAGTGTTGATCTGCTGAGGAGATGATACATACAAGATACTGATGAGTATCAGAGGATTGTGTATAAGTATGTACAAGTGTTTGACCAGCTAGGGAAATATGTGCAAGACACGGACTAGTGTTAAAAAGATTGAGCAAGGGACACAAACGAGTGTTTGATTTGCTGGGGAAGTATGACACGGGCAAGTGTCAAAAAGAATATGTACAAGTATGAACAAGTATCTGTATTGAGAGTGCAAAAATTATTCTGGCTTTGTCTGCGGGGGATAAGTTTTGTATATTGCTGGTGAAGTGATTCTGATGTTTGCAGGTTATTGGCTCGAACCTGGATTATGATCATGCAAATGTTTGATTTTTGCCGTAATGCTCCGTATTAGACGAAATGTTACACCTATTTTGGGGAAAAATGATGTGAATTCTATGATTATGCAAAATGAGAGAACCGATCCGAGATCCGGATCCTGCAGGGAGAAAGATCTTTGGGCGATCTGTCTGGAGGGAGAACTCCACTAGGGAAAGAGATAATTGGCCGATCTATGGGGAGAGAGGATCACCGAACGATCTTCGTAGTGAACTCTGTGGGGATCTCGGTTGGGGAAGCTTCTATTGAAGAGACTCATGTTGGGGATGAGGAGGCTTCGGTAACTCCGCTGGGGAGGAACTAGCAACTCTGATAGGGAACAGAAAATCCTAGCGACTGGCTGAGGAAAAGGAAAACTGTGGAAACTTGCTGGGGAACAGCAGTTCAAGTATTGCTCGAGAGATCCTGCTTTGGGGAGAAGAGAACTTCTGGGAAGTAATCTGTTGTAACTCCTTCGTCCAAGCGACACTCTGGGGATTTAATGATCTTCTCGAAGGATCCTCTGAGGGGATGACAACTTCGTGGGGGAAAACTCATGTCAAGTAACCCTGCTGATGATGTGATTGCTGACTTGGCTGGGGATATGAGACTTGATATACCCCATGTTGTGAGATTGTCTGTCTTGAGTACCTGCAACTTGTTAAAAAGAAACGCACAAGTGTCCCGAGGTATCCTCAACCGGATTCCGTCATAGGAGTTAGATTTTCTCAAGAGTGCATATTTCCTGCAAGCATATATTGAAAATGGCTTATATGTTTTCATGCAAGTGTTGTATTATGAACTTTGGACATTTTGCAAACGAAACAAAAATGTACAAAACAAAGTGTGACTGAATATTCTGATTTTATTTATTTGTGTGCCCTGAAAATGCAAGTACAATGAAGAAGCGAATCTCTGAAAGGAGGAGATTGCTGTAAATTGAGAAAATAAAGGTGTTGGAAATTTTGAAGTTGACGCTCCAGTGAGCCTCATTTGCTATGACCTGTATGACCTTGACGTTCTTCTTATCTTGCTTTTTGAAGAAGGTTGATTATGACCGACGTTTTATCCTTTCGAAGCTTGCCATGTTGTGAGTGATACAGACGAATTCAGAATGCAGTTGTTCGCTTTTTCCCAAATTTTGCGCGGATCGCCCTTTCGGGTTTTCAATCCACCGGGATACCCATTTATGCCTGAGCTGTCCGATGTGGCTTTTCAACTCAGCGGGTGTACACAATTTTTTTAATAAAAATTTTCCCTTATTTTTGCCCGAGTCTTTTATTCTGTTTTTTACTCGCCGGGATGCCCTATTTTTGCCTGGACTTACATTCTGTTTTTATGTCCAGCAGGTCTTTTATGCGTAGTATTTTTTAACTGCATCTGAATTCACAGGAGATAAGAAATCCTCGTCATCCATAGTAGTGAGCAGCAGTGCCCCACCAGAGAAAACTTTTTTTACTATGAATGGGCCTTCATAGTTTGGCGTCCATTTGCCCCTGTGGTCTGTATGAGGAGGAAGAAGTCTTTTCAGAACAAGCTCTCCCACTTGGTATTCCCGAGGTCTGACTTTCTGATCGAAGGCTTTCTTCATTCGCTTTTAATATAACTGCCCATGACAAATGGCTGCTAATCTCTTTTCTTCAATCAGACTCAGTTGATTATATCAAGATTGGACCCATTCTGCTTCATCCAGTTTCACATCCATCAATACCCGTAAGGAGGGTAGTTCAACTTCAACAGGTAGGACAGCTTCCATACCATACACAAGCTGATAAGGTGTTTCCCAAGTAGATGTTCTGATAGAGGTTCGGTACCCATGCAAGGCAAATGGTAGCATTTCGTGGCAGTCTTTGTAGGTGACTACCATCTTTTCCACAATCTTCTTAATATTCTTGTTAGCGGCCTCAACAACGCCATTCATCTTTGGCCTGTAAGGAAAAGAGTTGTTATGTTGAATTTTGAAGTCCCGACAAAGTTCTGCCATCATCTTGTTATTCAAATTGGAACCATTATCATTAATGATTCGCTCGGGAACTCCGTATCGACATATGATATCCCTTTTCAGAAATCGAGCTACCACTTGCCTGGTGACATTTGCATACGAAGCTTCTTCAACCCATTTGGTGAAGTAATCAATGGCTACCAGGATGAATCTGTGACCATTTGAAGCAGTCGGTTCGATCTTTCCAATCATATCGATGCCCCACATGGCGACGGGCCAAGGTGAAGACATTACATTCAAAGGATTCAGAGGCACATGTACTTTATCTACGTAGATCTGGCATTTGTGGCATTTTCTGGCATAGGCACAACAGTCTGTATCCATTGTGATCCAGTAGTAACCCGATCTTAATAACTTCTTTGCCATTGCATGTCCTCCGTCATGGGTACCGAAAGAACCTTCATGTACTCCGTGCATTAGCAGGTCTACTTCCTTCTTGTCAACACATCTGAGCAAGACCATGTCGAAGTTTCGCTTGTACAAAGAACCATCAATATTAAGGAAGAAACTGTCGGCTAGCCTTCTTAATGTCTTCTTATCGTTTGACGATGCCCCAGGTGGGTATGTCTGAGTTTCCAAGAAGCATTTGATGTCATGGTACCAAGGCTTGTTATTAGTGACAGTGTCCACAGATAATACATATGTCGGTCTGTCCAGTCTGGATACCAAAATCCGAGGTACATAATTGGCGACCTGTACTTTGATCATGGATGAAATGGTAGCCAAAGAGTCTACAAACTGATTCTCATCTCGAGGGATGTATTCAAGCTTAACTGTTGTGAAGAAGGTCAACAATCTCCTCGTATAGTCATGGTAGGGAATCAGATGCTCCTGATGAGTGTACCACTTGTCGTTGGTCTGGTTAATTACCAAAGCTGAATCTCCGAATACATTCAAGGCTTTGATCCTGAGGTCAATAGCTTGCTCAAGACCCATGATACAAGCCTCGTATTCCGCTTCGTTGTTAGTGCATGAAAAGGTGAGCCTTGCTAAGAAAGTCATATGAACCCCTTTAGGTGTAATAAGCACTGCACCAACCCCACGACCGTTGCAATTAACTGCCCCATCAAACATCATAGTCCATGCTTCTTCTGGGTTAGGCCCTTCAGTGTGAATAGGATCTTCACAATCTTTTGCATTTAAGAACATGATGTCCTCATCAGGGAAGTCAAATCTCATAGGCTGATAATCATCAATGGGTTGCTCAGCCAGATAGTCAGACAATACACTACCTTTGATGGCCTTCTGAGAGGTGTACTGAATGTCATATTCTGTTAGAATCATTTTCCACATGGAAACCCTTCCGGTAAGTGCTGGCTTCTCAAATATGTACTTGACTGGATCCATCTTTGAGATCAATAAGGTAGTATGAATCAACATATACTATCTTAGTCAGCGAGCAGCCCACGCTAAAGCACAATAAGTTTTCTCGAGCAGTGAATAATGTTGTTCACAATCTGTAAACTTTTTGCTTAGGTAGTATATTGCATACTCTTTTCGACCAGACTCGTCATGCTGGCCCAACACACACCCCATTGACTCTTCTAATACTGTCAGATACATGATTAGAGGTCTTCCTTCGACTGGAGGCATGAGAATTGGAGGTTCTTGCAGATACTATTTGATCTTGTCAAAAGTCTCTGAAAGTCATCGTTCCACCTGACTGTTTGCTCTTTTCTTAACAGCTTGCACAAGGGTTCGCAGGTTGCGGTGATATGAGATATGAACCTTGAGATGTAGTTCAATCTACCTAAGAACCCTCGAACTTCTTTCTCAATCTTAGATGCAGGCATTTCCTGAATAACTTTGACTTTATCGGGATCAACCTCAATTCCTTTTTCACTTACAATAAAACCCAGTAGCTTACCAGAACGTACTCCGAATGTGCATTTGTTGGGGTTTAATCTCAGTTGATACTTCCTCAGACGCTTGAACAGTTTTAGCAAATTCACCAAATGATCTTCTTCTGTGAGGGACTTGGCAATCATATCATCGACACAACACTTGATTTATTTATGGATCATATCGTGGAATAATGATACCATAGCCCGTTGATATGTTGCACCGGCGTTCTTCAGACCAAACGACATTGCCTTGTAGTAGAACGTGCCCCAAGGTGTGATGAAAGTGGTCTTCTCCATGTCTTCAGGTGACATCTTGATCTGATTGTATCCAGAAAATCCGTCCATGAAGGAAAATACCGAGAACTGAGTTGTGTTGTCTACCAATACATCAATGTGAGGTAATGGGAAATCATCTTTCGGGCTATATAGTTTGAATATGGTTTTAGAAAGATGCATCGAAACTGATCTTGTTTTAAATTATGAAAAATGCCATTTTATGGTTGTAATACCTCAAAATTTGCCCTCTCATTTCCTCAACATTTTGCATAGAATTTTGCATACATAGCTTCATAAAATAATCAAAAACATTGCATCATGTGTAGCATAGTTGAGGCATAGGTATGTGATTAATGATCGGAGCAACTGAAGGCATTACAAAGGCAACCGAAGGGCCACAAAGCTTCTCAACCTTGTGCAAAGGGTTCACAACATCCCACAAGTCTTCACTTGGAGCCACAAGACATGGACAAATGGAGTTGATCAAAGGAGGCGAGCAGTGCAATATTTCCTGATGAAAAGGGCCAAATTAGGGTTTCATTTCTATGGGGCTTTGGCATGAAGTTTTGATTCAAAGTGGATTCCTTGTCTTGTATATGATGTCAAAGGCATAGGGTTCAAATCTCGTCCACAAATTCATTTTGGAAGGGGTTCAACTGGCCAGACGACTGAAACTCGAGGAATCGGGGAAAAAGAAATCGAGCTAGGTAAAAGAGGGTCGACTCCGGACTTTTAAGATCGAGATCATAAAATTAGGTTTACAATGATCCTATGGTTCAAATTTGGTCAAGAAGTGATGGAGGAATCATAAAAAAATCAAAGAAAAATCATTTGAAAAGTGGTTGGTTTTACATTTCCCTCCACTTTTCCTTCCACTTTCTTTCCACACTTCCTTTCATTCTTTCCCTCTTGTTTTTCCATTTCAATTCCACTTCATTTCCCTTGGAAACTTCTATCATGTTCTACCATTTTCTAGAGTATTCCAAGGAATATTCCAAGGAATATTCCCTTTTCCAACCCTAACTACCAAACCATAATTTTGGATCCCAAGCCTAATTTTTGGGCCCCAAACCTAATTCCATTCCCAAACCTAGCTCCAAGCCTAGCCTCTATATATTAATTAATCACTTCATTGAGAGGGGAAAACACACACAATTTTCATTTCCAATTTTCTCATTCTCTCACAATCACTTTTTCTCTCTCACTTTTCCACCATTTTCCCTCCTTTCACTAAAGCTTTTTGAATAAGCTCTTCAAGTTTCACATTGAAACTTGAAGATCTTGAAGCTTAGCCTCAACCTCCATTAATTTTGTGGATTGTGGAAGAAGAAGCTACTGAATTTTGGTGAAGGTTTCGACTTATCGGAAGCACACGAAGGTTCAAGCATCAAGAACACATTTATTTTGCGGTTTTGTGGTTTTCTTGGTTTTCTCTTTGATCAAGCTCCGATTCTTGCAACATTCACCGAAGCACTTCTCCGCTTCGTAGGTTGGTGATCTAAATCACTTCTTCTTTAAGTTATTCTCTTCATCTCGCCATTTCGGCATTCTTTAATTGCTTTTTCGTATTACTTATGTTTGATTTCGTTTTCCTTATGTGTTGCTTGCGATTTGTGATTTGTAGTGGATTTGGATTTAAGGTGTTGATAGTTATAGGTTTTAGCATGTGTAAATAAGTCCCAATTAAGTAGAAATTAGTGTTAGCATGTTCCTAGATATGTTAGGGATCATTAGAAGTGAGTTTGTGGCCAAAAGCACTTATTTCAAAAGTTTTTTTCACTTTCTGTTCAGTGTTAACCGGTTAACGCATTTGGTTACCGGTTAACACGTGCGTTTTAGCCACAAATTGTTGCTGTTTTAGGTCCGTTAACCGGTTAACGCATTTGGTTAACCGGTTAACGCTGTTAATTTTTGGATTATTAGTTTATTTGATTGCTCATTCTTGCTTTCTAGTGCCTCTAATGTTCATACATGTTTAGGTAGTGATTTTAGGGAATTTTTGGGTCCATTTCCAGTAGCTCATTCCCCCATTTCGAGTCGTTTTGACACGATTCCGTTCGTGTCGCATATTATGCATTTTAGTGTTTCTTGGTGCATAGCTTGAGTTCTTGCATTTTGCTGTCATGTTTATGCATCATTAGGTATGTAAATAATCATGTTGCATTCTGTTTTTACATCTTTTGCATTGCATTAAATCATTTTGCATTTCATTGTATCAAGATATATAGCATTTTACATAATCATGTATGTATGTGTATTTGGTTGCATTTGATTGCATGCTTGATCATATCATTTATATCAATTCAATTCTGAATTTTGCATTGAGTTTAGCATTCTTGTTGAGCTATCATATTGCATGTTCATAATCAATAATCCTCATGTTCATATACCATATTCATGTGCTACATTTTTGCATACTTGTTGCATAATCAACCATGTGATGCATTCTTGCATAATCCTTCTAAATGTTCATGTTCTTCCATTTATGTATGTTGATCCATGTTCAAATGCATGTTCATGATGAGATTGGTGCATTTTTCATTGAGTTTGTGCATTAGAAAATGAAAATAATCAATTCTGGATTTTGCATTTCATAGCTGTTTTTGATTATAAGTGCTGTAAAATGTATGTTGTTTGTTATATTTGCATGTTGTTTGTAACCTTTTACACCTACCTTTTCATGCTGCATGCTGGCTGTAAAAAGCTGCTTTGTATTAGGCATAGTTTCCATAGTTGTTTGGGTAATATGGGTTGTAGTAGGTGCTGTATTTTTGTCTTAGCATTTTTTTAGCTCTTTAGAATTAAAATAGAATTTTGATTGAGTCCTAAAGTCATTAGGATTTAATTAGGGTATGTTTGCCTTGTTATTTTAAATAAAAAATGCACATTAACCTTTGTTTTGTAGAGGGGAAGATTGAGGTAAGTTTCCTTACCTTATCCTTTATCTTATTTTTATGCATTTTCTTTATGCATTTAATTCATTTCCTTCTTTTCATACTTGTGTTTGGTAGGATTTCCCCCTCTTTTGTAGAATCAACTTAACTTCTCTAGGAAGTAAGTTGCATTCTATTCTTTTCTTCCTTAGGATTAGAAAACCTCACAAACCATTAGGACCACTCTTGAATAACAACTAAAATTAGGATTGAGTCTTAGTCCCTTAGTTCTTTCCTCTTGCAACTTGAGTCTTTCTTTCTCACCTCATGAAGAAAATAATAAAATACCTAATAAAGGTTGAATGTTCTTATACGCCATGAGACTTTATTGCGGAGTGCTTATACGCGTCCTATTTCGGGGTGAGGTGTAAGTACTTACCGCGATGGATAGGTCTTAGTATGGGAATGTTCACAAACAAATTCAAAACATTTCTCATAAAAGACAAAAACAAATAATAAGCGACTATCCTGCGGGAACTTCTTTTCTCATCTCATTCACTCATAACGCGATCTTGCGACGACTTGTCTCGCATGCAAGACGGTAAACACACTCGTACCAGACGAGCCTGCAACACCTGAGCATAGACATACGCAGTTCCAGCTATAAAAAACACAAACAAATAGTTCCCGCCTTAGTTAGGCAAACTACGTCGACTCTGATCCTCATTATCCTGATGAGGTACGTAGGCAGCGGGGTAGGGCCCATTTGAGCACATTCTTTATTTCCCTACATTTTCCCCATTCTTTCATTTTGTTCTTTTTCAACTCTTTTCTCATTTCCATTCCTCATTCCAGTTAGCAGTTCAAATTGTTTAGCAACAACTTTATTTTTCTCACCCTTTGAAACAAACAAACAAGCGTGGATCCCGTCGGGTACGGCGGACGGTCTGGGGTGCTAATACCTTCCCAGGTCGTAACCGACTCCCGAACCCAGATCTTTGGTTCGCAGGACCTTGTCCTTTCCTTCTTCCTCAGGTTTGTGCAGCATTACCTTTCCCATTCATTCGGGATAAAAATGCCTGGCTGGCGACTCTAGCTTTTCCGTGCCACTTTCGCGTTTGTACTAGGATGAAAATCCCGGGAGCGACAACTGGCGACTCTGCTGGGATCGAACCCAGAATCTCTGGTTTCCCTTGTAGAGTCAATCCTAGCGCCTATTTGGTTTTGTTTCTTTGGGTGTTTATCTGTTTGCTGCTGTGTGCTTTACTTTAGCTCTATTGTTTTCATTTACAGCTTTACTTTACAGCATTTATTTACTACTTCCAGTATTTATTTTCCATGCATCATATTATACTGGATTGTCTGGCTGTGCTGGTTTTCATTTTTTCTGTGGGATGGGAGTTACTGTGAGATAAGCCAAATACCTGGATTGAGTGCACTATAGGATTAGCGTGGACAGACATTGTACTTCCATGGTATCTCACCATGATGAGTGGCGATGTGCTCCACACCCAGATTGCGACCGTCTTGGAACTATTCTGTGTGGGGATTACCCCACTTCAGGGTACGGCCTTGATAATTATATGCATCTGGAGACCGATCTTTGAGGACCTTAATGGGAACACCCATCTCCAGTGATAACAGTGGCAGACCTCATTTGTTGGCAAACCCACTCACATCCGAGGGTCCATTGGGAACTCGCATAGGATGGCATAGTTCTCTCATAGGAATCCAGTTAAAGCAAACTGTTCGTATGACGGTAGTATTGTACCCTTCGGGATGAATGTACTATTGTTTCTCGATTCAGTTCTTGAAGCTGAGGACTTGTGAGGGATGCTTGTTTTTCCGGACTCAGCTGAGGCCTCCCTGAGTAGTACATAATGCCAAACCGATTCCATGATTTGGTCATGAGCTATTTCTTGGAAATGGTGAACGTATTATTGCTATTCGGCTTTGAGAGTCCGTGATGTTGACCCGAGTAGCACACCCGTGAGATTGGGAGGGGTTTACAGGTTTGCAGGAACCCTAAGACCTTCAGCATACCTGCTTTGCCTTTGGATCCGTTTTGTGATCTGGATTTCTGGTTCTAAGATATGGATTCCGGATCAGAGGGATTGTTATTGTGACATGTGGATATTGTGACCTTGCACCGACACCTGATTATATGATTGGCACATCACAGAAACTTCACTGATCACATGCCTTGTCTTGCATAAGCATCATAGCATCATTAATCATTTGTGTTTCTTTTATTCTCAGGGTTTGCACTACTCTCAGTTCCTGGTCGTATACTTGCTTCAGAATGGAAGATATCAAAAAGAAGAATATTTTCTACAAATTATTTGATACCAAGGTAGACTTGCTCAAGCAGATGGTGTCTCTCATTACCCCAAGTCATTTGGGATTTTTCAAACAGCGATATGGTGATATTCTGGACATGGTGTTCAATCTGGATAGTTCACAAAGGAGTGCCATCCATACCTTGTTACAGTATTATGACCCTAGACTCCGATGTTTCACATTCCCTGATTTCCAGCTAGGTCCATTACTAGAAGAGTATGTTGAGATTTTGGGACTGCCTATCAAAGACCAGATTCCTTTCAATTCAGAAATGACAAGACCGACTCATGCTGACATCGCTAAAGCTCTTTATTTGAGCCCGTCAGAGATATCTGCTAATTTGGTGGCCACCAAGGCTGGAGTACTTGGTTTTCCCTTAGAGTTTCTGGTCAGAAGAGCTGAAGAATGTGCCGTGGAAAAGCAGTGGGATTCAGTTTGCGCCATCTTGGCGTTATCTGTGTATGGGATAGTTTTGTTTGCTGACATGGAGAATTTCGTGGACATGAATGCCATTCATTTGTTCGTGATGAAGAATCTGTACCCACTCTCTTGGGAGATTTGTATTATTCAGTAAACTATAAGAATGAGAAGAGACGAGGTGGCTTGGTTAAATGTTGTGCCCCGTTATTTTACACATGGTTTATGAGAAACATCCCTGTTACTAGAGTATTCGCGGATCCCAAAGTAATCTGGTTGCAAAAACTAAGCATGTTGACCGCCAAAGACATTAGATGGTTCACCTTAAGGCTAAAAGGGAAAGGGCTCATCTCTAGTTGTGGAGGGTATCCTAATGTTCCCCTCTTAGGAGTAGTTGGGGGCATTAATTACAACCACATACTTTTGAGAAGACAATTAGGATATGCTTTGAAGAATGTTCCCAAAGATTCAGAGTTGGATCAGACTTTTTATTTCCCTGTGAAGGACAATCTCCCATTGGTACGGGAAGCTGCAGGTGCTTGAAAATTGATTAATAGAAAGGGTATAGAACGCTTGGGCAGGAGTAATAACCAAATGTTTCCCGAATTTGAAGCTTGGGTAAGAGAAAAAGCTCAAGTGACTCTAATCCCTTTCTCCGCACCGTTACCACCACCTACCACAGTTCCTTTAGAAGATTATCAGAAGTTGGAAGCTTTGGTCCAGCAGCTTAGGGTTGAGAATCAGGAGGCTTACAATTCTTGTCAGAAATTGATGATTCAGAACCATCAGTTAGAAGATAGAGCTCTCAGAGCTGAGGAAACGGTTCGTCTCAAGCAGAAGGACTTCGAGGAAAGGGAGCTATACTTCAAGAAGAAAGGATTGGCTGAGATCCATAAGGCGAGTCAGCGCTAGAAGGATAAGAAAGAACTTAATGAGGCTAATGAAGCCATCACACTTTGGCAAGAGAAGTGGAGTGATAATCAGAAGAAGCAAAAGGAGGTAGAAGTTGAATTCGAGTTGAAGATCAAGAACCTCCAGGATGCTTTGGTTGAGCAAGAGAAGTTAGTTCGGAAGGCACAAGAGCAACAGAGAGAGTATCTTCGTCAGATGACAAAGAGTCAACAAATAGCTGAAGATGTTCAGAAAGAAGTTGAAGAGCGGAAGCTTCGTGCTGATGTGAAGAGGTCAAAGGCCGAGCCAGATCCAAGCAAAGAGAATGAAACAACTTTCCTGCGGCATATTGAAGAGTTACATGCTTCCTTTGATCTAAGGGACCTCCTCATCCAGAGACTCATCCAGGAGCCCCACCATCCGGATATTGTTCAGTTGTTCCAGAATGTTAAGCGTCTTAGCTGGAGGCTGCAAGACTTAGAGTTCCCTAGGTCTTAGTTTCATGCTATTGTACTTGCATTACCCGTAGGCTTGTTATGGGATTCCGTTTATTTGATGTACTTTGTTGTTCTTTTGATTGGCACCCTTCGGGGACTTTTTTGTTTCAAATTTCAGTTTATGTGATTGACTTGCTTTGAATCTCTTGTTTGTTATCTGTTGCACCGACACGGGGTAATGAGCACCAATTCTCTATGGCCGTCACTATATTTAAACATCACTTGGGTCTTCTTCCCAATTATTATTCTCCAAATACCAGGACCGGGAAAGGAAAAAGCCTTGGGAATAAAAGGAACACATTGCATTGCATACACATCATTTGCATTTCTTTTTGTTTTGCAGGTTTTCAACAAGATGCTTAATTTATCTGTGTTTCAGGAAAAGATTGCGAGAGCTGCCAAGACTCGGCATCTTCGGCAGAATATTCCACATTGCTACGCAACTCGCAACAACCAGAGGACAGTCATGGACGCTATGCAAACAGAGCTTAATGAGTTTCGCACCAAGAGTCAAGGAATGCATTTCAGGGGCTCAACCCTCCTCAGACTAATATCCCTGTAACCACTCCTGACGTGCAAGTGACTCCTCCCAACACCAACAATGGCCCAGGAGGACCTCAAATTCCAGAGCAGGGCACAACAACTTTCATTCCGGTACAAGACAAGCAGGATGATCAGTTCCCTTCTTTCAACAATGACATGGGGTTCGGCGGAGAAGGAAATCTTCAAGACTTTTTGGTGCTTGCTGAGAAAGTCAAAGCCCTCGAGTGTAGAGACACTTTAGGGATAGATGTATCTGACATGGGCCTAGTCCCCGGGGTGGTTATTCCTCACAAATTCAGGCCGCCTACTTTTGACAAGTACAACGGTAGTTCCTGCCCAAAGACTCACTTGCAGGAATTCTACCGAAAATTTGCTGCCCATACTAGGGATGAAAAGCTCTGGATGTACTACTTCCAGGATAGTCTCTCTGGAGGGTCCTTGGAATGGTATATAAAGCTAGAGAGAAGCTTTATGAGAAGCTGGAAGGAATTGGGAGAATCATTCCTCAAACAGTATCAATATAATATTGACATGGCGCCCAGTCGCACCCAACTTCAGAGTCTGACTCAGAAGAACTCCGAGAGCTTCAAAGATTACGCACAAAGGTGGCGTGAAGTGGCTGCCAGAGTGCAACCGCCTTTGCTGGAGAGAGAAATGGTAGACCTGTTCCTGGATAACCTCCCTGGGCATTTCATGGAAAGGCTAGCTGGATGTTCCTCAAGTGGGTTTTCAGATATCATCTTGACTGGCGAGAGGATAGAAAGTTGGATCAAGCAAGGGAAGATTCAGAACGGAGGCGCTTCGAGTTCTGGTGTCAAGAAGCCCTTAATGAAGAGAAGAGAAGGAGAGACTGGTGCAGTGTACGCACAGAGGGGAGGAATCAACAGAGGATTTTATCAGCAAGTGGCCCTTGTCACTATCTCAGCTCAACCTGTTCAACAGCAAGTCCAACAACCACAACAGCAACGCCAGCAAGGGTATCAACAAAGAACTCCTCGTCCATATTACCCCCAGAAGCCCAGAGAAAGACATTTCGAAGCTCCGCTGATGTCCTATTCACAGCTTTTGAAGAACCTCCTACAACTTCAGATGGTTCAACTCTGAACTCTACGACCCCCGAAGCTAGGCCAAATCCCCGAGGGTTATGATACAAACGCCAGATGAGAATTTCATTCCGGAGCTCCCGGGCATACCACAGAGAACTGCAAAGCACTGAAGCATGTTGTTCAAGACCTACTGGATTCTAAAGCAATCAACTTTGCTCCTACTCCTAATGTAATTCAGAACCCCATGCCTCCTCACAGAGGTACGGTTGGGGCAGTTGATGAAGGGGAAATTTAAACTTGGTGCGCAATGTCAAAGACTTGCAGACTCCGTTGATTGTTGTTAAAGTCTGCTTGTCACAAAAGGGTATTTTTTCGGGGTGTGAAGTTGATTGTCTAGGATGTGCTGAATCTACAAATGGTTGTGAGCAGTTGAAAGCGGGGATCCAGAGCATGATTAATGAAGGAGTGTTTTAGTTTGACAAGGTTGTAAAGGAAAGCGAAGTCTCTACAATAACTATCTTTTACGATCCATCTCAAGTTCCTCCACAGGCCAGAGTAGCACCGATAACCATCACCACTACAGGACCAGTATTGTATCAGAATGATAAAGCCATTCCCTGGAATTATGGTGGCGAAGTATATTGTAACGGCCAGAAGCAAGAGTTGGCCACGTCTAGTACAACCCTGGTTCAATTGGAAAATGTTGGAGTAGGGGGCTTCACCAGAAGTGGGAGATTATTCGCGCCGGAAACACTACGAAATAGTGTGATACCACCCAGAGACACCGTAGAAGCCCAGGCTAGGGCGAGAGGGAAGCCGCCAGTGGTTGTCAATGAGCCTGCACCAGTAACTGATCCAGATCTTACTTTCGATAAAGAAGCTGAAGAATTCCTGAGGGTTATCAAAAAGAGCGACTACAAGATTGTGGACCATCTGCAGCAGACTCCGTCGAAGATTTCCATCTCTTCCTTGCTCATGTGTTCTGATTCCCACAGGAAGGCTCTCCTGAATATCCTGAACAAGGCGTACGTGCCTCAGGATATTTCAGTAAATCAGTTGGAAGCAGTGGTATCCAGCGTCAATGCTAGTCACGGATTGGGTTTCACAGACTTGGATCTGACTTTTGAAGGGCGTGCTCATAATCGGGCACTGCATATCTCTTTAGAATGTAAAGGTGCAGTACTCTCTCACATGTTGGTAGATATTGGATCGTCGTTGAATGTCTTGCCCAAGAAATCACTGATGAAGTTGGATTATGATGGAGTAGTTTTAAAGCCCAGCGACCTGGTGGTTAGAGCATTTGATGGGTCGAGGAAGTCAGTGTTCGGGGAGGTGGATTTACCAATTAAAGTAGGTCCAGAAATTTTCAATACCACGTTTTACGTAATGGATATATAGCCTGCATACAGCTGTTTGCTTGGAAGACCTTGGATACATTCAGCGGGAGCAGTATCATCCACACTTCATCAAAAGCTAAAGTTCATCTGGGAGGGTCAAATTGTAACTGTCAGTGGGGAAGAAGACATTTTTGTTAGTCATCTAGCTTCATTCAAATATGTGGAGATGGATGGCGAAATAGTTGAGACCCTATGTCAGGCTTTTGAGCCCCTGAAAACTGAACAAGCATCCGCCGTGGCGGCTTCTCCTAAATAACTGAAGAAGGGGGTTTCCATAGCCTCTTATAAGAAAGCTCTTGAGGTGGTAGAGCCAGGGGTACGAGAAGGCTGGGGCAGTCCAGTAGAAGTGCCAGAAAAGAAAGATATGTTCAGGATTGGTTACCATCCTGGGAAGTCATTGCCTGGACCGAATGCTAGAGGTCGTCAAGGCCCAATTACTTTCACGAGTGCGGGAGTGGTGGCTTATGGAAACATCAGTGCCGTGCAGGATGACGCAGTCGATAGTGACTGTGACATAGATGAGTGGATCAGGCTTGCTGTTCTAGGGACTCAGCTTAGCAATTGGACATCAGAAAGGCTTGTTTCAGTCACCTCTTTCGAAGAGTAATAACTTTTTGTTTCTGCTTTTCCTGTATTCAAGCACTATGTCTTGCCCAAGGCATAGTAGCTCTTTGTAAGGGTTCTTCTGTTCTTAACGCAATTCATAATCATAAATAAAGCTGACGTTTCACATTCATTCATGTTGTTCTTTGTCTTTCATTTTTGCTTTTGTTTTTCAAAAAGAAAGAAAAGTTTTAAAATGGCAATGTTTCTCATTTTCTCAAGTTGTTGCTAAAGCCTTGCATGAATCACCATTCATGCAGGTGCTCGTCACCAGATTTATCAATGACGACCCTGTTATGGCTGAGTATGACTTCGTTAATCCAATTTATCAAGCCGATAAGGAAGGTGAAGAGGATTGCGAACTACCTGAAGAATTGGCCAAACTGCTTAAGCAGGAGGAGAAGATGATTCAGCCGCACGAAGAAGTTGTCGAAGTAATAAACCTGGGTACTGAAGAAGACAAGAAAGAAGTCAAGATCGGGGCCGCATTAGAGGAATCTGTCAAGAACCATTTGATTGCTATGCTTCGAGAGTATGTTGATGTCTTCGCATGGTCCTACCAAGATATGCCTGGTTTAGACACTGACATTGTGGTACACAAGCTGCCTCTCAAAGAAGATTGTCCTTCGGTAAAGTAGAAGTTGAGGCGCACACGTCCTGACATGGAAATTAAAATAAAAGAAGAAGTACAAAAACAGTTTGATGCTGGCTTCTATGCCGTGACCAGTTACCCTCCGTGGGTCGCCAACATTGTGCCGGTTCCCAAGAAAGACGGTAAAGTCAGGATGTGTGTAGACTACGGGTATTTGAATAGGGCCAGCCCCAAAGATGACTTCCCTCTACCTCACATAGATGTGCTCGTCGATAATACTGCTCAGTTTTCCGTGTTCTCCTTCATGGATGGATTTTCCGGTTATAATCAGATTAAGATGTCTCCCGATGACATGGAAAAGACAACCTTCATCACTCCTTGGGGCACCTTATGTTACAAGGTCATGCCATTTGGTTTGAAGAATGCTGGAGCCACTTATCAACGGGCGATGGTGACGCGATTTCACGACATGATCCATCATGAAATTGAGGTTTATGTTGATGATATGATAGCAAAATCCCAAACAGAGGAAGAGCACTTAGTTAATCTAGAAAAGTTGTTTGACAGACTTCAGAAGTTCAGACTGAGGTTGAATCCAAATAAGTGTACCTTCGGGGTCCGTTCTGGCAAGCTACTCGGCTTCATTGTTAATGAGCGAGGAATTGAGGTCGATCCAGCCAAAGTGAAAGCTATTCAAGAGATGCCTGAGCCAAAGACTGAAAAGCAAGTGTGTGGCTTCTTAGGGAGACTAAACTACATTGCACGGTTTATTTCTCACTTAACAGCCACGTGTGAGCCCATCTTTAAGCTTCTGAGGAAGAATCAGGCCATTAAATGGAATGAAGACTGCCAGTAAGCCTTTGACCGAATCAAAGAAAACCTGCTAGAACCTCCAGTTCTTATGCCTCCAGTGCCAGGGAGACCTTTTATTATGTATCTTACCGTGCTTGAAGGATCGATGGGATGTGTGCTGGGTCAGCAGGACGAGTCTGGTCGAAAAGAGCATGCCATTTATTACCTTAGCAAAAAGTTAACCGATTGTGAGACACGCTACTCACTACTCGAGAAAACTTGCTGCGCTTTGGCATGGGCTGCTCGCCGACTAAGACAGTACATGCTGACTCACACTACTCTCTTAATTTCCAAGATGGATCTTATGAAATAAATTTTTGAAAAGCCAGCGCTGACAGGAAGAGTAGCCCGGTGGTAGATGATACTAACAGAGTATGATATACATTACACTTTGCAAAAGGCAATCAAAGGAAGTGTATTGTCAGAATACTTGGCTCAGCAGCCAATCGATGATTATCAACCCATGAGGTTCGAGTTTCCAGATGAGGACATCATGTTCCTCAAGTCGAAAGACTACGAAGAACCACTTCCGGAGGAGGGGCCAGACCCAGAATCTAAATGGAAGTTGATGTTTGACGGAGCTGTGAACATGAATGGAAGTGGAGTAGGTGTTGTTATCATCTCTCCAGAAGGGGTCCATACACCTTTAGCTACTTGGTTGACTTTCGAATGCACTAACAATGAGGAAGAGTATGAAGCTTGTATCATGGGGATTGAAGAGGCAATCGACTTGCGAGTCAAAAACCTCGAAATCTGCGGAGATTCTGCTCTGGTGGTGAATCAAGTCAATGGCGAATGGCTGGTTCATCAACTTCATTTGATTCCTTACAGAGATTATGTCAGGAGGCTGTTAACCTTCTTCACCAAAGTCAAGCTTGATTATATTCCTTGAGACGAAAACCAATTCGCCGATGCTCTAGCAACTTTGTCGTCCATGATTAAAGTTTGTCAAGAGAATTTCGTGCCTCGAATTACGGTTTCCCGTCTTGAAAGGCCTGCTTATGTCTTTGCAGTCGACGATGGTGAAGATAACAAGCCTTAGTATCATGATATCAAGCAATTCCTGAAGGCTCAAGAATACCTGGTTGGGGCATCTAGTAAGGATAAGAAAACCCTTAGAAGACTGGCAGGAGGTTTCTTCTTAAATCAAGATGGTGTGCTGTACAAGCGAAACTTCGACATTGTTCTGCTCAGATACGTGGATAGACACGAAGCAGACCTATTGATGCAGGAGGTCCATGAAGGCTCCTTTGGTACCCATGCTGGAGGACATGATATGGCCAAGAAATTGTTGAGATCAGGATATTATTGGATCACCATGGAATCCGATTGCTGTAAGTACTCCCGTAAATGCCACAAGTGTCAGATTCATGCCGATAAGGTCCATGTGTCTCTGAATCTGTTGAGTGTCATGTCTTCACCATGGCCGTTCGCTATGTGGGGAATTGATATGATTGGCAAGATCGAGCCGACAGCTTCTAATGGTCATCGCTTCATCCTGGTTGCTATAGATTATTTCACGAAGTGGGTCGAAGCGGCGTCTTACACCAATGTCACTAAACAAGTGGTAGCCCGGTTTATTAAAAGAGACATCATTTGCCGGTACAGAATTCCTGAAAGGATCATTACCGATAATGGTTCTAATCTTAACAACAAGATGATGGCTGACTTGTGTCGAGATTTCAAAATAGAGCATCACAACTCTTATCCATATCGCCCGAAGATGAATGGCGCCGTCGAGGCGGCCAATAAGAACATCAAGAAGATTATGCAGAAAATGGTTGTGACATATAAAGACTGGCATGAGATGCTACCATTTTCGTTGCATGGGTACAGAACGTCAGTACGTACTTCAACAGGGGAAACCCTGTTCTCACTGGTGTATGGTATGGAGGCAGTCCTACCAATTGAAGTGGAAATCCCCTCGTTGAGGTTAATGATGGAAATTAAGCTAGATGAAGTTGATTGGCTCCGATCCAGATATAATCAGTTGAGCCTCATTGAAGGGAAACGTCTAGCAGCTGTATGCCATGGACAGTTGTATCAACGGCGGATGAAGCAGGCTTTTGACAAAAAGGTGCGACCACAGAGGTAGATGCCAGGTGACTTAGTGCTGAAAAGGATTCTTCCTCCTCTTAACGATCACAGGGGCAAATGGACACCCAACTATGAAGGACCATTCGTGGTTAAAAAGGTTTTCTCAGGCGGAGCCCTGATGCTGACAACCATGGATGGAGAAGACTTCCAGTCCCCTGACGCAGACGCAGTAAGAAAATACTTCGTGTAAAAAAGGACCCGCTGGATAAAAACAGAATAAAGATCCATGCAAAAATGGACATCCCGGCGAGCCAAAAACAAAATAAAAGGCTCAGGCAAAAGTTAGGGAAATCTTGAAAAAAAATGTACACCCGCTGATTTGAAAAGCCACATCGGACAACTCAAGAAAAAAAGGGTATCCCGGTGGATTGAAAACCTGAAAAGGCGATCCACGCAAAAGAGGGATTAACACAAACGACTGCGATCTGCGAGATCCGTGACCTATCTACAGTTGAGGCTATCCTGAGGGTTGAAGATCAGTTCAATTACTTTTTCTCAAGAGGCAGAGCGAGCGGAGCGTCTCGAAGACATACGAGTCATAACCGAGTTGAAACTTGATAAGATCCACTTCTTGCATTGCCAATAGGATAGTTTGTTTTCCTTTTTGGCTGTTTCCTCTTTCCAGGGAACTGCTTCCTTTGTATTGCCTATTCATGGCCATTTTTCCGAATCAATAAAAATTCAACTTCGGTCAATTTGTGACTATCTGCTTTTCGTTTTGTTTTTCATATAGCATTGATTGATTGCGAAAACGTCCAGCAAATTGTGATTTATATTGTGTTGTGAACATTTGAATGCTTTCTAACTCATACAGGAGGACAAAAACATTTAATACAACTCTGAAAGGGTGTCAAGATGGTAAGATAATGATTCATGCTATGAGCCTGGGGCATACAGGTCCCAAACTAACTCTCCATGTTGCAAGCACTATCGATTGTGTTTATGCAGGTACAAGTACATGTGTTTCTAACAGAGCTAAAAGCAGATTCCTAGGAGGAACATTTCCTTATGCTTGAAGAAGATTTTGTGTCTACCAAGGTGTCTCCAGCCATCCCCAATAAAGTGGAAGTTGAAATCTTTCCCAGCAAGGTAGCAGAATGTGGGTGTCCTCCCCAGGCAGAAGTTTTCCTTCAAATACGGGGGCAATTCCCAGCAGTAGAAGGAATGTCTTTCCTCCCCAACAAGTTGCTTCCTCAGCAGTGTCATGCCTTTGGTTCCCGACCAAGTCAGGAGGTCTCCACTTCCCCATCAGAGTTCAAGAAGGTTCCATCTCCAGCAGGGTCTTGGCACTCCAATCTCAAAGTCCAATTTATTTTTGGCAATGGCGGCAGTTCAGAGCCGGTGTATCATTGACAGCTTTCCCCGCAGAGTTGTCTCCTCCTCATCAGGATGGATCAGATCAATGCAGTGATCATCATTTCTCCCCAGTCAAGCCGCCTAGGATACTTATAGTCTTCTTGTCAGGATATCTCCTTGCATTTGCATAATCATCATTGCATTTGCATGCTCTAAAGCGTAGCATTTCCATCATCATGGAACATTACGCCATAAATTCAAACAAATGCATGCCAGCATGGGCCAGTTTTGAGGTATATTACGAACATATTCTCAACCTGAAGTACTCCGCACAGAGGATACCGACATCATTTTTCAGACATCCTTGTCTTTTCAAGTCAATGTTAGTCACTTATTCCGCGTCTTGTTTGGTACAACAGTCGCGTCGCAGTTTCCTGTTTTGTACAATGGACCTGTTTGCCTGGGCTCTCGTTTATGTACACCGATCTCGTTCCATCTTATCCTATTTCCTTTGAGTT
This sequence comes from Lathyrus aphaca, assembly GCA_963966055.1. Classification (NCBI taxonomy): domain Eukaryota; kingdom Viridiplantae; phylum Streptophyta; class Magnoliopsida; order Fabales; family Fabaceae; genus Lathyrus; species Lathyrus aphaca. The sequence goes on from OZ014523.1 coordinate 409,329,415, forward strand.
TCTGGTTATCGACTGAGGTCGGTATACCATTGCGTCTCAATTCGAGGATGGTTTCGTTTTAGATCCGAGGATCTTTTGAGAGTTGTCATTCGAGGATGGCATTCTTTTCTTCAAGTCCTTCTAAGGTTGGTCTTGTGGTTGTGGCTATCATTCGAGGATGATAGACCATTTTGAGATTATTGATTGAGGTCAGTTTGTCTCTTTTGCAAAGTCTGTCTGAGGTCAGTCTTTGTGTTTTTGGTTATCGACTGAGGCCGGTATACCATTGCGTCTCCATTCGAGGATGGTTTCGTTTTAGATCCGAGGATCTTTTGAGAGTTGTTATTCGAGGATGGAATTCTTTTCTTCAAGTCCTTCTGAGGTTGGTCTTGTTGTTGTGGCTATCATTCGAGGATGATAGACCATTTTGAGTTTATTGATTGAGGTCAGTTTGTCTCTTTTGCAAAGTCTGTCTGAGGTCAGTCTTTGTTGTTTCTGGTTATCTGTAAACACCCCAAATTTTCCCTCACTCATTTCACCATGGCTTATGGTTCTTTTCATTAGCATAAGTTCAATCATACCATCTCATATTGCATTTTTGCTTCACTACATTGATTCAAAGTCATCTGCATCTAGGGTTTGTGATCTGAGCCATCCTTGATCCATTTGAGCCACTCCAAGGATCATCAATTATCTCAAGAGGGTCCATTTATGTTCAAACATCATATTATATCCTCCCAAGATCAAAGAAGTCAAGGAATCACAAGAACTGAGGAAGGCATGGAAGCAGAGCCAAGCTTAACTGCACAAATGACCTAAAATTAGGGTTTTGTTTTCAGAGGCCATAACTCCAAATTTTTTGGTCATTCTTGTTTCTATTTGTCTCTATATGTTATAAGGATCATGCATACCAATTTTCATGAAGAAATTCAATGGGGAAGGCATCTGATCAATAGATGACTTCTTGAGCAAGTCAGTGCAAAATCAGGGCATCTGAGGCCCCCAATCACCCAACCAAAGGATATTCTCCATCATTTTGAATGTGTATGATCATTATTTGATCTTATAAGATGTTAGAAGTTCACAAAATTGAAGAATTTCAAGCCATTTGCAAAGTTGCCATTTTGGGAAAGTGACTTGTAATGTAAACTTGCCATTTTGGGAAAGTTCTTCAACCTCCTCTTTTTGATTCAAAAATGCTTCAAATGAAAAATTCTTGGTCATGAAAGTTGTAGATTGGATCCTCCCATTTTCAAAAAGTACAAGAACTCATTCTAATTCATTTTAGAACAAACGTTATGGCCTTGCAAAGTTGGACAAAATCACTTAATTTTCACTTTTGTGCCAAAGAGGGATTTTTGCAAAACCTCTTGCCACTTCATTTTGTGACCTCAAATTGACTTCTAACCATCATACAAACCTAACACATTGCCTAAAACTCAAAATTGGCCCAAGAATTTCCAAATCTCATGACTTGCACATAGAGAAATCTCAAAAGGACCAAAGGTTCACAAATTTGCAAAACCTCCCATAACCTTTCACAAACTTGCTGATTTGCCTCAAAATGATTTCCATGGACATCCTCAATCCCAGCTGCACCAGACACCCCTTTTTCCTTGGCCTGAACCAGCCCATACCTCAAAGTACAACTTTATTGACTTTTTTGCAAGAAGGCCATACCAATCAGCATAGCCCACACCAACTCCACAGACCTATCACAGCTTGATATGTCGACAAAATGAAACTCAAAACACACAAGAAGCAAGCCTGAAACCACAGCATCACCATAGTTCACAAAAAATCCCTCTTATGCATTTTCATTCGAAACTCTCAACAAAAACATCAAAGCTTAAAAATTCTTCCACCATTCATCTTCAAATCCATCACTGATCACAAACCACCCTTTACCTTGCCCTAAAAGCCACCACACACCAAATACGATTTTCCCCCCTTTTGAACTGAGCTTCACTGAACTTCAAAGAAAGGACTCAAACACTTCAGCAAAGCATCAAGGAAGCTCAAGGGAGGTTAGAGGAGGTTGTTTGCATCAAGCAGAAGGCCCAGACAGCTCCATTAGCAAAGCTCCATCTCAGGTATCTTCTTGAAACTTTTTTCCAGAACTTGTTTCTTTAGTTATATAATGGTAGAGTGTGTTCCACTAATCACAATGAACCTTGAATGGTGAAAAATGGTTGAGTTTTGAGTGTGTATGCATGTTCTGAAATTTTGTTCAGTTTTATGTTTTCATTCGAATCTTGTTGCTGATGAAAAATAAATGAAGTATGATGTTGGATTCTTGTTCTATGGGGTTTGGGGATCATTTCTGGAGATTTGGGGGGTTTGATTTGGCCTAGGGAGTATTTTAGGAAAATCTCAGGGGAGAGGTGGCCGGAGAAGATGACCGGAGGTCATTTCCGGCCACCTGAGAGTCATTAATGTTTTAATCTGGATTAGGGTTTAGTTTGAATGTAGAGCGTACGATTTTGTTTCCCGCGCGCGTCCAATGGCTCAGATCATCCCACTTAACCCTAATCCACTTAATTAACTTAATTAATTTGGGTTTAATTTTAAATCTGCCAGTTTGAACTTGGACCGTCCGTTCATGCGCCAGTCAACTCCCGCGTCTCAGCTTTGAATCCTTTCTCTTGGATCTGATTACCTCCCATTTAATTCAATTTTATTTTCTTTTTAATCCATTTTTCTTGCACATTTTATTTAAAATATCAAATCACTTCTAAAAAATCCCATTTTTTGCATCATACCTTAAAATATTTTTCTCTTTCTGAAAATAATTTTATTTTTATTTTTTGCATAATTTTCGTATTTTAAAAATATTTAAATGTTTATTTTAATTAGTTAATGAGAATTAATTAATTAAAATAGCATTTAAGTCTCTAAAAATTCCAAAAAAAATTCACATTGCATTTTGATACATTTAGAAACATTATCAAACTCTTCAAACAAATTTCTTTTTGGTTCTTGACCTATTTTGACATTTTTTTCTTGCAATTAAAGTTCTTAAAAGGAAATATTTTTGTTCCAACTTAGAAAAATTCATTCTGCCTAACCATGAAGAGTTTGATGTTGGTTCTTTTTGCATTGCATTCCTCATATCATGTAGTTTCTAGGGTAAAATTGGTTTGAATTTATCTTTCAATTTCTATTTGTTTTGCATTTTTCATTGTGAGATATCCCAAAACCCTAGCAAACTTGAGAAAATCATAACCCCCATTAGGTTAAGAGTTAGATCCCCTCCTTTGGGTAGTGAACTTATGTAGGGTTAGGGTTCCTTTGATCCCATTTTCAATTTTTTATCTTGTCATTTTCTTCTGATTTTGATTTTGCATTGCATATTGTATGTAAACCCTAATTTTTGCCTTCATTTGCATCCATCTTCCATATGCTTGCATACATGAACTTGCCATAACATTTTGTACATTCACATGACTTCTAAGACATATTAGGACAAATTAGAATCATGTTTGATCATTACATCATCCATTTTCCATGCTTTTGCTTTCATTTGATGTCATATGCATTAATGATCTTTCATGGTTCAAAACATGCTTCATTTGCATCCTTATCCTTGTATGATCATCCACTACTCTTGACTTGTGTTTGCTTTATCTCTTAGCATCATTGACATCATGTTTATGCTTCTGGTTTTGGTTTGTATCATTGCATCCATTCCATTCTCATTTCATTTCACTTCCTTTTGCTAACTTTTCAGGTGGTAAGTGTTTGAGAAGTGAATTTGCCTTCATTTCTCACAATCTCTTATCATCTCTTTTATGCATTCATTTCTGCATTTTATTTGTGTATTAGAGTGAGCTTGGTCATTCATGCCCCACCCCTCTCTATTTCTTCAAGCAACTTATCTTCTTAAGTGAAGTAAGTTGACTTGCTTCTTCTGCTTCTTCCTCCTTTCATCTGCTTCTTCCTTGGTGGCTTTTCTCTTGAAGATCTTTTGCAAGCCTCATAAACCCTAGGAACAACCAAGCATGATCACAATTAGGGTTTGATTAGTCCCCCTCATTAGTTTCACCTTTGTGTCATCTTTGTGTCTTCTCTTCTCACCTCATAATCAAGGACTAAACCTTAATGGTTTTAAGGCTTTGTGATTAAGCTTATGCCTGCATCCTTCTATTAGGATGGAGTGTATAACTTTAATCCTAAGTGTTAAACCCTTAATGTGTTTAAACCCTTTAATCAATCCACCTAATAATCATCAAGACATCAAGCTTGTAACTTGGGCCTTGCATTAGGGTTCTAATTCTTCCTTAATTAGTTAAGAAGGACTAACCCTAGTGTTAATGGACAAGTCCCCCTCAAGTTGTCTTACAAACCCTAAAATCCATTTCTTAATCTTATCATTAACTAAAATCCACTTTAATAAAGGCTTTGTTTTGTCATGAGATTAATCCCTAATCATGGATTAAGTTGAGGAGCCTTTCTCAGCTTAAATGTTCTCATCTATTATCCTTCTATTAGGATGGTGTAATGAGTCCATTAAATCCTTGATTGTGGCTTAAAATCATTACTTAACACTAAACAAAAATTCCAAAAAAACATCTAAATAATCACAAGTAGGTTAATGATCTTAATCCTACATCATGGTGATTAAGTGTGAGGTGTTTACTTCATACTTAAGGTATTCTTATTACCCCTAATCAGAGGGAAGATGTGATGAGTTTACTAACCCTTGGTTTAGGCTTAAGCTCATTTTCTTATGGCAAACTTCAAAAAGCAATAAAAGATTAAAAGCACAAAAACAAACAATAATCGTCTCCTCCGGGATTCTTTTCTCATCTCATTCACTCACAAACGAGAACTTGCTTCTTCCGTCTAATGCAAGACAATTTGCACCTGAGCCAGACAGGTCATACACTTGAGCATAGACAAGCAAGCAGTTCACCAGTCAATTTATCTTTCAGTCTCTTTGAGTCGAACTACGGTGTTCTGACTTCCTCATTGCACGAGAGGATACATAGGCATAACTTAACGGTTATCGAACAAAAGTCTCTGTCCATTACCCCCTCCTTCCAGCATTATTATTTAAGCCTTATAGTCTTGAGCTTCATTCATTTCTCACACTGACACTTCTCTTCACATTTATCTTACACTGACACTTGCATTCTTTTCCAGCTTTTGCACACAGAATAGCACTGACACTACCCCTTTAAAACACATATCTTTTAAGCGTGGATCCCGTCGAGTACGGCGGACAATCTGGGTGCTAATACCTTCCCAGGTTGTAAACAACCCCCTTTCTCAGTCTCTCTGGTTCGCAACCGTCTTATCCACATCTTTTCTTAGGTTTATGCAGCATTACCTTTCCTCCGGGATAAAAATGCCTAGCTGGCGACTCTTTTCTTTTAAGTTCACCCCTGTGTGTTCTTCTCCTTTCGCCGACCGTTCGCGTCTGTACCCCTCTTGGTCGGGTGTCATTTGGTGGGAGCGACAGCTTGGCGACTCTGCTGGGGATTCTTGTATTGTAACCAGGGCTTCTGGTTCTTTTTGTGGGTTCCTCCTAGCACTTGTTTGATTTTTGTTTACTGGGGTGTTATGTGCTATGTGTGTTTGTTTATTGTGCGCTATTTATTGCTTTATGTATAGCTTTATTTATTGCTTTCGTTACAGTCTTATGCATATTTCATACTGTCATTGCTGGATCGGGTCTTCTGTTTTGGTGGGTGGGGTTCCATTGAGTGATTAAGGTCCTATACCGGGGACCTGAGTGACACCTAGGCTAGAGTGGTTCATGTTATTTCCCATTCCATTTCGGTCTGGTGCGGGAATATGAAACACGGTTCAGATGTGGGTTTCTTCTTGAGAACTCTGTGCTACAGATTTCCTGTAGTACTAGGGCTATCTGGGAAGCCTGCTAAGTCTGGATGACCTTTTATTATGACCTTCAGAAGCTGAGGTGAATTAGAGGAGGATCTTTTATGGTTATTGTAAACACTGTACCTCTAGGTTAGAAGTGTTTACACTTCTCATAACTGATCCAAGTCTGAGGATCCTTGTTCTAGAACACTACCTGTGAGGGGGTTGGGTTGTTTACAGGTTTGCAGGTACCTTTAGCCACATCATACTATTTTACTATCTTGTTTAAGAGTACCTCACTTTGGACAGTTCTTGTGATTAACCCTGGACATGTGAATCTTTATTTGAGTCCCCCACCTTGGTTACTGGATTTCTAAACCTCCATCTGGACTTTTGAACATACATGGGCTTATATCAAGACAGATAATCAGATCCAGCTTGATCACAAACCCTTGCATATCATTTTCATATATCATCATTGCATCATTTAACATTTGTTTATTTGTTTTTCAGGGTATCCACCTCATTGTATTCTTGTTTTGGTTTTGACCCCTTCTTCTACTTAGACCTCTGCTTCAGCTATCCTCTCCAGTTATCTGCTTCAGCTATCTTCATCATCACCAGCATCAGCCTGTCAGTGGCTCATTTCCAGCATCAGTCTGTGATCTTCCTCAGCATTCATGGCTACTCCCAGGAAGAGCAACATATCCTACCATTTCTTTGAGCCTATGTTGACTGGTATCAGGCAGGTCCAATCACTTATCACACCTGACCACATCCCATTGTTTAGAGAACATTATGGAGGTATCCTGGATATGGTTATGGACCTGGACCCTTCTCATAGGAGCATGATCCACACATGTTTGCAGTTTTATGACCCTCCTTTGAGATGCTTCACCTTTCCAGATTTTCAGCTAGGTCCTCTGCTGGAAGAGTTTTCTTCATTGATCGGAGTACCTATCAAAGGTGGAATCCCTTTCAACCCAGAAATGCCAGCTCCTAGCAATGGAGAAGTAGCAAAAGCATTGTACCTGGAGCCTACTTTGATTGAGAAAAATATGACAACAAAGGCTGGGATCCCTGGTTTGCATTTGGATTTCTTGATTTCTCAGGCCATCCTGAAGGGCCTCAATGGGGGAGTGGAGGGCAGTCTGTGCACTGTTATCCCTCAGCATATATGGGGCTATACTGTTTGCAGATGAGCCCAAATTTGTCAGCAAAAATGCCATCCATCTGTTTCTTCTGAGGAACCCAGTGCCTACATTGCTGGGAGACTTTTTCTACTCCATTCATCAGAGGAATGAGAAACAAAGGGGGAAGTTGGTGAGATGTTGTGCTCCTTTTTTTTACACCTGGCTGCTCAGACACCTACCTAAGTCAGATGCCTTCCTGAACCCTCACCAACAGAAGAATTGGGCCAAGAGGCTCATTGCTTTGACTTCAGATGATATCAGATGGTGCACCCAAAGCACCAAAGGCAAGGACATTATCACCAGCTGTGGACAATACCCAAATGTACCTCTGATAGGAGTGAAGGGTTGCATCAACTACAATCCTTTGTTGTTTAAGAGACAACTGGGCTATGCTTTGGTTCACCCTCCCAGGGTTCAAGATTTAGCTGAGACCATGTATTATGAAGTAAAACCTAATTCAGCTGCTGTCAGACAAGCATCCTGGGCTTGGGACAACATCCAGAAAAAAGGGATGGCCATTCTTGGAAGGTGTAATAATGTTGCCTCAGCTCAGTACTATGACTGATCCCGTACTAGAGCCCAGATTACCGGAATGCCTTTCACCTTGGAAGACATACCTGGACCCTCTACAGCACAACCAGCAGCAACTGTCAGCCTAGAAGAATTTGAGAAGCTGAAGGAAAGGAATGAGAACCTATCTCAAGCTTTGAAGAAGACTCTTTGGGAGAGGAGTGATGGTCGTCTGGACATTGAGAGGTTGGAGATGCTTAGGGTGGAGCATCTTGCCAAAATTGAGAAGACAGAGGATTACATAAGGAAAGCAAGGGCTGGGGAACAAATATTGAAGAATGCCTGTAAAGAAGCCAAGATTCAGAAGGCTAGGGCTGAGCTCTATCTGCAAGAGAGTCAGGCTAGGTAGGTCAGGATCACTGAAGCCCGTACACAAGAAGACCAGAAAACTCAAGCCAAGATTGAACAGTTAGAGGCCAATGAGAAGAAGCAGCAGGATACTTTGTTGGCAGCCCAGAAGGAGATTTCAAAGTTGAAGCTTAGAGCAGGATTGAAAAGATCAAAGGACCAGGACAGGCACAAGAAGCTGACCACTGCCATTGCCACCAGGAACCTCCTTATTAGGACCATTACAGAACACCCAGTTGGTCCAGTGACTGAGGCACTTTTGAAGGAGGTCAGAGAAGATGAGTTTGGACTGGATGTCTGATTTCTTTGCTTGTTGTTATTTCCATTTGATGTACTTTTCTCTTTTGTTGTATTTTGACCCCCCCAGGGGACATGTGTTGTGAAAAACAGACTATGTATTGTTCATCATTTGTAATATATTAGTTTGTTTTCATTGGGCTTCTTTTCTCAGCAACATCAAGCATCTTCCTCGAGGTCTGGAAAGGTCAAAACCAAGAACCAAAATCGGATACCTTGGAAAACAAATAAGCATACTGCATTGCATACTAACTTTTGTTTTGTTTTGTAGGTTTTATGATTTTTGTTTCTAACTTTGTTGTGGTCTCAGGAAACATTGCTCGTCGCAGAGTGTTCCCTGTCAACCGCGCACACCGGTACCCGACTCGCAACAGCCTTCCCGGTATTCAAATGGAACAAGTACAGCAAGATCTGACTGAGGTCAGAAACCAGATGGCTAATGAGAGAGTGGAGATGAGAAATCAGATGTCTCAATTCATGGCAGTAATGACTGGCTTGGCCCAGAGTCAAGAAAGGTTAAGAGAGCTGGTATAAAGACAAACTCCTGAAGAGCCTCATCTTGGAACAGGAGGAACTAGTAACAACGAACGGGACCAGCCTCATATTGACCCACCAGTATTTGGGCCTCATTTGGATCCAGAAGCTAACGTCCCGAGAAATGTGCAAGGTAATACTGTTTGGGGGAGAATCTTGCAAGAGGATCCCCAAGAAGAACAGTTTACTGTTATGGGAGCTTGAGATGAAGTATATGACAGGAGATTGGACGAAATTGCTGAGAAATTAAGATCTTTGGAGTCACAGAATTCTTTGGGCTTCGATGTGATGGACATGGGGCTAGTGGATGGGGTGAGAATTCCCCACAAATTCAAACCCCCATGCTTTGAAAAGTACAATGGTACCTCCTGTCCTCGCACTCATCTGCAGTCTTTCTTGGGAAGACTTAAAGCTTATACTATGGATGAAAAGCTGTGGATGTTCTACTTTGAAGACAGTCTGAGTGGGGCTTCAAGAGAGTGGTATTCACACTTGTCTAGAGCCACCATAAGATGCTGGAAGGATTTGGCTGAAGCTTTCATCCGACAATATCAATACAATCTGGACATGGCTCCTAACAGGACCCTTCTGATGGGAATGTCACAATCTTCCTGAGAAAGCTTCAGGGAATATGCCCAAAGGTGGAGACAGCTTGCTGCTGCTGTCCAACCACCCATGTCAGAGAGGGAAATGGCTGACATGTTCATGAATACACTGCAAGGGACCTACATTGATAGACTAGCTGCTTTTTCCTCTACCAGTTTTGCTGATGTGGTCATAGTTGGTGAAAGGATTGAAAGCCTTTTAAAGATGGGCAAAATCTCCGACAGTGGTGCAAGTTCATCCAATAATCCCAGGAAACCTTTTGTGGGACCCCGAAGAGCCGGTGAGACTAATTACATTCATGCAAGCAGGGGCAGACCTTAGTATGTTCACCGGTCGGTAGCAGCTGTTACTATTCCAGCTCCGATTCCTCAACAATCAGCATATCCTCAACAACAACAACCACAGTATCAACAACAAGTTCAATATCCGCAACAGAGAACCTACAATAACAGCAACAACAACTAACAACAGCGTCCTTTCCAGCAAAGACCATCACAGGCAAACAAAGTAATTGACCCAATCCCAATGCCATATGATGCACTCTTGCCACAACTCCTGAAGCTCAACCTGGTTGAGTTAAGGACATTGGCACCTCCAGATCCTTCCAATATGCCAAAGAACTACAATGCCAATTCCAGGTGTGCATTTCACTCAAACGCACCGGGGCATAACACTGAAAAATGCAGGGCCTTATAGATGAAAGTCCAAGACCTGGTGGACTCAAAAGCTCTCAACTTTGCACCTCCTCCTAATGTCACAAGGAATCCAATGCCTAGTCACAACGGGCCTAGGATTAATGTTATTGAGGAAGGCAGACCATCCACCTTAATCACCAGTGTTGCACAAATTCGAACACCTTTGGTTGAAATCAAAGCCCAGCTTTTAGAATGCCAGGTGTTCCCCGAGTGGGAGCTCGGCTGTGGGTATTGCAATATTGCAATCAATGGGTGTGAAAGGTTGAGAAACGGCATATAAGGTCTTATTAAGGATGGTATCCTTCAGATTACGACAACGGCGCCTATAAATCCAACAATTCCTTCACCGACAATCACAGATACTCCTACAACGTCAGCAACCATTGTTCCAACGGATTCTACTACAACTCCAACAACCGCTCAATCAATCACTTCAACAGATACAAGTTCAGTCACCATCCCTGCTACAACTTCAACACCCATCCAGTCAACAGTACCTTATACAACATCAGCAGCAATTAATGAAAGTATCTCAACGGTTACGATATACTATGACCCTGCAAATGTTCCTGCCAACAACTCACAAAATGTTACTCCTGTCAGAGCACCAGTTACCATATACTATGATCCACACACCATTGTGGTCCCTTCTGCAGCTGCTATCAGTCCAGTCACTATCACAGTGCCTGGGTCAGTTCCTTACGAAAGCAATAATGCCATCCCTTGGCATTATGGCTCAGATTTGTACTGCGAAGGGCAGAAAATCACTTTGGAATCATCAACTTCTTCACCTCAGATAGACAATGTGGGGGGAGGCGGAGGCTTCACTAGAAGCAGACGTCTCTTTGCCTCGCAAATTCCAAGACCCATTGTCGAAGCAGAAGCTGCTGCTAAGGCAAAAGGGAAGAGCACGGTGCAAAAAGAACAAGTTGTCAAAGAAGCTTTGAAGACTCCTTTTGACCAAGAGGTTGATGAATTCATGAGAATCATAAAGAAAAGTGATTACAAGGTGGTAGACCAGCTTCACCAAACACCTTCCAAAATCTCCATATTATCATTGCTAATGTGCTCCGAGGCTCATCGGAATGCACTATTGAAGGTCCTGCACGCAGCTTATGTGCCGGAGGAGATTACCGTTAATCAGTTAGAGGCCGTAGTTGGAAATGTTAACGCTAGTAATGGGCTAGGATTTACCAACACCGATCTGACAACGGAGGGTCGCAATCACAACAAGGCTTTGCACATTAACTTGGAGTGCAAGGGTGTAGTTCTTTCTCACGTATTGGTGGACACGGGGTCATCACTCAATGTCCTACCCAAGAAAGCCCTTGTGAAGCTGGAGTATGATGGATTGGCACTACGCCCAAGCAACTTGGTAGTGAGAGCCTTTGACGGTTCTAAAAGATCAGTTCTGGGAGAGATAGAATTACCAATAATGATTGGCCCACAGGTTTTCAAAACGACCTTCTTCGTGATGGATATACAGCCTGCCTACAGCTGTCTATTGGGTAGACCATGGATACACGCCGCCGGCGCCGTGATGTCAACCCTTCACCAGAAGTTAAAATTTGAGTGGGAAGGCCAAGTCATTACCATTTGTGGGGTGGAGGATATTTTTGTTAGCCAGCTGGCTACTTTCAAATACATTGAGATGGATGGGGAGATCCATGAAACCATGAGCCAAGGGTTTGAGGCCCTTAATATTAATGAAACATCTGTTGTGCTTGGGACCTCCATCACATCATATCAGCAAGCCCGGAAGGTTGTTGAGGAAGGTACCGCCCAAGGCTGGGGCAAGCTGCTGCCCATGGAGAAGAAAGAAGACCGATTCGGGTTGGGTTACAGACCAACTCGACAAGATCAACCAGAGGCTGCAAAGGAGCCCAAGTTTATTAGTGGGGGGATGCTCACCCCGGATGCTGTGAATAGATTGGAAGATGAGTCGAAAGACGAGCGCAACCTGGAAAGCTGGATACGTCCAAGGACCCCGGGGAGCCATGTCTCAAACTGGTCTTCCCAGGAAATTATAAGGGTTACTCCTGCAGAGTAATTATTATTTCTTGTATTTTGAAGCACGCATCAAGTCCTGCATCTTGCCCAAGATGTCAGGACTCATTTCGTAATCGGGCCATCTTGTATTTTGTGCAAACGATCAATTAATTAATATCAGGACATCTTTTGCAAATGAGTCTTTTCTTTTCTGCTCACTGTTTTTCATTTTTAATTTTTTGTACAAAAATAAAATGGCAATGTTTTTCAAAATAATAACTTCATTTTCACTTTTTCTAAACAAGATAAAACTGATCACTAAAATGAACAAATCTAAACCCTTGCAGAAAGTGCCCTCCAGACTGCACCGACAACAACACTGCTATGACTTCATATGACTTTGACAATCCAATCAATCAAGCTGATGAAGGGGTTGAAGAAGATTATGAGCTACCTGAAGAGTTAGCTAGGTTGTTGAGACAAGAGGAGAAGGTTATCACTCCTCATCAAGAGGAGGTCGAAACGGTTAATCTTGGTACAGAAGAAGACGTGAAAGAAGTTAAGATCGGGGCCTGTCTGCAAGATTCAGTAAAAGAGCAACTTATTGACATGCTTCGGGAGTATGTGGATGTTTTTGCTTGGTCTTATCAGGATATGCCAGGGTTGGACACCGACATTGTTATGCATAAGCTGCCTCTGAAAGAAGACTGTCCTCCGGTAAAACAGAAGTTGCGCCGTACTCGCCCAGATATGGCAATGAAGATAAAAGAAGAGGTACAAAAACAGTGGGACGCCGGTTTCCTTGCTGTGACTAGCTATCCGCCGTGGGTTGCTAACATTGTACCTGTACCTAAGAAGGATGGCAAGGTGAGGATGTGTGTGGATTGCCGGGACCTGAACAGAGCCAGCCCGAAAGATGACTTCCCATTACCTCACATTGATGTATTGGTCGACAATACGGCTCAGTTCTCGATGTTTTCCTTCATGGATGGATTTTCAGGATATAATCAGATCAAGATGTCATCTGAAGACATGGAGAAGACAACTTTCATCACACCCTGGGGCATGTTCTGTTATAAGGTAATGCCATTCGGGTTGAAGAATGCGGGTGCCACTTATCAACGGGCTATGGTAACATTATTCCAAGACATGATCCACAAAGAAATTGAATGTTATGTGGATCACATGATTGCCAAGTCCCTCACGGAAGAAGACCACCTGGTGAATCTGTTGAAGTTATTCAAGCGTCTGAGGAAGTACCAATTGAAGTTAAACCCCAACAAATGCACATTTGGGGTGCGATCCGGTAAACTGCTGGGATTTATTGTAAGTGAGAAAGGGATTGAAGTTGACCCTGATAAAGTCAAAGCCATTCAAGAAATGCCTGCACCGAAGACTGAGAAAGAAGTTCGGGGGTTCTTAGGCCGATTGAACTACATTTCCAGGTTCATATCTCACCTTACAGCAACCTGTGAGCCTTTGTTCAAATTGTTAAGAAAAGAACAAACGGTCAGGTGGAATGAAGACTGCCAAAGGGCTTTTGACAAAATCAAGGAATACTTACAAGAGCCTCCAATCCTTATGCCTCGAGTTGAAGGAAGACCTCTAATCATGTACTTGACAGTATTAGAAGAGTCAATGGGGTGTGTGCTGGGCCAGCATGACGAGTCTGGTCGAAAAGAGTATGCAATATACTACCTAAGCAAAAAGTTTACCGACTGTGAACAACGTTATTCACTGCTCGAAAAAACTTGCTGTGCTTTAGCGTGGGTTGCTCGCCGACTAAGGCAGTATATGTTGACCCACACCATTTTATTGATCTCGAAGATGGACCCAGTCAAGTACATTTTCGAGAAGCCAACACTTACCTGACGGGTTGCAAGATGGCAAATGATCCTCACAGAGTATGATATCCAGTACACCTCTCAAAAGGCCATCAAAGGCAGTGTATTGTCTGATTATCTCGCTGAGCAACCCATTGATGATTACCAGCCTATGAGATTTGACTTCCCTGATGAAGACATTATGTTCATAAAAGCAAAAGGTCATGAAAAGCCTATTCACACTGAAGGGCCCGACCCAGAAGAAGAATGGACTATGATGTTTGATGGGGCTATTAATATGAATGGTCGTGGTGTTGGTGCAGTACTCATTACACCTGAAGGAGTTCACATGCCTTTCTCGGCAAAACTCACTTTTAACTGCACTAACAACGAAGCTGAATACGAAGCTTGTATTATGGATCTTGAGGAAGCCATTGACCTTAGGATCAAGACTTTAACTGTATTCAGAGATTCAGCTTTGGTAATTAATCAAACCAACGGCAAATGGTACACTCACCAAGATCATTTGATACCTTATCGGGATTACACAAGGAGGTTACTGACTTTCTTCACTACAGTCAAGCTTGAGTATATCCCTCGAGATGAAAATCAGTTTGCAGATGCTCTGGCTACCATTTCATCCATGATCAAAGTTCAAGCTGCCAACTTTGTGCCTCGAATATCAGTATCCAGACTTGAAAGACCAGCATATGTATTCTCAGCAGATGTTGTTAAAGATGATAAGCCTTGGTTCCATGACATCAAGTGCTTCTTGGAGGATCAAACATACCCACCTGGGGCATCTTCCAATGATAAGAAGACATTAAGAAAGCTAGCTGGTAGTTTCTTCCTGAACGCTGATGGTTCCTGTATAAGAGAAACTTTGATATGGTACTTCTCAGATGTGTTGATAGGGCAGAAGTAGACTTGTTGATGCACGAGGTGCACGAAGGATCTTTTGGTACCCATGCGGGAGAGCATGCAATGGCTAAAACGTTGCTAAGATCAGGCTATTACTGGATCACAATGGATGCAGACTGTTGTGCCTATGCCAGGAAATGCCATAAATGCCATATTTATGCGGATAAATTGCATGTGCCTCCAAATCCTCTGAATGTGATGTCTTCACCCTGGCCCTTTTCCATGTGGGGCATTGATATGATTGGCAAGATTGAACCGACTGCTTCAAATGGCCACAGATTCATCCTGGTAGCCATTGACTGTTTTACCAAGTGGGTCGAAGCAGCTTCTTATGCAAATGTTACAAGGCAAGTGGTGGCCCGATTTCTGAAGAGAGACATCAGATGTCGGTATGGAGTGCCCGAGCGAATCATTACTGATAATGGTTCCAACTTAAACAATAAGATGATGGCAGAGTTATGCCGGGACTTCAAGATCCAACACCACAATTCTTCTCCTTACAGGCCAAAGATGAATGGCGCTGTGGAGGCAGCTAACAAGAATATCAAGAAGATTGTGCAGAAGATGGTGGTCACCTACAAAGACTGGCATGAAATGCTACCGTTTTCCTTGCATGGGTACCGAACCTCAATCAGAACATCCACTGGGGCAACACCGTATCAACTTGTATATGGTATGGAGGCAGTCCTACTTGTTGAAGTTGAATTACCCTCTTTACGGGTATTGATGGATGTTAAGTTGAATGAAGCAGAGTGGGTCCGATCCCGATACAATCAACTGAATCTGATTGAAGAAAAGAGGTTAGCTGCAATCTGTCATGGGCAGCTGTATCAGAAGAGAATGAAGAAAGCCTTCGATCAGAAAGTTAGGCTTCGAGAATACCAAGTAGGAGATCTTGTGCTGAAAAGACTCCTCCCTCCTCATACAGACCACAGGGGCAAGTGGACTCCGAATTATGATGGTCCGTTCATAGTAAAGAAAGTTTTCTCTGGTGGAGCACTGATGCTCAGTACTATGGATGGTGAAGACTTCCTGTCCCCTGTGAATTCAGATACAGTTAAAAAATACTTCGCATAAATGACCCGCTGGACATAAAAACAGAATGTAAGTCCAGGCAAAATAGGGCATCCCGGCGAGTCAAAAACAGAATAAAAGACTCGGGCAAAAATAAGGGAAAATAAATAAAAAAGATGTACACCCGCTGAGTTGAAAAGCCGCATTGGACAGCTCAGGCAAAAATGGGTATCCCGGTGGATTGAAAACCCGAAAGGGCGATCCACACAAAATAAGGGAATCAGTGAACAACTGCATTCTGAATTCGTTTGTATCACTTACAACATGGTAAGCTCCGAAAGGTTCAAGCTTCAGTCAGAATCAGCCTTCTTCAAAAGAAGGATGAGAAGAACGTCAATGTCATACAAGTCATAGCAAAAGGGAAGCACTTAAGCGTCATCAACATTGCCAGCATCTTCTTGTTTCTCAATTTTGTAACAATCTCCTCATTTCAGGGGATCTGTTTCTTTGACTGTATTTGCCCGTCCAAAGGCACGCAAATTAATAAAATCAGATTTTTCGTTACACTTTGTCTCGTACATTTTATTTTCGTTTGCAAAAATGTTCGATATCCTTAATACAATGATTACATAAATACAGATGTGTCTTTTCTAAAAAATTACGTGCTTACAGGAAATATATTCGCTCCAGGAGTGTCTAAACTCCCATGAGGGAATCCGGTAAAGGATACCTCGGGGTACTTGTGCGTTTCTTCGTCATAACAGGATTGCAGGTAGTCAAAGTGCAATATGGGGGAATGAAAGCTTCTCCCCAGCAAGCTACCAAATCGTCACTTACTCAGCCCATCTCCCGTCTAGCACCAGAGATGCTTTCTCCCCAGATGAGTTGCCAGACTTCATTCATTTTCAGCAGAATCACAGAAATCTTTAGGAAGATCGTTCAATGATCATTCCTCCTCAGCCAAGTGTCAGGAAGGGAACCATCTCCCCGCAAAATCCCAGCCTCTATCCAGAAGAGCAATGCCTGAGGATCTCACAACAAAGTGACGAAAGCTTCCACGGACCCCAGCTGGGCCCCTCCTCACCAAGGATGGGTCTATCAAGGACCTATTCCCCCATACAGAGTCATATATATCAGATCTACTAGTGATCTCATCCCCAGCTGGGATGCCACCTCAAGCATATCGGCCAGAGACCTTCACAGCAACGAGATCTGAATCCCAGATCGGTATCTTTGCATAATCATAGCATTCGCATCATATTTCCCCCCAGAGCGTAGCATTCCGTCTAATACGGAGCATTATGACAAAAATCAAACATATTGCATAACCATAAGCCATGTGTCGAATCAAACGCTTGTAAATACTGACATTCCATCAACAATGTGCAAAATACTTCCCAAACCCCCCGGCAGAAAGCCAAAGCATCCTCTTTGCACCCACAAATACAGATACATGCTCCTTTTTGCACTCGTCCGTGTCATCATTCCCCAGAAAAGTCGCCCGAACGTTCTCTGCAGATAGATACATATATATACACTTCCCTGACACCCGTCCGTGTCACTTTCCCCAGCGTAGTTGCCTAAACACTTTGGGAACCAAATACTTGTTTATAATACACTTCTTCCGACACCCGTCTATGTCGTGTTCTCCCCATGAAAGTTGAACACTCGTATGTGTCTCACTCATGTTTACTCATTTCAGATGCTCGTCCGTATCTTGTTTACACCATTTATCCTCCTCAGACTCAACACTCGTCCGTGTTCTTTGTTAACCAATTGATACCCGTCTGTATCATCATCTCTGACCATGCGTCAGCGTTTGTTTCTACCGATACTCGTCCGTATCAGAGTCTTAAGGATGCTCGTCCGCATCTTTAACCTATACACAGTGTCAAACACTTATATCTTCTTGAATTTAGACACTCGTCTGTGTCTACCTTTCCCCAGAAGAGCTATCATCAAATCGCCAGTAAAAAGCAAATTTCTTTTCTATCTGACATTTGTCCTGTGTCATGATACTTTCGGCAGCCGTACCCTTCCAGGTGATCGTCCTTCACCTTTAGATGATCATCCTTCATCATTCCCCCAGTGGAGTCTCCATTATTGGAATCCTTTCTATCCGACATTCGTCCTATGTCGTGATATTTCAGTAGCCGTACCTTGCTAGGTGATCGTCCTTCACCTTCTGATGATTGTCCTTCATCATTTCATCCGATGGTCATCCCCGTTGTCGATCCTGTTATCAGACATTCGTCCTATGTCATGATAAACCCTGAGAGCAGCTGTACCCTGCTAGGTGATCATCCTTCACCTCTTGATGATCGTCCTTCATCATGCTTACCCGATGGCCGTCCCCATCGTCGACCTTTTATCCGACATTCGTCCTATGTCGTGATACTTTCGGCAACCGTACCTTGACAGGTGATCGTCCTTCACCTCAGATGACCGTCCCTCATCTTATCCCCAACAGAGCAGTTGCCCCTTCTAGGTGATCGTCCTTCACCTCTAATGACCGTTCCTCATCATTTATTTCTTCAACCTGATGGTCGTCCCCATCATTGCCTTACCTTTAATCCCCAGAAAGTCTTCATCCCCAGCAGTCGTCCTCTGCTCGACGGCCGTCCTCCGTCGCCCGCACCTTATAATCATACTGTAATTCCTTTTACAATCTATATCCCTTTTCTTCTTCATTCAGTGAGTGCAAATTTTGGACTGTCTTTGGTATTCAACCACAAGTTATCTTGTTTGCCTGTTAAGCCGCTGCTTACATCCTACACAGCTAACTCATGTTTGAATAGGGGCAGCGGTAAACACCCCAAATTTTCCCTCACTCATTTCACCATGGCTTATGGTTCTTTTCATTAGCATAAGTTCAATCATACCATCTCATATTGCATTTTTGCTTCACTACATTGATTCAAAGTCATTTACATCTAGGGTTTGTGATCTGAGCCATCCTTGAGCCATTTGAGCCACTCCAAGGATCATAAATTATCTCAAGAGGGTCCATGTATGTTCAAACATCATATTATATCCTCCCAAGATCAAAGAAGTCAAGGAATCACAAGAACTGAGGAAGGCATGGAAGTAGAGCCAAGCTTAACTGCACAAATGACCTAAAATTAGGGTTTTGGTTTCAGAGGCCATAACTCCAATTTTTTTGGTCATTCTTGTTTCTATTTGTCTCTATATGTTATAAGGATCATGCATACCAATTTTCATGAAGAAATTCAACGGGGAAGGCATCTGATCAATAGATGACTTCTTGAGCAAGTCAGTGCAAAATCAGGGCATCTGAGGCCCCCAATCACCCAACCAAAGGATATTCTCCATCATTTTGAATGTGTATGATCATTATTTGATCTTAGAAGATGTTAGAAGTTCACAAAATTGAAGAATTTCAAGCCATTTGCAAAGTTGCCATTTTGGGAAAGTGACTTGTAATGTAAACTTGCCATTTTGGGAAAGTTCTTCAACCTCCTCTTTTTGATTCAAAAATGCTTCAAATGAAAAATTCTTGGTCATGAAAGTTGTAGATTGGATCCTCCCATTTTCAAAAAGTACAAGAACTCATTCTAATTCATTTTAGAACAAAAGTTATGGCCTTGCAAAGTTGGACAAAACCTCTTGCCACTTCATTTTGTGACCTCAAATTGACTTCTAACCATCATAAAAACATAACACATTGCCTAAAACTCAGAATTGGCCCAAGAATTTCCAAATCTCATGAATTGCGCATAGAGAAATCTCAAAAGGACCAAAGGTTCAAAAATTTGCAAAACCTCCCATAACCTTTCACAAACTTGCTGATTTGCCTCAAAATGATTTCCATGGACATCCTCAATCCCAGCTGCACCAGACAACCCTTTGTCCTTGGCCTGAACCAGCCCATACCTCAAAGTACAACTTTATTGACTTTTTTGCAAGAAGGCCATACCAATCAGCATAGCCCACACCAACTCCACAGACCTATCACAGCTTGATATGTGGACAAAATGAAACTCAAAACACACAAGAAGCAAGCCTGAAACCACAACATCACCATAGTTCACAAAAAATCCCTCTTATGCATTTTCATTCGAAACTCTCAACAAAAACATCAAAGCTTAAAAATTCTTCCACCATTCATCTTCAAATCCATCACTGATCACAAACCACCCTTTACCTTGCCCTAAAAGCCACCACACACCAAATACGATTTTTTCCCCTTTTGAACTGAGCTTCACTGAACTTCAAAGAAAGGACTCAAACACTTCAGCAAAGCATCAAGGAAGCTCAAGGGAGGTTAGAGGAGGTTGTTTGCATCAAGCAGAAGGCCCAGACAGCTCCATTAGCAAAGCTCCATCTCAGGTATCTTCTTGAAACTTTTTTCCAGAACTTGTTTCTTTAGTTATATAATGGTAGAGTGTGTTCCACTGATCACAATGAACCTTGAATGGTGAAAAATGGTTGAGTTTTGAGTGTGTATGCATGTTCTGAAATTTTGTTCAGTTTTATGTTTTCATTCGAATCTTGTTGTTGATGAAAAATAAATGAAGTATGATGTTGGAATCTTGTTCTATGGGGTTTGGGGATCATTTCTGGAGATTTGAGGGGTTTGATTTGGCCTAGGGAGTATTTTAGAAAAATCTCAGGGGAGAGGTGGCCGGAGAAGATGACCGGAGGTCATTTCCGGCCCCCTGAGAGTCATTAATGTTTTAATCTGGATTAGGGTTTAGTTTGAATGTAGAGCGTACGATTTTGTTTCCCGCGCGCGTCCAATGGCTCAGATCATCCCACTTAACCCTAATCCACTTAATTAACTTAATTAATTAGGGTTTAATTTTAAATCTGCCAGTTTGAACTTGGACCGTCCATTCATGCGCCAGTAAACTCCCGCGTCTCAGCTTTGAATCCTGGCTCTTGGATCTGATTACCTCCATTTAATTCAATTTTATTTTCTTTTTAATCCATTTTTCTTGCACATTTTATTTAAAATAGCAAATCACTTCTAAAAAATCCCATTTTTTGCATCATACCTTAAAATATTTTTCTCTTTCTGAAAATAATTTTATTTTTATTTTTTGCATAATTTTCGTATTTTAAAAATATTTTAATGTTTATTTTAATTAGTTAATGAGAATTAATTAATTAAAATAGCATTTAAGTCTCTAAAAATTCCAAAAAAATTCACATTGCATTTTGATACATTTAGAAACATTATCAAACTCTTCAAACAAATTTCTTTTTGGTTCTTGACCTATTTTGACATTTTTTTCTTGGAGTTAAAGTTCTTAAAAGGCAATATTTTTGTTCCAACTTAGAAAAATTCATTCTGCCTAACCATAAAGAGTTTGATGTTGGTTCTTTTTGCATTGCATTCCTCATATCATGTAGTTTCTAGGGTAAAATTGGTTTGAATTTATCTTTCATTTTCAATTTGTTTTGCATTTTGCATTGTGAGGTATCCCAAAACCCTAGCAAACTTGAGAAAATCATAACCCCCATTAGGTTAAGAGTTAGATCCCCTCCTTTGGGTAGTGAACTTATTTAGGGTTAGGGTTCCTTGTATCCCATTTTCAATTTTTTATCTTGTCATTTTCTTCTGATTTTGAATTTTGCATTGCATATTGTATGTAAACCCTAATTTTTGCCTTCATTTGCATCCATCTTCCATATGCTTGCATACATGAACTTGCCATAACATTTTGTACATTCACATGACTTCTAAGACATATTAGGACACATTAGAATCATGTTTGATCATTACATCATCCATTTTCCATGCTTTTGCTTTCATTTGATGTCATATGCATTCATGATCTTTCATGGTTCAAAACATGCTTCATTTGCATCCTTATCCTTGTATGATCATCCACAACTCTTGACTTGTGTTTGCTTTATCTCTTAGCATCATTGACATCATGTTTATGCTTCTGGTTTTGGTTTGTATCATTGCATCCATTCCATTCTCATTTCATTTCACTTCCTTTTGCTAACTTTTCAGGTGGTAAGTGTTTGAGAAGTGAATTTGCCTTCACTTTTCACAATCTCTTCTCATCTCTTTTATGCATTCATTGCTGCATTTTATTTGTGTATAAGAGTGAGCTTGCTCATTCATGCTCCTCCCCCTCTCTCTTTCTTCAAGCAACTTATCTTCTTAAGTGAAGTAAGTTGACTTGCTTCTTCTGCTTCTTCCTCCTTTCATCTGCTTCTTCCTTGGTGGCTTTTCTCCTGAAGATCTTTTTCAAGCCTCATAAACCCTAGGAACAACCAAGCATGATCACAATTAGGGTTTGATTAGCCCCCCTCATTAGTTTCACCTTTGTTTCATCTTTGTGTCTTCTCTTCTCACCTCATAATCAAGGACTAAACCTTAAAGGTTTTAAGGCTTTGTGATTAAGCTTATGCCTACATCCTTCTATTAGGATGGAGTGTATAACTTTAATCCTATGTTTTAAACCCTTAATGTGTTTAAACCCTTTAATCAATCCACCTAATAATCATCAAGACATCAAGCTTGTAACTTGGGCCTTGCATTAGGGTTCTAATTCTTCCTTAATTGGTTAAGAAGGACTAACCCTAGTGTTAATGGACAAGTCCCCCTCAAGTTGTCTTGCAAACCCTAAAATCCATTTCTTAATCTTATCATTAACTAAAATCCACTTTAATAAAGGCTTTGGTTTTTCATGAGATTAATCCCTAATCATGGATTAAGTTGAGGAGCCTTTCTCAGCTTAAATGTTCTCATCTATTATCGTTCTATTAGGATGGTGTAATGAGTCCATTAAATCCTTGATTATGGCTTAAACTCATTACTTAACACTAAACAAAAATTCCAAAAAAAACATCAAAATAATCACAAGTAGGTTAATGATCTTAAACTTACATCATGGTGATTAAGTGTGAGGTGCTTACTTCATACTTAAGGTATTCTCATTACCCCTAATCAGAGGGAAGATGTGATGAGTTTACTAACCCTTGGTTTAGGCTTAAGCTCATTTTCTTATGGAAAACTTCAAAAAGCAATAAAAGATTAAAAGCACAAAAACAAACAATAATCGTCTCCTTCGAGATTCTTTTCTCATCTCATTCACTCACAAACGAGAACTTGCTTCTTCCGTCTAATGCAAGACAGTTTGCACCTGAGCCAGACAGGTCATACACTTGAGCATAGACAAGCAAGCAGTTCACCAGTCAATTTATCTTTCAGTCTCTTTGAGTCGAACTACGGTGTTCTGACTTCCTCATTGCACGAGAGGATACGTAGGCATAACTTAACGGTTATCGAACAAAAGTCTCTGTCCATTCCCCCCTCCTTCCAGCATTATTCTTTAAGCCTCATAGTCTTGAGCTTCATTCATTTCTCACACTGACACTTCTCTTCACATTTATCTTAAACTGACACTTGCATTCTTTTCCAGCTTTTGCACACAGAATAGCACTGACACTACCCCTTTAAAACACAAATCTTTCAAGCGTGGATCCCATCGAGTACGGCGGACAATCTGGGTGCTAATACCTTTCCAGGTTGTAACCAACCCCCTTTCTCAGTCTCTCTAGTTCGCAACCGTCTTATCCACATCTTTTCTTAGGTTTATGCAGCATTACCTTTCCTCCGGGATAAAAATGCCTAGCTGGCGACTCTTTTCTTTTAAGTTCACCCATGTGTGTTCTTCTCCTTTCGCCGACCGTTCGCGTCTGTACCCTTCTTGGCCGGGTGTCATTTGGTGGGAGTGACATTATCGACTGAGGCCGGTATACCATTGTGTTTCCATTCGAGGATGGTTTCGTTTTAAATCCGAGGACCCTTTGAGAATTGTCATTGGAGGATGGCATTCTTCCCAATATATTTTATTTCCCATAGAGTTCAAATTTCCAGGTTTTATTTGAGTATTCAATCACTCCATACCTTGAACGTCTAAAAGCTCTTGCAATTATTCGTTCAGGCCTGCAGATGATTGAATAGGGGCAGCTGTAATACCTCAAAATTTTCCCTCTCATTTCCTCAACATTTTGCATAGCATTTTGCCTAGCATTTTGCATACATAGCTTCATAAAATAATCAAAAACATTGCATCATGTGTAGCATAGCTGAGGCATAGGTATGTGATCAATGATCGGAGCAACTGAAGGCATTACAAAGGCAACCGAAGCGCCACAAAGCTTCTCAACCTTGTGCAAAGGGTTCACAACATCCCACAAGTCTTCACTTGGAGCAACGAGCCATGGACAGATGGAGTTGAGCAAAGGAGGCGAGCAGTGCAATATTTCCTGATGAAAAGGGCCAAATTAGGGTTTCATTTCCATGGGGCTTCGGCATGAAGTTTTGATTCAAAGTGGATTCCTTGTCTTGTATATGATGTCAAAGGCATAGGGTTCAAATCTTGTCCACAAATTCATTTTGGAAGGGGTTCAACTGGCCAGACGACTGAAACTCGAGGAATCGGGGAAAAGGCTACCAAGCTAGGTAAAAGAGGGT
The DNA here is from genome assembly GCA_963966055.1 of Lathyrus aphaca. Classification (NCBI taxonomy): domain Eukaryota; kingdom Viridiplantae; phylum Streptophyta; class Magnoliopsida; order Fabales; family Fabaceae; genus Lathyrus; species Lathyrus aphaca. Next base: position 409,353,671 of record OZ014523.1, read on the forward strand.
CGACTCCGGACTTTTAAGATCGAGATCATGAAATTAGGGTTACAATGATCCTATGGTTCAAATTTGGTCAAGAAGTGATGGAGGAATCATAAAAAAATCAAAGAAAAATCATTTGAAAAGTGGTTGGTTTTACATTTCCCTCCACTTTTCCTTCCACTTTCTTTCCACGCTTCCTTTCATTCTTTCCCTCTTGTTTTTCCATTTCAATTCCACTCCATTTCCCTTGGAAACTTCTACCATGTTCTACCATCTTCTAGAGTATTCCAAGGAATATTCCAAGGAATATTCCCTTTTCCAACCCTAACTACCAAACCATAATTTTGGATCCCAAGCCTAATTTTTGGGCCCCAAACCTAATTCCATTCCCAAACCTAGCTCCAAGCCTATCCTCTATATATTCATTAATCACTTCATTGAGAGGGGAAAACACACACAATTTTCATTTCCAATTTTCTCATTCTCTCACAATCACTTTTTCTCTCTCACTTTTCCACCATTTTCCCTCCTTTCACTAAAGCTTTTTGAATAAGCTCTTCAAGTTTCACATTGAAACTTGAAGATCTTGAAGCTTAGCCTCAACCTCCATTGATTTTGTGGATTGTGGAAGAAGAAGCTACTGAATTTTGGTGAAGGTTTCGACTTATCGGAAGCACACGAAGGTTCAAGCATCAAGAACGCATTTATTTTGCGGTTTTGCGGTTTTCTTGGTTTTCTCTTCGATCAAGCTCCGATTCTTGCAACATTCACCGAAGCACTTCTCCGCTTCGTAGGTTGGTGATCTAAATCACTTCTTCTTTAAGTTATTCTCTTCATCTCGCCATTTTGACATTCTTTAATTGCTTTTTCTTATTGCTTATGTTTGATTTCGTTTTCTTTATGTGTTGCTTGCGATTTGTGATTTGTAGTGGATTTGGATTTAAGGTGTTGATAGTTATAGGTTTTAGCATGTGTAAATAAGTCCCAATTAAGTAGAAATTAGTGTTAGCATGTTCCTAGATATGTTAGGGATCATTAGAAGTGAGTTTGTGGCCAAAAGCACTTATTTCAAAAGTTTTTTTCACTTTCTGTTCAGTGTTAACCGATTAACACATTTGGTTAACCGGTTAACGCGTGCGTTTTAGCCACAAATTGTTGTTGTTTTAGGTCCGTTAACCGGTTAACGCATTTGGTTAACCGGTTAACGCTGTTCATTTTTGGATTATTAGTTTATTTGATTGCTCATTCTTGCTTTCTAGTGCCTCTAATGTTCATACATGTTTAGGTAGTGATTTTAGGGAATTTTTGGGTCCATTTCCAGTAGCTCATTCCCCAATTTCGAGTCGTTTTGACACGATTCCGTTCGTGTCGCATATTATGCATTTTAGTGTTTCCTTGTGCATAGCTTGAGTTCTTGCATTTTGTTTCCATGTTTATGCATCATTAGGTATGTAAATAATCATGTTGCATTCTGTTTTTACATATTTTGCATTGCATTAAATCATTTTGCATTTCATTGTATCAAGATATATAGCATTTTACATAATCATGTATGTATGTGTATTTGGTTACATTTGATTGCATGCTTGATCATATCATTTATATCAATTCAATTCTGAATTTTGCATTGAGTTTAGCATTCTTGTTGAGCTATCATATTGCATGTTCATAATCAATAATCCTCATGTTCATATACCATATTCATGTGCTACATTTTTGCATACTTGTTGCATAATCAACCATGTGATGCATTCTTGCATAATCCTTCTAAATGTTCATGTTCTTCCATTTATGTATGTTGATCCATGTTCAAATGCATGTTCATGATGAGATTGGTGCATTTTTCATCGAGTTTGTGCATTAGAAAATGAAAATAATCAATTCTAGATTTTGCATTTCATAGCTGTTTTTGCATATAAGTGCTGTAAAATGTATGTTGTTTGTTATATTTGCATGTTGTTTGTAACCTTTTACACCTACCTTTTCATGCTGCATGCTGGCTGTAAAAAGCTACTTTGTATTAGGCATAGTTTCCATAGCTGTTTGGGTAATAGGGGCTGTAGTAGGTGCTGTATTTTTGTCTTAGCATTTTTTTTAGCTCTTTAGAATTAAAATAGAATTTTGATTGAGTCCTAAAGTCATTATGATTTAATTAGGGTATATTTGCCTTGTTATTTTAAATAAAAATGCACATTAACCTTTGTTTTATAGAGGGGAAGATTGAGGTAAGTTTCCTTACCTTATCCTTTATTTTATTTTTATGCATTTTCTTTATGCATTTAATTCATTTCCTTCTTTTCATACTTGTGTTTGGTAGGATTTCCCCCTCTTTTGTAGAATCAACTTAACTTCTCTAGGAAGTAAGTTGCATTCTATTCTTTTCTTCCTTAGGATTAGAAAACCTCACAAACCATTAGGACCACTCTTGAATAACAACTAAAATTAGGATTGAGTCTTAGTCCCTTAGTTCTTTCCTTTTGCAACTTGAGTCTTTCTTTCTCACCTCATGAAGAAAATAATAAAATACCTAATAAAGGTTGAATGTTCTTATGCACCATGAGACTTTGTTGCGGAGTGCTTATACGCGTCCTATTACGGGGTGAGGTGTAAGTACTTACCGCGATGGATAGGTCTTAGTATGGGAATGTTCACAAACAAGTTCAAAACAATTCTCATAAAAGACAAAAACAAATAATAAGCGACTATCCTGCGAGAACTTCTTTTCTCATCTCATTCACTCATAACGCGAACTTGTGACGACTTGTCTCGCATGTAAGACGGTAAACGCACTCGTACCAGACGAGCCTGCAACACCTGAGCATAGACATACACAGTTCCAGCTATAAAAAACACAAACAAATAGTTCCTGCCTTAGTTAGGCGAACTACGTCGACTCTGATCCTCATTATCCCGATGGGGTACGTAGGCAGTGGGGTAGGGCCTGTTCGAGCACATTCTATATTTTCCCTACATTTTCCCCATTCTTTCTTTTTGTTATTTTTCAACTCTTTTCTCATTTCCATTCCTCATTCTAGTTAGCAGTTCATTTATTCAGCAGCAGCTTTATTTTTCCCACCCTTTGAAACAAACAAACAAGCGTGGATCCCGTCGGGTACGATAGACGGTCTGGGGTGCTAATACCTTCCCAGGTCGTAACCGGCTCCCGAACCCAGATCTTTGGTTCGCATGACCTTGTCCTTTCCTTCTTCCTCAGGTTTATGCAGCATTACCTTTCCCATTCATTCGGGATAAAAATGCCTGGCTGGCGACTCTACCTTTTCCGTGCCACTTTCGCGTTTGTACTAGGATGAAAATCCCGGGAGCGACAATGGTTGATCAGGGAATTGTTTTGGGCCACATTATTTTTGAAAAAGGAATTTTTGTAGACCCTGCTAAGATTGATGTGATTTCTACATTACCTTACCCATCTTGCAATGGCTAGATTCGTTCTTTTCTTGGCCATGCAGGTTTTTACAGGCGTTTCATTAAGGATTTCAGCAAGATAGCTCTTCCGTTGTCAAATTTGTTGAAGAATGATGTCACTTTCAACTTTGATGACAATTTCAAAAAGGCATTTGACTTCTTGAAGAAAGCATTGACCTCTTCTCCCATCATCCAGCCCTCTGACTGGACCTTTCCTTTTGAGATTATGTGTGATGCTTCTAACTATGCGGTTCCAGAGGTCCTTGCACAAAGAGTTGATAAGGTTGCCCATGTTATTTATTATGCTTCTAAGACTTTGGATTCTGCAAAGTCTAATTACACCACCACTGAAAAGGAACTTTTAGCAATTGTTTTTGCTCTTGATAAATTCAGACAATATTTGCTAGGTTCCAAAGTTGTTGTTTTTACTGACCATGCAGCTTTAAGGTACTTATTGAAGAAACCAGAGGCAAAACCGAGACTGATTCAGTGGATTTTGTTGCTCTAAGAGTTTAATGTTGGAATTAAAGATAAGAGTGGAGCTGAGAACTTGGTGGCTGATCACTTGAGCAGGATAGAGAGAGATGAAGACCCTTTTCCGATTCAGGATGGCTTCCCTGATGAACAACTTTTACTTGTGCATGGCATTACTCCTTGGTTTGCTGATATTGTTAATTATCTTGTTGCTGCTGTTTTTCCTACAGGTGCTTCTAGATCACAGATTCATAAACTCAAGAGTGATGCCAAATATTATGTTTGGGATGACCCATATCTTTGGAATATTGGAAGTGATCAGGTGATTAGAAGATGTGTTCCCAACTATGAGATTGAATCTATTTTGAATTTTTCTCATGCCTCTCAAGTAGGGGGCACTTTGGTCCGCAAAAAAATGCAAGAAAAGTCCTTGACTCGGGTTTCTATTGGCCCACTGTTTTTAAAGATGCTTATGAGACTTACCGCACTTGTAAAGAGTGCCAGTTAGCAGGTACATCCATCACTCGTAAAAGTGAAATGCCTCAGCAACCTATGCTTTTTTGTGAGGTATTTGATGTATGGGGAATCAAATTCATGGGTCCCTTTCCTGTATCATTTGGATTTCTATATATTTTGCTTGCACTTGATTATGTTTCAAAGTGGGTGGAAGTTATCCCCACTAGGACTAATGATTCTAGAGTTGTTGCTGATTTTGTCAAGTCTAATATCTTTTGCAGGTTTGGAATACCGCGAGCTATCATCAGTGACCAATGCACTCAATTCTGTAACCGCGCCATGGAATCTTTGCTCCGGAAGTATGGAGTTGTGCATAGAGTCTCTACTGCATACCACCCACAAACTAATGGGCAAGCTGAGATATCAAACAGGTTCTAGAGAAAACGGTGCAAACAAACAAGAAAGACTAGAGCCGTCGTCTAGAAGACGCACTTTGGGCTCAAAGAACAGCTTTCAAGACACCAATTGGGACGTCTCCTTATCGACTTGTTTTTGGTAAGGCCTGTCACCTTCCTGTAGAGATAGAACATCGTGCTTATTGGGCGGTGAAAAGTTGTAATTTGGAGATGCAACAAGCAGGTATTGAAAGAAAACTCCAATTATAACAGCTTGAAGAACTTAGGCTAGAGGCTTATGAAAGCTCTAGGATTTATAAAGAGAAAACTAGGCATTTCCATGATAAAATGATTTCTAGGAAGGAATTCTCTGTGGGCCAACAGGTTTTACTGTTTAACTCCCATCTTAAGCTTATGGCTGGGAAACTGAGATCCAAATGGATTGGCCCCTATGTTGTTACTAATGTTTTCCCTCATGGTGCAGTAGAAATTAAAAGTGCAGGTACTAACAAAGATTTCAATGTAAATGGGCAACGCTTGAAGTTATTCCATGAAAGTGTTGTGTCTGAAGAGGCAACCATAAAAGAACATTCTTTGGAAGTGTCCAACTACACTGCAACTTGATCAGGGAGCACCTTTTCCTTTCTCTCACTCTTACTTTATAATTATGTTCTTTTCATTGAGGACAATGTCCATTTTAAGTGTGGGGGAGGGAACCCTTTTTCTTGTTTTCATTTTGTTTTTGTTTCATTTTTGTTTGTTTCTTTTTCAATCTTGTTTTCATTTTGTTTTTGTTTCATTTTTGTTTGTTTCTTTTTCAATAAATAAAAAAATAAAAAAAATAAATAAAAATAACAATAAATTTAGACATAGAAACACATGCAATTGTTGAATTTTTTCCTTTGGCTATAGACTCGTTTGAGGTTAGATTGTAGAGACTTGGGAAAAGTTCACAAGACCGGTATTGTTTTAACACCTTAAGTCTCCCGAATATGGAAATCATTTTGAATACTTGTTATGCCATAGCCTTGAGTTCTCATCTTTTAATATCTCTTAAGTAGTTTATCTAGCAGTCAACACCATCTATAAATCACACACTAAGTAATTAAGTTGATGCAAATAAGTGAATGATCTTGCGCTTAAAAATAAATCTAAATAGGAATCCACCTTTTAAGTTAGGTGATCCTCACCCGGTCATTTAGCCTAACGGATGTGAAACCTTAAGAAAAAAAATTGTTGTTACTAAAGTAACTTTAAAATATTGTCAGGTATGGATCATAATCACTAACATGCTTATTTACCATGTGTATGAATAGATAACAGGCTTAATGTGATTGCACTAGAATGAAAGAGAGCAAAAGGGAGGATGAGTAAGTTAGACTTAGGCATAATAACATGATTCAAAATGGTTTGTATAGGAGAGAGGCTTATGACCGCACAATTGCGGATTTGTGTTCTTATGATATCCTTAGTGTGTAAGATTAGTACCTATCAATGTTATCTTAATCGAAGAAGCATTTGTAGTCTAGAATGAGTATGAATGATGTTGTGTTTCTTGAGTCTTGAGTTTATTTTTTTGCTCGGAGTGCAAAAGTTCAAGTGTGGGGGAATTTGATCAGTGAATTTTGGTGCACATTCCTACATGATTACACTTAGGCATTTCTTTAGTTTTATTTGTGTATTTTTATATTTTAATTTGTTTTTCTAATTTACTTTATTTTTGGCTTAATCTAATTTTCGTACTTGATCTTCAGCTTAAACAAATTTTACGGAAATGATCATAACCGGAGTTCCAGGAATCTGATTGAGACGTTCTACCAGTCGATGAAAATCTAAGAGAGGGAGCTACAACTTTCGTGTTGGAGTCAAAGTCAGATTCGGAGTCATATTTTCCAGAATTTCGTTTGAAACTGCTTCATTAGTTTTATTCAGTTTCGGGTCATTTAGAATTGGGTCTGTGTTATGTATTTGACCCAGGTGGGTTGTAAACAGGTTTTTAGGTTTTCTATTTAACCTAGCAGCCGCAACTGCTCTTAAAAGAGACTATTCACGATTTTATTTTATTCCTGACGCTTGAAAGAACGATGGAGAACTAATCGCCCTTGAGCCAATCTACTGTACTCAGGTTCCAACACTTGAGATTATTATAATGTTAAGTTTAGTTTAATTCTTTTCAATTATATTTTGTGTTCTTGCATGCTTAATTCAATTGCATGAACTATATTGATTCAATTTGGTTGATTGTATGATCCTAACATAGACACGACATGTTTGCTTAATTCATTTTGTGTCTGATCAATCATGTTTGCTTAATTCATGAGATTTTATCATGTTTGCTTAATTCGGACAATAGGATCGTACATCTTACAATTCTCACCGCGCTTGTCATTGAGGTTGTATCCGAATAGGAATGAATAATCCGTTTAGGGAATTATAATTATAATAATCAATGATAGTAGGAACTGAATCAGTAGATTGACTTATTCCATAATCACGTATTTTAATAACTTAATTGTTCTATTTTTTTATCAACCTTAAAACAAACCCCCTGATTCGGAATTCGGTTACCTACGATTAATAACAATACAAGAATCATTGTGAAACGATTCGAGTCATTGTCGCTATACTACATTTTCAAAAATTACTCGTTTTTGATCCGTGCGCGACACGCGGATCACCTACCCTTAACCTTTGCAGCAGCTTCAACTTCAGGATCACCTCTAAGGACTTGAGGAGCAAAGAGACGCCCACTCCGAGTAAATCCGCCAACTCCTTCGACATTCACAACAGTCGGGTCAATTGTTACTGCTTTACTTTCCACCTTCTGGCCTTCTATGTACACGTCTGAGCCATAGTGCCAAGGGATGGCTTTGTCATCAACATAGGGAACTGGTCCTGAAACAGTAATGGTCACTGGACTCACTTCTGGAACATAGATAGTCACCAGTTCTCTCCGAGTAGGAACTTCAATAGGATCCAAATAAATTTTCACTGTAGACACACAATTACTTCTATGGTCAACCCTGTCGAACTATAGAGACTCCTCGTCAATCAAACGCTGCAGCCCAGCTTTCAAATCCCCACAACCATTAGCTGAATTCGAACAACTCTCACAGTCAAAATCGCAACCTGGAAAAACTTGCCCTTTCAACAATCTGTCTTTTACCACTAACAACGAAGTCTTCACTTCATCCACATTCAAGATCAGGTTCAACCTCTCACCGCTGTCGATAGCGTTTATCCTGGCCCCTCCATGATTTGGAATGGGGTTTGATATAACATTTGGAAATGGTTGATGCGTGTTTTTCGCAAGTGTACGAACACGTCAGAATAATATAAAAGATTGTCAAATCCACAGAGACCAAGTGTCAATCTATCGTACCCGTTGTTATGGTGTGTATCTAAGGCAACTGAATATAAGGGTTTTAAGGAGTGCGCAATGGTAAATAAAATAATAGTTTTAAATAATTAATAAAAGACAGGCTCGAATGTAATTCACATAATCAATTCATAATCCCGTACTTGTTAATAGAAATACTTATGGGCAATGTTTTCCACTTTGAAAAGAACTAATTTAACAGGAACTGTCGCTTTCGCATATTCAGAACCGAGTTGTACTCTCTAATCAACCCCTCCTATTGTCACGGATAAAAAGGTGCGTACTACGTTAGAGTAGTAAACCTATTTTTAAGAAATATATTATCTTAACTAAGTTGAAAAGTATTTTAACCTGGATTTCTTAGCAAAAAGAGGTTCTCACGAACCAGACTCTAAACTTCATAACGCGTCCGAAAATTGTTTTAAAATCTCTTTTCTTTTTAATCTAAAAACTCCTAATGAACTAGACAAAGCGCTTTTGGCTGTTTTTGAAATAGTTAAAAAACAATTACTTAAATTGAAAGATAAAATAGCCCTTAAGTGTTTCCACGAACATTTGTACGGATTACTGGTTCAATTACGATCCTTACATTCTAACCTTTATGGATTTAGTTAGACATAGTAAAGTAAAAGTTCTTTTTATAATTTTTCATAAAAGTAATTTAGTGCGAGTGTGGAAAGTAAATAAAAGTAGTGCGAGTGCGAGAAATAAAGGTATTTAAAGCGAGTACGAGAAATAAATAAATTAAAGCGAGTGCGAGAAATAAATAAAGTAAAGCGAGTGCAGGAAATAAATAAAATAAAGTGCGAGTGCGGATAATAAATGAAAGTAAAGCAATGCGGAATAGTAAAATACGAACTGGAATTAAAATGGCGGCAGGATTAACTTCCTCCCAGAGTGCTCCAAAACTCGATCACACAGACGTATACAGACTCGATCACTCGATTGCAGTAACACCCCGGTGTGGAATGATAACTGCTTTAAAACTGATATATGCCTAAGAGATTCTAAGTTTGGATGATTGAAAATGAAAATCTAAGGTCCTATTTATAGGAAAACAAAAAGCAGGAAAAGACCAGGATGCCCCCCTCCACTAAAAAGTGGAGGGAAGCCTTTTTGCCTTGTGGCGCCCGCCACAGGCCTATGGCGCCCGCTATGAGACTAATAGGGAATGAGAGAGTGGGGATCGTGGGTCTTGGCAGTTGTGGAGTGGTCTTGAGACGTGGCCACGTCATGGCAGACCCCATGGCGCCCGCCATGGTGGATGCCGTAAGTGTAAAACGCTGAATTTCTTGGTTTTCGTCCGTTTCCACTCCTTTTTCGCTCCTTTTCTCGATTTAGGCCCCGATTACATAGAAATCCTGAAAACAAAGAAAAAAAAGTAATAACATAACAAAATAACAATAAAAGCTAAGAATGCATGCGAAATCGGAGTCAGAAATACGGTGAATTTTAGTGTTATCAAATTCTCCCACACTTAGACCTTTGCTTGTCCTCAAGCAAACATTAAAGCTCAAAAAATGAAGAAAATTGGTGTCAACACGTGATTTGGGCTAAAGGGCTTCTAAGTTCAAGTCAGGATGCAGTGACAGGTACTAACTAAGTGAACCAAGGGTACCATAATAAAACAGACACATACTTCAATCCTATATTAACCACCCCATGTCATCCCACAATACCTAGGCCTATCTTCTCATCTTTTTGGGTCCTTTTCATTCAGGCGCAATCACATTAAGCCCGTTATCCGTACATGCTTCATAGTAGAGTGACCGGTTAGTGATTCTGATCCATAACATAAGGTTTCTGGCACATAAGCATGTGTAAACCTGTTTTATTTGACCTAATTGTAGTTGTGGGGGATCGGATCGTAATCCGCCCTACCAAGTTCAGTGCCAGATACCTCTGAACCAACTAACAATAGGTGACTGCAATTTTTTTTTCTTTTTGTGGCAAAATTTTTTTTCTTCTCTTTTTTCGGTTTAAATGACTTTGTGAGGGTCACCTATCCCAGAGTTTGCCTTTTTTATTTATTTATTAGCGTTGGATCATTCACTTATGTTCATCGTCCCCCTACATAGAGCATGCTTAGGCCGGAGCTGACTGCTAGAATAAACTACTTAGGACAATTTTTTGAATGATAATAAAGGCCATGGTGCGGGGTTTAAGAGTGATTCCTATATTCACAAGGTCTATGGTGCTACAATGGTACTGATGTTTCAAAAAGTTGACCTAAGTCACTACATCCTAATCCAAACCTGTCTCAAAGCCCAAAAAACATGTGAAACAACATTGTTTTCTTTTTTAAAATTTTTGGTAAGGCTAAGGAAATGGGAAAAAATGTGGATGTACTAAAAATACACTATACTGGTGACTCGTCAGACTCATGCATTATCTAAGAAAAATTAAACTAGATAACTTACTGGAAAGGGAAATAACAGAAAGCAAATAAATAACTAGAAAGGGAAATGACAGAAAGCAATAAAATCCCCTCCCACACTTAAATCGAACATTGTCCCTAATTTTTCGAAATAAGATAAGGAAGGTAACCTGAAAAACTATTGCGGAGGAGCACCGGTGCCCTCGCCTTCCTGCTGTGATGGTCTGGAACGACGGGATCTACTGCGCTGTTGGTCCCTCCGGTCAAGTCGTGCCGATAAGGCAGCCTGGGCACCCCGAACCTCTCGAAGGTTACCTAAGATGGAACCCTGAGTGGCCTCCATAAGCTGGTAGTTCCGGCGGTTGACTTCTCGCTGACGGGTCTGCTCTGATGTGATATCGTTCAAGGTACGGCAAACGTTGTTGTAAGCACGATCCGAAACCAATCGCGATTGTTGCATGAAGCTCATATTGTCCGTCAGTTGTTGTGAAATAGTAAAGAGAAGGTTGTCTCGCTTTTCCTCTCTAGCCGTCATATCACGCCACATCTCCTCAGTGACATAGAATCCAGGAGCAGCACCTGCAACAGGGTTAGAGGAAGATGGTGCAGTGTGTGACTGTGAAGGACGTTGGGGGGACATGTGAGGTATGGGAGACTGCTCTCTCCGATCATATTCTTCATCAGTGTCATGTGCCTCCCCATCAGGAATATTAGGAGGAAGTGGACCCAAAACAGGTGGAGCATTCAGATCATAGGTCCAGTTCCTTTCATTACGTACATCAGTACGTCTACTGCAAGGTAAAGCAACAGATGGGATAGCTACCCCATGAACCATCAACTCATAACCACCTTCTCTCCTTGTTCGGCACAATTTCATGTCTTTTAGAAATTTTAAATTAATTTGCGAGGAGGTAGTGGTTCAAGTGTAGCTATCTCATTGTTTAGGTCAAGAGACCGAGCAATAGACGTAACAAGTCCTCCAAAAACAATTGGCCCTATTTTATTAGTAAGTAAAGCCATGTGTGCAAGCATAAACGGGACCGAATTGATATGGGTACTAGTGAGGCATCCTTGCAAAAAAAGGAGTTCTCTAGCGTTTACCTTATTTGGACTCTCCCGGCCAAAAATAGTACATGCCAAAAGATATCTGAAAACTCTTATGGTCGGGTTATGAATGGTCGACGCAAGTATTCCTTCAAAAGAATTTATTGAAGTACTTGACAGCCTCTTCCAGAAGGAAAATACCTCGGCCGACCATTCCGCATCCAAAGGTGCCTCACAAATCGCACCTTCCCTATGAGAGATTCCTAACAAGCCTACTAGTTCGTCGGTACTATATTCGTATTCAATTCCAAACAGTCTAAAATTAACAGTACCGACTGTGCTAGCAGTGTTAGGACTGACAGTGTATATCAATGAACTTAAAAACTCTACTGTCAGCCTCTCATAGGTAGGTTCCTGGTTAACAAAAATATTATGCAAGCCTAAAAAATCTAATAAATGAAAAACACTATGATACAGACCCAAAGCATACAGACAGTTATCATCGACGTACCTAGTCGAGAGAATTTCTCGACTCTGAAGCCTCTGAATAATTTTCCTTTGCCTATCACCCGGTCTTCCATCGCGAAGAAGAAATCCATTGAACTCCATTGTTGTTGCTCCTTGAGAAGTGAAAAGTGGTAAAAATGGTTTATGAGAGAAATGATAAAGGTTTGATTTTTATGGTTTGTGGTGGATGAAAATGAAAATGGATTTTGGATAGTTTTTATAGATGGTGAATATTTTGGAAATGGGGGAGCTTTAATGGGGTTCAATGGGGTTTTTGAAAGTTGTAAAAATGGGTTTTTGAGGTTGGAAGGTGTAAAAATGGAGGAAATGGGGAATCAGCCCCGTATTTGATGGGGGCGGTGTGGCGCCCGCCACAGGGGGTATGGCGCCCACCACAAGGCCATTTCCTGCTGAGCCTTGGATTTTCAAATCTTCTTTTGGGCCCTATTGCACCTTCGGTCTTCGGGGGGTCCGGATAGCGTTTTCTTCTCTCTTCCAAGGCATGAGGCTTGCATATTTTTTTAGGAAGACAAAAATGAATATATTTTTGTCTTTATATATATATATATATATATTTTTCTTTGCTCGACAAAAATAAAATAAAATAAAAATCAAAAGAAAAGAGAAAAAATGACATTAGTGCATGAAATAATATATATATATATATATATATATATATATATAAAATAAACTCAAAGTACATGAAAAAAAAGAAAATGTAATAGATGCAATAATGTAAGATATGCCTGGAGATGCGAGAAATAAAATAAAGTATGAAAAAGAAATCAAATACTAGGGTAATAACGTCAGTGTAAAACGAATCATGTGGTAGGCTTCTCTTCCTAGTTTGATCCACGAATCTCAGCTATCTCCCTCCAAAGCTCTTCAATCTCCTGATATAGAGCATCGGCCTCTGAGGCATGAGTGAGATCAAATACCTGAATCTGTAATTCCAAGTCCGCTACTTCCTGCTTGAGCAGGGTAGTCTCCTTGCGGAGCTCATAAATCTGAGTTTGTAGATCAGGCGGCTGTAAAGACATATTGTTAGACATAACAGTGATTCGGGGAGAAAGAGGTGTAGGAGTGTACTCAACAGTGGGAGGTGATTTCGGCTCTTCGACAGTCTCTCCATAACCTTCTAAAGCATAACTCCAATTTGCAGGATCATGGACACTGGTCATCAGCGGGTCTGGTAATGTAAAGTAATGTATCACTTCACCGTCGATCAATAATCTAAAAGTATTGGGCTCAAAAGAGGCCCTCCTCATCAGTCCTCTGTCAAGACAAAAGTCAACATCCAGGGTGGTGTAGCAGCAGAAGGTCCTGAGGTGCAATAATTTGCGAGACAAACCCAATGCAGTAGCTATCTGTGTAACAATCCCACCGACATGTATAATGCCTACAGATGATCTGGCAAAACTAGCAAGGCCCTTCAACAGAAAGTTGCCACAAGCAACTGGGCGAGACTGGGTCGCACAAAACAGTAGGAAAATCTCCTCTTCACTCAGCAGAGTCTTTGTATCTGGAAAACCGAGGAAAGAATGTGCTAGAATCATCTGGAAGTACCTTAACACAGGGTTGTGGATTACCTAAGAAAACTGAGTGGAAGGATCTTGGCCTCCTCCACCTGAGATGTTAGACCAAAACTTTTCCACTTCTCTGCTCATAAAATACCCCATCGGTGTCTCTGGAATAGCATCAGGAGTAGTCTGAAAACCTACTAAATCACCAAACTCTTTGTGAGAGAAGGAGTAGTCAATCCCGAACAACCTGAAAACAGCATATCCATCGGGTCCAGCCCAAGGATCATAATGAAACGAGCTGAGGAACTCTAGAGTCAAGTTCCTGTAAGTGTTATTCCTATCGTCAAACTGGTCCCACTGGAGTTGGTGACACAAGAATCTGACGCTTGGCTCTATCCCCAAGGCATCCATGCAATCTTGGTCTGGGTACCTGGTAGGTGCCATAGGGCGTTTCATGTGGACATAGTAACGCTCTCTGGGCGTCGTCTCTAAAGGCCACGTGCATGTCATCGGGGTTCTGCATTCTGCACAAGGTTAGCAAACAAGTCCTGAAACCACATAAAACATTCAATCGTTAGTCCTGACATAATAATAAAGTAAACAAATTAAAATAAAATGAAAAATAAATAAAAAGTACGTAAATAAGAAAACCATGGGTTGCCTCTCATGCAACGCTTGTTTAACGTCATTAGCTCGACAACCAGATTTTATACATCATTCGAAGGATATGGTGGATCGCTCAGAGTATGGCATGTGTATGTTGTTGGGATGTCACCTCCTTCGTAGGGCTTCAATCTCTGTCCATTGATGATGAACAGTTTACATGTTTGGTTCTTGATTTCAATAGCACCCGATCTTAGAATCTTAGATACTTCGAAAGGGCCAGTCCATCTCGAACGAAGCTTCCCTGGAAAAAGTCGTAACCTAGAATCGAACAGGAGAACAGGATCGCCTATTTTGAAGTCTTTTCTTATGATTCTTTTGTCATGCCAAGCTTTGTTTCTTTCTTTGTATATGATGGCATTTTTGTAGGCGGATTGTCTGAGCTCTTCTAATTTGTGGATATCAAGGATACGTTTTTCACCAGCAGTCAAGTAATCCAAATTCAAAGTTTTGATGGCCCAATAGGCCTTATGCTCCAACTCAAAAGGTAAGTGACATGATTTTCCATAGACCAGTTGATAAGGGGTTGTTCCTATAGGGGTTTTGAAAGCGGTTCTATAGGCCCATAATGCCTCTTGAAGTTTCTGCGACCAATCTTTTCTAGATATAGAGACAGTCTTCTCAAGAATTTGTTTGATCTCCCTATTAGATACTTCCACTTGTCCATTGGTCTGTGGGTGGTATGGTGTTGCTACTCTATGCTTAACTCCATACTTACTTAAAAGTTTATCAAATATTCTTGATATGAAGTGTGATCCTCCAACACTTATGACTAAACGGGGGGTTCCAAACCTGGGAAATATATAGTTTTTGAATAATTTGATGACTACTCTGGTGTCGTTTGTGGGTGCGGCGATAGCTTCAATCCATTTAGACACGTAGTCAACAGCTACTAAGATGTACTGATTTTCGAAAGATGGTGGGAACGGTCCCATAAAGTCTATACCCCATACGTCGAAGAGTTCTACTTCTTGGATATTTCTTAGAGGCATTTCATTATGTCTTGAAATATTTCCTATGCGTTGGCATCTGTCACACTTGACAATGAAAGCATGGACATCACGCCACATAGTAGGCCAGAATAGGCCAGCTTGAAGAATCTTGGCGTAGGTCTTAGATGTCCACCATAGGGTGCAGAGTGACAATGCTCAATTATATTATGTACCTCTTCTTCTGGAACACAACGGCGGAAAATGCCATCTTTACCTCTCTTGAAAAGAAATGGTTCGTCCCAATAGAAGTTTCTCACATCACTGTAGAACTTCTTCTTCCGGTGGTAGTTTAGATCATGGGGTATGATGTCAGCGGCTAGGTAATTAACAAAGTCTGCATACCAAGGTGTATTACTTATAGCTAAGGATTTATGAGAATGCTCATGTGGGTCTGGGTTATCATCTTCAATTGTTTCTAGTTGGGCTATCAGTCTATCATAGGCAAAATCGTCATTTATGGGTACTGAGTCAGGTTTCAGGTATTCTAGCCTATAAAGGTGATCAGCTACTTTATCTGTGCCTTTCTTATCACGGATATCTAAATCAAACTCTTGCAGTAATAGAATACATCGAAGTAACCTAGGTTTGGCATCCTTTTTATTTAGTAAGTAACGAATGGCAGCATGGTCGGTGTAAACTATAATTTTGGCTCCTACTAGATAAGATCTAAAGTTGTCTATGGAGAAAACTACAGCTAGGAGCTCCTTTTCGTTTGTCGCATAGTTGAGTTGTGTAGCGTCTAGGGTTCTACTGGCATAATAAATTACGTGTAACTTTTTATCTTTTCTCTGACCTAGAACGGCTCCAACAGCGTAGTCACTAGCGTCACACATTATCTCAAACGG
Organism: Lathyrus aphaca; assembly: GCA_963966055.1. Taxonomy (NCBI): domain Eukaryota; kingdom Viridiplantae; phylum Streptophyta; class Magnoliopsida; order Fabales; family Fabaceae; genus Lathyrus; species Lathyrus aphaca. Next base: position 409,369,725 of record OZ014523.1, read on the forward strand.
TTCTGACCAATCAGGGGGTTTCATTATAGGTGCTGAAATCAGAGCTTGCTTCAGAAGATTAAATGCTTCAGTACATTTTTCATCGAATATGAATTCAGCATCTTTCATTAAAATACCAGTTAAGGGCTTTTTTATTTTGGAGAAGTCCTTGATAAAACGTCGGTAAAATCCGGCATGTCCAAGAAAACTTCTTATCTCCCTGATAGTCTTCGGCGATTTTAGATTCTCTATGACTTCTATTTTAGCTTTGTCTACCTCTATACCTTTTTCGGAAACTATATGTCCTAAAACAATCCCTTCAGTGACCATGAAATGACAGTTTTCCCAATTTAGCACAAGGTTTACCTCCACACATCTTTCCAGGATTTTCTCAAGGTTGATAAGGCAATTTTTGAAATCAGATCCACAAACTGAGAAATCGTCCATAAATACTTCCATGATTCCATCTAAATAGTCTGCAAAGATAGACATCATGCAGCGTTGGAAAGTTGCAGGGGCATTACAGAGTCCAAAAGGCATTCTTCTGTAGGCAAAAGTTCCAACAGGGAATGTAAATTTAGTTTTTTCTTGATCTTCGGGGTGAATAGGTATTTGGAAGAATCCTGAATATCCATCTAGGTAACAAAAGTAAGAGTGTCTGGCTAGGCACTCCAACATTTGGTCTATGAATGGTAATGGGAAATGGTCCTTCCTAGTTGCTTTATTTAATTTTCTATAGTCTATGCACATACGCCAACCTCCATCGGTTCTTTTTGCTACAGGTTCGCCCTTCTCGTTTTGCACGACTGTGATGCCTCCCTTTTTAGGTACTACATGCATAGGACTCACCCATTTACTGTCCGAGATCTGATATATTATACCTGCCTCTAGTAACTTAAGAACTTCAGTCTTAACTACATTACTCATCATAGGATTTATTCTTCGTTGGTGTTCTCTGGAGGGTTTTGAATCTTCTTCAAGCAAAATCCGATGCATGCATACGGATGGGCTTATTCCTTTTAGATCTGAGATCTTATATCCTAAGGCTGAGGGATACCTTCGTAAAACATCTAATAATTGGTTTGTTTCCTCTTGGCTTAAGGTAGCACTGACTATAACTGGACGGTTCATTTCTTCATCGAGAAATTCATATCTCAGGTTCTTAGGCAGTTCCTTAAGTTTTACGATTGGTTTCATAGGGCAAGGCATAGGATCTGGGGTAAGAGATAAACATTCGTGAAGGTTATCATCAATGTAGGGTTTTTTATAATTGTCATCTTCCAAAATAAGGGTTGATGGCAATTTTATAGATTCAGTTTCTTCTTCTTGTTCTAATTCCCTAATGCATTCATCAATGATATCTAAGGCATAACAAGCATCTCCTATTACAGGTGCCATAAGAAATTTCGAAAGTATAAATTCTATCTTCTCGTCACCTACCTCAAAGGTTAGTTTCCCTTTTTTAACATCTATTACGGCTCCAGCAGTTGATAAGAACGGTCTACCTAGGAGGATTGGTATGTCATCATCTTCCTTAATGTCCATGACAACAAAATCAGTAGGTATAAACAGCTGACCTATCCTAACAGGGACATCTTCAATTATGCCTATAGGGTATTTAACGGATCTATCGGCTAATTGAAGTGACATCTTAGTAGGTTGTAATTCTCCTAAGTTTAATCTCTCACAAACTGCTAAAGGCATTAAGCTCACACTAGCTCCTAAGTCTAGAAAAGCTTTTTCGATGACATGATTCCCTAAAACACAAGGAATGGAAAAATTTTCGGGATCTTTATCTTTCTTTGCTAACCTATTTTCGGAAATAGAATTACATTCCACGGGTTTTGGATTTTCATGTCTACGTTTATTCGTAAGTATATCTTTGAGAAACTTAGCGTAAGAAGGTATTTGGGTAATGGCTTCTGTAAAGGGGATTTCTACGTGAAGTTTTTCTATAACCTTAACGAATTTTTGATACTGATTATCGATTTGGGTTTTATTTAATCTTTGAGGGTATGGTATAGGTGGTTTGTATGGCGGTGGTGGTACATAGGTATTGTTTTTAGGTTCTTCTCCTTTTTCTTGACTTTCCGGGTGTGCAGATTCCTCTGGTTCCTTCTCCTCATTCCTCTCAGAAGTTTCGGGCTCACTCAATCTAGGGTTAGAAGGTTCCTTATAAGCGGTTCCACTTCATAGAGTAATGGCATTTGCTAGCCCTTTTGGGTTTTGTTGAGGTTGTCCAGGGAACTGTCCTCCAGGTGTAGTCTGAGGGGCTTGGTTTAAAGCTACCTGAGAGATCTGGGTTTCAAGCATCTTATTATGAGTAATAATTTGGTCAACCTTGGTTCCTAACTGGGTAATTAGTTCGTTAACATGGACGTTTTGGTTCATGAACTCTTTGTTTTGTTGTGTTTGAGCGGTGATAAAATTTTCTACAATTTTCTCAAGGCTCGGACTTGGTGGTACAGGTTGCATATGTTGATTTGTTCTTGGGGCTTGGTAACCTTGTTGTCTCGGAGGAGCAGTATTTTGGATAGGGTTATTATTTTTGTAGGAGAAGTTTGGGTGATTCCTCCATCCAGGGTTATATGTGTTTGAAAATGGGTTCCCTTGGGTATAGTTCACTTGCTCAAGGTTGGTCTCATTTAACAGATTGCATTCGGCGGATTGGTGTCCTTGCGTCCCACATATCTCACAACTCGGCGAAACTGCGGCTACAGTATTCGGGGTTGTAAACATATGTTCGACCCTAAGGGCCAACGCGTCCATTTTAGCTTGCATCATGTCCATAGAGCTTAGCTCATGTATTCCTCATTGGGCTTCCTTCTTTTCCACTGTCGCTCGTTCTACTCCCCATGATTGATGGTTTTGGGCCATATCTTCGATAAGGGCACTAGCTTCAGGGTAAGGTTTGTTCATCAGTGTGCCACCAACGGCAGCGTCGATGGTCATCTTAGTGTTATAATGAAGTCCATTATAGAAGGTTTGAATGATTAGCCAATTCTCTAAGCCATGATGTGGGCATGCTCTTAATAGCTCTTTATATCTCTCCCAGGCTTCGAACAACGACTCTCCTTGGTGTTGGGTAAATCTGGTTATTAGGTTTCGAAGAAGAGCGGTCTTACTTGGGGGAAAATATCTAGCAAGGAAAACTTTTCTAAGGTCTTCCCAAGTTGTTATGGAATTGGGTGGAAGGGAATCTAACCATGATAGAGCTTTATCTCTGAGGGGAAAGGGGAATAATCTTAAGCGTATCGCCTCAGGAGGAGCTCCATTGGTTTTAAAGGTGTCTGCTAACTAAAGAAAGTTTTTTAAATGTTGGTTTGGGTTCTCAGTAGCAAGACCTGCGAATTGTCTCTGTTGCACTAATTGCAGCAGGGATGGTTTATGTTCAAAATTATTGGCTGGGATAACGGGGTTTACTATACTAGAACTAGGTTCCTCGTTTGATGGTTGGGCGAAGTCCTTAAGAGGTCTTCGGTTTTGATCTTCAGCCATAGCTCTCCTATTCCTATGGACAAACGTGCGCGAGCGTAACGTTCAGATTCAGCTAGAGGGTCTACTAAGCTTCCGACACTGCGAGTCTTTCGCATTGACCGGTGGGTAACAACCTTAGTCTAAATGGTATAACTACAGGGTATGGAATTTGACGAAATTGGTACCCGACAACGGCGCCAAAAACTAGATGCGTGTTTTTCGCAAGTGTACGAACACGTCAGAGTAATATAAAAGATTGTCGAATCCACATAGACCAAGTGTCAATCTATCGTACCCGTTGTTATGGTGTGTATCTAAGGCAACTAAATATAAGGGTTTTAAGGAGTGCGCAATGGTAAATAAAATAATAGTTTTAAATAATTAATAAAAGACAGACTCGAATGTAATTCACATAATCAATTCATAATCCAGTACTTGTTAATAGAATTACTTATGGGCAATGTTTTCCACTTTGAAAAGAACTAATTTAACAGGAATTGTCGCTTTCGCGTATTCAGAACCGAGTTGTACTCTTTAATCAACCCCTCCTATTGTCACGGATAAAAAGGTGCGTACTGCGTTAGAGTAGTAAACCTATTTTTAAGAAATATAGTATCTTAACTAAGTTGAAAAGTATTTTAACCTGGATTTCTTAGCAAAAAGAGGTTCTCACGAACCAGACTCTAAACTTCATAACGCGTCCGAAAATCGTTTTAAAATCTCTTTTCTTTTTAATCTAAAAACTCCTAATGAACTAGACAAAGCGCTTTTGGCTGTTTTTGAAATAGTTAAAAAACAATTACTTAAATTGAAAGATAAAATAGCCCTTAAGTGTTTCCACGAACAATTGTACGGATTACTGGTTCAATTACGATCCTTACATTCTAACCTTTATGGATTTAGTTAGACATAGTAAAGTAAAAGTTATTTTTATAATTTTTCATAAAAGTAATTTAGTGCGAGTGCGGAAAGTAAATAAAAGTAGTGCGAGTGCGAGAAATAAAGGTATTTAAAGCGAGTGCGAGAAATAAATAAATTAAAGCGAGTGTGAGAAATAAATAAAGTAAAGTGAGTGCAGAAAATAAATAAAATAAAGTGCGCATGCGGATAATAAATGAAAGTAAAGCAATGCGGAATAGTAAAATACGAACTGGAATTAAAATGGCGGCAAGATTAACTTCCTCCCAGAGTGCTCCAAAACTCGATCACACACACGTATACAGACTCGATCACTCGATTGCAGTAACACCCCGATGTGGAATGATAACTGCTTTAAAACTGATATATGCCTAAGAGATTCTAAGTTTGGATGATTGAAAACGAAAATCTAAGGTCCTATTTATGGGAAAACAAAAAGCAGGAAAAGACTAGGATGCCCCCCTCCACTAAAAAGTGGAGGGAAACCTTTTTGCCTTGTGGCGCCTGCCACAGGCCTATGGCGCCCGCCATGAGACTAATAGGGAATGAGAGAGTTGGGATCGTGGGTCTTGGCAGTTGTGGAGTGGTCTTGAGACGTGGCCACGTCATGGCAGACCCCATGGCGCCCGCCATGGTGGATGCCGTAAGTGTAAAACGCTGAATTTCTTGGTTTTCGTCCGTTTCCACTCCTTTTTCGCTCCTTTTCTCGATTTAGGCCCCGATTACATAGAAATCCTGAAAAAAAAAAAAGTAATAACATAACAAAATAACAATAAAAGCTAAGAATGCATGCGAAATCGGAGTCAGAAATACGGTGAATTTTAGTGTTATCAACTGTGCAAAGTTAATTGCTTTTGAATCAATCAAGTCTGGGATTTTATGCTATAATGCCCTGCACTTCTCCGTTGAGTGCCCGGGATCTCCTGAATGAAATGCGTATCTTGCATTAGCATCATACCCCACTAGAAGCTCTCCCGGTGGAGGTGGTGCTAATGTCCTCAACTGAATTAAATTCAAGTCTAACAGTCTTTGGAGCAGAGTTGTGTACGTCATCGGGATTTCCTCAAGCACCCTGTTAGCTGGATGAGCTTGTCTCTATTGATAGGACCTTTGATGATAGTTATTGCGATGTGGCTATTGTTGTTGTTGTTGTTGTTGTTGTTGCACAAGACCTGTGGGGATGGTGACAGTTACCACCTGCTCGTAAGATCCTCTGTATCCATGGCCCCGACCTCGACCGTACACAGCATTAGTCTCTCCCTCCCTTCTTCTTGGAGGTCCCCTGAAAGCCTTTCTCACGCCACTTGAGTTACCTGCACCATTGTCTTGGATCTTCCCCATTTTCAGAAGAGTTTCAACCCTTTCTCCAACTATCACAATGTCGTTGAACTTTGTCGCTGAACAAGATGCCAATCTCTCAATAAACACCCCTTGCAGTGTTCCCATAAACATGTATTCCATTTCATTCTTTAACATGGGAGGTTGCACTCGAGCAGCAAGCTGACGCCGCCTCTGGGCGTACTCTTTGAACCCTTCTTTAGCACTCTGAGACATTGTCTGCAACTGGGTATGATTTGGAGCCATATCCAAATTATACTGATACTGCTTCACAAATGCCTCAGCTAAATCCTTCCAGCTTCGAATATTAACTCGACTCAACTTCATGTACCATTCCAAGGAAGCTCCTACAAGACTATCCTGGAAGTAATACATCCACAAATTTTCATCATCTGTATGCGCATCAATCCTTCCCACAAATGACTGAAGGTGAGTTTTCGGGCACGCCGTGCCATTGTACTTATCAAAAGTAGGGACCTTGAACTTGTAGGGAATTCTTACCCCTGACACTAAGCCCAGATCAATGATGTCAAACCCTAGAGAACTCTGAGACTAAATGGCACGAATCTGCTCAGCCATCTCTTCAAATCTCCTATTCATATCAACCCCTTGGCCTTCCGCCTCATCTATCAAAGTTAATTGCTCATCCTTCCCATCCATTTGCATGTTATTCACTCCATCATTGATAATAGTGACCCCTGGTTGCACCACAGGGATTTCAACATGACAGGCGCCAGCCCCGTTGCGATTACCTCCATCTGTTGTCCCATTGTTCCTGATTTGATTATTCTCTACCATTTCGTGAAAACGCTCTTGAGTTTTACCCATCCCAGCCATGAGGGTCATGAAGTTGTCCATTCTCGTCCTTAAGTCAGCTAGATCTGCTTGCATCTGCTCCATTGCTCTTTCTCTGTTCACCTTTGTAGGGTATTTGTGCACCGTTCACTGTCTCTGAACCTTCTTAGGAGCTATAGTGCCTGAAAGTGACACGAACGTTAGAACATTGAGGCAATACCTGCAAAACAAAAAACACGTTATTTGCATGCAATGTAACTATTCATGTTTCCACATCCAGGCATTAATATGCCCCAGTTCTTGTATTTTGGACAGAAAATACTCCATATGTCTTTTTTGGAAACTAACTTTTCAAACTCTTTTGAGGAATATTCAGACCCTGATGACTTAGGACAACCAACTTTGCTCATTCAGAAACGGTAACTGGAAAGTATCATTGCATTATGTGAACAAATCACCGACCACCAGAGTTATAAACATAAACAGAATTTCCAAAAAGGGTTATAATTCAATACAAAAGACAGAAAGATAAAGCAAGACTCCTACAACAAGCTTGTAGGTAGTCTGGATACAATCAACAATAAACTAAAACCCTAGGCTAAAAGGAAGATCCAGGCTCCTCTTCTGCAGTCATCACCTCCGTCCGGTTCTTCTTGACGCCTGCTCTCAGCTTAAGATCCGCGATCTCCTTCATTACTTCCTTCAAGGCTAGCTGGCTCTGTTCCAATTGTTGAGTCTTTTCCCTTCGTATCTTGTCAACTTGTTCTACCTCTTCTTTCTTGAATGCCATCTGAGCTTCAAAGAACTCTTCATTTTCTTTGTACTTCTTCTGCTCCTGTTCTCTTTGGCCCTGTAACCAAGTAATGGATTGACGAGCTTCTCTTAGAGTCTTCACAATCTTCTTATGCTCCACTTCTCTCTTCGACTCTGTTAAACCCAATCTTTGAAAATGAGCTTCTCTCCCAGCAAACTCCTTTCTTTAGCTTCTAAGGTAGCTTGCGTCTTCTATAGATTTTCTTCTGCTTCTTGCTTAGCATGATTGGCACAGTGATACAAACTAGCCATTTCAGAATTCTCTACCCGAACCTCGTGTAACTGAGCTTCCAACTTCTTGTAATCTTCAAGAGAAACAGTGGTTTGTACCGATACCTCTTTTGGATATAGTGGGGCCTCAACTAAGAATGGAAGGAAAAAGGTATCGACCATACCTTGTATCCAAGCAGCGAACAAGGGATAATTCTTAGTGTCCACCTTTCCAAACTCTTTCTTTCCCTTACTCAACCTCACCTCCCAAGCCTGAAATGCCTGAGTGACTAGCTTCTCATTCCCTTCCAATGGTGCATACAACGATTCCAAAATTTCTTCAGCAGAGGGAGGATCTTTTAAAGAGTAACCAAACTATTTCTGAACCAGCACGGGATTATAATTGATCATCCCTTTCCTACCCAGCATAGGTACATTGGGAAACTCTCCACAACTGATAATCATTTATCTTCCCAATAAGTCTCTATTACTCCCCCAAGCTATATCGGTTGAGGTCAAGCCCATCAATCTTCTAGCCCATTTCCTCTCTTTCTTCAAATCTTTGAACGATCCTGACTTTGGAAGTTGTTTAACAAACCAATCAGCGAATAAAGGTGCACAACATCTTACGAATCCCTTTCTTCTCTCGTTCCTGTAATGAACATTATAGTAAAAATCTCCCAACAAAGTAGGCACTGGATTCTTCTGAATAAAGATGGAAATTTCCTCTATACCAATTAACCCCATCTCTCTTGGGAACAAACTTATCCCGTAAACCATCAAAGTTAGTAATGCATTGAAACCTTCCCACTTGTTCCCAATGGAAAACAAGTGAGCCTCTGTCACTAGGAAATCCAAGGCAATTCCTTTCCCCTCACTAGCTTCTACACCCATCTTGATTCTGAGCACACTGAGGTGTCAAGCACTGGCTATGTTTGCATGCGAGGGAGCCTTCCCTGAAGCATAATAAGGAATACCCTTTCCGATAGCAATCTTCAAGATGCTAGCAATCTCTTCCAAGGTAGGAGCTAGGATGTAATCTGGAAATACGAAAACTCGCAACTGAGGATCATAAAGCTATAATAAAGAATGAAGACTATCCCTCTAGTCAGCAGTTGGCTTGCTTACATAATTAAAAACTTCCCAAATTTCTTCCAAAAATCTGCTAAAACCTTATCAGTCATCAAGTCTATCAGCTTCTGAATACTCTCGGTCTCTGGATGTGGGAAAGTGTAATGCATATTTCTTTTCCTAGGTAACTCTTGGATTTCTGCCATCTGGAGAGGCAATGAATACCAGAACTGGGTACAAAGACTAAATGCCAACCTGAAATGGAAACACAAACAGTTAATGCAAGTATGATGCGATGCAAATGCAATGCAGGCATATGATCAACAACTGGGACTGTCTGGATACGGAACACTGGACCCAAGTGACCAAGAACCAAAATCCTCTGAATAAAGCCCTATGAACAAGAACTCAGTATTAAATAAGCCCCAAATCAAATATCCAAATCCATGTAGCCATATCAAATCATAGAACTGTACTGGCAATGAGGTATGATGAGGTCAAGGGTTCCTGCAAACCTGTAAACCCCTCCCAATCTCACATGTGTGCTCCGGGTCAAACATCACAGACTCTCAAAGTCGAATAGCAATAATACGTTCACCATTTCCGAGAAATGGCTCATGACCAAATTAAGGAATCAGTTTGGCATTATGTACTACTCAGGGAGGTCTCAGCATGAGTCCGGGAAAACAAGCATCCTTTATAAGTTCCCAGCTTCAAGCGCTGGAATCGAGAAACAATAGTACATTCATCCCGAAGGGTACAATACTATCGTCATACGACCAGATGCTTTGATTGAATTCCTATAAAAGAACCAGGCCATCCTATGCAAGTTCCCAGTGGGCCCTCGGGTGCGAATGGGTTTGCCACAAAATATGGTCTTCCACTGTCACCACTAGAGAGGGATGTTTCCACAAAGGTCCTTAATGATTGGTCCCCAGAGGCATATAACTATCGAGGTCCTGTAATGATCCAGAAAGATTCTGATATCAATACATTCCCAAGACGGTCGCCAGTCTGGGCGTGGAACTCACTAATACCAACATAGCAAGATGCCATGAAGCCAAAGTGGAACCACTCTAAGTCCTAGGGTGCACTCGAGCCCCGGTTACGAGCTCATCTCTCAGTAACAGTTCCTAATCCCACAGAAAAAAGGAAACCAGCAGCCAGACAGTCCAGTATAATATATGATGCATGGAAATAAATACTGAAAACTGTAAATAAAGCTGTAAATAAAACTGTAAATAAACAACAGTAAAATAAACATGCAACAGCAAACATAAACACCCAATGAAACAGAAACACACAAGCGCTAGGATTGACTCTCAAGGGAACCGGAGATACTCTGGTTAGAAAGTCCCCAGCAGAGTCGCCAGCTGTCGCTCCCTAGATTTCCATCCTGGTACAAACGCGAAAGTGGCGCGGAAGAGGGGTAGAGTCGCCAGCCAGACATTTTTATCCCGAAGGAACGGGAATGGTAATGTTGCACAAACCAGAAGAAAAGAAAAGGAAGGACACAGGTCCAGCGAACCAAAGAGACTGGGTTCGGGAGTCGGTTACGACCTGGGAAGGTATTAGCACCCCAGATCGTCCGCCGTACCCGACGGGATCCACGCTTGCAAAGAAATCTGTTTCAAAGGGTGAAGGAAATGAAAGCTGCTGCAAAGAAAAGGAACTGGAGAAAAGAAAAGAAAAGAAAGGGGGAAAATGTAGGGAAAATAAAAGATTGTGCTCGAACGGGCCCTACCCCACTGCCTACGTACGTCATTTGGACAATGAGGATCAGAGTCAGCATAGTTCCCCTAACTAGGGGTGGAAAAGATGTCTTGTGTCTTAAGGCTTGAACTGCCTATGTTAATGCTCAGGTGTTGCAGGCTCGGACTACGAGTACGTAACCGTCTTGCAAAATGATAAGTAGGAGCAAGTTCGCATACGGAGTGAAGGTGATGAGAAAAGAATTCCCGAAGGAAAGACTCTTATTGTTTGTTTGTGTTTTTTAGAAGTCTTTTATTTGGTGTGGCACAAGAGAATGAACTCAAGCTCTTTTCCATGGAATGTGTACTTGTTACTACATTCCAAGATGGAATAATAGAACAAGCACACCAAGTAAGGAGAATTTATCCAAGACCTGTTTCCAAGAAGAAGGGCCCAATTCATTGACTTGTTGAATTTATTAAGTGTTTTAGTGATTAAAAATGAAGAAGTGTTTTTTAGGGTTTTTCTTGATGAAGATGACCTCATGATCCGACTTGTGCATCAGGCTAGACAAATGCGTTATTCCAAGATGGAATGAATACATATGCCCCATGGAATAAGGCTATTACACAAGAGATCACTTCTTTCTTTATTAATGTTTTTTTTGGTTTTGTTTTGAGATGAGAAGAGAAAGAACCAAATGAGAAAAAGGCAAAAGTGTAATGGGGAAAGACTAAACCTAAAGTTATCATTTAAAAAGTGGTCCTAAGGTTAGTGAGGTTTGAACTCTATCCTAATGAAAAGAAGAGAAGATCAAAGAAGAAGCAAAGGAAGAGGAGAAGAAAGCTAGATAGCAATTTACTCCTCTAAAAGGAGATAAGTTGCTTCTAAAGGGGAAAGAAAAGAGTTACATCACATGATGGCATAAGGCACATCAAAAACCACAAAGAGAAAGCAACTTAAAAGGGAAAGGGGAAAAGTTGAAATGTGGATAAACATCCACACTTCCCTTACCATGAGCCCCTTCCAGTGTTAGCAAAATTCCAGCATATGTTCATTAATACAATCATGGAGTTAGCATGCTCAAAGTTCAAGTCAAACAAAGATCAAACAACATGCCAAACTTTGCACATACAAGCATTTACGCGCCGAGAACATGGAAGCATACATCAACCCGCAAGCAAATCCCCATAAACTAACATATTCAATGATCATACAATGATCCATGGCAATTAAAACATGTAAGGGGATCAAACAAGCTCAAAACAGCGCCAAAATGGCATTCCGCATCAATGTTAACCGATTAACTAAAAGTGTTAATCGGTTAACTAGTTCAAACCTGCAGCAAATACGCAGAAAACAGGTGCGTTAACCGGTTAACCAAAAGCGCTAACCGGTTAACACTGTAAAAACAACAACAATTTCCTGTAGAAAATCATCTAAAATTCAACTTATTCAAATCATTCCACACCAGACCAGCAATCAATTAAGCATGAAATAGATGGATCAATTCACATTTATTGACATCATTAAGCTCTTGAACATTAGCACACGGATCCGGCTACAAATCAACCAATCAATTCAAGCAATCCAAGCAAATACACAAGCACATGGTGGATCTAAAGCACAAGCATGCAAATAAGCTAAAACAGAGCTAGATCTGAATTTAACCAACCTACAAAGCTGAGGTATGCTTTGGTAGTTGTTGTTTGAGCTGGAGATGAGAGATTTCACGGAGAACTTTGAAGATCCGATGCTAAGCTTCACACTCCATGCAAAATAAATGCAAGCGAAGGGTCTTGATACATAATTTTGGCTCCAAAAACACTTCTAATTTCCAAACCAGATCTGAACCACCAAATAAACCAGCAAAATGATGCAAAGAAACTACAGATGGAGGTCTAGTTCCAAGATCTACACACTTTAAGGTAAAGTTATGTGATCTTCAAAGAGGAACTTTAAGTGAATTGGAAAATTGGGAGAGAAAAGTGAGAGAATGGTGAGAGAGATCAAAACTCAGAAAATGAAGAGGAGTGAATTATGAGGGAGAGCCCCTTTGGTTTGGAGGGAAATGGATTAAATTTGGTTTAGGCTTGGGGCCTAAAATTTAGGTTTGGGATCCAAAAAATATGGTTTGGAATTGGCTTTAGAAAGTAATTAGGACCTAGCATTGGAATTAGGCTTGGATAAATGCTCTAGATCCTTCTCCTTAATTCAAATAAATAAAAATTGGAAAATTGGAAAATTGGAGCCAAAAAATACATGTTGAATTTTGCTGCTGGAATTCAAAATTCGCAGCCGTTAACTGGTTAACCAAAGCGTTAATCGGTTAATGCAAGCAAATTTTGAATTCTCCCTCCTTTTGGTGGGAAACCTCAATACTAACCCGTCGCCAACCATTTGATCTGATTTTGATCTTCCATTTCTTAGAGCCTTGACCATGACACTGGGCTTGTATAACATCCTTGAGAGCTTCTTGCCAAGTCACCATGCTCTTGATTTTGCCTTATAATGCTTCAAATTTCCCGGATAGTCGATCACATGCCTTATGCTAGAACATGTAAGTGTTGTGCTTCATCTTTCTATGCAAAATGCTAAGGACATGACATGCTGATTATGATTATGATATGATGATGATGCTAACAGGAAAGGGAAAATTTGGGGTGTTACACCTTGATTATGTACTTAACAGTGCTAAACAATTCAATGGGGTGTGTGTTGGGGCAACACGACGAGTCTGATCGAAAAAAGAAAGCAATATAATACCTTAGCAAAAAGTTTACCGACTGTGAAACAAGATACTCACTACTCGAGAAAACTTGTTGCGCTTTGGCATGGGTTTCTCGCCGACTAAGACAGTATATGTTGACTCATACCACTTTATTGATTTTGAAGATGGATCCTATCAAGTACATATTTGAAAAACCTGCTCTCTCCGGACGAATAGTAAGATGGAAAATGATCTTGACAGAATATGACATCCAGTACACTACTCAGAAAGCAATTAAAGGAGGTGTGGTAGCTAATCATTCGGCTCATCAAGTAGTGGATGACTATCAGTCCATGAATTTTGAGTTTCCAAACGAAGATATTATGCTTGTTACTGATCGTAAAGAACTTAGACCATATGAAGGACCTGAACAGGGATCCCGATGGACTATGGTTTTTTATGGAGCTTCTAATGCGCTTGGTAATGGTGTTGGTGTTATGATTATCTCTCTTGAGGGCTGTTATACACCGTTTACTGCTAGACTTTTTTTTGATTGTACCATCAATATGGATGAATATGAAGCATGTATCATGGGTATCAAGGCTGCCATTGAGATGAAGATCCAATTCTTGAATGTGTATGGAGATTCAACCTTAGTTGTTAGTCAGATTAAAGTTGAATGGGACACAAAACATCCAAACCTCTTTCCTTATAGAGAGCATGTGTTGTCTTTGATTCCATACTTTGAAGATGTTACTTTTGAACATATTCCACGAGAAGATAATCAATTGGCAGATGCATTAGCTACTATGTCATCTATGTTTGAAATCAGTTGGGATGATGAAGCTCCTAGAATTACTATTGATCGATTAGATGAGTCGACATACTGTTATGAGGTTGATACTGAGGGGGTGGAAGAGAAACCTTGGTTCCATGAAGTGAAAAGATATCTCGAAGCTCAGGAATATCCTGAAGGGGCATCTATCAATGACAAGAAGTTTTTGAGGAGATTTGTTGCCAAGTTTTTCCTGAGTAATGGAATTTTGTACAAGCGCAATCACAATTCGACTTTGCTTCATTGTGTGAACAAGAAGGAAGCAATAGAGATTATGGAAGACATGCATGATGGGACCTTTGGTACTCACTCTAGTGGGCATACAATGGCTGAGAAGATATTGAGAGCAAGTTATTATTGGTCTACCATAGAAGCTGATTGCTATCAGCACTCCAAAACTTGTCATGAGTGTCAGATCTATGCTAATAAAGTACATGTGCCTCAAGTTACGTTGAATGTCCTAACTGCTCCTTGGCCTTTTGCCATGTGGAGCATTGATATGATTGGTGAGATCAAACCTACCACTTCCAATGGACATCGTTTCATTCTTGTTGCTATTGATTACTTTACGAAGCGGGTAAAGGCAACCTCGTTCGCTTCTGTTACCAAGAATGTTGTGGCTCGATTCATCAAGCATAATCTTATATGTAGGTATGGCATCCCTGAAAGGATTATCACAGACAATGGTACTAATCTGAACAATATTATGATTACTGAACTCTGCATGCAATTCAAGATTAAGCATCACAATTCTTCTCCATATCGACCAAAGAAGAATGACGCAGTGGAAGCCGCCAACAAGAATATTAAGAAGATCTTGCAGAAGATGACAGTGACATACAAAGATTTGCATGAGATGTTACCATTTACTCTTCATGGTTATCGTACCACAACACGTACTTCAACTAGGGCAACCCCATTCTCTCTTGTCTATGGGATGGAGGCAGTTTTACCTATTGAATTTCAGATCCCTTCTCTGAGAATCATGAAAGATGCAGATCTAGATGAAGATTAATGGATTCAGACTCGAATTGACCAGACAAACTTGATTTTTTTCCAGAAGTTCAGAAAAAAAATCGAAGAACAATACTCTTTTAGAATAGAATTCTAAAAGATTTCGACCCTCAAAATCGCAAATTCCTCTCTTTTCTATTTTATTTGATTTATATTCTATTTCCATATTTTCAAAAAAATCTTTAAAAAATTGTGTGCTCTTTATTTGATTTTATTAGATTTTTAGCATCGTTTTAATATTTTTTTAGATTTTATTTTAATTGCTTTTCTTATTTTCCATTATTTTAAAATCTGCAGTGATTTTATCTGACTCTATTTTTTTTTATTCTTCTAATAGCATGATAAAAAAACATATCCTCCTCTCATCTCAAAGACTCAATATTCTTCCGATCTTTTCGTTTCGATTATTTTACGATTTCTAAAGATAATGTAACTGCTAAAGCCTTGTAATAGTTTAGGCTTATTTTCCGCACTTTACGTTTTCTGTCATGTTTAATTTATGTATCTCTCCCAAAGCCATGTAATAGTTTAGGGTTTTAATTTTCCGCTTTTAATTTTCGCAAAATAATTAAACTGCGTGGTTAGTAATAATAGGGTGTGAGAAGATATGTATGCTTAATTAATTGGACCTACCCCACTAAATTCAAGATAAATATCTGAAATTAATATTCACACACGTAAGTTGATCCTTTTACGATTGCCATCTGCACCTTCTAGGGTTTCTCCTCTTGGTTGCCTTACAAAATTTGGTCAAGTCCCTCGAATGTGGGGGTATCTTAGTAAAGTTGCCTACGAACAAAATCATCAAGTCCCTTTAGATAAAAGATCATAGTCCCTTCAAGTTGTCTACGAACAAATGATCTTGTCCCTCGATGACCCTACGAAGATGATGATTGCCCCTTTAAATTACTAACATACCCCTACAAGGTTGCCTTCTATGACCATACGATGACCCTACGCCCGTCCCTTTAAACATCCAAGGTAAAGACTACTTACTCACTAATAGTAAGGACAATTTAACCCTTAAAGGAAATAAATAAAAAGAAAGACCTTACAAACTTAGGGTAAGTAGTTCTTAAGTACTTGCTCACTCTTTTCAAAATACTCTTTACATCCCACTTTTCAAACATTTTCAAAACTAAACACTTTGTATACATCCATACGAGGATCATTGCAAAGTTAAGGATTTATGAAAATATTTTCTAATCACACACTACACTATTTTCTTTCAAACAAAAGTAAAGTAAGTTAAATGGTTAAGAGCCCATGGATAACCATGGATACAAAGGGTGCTAACACCTTACTTTTGTATAACTTACCCCCCGAACTCAAAATATTTTTAAAGGTCTTTCCTTTTATTTTATTCCTTTTCCTTATTGGATAAAATAAAAGTCGGTGGCGACTCTTGCTATCCGCAACATAGTTTTTGGAAACAAAAACTCCCAATTCAGTTCTCCCACCGTGTTACAACAATCATTCACTTATTCCCTCTTTTGCGTGGACCGCCCTTTCGGCTTTTTGATCCACCGGGATACCTTTTTTTGCCTGAGCTGTCCAATGCGGATTTTCAGCACAACGGGTGTACATTTTTCCAAAGATTTCCATAACTTTTGCCTGAGCTTTTTATTCTGTTTTTTAGATCGTCGGGATGCCCCTTTTTTGCTTGGACTTTATTCTGTTTTTTGTCCGGCGGGTCTTTTTATGCGAAGTACATTTTGACTGCGTCTGATTTGATAGGGGATTGGAAGTCTTCGCCATCCATGGTTATTAACATCAGGGCTCCTCCTGAGAAGACCCTTTTAACCATGAATGAGCCTTCATAGTTGGGTTTCTGTAATACCCCAATATTTTCCCTCTCATTTTGCATCACATCTAGCATAGCATTTAGCATACTCAAATTCATGTCACAACCAAAAACATTGCATCATATTCATCATGGTTGAGGTATAGGTTTGTGATTAGTGATTGCAGCAATTGAAGGCCATACAAAGACAACCAAGGGGTTACAAAGCTCCTCAACCTTCTGCAAAGGGTTCATAACATCCCACAAGTCTTCATTGGAAGCCACAAGTCATAGAAAGAAGTGGATTGATCAAAGGATTCAAGCAGTGCAACATCTCCTAACAAAAGGGGGCAAAATTAGGGTTTTTGAGTAACTGGGCTTCTCAACGAGATTTTGATCCAAGCTTGATTTCTTTGTTTTCTACATGATAACAAGTATCTAGGGTTGAAATTTCATCCATGGAATCATTTTGGAAGAGCTTCATGTGGTAAATGGATTGAAAATCAAGGAATTGAGGAAAAGGCAACCGAGCTGAGTAAAAACGTCAACTCCTGACTTTTTGAGATCAAAATCATGAAATTAGGGTTACAAGGGTCCTATGGTTCAAATTTGATCAAGAAATGATGGAGGAATCATTGAAAATCAAGAAGAAGAAAAAAACTAAATTTACCATTTTTGGGAAAAAAATCATTTGAAAGTGGTTGGTTTCACCTTTTCCTTCCACTTTCCTTCCATATTTCCTTTCATTCTTTCCCTCTTATTTTTCCACTTCAATTCCACTTCATTTCCTTTGGATGCTTCTACCATGTTATACCACCTTCTAGATTATTCCATGGAATATTCCAAGGAATATTCCCTCTCCAACCCTAATCCTAACTAACTACAAACCTAACTCCATTCCCAAACCTAGCTCCAAGCCTAGCCTCTATATAATCATTAATCACTTCAATGCCAAAGGTTCCTAATTTTTCACTCTCACAATTTCAAAATTCTCATTTCTAGAATCACTTTTCTCTCTCACTTTTCCTCCATTACCCTTTTCACAAAGGCTTTTTTCAAAGAAGCTCTTCAAGTTTCATATTGAAACTTGAAGATCTTAAAGCTTAGCCTCCAACATCCATTGATTTGTGCTTTGTGGAAGAATAAGCTACTGGTTTTGGTGATATTTCGACTTATCAGAAGTGCAAGAAGTCTCAAGTATCAAGAACGCATTTATTTTGCGCATTCGCGGGTTCTTCGGATTTCTCTTCGATCAAGCTCTGATTCTTTCAACATTTACCGAAGCACTTCTCCGCTTCGTAGGTTGGTGATCTAAACCCATGCTAGCTTTAAATTATTCTCTCCATCTCGCCATTTCGGCATTCTTTAAGTGTTTTTTGTGTTACTTGTGATTGATTATGTTTTCGTTAAAATTTGCTTGCGATTTGTGGATTTTAATGGATTAGAAGCTAGGTTGTAGCTTGTTATAGGTTCTAGCATGTGTTAATAAGCCATAATTGAGTAGAAATTCATGTTAACATGATCATATGTGTGTTAGGGATGTCAAGAAGTAAGTTTGTGGCCAAAAGAACTTATTTCAAAGCAAATTTTCACTTTTTGTTCAGTGTTAACCGGTTAACGCTCTGGGTTAACCGGTTAACACGTGCGTTTTTTGCCAGATTAGTGATGTCTGGGGTCCGTTAACGGGTTAACTAATTTGGTTAACCGGTTAACGTTGTTAGATTTTGGATTTTTAGCTTATTTTCTTGCTTGTTCTTGCTTCCTTGTGCCTCCAATGTTCATGTATGTTTAGGTACTTATTTTAGGGAATTTTTAGGTCCATTTCCAATAGCCGATTCATTTGTTTCGAGTCGTTTCGACATGATTCCATTCACTTTTCCATGTTTTGTTTTAAATATGCATGGGTGCTATGATTGATTTTTTATGTGTGTTGCTATTTCTTTAATCACTTGTTTCACATGTCAAATGCTTACTTAAAATTGATTTGTGCTTCATGATTATGATCCTTGCTTGTTTGGATTGTTTACATGATTATGTGCCATGTTTTGATTTTTGCTTCAAAGTTATTAAGTGTTTCACATGTTCATGCATGCTTCTTATGCTTAATGGATCACTTCTTGACATGAGTTCAATTCTGTTTTTTATGCCAAGCTTGTGTAATAATTGATGCTTGTAGTAATACTTGTTCAATTTCATGATAAATGCTCATTTGTGCAATATGGAAAAATGTGGTTGTTCTTGTTGATCATTGTTCCTTTTAACTAAATAAATGATGTAAATAAATTCACATGTTTGAATTCATGTTGCGATGTGTGTAAATCCATGCTAATTGATGTTAATGTGTTGTTTACCACTTACTTTGTGTACATAAAATGTAAATGATTAAGCCTTCCCCATGTTTCATGGCTGTTTTTTTGTATAGTGGCTGTAAAATGTGTACCGTTCATGTTGTATTTGACATTTTACACTTATTTTACATGTTGATTGTGAGCTGTAATAAGTTTCTTTGTGTTATGCATTGTTTTGGTAGCTGTTTGTGTATTAGGGGTTGTAGTAGGTGTTGTTTTTGGTTTAGCTGTCTTTTTAGTCTTTAGAATTAAGTTGGAGTCTAGAATTAGGTCCTATAATTAGTAGGATTTAATTGTTGTGTGTTTGCCTTATTATTTTTAATAAAATGCACACTAATCTTTGTTTTGTAGGGAGGGAAAGGTATGTTTCCTTACACCTTATCCTTTTATTTTTTATGCATTTTCTTTATGCATTTAATTTGATCTTTACCTCTATACTTGTGATTGGTAGGATTTCCCCTTTGGCTAGGACCAACTTATCTTTCTTAGGAAGTAAGTTGTATTCTTTTTCTTCCTTCTTTTCCTTTTCTTATTAGGATTAGAAAAAACCTCACTAACCATTAGGACCACCATCTTAATGAATAACTTAAGGTTGTGTCTTAGTCCCCCCTTAGTTTTGTCCTTTTGTCATTTGAGTCTTCTTCTCTCATCTTCAAACAAAAATCAAAAAGACATTTAATAAAGGATTGAAATAGTATCTTGTGTATAGTCTTATTCCATGAGGCACTCATATTCATTCCATCTTGGAATAGTATGGGCTTGTCTAGCATGATGTACAAGTCTGATCATGAGACTATCTTCACAAAGAAAACATAAAAGACATTTCTTCACAAGCAACAAAAACATCTAATAAGTTCAACAAGCTAGTGAACTTAGGCCCTAATCCTTGGAAACAAGTCTTGGATAAATTCTCCTTACTTGGTGTGCTTGTTCTACTATTCCATCTTGGAATGTAGTAGCCAGTACACATTCCATGGAAAAGAGCTTGAATTCACTTCCTTGTGCCAAATTCATAAAAAAAACTCTTAAAAAAGCAAATAACAAACAATAAGCGACCTTCATGCAGGAATTCTCTTCTCATCTCACTCACTCTAAACGTGAATTTGCGATGACTTGTCTCGCATGCAAGACGGTAAATGCACTCGTACCAGACGAGCATGCAACACCTGGGCATATACATACACAGTTCTAGCGCATAAAAAACACAAACAAATAGTTCCCGCCTTAGTTAGGCGAACTACGTCGACTCTGATCCTCATTTTCCCGATGAGGTATGTAGGCAGCGGGGTAGGCCCCGTTCGAGAACATTCTTTATTTTCCCTACATTTTCCCCTTTTCTTTCCATTCTCTTTTCCAATTCCCTTTCTCATTCCATTACAGTCAGTGGTTTTATTCAGCAGTAATTATATTCTTTTACCCTTTGAAACAAACAAACAAGCATGGATCCTGTCAGGTACAACAGACGGTATGGGGTGTTAATACCTTCCCAGGTCGTAACAGACTCCCGAACCCAAATCTTTGGTTCGCAAGGCCTCGTCCTTTCCTTCTCTCTTAGGTTTGTGCAACATTACCTTTTCCGTTACTTCGGGATAAAAAATGCCTGGCTGGCGACTTTACCTTTTCCGCGCCACTTTCGCGTTTGTACTAGGATGAAAATCCCAGGAGCGACATTTGGCGACTCTGTTGGGGACCGAACTCAGAATCTCTGGTTTCCCTCGTAGAGTCAATACTAGCGCCCGTTTGTTTTTGTTTTTTTGGGTGTTTATATGTGTATTGTTGTGTGTTTATTTACTGTTTTCATTTACAATTTACTTTACAACATTTATTTACTGCTTTCAGTATTTATTTTCACATGCATCATATACTGGATTGTGCTGGTTTCATTTTTTCTATGGGATGGGGTTACTGTGAGATGAGCTCGTAACCGGGGCTCGAGTGCACCTTAGGACTTAGAGTGGTTCCACTTTGGCTTCATGGCATCTTGATATGTTAGTAGTAGTGAGTTCCACACCCAGACTTGCGACCTTATTGGAAATGTATTGATGCCGGAATCTTTCTGGGGAAATACACAACCTTGATAGTTATGTTCAGTCAGGGGACCGATCATTGAGAACCTTTGTGGAAACATCCCTCTCCAGTGATGACAGTGGTAGACCATATTTGTTGGCAAACCCACTCGCATCCAAGGGCCCACTGGGAACTCACATAGGATGGCCTGGTTCTCTCATAGGAATCCAGTTAAGGCAAATCGTTAGTATGACGATAGTATTGTACCCTTCGGGATGAATGTACTATTGTTTCTTGATTCAATGCTTGAAGCTGGGAACTTATGAGGGATGCTTGTTTCCTTGGACTCAACTGAGACCTTCCTGAGTGGTACATAATGCCAAACTGATTCCCTGATTTGGTCATGAGCCATTTCTCGGAGATGGTGAACGTATTATTGATGTTCGTCTTTGAGAGTCTATGATGTTGACCCGAGTAGCACACCCGTGATATTGGGAGGGGTTTGCAGGAACCCTGAAACTTCCAACACACCCACCTCGCTAGTATTGTTCAGTAGTATGATCTGGTTCTATGTTACATTGAGTATGAGTTCTGGAGTGTATGTACATAGATAAAGTTATTATGACTATCCACAGTTGGCTCACCACTCAACACTAGTATCAGACGTCTAATCATATGCCTGATGCATACATGACATCATGGCATTTTAGCATACATGTTCGGTTATTTCCAAAGATCCCATATCTGAACCGTGTCATTATATGTTCCTATATCCAAACTGGAATCAAAGTAGGTGGATCCCTTGGAAATAATCGAACATGGCATTTTCATGCATCCTTACACTCATTACAGGTGTCCGGGGATAGATTCTCATCCTGATTTGGTTATTCTCCAGAATGGCCAATTTGAATCACAGTCATCAAGAGATGGACATGGAGCAATGCCAAGCAGAGATATGTGAAATGAAAATACGAATGGAACAATTCCTGGTGGACATGCAGACATTGTGTCACGGCCACATACTATTGATAGAGAAAGTTTACCAACTAAAGAAACAAGAGAACCAGACCATGGAAGCCCCAGAGGTGGTACTCAAAGAAGGGCACCATGTTCCCTTTATTGCTTTTGAAGTTGTTGGTCCTTCCCGTTCAGTGGTTTTGTTCCAAGATCAGGAAGTATTTCGCGGAAATTCTCCTCAACTTTGGGATCCTAAGCCTCTCAACTTACAGACTCTTCCAGTTCATCAAGTTCCGGTTTGAAAGATACTAATGACAAAGCTAGTATCAATTGTGAAAATAAAATTCCTGAGGTAATTATAGCACATTTTTATTTTAATTAAATTAACATATTTATTTTAATTGACCTTTACACACATTAACAATTATGCATTCACTATTGCTTCAGGGCATTTCCTCTTGTCGGTTGTATTTGTCGTTACCGACTTATCGCATGGTTGGAAATGGAAAAGTGTATAACAGAGAGGGAGAGTTACTTCACCATAATCCGCTCCCTAATGGATGTCTGGAAGTGTCAGTTGATATTGTTGTAGATATGGGTGCGACACTACCTATACCTAACACAGTTTTAGAGATAACATCTTTGGGAGAAGCAGTAGGCTCGTTTGTTTCATGGTCGTCAGACCTCATTATCATAGATGATGAGGTAAGGTTAAAACCATTATGAATCTCTTAGTATTCAAATGTCAATTCTGAACCATTATGAAAAACATTCTGAACCTTACGTACATTTTTTTGCAATATGGTAATTTTAGACTCTTACAAAACGCGCATCTAAAGGGCTTTTTCCGGAAAAAGAGTCTGTTGCATCACAAAAAAAAGAGTTACATTTAAAGTTTTATTCTATGATCTGAATTCAAAAGTTTTATGATTTTCTACTTTACCTAACTTATATGATTGTTAGCTGAAGGTGCGCAAAACACAAGGAAGGGGGGTTGGAATTGGGTTTTCTTTAACAATAAAAATTAACTACTAATGACACGTTTAATTTATCCTGGTTCGTTTGAACTCAAACTACGTCCAGTCCACCCGCCAAGGTGATTTTGCCTCTACTGAGGTCTTAATCCACTATTCAATAAGAATACACACAAAGACCTATAGTCAATGTCTTCTTGAGTCTTCTGACTAAACTTAGTCACTCAAGGAATAAAATGATTATTACACAATATAATAAAGAAGTAACTTAGAATGCTTCTAGATAAGCAAAGATCACTAAGTGAAAGTTACAATAGTAAGCACAGTTGATTTGATCTGTTTTCGTGAATGTATTGAAGTGTGTCACTGAAATCTTCAAATGAAGTCCTTTATATAGTACTTGAAGAATGTAGCCGTTGGAGACATCTTTGAATTAAAATAGGATAGACTTTAATACCATAAATTCCTTCCATAAGCAGAGATACTTGTCTTTGTTCATTAATTAAAATATCCTTTAATTAATGTCTTTAATAAGGATACCAACATCTTCTAAGCGGAGATCAGAGATAATAAATATAAGATGTGCAGCCAATAAATATGTTATTTAATGTTGGTTTCTCCTTTGAGAGTATCTTCTGTATGTGACTAAATGAATCTTCTAAGCACGTACGGTTTACTTAAATAAATTTGACTTCTACACAATAGTAAATGTATTCATTAGAAATTCTATTATAAAAGACTTTGTTATCATCAAAACACTTAGAGGTTCAGAACCATAATTGTTCTAACAATCTCCCCCTTTTTGATGATGACAAAACATTTAAATAAAGGAGATAGAGTTTAATAAGTTTAAGTGAACTCCCTTTGATTTAGAAGAAAATTCTTCAGATGTTCCATGATTCTTAGCTCCCCCTGAGTTGATTACTTGACCTGTTTCTTTTCATGATAACAACTCAAATAGTTTTATTAGAATTATATGTAAGAGGCAAATTATGGTAAACTCCTATGAATCAGAATCATTTACGTTTCTCCCCCTTTTTGTCATAATCAAAAAGAATTAAAGCACATGAAAACGGACAGATAATAACCAATACAGTAAAATTATATTTAAACCAAAAACCAGTAGAAGTTCAAAGAGTTATGCAGAAGCAAAAGATAAAACAGAGGAACAGCTAAGGTAGAAGATAAGAAAAAAAATTTAAGAGTTCATCTTGGTAACTAAGGTCTCCAACAAAGATTTGATTTCTGATGATGATTCCACTTGCTTGCCAAGCAATGACTTCATTTCAGCAGTGGTTTCATCTTGTTTATCCAGACGTTGTTTCACCAGCTGATTCTCCTTCTTCAGCTCTTGTAGAGTTTGCAGAACAAAATCTGTAGCCAGAGGTTCTTCAACTTCTGGGGCAGCTTGAGTCTCAGGTTCATCAACATGCTCTTCTTCAGAAGATACCAAGACCATTTGAAGTGCTGAGAGTTCATCCAGAGGTTCTGACTCTGTCCAGGGCTTGTTATCCAGCAGAAGAGGTTTAGCCTGTTCAACATTTGAGACGACTGCTTGAAGGTACTCACAGAAGTTCTGGTGAGCAACATCATAGCAGATGTCCTTTAGTCTTTTGGACTCAGCATTAAACCACTTTCTGAGTGTAGCCCACAGAAAATCAGAAGCAGCTGGATCTGTAAGCTCTGAGCATGCAGACTTCAGATCCTCTAACTTTAATTTCAAGCCTGTTTCAAAAGCAAGAAGTAAAGCAGAAATGTCTGTTCTGGATGGTTTTGGTTTTGGTATAGGTATTGCTGTTTTGTTTGATACTGAGGACAGTTTTTGTAGGGCTTCAAAATCAACAGATGTTCTGAGAGGGTTTTCATTTTCAGTTTCTTCTGGAGTATCAGGAATGTTTATGAATATAGGTGAGTTTGGTGGTGTAGATATATAAGAGGATAGTGAGCTTTCTCTTATGGGGGATAGTCTAGGTCCATGTTCAGGAGATGGAAGTTGGACAGATTCTGAGTCTTGAAACTGTTCAAGATCTGATAGGGCATGTTGCAAAGCAGTTTGTGTTTCATTTGTTGGAGAGCGATCAATGTCAGAAAGTGGGGTATTATCAATGGGTATGTCAAAATCAGAGATAGTTTGTGGTTGATGGGTTTCAGCTTCTGGTGGATATAGAGATGAGAGGATGGATGCTACTGCAGCAGTTGCAGGGATTTCAGTTTGAATAGGATTAACAGATTGAGGTGGTTCAGAGGTAGGAATTTGTGCAGAAGGAATATCAACAGAGGATGGATGGCTAGAAGGTGAGGTGCTAGAGGGTAATTCAGACACTTCTACATTAATTGCTTCTAATACAGAAATGAATTCAGAGTTAGAGGCAGAAGATTTACCTGATGTTCTAGATGATTTTGGCATCTTCTGAGAAGGTCCTTCAGCAGTTTTTCTCTTCTTGAGTCTCACAGAGGCAACGTCTAGAGCTTTCTGTTTGAGTTTAATAGGCTTGAACTGGGGTTCCATACCTTGTCGCTTGCAGATATCTAGGTAGTTAACTACAACATCTGGAGGTGT
Source organism: Lathyrus aphaca (assembly GCA_963966055.1). Taxonomy (NCBI): domain Eukaryota; kingdom Viridiplantae; phylum Streptophyta; class Magnoliopsida; order Fabales; family Fabaceae; genus Lathyrus; species Lathyrus aphaca. Next base: position 409,395,206 of record OZ014523.1, read on the forward strand.
GTCAGAAGAGAAGAGAGGGAAGTCTTCCAACGGGATCCTTCTGGTGGTGATTACTTCTCTAGAATGAAGAACAGGTTCATGCTGAATAGAAGTAATGAACTTCATCTTTTTCAAGTTCTTTGCATTCAGAGGTTTCCCAACATATGTTTCTAGAAGTTCAGTTTGCTTCAACTCTGCTAGAAAGTCTACCAGCTTGTTTTGGCAAAGTATGTCAGAAATAATACGTCCAAACGGAATCCAATCCCTTTTGGTCTTTTCACCATCTCTGGTTTCCTTCACACTGGCTCTCAGATTTTGAAATAGAGTGTGTGCAAGGTTGATCTTTTTCTTTTTGGCAATGAAGTAGAGAAGAAATTGTTGGTCCAGGTTGATGTAATCTAGAGAGTTGGTAGGTTTCCTGTGACAGATTGTCCCAAGAATGATTTTGGCCCAAATACGGAGAGGGGTCTTCAAGTCTTTGATTTTGTTGGAGGGTTTGCCAGAGGTAAAAATTTCTTTTGCTATCACAGTAGTATCAGACTCTTTGTCCATGTCACTGCACTTGATGCCATTTCCATCAGCTTCAATAAGTTTAGCAAGATGGTCTTCAGAAATAACCACCCTTTTACCAAGCACATGAGAGGTAACCTGTGCGTCGTTTGATGTTGCATAAACCCAGAATTCTTTAACCATTTTTGGAAAGACTGGTCCCATTAAACGGTCAAAATACTTTTCCCAGCCCTGAGCTTCAACATACGGGAGGAGATCAAAACCATTTTCCTTCAAACTGTTGAAATCCACAAATAACTCACACAGGACTTCCAATTTGTCAGTAGGAGTTGAGAGAGTCTTCGTGGGCTCAACATAGAACACATCAGAAAAATCTTTGCGTTGATGAGAAGATGAAGCCATTAGTTACTAAGATGATAGTTGAAGGTTTAGGGTTTTTGAAAAAAAAGAGAAAACGCAAGAGTGAAATACGCAAGAGTGAAGAAAAAAAATTCAGTAAGAGTGAAATACGGGTAAAAGATGAAAGTGAGAGAGACACATTACATATATAGAAAAATAAAGCATTTAATTAGTTGAGAAATTAGTGGGAAAATTTAAGTTTAAAAACATAATGATTGAATGCATTAAATGCGCTGACATAGGGTAAGGCGTAAAAGATTCTGGAACAGTTACCCAAGAGATTTTTTCCTTTTTGGTGTCAAGTGTAGCCGTATCAAATTCCAGAATTTCAACAGTTGTCCTTCTATAGAGAACAGTTACCAAAGCATGTTCTGTAACTTTTTAGAATTTGGACACTTGTTTTAATTCTGATGGAAATCCTTAGAGCCTTGTTGAGACTTGTTGATTTGAAGATCTGCATGTTAATCCTTTGAACAGAAGTTCTAAGAATGAAACAGTTAGAGCATAGCATCTTCTGAGATAGCCATATAGAGAATAAATATCAGAACTTCTAAGTGATAAAAACATATAAGTAAAGCATTTTCATTCTGGACATAATTTCATGCTAAGGTTAGTTAGTATGAAATTAAATCTATCTTCAGGAAGGGGTTTTGTAAAAATATCAGCCCATTGGTGATTTGTGTCTATAAATTTTAACATTAAAATTCCCTTCTGAGTATAGTCCCTAATGAAGTGATGTTTAACTTCTATGTGTTTAGCTCTAGAATGTAAAATTGGATTTTTAGAGAGACAGATAGCAAAAGTATTGTCACAGAGGATGGGAATGTTACTCTCATAGATATTGAAATCCTCAAGCTGATTTTTCATCCAGAGCATCTGAGTACTGCATCCAGCTGCTGCAATGTATTCAGCTTCTGCAGTTGATAGTGCTATGGTTGAATGTCTTTTGCTGGACCAAGAGATTAGATTGTCTCCCAGAAATTGACAACTTCCGGAGGTACTTTTTCTTTCTGTTCTGTCTCCAGCAAAATCAGCGTCACAATATCCTACAAGTTTATACTCTTCTGATCTTCTGTAGTATAGACCAAGATTAGTAGTACCTTTCAGATATCTAAAGATTCTCTTAACTGTTGTTAAGTGAGTTTCTCTAGGATCTGATTGGAATCTAGCACATAAACATACACTGTATAGAATATCTGGTCTAGAAGCAGTTAGATAGAGAAGAGATCCAATCATACCTCTGTAGAGCTTCTGATCTACTTTCTTACTTACCTCTTCTTTCTCCAAAATACAAGTAAGATGCATAGGAGTTTTAGATATAGTGCTTTCTAATAAGTCAAATTTCTTCAGAAGTTCTTTTACATATTTGCTTTGATGGATATATGTTCCTTCTGATGTTTGATTTATTTGAATTCCCAGAAAGAACTTTAGTTCTCCCATCATGCTCATTTCAAATTCTGCCTGCATAGATTTAGCAAATTCCTTTCCCAAGGCACTCTTAGTAGAACCAAAAATTATATCATCTACATAAATTTGACATATCAGAAGATCATTTTTAATGTTTTTACTGAAAAGAGTTGTATCCACCTTCCCTCTGATGAACTTATTTTCCAGAAGAAAATTACTTAGTCTTTCATACCAAGCTCTGGGAGCTTGTTTTAAACCATATAATGATTTTTTGAGTTTGAAAACATGTTCTGGAAATTTTGTATTTTCAAAACCAGGGGGTTGGTGTACGTACACTTCTTCATCAATATAACCATTTAAAAATGCACTTTTGACATCCATTTGATATAGAATAATATTATGATTTACAGCAAATGATATTAGAAGTCTGATTGATTCTAACCTGGCGACTGGTGCATAGGTTTCTGTATAGTCAATTCCTTCTTGTTGACTATAACCTTGTGCAACCAGTCTTGCTTTGTTTCTGACAACTTCTCCCTGCTCATTTAGCTTGTTTCTGAATACCCACTTGGTGCCAATGATGTTGAATCCTCTGGGCCTAGGAACTAGATCCCACACATCATTTCTGGTGAATTGATTTAGTTCTTCTTGCATAGCCAGAATCCAATCATTTTCTGAGAGAGCTTCTTCTACGGAAGTTGGTTCAATCAGAGAAACAAGTCCCATTAAAGTCTCTTCAGAGTTTTTGAATGAAGATCTTGTTCTGATTGGTTCATCTTTCTTTCCCAAGATTTTATCTTCTGGGTGATTAATATTGCTTCTGGATAGTTTCTTCTGAATGGGTTCTTCAGATGTTGTTGGAGAAATTGTATTGTTTTGATCTTTAGATGATTGATCTTTAGAAGTTCTGTTTGTAGAGATTTCTACTTCTATATCTGCAGAAAATTCATTCTGCTTTGGTTTTTCAGAACCAAGCTTATCATCAAATCTGACATGAATAGATTCTATCACAATGCGTGTTTCTGTATTGTATACTCTGTATCCCTTAGAACGTTCAGAGTATCCTAACATATAACACTTTTGTGCCTTAGAATCAAATTTATTCAGAGTATCAAGAGTATTTAGGATAAAACAAATACATCCAAAAGGATGAAAGTATGAAATGTTGGGCTTTCTGTTCTTCCACAATTCATAAGGAGTCTTTTCAAGAATAGGTCTTATAGAGATTCTATTCTGAATATAGCATGCTGTATTTACTGCTTCTGCCCAAAAATGTTTAGCCATATTAGTCTCATTTATCATGGTTCTGGCCATCTCTTGTAATGTTCTATTTTTACGTTCTACAACCCCATTTTGTTGTAGAGTTCTAGGACAAGAAAAATCATGAGAGATGCCATTTTCATTGAAAAATGATTCTAATTGATTATTTTCAAATTCTCCACCATGATCACTTCTGACTTTAATGATTTTAGATTCTTTTTCATTTTGAACTTGTTTGCAGAAGTTAGAAAATACAGCAATTGACTCATCCTTGTGTCTAAGAAACTTTACCCATGTCCATCTTCTGAAGTCATCTACGATCACTAATCCATACTTTTTGCCACTGACAGAAGCAGTTTTCACTGGTCCAAACAAGTCAATGTGCAGAAGTTCTAATGGTCTAGAGGAAGATACAACATTTTTAGCTTTAAAACCAGTTTTTGAAAATTTGCCTTTCTGACATGCTTCACACAGAGCTTCTGAGTTGAACTTCAAATTTGGAAGTCCTCTGACTAGATTGAGTTTGTTAAGTTGAGATAATCTTCTCATATTAACATGTCCCAATCTTCTGTGCCAGACCCATTGCTCAGTTTCCATAGACATTAGACATTTTACATTTTGAATTTTTAATTCTGAAAGCTTTATTTTATAAATGTTGTTCTTTCTCTTCCCACTAAAGAGGATTGTTCCATCTTTCTGACTAACAGCTTTACAGAACTTTTGATTAAAGATTATGTCATAGCCATTATCACTTAATTGACTTATGGATAATAAGTTATGCATTAATCCTTCTACAAGTAGAACATTAGAGATAGAGGGAAGATTTCCATTACCAATAGTTCCAGAGCCAATTATTCTTCCTTTTTGATTGCCTCCAAAACCTACGTGGCCTCCATCTTTTAATTCAAGACTTTGGAACATATGCTTTCTTCCCGTCATGTGACGTGAGCATCCAGAGTCCAGGTACCATGATTGGTGTTTCAGTTTTGCTGTTAAAGACATCTGCAACATACACAATTTTATCCTTGGGTACCCATATTCTTCTGGGTCCTTGTTTGTTAGTTTTTACAAACTTCTAATTCATTTTAGGTTTCAAATCAGAATTTGTAGAACAATATGACTCACTAGTGTATATAAGATCATGATTATGACCATAGGTGAAATGAGAACTTAAAGGAGTATTTGTATTTATGACAATGTCATCAATATTTTTTAGCTTAAGAGTTTCTTTATTTTTCACATAGCATATGCCTCTTCTTTCATTTCTGCTAACACCATAGATCATAGATGCAATCTTGCTTCTATCTAAGCTTTTAGTAAGAAATTGTTGAAAGCTATAATCATATTGTTTTATGATATTATCAGAATTGATTAGATCTTCTAATTCAGATTTCTTCTGAGCTTTAAGTTTCTCAAAAGAGTTTTTACATTCAAAGAGGTTTTCTTTCAGCTCAGAGTTTTCTGTTTTTAGTTTTCTAACTTCTTCTAATTCAGATACTAGACTTAGTTTAATGTCTTTGTATTTGAATTGAAGCTTCTGATATTTTTCAAGAATTTCTGAGAGGCTAGCTTCTAACTGAGGTCTGGAAAATTTAGAAAATACCTCTTCTGAATCTGATTCTAACTCTGATTCTGATGAATGATCATCTTCTGGTATGTTTGCCATTAATGCAATATTAGCTTGTTCATCTTCAGAATCTGACTCGGCTTCAGATGATTCAGAATCATCCCATGTTGCCATGAGACTCTTTTTCTTTTCTCTGCTGAATTTGTTTCTGGGTTTTTCTTTCTGAAGTTTTGGACATTCACTTTTATAGTGTCCTGGTTCTTTGCATTCGTAGCACACAACTTCTTTGCTTCTGGGTTTCTTATGACCAGATGTTGATTTAGAATAATTGTTTGTTCTTCTGGTATTTCTGAACTTCTTCTGACGATGCTTCCAGAGTTGTTGAACTCTTCTGGATAGGAGAGATAATTCATCTTCTTCTGATGAGCATCCAGAGCTTTCTTCTTCTTCTTCCTGTAAAGCTTTAGAAACATGTTTGTTAGATTTAAGAGCTACAGACTTACCTTTCTTCTGGGGTTCATCTTCTTCTAACTCAATCTCATGACTTCTCAAGGAGCTGATCAGTTCTTCTAAGGAAATTTCATTCAGATTTTTTGATAACTTTAAAGCGGTGACCATGGGCCTCCAAGCTTTTGGTAAACTTCTGATGATTTTCTTCACATGATCTGCTGTTGAGTAGCCTTTGTCCAGAACTTTTAGTCCAGCTACCAGGATTTGGAACCTTGAGAACATTTTTTCAATGGTCTCATCTTCTTCCATCTTGAAAGCTTCATACTTCTGGATGAGAGCTAGAGCTTTAGTCTCCTTGACTTGAGAGTTACCTTCATGTGTCATCCTCAGAGAATCAAGCATGTGTTTAGCTGAATCCCTGTTTGTGATCTTCTCATATTCTGTGTATGAGATGGCACTTAGAAGTATGGTCCTAGCTTTGTGATGATTTCTGAATTCCTTCTTCTGTTGAGCTGTCATATTTTTTCTTTTAATCTTCTAACCATCTGCTCCAACAGGATGAATGTATCCATCTGTCACCATGTCCCAGAGATCTCCATCTAGAGCTAGAAAGAAACTCTCCAGAACATCCTTCCAGTAGTCAAAATTGTCACCATTGAATATTGGAGGTTTAGCATTGATCTTGTCATTCTGATAGTCATTGTTGTTAATTCCAGTTTCTGCCATGTGTTAAATTTCTGGATCTTTTACTGACACGGTTAAGTGTATTTCTCAGAACCTAGCGCTCTGATGCCAATTGAAGGTGCGCAAAACACAAGGAAGGGGGGTTGGAATTGGGTTTTCTTTAACAATAAAAATTAACTACTAATGACACGTTTAATTTATCCTGGTTCGTTTGAACTCAAACTACGTCCAGTCCACCCGCCAAGGTGATTTTGCCTCTACTGAGGTCTTAATCCACTATTCAATAAGAATACACACAAAGACCTATAGTCAATGTCTTCTTGAGTCTTCTGACTAAACTTAGTCACTCAAGGAATAAAATGATTATTACACAATATAATAAAGAAGTAACTTAGAATGCTTCTAGATAAGCAAAGATCACTAAGTGAAAGTTACAATAGTAAGCACAGTTGATTTGATCTGTTTTCGTGAATGTATTGAAGTGTGTCACTGAAATCTTCAAATGAAGTCCTTTATATAGTACTTGAAGAATGTAGCCGTTGGAGACATCTTTGAATTAAAATAGGATAGACTTTAATACCATAAATTCCTTCCATAAGCAGAGATACTTGTCTTTGTTCATTAATTAAAATATCCTTTAATTAATGTCTTTAATAAGAATACCAACATCTTCTAAGCGGAGATCAGAGATAATAAATATAAGATGCGCAGCCAATAAATATGTTATTTAATGCTGGTTTCTCCTTTGAGAGTATCTTCTGTATGTGACTAAATGAATCTTCTAAGCACGTACGGTTTACTTAAATAAATTTGACTTCTACACAATAGTAAATGTATTCATTAGAAATTCTATTATAAAAGACTTTGTTATCATCAAAACACTTAGAGGTTCAGAACCATAATTGTTCTAACATTAGGTTCCTCCTGCTCAAACTTCACAACAGGTCGAGAGTAAGAAAAAGGTTCCTGCAAGAAGAGCTGCTGCAAATCGCTTTCGGTCGTGTCTTGAGACACTCGTGTCAGTATCAAATGTGATGCAAGGTTGTATTCTTCAAATAGACATGGACGAATGTGTTTTTGGTTTTCCTCATTCCGAGATAATCGGAAGAGTGGATATGGAGCAAATTATCAAGCATCAAACATTAGGCATCGCTGTTATACATGCCTACATCTGGTACTCCGATTAATCTATTATTTATTTAGTTGAACAATTTATTGGAACATTTCAATGAAAATAGGCTAATGTTTATTATATGTTTTTATTTAAGGTTCTTGTATGACAAACTCATGCGTGGGACAAAATTGTCAAATCGATTCTGTTTCCTTGCTTCCACTAGTGTCAATAATACGACAATTGGTTTGAATGCAGATACCGTAAGACAATACTTAGTTGACAGATACATGGCATCCAATACATAAACTTTGTTTTTTTACCATATAATACTGGACACAAGTAAGATTGTCATTATAATTTCATTCTAATCTTTGTATCTTTTGCATAGAAATGATACATCTAAACTTTTGTTATATTTTATAGTGGACACTGGTTGTTGGTTGTCATTAATCCTACAAAAGAAGTGGTCTATTATTTGAATTCAATGGAGCATGATTGGTCAACATATCCGAGTATGAAGGATGTCGTTGACAAGTAAGTCAAATTGTTCGAAAAATTCATGTGTATTTGTATATTTAATTATTTCTGTGAGATTGTTCTAAATTTACGTTTTTCTTTTATAAATCTATACTAGTGTACCGAGCACAAAGAGATTATCGAGTAGCATGGTGTAATACCTCAAAATTTGCCCTCTCATTTCCTCAACATCTTGCATGACATTTAACATATCCTTTCATACATTGCATTGCATTTAGATCACAATTGCATCATAATAATACATGAACATACATCTCCATTTGATATTTCATAGATTGCGACTGACCTTTATTTCTTCATTCGGCATGTGCACAAGAATCTCAGAAGAAGCCAAAAGTTCTCGGTTGATTCAGAGGAGTTTAAGCAGAATATCAGTTTTATGGTGCAGTTTGCAAAAGTTGTAAATTATGCTCGGAAACTCATTTTGGCTTGAAACTCAATATTTTAGAACGTTTCGGTATTCTCTACAACTTTTGTGTTCGGCTCGGAGGCCAATTCATCAAGGAAAATGGCGGGATTTATTTTTTTCTGAAATTTTAGTTTCGCCGATTAACTGTGCTAGCGGTATTCAAGAGTTTGTAACTTCTGATTGGGTCAACATGTCTGAGATATTCATATGCCAAAAGTTTAGTCTTGATATCGTTTCCAACTTTTGGGTTTTGGCCGAGAACTAATTCTTTGAAGAAGATCTTCGAATGTGCGAGTTTTTAGAGTCGACATAGTGAAAAACAGTGCTGAACCGGTGAGTTTTGAACACTAAAAAATTCATAACTCTTGGCTCGTTCATCGGATTGATGTCGTTCCGGTGCCTAAAATTCCGTTTATATGTTACCATCATTATGTGAATTTAGTTTGGGTTAGGTCTGAGCGGAAGGATCCCGAAAATGTGAATTACCAGTAAGGTTCTTTGATGCAGTGCACTGTCTGTCATATTTTGTAAAATTCATAACTCGGTCAATTTTCATCGGAATGCAGCCGTTATTGAAGCGTTGGTTCAAAAAATTTATCCTCTTCAAGTTCAAAGACAAACGCGAGTTCGAATGGTGCTCCAAAGATTGTAGTTTTGGTTTATTTCACAAAACTGAAGTGCTGAACCGAAGAAAAATGGTGAAAGTGGTTTCACGAGAAAATTCATAACTCCCTCGTCGTTTTTCCAATTGAGCTTACATTTTAACACCAGATTACTGACTCATAGATCTACAACTTTGCTGACAAAGTCGAGTCGAGATTATGCTCCGAAGAGGTTGACCTCGTCACATTTTCGAGTAGCGGACACCAAATAAGCCGAAAAAACAACTTATTTAGTGACGTCTTGCAGCTTAAACGTATCGATCGCACACGATTTTGATCATATGATGTCCATTCTTTTTGCGTTGAAACCGTGATTCAGAGGCAGACGATGTTGTGGAAGGCTCAGAGTAAAAATTTCTTGCCGAAGATATTGTTATTTTCACTTAAGCCGAAATTCTACCTTTTGCCTTTCATTTTACACTCCACTATATATTCTTTTGACCCATAATTTGTCTCGTAACTTCAATCATAATTTACAAACACCAAAGAACTCTCACAAACTCTCTCTAAAGGATCGAAGTTCATTCTCTCAACTCTTTCTCAAGAACACAACAACAACTTCATCAAGAACTAAAGAACACAACAATTTCGATCAAGCTTTCGGTAGCCGAGCCGCCACGAACCACCACCTCCGGTCAACTTCACCACCGTGCGACCACCATCTTCCACCGTCGGCAGCCACGCGGCCTCTCCTCCGTTCATGATCGCGTCTCACTTCCTCTGGATTCACAATTTCTTCATCGATTCTTCATTCGGTAAGCTTCTTAAACTTTAATTCATGAATAATTGTTGAATTGTTTCTTGAATTGAATTTTGAAGTTGAATTAATCTTGTGGAGATTATGTGTATTGATTCATGATTTGATTATTAATTGATTCTTGATTAATTTATCCTAATAATTTTTGTGGTGCATAATTGAAAAAGCTTGGTAAAGTTGACATAGAATAATCGATGCATGTTAGGTGTTTGACAAAATTCCTAAGCGAGCTAATTATTATGACTTGATATTGATTGAAGTGCTTGACTTTTGAATTCATGCTTGTTTCAATGTGTAAATTCGGAATAAGATAGGTTGAGGCTTAATTGTTGATGTTGTTCATGTGCCGCGTGTCGAAAAATGCGTTTTGGTCATAACTTCCTAACCGTAGCGCGTTTTCGCGAATGTGAATAGTGTAATTTGACTTTGTTGATTATTCTGGAGCCATTGGTGAACTTTTTAGTCGATTTCAGACAATTTTTTCCGGCTATTTTGCTACTGCCATCCGACGAAATCGGCCAAAAAGTATCACTTCCGAGCGGAATTTTCAAAAATCGATTGCATATTTGAATCCGTTGGCACATTTGCTAGTTACCATGCGATTTTCGTTCAATTCCGAGTCGGTGATTTTTGACGTGTTTTTTCGTTTTAAGGCTTTTTAAGTTCGGTTTGGTGCAATTTTGATGTATTGATCTTTTTTTGACTTGTACTTATGTTTGTTGATCATTTGTCATTCATTGCATGTAAGTTTGTTCGATTCCGGTTTGAGTTTGCATGTTGTTTATGTTAGTGCTTAAGTGCTACCCCGTTTTGAAACATAATGCATGTCCATGACTCGTATATTCATCTTTCTACTTGATTTTGAGTTGTGAGGCATATGAGCAACTTCCGGTTGCACTTCTTTTTGGTTTCTAATGCGTTTATTGATTTCATGCAAGGTTCTCGCAAAGATCTTAACGACGGTCGTTTGGTTGGTATTCCACTTTATTTGTGGGATACCTTTAGATTCAAATGATATTTTGTGTCGTTGTTTTTGTTTCGATTGCGGTGGATCTTTACAAAGTAATTATGGAAGATAAGCATTTATTTTGCTTATATGAGATTACAAGACCTTGCATGGAGTTTTTTCGGATTTCTTTTATATGAAGAATCGGTACTTCGATCAAGTAAGTAATCTCGATGATCCACTTTTACGCATCATTCTAGTTGTATGTGACTTAGGATCATATAACTTAAGGTGCATAATAAGCCTTCCCACCTGAGGCACTGGATTTATTTATGATTTTTTATTATATGTATCGATTTCGGAGCTTAGATATCAGGTTACGTATTGTAGAATTCACTTCCTCTCGCTTTCCCTTAAAACATTGTTTTTTGTCCGTTTCATCGCAATTATTAAAAATAGTTTTAGATGGGATAAAATTTTGGAAAACTTCATGAGTTATCCTCATCCTCTTAAATAATTTGTCATATTTTTTGATTCCAGGTTTGATTGGTTTTAGTAATTAATTTGAATTTTTCATTCCAAGCTGTCCCAAAAGGAATGATATTGACATAAGAGACCAAAACCATTTTTTCCCCATAGGTGTGAGACCTATATTTTGTGTATGATTAACCACTGGGATTTGTGACATTTTGATGCTACTTAGTCATTTTTTTCATAATTTTTGGTGCCATTTTTTATCCACTTTGTGGAGTTGTTTTTCGGCGATCATGTCTTGTTATCTTGCTCATCAAGTAATTGTTTTGGCACTTTGGTGCATAATTTTGTGAAATCCTTTTAGACCATGTTAGATACTGACTTCAGCATTCCAGGGATTTAATTTCATAATTTTTCAATCCTTTTCGCTATTTTTCCATGTCACCTAGATCATAGGTTGATTTATGTGCTTATTTGTCCCATATTTTAAATGATAGGAAGGCATTCATGCCATTTGCTTGAGGTACCTTTTGGTAAATTTTAGGAGTTAATTATAGGTCACTTTTAGGTCCTTAATTCCATTTGTATATCATCTTTTTTTAACCATACTCATTTGGTTTGTTTTGGTGTTTCAAAGTGCATAATTACGTGAACATGTTTAACTTAAACTCATTTCTCTTCTCCTCTAATTGTTAACATGAATTATGTGAGAATCATAAACGTCAAGCCATGCATTCTAATTTCATATCACACCTTGTATGCTACTTACCCATAATCATCTCATGCATATCCATATGACATTCATCCTTAACTTGCATCATTTGTGATCTTATGCGATGTTTGTTCGTTTATTCTCACATCTTCTTCTCCTTGCTCCATAGGACTAAACCGTTGCATCCATGATTGTATGTTCATTCATCCACATTTATAATCATTCACTACTGAATTTGATACTCATTTCATTTATTAATTCATGCTTGTATGCCATATGCACTCATACTTCATCCATGAACTCTAACTTGCATTCATGTGAACTTATGCGAACTTTTGGTACATAGTTTGACATAGTTTGGATTTGTGAGGTATCCTAGCATCCTTAGGGACCTATATCATGTAGCTACTGACTTTAGAAGTCATATAACCTTTAGGTACCTTCACCTTTAGACTTAGGTCTTATTTTGAACCCTAGTTTCATTCTAGGACGTTTATGGTACTTAATCGCTTTTATGCTTTGATTTTACTTTCAATATGCATTGTCATGCTAACTTTTGTTTTGTAGGGGGGAAGATTGAGGTAAGTCTCACTTAATTTCTATCTCTTATGCATTATAATTTTATTTGTTTCACATATTGTTCTTGTGCTTGTATAGGCTTCCCCATTCTTAGAACCAACTTAACTTCCTTAGGAAGTAAGTCGATTTCTAATTCTCTTTTCTTCTTTTCCTTTTCTTCCTTAGGATTAGAAAACTTCACAAACCATTAGGATCTCCCTTTTGTATATGATAACTAACTTAGGGTTGAGTCTTAGCTCCCTTAGTTTTTCCCTTTTTTCCACTTGAGTCTTTCTTTCTCACCTCATGAAGAAAATAATAAAATACCTAATAAAGGTTGAATGTTCTTATACGCCATGAGACTTTGTTGTGGAGTACTTATACACGTCCTGTTTCGGGGCGAGGTGTAAGTATTTACCACGATGGGTAGGTCTTAGTATGATAATCTTCACAAACAAATTCAAAACATTTCTCATAAAAGACAAAAACAAACAATAAGTGACTATCCCGCGGGAACTTCTCTTTCTCATCTCATTCATTCTGAACGCAAACTCCCGACGACTTGTCTCGCATGCAAGACGGTAAACGCACTCGTACTAGATGAGCCTGCAACACCTGAGCATAGACATACGCAGTTCTAGCTATAAAAAACACAAACAAATAGTTCCCGCCTTAGTTAGGCGAACTATGTCGACTCTGATCCTCATTTTCCCGATGGGGTACGTAGGCAGCGGGGTAGGGCCTGTTCGAGCACATTCTTTATTTTCCCTACATTTCCTTATGTTCTTTCTCTTTTCCAGTTCCTTTCTCATTTCCATTCCAGTTAGCAGTTCATTTGCTCAGCAGCTTTATTCTTTCTCACCCTTTGAAACAAACAAGCAAGCGTGGATCCCGTTGGGTACAGCGGACGATCTGGGGTGCTAATACCTTCCCGGGTCGTAACCGACTCCCGAACCCAGATCTTTGGTTCGTAGGACCTTGTCCTTTCCTTCTCTCTTAGTTTGGTGCAACATTACCTTTCCCATTCATTCGGGATAAAAATGCATGGTTGGCGACTATACCTTTTCCGCAACACTTTCGCGTTTGTACTAGGATGAAAATCCCGGGAGCGACACACGGGCTAAAGCAAACACTATTCCATGGATCCATGTGCAGGTAGATTAATTTAATTTTCACAATGTTGCTTATTAGTGATCCTACTTGATAGCACAAAACAACTATATATTAATTCTTATTTGTTTGTCAATGTGTAGTGTCCTCGACAGAAAAATGGCATAGACTGCGGGTACTACGTTTTAAGGTTTATGAGAGAAATCATTCAATTGGATCAATTAGAGATTCCTAATCAGGTATGCATGGATTTATAACTTAGGATTTATTTTAATATCGTATATATTATGGAGGAACTATGTTTTTATGTCATAATGCATATATATATATATATATATATATATATATATATATATATATATATATATCGTATATTATGCATATTATCGGATATTAACTAATTAATGCATATTTTGTTTTGTTATGTAGTGCTTTGAAGAATTCGCGTGTCCTCATTACATGGCCTCAAAAGTTGGTGAAATTATGGAGGAATTGTGCAAATTTATTATAGAAAAAAGAATAATTTAAGGTATATATAAGTTTATATTGTGGTATGTAATGACTTGTGGTATGTAAATGTTTATATTGTGATTTCCGGTGATAAATACCGAGAATATTGAAATGGTTTATATTGGTTTGAAATGGATTGAAATGAAATGGTTTATATGTAAATGATGAAATGATTTTCGGTGATAAATACCGAGAATATTGAAATGGTTTGAAATGATTTATACGGGTTTATAATAATGTGAATTATATTGGTGTCTGCCTAAAGATATTATACAGGTTTTGCATAAAAAATGGATAAAATGGGATTTTTTTTAAAATCATTAAAATTGTAGGTACACTTTAGAGAGTGTTTTCTCTTAAAAGCGCTCTCTAAAGTCCACAATATAAAGCGCTTTCTCCTAAAATCGCACTCTAAAGATATAGAAAAAAAAATTAAAATTATAGGTAAACTTTAGAGAGCGCTGTCTAAAGAGGGACTAAAGAAAGCGCTGTTTGAATAAAAGCGCTCTCTAAAATAATGTAAAAAAAATTATTAAAATTTTAAACGTATACAATTGAAAGCGCTTTTAAAGCGTTGTCTAATAGACACACCTTAGAGAGCGCTTTTTACGAAAAAAGCGCTTTAAAAGGCCTACTTTAGAAAGCGTTTTTCCTTTAAAAGTGCTCTCTATGGGGGGCCTTTAAAACGTCTTTTATTTATATATAAAAACGTTGTCTTTACCTACGACAGCGCAACCTTTAACAGAGTTTTAAAGCGCTTTCTAAGGTAAAAACGCTCTCTAAGCCTTTTTTTGCCGTAGAGTATATAGATTTTAAAAAAATACAATAAGTATTATATTATAACTTGTATTTGAGTGACCTTGTGTATGACTGTTTTTTATTTACATTGACAGTTTTTTTTACATTGACATTTTTTTACATTGGCAATTTTTTATTCATTTGTTTTAATTAAAAGACCATTTTATATTTGAGCAAGAAAAATATTGATATTAAATCAAAAGCCTTGGTATTACTAAACCCAAATATTGATTAACAATCAAAATTAAGTGAAAAGAAGAAAAAAAAAACAATTATTTTATTTTAAAAACTATTTAAGATTCAATTTAAATGTCAAAAAGTACTATAAAGATTAATTAGAATATGAACATGTATAAGTTGAACTAAGACAAATTGAAAAATTATGAATATATAAATTATAATTTTTTTTAACATATCATATATAAATTATACATTTAAAACTATATATATATTGATAAAAATCTATAGCGAAAGGAGAAATGTGAAAAATTATTGGTAAAAATCTATAGCAAAAAATAGCATTAATTAACCATATCAGAGAAAAAATCAATGATTTCAGTATAAATTTATCAACTTTCTAAACAAAACAACAAAGAGAATTAAAAAAAAATTGATTGTATATAGTTGAAAAAATATATGATACAATAGACACAAACATGCAATACTTTGAGTTCATTTCTATTGGATTGCAAGATCAATTATGAATAAGTAAAATATGAAGTTGAATGATTAGAGAGAAATTGACAACAACGATATATATATATATATATATATATATATATATATATATATATATATATATATATATATATATATATATATATATATATATATATATATATATATATATATATATATATATATATATATATATATATGTTAGAACAAATATGGTTCTGAACCTTCAAGTGTTTTGATGATAACAAAGTTTATTATAGAATAGAAGTTCTAATGAATATCTTTATTCTTGTGTAGAAGATCAATTCATTTAAGTAAACCGTACGCGCATAGAAGATTCATTTAGTCACATACAGAAGATACTCTCAAAGGAGAATCCATCATTTAATGACATATTTATTGGCTGCGCATCTTATATTTATTATCTCTGATTTCCGCTTAGAAGATGTTGGTATCCTTAATGAAGACATTAATTAAAGGATATTTTAATTAATGAACAAGACAAGTATCTCTGTTTATGGAAGGAATTTATGGTATTAACTTATGTCTCCAACGGCTACATTCTTCAAGTACTATATAAAGGATTTCATTTGAAGAATTCAGTGACACACTTCAACACATTCACGCAAATAGACTGAATCAACTTGTGCTTATTACTGTAACTTTCACTTGGTGATCCCTGCTTATCAAGAAGCATTTTTAGTTACTTCTTTATTATAATTGTAATAGTTATTTTATTCCTTGAGTGACTAAGTTTAGTCAGAAGACTCAAGAGGACATTGACTATAGGTCTTTGTGTGTATTCATATTGAATAGTGGATTAAGACCTCAGTAGAGGAAAAATCACCTTGGCGGGTGGACTGGACGTAGTTTGAGTTCAAACGAACCAGGATAAATTAAAAGTGTCATTAGAAGTTATTTTAGTTGTTAAAGAAAACCCAATTCCAACCCCCCTTCCTTGTGTTTTGCGCACCTTCAATATATATATATATATATATATATATATATATATATATATATGAGTTGTGATCTTACTATAGATCTTTGATCGACATCTTTTATTTCATGCCAAATAACCAACATATAAATTTAAAAAGATAGGAATGGAATGAATAACATTAGTGATTAAATTTTATGTTCATCTAAATAAGTCTGACTTCAAAAACATCTAAAACAATAATATAGATAATGAGATATACAGAAAGAGAGAAATAGTTTTTGATAGAAGAGAAATAACACTATGGCAAAAATAAAGCTTAGAGAGCATTTTTTTTTACCTTAGAGAGTGCTTTAAAGTGATGTTAAAGGTTGCGCTGTCATAGGTAAAGACAGCGCTTTTTTTTATAAATAAAAAGCGCTTTTAAAGGCCCCCATAGAGAGCGTTTTTAAAGGAAAAGCGCTTTCTAAAGTAGGTCTTTTAAAGCGTTTTTTCCATAAAAAGCGCTCTCTAAGGTGTGTCTATTAGACAACACTTTAAAAGCGCTATCTATTGTATACGTTTAAAATTTTAATAATTTTTTTACATTACTTTATATAATGCTTTTATTCAAAATGCGCTTTCTTTGGTCCCTCTTTAGACAGCGCTTTTCAAAAGCGCTCTCTAAAGTCTACCTATAATTTTAATATTATTTTTTCTATAACTTTAGAGTGCACTTTTAGGAGAAAGTTCTTTCTATTGTGGACTTTAGATAACGCTTTTAAGAGAAAGCGCTCACTAAAGTGTACCTATAATTTTAATGATTTTTAAAAAAAATCCCATTTTATCCTTTTTTTTATGTAGAACCTGTATAATTTTTTTAAGCAGACACCAGTATAATTCACATTATTATAAACATGTATAAACCATTTTAAACCGTTTCAATATCCTCGGTATTTATCACCGGAACTCATTTCATCATTTACATATAAACCATTTCATTTCAATCCATTCCTAATCAATATAAACCATTTCAATATTCTCTGTATTTATCACCGGAAATCACAAAATAAGCATTTACATACCATAATATAAACCTATATATACCTTAAATTATTCTTTTTTCTATAATAAATTCGCACAATTCCTCCATAATTTCACCAACTTTTGCGGCTGTGTAATGAGGACACGCAAATTCTTCAAAGTATTGCATAACAAAACAAAATATGCATTAATTAGTTAATATCCGATAATATGCATAAGATACTATATATATATATATATATATATATATATATATATATATATATATATATATATATATATATATGTGTGTGTGTGTGTGTGTGTGTATATATATGCATTATGACATAAAAACACAATTCCTTCATGTCGCTCCCACCAAATGACACCCGGGGCCAAGAAGGGGTATAGACGCGAACGGTCGGCGAAAAGAGGAAGTGAGAACACACAGGAGTGAACTCACAAGAAAATGAATAGATTCGCCAGCTAGGCATTTTTATCCCGGAGGAAAGGCAATGCTGCATAGACCTAAAAAGACATGGATAAGACGGTTGCGAACCAGAGAGACTGAGAAAGGGGGTTGGTTACAACCTGGGAAGGTATTAGCACCCAGATTGTCTGCCGTACTCGACGGGATCCACGCTTAAAAGATTTGTGTTTTAAAGGGGTAGTGTCAGTGCGATTTGTGTATAAAAGAGCTGAAAGAGGATGTACAGGTGTCAGTGTAATAGGATTAAAGTGTATAAGTGAAGTGTCAGTGTAAGAACATGAATGGAAAGCTCAAGATATTGAGGCTTAAAGAATAATGCTGGAAGAAGGGGAATAAACAGAGACTTTTGTTCGATAACTGTTAAGTTATGCCTACGTATCCTCTCGTGCAATGAGGAAGTCAGAACACCGTAGTTCGACCCAAAGAGACTGAAAGATAAATTGACTTGTGAACTGCTTACTTGTCAATGCTCAAGTGTATGACCTGTCTGGCTCAGGTGCAAACTGTCTTGCATTAGACGGAAGAAGCAAGTTCTCGGTTATGAGTGAATGAGATGAGAAAAGAATCCCGGAGGAGACGATTATTGTTTGTTTTTGTGTTTTCAATCTTTTATTGCTTTTGAAAGTTTGGCATAAGTTAATGAGCTTAAGCCTGAACCAATGGGTTAGTAAACTCATCACATCTTCCCTCTGATTAGGGGTAATGAGAATACCTTAAGTGTGAAGTCAGCATCTCACACTTAATCACCATGGTGTAGGATTAAGATCATTAACCTACTTGTGATTATTTAGATATTTTTGGTGTTTTTGTTTAGTGTTAAGTAATGAGATTAAGCCATAATCAGGGATTAAACAGACTCATTACACCATCCTAATAGAAGGATAATAGATGAGAATGTTTAAGCTGAGGAAAACTCCTCAACTTAATCCATGATTAAGGATTAAACTCATGACAAAACAAAGCCTTTATTAAGTGGATTTTAGTTAATGATATGATGATGAAGTGAGTTTTAGGGTTTGTAAGACAACTTGAGGGGGACTTGTCCATTAACACTAGGGTTAGTCCTTCTTAACCAGTTAAGGAAGAATTAGAACCCTAATGCAAGGCCCAAGTTACAAGCTTGATGTCTTGATGATTATTAAGTGAATTGATTAAAGGAGTTAAACACATTAAGGGTTTAACACTTAGGATTAAAGTTATACACTCCATCCTAATAGAAGGATGCAGGCATAAGCTTAATCACAAAGCCTTAAAGCCTTTAGGGTTTAGTCCTTGATTATGGGATGAGAAGAGAAGACTCAATGAGACACAAAGGTAAAAACTAAATGGGGGACTAATCAAAAACCTAATCATTGTCATGCTTTGTTGTTCCTAAGGTTTGTGAAGTTTACAAGAGAAATCTTCAGAGAAACCACCAGGAAGCAGATGAAAGGGGCAAAGAGAAGCAAAGTAACTTGCTTCATTTAAGAAGACAAGTCACTTGAAGAAAGAAAGTAAGATGAAGAAGAATGAGCAAACTCAATCTCAAGCACAAGACAAAATGCAGCAATGATGCATAAGAGAGATGAAAAGAGATGGTGAGAAGTGAAGGCAAATTCACTTCTCAAAGTAACTTACCACCTGAAAAAGTTAGTGAAAGAGATGCAATGCAATGCAAAATGAGATGAAATGGTATGATGCAAACCAAAACCAGAAGCATGAGTATGATGCTAATGATGCTAAGAGATGATTCACACATGAGGCAAGGCATGGGGATGATCATACAAACATATGGATGTAAGAGAAGCATGCTTAGAACCAAGAACATACATGAAAAGTTATGGAATGTAAATGGCATTCAACATGGCAAATGAAAGATGCAATGATCAAACATGATTCTAATATGTCCTAAGATGTATTGTGAATCAAATGGATGCACAAAATGTCATGGCAAGTCATGGTATGCAAAAAAATGGAAGATGGATGCAAATGAAAGCCCAAATTAGGGTTATGATCAATGCTCAAAACAAAAACCAAAAACAGAAGCAAACATCAAGATAAAAATTTGAAAATGCATCCAAGGGAACCCTAAACCTACACAAACTCACTGCCCAAAGGAGGGGTTCTAACTCTTAACCTATTGAGGGTTATGAATTTCTTAAGATGGCTAGGGTTTTGTGGTACCTTGTCAAGAAAAAAGTCAAACAAATTGAAAATGCAAGATCAATTCATGCCAATTTAATCCTATAAACTACATTATATGCAAGATGCAATGCAAAAAGAATCATTGTCCAACTCTTATTGGCTAGGCAGAAATGAATTTTTGAAGATTTGATCAAAACAATGCCTTGAAATGAAATTAATTCCATGGAAAATTGTCAAAAGGCATCAAGATCAAAAAATAAATTTGGTTTGAAAGTTGGACAATGTTTCTAAATGATTTTAAATGTTTCATGAATTGTTTTGTGATTTTTAAATACCTAAAAGTATTTTTAATTAATTAATTCTCATTAACTAATTAAAAATAAACTTTTAAATGATTTAAAAATAAATTTAAATGCAAAAAATAAAAATAAAAATGTTTTTGGTTTCTGAAAAATTAATTGAACCTTTGACAAAAAATTTCAGAATTTTTCAATGATTTTTGCTATTTTAAATAAAATGTAGAAAACAAATGAAATAAAGAGAAAATAAAATGAATTTAAACTGAAAAATATGAAAGTCAACAGAATCAAAGGCTGAGGTTCAAACTCACACGCGTGCGAATTGACTTAGCGCTCATCTGGACGGCCAGCATTCAAAATCTCCTAATTATGATTAAACCCTAATTAAATGCCCTAATGACTTTCAGATGACCGGAACAGTGTTCCGGTCATCTTCTCCGGCAAGGTGAAATCACTATCTCTCTCTACACGCAATGAAAATGAAATCTAATTGCCCAGAATCCATCCCCATTCAACACTGAATCAAAACCCCCAAACAAAAATCATTTTTCATTCATTAATCATGCAAATCGAAGTAAAACACATTTAGGGCAGAAAGTTTCAGACAGCTCATACATACTCAATATTCCACCATTTTCATTTTTAAACACATCATGATGATCAGGATGACATATAGAATCAATTTATAACAAGTAAAATGAGTTCTGGAAAATTTTTTCTTGATGGATACCTGAACTGAAGTCCTTCGAACAGGAGCTTTCTGACCCTTTCTCCTATGCAAACTCACTCCTTTGGTCCCCCTGAGCTCAATGGAATGCTTCACAACTCTTGTTGATGGCGGGTTTGAGAGATGGCAGAAGTTCTGTTCAAGGGAGGGTGGTGATCGTGTTTTTGCTTCAGTGGCTTTCAGGCTATGGTGATGAGTGGTTTTTGATCAGTGAAGCATGCTGAGTTTGTTTGTGAAGTTTGTTTGTGTGTTTGAGGCTTGTGCTGAGTGTTTCGAATGCTTTTGCAAGTTGGAGCAAAAAGTGATAACTATGGCTTGGGTGTGTTTTAGCTTGAAGTGAGTGGTGTGTTATGCTGGCTTTGGTCCATGTATCAAAAGGTGATAGGTCAGAAAGTTGTTGGTGGCCTATGGTGATTGGTATGGGTCTTTGGCCAAAATGTCAAACTTTGTGTAAGAGGGGTATGGGCTCATAGCTAGCCAAGGACAAATGGGGTGTCCTGCGCAGCAAGAAGTGTGGAGGGCCTTAGGATCATTTGTGAAGTCAGCAAGCAAGTGGATTCATCCTTGAGTGAGGTTTTGCAACTTGCTCCATTCTTGGCCCTTTTGAAATTTCTTGTTCCATAAGTCACAAAAATGATCAAACTCTTGGTGAATTCTGATCTTTAGGCATTGGCTCATGTTTGTATGAAGATTAGAAGTCCATTTGATAGCACAATTTGCTTTGGCAAGTGATTTTGCAACTTTGCCTCTTTGGTAGAAAACTTCAAATTTTGTGATTTTAGCCAACTTTGACAAGCCATAACTTTTGATCCAAAATGAATTAGGTCATGTTATTGTACTTTTTGAAAAGGGAATGATCCATTCTACAACTTTCATGAGCAAAGTTTTTTCATTTGAAGCATGTTTGAATCAAAAAGCAAGGGTTGAAAGAGATTCCCAAAATGGCAATTTTCAATATAAGTCAACTTTCCCAAAAAGTCAACTTTGCAAAAGACTTGAAATTCTTCAATTTTGTGAACTTCCAACATCTTCTATGATCAAATAAAGATTATACATAATCAAAATGATGAAGAACACCCTTTGGTTGGGTCATTGTGGGCCTCAAATACCCTGATTTTGCACTGGCTTGCTCAAAAAGTCAACTCTTGATCAGATGACTTCCCCATGGAATTTCTTCATGAAAATTTATATGCATGATCCCTATACCATATAGAGGCCAATAGAAACAAGAATGACCAAAAAATTTGGAGTTATGGCCTCTGAAACCAAAACCCTAATTCTAGGTCATCTGTGTAGTTAAACTTGGCTCTGCTTCCATGCCATTCTCAGTTCTTGTGATTTTTTTGACATTTTTGACTTTGAGAGGATATAATATGATGCTTGAACATACATGGACCCCTTTGAAGTGATTGATGACCTTTGGAGTGTCTTAAGTGGCTCTTGGATTGCTCAGGTCACAAACCCTAGATGCAGATGACTTAGAAACAAAGCAGTGAATCAAAAATGCAATATGGAATGCTATGATTGAACTTATGCACATGAAATGATCACAAGCCATGGTGTGAAAGGGTTAGGGCAAATTTGGGGTGTTTACAGCTGCCCCTATTCAAACATGAGTTAGCTGTGCAGGATGTAAGCAACGGCTTAACAGGCAAACAAGATAACTTGTGGTTGAATACCAAAGACAGTCCAAAATTTGCACTCACAGAATGAAGAAGAAAAGGGATATAGATTTGTAAAAGAAAATAAAGTATATTGTAAAGTGTGGGCGACGGAGGACGACCGTCGAGCAGGGGACGACTGCTGGGGAAAGAGCAATGACGGGGACGGCCGACATGCTGGGGAAAATGCGGGAAATAAAGCAATGACGGGGACGGCCGACATGCTGGGGATATCAGAAATCATGATGGGGACGGCCATCAAGTAAAGTTGTAAGATTCTCTGGGGATTAGTAAAAATGATGGGGACGGCCATCAGGTTCATAAAGTAATGTAAACAACGATGGGGACGACCATCGGGCTAAAACTGATGAAGGACGATCACCAGGAAAAGGAAAAGGGACCACGACGGGGACGACCATCAGGTTAAAGAATAAATGAAATAATGTTGAGGGACATTCTTCAAAGGTGAGGGACGATCACCTAGCAGGGGACGGCTGCTTTGTTGGGGATAAGATGAGGGACGGTCATCTAAGGTGAAGGACGATCACCTGGCAGGGTACGGCTGCCGAAAATCACGACACAGGACGAATGCCGGATAAAAGGTCGACGATGGGGACGGCCATCGGACGAGCATGATGAAGGACGATCATCAAAAGGTGAAGGACGATCACCTAGCAGGGTACGGCTGCTAAAATCACGACATAGGACGAATGCCGGATAAAGGGTCAACGATGGGGACGACCATCGGACGAGCATGATGAAGGACGATCATCAAGAGGTGAAGGACGATCACCTAGCAGGGTACGGCTGCTAAAATCACGACATAGGACGAATGCCGGATAAAGGGTCAACGATGGAGATGGCCATCGGACGAGCATGATTAAGGATGATCATCAAGAGGTGAAGGACGATCACCTAGCAGGGTACGGCTGCTAAAATCACGACATAGGACGAATGCCGGATAGAAAAAGGTAGCTTCGCGGGCGACCCATTGGGGAATAGTAAACACGGACGAGTGTTTACATCCAAGAAATAAAAGGTATAAGTGTTTGGATGTTTGTGTATAGATTAAAGATGCGGACGAGCATCCCTAAGACCGTGATACAGACGAGTATCAGTAGAAACAAACGCTGACATGTGTTCAGAGATGATGATACGGACGAGTATCAACTGGTTAACAAAGAACACGGACGAGTGTTGATTCTGAGGGGACTCTTCTGGGGAATAATAGACACAGACGAGTGTTTATATTCAAGAAGACATGAGTGTTTGACACGTGTATGGATTAAAGATGCGGACGAGCATCCTTAAGACTACGATACGGACGAGTATCGGGTAGAAACAAACGCTTGACGCATGTTCTGAGATGATGATACGGACGAGTATCAATGGGTTAACAAAGAACACATACGAGTGTTGAATCTGAGGATGCATAAGTGGTGTATGCAAGACACGGACGAGTATCTGTACGAGTAAAACGGGAGTAACAAGTATGAGTGGTGTTCAGGTTTGTTTAACTTGCTGGGAGAGTGACACGGACGAGTGTCGGAAGAGGAAAGTGTAATATAAACAAGTATATGCTTTACAAAGATGTCTGGTATTTATGTTGGGGAAGGTGACACGGACGGGTGTCAGGGAATTTGTATAAAGATGTATCTATGAGTGCAAAGAGGACGCTTTCTACTGGGGTATGGCACAAACGGGTGTCAAAAGGAGTGTGTGTTTGTGTTTGCGAGTGTAAAGCCGATGTTTTAGCTTCCTGCTGGGGATATGACACGGACGGGCGCCAGGAAGCATCTGTATCCTTAGGGAAAGTGCCTTGGCTCTCTGGTGGGGAGTTTCGGGGAGTTTGCTGTATATTGTTGATGGATTGTCAATATTCACAAGTGCTTGATTCAGAACATGGCTTGTGATTATGCAATATGTTTGATTTTTGCCGTAATGCTCTGTATTAGACGGAATGCTACGCTTTGCGGGGAGAATATGATGCGAATGCCATGTTTATGCAAAGATACCGATTCGGGATTCGGATCCCGATGCTGCGAAGATCTCTAGTTGATCTTCTTGAAATGGACATCCCAACTGGGGATGAGATCGTTGGTAGATCTGTCTTGGGACTCTGCTTGGTGATATAGGCTATGGATAAACCTATCCTTGATGATGAGGGACCCAGCTGGGGCTTTGTAGAAGCTTCCTTCACTCTGTTGTGAGTTCTTCGGGCATTACTCTTCTGGATGGAGGCTGAAGCTCTGTGGGGGAGATGGTTCCCTGGCTGCTGTGGAGGAAGTAAATGGCAACTCGGCTGGGGAGAAAGCATATACGGAGCTAAGACTGAGTGGATAATGATTTGCCAGCCGACCGGGATGAATCTTTCGGGTCCCATGCTGTGCTTTGGATACCTGCAATCCTGAAAAGACAGAGAAATGCACAAGTAATCCCGAGGTATCCCTTATCGGGTTCCATTATAGGAGTTTAGACACTCCCGGGAGTAAATATTTCCTGCAAGCACGTATTTTTTTAGAAGAAGAGCATCTGCATTTATGCAATCGGTATCTTAAGGACATCGGACATTTTGCAAATGAAAATAAAATGTACGAGACCAAACATGACTAAAAATCTGATTTTATTGATTCATGTGCCCTGAATCGGCAAGATACAGTCAAAGAAACAAATCCCCTAGAATGAGGAGATTGTTACAAATTGAGAAACAAAAGGTGTTGGCAATGTTGATGACGCTTCAAGGAGCTTCCCTTTGCTATGACTCGTATGACTTTTGACATTCTTCTCGTCTTACTTTATGGAGAAGGCTGATTCTGAAAGAAGCTTGATCCTTTCGATTCTCACCAAGTTGTAAGTGATACAGACGAATTCAGAATGCAGTTGTTCGCTTATTCCCTTATTTTGCATGGATCGCCCTTTCGGGTTTTCAATCCATCGAGATACCCATTTTTGCCTGAGTTGTCCAATGCGGCTTTTCAACTCAGCGGGTGTATATTTTCTTGTTTATTTTCCCTTATTTTTGCCCGAGTCTTTTATTCTGTTTTTGACTCGGCGGGATGCCCTATTTTTTCCTGGACTTACATTCTGTTTTTATATCCAGCGGGTCATTTTTATGCGAAGTATTTTTTAACTGCATCTGAATTTACAGGGGACGGGAAGTCTTCACCATCCATGGTGCCGAGCATCAGTGCTCCACCAGAGAAAACTTTCTTTACTACGAATGGTCCTTCATAGTTCGGAGTCCACTTGCCCCTGTGGTCTGTATGAGGAGGGAGGATTCTTTTCAACACAAGATCTCCTACTTGGTACTCTCGGAGCCTGACTTTCTGATCGAAGGCTTTCTTCATTCTTTTCTGATACAGCTGCCCATGACAGATTGCAGCCAATCTTTTCTCTTCAATCAGACTCAGTTGTTCGTATCGGGATCGGACCCACTCTGCTTCGTTCAACTTAACATCCATCAGTACTCGTAGGGAGGGTAATTCAACTTCAACAGGTAGGACTGCTTCCATACCATACACAAGCTGATACGGTGTTGCCCCAGTGGATGTCCTGATTGACATACGGTACCCATGCAAGGCAAATGGTAGCATTTCATGCCAGTCTTTGTAGGTGACTACCATCTTCTGCACAATCTTCTTGATATTCTTATTAGCTGCCTCTACAGCGCCATTCATCTTTGGCCTGTAAGGAGAAGAATTGTGGTGTTGGATCTTGAAGTCCCGGCATAACTCTGCCATCATTTTGTTGTTTAAGTTGGAACCATTATCAGTAATGATTCGCTCGGGAAATCCATACCGACAGATGATGTCTCTCTTCAGAAATCGGGCTACCACTTGCCTTGTAACATTTGCATAGGAAGCTGCTTCAACCCACTTGGTAAAATAGTCAATAGCAACCAGGATGAATTTGTGGCCATTTGAAGCAGTCAGTTCAATCTTGCCAATCATATCAATGCCCCACATGGCAAAGGGCCAGGGTGAAGACATCACATTCAAAGGATTCGGAGGCACATGCACCTTGTCCGCATAAATCTGGCATTTATGGCATTTCCTGGCATAGGCACAACAGTCTGCATCCATTGTGATCCAGTAATAGCCTGATCTTAGCAACTTATTTGCCATTGCATGCCCTCCTGCATGGGTACCAAAGGATCCTTCGTGCACCTCGTGCATCAACAAGTCTGCTTCTGTTCTATCAACGCATCTGAGGAGTACCATATCAAAGTTTCTCTTGTACAGGGAACCGTCAGTATTCAGGAAGAAACTACCAGCTAGCCTTCTCAACGTCTTCTTGTCATTGGAAGATGCCCCAGGTGGGTATGTCTGATCCTCCAAGAAACACTTAATGTCATGGAACCAAGGCTTGTCATCTTTGGCAACATCTGCTGCAAATACATATGCTGGTCTGTCAAGTCTGGACACTGAAATCCGAGGTACAAAGTTGGCAGCTTGAACTTTGATCATGGATGAAATGGTGGCAAGAGCATCTGCAAACTGATTCTCGTCCCGAGGGATATACTCAAGCTTGACTGTTGTGAAGAAAGTCAATAACCTCCTTGTATAATCCCGATAAGGTATCAGATGATCCTGGTGGGTGTACCATTTGCCGTTGGTTTGATTAATTACCAGTGCTGAATCTCCGAACACAGTCAAAGTTTTGATCCTGAGATCAATAGCTTCCTCAAGACCCATAATGCAGGCTTCGTATTCAGCTTCGTTGTTAGTGCAGTTGAAGGTGAGCTTTGCCGAGAAAGACATGTGAACTCCTTTAGGTGTAATGAGTACTGCACCAACACCACGACCATTCATATTAACATCCCCATCAAACATCATAGTCCATTCTTTTTCCGGGTCAGGCCCTTTAGTGTGAACAGGCTCTTCATGATCTTTTGCTTTTATGAACATGATGTCTTCATCACGGAAGTCAAATCTCATAGGCTGGTAATCCTCAATAGGTTGCTCAGCAAGATAATCAGACAATACACTGCCCTTGATGGCTTTCTGAGATGTGTACTGAATGTCATATTCTGTGAGAATCATTTTCCATCTCGCAACCCGTCCGGTAAGCGCTGGCTTCTCAAATATGTACTTAACTGGATCCATTTTTGATATCAATAAAGTAGTGTGGGTCAATATATACTGCCTTAGTCGGCGAGCAGCCCACGCTAAAGCACAACAAGTTTTCTCGAGCAGTGAATAACGCTGTTCACAGTCGGTAAACTTTTTGCTTAGGTAGTATATTGCATACTCTTTTCGACCAGACTCGTCATGCTGGCCCAACACACACCCCATTGACTCTTCTAATACTGTCGAGTACATGATTAGAGGTCTTCTTTCAACTGGAGGCATAAGGATTGGAGGCTCTTGCAAGTATTCCTTGATTTTGTCAAAAGCCTTCTGGCAGTCTTCGTTCCACCTGACCGTTTGTTCTTTTCTTAGCAGTTTGAACAAGGGTTCACAGGTTGCTGTAAGGTGAGATATGAACCGTGAAATGTAGTTCAATCGACCTAAGAACCCTCGAACTTCTTTTTCTGTCTTCGGTGCAGGCATTTCTTGAATAGCTTTGACCTTATCAGGGTCAACTTCAATCCCTTTCTCACTTACAATAAATCCCAGCAGCTTACCGGATCGCACCCCGAATGTGCATTTGTTGGGGTTTAACTTTAGCTGGTACTTCCTCAGACGCTTGAATAGCTTCAGCAGATTTACCAGGTGGTCTTCTTCGGTGAGGGACTTGGCAATCATGTCATCCACATAACATTCGATTTCTTTATGGATCATATCGTGGAATAATGTCACCATAGCCCGTTGATATGTTGCACCAGCATTCTTCAGTCCGAATGGCATCACCTTATAACAAAACGTGCCCCAGGGTGTGATGAAAGTTGTCTTCTCCATGTCTTCAGGTGACATTTTGATCTGATTGTACCCTAAAAACCCGTCCATGAAGGAGAACACCGAGAACTGAGCCGTATTATCCACCAATACATCGATGTGAGGTAATGGAAAATCATCTTTCGGGCTGGCTCTGTTCAGATCCCGGTAGTCAACACACATTCTTACTTTGCCGTCTTTCTTAGGCACAGGTACTATATTAGCGACCCACGGCGGATAGCTAGTCATAGCAAGGAACCCGGCGTCCCACTGCTTTGTACCTCTTCTTTGATCTTCATTGCCATATCTGGGCGAGTACGGCGCAACTTCTGTTTAACTGGTGGGCAGTCTTCTCTTAAAGGCAGCTTGTGCATGACAATATCGGTGTCCAACCCTGGCATATCCTGATAAGACCAAGCAAACACATCCACATATTCCCGAAGCAAGTCAATCAGTTGTCTCTTCACTGAGTCTTGTAAGCAGGCCCCGATTTTAACTTCTTTCACATCTTCATCTGTACCAAGATTAATCATTTCGACCTCCTCCTGATGAGGAGTGATAACCTTCTCCTCTTGCCTCAACAACCTGGCTAGCTCTTCAGGAAGCTCATAATCTTCTTCAACCCCTTCATCAGCTTGATTAATTGGATTGTCAAAGTCATACGAAGTCATAGCCGTGCTGTTGTCGGTGCGGTCTGAAAGGCACTCTCTGCAAGGGTTCAGATTGTTCATTTTAGTGATTGATTTTAATCTTGTTTAGAAAGAGTGAAACGAAGTTATCATTTTGAAAACATTGCCATTTTATTTTTGTACAAAAAGAAAAATGAAAAACAGTGAGCGGAAAAGAAAAAAGAAACTCATTTGCAAAAGATGTCCGATATTCATTGATTGATCTATTTGCACAAAATTACAGATGGCCCGATTACAAAATGAGTCTTGTCATCTTGGGCAAGATGCAAGACTTGATGCATGCTTAAAAATACAGGAAATAATAATTACTCTGCAGGAGTAACCCTTATAATTTCCTGGGAAGACCAGTTAAGGACTTGGCTCCCCGGGATCCTTGGACGTATCCAGCTCTCCAGGTTGCGGTCGCTTTCATCCTCGTCTTCCAAGTTGTTCACTGCATCTGGGGTGAGCATCCCCCCACTGACAAAATTGGGCTTCTTAGCAGCCTCTACTTGATCTTGTTGAGTTGGTTTGTAACCCAACCCAAATCTGTCCTCCTTCTTCTCTACAGGCAGCAACTTGCCCCAGCCTTGGGCAGTCCCCTCTTCAACAACCTTCCTGGCTTGCTGATAAGATGTCATTGAGGTTCCAGGTACAGCGGATGCTTCATTTATGTTCAAGGCCTCAAACCCTTGACTCATAGTTTCATGGATCTCCCCATCCATCTCAATGTATTTGTATGTAGCCAGATGGCTAACAAAGATATCTTCCTCCCCACAAATAGTAACGACTTGGCCCTCCCACTCGAATTTTAACTTCTGGTGAAGGGTTGACGTCACGGCGCCAACGGCGTGTATCCATGGTCTACCCAATAGATAGTTGTAGGCAGGCTGTATATCCATCACAAAGAAGGTCGTTTTGAAAACCTGTGGGCCAATCATTATAGGCAACTCTATCTCTCCTAGAACTGATCATTTAGAACCGTCAAAGGCTCTCACTACCAAGTTGCTTGGGCGTAATGCCAATCCATCATGCTCCAGCTTCACAAGGGCTTTCTTGGGTAGGACATTGAGCGATGACCCCGTGTCTACCAATACGTGCGAAAGAACTGCACCCTTACACTCCAAGGTAATGTGCAAAGCCTTGTTGTGATTGCGACCTTCCGTTGTCAAATCAGTGTTGGTAAATCCCAGTCCATGACTAGCGTTGACATTTCCAACCACAACCTCTAACTGATTGACGGTAATCTCCTCTGGCACATAAGCTGCGTGCAAGACTTTTAATAGTGCGTTCCGATGAGCCTCAGAGCACATTAGCAATGATAAAATGGAGATTTTGGAAGGTGTCTGGTGAAGCTGGTCTACTATCTTGTAATCACTTTTCTTTATGATTCTCATGAATTCATCAACCTCTTGATTAAAAGGAGTCTTCAAAGCTTCTTTAGCAACTTGTTCTTCTTGCACCATGCTCTTCCCTTTTGCTTTGGCAGCAGCTTCTGCTTCAGCAATGGGTTTTGGAATTTGCGAGGCAAAGAGACGTCCGCTTCGAGTGAAGCCTCCGCCTCCCCCCACATTGTCTATCTGAGGTGAAGAAGTTGATGATTCTAAAGTGATTTTCTGCCCCTCGCAATATATATCTGAGCCGTAATGCCAAGGGATGGCATTATTGCTTTCGTAAGGAACTGGCCCAGGCACTGTGATAGTGACTGAACTGATATCAGCTGCAGAAGGGACCACAATAGTGTGTGGATCATAGTATATGGTTACTGGTGCTCTGACAGGAGTAGAATTTTGTGAGTTGTTGGCAGGAACATTTGCAGGATCATAGTATATTGTAACCGTTGAGACACTTTCATTAATTGCTGTTGATGTTGTAGGAGGCACTGTCGACCAGATGGGTGTTGAAGTTGTAGAAGAGATGGTTGTTGATATTTGGTTCGTTGAAGTGACAGATGAAGAATTTGTTGATGAGATTGAAGAGTTGTTTGGAACAATTGTTGTTGCAGTTGTAGAAGACTCAGGAATTGTTGTTAAGGAGATTGCTGGATTTGTAGGTGTTGATGTTGTGATTTGAAGTAAACCACTCTGGATGAGACCATTTATGCCGCTTCTCAGGTTATCACACCCGTTTACCGAAATGTTGCAATAAGCACAACCGAGCTCACACCCGGGGAACATCTGGCATTCTAGGAGCTGAGCTTTGATTTCTACCAGAGGTGTCCGAATTTGCCCAACACTGGTTATTAAGAAAGATGGCTTATCTTCCTCAATAGCATTAATTCTTGGTCCTCCGTGGTTGGGCATGGGATTCTTGCTGACATTTGGCGGGGGTGCAAAGTTTAGAGCTTTGGAATCCACTAGATCCTGCACTTTCATGTGTAAAGCTCTGCATTTCTCTGTACTGTGGCCAGGTGCGTTGGAGTGAAAAGCACATCTGGCGCTGGCGTCATAATTTCTGGGCAGACTGGCAGGATCTGGAGGTGCCAACGTCCTTAGCTCAACCAGGTTGAGTTTCAGGAGTTGTGGCAATAAAGCGGCATAAGGCATAGGGATTGGATCAATCACCCTATTGGCCTGAGATGGTCTCTGTTGAAAAGGTCTTTGCTGATTATTGTTGCTGGTGTTGTTGTTGTTATAGTTTCTCTGAGGTGGATATTGAGCTTGTTGCTGGTAGCGGGGTTGTTGTTGTGGTTGGTATGCTGGTTGTTGAGGACTTGGAGCGGGAATAGTGACAGCTGCCACTGACCTATGAACATACTGGGGTCTGCCCCTACTGGCATGGATAACATTAGTCTCATTGGTTCTTCTAGGCCCCACAAAAGGCTTTCTGGGGTTGCTGGACGAGCTCGCTCCATTATCGGAAATCTTACCCATATTTAGAAGGCTCTCAATTCTTTCTCCAGCTATGACTACATCAGCGAAGCTGGTGGAAGAAAAGGCAGCTAGCCTATCAATGTATGTCCCTTGAATGGTATTCATAAACATGTCGGCCATTTCCCTTTCCGACATGGGTGGTTGGACAGCAGCAACAAGCTGTCTCCACCTCTGGGCGTATTCCCGGAAGCTTTCTCTGGATGACTGGGACATTCCCATCAGGAGGGTCCTGTTAGGAGCCATGTCCAGGTTATATTGGTACTGTCGGATGAAGGCCAAGGCCAGGTCCTTCCAACATCTGATGGTCGCTCTAGTCAAGTGAGAGTACCATTCCCTTGAAGCCCCTGTCAAACTGTCTTCAAAGTAAAACATCCACAGTTTTTCATCCATGGTGTATGCCTTCAGCCTCCGCAGAAAAGATTGTAAGTGGGTTCGCGGACAGGAAGTTTCGTTGTACTTTTCGAAGCACGGGGGTTTAAACTTGTGAGGTATTCTTACCCCGTCCACTAAGCCCATGTCCATGACATTAAAACCCAAGGAGTTTTGAGACTCCAGGGATCTTAATTTCTCAGCAATTTCATCTAGCCTTCTGTCATAGGCTTCATCCCCAGCTCCCATTACAGTGAATTGATCTTCTTGGGGGTCTTCTTGTAATACTCTGCCTGCAGTAGCATTCCCTTGCACATTAACAGGGATGTTGATCTCTGGGTGAAGATGAGGCCCATACACTGGTGGATTAACATGAGGCTGAACCCTCTCATTGTTGCTCGTTCCTCCAGTCCCCAGATGGGGTTCTTCTTGGGTCTGCCTCTCTACTAATGCCCTTAATCTTTCCTGGCTTTGAGCCAAACCATTCATCACTTCCATGAACTGAGTCATCTGGTTTCTCATTTCCAACCTCTCATTGGCCATTTGAGTCCTGACTTCTGTAAGATCCTGTTGTACCTGGTCCATCTGTATACCCGGAAGGTTGCTGTGAGTAGGATATCTGTGCGGACGGTTGAGTGGGAACACCCGACGGCGAGCAATAGTTCCTGAATCACAACAGAGTTAGTAACAAACAAAACAAAAGCCTATAAAACAAAACAAGAGGTTAGTATGCAATGCAGTATGCTTATTTGTTTCCAAGGTATCCGGCTTGGAACTTGGTTTTGACCTTTCCAGACCCCGAGGAAGATGCTTTGATGTTGCTTGAAAGAGAGAGACTCAAATGAAACCAACTGACAAATATATTACAAACAGGAAATAATACATAGTTTGTTTCTTACAATACATGCCCCTGAGAGGTCAAAATACAACATAAAAAAGAAAAGTACATGGAATGAAAGCAACAACAAGCAAAAGTCAGACACCAAGACCAAACTCATCCTCCTTAACTTCCTTCAGAAGTGCTTCAATTACCGGATCAGCTGGACGCTCTGTGAGGTTCCTGATAAGAAGATTCCTGGTGGTGATAGCAGTGGTCAACCTCTTGTACTTGTCTTGGTCCTTTGACCTCTTCACACCAGCCCTAAGCTTCAATTCTGAGATCTCCTTCTGGGCTGCTAGCAGAGCCTCCTGTTGCTTCTTTTCATTAGCCTCCAACTGCTCAATCTTGTCCTGAGTTCTCTTATCTTCCTGAGTGCGAGCTTCAGTGATCCTGACCCACCTAGCTTGGCTTTCTTTCAGATAGAGATCAGTCCTGGCCTTCTGGAACTGGGCCACTTTACATGCATTCTTCAAAATTTGCTCTCCTGCTCTTGATTTCTTGATATAGTCCTCTGATTTTTCAATCCTGGCTAGATGTTCCACCTTTAGCTTTTCTAACCTCTCAATGTCTAGACGACCATCACTCCTCTCCCAGAGGGTCTTCTGCAGAGCTTGAGTCAGATTCTCATTCCTCTCTTTCAATTTCTCAAATTCCTCTAGGCTGACAGTAGCTGGAGGTGGTACTGTGGATGGTCCAGGTGCATCCTCAACGGTGAAAGGCATCCCAGAAATCTGAGCCCTAGCATGAGACCATTCATAATACTGTGCTGAAGCCACATTGTTGCATTTCCCTAGAATGACCATCCCTTTGGTCTGGATATTGTCCCAAGCCCAAGATGCTTGTCTGACAACAACCAGATTAGGCTTTACCTCACAATACAAAGTTTCAGCCAAGTCTTGCTCTTTAGGAGGGTGAACCAAAGCATAGCCCAATTGTCTTTTGAATAGCAAAGGGTTGTAGTTGATGCAACCCTTCACTCCTATCAGAGGTACATTTGGAAATTGTCCACAGCTAGTAATTATGTCCCTGCCTTTGGTGCTCTAGGTGCACCATCTGATGTCATCTGAGGTCAAAGCAGTGAGTCTTCTAGCCCAGTTCTTCTGTTGGTGAGGGTTCAGGAAAGCATCAGTCTTGGGTAGGTGTTTAAGCAGCCAGGTATGAAACAGAGGAGCACAGCATCTCACTAACCTCCCTCTTTGCTTCTCATTCCTTTGGTGAACAGAATAATAGAAGTCTCCCAGCAAGGTGGGCACTGGGTTCCTCAAAAGGAAGAGGTGGATAGCATTCTTGCTAATAAACTTGGGCTCATCTTCAAAAAGTATAACCCCATATATACTGAGGGCTAACAATGCACAAACTGCCTTCCATTCTCCCAAGGAGGCCTTCAGGATGGCCTGAGAAGTCAAGAAATCCAAGTGTAGACCAGGGATGCTGGCCTTTGTAGTCAAGTTTTGCTCAATCAGAACAAGTTCCAAATACAGTGCCTTTGCCACCTCTTCATTGCTAGGAGAAGCCATTTCTGGGTTGAAGGGGATACCACCCCTGATAGGTACTCCAATTAGTGATGAAAACTCCTCCAACAGAGGTCCCAACTGAAAATCCTGGAAAGTGAAGCATCTCAAAGGAGGATCATAGAACAGTAGGCAAGTGTGAATCAAACTCCTCTGAGAAGGGTCTAAATCCATAACCATATCCAGGATGCCTCCATAATGTTCCCTGAATGATGGGATATGGTTTGGAGTAATGAGTGCCTGGACCTGTCTGATGCCAGTCAGCACAGGCTAAAAGAAATGATATGAAATGTTGCTCTTTTTGGGTGCCATGACTGCTGATGAAGAGCTGAAAGTAACTGCTGATGAAGGCTAACACTGATGGTGGGCCACTGACAGGCTGAGACTGGTGATAATAGATGGCTGAAGCAGGCAACTGATGCAGATGGCTGAAGCAGACAGCAGATGAACAAGGGTCTATACAGATGAAGGGGTCAAAACCAAGCCAAAATATAATGTGGATACCCTGAAAAACAAATAAGAAAATGTTAAATGATGCAATGATGATGTATGCAAATGATATGCAAAGGTTTGTGATCAAGCTGGATCTGATTACTGCCTTGATATAAGTCCATGTATGTCTAAGAAGTCCAGAGGGAGGTTCAAAAGTCCAGTAACCAAGGTGGGGGACTCAAATAAAGAGTCACATGTCCAGGGTTAAATCACAAGAACTGTCCAAAGTGAAGCATTCTTAAACACAAAAATTATCAAGGTATGATGTGGCCAAGGGTACCTGCAAACCTGTAAACAGCCCAACCCCCTCACAGGTGATGTTCTAAAACAAGGATCCTCAGACTTGGATCGGTTATGAGAAGTGTAAACACTTCTAACCCGGAGGTACAGTGTTTACAATAACCATAAAAGATCCTCCTCTAATTCACCTCAGTTTCTGAAGGTTATAATAAAGGTCATCCAGACTTAGCAGGCTTCCCAGATAGCCCTAGCACTACAGGAGATCTATAGCACAGAGTTCTCAAGAAGAAACCCATATCTGAACCGTGTTTCATATTCCCGCACCAGACCGAAATGGAATGGGAAAGAACATGAACCACTCTAGCCTAGGTGTCACTCAGGTCCCAGGTATAGGACCTTATCTCTCAATGAAACCCTACCCATCAAGACAGAAAACAGATCCAGCCAGAATAGTATGACAGTATGATATATATAAAGCTGTAAAGAAAGCAATAAATAACTGTACATAAAGAAGTAAATAAAGCAACTATATAAACACAATTAGCACATAACACCCTAGTAAACACAAATCAAACAAGCGCTAGGAGGAACCCACAAAAGGAACCAGAAGCCCTGGTTACAGTATAAGGCTCCCCAGCAGAGTCGCCAAGCTGTCGCTCCCACCAAATGACACCCGGGGCCAAGAAGGGGTATAGACGCGAACGGTCGGCGAAAAGAGGAAGTGAGAACACACAAGAGTGAACTCACAAGAAAATGAATAGAGTCGCCAGCCAGGCATTTTTATCCCGGAGGAAAGGCAATGCTGCATAGACCTAGAAAGACATGGATAAGACGGTTGCGAACCAGAGAGACTGAGAAAGGGGGTTGGTTACAACCTGGGAAGGTATTAGCACCCAGATTGTCCGCCGTACTCGACGGGATCCACGCTTAAAAGATTTGTGTTTTAAAGCGGTAGTGTCAGTGCGATTTGTGTATAAAAGAGCTGAAAGAGGATGTACAGGTGTCAGTGTAATAGGAGTGAAGTGTATAAGTGAAGTGTCAGTGTAAGAACATGAATGGAAAGCTCAAGATATTGAGGCTTAAAGAATAATGCTGGAAGAGGGGGAATAAACAGAGACTTTTGTTCGATAACTGTTAAGTTATGCCTACGTATCCTCTCGTGCAATGAGGAAGTCAGAACACCGTAGTTCGACCCAAAGAGACTGAAAGATAAATTGACTTGTGAACTGCTTACTTGTCAATGCTCAAGTGTATGACCTGTCTGGCTCAGGTGCAAACTGTCTTGCATTAGACGGAAGAAGCAAGTTCTCGGTTATGAGTGAATGAGATGAGAAAAGAATCCCGGAGGAGACGATTATTGTTTGTTTTTGTGTTTTCAATCTTTTATTGCTTTTGAAAGTTTGGCATAAGTTAATGAGCTTAAGCCTGAACCAATGGGTTAGTAAACTCATCACATCTTCCCTCTGATTAGGGGTAATGAGAATACCTTAAGTGTGAAGTCAGCATCTCACACTTAATCACCATGGTGTAGGATTAAGATCATTAACCTACTTGTGATTATTTAGATATTTTTGGTGTTTTTGTTTAGTGTTAAGTAATGAGATTAAGCCATAATCAGGGATTAAACAGACTCATTACACCATCCTAATAGAAGGATAATAGATGAGAATGTTTAAGCTGAGGAAAACTCCTCAACTTAATCCATGATTAAGGATTAAACTCATGACAAAACAAAGCCTTTATTAAGTGGATTTTAGTTAATGATATGATGATGAAGTGAGTTTTAGGGTTTGTAAGACAACTTGAGGGGGACTTGTCTATTAACACTAGGGTTAGTCCTTCTTAACCAGTTAAGGAAGAATTAGAACCCTAATGCAAGGCCCAAGTTACAAGCTTGATGTCTTGATGATTATTAAGTGAATTGATTAAAGGAGTTAAACACATTAAGGGTTTAACACTTAGGATTAAAGTTATACACTCCATCCTAATAGAAGGATGCAGGCATAAGCTTAATCACAAAGCCTTAAAGCCTTTAGGGTTTAGTCCTTGATTATGGGATGAGAAGAGAAGACTCAATGAGACACAAAGGTAAAAACTAAATGGGGGACTAATAAAAACCCTAATCATTGTCATGCTTGGTTGTTCCTAAGGTTTGTGAAGTTTACAAGAGAAATCTTCAGAGAAACCACCAGGAAGCAGATGAAAGGGGCAAAGAGAACTAAAGTAACTTGCTTCATTTAAGAAGACAAGTCACTTGAAGAAAGAAAGTAAGATGAAGAAGAATGAGAAAACTCAATCTCAAGCACAAGACAAAATGCAGCAATGATGCATAAGAGAGATGAAAAGAGATGGTGAGAAGTGAAGGCAAATTCACTTCTCAAAGTAACTTACCACCTGAAAAAGTTAGTGAAAGAGATGCAATGCAATGCAAAATGAGATGAAATGGTATGATGCAAACCAAAACCAGAAGCATGAGTATGATGCTAATGATGCTAAGATATGATGCACACATGAGGCAAGGCATGGGGATGATCATACAAACATATGGATGTAAGAGAAGCATGCTTAGAACCAAGAACATACATGAAAAGTTATGGAATGTAAATGGCATTCAACATGGAAAATGAAAGATGCAATGATCAAACATGATTCTAATATGTCCTAAGATGTATTGTGAATCAAATGGATGCACAAAATGTCATGGCAAGTCATGGTATGCAAACAAATGGAAGATGGGTGCAAATGAAAGCCCAAATTAGGGTTTATGATCAATGCTCAAAACAAAAACCAAAAACAGAAGCAACAATCAAGATAAAAATTTGAAAATGCATCCAAGGGAACCCGAAACCTACACAAACTCACTGCCCAAAGGAGGGGTTCTAACTCTTAACCTAATGAGGGTTATGAATTTCTTAAGATGGCTAGGGTTTTGTGGTACCTTGTCAAGAAAAAAGTCAAAAAAATTGAAAATGCAAGATCAATTCATGCCAATTTAATCCTATAAACTACATGATATGCAAGATGCAATGCAAAAAGAATCATTGTCCAACTCTTATTGGCTAGGCAGAAATGAATTTTTGAAGATTTGATCAAAACAATGCCTTGAAATGAAATTAATTCCATGGAAAATTGTCAAAAGGCATCAAGATCAAAAAAGAAATTTGGTTTGAAAGTTGGACAATGTTTCTAAATGATTTTAAATGTTTCATGATTTTTTTTGTGATTTTTAAATACCTAAAAGTATTTTTAATTAATTAATTCTCATTAACTAATTAAAAATAAACTTTTAAATGATTTAAAAATAAATTTAAATGCAAAAAATAAAAATAAAAATGTTTTTGGTTTCTGAAAATTAATTGAACCTTTGACAAAAAATTTCAGAATTTTTCAATGATTTTTGCTATTTTAAATAAAATGTAGAAAACAAATGAAATAAAAAGAAAATAAAATGAATTTAAACTGAAAAATATGAAAGTCAACAGAATCAAAGGCTGAGGTTCAAACTCACACGCGCGCGAATTGACTTGGCGCTCATCTGGACGGCCAGCATTCAAAATCTCCTAATTATGATTAAACCCTAATTAAATGCCCTAATGACTTTCAGATGACCGGAACAGTGTTCCGGTCATCTTCTCCGGCAAGGTGAAATCACTATCTCTCTCTACACGCAATGAAAATGAAATCTAATTGCCCAGAATCCATCCCCATTCAACACTGAATCAAAACCCCCAAACAAAAATCATTTTTCATTCATTAATCATGCAAATCGAAGCAAAACACATTTAGGGCAAAAGTTTCAGACAGCTCATACATACTCAATATTCCACCATTTTCATTTTTAAACACATCATGATGACCAGGATGACATATAGAATCAATTTATAACAAGTAAAATGAGTTCTGGAAAATTTGTTCTTGATGGATACCTGAACTGAAGTCCTTCGAACAGGAGCTTTCTGACCCTTTCTCCTATGCAAACTCACTCCTTTGGTCCCCCTGAGCTCAATGGAATGCTTCACAACTCTTGTTGATGGCTGGTTTGAGAGATGGCAGAAGTTTTGTTCAAGGGAGGGTGGTGATCGTGTTTTTGCTTCAGTGGCTTTCACGCTATGGTGATGAGTGGTTTTTGATCAGTGAAGCATGCTGAGTTTGTTTGTGAAGTTTGTTTGTGTGTTTGAGGCTTGTGCTGAGTGTTTCGAATGCTTTTGCAAGTTGGAGCAAAAAGTGATAACTATGGCTTAGGTGTGTTTCAGCTTGAAGTGAGTGGTGTGTTATGCTGGCTTTGGTCCATGTATCAAAAGGTGATAGGTCAGAAAGTTGTTGGTGGCCTATGGTGATTGGTATGGGTCTTTGGCCAAAATGTCAAACTTTGTGTAAGAGAGGTATGGGCTCATAGCTAGCCAAGGACAAATGGGTTGTCCTGCGCAGCAAGAAGTTTGGAGGGCCTTAGGATCATTTGTGAAGTCAGCAAGCAAGTGGATTCATCCTTGAGTGAGGTTTTGCAACTTGCTCCATTCTTGGCCCTTTTAAAATTTCTTGTTCCATAAGTCACAAAAATGATCAAACTCTTGGTGAATTATGATCTTAGGCATTGGCTCATGTTTGTATGAAGATTATAAGTCCATTTGATAGCACAATTTGCTTTGGCAAGTGATTTTGCAACTTTGCCTCTTTGGTAGAAAACTTCAAATTTTGTGATTTTAGCCAACTTTGACAAGCCATAACTTTTGATCCAAAATGAATTAGGTCATGTTCTTGTACTTTTTGAAAAGGGAATGATCCATTCTACAACTTTCATGAGCAAAGTTTTTTCATTTGAAGCATGTTTGAATCAAAAAGCAAGGGTTGAAAGAGTTTCCCAAAATGGCAATTTTCAATTATAAGTCAACTTTCCCAAAAAGTCAACTTTGCAAAAGACTTGAAATTCTTCAATTTTGTGAACTTCCAACATCTTCTATGATCAAATAAAGATTATACATAATCAAAATGATGAAGAACACCCTTTGGTTGGGTCATTGTGGGCCTCAGATACCCTGATTTTGCACTGGCTTGCTCAAAAAGTCAACTCTTGATCAGATGACTTCCCCATGGAATTTCTTCATGAAAATTGATATGCATGATCCCTATACCATATAGAGGCCAATAGAAACAAGAATGACCAAAAAATTTGGAGTTATGGCCTCTGAAACCAAAACCCTAATTCTAGGTCATCTGTGCAGTTAAACCTGGCTCTGCTTCCATGCCATTCTCAGTTCTTGTGATTTTTTTGACATTTTTGACTTTGAGAGGATATAATATGATGCTTGAACATACATGGACCCCTTTGAAGTGATTGATGACCTTTGGAGTGTCTTAAGTGGCTCTTGGATTGCTCAGGTCACAAACCCTAGATGCAGATGACTTAGAAACAAAGCAGTGAATCAAAAATGCAATATGGAATGCTATGATTGAACTTATGCACATGAAATGATCACAAGCCATGGTGTGAATGGGTGAGGGAAAATTTGGGGTGTTTACACTTCATAATATATACGATATTAAAATAAATCCTAAGTTATAAATTCATGTCTACCTGATTAGGAATCTCTAATTGATCCAATTGAATAATTTCTCTCATGAACCTCAAAACGTAGTATCCGCAGTCTATGCCATTTTTCTTTCAAGGACACTACACATAGACAAACAAACAAGAATTAATATATAGTTGTTTTGTGTTATCAAGTAGAATCACTAATAAGCAACATTGTGAAAATTATTAATCTACCTGCACATGGATCCATTGAATAGTTTTTTCTTTAGCCCGTGCTACTCGATAATCTCTATGTGCTCGACACATTAGTATAGATCTTAAAAGAAAAACGTAAATTTAGAAAAATCTCACAGAAATAATTAAATATACAAATACACACGAATTTTTCGAACAATCTCACTTACTTGTCAACAACATCCTTCATACTCGGATATGTTGACCAATCATGCTCCATTGAATTCAAATAATATACCACTTATTTTGTAGGATTAATGGCAACCAACAACCAGTGTCCACTGTAAAATATAACAAAAGTTTAGATGGATAATTTCTACGCAAAAGATACAAAGATTAGAATGAAATTAGAATGACAATCTTACTTGTGTCCAGTATTATACGGTAAAAAGAAACAAAGTTTATGTATTGGCTGTCATGTATCTGTCAACTAAGTATTGTCTTACTATATCCGCATTCAAACCAATTTTCGTATTATTGAAACTAGTGGAAGCAAGGAAAAAGAATCTTGACAATTTCGTCTCGCGCATGAGTTTTTCTTACAAGAACCTTAAATAAAAACATATAATAAACATTAGACTATTTTCATTGAAATGTTCCAACAAATTGTTCAACTAAATAAATAATAGATTGATCGGAGTACCAGATGTAGGCATGTATAATAGTGATGCCTAATGTTTGATGCTTGATAATTTGCTCCATGTCCTCTCTTCCGATTATCTCAGAATGATGAAAACCAAAAACACCTTCGTCCATGTCTATTTGACGAATACAACCTTGTAAACACCCCAAATTTTCCCTCACTAAGTTCACACCATGGCTTGTGATCTTTTCATTTTCATTATTTCAATCATATCATCTCATATTGCATTTTTTTGCTTCACTGCATTGGTTCAAATTCATCTGCATCTAGGGTTTGTGATCTGAGCAATCCATGAGCCATCTGAGCCACTCCAAAGGTCTTCAGTCACCCAAAGAGGGTCCATGCATGTTCAATCATCATATTTCATCCTCCAAAGATCAAGGAAGTCAGAAAATCACAAGAACTTGCAAGGCATGGAAGCAGAGCCAGGTTTAACAGCACAAATGACCTAAAATTAGGGTTTTGGTTTCAGAGACCATAACTCCAAACTTTTTGGTCATTCTTGTTTCTATTGGTCTCAATATGTTATAAGGATCATACATACCAAGTTTGATGGAAAAATTCATTGTGGAAGTCATCTGATCACTGGGTAACTTCTTGAGCAAGTCAGAGCCAAATCAGGGCATCTGAGGCCCCCATCAATGGACCTAAGGTCGATTTTTCGTCAAAATGAAGTTATATGATCTTTATTTGATCATTGAAGTGTTTAGAAGTTCACAAATTTGAAGAAAAGTGGGCTAAACCAAAAGTTGCCAAATATGGAAATGACTTGTAATGTAAACTTTCCATTTTGGGAAAGTTTTTCAACCTCCTCTTTCTTAACCAAAAATGCTTCAAATGAAAAATTATTGGTCATGAAATTTGTAGATTGGATCATTCCCTTTTCAAAAAGTACAAGAACAACATCTAATTCATTTTGGAACTCAAGTTATGGCTTTCCAAAGTTGGCAAAAATCACATAATTTCATGTTTCATGCCAAAAGGGATTTTTTGCAAAACCTCATGCCAAGCTATTTTGTGACTTCAAATTGACTTCTACACATCATAACATCATATTACATGACTTAAAACTCAGAATTGGCCCAAGAATCCCAAGATTCCATGACTTGTACATGAAGAAATTTCAAAAGGGGCAAAAGTTCACAAAATTGCAAAACCTCCCAGAACTCCTCATAAACTTGCTGAATTGCCACAAATTGCATTCCATGGACATCCTTGAATCAAGTTGCACCAGACACCCCTTTGTCCTTGTCCTGAACCAGCCCATACCTCAAAGGACAACAAATCATGACTTTTTGAATTTTGCACCATACCAATCACACTATGCCATTACCAACTTTCTAACCAATCACAATACCTTATACTAATCAAAAGCAAGCCAAACATAACAAGAACACAGCCTGAACTCTCCCATAACTCAGCATTCACAAAAACTCCCTCTCTTGCATTTTCTATCGAATCACACAACTCAGCCACTCATTCTCAAAACAAACACCACCATTCAACTCCAAATTGATCACTGAACATTTCCCACCTTTCACTTTGCCCTGAAAGTCACCAAACACAAAACACGATTTTCCCCCCTTTGAACTGAACTTCACTGAACTTCAAGGAGAAGCCACATACACTTCAACAAAGCATTCCAGAAGCATAAGGGGGTCAAGGGGAGTGGAAAAGCACCAAAGAAGAGCCCAGATAGTGCCATTTTCGAAAGCTTCATTTCAGGTAACCTCAAGAATTTTTTTTCAGAAGCTTGATTTTAGGTTATAGAATTGTTCCTCATGTTATGCTGATCATGCTGATGCTTTTCTTTTTGAAAATGGTTGAATTTTAAGGATTTTATGAACCTCTGAAACTTTGCCCGTGAAATATGTTTTGATTCGATTTGCATGATTCACGAAAAATAAATGAGTTTTGTTGTGTGGTTTGTGTTTAGTGATGTTCAAGGATTGATTCTGGAGAGTTTAGTGACTTTTTATGGCGTTTTGAGAGAGATTGAGTGAGAGGGCTGCCGGAGAAGATGACCGGAACACTGTTCCGGTCATCGGAAAGTCATTAGGGTTCAGATTAGGGCTTAATCATGTAATTAGTGCAGTTTGAAT
Source organism: Lathyrus aphaca (assembly GCA_963966055.1). Lineage (NCBI taxonomy): Eukaryota > Viridiplantae > Streptophyta > Magnoliopsida > Fabales > Fabaceae > Lathyrus > Lathyrus aphaca. Next base: position 409,439,385 of record OZ014523.1, read on the forward strand.
TTCAGCCGTCCAGATGCGCGCGGGGTCAATTCCCTCCAATCCAGCTTTGAACCTCAACCCTAGGATTAGCTGACTTTTCCTTTTTCCCTCATTTAATTAATTTATATTTCATTTATTTCTATTTAATTTGTACGAATTTTTAAAAATAGAAAAAAACATCAAAAAATTCTGAAATTTTTTATCCAACCCTTTATTAATTTTCAGAACCCAAAAATATTTTTATTTTTATTTTTTGCCTTAAAAATATATTTTTAAATCATTTAAATGTTATTTTTAATTAGTTAATTAATTTTAATTAATTAAAAATACATTTAAGTATTTAAAAATCACAAAAAAATTCAGAGAACATTCTTAGGCATTTAGAAACATTTACAAACTCACTACACAAATTTCTTTTTGGTTTTGATCATGCTTTGACATTTTTCAAATGAATTAGGGTTCCTAAATTTGCATATTTTTAACCCTAACTTCAAAAATTCATAACTTTTGATCCAAGTTGAGTTTGTGAATGATTCTTTTTGCATTGTGCTATACATGGTTTCAAGCATCTAAAAACATTTTTGTTTCATTTTTATCTTTCATTTTCAATTTGTTTGGCATTTTATCTTTAGGATCACCCTTTAAACCCTCGAAACTTAGGAAATTCATAACTCCCTTAGGGTTTAGCTTCTGGCCTCCCCCTTTGGATGGTGAACTAGTATAGGTTTAGGGTTCCCTTAAGTCAATTTTCAATTTTTTATCTTATGATTTGCTTCTGTTTTTGAGTTTTGCATCTCACATGTTCATATAACCCTAATTTGCATCTTCACTTGCATTCATCTTGTATAAGCTTGCATACATAAACTTGCCATTACATTTTGTGCATTCATGTGACATATAAGACATCTTAGGACACATTGAATTCATGTTTGAACATTGCATCACCCATTTGCCATGTTATGCTTTCATTCCATTTCATATGCATTCATGGACTTTCATGCTTCCTTTATGCTTCATTTGCATTCCCATCCTTTGTATGATCATCTTCATCTCATGACATAAATTTATATCATCTCTTTGCATCATTAGCCTCATGAACATGCTTCTGATTTTGGTTTTCATCCTTGAATTTCATTTCATTTTCATTTCATTTCATTTCCTTTTGCTAACTTTTCAGGTGGTAAGTCTTTGAGAAGTGAATTTGCCTTTACTTCTCACAATCTATTCTCATCTCTCTTTTGCATTCATTGCTGAATTTTACTTTTGTATTGGAGTGAGCTTGCTCATTCATGTTCCCTCCTCACTTTCTTTCTTCAAGCAACTTATCTTCTTAATTGAAGTAAGTTGTCTTGCTTCTTCTGCTTCTCTTCCTTCCATCTTTGCTTCTTCCTTGGTGGTTCTTCTTGAAGGTCTCTTGGAAACCACATAAACCCTAGGAATACCCAAGAATGATAACAATTAGGGTTTGATTAGTCCCCCCATTAGTTTTACCTTTGTGTCATCTTTGTGTCTTCTCTTCTCACCTCTTAATCAAGGACTAAACCTCAAAGGTTTTAAGCCTTTGTGATTAAGCTTATGCATGCATCCTTCTATTAGGATGGAGTGTATAACTTTAATCCTAAGTGTTAAACCCTTAATGTGTTTAAATCCTTTAATCAAATCACCTAATAATCACTAAGACATCAAGCTTGTAACTTGGGCCTTGCATTAGGGTTCTATTTCTTCCTTAATTGGTTAAGAAGGACTAACCCTAGTGTTAATGGACAAGTCCCCCTCAAGTTGTCTTACAAATCATAAAATCCATTTCTTAATCTTACCATTAACTAAAATCCACTTTAATAAAGGCTTTGTTATGTCATGAGGTTAATCCCTAATCATGGATTAAGTTGAGGAGCCTTCCTCAGCTTAAATGTTCTCATCTATTATCCTTCTATTAGGATGGTGTAATGGGTCCTTTAAACCCTTGATTATGGCTTAAACTCATTACTTAACACTAAACAAAAACTCCAAAAACATCTAAATAAATGCAAGTTGGTTAATGATCTTAATCCTACATCATGGTGACTAAGTGTGAGGTGTTTACTTCATACTTAAGGCATTCTCATTACCCCTAATCAAAGGGAGGATGTGATGAGTTTACTAACCCTTGGTTTAGGCTTAAGCTCATTTTCTTATAACAAACTCCAAAAGCAATAAAAGATTGAAAACACCAAAAACAAACAATAATCGTCCACTCCGGGATTCTTTTCTCATCATCTTCACTCACAAACGAGAACTTGCTTTTTCCGTCTAATGCAAGACAGTTTACACTTGAGCCAGACAGGTCATACACTTGAGCATAGACAAGAAAGCAGTTCATAAGTCAATTTATCTTTCAGTCTCTTTGAGTCGAACTACGGTGTTCTGACTTCCTCATTGCACGAGAGGATACGTAGGCATAACTTAACAGTTATCGAACAAAAGTCTCTGTATATTCCCCCCTCCTCCAGCATTATTCTTTAAAGCCTCATTGTCTTGGGCACCACACTTCTTTTTGCACTGACACTTGCATTCTTTTCTAGCTTTCTGAACACAAAATAAGCACTGACACTACCCCTTTAAACACAAACTTTCAAGCGTGGATCCCGTCGTTTATGGCGGACAATCTGGGTGCTAATACCTTCCCAGGTTGTAACCAACCCCCTTTCTCAGTTTCTCTGGTTCGCGATCGTCTTATCCATCTTTTCCTAGGTTTATGCAGCATTACCTTTCCTTCGGGATAAAAATGCCTAGCTGGCGACTCTTTTCAGTTCATCTTCATGTTCTCTCTTTCGCCTTCTGACCAGGTGTTGTTTGGTGGGAGCGACAACTTGGCGACTCTGCTGGGGAAACTTATATTGCAACCAGGGCTTCTGGTTCTTTTTGTGGGTTTCTCCTAACGCTTGTTTGATTTGTGTTTACTGGGGTGTTATGTGCTATGTGTGTTTATTTATTTTGCTTTATTTACTGCTTTATGCACAACTTTATTTTTTTGCTTTCTTTACAGTCTTATGCATATTTCATACTGTCATTGCTGGATCTGGTTTTCTGTTTTGGTGGGTGGGGTTCCATTGAGAGATTAAGGTCCTATACCTGGGACCTGAGTGACACCTAGGCTAGAGTGGTTCATATTCTTTCCCATTCCATTTCGGTCTGGTGCGGGAATATGAAACACGGTTCAGATGTGGGTTTCTTCTTGAGAACTCTGTGCTACAGATTTCCTGTAGTGCTAGGGCTATCTGGGAAGCCTGCTAAGTCTGGATGACCTTTATTTTTGACCTTCAGAATCTGGGGTGAATTAGAGGAGGATCTTTTATGGTTATTGTAAACATTGTACCTCCGGGTTAGAAGTGTTTACACTTCTCATAACTGATCCAAGTCTGAGGATCCTTGTTCTAGAACATTACCTGTGAGGGGGTTGGGTTGTTTACAGGTTTGCAGGAACCCTTGGCCACATCATACCCTGTTACTGTTTTGTGTAAGAATACTCCACTTTGGACAGTTCTTGTGATTAAACCTGCACGTGTGACTCTTTATTTGAGTCTCCCACCCTGGTTACTGGATTTCTGAGCCTCCATTTGAACCTTTGAACATACATGGACCTTATATCAAGACAGATAATCAGATCCAGCTCTTGATCACAAACCCTTGCATATCATTTGCATATATCATCATTGCATCATTTAACATTTGTTTATTTGTTTTTCAGGGTATCCATCATATCATACTTGGTTTGGTTTTGACCCCTTCTATTGCTTAGACCTCTGCTTCAACTGTCTTCTTCAGTTATCTGCTTCAGTTATCTCCATCATCACCTGCATCAGTCTGTCAGAGACTTACCTCCAGCTTCAGTCTGTGATCTTCATCAGCATTTGTCTTCACCTTCTTCAGCAGCACTCATGGCTACTCCCAGGAAGAGCAATATATCTTATCACTTTTTTGAGCCTGTATTGACTGGTATCAGGCAGGTCCAGTCACTCATCACACCTGACCACATCCAATTGTTCAGAGAGCACTATGGGGGTATTTTGGACACAGTCATGGATCTTGATCCTTCTCAGAGAAGCATGATCCACACATGCTTGCAGTTCTATGACCCTCCACTTAGATGCTTCACCTTTCCAGACTTTCAGATAGGGCCTCTATTGGAAGAGTTTTCTTTGTTGATTGGAGTGCATATTAGAGGAGGGATCCCTTTCAACCCAGAGATGACTGCTCCCAGAAGTGAAGAGATAGCAAGGGCATTGTACTTGGAGCCTGCCTTTATTGAGCAAAACCTGACAACAAAAGCTAGGATTCCTGGTTTACATCTAGACTTCTTGATTTCTCAGGCCATCTTGAAGGCTACATTGGGAGAATGGAGGGCAGTCTGTGCACTTTTAGCCCTCAGCATATATGGGGCTACATTGTTTTTAGATGAGCCTAAATTTGTCAGTAAGAATGCCATCCACTTGTTTCTGCTGAGGAACCCAATACCTACATTGCTAGGGGATTTTTACTACTCCATCCATCAGAGAAATGAAAAACAAAGGGGGAAGTTGGTCAGATGTTGTGCTCCTTTGTTCTACTCTTGGCTACTCAAACACCTGCCCAAATCAAATGCCTTTTTGAATCCACACCAGCAGAAGAATTGGGCCAAGAGGTTCATTGCCTTAACATCAGATGATGTCAGATGGTGCACCCAGAGCACCAAAGGCAAGGACATTATCACCAGCTGTGGGCAATACCCTAATGTGCCTCTGATAGGAGTAAAAAGTTGCATTAACTACAACCCTTTACTGTTTAAGATACAATTGGGATATGCCTTAGTTCACCCTCCCAGAGGACAGGATTTAGCTGAGACCCTATACTGTGAAGTGCAACCTAATTCAGTTGTTGTCAGACAAGCTGCCTGGGCTTGGGACAACATTCAGACAAAAGGGACGGCCATCCTTGGAAGATGCAACGATGTTGCTTCAGCTTAGTACTCAGACTGGTCTCGTACTAGAGCTCAGATCACCAGAATGCCTTTCACCTTAGAAGACACACCTGGACCTTCTACAGTACAGCCTGCAGCAACTGTTAGCCTGGAGGAATTTGAAAAGCTGAAAGAGAGGAATAATCAGCTATCTGAAGCCCTGAAGAAAACTCTTTGGGAAAGAAATGATGGTCGTCTGGACATTGAAAGATTGGAAAGACTCAAGACTGAGCATCTTACCAAGATTGAAAGGACAGATGACTACATAAGGAAAGCAAGAGTTGGGGAACAGATATTGAAGAATGCCTGCAAGGAGGCCAAACTTCAGAAATATAGGGCTGAGCATTACCTAGAAGAGAGCTCGGCTAGGTGGATCAGGATCACTGAAGCCCGGGCACAGGAAGACCAGAGGACTCAAGCCAGGATTGAGCAGCTGGAAGCTAATGAGAAGAAGCAGCAGGAAGCTTTGTTGGCAGCTCAGAAGGAGATATCAGAATTGAAGCTACGAGCAAGGTTAAAGAGATCAAAAGATCTGGACAGGCATAAAAAGCTGATTACTGCCATTGCTATTAGGAACCTCCTCATTAGGACCATTATAGAGCACCCAGCTGGTCCGGTGACTGAGGCACTCCTGAAGGAGGTCAGGGAAGATGATTATGGATTGGATGTCTGATTCCTTTTGCTTGTATTTCTTTCCTTTTGATGTACTTTTCCCTTTTGTTGTATTTTTGACCCACCATGGGCATATATTGTAAAACAGACTATGTATTTTTCATCATTTGTAATATATTTAGTTTGTTTTCATTGGGCTTCTTTTCTCAACAACATCAAGCATCTTCCTCGAGGTCTGGAAAGGTCAAAACCAAGAACCAAACTGGATACCTTGGAAAACAAATAAGCATATTGCATTGCATACTAACATTTTCTTTGTTTTGTAGGGTTTTTGTTTATTATTTTTGTTTCTAACTTTGTTGTGTTCTCAGGAAACATTGCTCGTCGCCGAGTGTTCCCTATCAACCGCACACACCGGTACCCAACTCGTAACAACCTTCCAGGAATTCAGAAGTAGCAGGTACATCAGGATTTGAATGAAGTAAGAAATCAGATGGTAAACGAAAGGGTCGAGATGAGAAACCAAATGTCTCAGTTTATGGCAGTAATGATTGGCCTAGCCCAGAGTCAAGAAAGGTTGAGAGAGCTGGTAGAAAGACAGACACCTGAAGAGCCCCACCTTGGGACAGGAGGAACTAACAATAATGAACGGGGGTAGCCTCATATTGACCCACCAGAGTATGGGCCCCATTTAAATCCAGATGTTAACATCCCGAGGAATGTTCAAGGTAATACTGCTGGGGGCAGAATCCTGCAAGAGGATCCCCAAGGAGAACAATTTACTGTTATTGGGGCTGGAGATGAGGTATATGACAGAAGATTGGATGAGACTGCTGAAAAGTTAAGATCTTTGGAGTCTCAGAATTCTTTGGGCTTTGACGTGATGGATATGGGGCTGGTAGATGGGGTGAGGATTCCCCACAAATTCAAACCCCCATGCTTTGAGAAATACAATGGTACTTCATGCCCGCGTACTCATCTGCAATCCTTCCTAGGAAGAATCAAGGCTTATACCATGGAGGAGAAGTTATGAATGTCCTATTTTGAGGACAGCCTGACTGGAGCTTCAAGAGAATGGTATTCGCATCTGACAAGGGCCACTATAAGGTGTTGGAAAGATTTGGCCGAAGCCTTCATCCGGCAATACCAATACAACCTAGACATGGCTCCCAATAGAACTCTTCTAATGGGCATGTCTCAGTCTTCAAGGGAGAGCTTTCGGGATTATGCTCAGAGATGGAGATAGCTTGCTGCTGCTGTCCAGCCACCCATGTCAGAAAGAGAGATGGCTGACATGTTTATGAACACCTTGCAAGGAACTTATATTGATAGACTTGCTGCTTTCTCCTCTACCAGTTTTGCTGATGTAGTTATAGCTGGTGAGAGAATTGAGAGTCTTTTGAAGATGGGCAAAATTTCTGACAATGGTGCAAGTTCCTCCAGCAACCCCAGAAAACCTTTTGCAGGACCCCGGAGGGCGGGTGAAACGAATGCTATCCATGCAAGCAGGGGCAGACCCCAGTATTCTCACAGGTCAGTAGTAGCTGTTACCATCCCGGCTCTAGTTCCACAACAACCATTATATCAATAACAACAACATCACTATCAACAACAACAGTCTCATTTTCCGCAACAAAGAACTTATAGTAATAACAACAACAACCAACAGCAGCGCCCCTTTCAACAGAGGCCATCTCAGGCAAATAGGGTGATTGACCCAATCCCTATGCCTCATGCCGCTCTTCTGCCACAACTCCTGAAGCTTAACCTGGTTGAGTTAAGGACGTTGGCTCCACCAGATCCCCTCAATCTCCCGAAGAATTATGATGCTAACGCCAGGTGTGCCTTTCATTCCAACGCACCTGGTCACAATACTGAGAAGTGTAGAGCCTTACAGATGAAGGTTCAGGACTTGGTCGATTCCAAAGCTCTCAATTTCGCACCTCCTCCGAATGTTAACAGAAATCCTATGCCTAATCATGGTGGGCCTAGGATTAATTCCATTGAAGAGGACCAACCATCTACACTAATTGATAATATTGCACAGATTCAAACACCACTGGATGAAGTCAAAGTTCAACTTTTAAGATGCCAAGTGTTCCCGGGCTGTGGGGCCTGCTGTGAATCATGCAAAACTGCTATTAATGGTTATGAGAAGCTAAAGTTTGGCATAGATGGCCTCATCAGAGATGGAATCTTGCAGATTACTACAACGGCTCCTTCAACAACTCCTTTTTCAGCAACAATGGATTCTCCTACAACACCAACAATTCTTCCTTCAACAGTTTCTCCTACAACAACAACAACTATCATTCCTACTGATTCATCAACAACACCAGCAATCACTTTGTCCATTATTTCAACAAGTCAAAGTTCAGCGACATTTACTTCTACAACGTCAGCACCCATTGTATCAACAGAATCATCTACAACGCCAACAAACATTAATGAAGATGTCTCAACGGTCACGATCTATTATGACCCAGCAAATGTTCATCCCGACAACAATTTCCAACAACAAACTGCAACACCTCCTGTCAGATCTCCAGTTACGATCTACTACGATCCACACACCATCACAGTTCCTTCCGCTGCAGCAATCAGTCCAGTTACCATTATGGTACCTGGGCCTATTCCTTATGAAAGCAGTAATGCCATACCTTGGCACTACGACTCTGATCTCTACTGCAATGGGGAGAAAATCACTCTGGATTCATCAACCTCTTCACCACAAGTTGACAATATTGGGGGAGGGGGAGGCTTCACCAGAAGCGGACGCCTTTTTTCCTCACAAACACCAAGACCTAATGCTGAAGCAGAAGCTGCTGCTAAAGCAAAGGGAAAGAATGTGGTATCTGAAGAGTCAACCGTTAAAGAGAATCCGAAGACGTCTTTTGAGCAAGAGGTAGATGAATTCATGAGGATAATAAAGAAGAGTGATTACAAGGTGGTGGACCAGTTTCACCAAACCCCCTCCAAGATCTCTATATTATCATTGCTAATGTGTTCCAAAGCCCACAGGAATGCATTGTTGAAGGTCCTGCACGCAGCATATGTGCCGGAAGAGATTACTGTTAATCAGTTAGAAACTGTGGTTGCAAATGTCAACACCAGTCATGGACTGGGCTTTACAAATGCTGATTTAACAACAGAGGGGCGCAACCATAACAAGGCTTTGCACATCACCTTGGAATGCAAAGATGTTGTCCTTTCTCACGTACTGGTGGACACTGGGTCTTCGCTCAATGTTCTCCCAAAGAAAGCCCTGGTGAAGTTGGAGTACGATGGCTTGGCATTACGCCCAAGTAACTTGGTGGTGAGAGCATTTGATGGCTATAAGAGATCGGTGCTTGGAGAGATCGATTTACCTGTGTTGATTAGCCCGCAAACCTTTAAAACTACCTTCTTTGTGATGGACATACAGTCGGCCTACAGCTGTGTGTTGGGTAGACCCTGGATCCACGCCGCTGGCGCTGTCACGTCTACCCTTCACCAGAAGTTAAAATTCGAGTGGGAAGGCCAAATCATCACCGTCTGTGGGGAGGAGGACATCTTTGTTAGCCAGCTGGCTACGTACAAGTACATAGAAATGGATGGGGAGATCCATGAGACCATGAGTCAGAGGTTTGAGGCCCTTAACATCAATGAAGCATCTGCTGTGTCTGGGACTTCCATCACTTCATATCAACAGGCCCGGAAAGTTGTTGAGGAAGGTACCGCTCAAGGCTGGGGCAAGCTGCTCCCAATTGAAAAGAAAGAAGACAGATTCGGGTTGGGTTACAGACCAACTCGACAAGATCAACCAGAGGCTGCAATGGAGCCCAAATTTGTCAGCGGGGGAATGCTTACCCCGGATGCTGTCAACAGTCTGGAAGACGAGGAAGAAGACAAACGCAACCTGGAAAACTGGATACGTCCAAGGATCCCGGGGAACCAAGTCTCAAACTGGTCTTCCCGGGAAATTATAAGAGTTACTCCTGCAGAGTAATTATTATTTCCTGTCTTTAAGCATGCATCAAGTCCTGCATCTTGCCCAAGATGTCAGGACTCATTTTGTAATCGGGCCATCTTGTATTTTGTGCAAATGATCAATTAATGAATATCAGGACATCTTTTGCAAATGAGTCTTTTCTTTTTCCGCTCACTGTTTTTCATTTTTTGTACAAAAATAAAATGGCAATGTTTTTCAAAATAATAACTTCATTTTCACTTTTTCTAAGCAAGATAAAACTGATCACTAAAATGAACAAATCTAAACCCTTGCAGAGAATGCCCTCCAGACTACACCGACAACAACACCGCTATGACTTTGTATGACTTTGACAATCCGATTAATCAAGCTGACGAATGGGTTGAAGAAGATTATGAGCTACCTGAAGAACTAGCCAGGTTGTTAAGACAAGAGGAGAAGGTTATCACTCCTCATCAGGAGGAAGTTGAGACGGTTAATCTTGGTACGGAAGTAGATTTGAAAGAAGTAAAGATCGGGGCCCGCCTGCAAGATTCAATGAAAGAGAAACTTATTGACATGCTTCGGGAGTATGTGCATGTTTTTGCCTGGTCTTATCAGGATATGCCAGGTCTGGACACTAACATTGTCATGCAAAAGCTGCCACTAAAAGAAGACTGTCCTCCAGTAAAACAGAAGTTGCGTCGTACTCGTCCGGATATGGCCATGAAGATAAAAGAAGAGGTACAAAAACAGTGGGACACCGGTTTCCTTGCTGTAACTAGTTACCCGCCATGGGTTGCTAACATTGTACCTGTGCCTAAGAAAGATGTCAAAGTGAGGATGTGTGTGGATTACTGGGATCTCAACAGAGCCAGCCCGAAAGATGACTTCCCATTACCTCACATTGATGTATTGGTCGACAATATGGCTCAGTTCTCGGTGTTCTCCTTCATGGATGGATTTTTAGGATATAATCAGATCAAGATGTCACCTGAAGACATGGAGAAGACAACTTTCATCACACCCTAGGGCACATTTTGTTATAAGGTAATGCCATTCGGACTGAAGAATGCTGGTGCCACCTATCAACGGGCTATGGTAACATTATTCCACGACATGATCCACAAAGAAATTGAATGTTATGGGGATGACATGATTGCCAAGTCCCTCACAGAAGAAGACCACCTGGTAAATCTGTTAAGGTTGTTCAAGCGTCTGAGAAAATACCAGTTGAAGCTAAACCCCAACAAATGCACATTCGGGGTGCGATCCGGTACGCTGCTGGGATTTATTGTAAGTGAAAAGGGGATTGAAGTTAACCCTGACAAAGTCAAAGCCATTCAAGAAATGCCTGCTCCAAAGACTGAAAAAGAAGTTCGGGGGTTTCTAGGTAGATTGAACTATATTTCACGGTTCATATCTCACCTTACTGCAACCTGTGAGCCCCTGTTCAAGTTGTTAAGGAAAGAACAAACGGTCAGATGGAATGAAGACTGCCAAAGGGCTTTTGACAAAATCAAGGAATACTTACAAGAGCCTCCAATCCTTATGCCTCCAGTTGAAGGAAGACCTCTAATAATGTACTTGACAGTATTAGAAGAGTCAATGGGGTGTGTGCTGGGCAAGCATGACGAGTCTGGTCGAAAGGAGTATGCAATATACTACCTAAGAAAAAAGTTTACCGACTGTGAACAACATTATTCACTGCTCGAGAAAACTTGTTATGCTTTAGCGTGGGCTGCTCGCCGACTAAGGCAGTATATGTTGACCCACACTACCTTGTTGATCTCAAAGATGGATCCAGTCAAGTACATATTCGAGAAGCCAACACTTACCGGACGGGTTGCAAGATGGCAAATGATTCTCACAGAATATGACATTCAGTACACATCCCAGAAAGCCATCAAAGGCAGTGTGCTGTCTGACTATCTTGCTGAGCAACCCATTGATGATTACTAGCCTATGAGATTTGACTTCCCTGATGAAGACATCATGTTCATAAAAGCAAAAGATCAAGAAGAGCCTGTTCACACTGAAGGGCCTGGCCCAGAAGAAGAATGGACAATGATGTTTGATGGGGCTGTTAATATGAATGGTCGTGGAGTTGGTGTAGTACTCATCACACCTAAGGGAGTTCACATGCCATTCTCGGCAAAGCTCACCTTTAACTGCACTAACAACGAAGCTGAATACGAAGCTTGCATCATGGGTCTTGAGGAGGCCATTGACCTCAGGATCAAGACTTTAACTATATTCAGAGATTCAGCTCTGGTAATCAATCAAACCAATGGCAAATGGTACACTCACTAGGAGCATCTGATTCCGTACCGGGATTATACGAGGAGATTACTGACTTTCTTCACAACAGTCAAACTTGAGTATATCCCTCGAGATGAAAATCAGTTTGCAGATGCTCTGGCTACCATTTCATCCATGATCAAAGTTCAAGCTGCCAACTTTGTACCTCGGATTTCAGTATCCAGACTTGACAGACCAGCATACGTATTCTCAGTAGACATTGCTAAAGATGATAAGCCTTGGTTCTATGACATCAAATGCTTCTTGGAGGATCAGACATACCCACCTGGGCATCATCCGATGATAAGAAGACACTAAGAAGGCTGGCTGGAAGCTTCTTCCTGAATGTTGATGGTTCCTTGTACAAGAGAAACTTTGACATGGTACTTCTCAGATGTGTTGATAAGACAGAGGCATACTTGTTGATGCACGAGGAGCATGAAGGATCTTTTGGTACCCATGCTGGAGGACATGCAATGGCAAAGAAATTGTTAAGATCGGGTTACTACTAGATCACAATGGATGTAGACTGTTGTGCTTATGCCAGAAAGTGCCACAAGTGCCAGATTTATGCAGACAAAGTGCATTTGCCTCCGAATCCTTTGAATATGATGTATTCACCTTGGCCCTTTGCCATGTGGGGCATTGATATGATTGGCAAGATTGAACTGAATGCTTCAAATGGCCACAGATTAATCCTGGTGGCCATTGACTATTTCACCAAGTGGGTTGAAGCCGCTTCGTATGCAAATGTCACCAGGCAAGTGGTAGCCCGATTCTTGAAGAGAGACATCAACTATCGATATGGAGTGCTCGAGCGAATCATTACTGATAATGGTTCCAATTTGAACAACAAAATGATGGCAGAACTGTGTCAGGACTTCAAAATCCAACATCACAATTCTTCTCCTTATAAGCCAAAGATGAACGGCGCTGTTGAGGCAGCTAACAAAAACATCAAGAAGATTGTGCAAAAGATGGTGGTTACATATAAAGACTGGCATGAAATGCTACCATTTGCCTTGCATGGGTACCGTACGTCAATCAGAACATCCACTGGGGCAACACCGTATCAGCTTGTATATGGTATGGAGGCAGTCCTACCTGTTGAATTTGAATTACCCTCCTTACGTGTACTGATGGATGTCAAGCTGAATGAAGCAGAATGGGTCCGATCTCGGTACAATCAACTGAATCTGATCGAAGAAAAGATATTAGCTGCAATCTGTCATGGGCAGTTATATCAGAAGAGAATGAAGAAAGCCTTCGATCAGAAAGTCAGGCTTCGGGAATACCAAGTAGGAGATCTGGTGCTGAAAAGACTCCTTCCTCCTCATACAGACCACAGGGGCAAGTGGACTCCGAATTATGACGGTCCATTCATAGTAAAGAAAGTTTTCTCTGGTGGAGCACTGATGCTCACTACTATGGATGGTGAAGACTTCCTGTCCCATGTGAATTCAGATGCAGTTAAAAAATACTTCGCATAAAATGACCCGCTGGACACAAAAACAGAATGTAATTCCAGGCAAAAATAGGGCATCCCGGCGAGTCAAAAAACATAATAAAAGACTCGGGCAAAAATAAGGGAAAATAAAAAAAAATGTACACCCGCTGAGTTGAAAAGCCGCATTGGACAGCTCAGGCAAAAATGGGTATCCCGGTGGATTGAAAACCCGAAAGGGCGATCCACGCAAAATAAGGGAATAAGCGAACAACTGTATTCTGAATTTGTCTGTATCACCCAAAATATGGCAAGCTTCTAAAGGTTCAAGCGTCGATCAGAATCAGCTTTCTTCAGATAGCAGGATGAGAAGAGCGTCAAAAGTCATACGGGTCATAGCGAAAGGGAAGCTCACTGAAGCCTCATCAATATTGCCAGTACTTTTTTTGTTTCTCAATTTGTAACGATCTCCTCATTTCAGGGGATCTATTTCTGTACTTGCCAATTCAGGGCACACAAATTAATAAAACCAGAATTTTCAGTCACACTTCGTCTTATACATCTTTATTTCATTTGCAAAAATGTCTGATATCCTCGATAAAATGGTTGCATAAAAACATATGTGCCTTTCTAATCACACGCTTGCAGGAAATATATTACTTACTCCCGGGAGTGTCTAAACTCTTATGATGGAATCCAGTAAGGGATACCTCGGGACGCTTGTGCGTTTCTTTGTTATAACAGGATTGCAGGTATGCAGAGCGCAACATGGGGCATGAAAGATTTTCCCCAGCAAAGCTACCAAATCATTATTTCCTCGGCACATCTTCCAAACAGCACCAGAGATGCTTTCTACCCATCAGAGTTGTCGGTCATCACTTCTCCAGCACTTTCTTCAGAGCAGCATCAGAAGGTGTTCATTTCCCCAGCTGAGTTGTTGGATATTATCATCCTCAGCAGGATTCCTACAGAAATCTATAAGAAGATCATTCAGTGATATTTCTCCTCCCCAGCCGAGTGTTAGATAGGGAACCATCTCCCCACAAAGCTCCAGCCTCTATCCAAAAGAGCAATGTCTGAATTTCCCGCACAACAAAGTGATGAAAGCTTCCACGGCCCCCAGTTGGGCTCCTCATTACCAAGATAGGTCTATCAGTGACCTATTTCCCCAAGCAGAATCATCTGTATCAGATCTACCAATGATTTCATCCCCATCTGGGATATTTCTTTTGAAACAAATCATTCGGAGATCTCCACAGTAATAGGATCCAAATCCCGGATCGCTATCTTTGCATAATCATAGCATTCGCATCATAAATCACCTCAGAGCGTAGCATTCCATCTAATATGGAGCATTACGGCAAAAATCAAACATATTGCATAATCACAAGCCATGTTTTAAAACACCTGTGTATACCAACATCCCGTCAGCAATGTATACAAGGACTCACAGTCTCAACAGAAAGCCAAAGCGTCCCCTTTGCACTCGCAAATACATACTAATGTACACTCATCCGACACTCGTCCGTGTCATATCATTCCCCTGCAGATATAAACCACAAACAAATATATTTATATACACTCCTTTGACACCCATCCATGTCACCACTCCCCAGCATGGTTGCATAAACACTCATTGTAAACCAAGCACTCATTCATAATACACTCTCTTTCGACACCCGTCCGTGTCATCCTATCCCCACAGATCGTCAGAATATCTTTTACACTTATAAGTTCTTAACTTATACCCTTTCTCTTTTAACACCCGTCCGTGTCATACTCTCCCCAGCTAGTTGAACACTCGTCTGTGTCTCAGTCATCTTATTTTCACTCATACAGATACTCGTCCGTATCTTGTATACATCACTTATGTCCCCTCAGATTCGACACTCGTCCGTGTTCTTTATTAACCAGTTGGTACTCGTCTGTATGATCATCTCTGAACATGCGTCAGTGATGGGCTAAAGACGTGTCTAATTATGTGTCTAGCGGTATCTAAACTGCAAGTGCACAGCCTATCGAAGTAATATTTAAGATTATCGATCCACAGGGACTCTATGGTTACTTAGTGCTAGATGAACTTCTAGTTTAGCTAAGGTGAAGGGTTGTCACGATTTTTTGTTGATTTTAAAATATTAAAGGCGGAATTAAAATTAAGTTTTTAATAAAATAATACTAAGGCGGTCGGTATGTAATTATACTAACTTAGGTGGGTCAATCTAACCTAGGCTTATAAAGGTGTTTACTTAATCTATTCGGTAGAGGTTACTAGTTTAAATACCCTCAACTCACACTCTCGTGGTCTTATCTCAGATCTTACCCCTAAAGCCCTATGTCTGCTCTCGCTAGCCCATAAGTGTTTAGAGATAATTTTTGGAAACTTAGTAATTCTAATTTATTTTAAAGCGCTCTCGCTGTGTTTAATTTAAATGCCTAACTTTAGCTATCTGGTTAAAATCTCACACTCTCGTGGTCTTGACCTAACCTAATACTCTTTTCTTACTCTCGTAACGAAAAGGTCGATTTTAATTAAAAAGTGTCAGCCAGAATGTTAAGTTATTAATTATTTTTAGCCTATGGTTAAATTTTACCGATTAAGTTTGTTTTAACTACATACCGCCCTAAGGTATTTAGCTACTCATTTTTGTTGAACCAGACAGAGACAGAAAAACAATAAACAAAATATTCATGGCGGAAAAATAAATAAACAACATAAATATTAAATTTCAATATAATAAAAACCTGGTTAACAAAACTATAGCAGACTCCTTCTTCCACAGACCGGAAAGCTTGGAGTTGGCAGAAATCGAAAATAAATCAAATTCTGAAGGTTTAGAAACAAGTAAATTTATAACAATTTCCTGATGTTGGAAATTGTTATATGGCTGGTTTGGATACAATAAGAATGAAAAACTGAAAATAATGCAGAAATAAAAACAGGGTCGTAAAATAAATCGGCAGAGCTTCCGCAGAAAATTGAATAAAAAATGCTCTGTAGTTTCTTCATAAAACTTGTGCTATTTATAGAACAATTAATGGGCTTGAAAATTGGACTTGTTGCATTGGGCCTTGCTGAAGTGGTGGAGGAAATATAGGAACGTGGCTAAAAAATAGGCAGGAAATTCTTCACGTAAGGTTTTGACGTGGTCTCAGTCAATAACCTACTTTTTACCTTGTCACGGTCGTGACAAGGTCTTCACACTCGTGTTCTGTGCAATTTAAGTGTCACGGTCGTGACAATATGCTCACGGTCGTGATGGCTTCTTTTGGGGTGTCACGGTCGTGACACCTTGGTGACGACCGTGACTGCAACAAATTATGCAGTTCTGCAGGCTTCTTCATTTCTTCATCTTTTTATGGTTGCTTTTGTTCCTTTTGCTCTTAATTCATGATTTAGCTCCATATATGATGTACCTGCAAAATGGTAAGAAAAACTCGAGAAATCGAGTGTTAAAACGATGATTATGCGATAAAACGTCAATGAAACTTAGCAATATAATCGATACACTTTCTCGTTATCAAACTTCCCCAAACTTAAACCTTTGCTTGTCCTCAAGCAAATAGTCGGTTGAAAATCGGCGGACAAGTTTTTATTGACGCATACACATAACAAACCGTACGAGGGATCATTTTGTCGGATAATCCGGTACTTTGATAGAACACTACCGATACACTAATGACACAAGCAACAAGCTATGTCGTCGACTTCCTGTTAATCGAAACAATTGGTAATTTATTTACGATTTCACCTAGAGTTCTTCGATCTTATTTCGCCCGGTTTCATTCTAACGCAATCACATTAAGCCCTTTGCCTTAGCACGCACGTAGTGGAGTAGCCGGTTAGCGACTTTGATCCTTTTTAAGCACGGGGTCTGGTACACGAGTGTGGTAACCCTACATATATTATCCGATTTGGAGGTTGTGGGGGATCGAGCCGTAGCACGCCCTACCAAGTTCAGAACCAGTACCTCTGAACCAACCCACAATGGACTCCTTCTCATATTTCTTGTTTCTTATATGCGACCGTGTACTTTGGTGCAATTTCTTTTCATTTTGCATCGAGATGTGAAGGATCGTTATTGATTAGGTATCAAATGCTTATATTCATCGGCTCCCCACGTGGTTTGTGTTCAGACGGTGCTGACTGCTAGTATAAACTACTAGGGGTTACTTTTGAACTGAAACTTAAAGTGTACTCGTAATGATAATCGGAATGGAATCGCTTAAGTGGGAAGTCAAAGGTGTCAAGATTGTATTGGTCTTGTTTAATCGTTCTCAGCTTCCTAATTACGATTCCGTAGGTAGGTCGGGTAATGCGAATAATTAAAGATTTTTTTTTGGTATGGCTAAATAAATGGGAAAAGTTCGAAACTAAAGAAATTAGCACAAATATTGCTCGTTTCATTAACTTGCGAAAAGAAATACAACAGAATGGGAAAATGCGAAAAGGGAAAAATGCGGAAATGAAAGGTACCTCTCCCACACTATATCAGACATTGTCCTCAATGTTGTGATATAAATGCGGTAAAAGTACAGTACAAACGACAAAAACGAAAAACAAACATAAGCAAAACTAGAACTAAGGTTGCTGAGGACCGCGGGGTCGGCTTCTGGTGCGGGAGCGTCTGAAAGGAGTCGCTTCAGGATCAGAACCGGTGCCGGTGGCAGCAGTGATGTCAATGCGTAAGGCTTCTAGCTCGCTGAAAATTTCGTCGAGCTTCTCATTAGTAGATGTCTGGTTGCTTGCAATAGTGCTGAGTAAAGCATCATACTGCTCCTTCTGCCTTCGCTCCAGTGCGGCGTTCATCTGGTTCTGCTGATGAATCGCACGGAGGACTTCCACAAGTGTGATTTCCGGTGCAGGAGGCTGTCGGGTAGATGACTCTGGTATATCCTGGACAGGCTCAGCTGCATCCATAGTGTCCTGCATCTCATCCGCTGGAGGATCTGCCTGATCATCATGAATAGGGGCGTGTTCGGCAGCATCTGGTGAAATAAAGAGCCAGTTGGCTCGGCTGGATGGGTCGATGCGGTCACGGGACGGCAGAATGATATGGTGAAAAATGGTGCCATGGACAACAGGGCTATACCTGCCATCATCTCGCTGCGCAATCAGGTGAGCGGACCTGCAATAACTCTTGGTGAGGAATTCTGCGGCTATGCCTTGCAAATTGTCGAGCAAGTCACTGAGCCCTAACTGAAAGGCGAGGGTGGTGACAATGCCGCCAATGAAAAATGGGGTGGAGCCTCTGTACGCAATAGCCTGGATGTGAGAAAGCATGAACGGGGCAACGTTGATCGGCTCGTCATTTAGAGCGCAGTGCAAGAATAGAAGCTCCTTGGAGTTGAGCTTATGGTTACTTTCTCGAGCGAATATGGTGTTGCAAATGACTCGGTGGAAATAACGGATTGCCGGGTTGTGGATGTGTGTAGCATTGAGGCTTTGGAAGCCTGAGGCACGGGTATTGGTTATGTCGTGCCATAAAGTGAAAGTGGTTTCACTAAAATTATCCGGCACGTGGAGGTGAGCTTCATTTCCGTGAGCGAAGCCTAGTAACTCGGCTATCCTTGTTTGCGAAAGTTCAAACTCCCGGCCAAACAATCTGAATTTAGCAACGCCGGTAAGCTGACTCTGAGAACCGGAACCGGTGATGTAACAGAACGAGCTTAAGAACTCCAGTGTCAGCAACTCGAATGTTGGTTGAGGCTGACTGCATAGAACCCATAGATTAACCTTCTTAAGCAGGTTCTTGACACTGTTGAGCATTCCGAGCTCTCTCAAGCATTCAGTGTCGATATAACGCGTAGGTTGCAAACCGCGGTTCTGGAATCGGATAAATCTTTCTCTCTGGGTTTCTCCAGCATCACCTTCTCTAAATTGAATGGTATCCATTGCATGCAAGAGCTAGAGTGAAATATGAAGATTTTTTGATATTTGTGAAAAAGTGATAAAATGAGAGAAATAATGATTCGGGTAAATATTGGAAGGTGAGAATCTGATAGGTGTGGTGATAATGGGGGGTTAATGAGTTTAAAGTTGGTAATGGGAGGTTACGGAAGTTATGGAGAAAATGGGTGGTTTTTGGAAGTTATGGAGGAAGAAGAAGAAGAGGTCACGAAAAGAAACAGTTCTGTTTCTCACGAATCCTATAATTAGGGTTGTCACGGTCGTGACAGGGAGGTGACGGTCGTGACACGCTAAATGAGCACGTCACGATCGTTAGGGGGTGTGACGACCGTGAGGGCTTGCTTCGTTGAATAATTTCCAGAAAACACTATCTCATATATTTCACATACTTTATAATAATTTATTTTCTTCACTTCTCACTCAATATTACATTTAAACACCATATAATAATTTATTTCAACATAGTACTTTACTAACTTGCATGGCATGAGAGATCTTTATATAATAGGAGTAAATGCAAGCATAACAGTACATAGAATTAAAAATATATAAATTGATTAAAATGGAGAAATTTTGGAATTAGAAGTGCATTGCATAAGGTAATTGAAAATGAAATTACATTAATGAAAATACGGTACGGAATTGTTTGCGAAAAATAAATCTAATTAGAAACGAAAACAATGAGAAAAAAAAATAAACTAAATCACTTATAGCATTTTCAAAAGCGTTTCTTCAAATCTTCGATTGCGGAGTTCAAGTGATAGAATTGTTCGCAGGTTATGTCAGTCAAACCTATAATGTCCAATCGCATGCTCTTAATGTCTTCCTTAAATGAATTTATATCAGTTTGGTAAGCTTCAAGAGTGTTCATGATGTTCTGTAAGTTGTTAGCATAATCTCCTTGATTCACTTCAGGGGTTTCAATAACTTCGTCAGTGTGGCCAATGTCATGGTAACCAGGAGGTGTCTCAGGGTCAGTTTCGACATCGGTCATTATATCATCTTTTATCTTGTAAGACTGAGGTGTTTCAGGAGTGGATGGATAATCAGGTGGGGTTAACTCATAAAGCCAGTTATCCTTATTGTGAACACTTACTCTAGCATGGTTTGGCAGTGTGAACAGGGTTACTACCTCATTCCGGATTAGGTACTCGAAAGGTGGATGTCCTAAATTCCTTATGATATGGCGATTAAAGCAGAAGTTAAGATTCATAGGACGGATGGTACCTAAACAGTTGCATCTGTGCAATTGGTACCTAAGTCCTATGGCATCAGCAATCATGGTTACAAGACCTCCTACTAATATAGGTAATTCAGGTTCTTCTTGGATACGGGTGAAGGTTTGCATCATGAAAGGTACACCATTAACAGGCTGTCCATTAGTGAAACAAGACATAATGAATATCTCATCTTTAGAGACTCCGGTAATGTTTTCTTCTTTTCCAAAGAAGGTGTGGGCTAGGATTTTATGGAAGTAACGGAGAGCAGGGTTATGGATCTCATCATTGTTCATGCTATTTGGTTCAGGGTGGTAGTTTCCGGTTAAAGTTCCCCAAAAGAAATCTAGCTCAATATCCATCAATTCTACCTGTGTGGTAGTAAAAGCAAAGGGTCCACTAGGGAATCCTAATAAGTCAGCTAGTTCTTTATGGTTAAAGTCATATTCTATTCCAAATAGGCGGAAACTGATAAATCCTTTCCTAAATCCAAAACCGCGCTCAGGTAGGTAAACTAGGGAGCTAAGGAACTCAAGGGTGAGCTCGCGGTAAGTCACAAACTTATGTTGGATCAATGCATTCTCCCATCCAAGTCGGTTAAACAAGTACATGATGCTATCATGTATACCTAGGGTTTCCATAGTCTGATCATCCGGATACAGGGTCAAATCCATTTGCCTCTGTGATAACTCTTCAAACTTCATTCTTTGGTTTCTACCTCTAAATTTGGTTTCCATATGGTTTATTGGTTGGTTAGCCATGGTTAGTGCAAATATGGAGGAAACAAATCAGGGGGAGAAGGAAAGTGGAAAAGACTTTTAGAAAATCTGTAAAAAGTGATTTAAGATAAAAATAAGAAAATGAAATGCATAATTTAAAGGCAATAATAGTAATATAAAATAAAACTATAAAATGAAAAAAACAAATAAATAAATAGTAAAACGATAGATAACAAAATGATAAAGAGAATAGTTTAAATAATTAAATGAGTAAATGGGTTGCCTCCCACTAAGCGCTGTTTTTATCGTCAAAAGCCTGACGTAATGCTTAGGTTTAGATTAATCAGGGGAATTAGTGGATAACTCCAAAAGCCTTAGATTATTTGCATAATCTCTATTTTCAACTTTATGATAATGTTTTAAACGTTGTCCGTTTACTATGAATGGTTCACTATTCCTACCCTTAATTTCTATTGCTCCACTCGGGAATACTTTAGTTATTTCAAAGGGTCCTGACCATCTAGATTTTAATTTTCCAGGAAAGAGCCTAAGTCTTGAGTTAAAAAGGAGTACAACGTCTCCCACATTAAATTCTTTCCTAGATAGGCGTTTATCGTGCCATCGCTTAGTTCTTTCTTTATATATCTTAGCATTCTCATAAGCATCTAGCCTTAATTCCTCTAATTCGTTAATGTCTAGGATTCGCTTTTCTCCTGCAGCATTATAGTTTATATTGAGAGTTCTAATCGCCCAATAAGCTTTGTGTTCTAGTTCTACCGGGAGGTGACAAGATTTTCCATAAACTAGTTTGAAGGGTGTAGTTCCTATGGGTGTCTTGTAAGCGGTCCTATAAGCCCATAAAGCTTCATTAAGTTTAGATGACCAATCTTTCCGAGATATGGCGACAGTCTTTTCTAAGATTTGTTTAATTTCTCTGTTTGAGACTTCGACTTGTCCACTTGTTAGTGGGTGATATGGTGTTGCCACACGGTGTCTTACTCCATACTTAGATAGTAATTTGTCAAAGATTTTTGAAATGAAGTGCGAGCCACCGTCACTTATGACGAGTCTAGGCACACCAAATCTGGGAAAGATTATATTTTTGAAAAGCTTTATTACTACTCGTGTATCGTTTGTAGGAGAAGCTATAGCTTCAATCCATTTCGAAACATAATCAACAGCTACGAGTATGTAACTATTACCGAAAGATGATGGGAATGGTCCCATGAAATCTATTCCCCAGACGTCAAAGATTTCTACTTCTAAAATTCCTTTTTGAGGCATTTCATCTCTTCTTGAAATATTGTCGGTGCGTTGACACCGATCGCAATTTATAACAGCGATGTGGACATCTTTCCATAGATTAGGCCAGAATAAACCGGCTTGCAAGATTTTTGCACAAGTCTTGGAAGTGCTTGCATGTCCACCATAAGGAGATGAATGACATTGAGCAATGACATCTTCTATTTCTTCTTCGGGAATACATCGGCGAAAGATTCCATCGGGTCCTCTTTTGAACAATAATGGTTCATCCCAATAGTAATGTTTTAGATTGTGAAAGAATTTCTTTTTCTGCTGATAGGTTAGATCGGGTGGAAGAGCTCCTGCGGCTAGGTAGTTGACAATGTCAGCGTACCATGGCAGTCCTACAGTTGTCTGGATTGTTTCCACGGGTTCTGGTTCATTTATGTCTAACTGAACTAGGTCGCTTCCTATTTGTGCTATCAGCTGTTCATACGGAAAATCATCGTTAATCGGCACTTGTTCGGGTTTAATACCTTCTATTCTAGATAAATGGTCCGCTACGACGTTCTCAGTACCTTTCTTATCTTTTATTTCGAGATCAAACTCTTGTAAGAGTAAAATCCATCTCAAGAGTCTTGGTTTAGCATCTTTCTTAGTCAATAGATATCGGATAGCAGCATAGTCTGTGTAAATGATTATTTTCGCTCCTACTAGGTAAGAACGGAATTTGTCAAGCGCAAAGACAACTGCTAACAATTCTTTTTCAGTAGTGGCGTAGTTCATCTGGGCAGAATCTAAGGTTCTACTGGCATAGTAAATCGCATGAAGTTTCTTTTCCTTCCTCTGGCCTAGAACTGCGCCTACAGCATAGTCACTCGCATCGCACATGATTTCGAAAGGTAATCTCCAGTCAGGGGGTTGCATGATTGGTGCGGTGATGAGGGCTGTTTTTAGAGTTTCAAATGCTTTAAGACAATCTTCATTGAATATGAACTCAGCGTCTTTCATTAATAAACCAGTAAGGGGTTTAGTGATTTTCGAGAAATATTTGATGAATCGTCGGTAGAAACCGGCGTGTCCTAAAAAGCTTCGTATTTCTCGAACGGTTTTAGGGGGTTGAAGATCTTTTATGACTTCAATCTTAGCTTTATCAACTTCAATTCCCTTGTCGGATATTACGTGACCTAATACGATTCCTTCTTTGACCATAAAATGACATTTCTCCCAGTTAAGCACGAGGTTTACTTTTACACATCTTTCTAACACCATTTCTAAGTTTGATAGACATCCTTCAAAACTTTGCCCGCATACAGAGAAGTCGTCCATGAACACTTCCATGATGTTGTCTATAAAATCTGCGAAGATTGACATCATACATCTTTGAAAGGTTGCAGGAGCGTTGCATAATCCAAAGGGCATTCGTCTATAAGCGAACGTTCCATATGGGCATGTGAAAGTAGTCTTCTCTTGATCATCTGGATGGATAGGGATTTGGAAAAATCCTGAGTAACCGTCAAGATAACAGAAATATGAATGCTTGGCTAATCGTTCTAACATTTGATCTATAAAGGGTAGTGGGAAATGATCTTTTCGAGTGGCTTTGTTTAGTTTACGATAATCTATGCATACTCTATGTCCCGTCACTACTCTTTGCGATATCGATTCGCCTTGAGCGTTTTTCACAACAGTGATACCTCCTTTCTTTGGCACTACATGTATTGGACTAACCCATTCACTATCAGAGATTGGATATATTATTCCGGCGTCTAGTAGTTTCTTAACTTCTTCTTTTACTACAGTGCTAAGGATTGGGTTAATTCTTCTTTGAGATTCTCTGGAGGTTCTGCAATCTTCTTCTAGCAGAATACGATGCATACAGACTGAAGGACATATTCCTTTGAGATCAGATATGTTATATCCTAATGCAGTTGGATATTTCTTCAAGACATCTAAAAGTTTCTTTTTTTCTATAGTTCCTAAACTGGAATTTATTATAACTGGTCTCTTACATTCAATGTCTAAGAATTCGTACCTTAGGTTATGAGGTAAAGTTTTTAATCCTAATGTAGGTTTATCTTTACTTGGCATGGGATCCGGTGTAAGTGCTAAACTTTCGCTTAGACTATCATCCTGATACGGTGCACGCCAATTATCATCTTCGAAAATCGGAGGGATTTGAATTTTCATTATTTCAGAATAGGTAGTTTCTTTCAGTTCCATTTCTCTTACACATTCGTCAATTACGTCCAATAGGTAGCAGGTATCCTCTATAGCTGGTGATTGTAAGAATTGTGTTAAAATAAATTCAACTTTCTCTTCACCTACTTCAAAGGTTAGCTTTCCTCTTTTTACGTCTATTATAGCTCCGGCGGTAGCTAAGAATGGTCTTCCTAGTATGATAGGTGTAGTGGAGTCTTCAGAGATGTCCATGATTATAAAATCAGTAGGGATGTAGAATTGTCCTATACGTACTGGGACGTTTTCTAGTATGCCTACAGGATATTTAACTGAGCGATCAGCTAGTTGAACAGACATTTTAGTTGGTCTAAGGTCTCCCATGTCTAGCCTTTTGCAAATCGTTAAGGGCATAACACTGATACTGGCTCCTAAATCTCATAGAGCTTTGTCAATGACGAATTTTCCTATTACACAGGGTATAGAGAAACTTCCTGGATCTTTTAGCTTAGGAGGCATATTATTCTGAATTATGGCGCTACACTCGGCAGTAAGTGTAACTGTTCCGTTATCCTCTATCTTTTTCTTATTGGATAAGATTTCTTTTAAAAACTTAGCATACGAGGGTATTTGGGTGATAGCTTCTGTAAACGGAATAGTAATATTCAACTGTTTCAGAAGTTCTACAAATTTCTTAAATTGACCCGTCGTCTTGGAATTTGTTAATCTCTAAGGGTACGGAATTGGTGGTTTATAGGGTGGTGGAGGCACATAAGGTTGTTCTTTCTCCACTACCTCTTGATTATCATCTTCCTTTTCTTCTGGATCATTCACCACTTCAGTCGATTTATCCGGTTTTTGGTACATGGCTGGATTGTCAAGTCTTGGATCGGTAGGTCCGTCAAGTTCCTTGCCACTTCTTAGTATTACGGCATTGGCATGTCCTTTCGGATTAGGTTGAGGTTGTCCAGGGAATACTCCAGCTGGTGCAGCAGTAGGTGCTTGTTGTTGAGCTACTTGTGAAATCTGAGTTTCAAGCATTTTGTTATGTGTAGCTAATGCATCTACTTTGCTCACTAATTGTTTAATCTGCTCACTAGTATGTATGTTTTGGTTTAAGAAGTCCTTGTTCGTTTGAGATTGGTTAGCTATAAAGTTCTCCATCATCAACTCAAGGTTCGATTTTCTAGGGACATTAGGAGCAGTCTTTTGATATCCTGGTGGTGTAACTGGTGCTTGACCTGGTGCGTATAAAGCATTGTTATTCTTATAGGAGAAGTTCGGATGATTCTTCCAACCTGGGTTGTATGTGTTTGAGTATGGGTTTCCTTGAGCATAATTCACTTGATCAGTGGGAGTTCCTGTCAATAATTGACAATCAGAAACTTCGTGTCCCGGAACTCCACATAACTCACAGTTAGGTGTTACTGCAGCCACGGTGGCTGTTGGTGTTATGGCCAAGTTGTCGATCTTTTGGCTTAGTTGGTCAAACTTTGCATTGACTTGGTCCATACTACTCACTTCGTACATACCTCCTTTTGTTGGTTTCTCGGTTGCGACTCTCTCGCTTCCCCAAAGGTAATGGTTTTGAGCCATACTTTCGATGAGTGCATAAGCATCATTATATTCTTTGTCCATCAATGCACCGCCTGCGGCAGCGTCAATCGTCATTCTTGTATTGTAAAAGAGTCCATTATAGAAGGTATGGATGACCATCCATTCTACTAATCCGTGATGTGGACAAAGTCTCAACAGATCTTTATAGCGTTCCCAAGCTTCGAATAGTGATTCGCTTTCCCTTTGCTTAAATCCGTTGATCTGAGCTCTCAGCATAGCTGTCTTGCTAGGTGGGAAATATCGGGTCAAGAAAACTCTCTTTAGTTCCTCCCACGTGGTTACTGAGTTCGAAGGCAGAGATTGAAGCCAGGCTCTTGCTCTGTCTCGAAGTGAAAAAGGAAACAAACGTAGTCTAATAGCTTCTTGGGTAACTCCATTGGCTTTTACGGTATCTGCGTATTGCACAAAGATCGAAAGATGAAGGTTCGGATCCTCGGTAGGATTTCCGGCGAATTGATTTTGTTGCACGGCTGATATCAACGAAGGTTTTAGTTCGAAATCGTTTCGGTTGATAGCCGGTGCTGCAATGCTTGAATGCGGTTCAGCTTGCGAAGGACTGGCGTAATACTTGAGTGGGTGATTCTGTTCTTCAGCCATCTCTGCGTCCTTTGATGTTACGACTGGTTTAGGTGAATCTAATTGAAGATCTGGAATATTGTAACTTTTTTCGTAATCGAATATCCGTCTTCTTACGTGTAAGAAGCGTTCCGATTCAGGGATTAGAGGTTGCAAGTCTTCGCTTTTAGAGCGAGTACTTGGCATACACTCGGAAAATAAATTAAATAGTTGATACCTTAGTCTAGACAATGCTACCTAAAGTGCACTAGTAACTAAATTAAGGTCCCCGGCAACGGCGCCAAAAACTTGATGGGCTAAAGACGTGTCTAATTATGTGTCTAGCGGTATCTGAACTGCAAGTGCACAACCTATCGAAGTAATATTTAAGATTATCGATCCACAGGGACTCTATGGTTACTTAGTGCTAGATGAACTTCTAGTTTAGCTAAGGTGAAGGGTTGTCACGATTTTTTGTTGATTTTAAAATATTAAAGGCGGAATTAAAATTAAGTTTTTAATAAAATAATACTAAGGCGGTCGGTATGTAATTATACTAACTTAGGTGGGTCAATCTAACCTAGGCTTATAAAGGTGTTTACTTAATCTATTCGGTAGAGGTTACTAGTTTAAATACCCTCAACTCACACTCTCGTGGTCTTATCTCAGATCTTACCCCTAAAGCCCTATGCCTGCTCTCGCTAGCCCATAAGTGTTTAGAGATAATTTTTGGAAACTTAGTAATTCTAATTTATTTTAAAGCGCTCTCGCTGTGTTTAATTTAAATGCCTAACTTTAGCTATCTGGTTAAAATCTCACACTCTCGTGGTCTTGACCTAACCTAATACTCTTTTCTTACTCTCGTAACGAAAAGGTCGATTTTAATTAAAAAGTGTCAGCCAGAATGTTAAGTTATTAATTATTTTTAGCCTATGGTTAAATTTTACCGATTAAGTTTGTTTTAACTACATACCGCCCTAAGGTATTTAGCTACTCATTTTTGTTGAACCAGACAGAGACAGAAAAACAATAAACAAAATATTCATGGCGGAAAAATAAATAAACAACATAAATATTAAATTTCAATATAATAAAAACCTGGTTAACAAAACTATAGCAGACTCCTTCTTCCACAGACCGGAAAGCTTGGAGTTGGCGGAAATCGAAAATAAATCAAATTCTGAAGGTTTAGAAACAAGTAAATGTATAACAATTTCCTGATGTTGGAAATTGTTATATGGCTGGTTTGGATACAATAAGAATGAAAAACTGAAAATAATGCAGAAATAAAAACAGGGTCGTAAAATAAATCGACAGAGCTTCCGCAGAAAATTGAATAAAAAATGCTCTGTAGTTTCTTCATAAAACTTGTGCTATTTATAGAACAATTAATGGGCTTGAAAATTGGACTTGTTGCATTGGGCCTTGCTGAAGTGGTGGAGGAAATATAGGAACGTGGCTAAAAAATAGGCAGGAAATTCTTCACGTAAGGTTTTGACGTGGTCTTAGTCAATAACCTACTTTTTACCTTGTCACGGTCGTGACAAGGTCTTCACGCTCATGTTCTGTGCAATTTAAGTGTCACGGTCGTGACAATGTGCTCACGGTCGTGATGGCTTCTTTTGGGGTGTCACGGTCGTGACACCTTGGTGACGACCGTGACTGCAACAAATTATGAAGTTCTGCAGGCTTCTTCATTTCTTCATCTTTTTATGGTTGCTTTTGTTCCTTTTGATCTTAATTCATGATTTAGCTCCATATATGATGTACCTGCAAAATGGTAAGAAAAACTCGAGAAATCGAGTGTTAAAACGATGATTATGCGATAAAAAGTCAATGAAACTTAGCAATATAATCGATACATTTTCTCGTTATCAGTCAGCGTTTGTTTCTACCGATACTTGTCCGTATCATAGTCTTAAGGATGCTCGTCCGCATCTTTAATCTATACACAGTGTCAAACACTTATATCTTTTATTTCTTGGATATAAACACTCGTCCGTGCTTACTATTCCCCAATAAATCCCAGTAAATTATTTCTTTTCTATCTGACATTCGTCCTATGTCATGATACTTTCGGTAGCCATACCCTGCCAGGTGATCGTCCTTCACCTTTGGATGACCGTCCCTCATCCTTCCCCCAGTGGAATCTCTATTATTAGAACCCTTTTCTATCCGACATTCGTCCTATGTCGTGATGTTTAGCAGCCGTCCCCTGCTAGGTGATTGTCCTTCACCTTTTGATGATCGTCCTTCATCACTTTATCTGATGGCCGTCCCCATCGTTGATTCTGTTATCTGACATTCGTCCTATGTCATGATAAACCCCGAGAGCAGCCGCACCCTGCTAGGTGATCGTCCTTCACCTCTTGATGATCGGCTTTCATCATGCTTATCCGATGGTCGTCCCCATCGTCGACCTTTTCTATCCGACATTCGTCCTATGTCGTGATACTTTCGGCAACCGTACCTTGCCAGGTGATCATCCTTCACCTTTGGATGACCGTCCCTCATTCTTCCCCCAGTGGAATCTCTATTATTAGAACCCTTTTCTATCCGACATTCGTCCTATGTCGTGATGTTTAGCAGCCGTCCCCTGCTAGGTGATCGTCCTTCACCTTTTGATGATCGTCTTTCATCACTTTATCCGATGGTCGTCCCCATCATTGATTCTGTTATCTGACATTCGTCCTATGTCATGATAAACCCTGAGAGCAGTCGTACCCTGCTAGGTGATCGTCCTTCACCTCTTGATGATTGTCCTTCATCATGCTTATCCGATGGCCATCCCCATCGTCGACCTTTTCTATCGGACATTCGTCCTATGTCGTGATACTTTCGGCAACCGTACCTTGCCAGGTGATCGTCCTTCACCTTGGATGACCGTCACTTATCCTTATCCCTACAGAGCAGTCGTCCCCTGCTAGGTGATCGTCCTTCACCTCTGATGACCGTCCCTCATCATTATTTCATTTATCCCTTGAACTTGATGGTTGTCCCTATCATTGACTTTACCTTTAATTCCCAGAGAATCTTGTTACTTCACTTGATGGCCGTCCCCGTCATAATCCTTTTATTTCCCCAGCATGGTGGCCGTCCCCGTCATTGCTTTATCCCCCAGCAGTCGTCCTCTGCTCAATGGTCGTCCTCCATTGCCCGCACTTTATAATCATACTTTACTTCCTTTTACAATATATATCCCTTTTCTTCTTCACCCAGTGAGTGCAAATTTTGGACTGTCTTTGGTATTCAACCACAAGTTATCTTGTTTGCCTGTTAAGCCGTCGCTTACATCCTGCACAACTAACTCATGTTCGAATAGGGGCAGCTGTAAACACCCCAAATTTTCCCTCACTAAGTTCACACCATGGCTTGTGATCTTTTCATTTGCATTAGTTCAATCATATCATCTCATATTGCATTTTTTTGCTTCACTGCATTGGTTCAAAGTCATCTGCATCTAGGGTTTGTGATCTGAGCAATCCATGAGCCATCTGAGCCACTCCAAAGGTCTTTAGTCACCCCAAGAGGTTCCATGCATGTTCAATCATCATATTTCATCCTCCAAAGATCAAGGAAGTCAGAAAATCATAAGAACTTGCAAGGCATGGAAGCAGAGCCAGGTTTAACTACATAGTTGACCTAAAATTAGGGTTTTGGTTTCAGAGGCCATAACACCAAATTTTTTGGTCATTATTGTTTCTATTGGTCTCAATATGTTATAAGGATCATACATACCAAGTTTGATGGAAAATTCATTGTGGAAGTCATCTGATCACTGGGTAACTTCTTGAGCAAGTCAGAGCCAAATCAGGGCATCTGAGGCCCCTATCAATGGATCCAAGGTGGATTTTTCATCAAAATGAAGTTATATGATCTTTATTTGATCATTGAAGTGTTTATAAGTTCACAAATTTGAAGAAAAGTGGGCTAAACCAAAAGTTGCCAAATATGGAAATGACTTGTAATGTAAACTTTCCATTTTGGGAAAGTTTTTCAACCTCCTCTTTCTTAACCAAAAATGCTTCAAATGAAAAATTATTGGTCACGAAAGTTGTAGATTGGATCATTCCATTTTCAAAAAGTACAAGAACAAGATCTAATTCATTTTGGAACTCAAGTTATGGCTTTCCAAAGTTGGCAAAAATCACATAATTTCATGTTTCATGGCAAAAGGGATTTTTGCAAAACCTCATGCCAAGCTATTTTGTGACTTCAAATTGACTTCTACACATCATAACATCATAGTACATGACTTAAAACTCAGAATTGGCCCAAGAATCCCAAGATTCCATGACTTGTACATGAAGAAATTTCAAAAGTGGCAAAAGTTCACAAAATTGCAAAACCTCCCACAACTCCTCACAAACTTGCTGAATTGCCACAAATTGCATTCCATGGACATCCTTGAATCAAGCTGCGCCAGAAAACCCTTTGTCCTTGGCCTGAACCAGCCCATACCTCAAAGAACAACAAATCTTGACTTTTTGCATTTTGCACCATACCAATCACACTATGCCATTACCAACTTTCTGACCAATCACAATACCTTATATTAATCAAAAGCAAGCCAAACATAAAAAGAACACAACCTGAACTCTCCCATAACTCAGCATTCACAAAAACTCCCTCTCTTGCATTTTCTATCGAATCACACAACTCAGCCACTCATTCTCAAAACAAACACCACCATTCAACTCCAAATTGATCACTGAACATTTCCCACCTTTCACTTTGCCCTGAAAGTCACCATACACAAAACACGATTTTTTTCCCCTTTGAACTGAACTTCACTGAACTTCAAGGAGAAGCCACATACACTTCAGCAAAGCATTCCAGAAGCATAAGGGGGTCAAGGGGAGTGGAAAAGCACCAAAGAAGAGCCCAGATAGTGCCATTTTTGAAAGCTTCATTTCAGGTAACCTCAAGAACAAATTTTCCAGAAGCTTGATTTTAGGTTATAGAATTGTTCCTCATGTTATGCTGATCATGCTGATGCTTTTCTTTTTGAAAATGGTTGAGTTTTAAGGATTTTATGAACCTCTGAAACTTTGCCCGTGAAATATGTTTTGATTCGATTTGCATGATTCACGAAAAATAAATGAGTTTGGTTGTGTGTTTTGTGTTTAGTGATGTTCAAGGATTGATTCTGGAGAGTTTAATGAGTTTTTATGGCGTTTTGAGAGAGATTGAGTGAGAGGGCTGCCGGAGAAGATGACCGGAACACTGTTCCGGTCATCTGAAAGTCATTAGGGTTCAGATTAGGGCTTAATCATGTAATTAGTGCAGTTTGAATTTCAGCCGTCCAGATGCGCGCGGGGTCAATTCCCTCCAATCCAGCTTTGAACCTCAACCCTAGGATTAGCTGACTTTTCCTTTTTCCCTCATTTAATTAATTTTTATTTCATTTATTTCTATTTAATTTTTACGAATTTTTAAAAATAGAAAAAAACATCAATAAATTCTGAAATTTTTTATCCAACCCTTTATTAATTTTCAGAACCCAAAACTATTTTTTTTTTATTTTTTGCATTAAAAATAATTTTTAAATCATTTAAATGTTATTTTTAATTAGTTAATTAATTAAAAATACATTTAAGTATTTAAAAATCACAAAAAAATTCAGAGAACATTCTTAGGCATTTAGAAACATTTACAAACTCACCACACAAATTTATTTTTGGTTTTGATCATGCTTTGACATTTTTCAAATGAATTAGGGTTCTTAAATTTGCATATTTTTAACCCTAACTTCAAAAATTCATAACTTTTGAACCAAGTTGAGTTTGTGAATGATTCTTTTTGCATTGTGCTGTACATGGTTTCAAGAATCTAAAAACATTTTTGTTTCATTTTTATCTTTCATTTTCAATTTGTTTGGCATTTTATCTTTAGGATCACCCTTTAAACCCTAGAAACTTAGGAAATTCATAACTCCCTTAGGGTTTAGCTTCTGGCCTCCCCCTTTGGATGGTGAACTAGTATAGGTTTAGGGTTCCCTTAAGTCCATTTTCAATTTTTTATCTTATGATTTGCTTCTGTTTTTGAGTTTTGCATCTCACATGTTCATATAACCCTAATTTGCATCTTCACTTGCATTCATATTGTATAAGCTTGCATACATAAACTTGCCATAACATTTTGTGCATCCACATGACATATAAGACATCTTAGGACATTGCATCACCCATTTGCCATGTTATGCTTTCATTCCATTTCATATGCATTCATGGACTTTCATGCTTCCTTTATGCTTCATTTGCATTCCCATCCTTTGTATGATCATCTTCATCTCATGACATACATTTATATCATCTCTTTGCATCATTAGCCTCATGAACATGCTTCTGATTTTAGTTTTCATCCTTGAATTTCATTTCATTTTCATTTCATTTCCTTTTGCTAACTTTTCAGGTGGTAAGTCTTTGAGAAGTGAATTTGCCTTCACTTCTCACAATCTCTTCTCATCTCTCTTATGCATTCATTGTTGCATTTTACTTTTGTATTGAAGTGAGCTTGCTCATTCATGTTCCCTCCTCCATTTCTTTCTTCAAGCAACTTATCTTCTTAATTGAAGTAAGTTGTCTTGCTTCTTCTGCTTCTCTTCTTTCCATCTTTGCTTCTTCCTTGGTGGTTCTTCTTGAAGGTCTCTTGCAAACCTCATAAACCCTAGGAATACCCAAGCATGATAACAATTAGGGTTTGATTAATCCCCCCATTATTTTTACCTTTGTGTCATCTTTGTGTCTTCTCTTCTCACCTCTTAATCAAGGACTAAACCTCAAAGGTTTTAAGGCTTTGTGATTAAGCTTATGCCTGCATCCTTCTATTAGGATGGAGTGTATAACTTTAATCCTAAGTGTTAAACCCTTAATGTGTTTAAATCCTTTAATCAAATCACATAATAATCACTAAGACATCAAGCTTGTAACTTGGGCCTTGCATTAGGGTTCTATTTCTTCCTTAATTGGTTAAGAAGGACTAACCCTATTGTTAATGGACAAGTCCCCCTCAAGTTGTCTTACAAATCATAAAATCCATTTCTTAATCTTACCATTAACTAAAATCCACTTTAATAAAGGCTTTGTTATGTCATGAGGTTAATCCCTAATCATGGATTAAGTTGAGGAGCCTTCCTCAGCTTAAATGTTCTCATCTATTATCCTTCTATTAGGATGGTGTAATGGGTCCATTAAACCCTTGATTATGGCTTAAACTCATTACTTAACACTAAACAAAAACTCCAAAAACATCTAAATAAATGAAAGTAGGTTAATGATCTTAATCCTACATCATGGTGACTAAGTGTGAGGTGTTTACTTCATACTTAAGGCATTCTCATTACCCCTAATCAAAGGGAGGATGTGATGAGTTTACTAACCCTTTGTTTAGGCTTAAGCTCATTTTCTTATAACAAACTCCAAAAGTAATAAAAGATTGAAAACACCAAAAACAAACAATAATCGTCCCCTCCGGGATTCTTTTCTCATCATCTTCACTCACAAACGAGAACTTTCTTTTTCCGTCTAATGCAAGACAGTTTGCACCTGAGCCAGACAAGTCATACACTTGAGCATAGACAAGCAAGCAGTTCACAAGTCAATTTATCTTTCAGTCTCTTTGAGTCAAACTACGGTGTTCTGACTTCCTCATTGCACGAGAGGATACGTAGGCATAACTTAACAGTTATCGAACAAAAGTCTCTGTATATTCCCCCCTCCTCCAGCATTATTCTTTAAAGCCTCATTCTCTTGGGCACCACACTTCTTTTTTCACTGACACTTGCATTCTTTTCTAGCTTTCTGAACACAAAATAAGCATTGACACTACCCCTTTAAACACAAACTTTCAAGCGTGGATCCCGTCGAGTACGGTGGACAATCTGGGTGCTAATACTTTCCCAGGTTGTAACCAACCACCTTTCTCAGTTTATCTGGTTCGCGATCGTCTTATCCATCTTTTCCTAGGTTTATGCAGCATTACCTTTCCTTCTGGATAAAAATGCCTAGCCGGCGACTCTTTTCAGTTCATCTTCATGTTCTCTCTTTCGCCGACAGTTCGCGTCTGTACCCCTTCTGACCAGGTGTCGTTTGGTGGGAGCGACAGTCCTCTCTTCCGATTATCTCAAAATGAGGAAAACCAAAAACACCTTCGTCCATGTCTATTTGACGAATACAACCTTGTATCACATTTGATACTGACACAAGTGTCTTAAGACACGACCAAAAGCGATTTACAGCATCTCTTTTTGCAGGAACCTTTTTCTTGCTCTCGACCTGTTGTGAAGCTTGAGCAAGAGGAACCTAACAATCATATAAGTTAGGTAAAGTAGAAAATCATAAAACTTTTGAATTCAGATCATAGAATAACACTTAAAATGTACCTCTCTTTTTTGTGATGCAACAAACTCTTTTTCCGGAAAAAGCCCTTTAGATGCGGGTTTTGTAGAAGTCTAAAATTACCATATTGCAAAGAAATGTACGTAAGGTTCAAAATTATTTTCATAATGGTTCAGAATTGACATTTGAATACTAAGAGATTCATAATGGTTTTAAACTTACCTCATCATCTATGATAATGAGGTCTGACGGCCATGTAACAAACAAGCATATTGCTTCTCCCTACAATGTTATCTCTGAAACCGTGTCAGGTATAAGTAGTGTCGCACCCATATCTACAGCAATATCAACTGACCCTTTCAGACATCCATGAGGGAGAGGATTATGGTGAAGTAAGCCTCCCACTCTGTTATACACTTTTCCCTTGCCAACCACGATAAGTCGGTAACGACAAATACAATCGACAAGAGGAAATGCTTTGAAGCAATATGAATGCATAATTGTTAATGTGTGTAAAGGTCAATTAAAATAAATGTGTTAATTTAATTAAAATAAATATGTGCTATAATTACCTCAGGAATTTTATTTTCACAATTGATACTAGCTTTGTCACTAGTATCTTTCAACCCGGAACAGCGCTTAGACACCTTATATATCTCTTTATCCTTTTGCAATGCACTGACTTACGCTTTAAGTTCCTCCAATGATTGCATCACTTCTTGATTGCTAGGATTTTTTCTTTTTGGTTACTTATACAAGGAAGATGGCGTCACACCAAATCCTTTACCCCTCACTCGACCGGAATACTCAGGAACATTTAGTACTCGACTAAGAATGCTTATGCAATCCTGATCCTCATCGGTGGTTAAGGATTTAGATAGACTCTCCTGAAATTCATTGACAAATCGAAAATTATTAGTGGGGATTAAAGACATAATGTTAAAGACATAATGTTATACTTAATATTATACTTACACATTTCTCATAAACTTGTTGAACGTCTTCACTAGCAACTCCACTATTGCCCACACGAACAGCTTTCCACAAAATATGTTCCGAAAGAGATTTTTTTTTGCACTTTTCTCCTCTTCCAAATACACATTGAGACAAATAATAAGATCGCCAATTATAACATATTGATACAATTAATAAGATCATATCATTTATATATAGTTACCATTTGTTGTTGTAAGCGTGCATATCCCTTTCGCCCTTTTCTGTATGGATATGTGGGTTTTGATGCTCTTTGGCGATTAGTGGCACTCAAATCCTGGATAAACAAGTTTAAGTCATATCAGAACAAACTAATGAAAAGATAAAAAAAAAGTATATAATACAATTAATATACATGAAATTAAAAGATAAACAAGTTTACATTGAATTTTTCGGTTTTCCGTTTGGCTACAAAAGCGTCCTGTTAGAAAAATTATGGTTCTAAACCTCTAAGAGTTTTGATGATAACAAATATTATTATGCAAGAATAGAAGTTCTAATGACTCTCTTTATTATATGTGTAGAAGATGAAGATATTTTAAGAAGATGTGCTTTATTGGAAGATACATTGAGCCGTATATAGAAGATACACTTATTGAAGAATCCATCATTTAAAGACATGGTTTAATAGCTGCGCATCAAGACTTTATTATCTCTGATTTACATCTAGAAGATGATGATCCTCATAATGAAGGCATTAATTAACGAATATATTAATTAATGGTAAAGACAAGTATCTCTTGTTATGGAAGGAATTTATGGTCTTAACTAATATCCTAAATTAGCTCAAGATGTCTCCAACGGCTACAATATTCAAGAACTATATAAAGGAATCAAATTGAAGATTTGAGACACAACTTCCACGAGAAAAAGACTTATTCATTTGTGCTAAACTCTTGTAACATTCACTTAGTGATTATAGCTTTATTAGAAGCAAAATAGTTACTTTATTATTATTATTGTAAAAGTTAAGTAAAATCCCTTGAGTGACTAGTTTCAGTCAGAAGACTCAAGAGGACATTGACTGTAGGTCAGTGTGTGTATTCAATTTTTGAATAGTGGATTAAGACCTCAGTGATAGAGGCAAAATCACCTTGGCGGGTGGACTGGACGTAGTTTGAGTTCAAACGAACCAGGATAAATCAACTTGTCATTGAAGTTAATTTTAAGTTGTTAAGAAAACCCAATTCCAACCCCCCCTTCCTTGTGTTTTACGCACCTTCAATTGGCATCAGAGCGCTAGGTTCTGAGAAATACACTTAACCGTGTCAGTAAAAGATCCAGAAGTTAAAACACATGGCAGACGCTGGCAATAACAACAATGACTACCAAAATGACAAGATCAACGCAAAACCTCTAGTGTTCAATGGTGACAACTTTGACTACTGGAAGGATGTTCTGGAAAGTTTCTTTCTAGCTCTGGATGGAGATCTTTGGGACATGGTGACAGATGGATACACTCATCCTGTTGGAGTAGATGGTCAAAAGATTGAAAGAAAAAATATGATAGCTCAACAGAAGAAGGAATTCAGAAATCATCACAAAGCTAGAACCATACTTCTAAGTGCTATCTCATATACAGAATAGGAGAAAATCACAAACAGAGACTTAGCTAAACACATGTTTGATTCTCTGAGGATGACACATGAAGGCAACACTCAAGTCAAGGAGACTAAAGCTCTGGCCCTCATCCAGAAGTATGAAGCTTTCAAAATGGAAGAAGATGAGACAATTGAAAAAATGTTCTCAAGGTTCCAAATTCTGGTAGCTTGACTGAAAGTTCTGGACAAAGGCTACTCAACAGCAGATCATGTAAAGAAAATCCTTAGAAGCTTACCAAAGGCTTGGAGGCCCATGGTCACTGCTCTAAAGCTATCAAAAAATCTGAATGAAATATCTTTAGAAGAACTTATCAGCTCCTTGAGAAGTCATGAGATAGAACTATAAGAAGATGGACCCCAGAAGAAAGGTAAGTCTGTAGCTCTTAAATCTAACAAATATGTTTCTAAAGCTTTACAGGCAGAAGAAGAAGAAAGTTCTGGATGCTCATCAGAAGAAGATGAATTATCTCTTCTATCCAGAAGAGTCCAACAACTCTGGAAGCATTGTCAGAAGAAGTTCAGAAATACCAGAAGAACAAGCAATCACTTTGAAGCAACATCTGATCACAAGAAACCCAGAAGCAAAGAAGTTGTGTGCTATGAATGCAAAGAACCAAGACACTACAAAAGTGAATGTCCAAAAATCCAGAAAGAGAAACCCAAAAACAAATTCAACAGAGAAAAGAAAAAGAGTCTCATGGCAACATGGGATGATTCTTAATCATCTAAAGCAGAGTCAGATTCAGAAGATGAACATGCTAACATTGCACTAATGACAAAAATACCAGAAGATGATCACTCATCAGAATCAGAATCAGACTCAGATACAGAAGAGGTATTCTCTAAACTTTCTAGATCTCAATTAGAAGCTAGCCTCTCAGAAATTTTTGAAAAATATCAGAAGCTTCAATTCAAATACAAAGACATGAAACAAAGTCTGGTATCTGAATTAGAAGAAGTTAGAAAACTAAAAACAAAAAACTCTGAGCTGAAAGAAAATATTTTTGAATGCAAAAACTCTCTTGAAAAACTTAAAGCTCAGAAGGAATCTGAATTAGAAGATCTAATCAATTCTGATAGTATCATAAAACAATGACTATGGTTTTCAAAAATTTCTATCTAAAAGCATAGATAGAAGCAAAATTGCATCTATGATCTATGGAGTTAGCAGAAATGATAGAAGAGGCATAGGCTATGTGAAAACTAAAGAAACCCTGAAGTTTAAAAAGATTGATGACATTGTCATAAAAACTAATACTCCTCTAAGTTCTCATTTTACCTATGGTCATAACCATGACTTAATATATACTAGTGAGTCATCTTGTTCCACAAGTTCTGATTTGAAACCTAAAATAAATCAGAAGTTTGTAAAAACTAACAAACAAGGACCCAGAAAAATATGGGTACCCAAAGATAAAATTGTGTATGTTGCAGATGTCTTTAACAGCAAAACTGAAACACCAATCATGGTACCTGGACTCTGGATGCTCACGACACATGACAGGAAGAAAGCATATGTTCCAAAGTCTTGAATTAAAAGTTGGAGGCCACATAGGTTTTGGAGGCAACCAAAAAGGAAAAATAATTGGCTCTGGAACTATTGGTAATGGAAACCTTCCCTCTATCTCTAATGTTCTATTAGTAGAAGGATTAATGCATAATCTATTATCTATAAGTCAATTAAGTGATAATGGCTATGACATAATCTTCAATCAAAAGTTATGTAAAGCTGTTAGTCAGAAAGATGGAACAATCCTCTTTAGTGGAAAGAGAAAGAACAACATATATAAAATAAAACTTTCTGAATTAAAAAATCAGAATGTAAAATGTCTAATGTCTGTGGAAACTGAGCAATGGGTCTGGCACAGAAGATTTGGACATGTTAATATGAGAAGATTATCTCAACTTAACAAACTCAATCTGGTCAGAGGACTTCCAAACTTGAAGTTCAACTCAGAAGCTCTGTGTGAAGCATGTCAGAAAGGCAAATTTTCAAAACCTGCCTTTAAAGCTAAAAAATGTTGTATCTTCCTCTAGACCACTAGAACTTCTGCACATTGACTTGTTACGACCAGTGAAAACTGCTTCAGTCAGTGGCAAGAAGTATGGATTGGTGATCGTAGATGACTTCAGCAGATGGACATGGGTAAAGTTCCTTAGTCACAAGGATGAGTCAATTGCTGTAATCTCTAACTTCTGCAAACAAGTTCAAAATGAAAAAGAATTTAAAATTATTAAAGTCAGAAGTGATCATGGTGGAGAATTTGAAAACAAAAAATTAGAATCATTTTTTAATGAAAATGGCATCTCTCATGATTTTTCTTGTCCTAGAACTCCACAACAAAATGGAGTTGTAGAACGTAAGAATAGAACATTGCAAGAGATGGCCAGAACCATGATCAATGAGACTAACATGGCTAAAATTTTTTGGGCAGAAGCAGTAAATACAACATGCTATATTCAAAATAGAATCTCTATAAGACCTATTCTTGAAAAGACTCCTTATGAATTGTGGAAGAACAGAAAGCCCAACATTTCATATTTTCATCCTTTTGGGTGCAAATGTTTTATTCTGAATACTAATGATCCTCTGAATAAATTTTACTCTAAGGCACAAAAGTGTTATATGTTAGGATACTCTGAACATTCAAAGGGATACAGAGTATACAACACAGAAACACGTATAGTCATAGAATCTATTTATGTCAGATTTGATGATAAGCTTGGTTCTGAAAAACCAAAGCAGAATGAATCTCTTGCAGATATAGAAGTTGAAATATCTATAAACAGAACATCTGAAGCACAATCACCTACAAAACAAAAAAAGACAATCACTCCAACAAGCTCTGAAGAACCCACTCAGAAGAAACTATCCAGAAGCAAGCTGAATCATCCAGAAGATAAAATCTTGGGAAAGAAGGATGAACCAATCAGAACAAGATCATCATTCAGAAACTCTGAAGAATCTCTAATGGGACTAGTCTCCCTAATTGAACCAACTTCTGTAGAAGAAGCTCACTCAGAAAATGATTGGATTCTGGCTATGCAAGATGAACTTAATCAATTCACCAGAAATGATGTATGGGATCTAGTTCCTAGGCCCAGAGGATTCAACATCATTGGCACCAAGTGGGTATTCAGAAACAACCTAAATGAGCAAGGAGAAGTTGTCAGAAACAAAGCAAGACTGGTTGCACAAGGTTATAGTCAACAGGAAGGAATCGACTACACAGAAACCTATGCCCCAGTCGCCAGGTTAGAATCTATTAGACTTCTAATTTCATTTGCTGTAAACCATGATATCATTCTATATCAAATGGATGTCAAGAGTGCATTTTTAAATGGTTATATTGATGAAGAAGTGTATGTACACCAACCCCCTGGTTTTGAAAATACAAAATTTCCAGAACATGTTTTCAAACTCAAAAAATCTTTATATGGTCTGAAGCAAGCTCCCAGAGCTTGGTATGAAAGACTAAGCACTTTTCTTCTGGAAAATGATTTCATCAGAGGGAAAGTGGACACAACACTCTTCAGTAAAAACATTAAAAATGACATTCTGATATGCCAAATTTATATAGATGATATAATATTTGGTTCTACTAAAAGTGCCTTGGGAAAGGAGTTTGCTAAGTCTATGCAGGCAGAATTTGAAATGAGCATGATGGGAAAATTAAAATTCTTTCTGGGAATCCAAATAAATCAACCATCAGAAGGAACATATATTCATCAAAGCAAATATGTCAAAAAACTTCTGAAGAAATTTGATTTATCAGAAAGTATCATCTCTAAAACTTCTATGCATCCTACATGTATTCTGGAGAAAAAAGAGGTAAGTAAGAAAGTAGATCAGAAACTCTACAGAGGTATGATTGGCTCTCTCCTCTATCTAACTGCTTCTAGACCAGATATTCTATATAGTGTATGTTTATGTGCTAGATTCCAATCAGATCCTAGAGAAACTCGCTTAACAGCAGTTAAGAGAATTTTTAGGTATCTGAAAGGTACTACTAATCTTGGTTTATACTACAGAAGATCCAAAGATTACAAACTTGTAGGATACTGTGATGCTGATTTTGCTGGAGACAGAACAGAAAGGAAAAGTACTTCTGGAAGTTGTCAATTTCTGGGAGATAATCTAATTTCTTGGTCTAGCAAAAGGCAGTCAACCATAGCATTATCAACTGCAGAAGCTGAATACATTGCAGCAGCTGGATGCAGTACTCAGATGCTCTGGATGAAAAATAAGCTTGAGGATTTCAACATTTATGAGAGTAACATTCCCATCCTCTGTGATAATACTTCTGCTATTTGTCTCTCTAAAAATCCAATTTTACATTCTAGAGCTAAACACATAGAAGTTAAACATCATTTCATTAGGGACTATACTCAGAAGGGAATTTTAATGTTAAAATTCATAGATACAAATCACCAATGGGCTGATATTTTTACAAAACCCCTTCCTGAAGATAGATTTAATTTCATTCTAACCAACCTTAGTATGAAATTATGTCCAGAATGAAAATGCTTTAATTGTATGTCTTTAACTCTCAGAAGTTCTGAACTTAATCCTCTATTTTATTCTTTCAGAAGATATTATGTTCTAACTGGTTAATTCTGAGAACTTATGTTCAAAGGAATAACATGCAGATCTTTACATCAACACGTGTCAACAAAGTTCTAAGGAATCCTATCAGAATCAGAACAAGTGTCCAAATTCTGAAGAGTGACAGAACATGCAATTGGACAACTGTCCTCTGCAGAAGGACATCTGTTAAAATTCTGGGAATCTGAAACGGCTGACTTGACACCATAAAGTTCAAATATCTTTTTGGTAACTGTTCCAAGATTTTTTACGCCTTCCCCTATGTCTGCTGCATTAATTACATTCCATCATTATGTTTTTAAATTAATTTTTTCCCACAAATTTCTCGTATTATTCAATGAAATTTTTTCTATATAAACTCCTTTTTTCTTTCACTTTTCTCTTTTATCTTCATTGTCTTTTTACTGCCACACTTTTCACTTTCACATTTTCGTCCTCTCTGATTTTTTCTTAAAACCCTAAACCCTAAAAACTCATCTTAGTAACAATGGCTTC
Source organism: Lathyrus aphaca (assembly GCA_963966055.1). NCBI lineage: Eukaryota > Viridiplantae > Streptophyta > Magnoliopsida > Fabales > Fabaceae > Lathyrus > Lathyrus aphaca. Next base: position 409,482,115 of record OZ014523.1, read on the forward strand.
CTCCTCACAACAACAACAACAACAAGACTCAGCAGATGTGCTCTTTGTTGAACCTGTGAAGACTCTTCTCACTCCAACTGACAAACTTGAAGTTCTGTGTGAGCTATTTGTGGATTTTGATAGCTTGAAAGACAATGGTTTTGACCTACTTCCCGCCGTCGAAGCTCAAGGTTGGGAGAAATATTTTGATCGTCTCATGGGACCAGTTTTCCCCAAATTGGTTAAGGAGATTTGGGTGTATGCAAGTGCTTCTAACACTCATGTTACTTCATATGTGCAGGGGAAAAGAATCATAATCTCTAAAGACCACATTGCTAGGCTCATTGAATCTTATGGCAATGGGATCAAGTGTAGTGAAATGGACAAACTGTCCGATACTAAACTGATAGCTAAAGAAATCTTCACCAATGGCCAACCTTCTAACAAGATCAAGGATCTGAAGATTCATCTTAGAATATGGGCCAAGATCATTCTTGGAAGCATCTGCCACAGGAAAGCAACAAACTCTCCTGATTATATCAACATGGATCAGCAGTTCTTGTTGTACTTCATTGCTAAGCAGAAGAAGGTTAACCTTTCACACTCTTTATTTAATCATCTGAAAAACAGTGTGAAGGAAACAAGGGAAGGAGAGAAAACCAAGAGGGATTGGATACCTCTAGGGCGTTTAATCTCTGATATTCTCAATGAGAATAAATTGGTGGACTATCTAGTTGAAGCCAAGCAGATAGAGCTTCTAGAACCAGATGTTGGTAAGCCTCTAAATGCTAAGAATCTGAAGAAGATGAAGTTCATAACTTCTATCAAGAAAGATCCTATCCTCTACTCCAGAGAGGTTATAACCACAAGGAAGATTCCTCTGCAGAACTTCCCACTATTTTCTTCTGACACACCTCCAGAGGTTGTGGTCAGATACCTGGATTCCTGCAAGCAAGATGGTGTGGATCCAATGTTCAAGGCAACAGAACTTACTCAACAAACTCCAGATGCTGCATCAGCAAGGAGTAAGAAAAGAAAAGCTGGAGAAGGAACTTCTCTGAAGGCTCCTAAAACTACCAGAAATACAGGTAACACTTCTGCCTCTACCTCTGATTTTATTTCTGTGGTAGAAGCAGTAACTGTAGAAATGTCTGAAGCACCTTCTGACCCAACACCTTCTGATCAAATTCCTTCTGCCCCAACTCCTTCTGAACCAACCCCATCATCTGAACCAACCCATCTTCTAAACCTATTCCACCTTCTAACCCTATTCCCTCTGTCATACCTGCAACTTCTGTTGTCTCCTCCATATTATCTTCACTATATCCACCAAAAAATGAACCCCATCAACCACAAACCCTATCAGACTTTGATATCCCCATTGACACAACACCTCTATCTGATATAGATCGTTCCCCATCTGTTGAAACACACACTGCCCTTCAACATGTTCTTTCTGACATTGATGATTTCCAACCCCCTGAATCCCATCAAATCCCATCTTCTCAAACTTTTGAAACAAACCAATTTAGCAGTTTCCAACCTCTAAATACTGATGGCCTTGTTTTTAACCTTTCACCGATAAGAGAAAGCTCCCTGTCTTCCTATGAATATACCCCACCTAACTCACCAACATTCATCACCACCCCTGACACACCTCTAGAAGACGCTGAACCAGAAAATCCCCTTAGAACGTCTATCAATATAGAAGCTCTCCATAAATTATCCTCTGTCTCAAATAAAACTGCCATACCAGCACCAAAACCAAAACCCACGAAAACAGACATTTATGCACTGCTGATTGCTTTTGAAACAAAAATGAAAATCAGGATAGAGGATCTGAAGGCTGCTTGCTCAGAGCTTCCTGATCCAGCAGCTTCTGAATTTTTGTGGGCCAAGTTCAGAAAATGGTTCAATGTTGAAACCAAAAAGCTAAAGGACATCTGCTATGACATTGCTCATCAGAACTTCTGTGAGTATCTCAAAGCAGTTGTTTCAAACATTGAAAAGAATAAACCATTTCTTCTGGACAACAAACCTAACCTCTGGAATCAAACTCTGGACTTCAGATGGTTTTGGTTCCTTCTGATGAAGGTCGGGATGTTGATTCTGCTCAACCACCAGCAACTGAAGAATATTCTGAAAATCAAGCTGCTCCAGAAGCTGAAGAACCTCTGCCAACCACTCTTGTTCTGAAGACCTTAGAAGAATTGAAGAAGGAAAATGAGATGGTTAAGCAAAGGCTAGATAAGCAAGATGAAACTAATGCTGAATTGAAGACGATGATTGGAAAGCAAGTGGAATCATCCTCTGAAATCAAGTCTCTTCTAGAGGCATTAGTTACTAAGATGAATCCCTGATTTTATGCTTATCTTCTGCTTATCTTTTCTATTTATCTTCCGTTTATCATGCCTGTTTAAGTTCTACTGGTTGTTTTCTTGTTTGGCTTTGATTCTGTATAATGAAAACTTATTTTGCTTCTTCAATCTTGCATTTTTTCTGCGTTTTTTACTTTTTGATTATGACAAAAAGGGGGAGAAACGTAGAAGATCTTGATCTATAGAAGTTTATCAAGATTTGCCTCTAACATATATATTCTAATAAAACTATTTAAGTTGTGATTCTAAAATAGAAACAGGTCAAGTAATCAACTCAGGGGGAGCTAAGGCTAATGAAACTTTTGAAGGATAAAACTTCTGAAGGAACCTCTAATAGAAATATCTGATTTAATTTAATCAAAGGGAGTTCTTCTAATCCTATTAAACTCTATTCTTAAAATCTAAATAAATGTTTTGTCATCATCAAAAAGGGGGAGATTGTTAGAACAATTATGGTTCTAAACCTCTAAGAGTTTTGATGATAACAAATATTATTATGCAAGAATAGAAGTTATAATGACTCTCTTTATTATATGTGTAGAAGGGGAAGTTATTTTAAGAAGATGTGCTTTATTAGAAGATACATTGAGCCGTATATAGAAGATACACTTATTGAAGAATCCATCATTTAAAGACATGGTTTAATAGCTGCGCATCAAGACTTTATTATCTCTGATTTACATCTAGAAGATGATGATCCTCATAATGAAGGCATTAATTAACGAATATTTAATTAATGGTAAAGACAAGTATCTATTGTTATGGAAGGAATTTATGGTATTAACTATTATCCTAAATTAGCTCAAGATGTCTCCAACGGCTACAATATTCAAGAACTATATAAAGGAATCAAATTGAAGATTTGAGACACAACTTCCACGAGAAAAAGACTTATTCATTTGTGCTAAACTCTTGTAACATTCACTTAGTGATTATAGCTTTGTTAGAAGCAAAATAGTTACTTTATTATTATTATTGTAAAAGTTAAGTAAAATCCCTTGAGTGACTAGTTTCAGTCAGAAGACTCAAGAGGACATTGACTGTAGGTCAGTGTGTGTATTCAATTTTTGAATAGTGGATTAAGACCTCAGTGATAGAGGCAAAATCACCTTGGCGGGTGGACTGGACGTAGTTTGAGTTCAAACGAACCAGGATAAATCAACTTGTCATTGAAGTAAATTTTAAGTTGTTAAGAAAACCCAATTCCAACCCCCCATTCCTTGTGTTTTACGCACCTTCGCGTCCCATTCTTCCGGTGTAATCAAATCCGCATACAAGTGTGGAAGTTCTGCTTCAACAAAAAAATTTTGATCATCCCTCAGATAATTGTTTGATAATAAGGCTCGAAATCCCCTATGCTCTTTCCAGCCAATTGGAGACAATACCTTTGCTAGCTTTCATCAATATTAAAGGACCACTACTAAAAAAATACACATATAAACATAAAATGTGTTAGTTTAAGTGTGTTAGTATAAGTCAAAAGAAATCTAATAACACATCAATCATGTTTGGTAATTAAGTATCTGTATCTCACTCCATATCTTATCTTTACCAGCTTTCAACAATGGATTCCTCCAATCATCACTGATAATTGGAATGTGCTGGTGGACAAGTGAATAAATGTATGAAGCTAACATTGAACCATTAGGCTTAATTAGTTGGTCATCATCCTTCCATGTACATCAAATTTCACCCCTTTGTCTCTAGCACGGTGAATTGACCTCATAATTGTTATTCCACGTTTTATTTCACTTTCTACCTTTGAAGCTTTTTCCTAAGTTTCATTTGTATCATGTGTCTCATGTGTCTCTTGTGTGTCTTCTTCATTAGTAGCCATTATACCTATAAGAAAGAAAAAACAAATATTAAATGACAAATTATAAAAATCCATAATCTATAATCCATTGATTGATATAACATGTCAAATTATAATGACAAATCTGAAATCCAAAAATTAAATGACAAATCTAACATTCATAATCTATAATCAATTACTAGCCATTAGTACCTTTTTTAGGCACGTCTCTTTCTTTTCTTGGTTGGAATATGTTCTACCCATCTCTTAACAACACGGGCGGTTGGATTGATCCAAATACCATCATTATGATCATTTCTAATATATGATGCATTCGCTATAATATTTCCATCTTGATCATTTCTAGTAAATGATTCAATATCAACATCAATATCATCCCCTTGATCTCCAATATTTTCATCAATTACTTTGTTAGATAAAGCACTATAGACTATTTTGTACTTGTCGGATCAATGACATAGAACACTTGTTTAGCTTGAGAGGCTAGAATAAAAGGCTCATCTTTGTACCCCATCCTATTAAGATCCACTAGCAAAAATCCCGACTTATCCATTCGTACACCATTATTGATTTCAACCCAATTGCAAAGAAATATAGGAATCTGAAACTTCTCATAATCAAACACCCAAATGCTCTCGATAACCCCAAAATATGACAGATTTGCAAATTTGGGGTTTAAGTATTTCACACTTGAAATGTGCATTGCATCAGCTACCACGGTGACACCACTATTTTGCATAGTAATTTTATCATCTTGTTTTTTGTTATAAAATGTGTATCCATTAATTACCTATGCGCTATAAAAAACACAACCAAACTTGGACCATATGCTAAAAATCTCAATCTTTCTGTTATTGAAGCGGGATCTGAATAATACTTTTTGAAAATGTGACTCTTAAACCAAGGTATGAAACTTCGGTTGTGCTCTTGTACAATCCAATTCACATTTATATTCAGATTTAAACCTCGGAGAACATCCTTGTGCATTTCAACATACGACTCAACCTCATTCTCATTGTGCCGAACATACAAATGCACTTGCTCCCGTTCGACCTTTGATATTGTCACAACTTCATTTCCAATTAGCTTTTTTCCTGCTTTTTTTTCGACAACATTAGATTTGGGGAGTCCAATTGATTGTACTTTGGACATATATTCAGTACAAAACTCAATCGCTTCTTCAATAATGTATCATTCGGCAATACAACCCTCTGGTCGACTTCGGTTTTTCACATACCCTTTTAATATCTTCATATAACGTTTAGCAGGGTACATCCATCTCATATAAGCCGGTCCACACAATTGTGTCTCTTTCACCAGATGAACAACAAGATGAACCATTATGTCAAAAAAGGAGGGAGGAAAATACATTTCAAGATCACACAAATTAATAACTATTTCATTTTGCAATGTTGGTAAGATCTCATGATCGGTCTCCTTACTGCAAATTGACTTGAAGAAAAAACACAATTTAGTTACTACACTTCTTACTTTTTCCGGCAGAATAGAACGTATACCTATTGGTAGAAAATGTACCATTATAACATGGCATTCATGCATCTTCAAACTCTTTAACTTGAGGTCTTTCATAGACACAAGTCTTCTAATATCTGAAGAGTATCCTTCTGGAACTTTAACTTCACTTAGAAACTTACACAATATATTTTTCTCCTTTCTAGATAGAGTATATGCTGCAAGTGGTAGGTATTTTCGGTTTCCTTTCTTCATGGGCCCTAATTCAGTTCGTATCCCCATCGATACCAAGTCCTTTCTTGCTTTAAGGCCATCCTTAGACTTTCCAGGTATATTGAGTAATGTACCAATAACACTCTCAAACACTTTTTTTTTCAATATGCATAACATCGAGAAAATTTCTTACATACAACGACTTCCAATATGGCAGTTCAAAAAAAATTGAACTCTTTTTCCACCCTTTCTTGACAAGTGTATGTGCAAAAGGCTTACCAAACTGAGTACTCACATCTTTCACCTTTTCAAATATTTGATCACCTGTCAATATAGGTGGAATTATACCTTGTTCTGTGTCTCCATTGAAGGCTTTTCTCCACCCATGGTAGTGATGTCTCGAATGTAAGAATCTACGATGACCGAGAAAGAAATTCATCTGACCAAACTCCAATCGCGTCGAATCTGTTTTATCTTCACAAATAGTACACGCACATTGACCTTTTATGTTGTACCCTGATAGATTTCTGTATGATGGAAAATCATTAATTGTGCCAAACAACATCGCCCTCAAGTTGAAACTTTCTTTCCTATATCCATCATAAACCTCCACACCGTTCTCCCACAAAAACTTTAAATATTCGATTAAGGGTGCCAAGTATATATCTATGTCATTCCCTAGTTGTCTAGTCCCAAAAATTAACATAGATAATATCATGTACTTACGCTTCATACATAGCCATGGAGGTATGTTATAAATCATTAAAATCACAGGCCAAGTGTTATGTGAGATACTTTGAAGACTGTGTGGGTTCATTCCATCAGTAGATAATGCCAAGCGAAGGTTTCTTGCTTCATTTCCAAATTCAGGATAATCATCATCAATTTTCATCCACTGTGGTGAATCTGTCGGAGTTAGAAACTTTCCATTAATAATTACTTCATCTGCATGCCAAGTCAAGTGTCTTGAATCGGTTTCACTATGAAACATGTGTCTGAATCTCGGAATTATAGGAAAATACCATAAGACTTTTGCTAGAGACAACTTCTTCTTATATCGAGAGACACTGCATTTAGGACACTCATTTAACGATGCATACTCGTTTCGAAACAAGACGCAATTGGTTGGACAAGCATGTATCTTATCATAGCTCATGCCAATAGAGCACAGCCAGACAGTTTTATCCCGAAGGAACGAGAATGATAATACTGCACAAACCAGAAGACAAGAAAAGGAAGGACACAGATCCTGCGAACCAAAGAGACTGAGTTCGGGAGTCAGTTACGACCTGGGAAGGTATTAGCACCCCAGATCGTCCGTCGTACCCGACGGGATCCACGCTTGCAAAGAAACTGTTTCAAAGGATGAAGAAATGAAAGTTGCTGCAAAAGAAAAGGAACTAAACTGGATAAGAAAAGAAAAGAAAGGGGGAAATTTAGGGAAAATAAAAGAGTGTGCTCGAACGGGCCCAACCCTGCTGCCTACGTACCTCATCTGGACATGAGGATCAGAGTCGCCGTAGTTCCCCTAACTAGGGGTGGAAAAGATTGCTTGTGAAGTAAGGCTTGAACTGCCTATGTCAATGCTCAGGTGTTGCAGGCTCGGACGACGAGTGCGTAACCATCTTGCAAAGTAACAAGTAGGAGCAAGTTCACGTACGGAGTGAAGGAGATGAGAAAAGAAGTCCCGAAGGAGAGATGCTTATTGTTTGTTTTTGTTTTTTATGTGTTTTTATGTGTTTTTTTTATTTGGTGTGGCACAAGAGAACGAACTCAAACTCTCTTCCATGGAATGCGTACTTGCTACTACATTCCAAGATGGAATAATAGAACAAGCACACCAAGCAAGGAGAATTTATCCAAGACTTATTTCCAAGGGCAAGGGCCTAATTTCATTGACTTGTTGAATTTATTAAGTGTTTTAGTGATTAAAATGAAGTATTTTTTTAGGATTTTTCTTGATGAAGATGACCTCATGATCCGACTTGTGCATCATGCTAGACAAATGCACTATTCCAAGATGGAATGAATACATATGCCCCATAGGATAAGGCTATTACACAAGAAGTCACTTCTTTCTTTATTAATATTTTTTATGCTTTGCTTGAGATGAAAAGAGAAAGAGAACCAAAGGAGCAAAAGGAAAAAGTCTAATGGAGAAAGACTAATCCTAATATTAGCATGCAAAGGTTGTCCTAAGGTTAGTGAGGTTTCAACTATCCAAAGAGAAAAGAAGAACCAAATGAGAAGGAAAGAAGAGGGGAAGAAAGCTAGAGAGCCACTTACTCCTCTAAAGGAGATAAGTTGCTCATAGAGGGGAAAGATAAGAATTGAATCACATCATGGCATAAGGCACCTCAAAAATCACAAAGTGGAAAGCAACTTAAAAAGAAAAGATGAAGAGTTGAAATGTGGATAACCATCCACACTTCTCTTACCATGAGCCCCTGAAATGTTAGCAAAATTCCAGCAAATATTCATCAACACAATCCTGGAATTAGCATGCTCAAAGTTTAAATCAACAAAGATCAAACAACATGCCAAGCCTTAGTAATTGTTATTTTAGCTGAAAATGAGGAATTGCGCGGAAAACTTCGAAGATCCGGTGTTATCTTCACACTCCGTGCAAAATAAATGCAAGCAAAGGATCTTGATGCAGAATTTTGGCTCCAAAAGCACTTCTAATCTCCAAATTAGATCTGAACCAAGTAGTGAAACCAACAAATTGATGCAAAGAAGCTATGGATGGAGGTCTAGTTCCAAGATCTACACACTTTAATGCAAAGTTATGTGATCTTTAAAGAGGAACTTTGAGTGATTTGGAAAATTGAGAGGAAAAAGTGAGAGAATGGTGAGAGAGATCAAAATTCAGAAAAATGAGAAATGAAAATTATGAGAGAGCCCCCTCTTGGTTTGGAGGGAAATGGAATAAATATGATTTAGGTTTGGGGCCCAAAATTTAGGTTTGGGATCCAAAAAATATGGTTTTGAATTGGCTTAGAAAGTGATTAGGATATATCTTTGGAATTAGGCTTGGCAAATGCTCTAGATCCTTCTCCTTAATTTCCAATTCAAAAATGAATAAAAATCAGAAAATTGAAAATTGGAGCCAAAAACATATGCTGAATTTTGCTACTGGAATTCAAAATTCGCAGCCGTTAACCGGTTAACCAAAGCGTTAACCGGTTAACGCCAGTGAATTTTGAATTCTCCCTCCTTTTGGTGGGAAACTTCCATAATCACCGGGCGCCAACCGTTATGATCTGATTTTGATCCTCAATCCTTTTTAGGGCTTTGACCATGATACATAGCTTGTACAAAAGATCTTGTGAGCTTATTGTCAGGTCACCATGCTCTTGATTTTGACTTGTAGTGCTTTGAATTTCCCGGATGGTTGATCATATGCCTTGTGCTAGAACATGCAAGTGCTATGCTTCATCTTTCTATGCAAAATGCTAAGGATATGACATGCTTATGATGATTATGATATGATGGTTATGCTAAAAGGAAGAGGGCAAATTTGGGGTGTTACAACTGCCCCTATTCAAGCAACTGTTAATCTGAAAAGGACGGTAGCACGACCATCGACCGTTCAAGATAAACTGTGATTGAATACCAAGAAGACCTGAAATTTGCACTCTGCTGGAGAATGCATGAAATGGGAAATAAACCCAACCAAATGAGGCTTTGGCGACTAAAGTGGGGACAAAGAAGACGAGCTCCTTCCAAATTGAATTGTTACGCCGGATAAGAAAAACCTAGACAGACGAGCCTCTCTTCAAGCAAACCTGTTACGCCAAGAACTGGACATACGAGCCCTCTTCAAGCAACCATGTTACGCCAGGAAATGGACATACGAGCCCTCTTCAAGCAACCCTGTTACGCCAGGAAATGGACATACGAGCCCTCTTCATACAATTTGCAAAAACATATGACCTGAGATAGACGAACCTCCTTCGGATATACCTGTTACGCCAGGACCGATGATGCACTTAAGTCTGTGGGATAGACATGCATAATCAGGATAAATGAACCCTCTTCATATATTCTCCGTGGATATATGGTCTAAGACAAACGAGTCTTCTTCGAGCAAACCTGTTATGCCAGGTGCAACATTAGGATTGGACGAACCCTCTTCACAAATCTTGCGCAGATAAGTGGCCTCTGAGATAGACGAACCTCCTTCGGATAACCTATTACGCCAGGACCGGTAACCATTTTGACGTTTAATCCCACCGTTAGGACTTCAAACCTCTTCAACACAGACGAGCATTGGATGATCATCAAGAGAACACAGACGAGTGCCATAAGTCAATGATACAAACAGATATCAGAAGATGATCTAAGAAACTTAGACGAGCGCTTCAGGCGATGATACAGACGAATATCAGCCAGTGATACAGCCGAATACCAGAAATCCAACACAGACGAGCATTTGGAGTAGCAGTACAGACGAGTACCAGAAATCTAACATAGGCGGGCATTTGGAGTAGCAATACAGAAGAGTACCAGAGCGATTATCAAATCAGTACATACAGATATAAGCTAACACAGACGAGTGTGAGGGATGATATAGACGAGTATCCAAACAATGCAAACGAGCTTCAAACAGATAACAAACATAGACGAGTACAGGAGAATGCATATGAGCATCAAACAAATTTTCAAACACATACGAGTGTTGGGGATTGCAAACGAGCATCAAACAGATATCAAACACAGACGAGTGCTGAACATTGCAGACGAACAATAAATAGATTTTAAACACAGACGAGTGTTGAGGCGTGCGGACGAGCAACAAACAGATTTCAAACACAGACGAGTGAGGAGGAGTGCAGACGAGCAACTAAATTCCATCAATCACAGACGAGTGTTAGGGAGTGCATACGAGCACAGATATCAAACACATACGAGTGTTGGGCGTGCAGACGAGCATCAAACAATTATCAAACACAGACGAGTGTTGGAGAAATGCATATGAGAAAAAGGCAGAGTGCCTTGATCGACAACAAAATCACGACTTTGCAGGGGATAACCAGGTCAAGAGGCTTTGATACTTAACTCTGGCTGGTGAGATGAATGACTGTTTGTATCATCACATTGACCAAAATTAAATTGGAAAATTCTCTGGGGAATATTTCAATGATGGGAGCGTACCAATCATGAACTTTGCGGGGATAACCGTCTTCAGACTCGGCTGGGGAAGAGGCTTGGTCAAGACTCTAGTTGGGAGAGAATTCCAAAAATTCTGACTCCTTGGGGAAATCAGGTGCATAGCTGTTCGCTGGAGATAATTTCACTTGTGGAAAGATAATCCACTTGGGGATGAAAGCTCTTCAATTAGCCTTGGAATTCTGCTGGGGAAATGTCCAAGATCCTGGCAATACTTGGTTGAGGAATGGAATTTGAACAAATGTCTGCACTACTTTGTCACGCTGGCCAAAAATAAATTGGCGAACTCACTAGGGATATTTCAATGATGGTTGCGTACCAATCATGAACTCTGTGAGGAAATGACGATCTTCCGACCCGACTGGGGGAATACTTGGTCAAATAAACCTTTGCTAAGGAAAGAGTTCTGACAGTTACAATTCTGTGGGGAATTATGCATTCAGCTGCTTGCTGGGAATAGCCCATTCTGACACAACGATTTTGCCCGGAGGTGAGAACTTTTCAACTGGATTTGAAGTTCTGTTGGGGATCCTACTTGATCTAACTCAGTTGGGGAGCACTCTCTACTTGGGGAAATACAACACCGCCCTACAAAACCTGCAATGACAGTATACACACATGTGCCCTGGGGACTTACATGGTATGATCTGTTCATCCATTGTCACCTGCCACTCAAAGACAATTTTAATTATTTCCCTGCAATGTCAATTTTATCAGAAAAATCAACATGTTTCATATGCAATATTCCTTTTTTTTGCCAAAAAATTCAGGACATATTTGCAAACAAGGTAAACACAACACAATTTTTTGACTAAATATTCGTTTATTGAATGGCCTCTGAATAGGAAAGGTTTTACATTAGGAAGAAATTACCTGGAAAGAGGTAACTACCATAAAATTGAGAAAAGAAACTATCCTAATGGCAATGCACACGACATTCCAATGAGTTTCCTTCCTGCTATGACCAGCACGTCTTCAAGACTCTCTGTTCTTGCCTTTGCTTTCTGAAGAAGATGAGGGGACTGATTCCTATCCTTTTGATATTGTCAGACTGTTTGAAACAATGATTTGGTTCAGATTCCCCAGATCGCAATTGTTCTCTTATTCCTTTGTTTTGCATGGATCACCCTTTCGGGTTTTCAATCCACCGGGATACCCTTTTTTGCCTGAGCTGTCCGATGTGGCTTTTCAACTCAGCGGGTGTACATTTTTTTCCCTAATTTTTGCCCGAGCTTTTTATTTTGTTTTTAGCTCGTCGGGATGCCCTTTTCTTTCTTGGACTTTAATTCTATTTTTGTGTCCAGCGGGTCTTTTTATGCGAAGTATTTTTTAACTGCGTCCGAGTTAACAGGAGACTGGAAATCTTCTCCATCCATAGTGGTGAGCATCAGCGCCCCCCTGAGAAAACTTTCTTCACTATGAATGGGCCTTTGTAGTTTGGGGTCCACTTGCCCCTGTGATCTGAACCTGGAGGAATGATCCTCTTGAGTACAAGCTCGCCTACTTGATACTCTCGAGTACGTACCCGTTGGTCGAATGCTCGCTTCATTCTCCTCTGATAAAGCTGACCATGACAGATAGCTGCTAATCTCTTTTCCTCAATTAGACACAACTGGTTATATTAAGCACGTACCCATTCAGCCTCATCAAGCTTCACGTCCATCATCACATGCATGAAGGGATTTCTACCTCAACGGGAAAGACTACCTACATGCCATACACCAAGGAGAAAGGAGTTGCCTCGGTTGATGTCCTGACTGACGTTCGGTACACATGTAACGCAAATGATAACATCTCATGCCAATCTCTGTAGCTGACAACCATTTTTTGCACAATCTTCCTAATGTTCTTGTTAGCTTCCTCTACCGCGCCATTCATCTTTGGCCGGTAAGGAGAAGAATTGTGATGTTGAATCTTGAATTCCCGACACAGTTCTGCCATCATCTTGTTGTTTAAATTGGAACCATTATCTGTAATGATTCGCTCGGGCACTCCGTATCTGCAAATGATATCTCTCTTTAGAAACCTGGCTACCACTTGGCGAGTCATGTTGGCAAAAGATGTTTCTTCAACCCATTTGGTGAAGTAATCAATCGCAACCAAGATGAAATGATGACCGTTTGAAGAAATAGGCTCTATCTTCCCGATCATGTCAATGCCCTACATAGAAAAGGGTCAAGGAGATGACATGACGTTGAGCGGTCTAGGAGGAGCATGCACCTTGTCTGCATATATCTGGCATTTGTGGCACTTACGGGCGTACAAACAATAGTTTGCATCCATTGTTAGCCAATAGTACCCTAATCTCAACAACTTCTTCGCCATTGCATGCCCTCCTGCATGAGTACCGAAAGATCCCTCGTGGACTTCCTGCATTAACAGGTCTGTTTCGTGTCTATCCACGCATCTGAGCAAGACCATGTCAAAGTTTCTCTTATACAGAACTCCGTCTGCATTCAAGTGTCGCTCCCACCAAATTACACCCGGGCCACGAGGGGTACAGACGCGAACAGTCGGCGAAATAGGAGAGTACACACAAGGGTGAACTCAGAGGAAAAGAGTTGCCAGCTAGGCATTTTTATCCCGGAGGAAAGGTAATGCTGCATAGACCTAGAAAGATATGGATAAGACGGTTGCGAACCAGAGAAACTGAGAAAGGGGGTTGGTTACAACCTGGGAAGGTATTAGCACCCAGATTGTCCGTCGTACTCGACGGGATCCACGCTAGAAAGATTGTGTTTAAAGGGGTAGTGTATGTGCTATCTGTGTGCAAAAACTGGAATAGAATGTACAGGTGTCAGTGCAAAAGAAAAGTGAAGTGTATAAGGGAAGTGTCAGTGTAGGAACAGGAGTGAGATGCTCAAGATTTTGAGGCTCAAAAGAATAATGCTGGAAGGAGGGGGAATATACAGAGACTTTTGTTCGATAACTGTTAAGTTATGCCTACGTATCCTCTCGTGCAATGAGGAAGTCAGAACACCGTAGTTCGACTCAAAGAGACTGAAAGATAAATTGACTGATGAACTGCTTACTTATCTATGCTCAAGTGTATGACCTGTCTGGCTCAGGTGCAAACTGTCTTGCATCAGACGGAAGAAACGAGTTCTCGTTTATGAGTGAAGATGATGAGAAAAGAATCCCGAAGGAGACGATTATTGTTTGTTTTTTTGTGTTTTCAGTCTTTTATTGCTTTTTTGGATTTGTCATAAGTTAATGAGCTTAAGCCTAAATCAAGGGTTAGTAAACTCATCACATCCTCCCTCTGATTAGGGGTAATGAGAATACCTTAAGTATGAAGTAAACACCTCACACTTAATCACCATGATGTAGGATTAAGATCATTAACCTATTTGTAATTATTTAGATGTTTTTGTTGTTTTTGTTTAGTGTTGAGTAATGAGTTTAAGCCATAATCAGGGATTTAATGGACTCATTACACCATCCTAATAGAAGGATAATAGATGAGAGCATTTAAGCTGAGGAAGGCTCCTCAACTTAATCCATGATTAGGGATTAACCTCATGACAAAACAAGACCTTTTATTAAATGGATTTTAGTTAATGATAAGATTAAGTAATGAATTTTATGGTTTGTAAGACAACTTGAGAGGGACTTGTCCATTAACACTAGGGTTAGTCCTTCTTAACCAATTAAGGAAGAATTAGAACCCTAATGCAAGGCCCAAGTTACAAGCTTGATGTCTTGATGATTATTAGGTGAATTGATTAAAGGATTTAAAAAACATTAAGGGTTTAACACTTAGGATTAAAGTTATACACTCCATCCTAATAGAAAGATGTAGGCATAAGCTTAATCACAAAGCCTTAAAACCTTTAGGGTTTAGTCCTTGATTATGAGATGAGGAGAGAAGACTCAAAGATGACACAAAGGAAAAACTAAATGGGGAACTAATCAAGCCCTAATTGTTATCATACTTGGAGATCCTAGGGTTTGTGAGGCTTAAGAGATAAAGAATCTTCAAAGAGCCACCAAGGAGAGAAGCAGATGAAAGGAGAAAGAATCAGAGAGAAGCAAGGCAAATTGCTTCACTTAAGAAGACAAATGGCTTGAAGGAAGAAAGAGGAGAAAGAGCATGAATGAGCAAGCTCACCCCAATACACAAGATAAAATGCAGCAATGATGCAAGAGAGATGAAAAGAGATTGTGAGAAGTGAAGGCAAATTCACTTCTCAAAACAACTTAGCACCTGAAAAGTTAGCAAAAGAAATGCAATGCAATGCAAATGAGATGAAATGTCATGATGCAAACCAAAGTCAGAAGCATAAACATGATCTTAATGATGCTAAGGGATGATGAAAACACATGGCAAGAGATGAGAATGATCATACAAGCATAAGGATGCAAATGAGGCATGCTTTGAACCATAAAGATTCATGAATGTTTATGAAATGAAATGAACACATAATATGGCAAATGAAAGATGCAATGATCAAACATGATTCTAATATGTCCTAAGATGTCTTATGTGTCCTAAGGATGCACAAAATGTCATGTAAAGTTCTTAAATGCAAGCAAATGAGAAAAGGATGCAAAGGAAGGCAAGAATTAGGGTTTATACATAACATGTAACACAAAAATCCAAAACCAGAAGCAAATTACATGACAAAAAATTGAAAATGGGATCCAATGAACCCTAACCCTACACAAATTCACTGCCCAAAGGAGGAGAC
This sequence comes from Lathyrus aphaca, assembly GCA_963966055.1. NCBI lineage: Eukaryota > Viridiplantae > Streptophyta > Magnoliopsida > Fabales > Fabaceae > Lathyrus > Lathyrus aphaca. Next base: position 409,497,837 of record OZ014523.1, read on the forward strand.
CTAAATCTAAACCTAATGGAAGTTATGATTTTTCTAAGTCAACTAGGGTTTCAAGGTATCTCACAATGAAAAATGCAAAACAAATTGAAAATGGAAGATAAATTCAAACCAATTTTATCCTATAGACTACATGCTATGAAGGATGCAATGCAAGAAGAACCATCATCAAACTCTCAATGGTTAGGCATAATGGATTTTTCCAAGTTTGAACAAAAATATTGCCCTTAAAAGAATTTAATTCCAATGAAAATTGTCAAAATGCATCAAGAACCAAAAAGAAATTTTCTTTGAGAGTTTGATAATGTTTCTAAATGTTTTGAAATGCAATGTGAATTTTTTGGTGATTTTTAAATACCTAAATGTATTTTTAATTAATTAATTTTCATTAACTAATTAAAAATAAACATTTAAATGATTTAAAATATTTTTTAATGCAAAAAATAAAAATAAAAATATTGTTGGGTTCTGAAAATTAATGAAATGCTTGACAAAAAATTTCAGAATTTTTAAATATGTTTTACTATTTTTAATAATTCGTATAAATAAATGCAATGAAAATGAAAATAAATTTAAATAAAATGGAAAGTATGCAAATCTAATGGCTGAGGTTTAAACAAATTTGGAGGGAATTGAGTGGCGCCAGATCCTGTGGCCCAGATTCAAAACGGCTGGATTAAATTAAACCTAATTAATTAATTTAATAAAACAGGATTAGGGTTTTAATGAGAGATCTGATCCATTCATTTGCGCGCGGGTCAACCCAAGTCAACAAAATCTATGGCTCATATTCAAACTGAGCCCTAACCACAATTAATGCACTAATGACCTTCAGGTGGCCGGAAATGACCTCCGGTCATCTTCTCCGGCCACATCTCCCCTGAGATTTTGCTATCTCTCTCCCCAAGCTTCTAAAACCTAATCTTTTTGCCCAGAATCCATCCCCATACATCACTCAACAAGAATCAATCACTAAAACAAATTTATTTCACGTATTAAAGTTGAATCGAATCAAAACGTTTTTAGGTCAAAAAATTTCAGAAGCTTCATATATACTCAATATTTAACCATTTGCAAAAATAAACATATCAGCATGATCAGCACATCACATAGATTCATTTAGGAACTTAAAAACAAGTTTCTGGAAAAAATGTTCTTGAGCTCACCTGAACTGGAGCTTTGATCTTTGAAGCTTTCTGGCTGCTTCTTTGGTCCAAGATGCCTTTAATGGACCCCCTGAGAAGTTTGCAATGCTTGTTTGGAATTTCTTATGGCTGGTTTAAGAGATTGATGAAGTTCTGTTCAGAAGGGGTGAAAAATCGTGTTTCTGCTTGGGGTGGTTTTAGGGTCAGATGAGGATTGGGAAATGATCAGAGGATCATGGTGAATGATTTTGTGAAGTTTGTTTTGATGTTTGATACTTGAGTGCTGAGTTTCGAATGAAAATGCAAAGGGGAGAGTTTTTGAGAGTGCTGGCTTATGGGAGGTTTTAGCTTCCAAGATTATGTGAAATGTAATCCATGAGGCATGTATGTGAAGTTGTGATTGGTCAGAGTAGTTGGTGTGGCTCAGCTTGATTGGTATGGCTCAAATTGCATAAAGTCAACTTTTGTGTAAGAGGAGGTATGGTCTGGTTCTGTCATGGTACAAGGGCATGTCTGCTGCAGCTTGAATCAAGGCTGGCCATGGAAATGAATTTGAGGCCAATTTGCAAGTGGATTAGAGTTTATGTGTGGTTTCGCAATTTTGTGATCTTTTGGCCCTTTTGAAGTTTCTTAATGCACAAGCCATGAAACTTGGAGATTCTTTGATGCATTCTTTGATGCATTTGAAGTCACATTTTGCCTTGGCATGAGGTTTTGCAACTTTCCCTCTTTGGTACAAAAGTGAGAATTAAGTGATTTTTGCCAAATTTGACAAGCCATAACTTTTGATCCAAAATGAATTAGAATGGGTTCTTGTACTTTTTGAAAATGGGAGGATCCATTCTACAACTTTCATGACCAAAGTTTTCTCATTTGAAACATTTTTGAAACAATTTGAGGAGGTTGAAAAACTTTCCCAAAATAGCAAGTTTACATTATAAGTCACTTTCCAAAAAGGAAACTTTGCAAATGGCTTGAAATTCTTCAATTTTGTGAACTTCTAACATCTTCTATGATCAAATAAAGATCATACACATTCAAAATGATGGAGAACACCCTTTGGTTGGGTCATTGGGGGCCTCAGATGCCCTGATTTTGCACTGACTTGCTCAAGAAGTCATCTCTTGATCAGATGCCTTCCCCATTGAATTTCTTCATGAAAATTGATATGCATGATCCTCATAACATATAGAGACCAATAGAAATAAGAATGACCCAAAAATTTGGAGTTATGGCCTCTGAAACCAAAATCCTAATTCTAGGTCATCTGTGTAGTTAAACCTGGCTCTGCTTCCATGCCTTTCTCAGTTCTTGTGATTCTTTGAATTCTTTGACCTTGTGAGGGTATAATGTGATGATTGAACATACATGGACCCCTTTGAAGTGATTGAAGACCTTTGGAATGGCTCAAGTGGCTCTGGGATTGCTCAGATCACAAACCCTAGATGCAGATGACTTTGAATCAATGTAGTGAATCAAAAAGGTGGTATGAGATGCTATGATTGAACTTATGCAAATGAAAAGAGTCACAAGCCATGGTGTGAAGGAGTGAGGGCAAATTTGGGGTGTTTACATCAAGAAAAAGCTAGCATCAAGTCGTCTCAAGGTCTTCTTGTCATTGGATGATGCCCCAGATGGGTATTCTTGTTTCTCCAAGAAGAGTTTGATATCAAAGTACCAAGGTTTCTCATCAGATATTGCGTCTACAGAGAAAGCATAAGCTGGTGCGTCAAGCTTGGAAATGTCAATCCTGGGCACATAGTTCCAACACAAGACTTTGATGGACGAAGAAAGAGTAGCCAATGCATCGGCAAATTGATTCTCATCTCATGGTATATATTGAAGCTTAACCATTGTGAAGAACGTCAACAGTCCTCTGGCATAATCCCTATAAGGAATTAAGTGTTCTTGATGTGTATACCACTTGTCGGTAATCTGGTTGATAACGAGGGCTGAATCTCTGAATATATCGAGGGTCTTAATCTGAAGATTAATAGTCTCCTCTATTCCCATTATGCATGCCTCGTACTCCGCTTCATTGTTGGTGCAATCAAAAGTAATTCTGGAAGCGAAGGGAAAGTAAACACCTTCAGGGGTGATAAGAACAGCACCAACTCCACGTCCGTTGATATTGACTGCCCCGTCAAACATCAACTTCCATTTGGATTCAGGGTCTGGCCCCTCCTCCGGAAGTGGTTCCTCACAATCTCTTGCTTTGAGGTATACGATGTCCTCATCAGGGAAATCAAACTTCATTGGCTGATAGTCGTCTTCAAGCGGTTGATGAGCAAGATAATTTGACAATACACTTCCTTTGATGGCTTTCTGGGAAGTATATTGTATGTCATACTCTGTTAAGATCATTTTCCACCTTGCAACTCTTCGGGTTAATGCTGGTTTCTCGAAAATATACTTGACAAGGTCCATTTTTGAGATTAGCAATGTGGTATGGGTCAACATGTACAGTCTCAGCCGGCGAGCACCCCATGCCAAAGCGCAGCAAGGTTTCTCGAGCAGTGAGTAATGGGATTCACAGTCGGTAAACTTTTTGCTAAGGTAGTAAATAGCATGCTCTTTTCGACCAGACTATTCATGTTGGCCTTGCACACACCCCATCGACCCTTCTAACACATTCAAGTACATGATAAGTGGCCGTCCTGGAACTGGAGGCATTAGGATCGGAGGCTCCTGCAAGTACTCTTTTATCTTTTCAAAGGCTCTTTGACAGTCCTCATTCCACCTAACTGTTTGTTCTTTTCTTAACAATTTGAATATGGGCTCGCATGTGGCAGTTAGATGAGATATAAACCGAGAAATGTAGTTCAATCTCCCTAAAAAAAACCACGCACTTCTTTTTCTGTTTTCGGTGCAGGCATGTCTTGTATTGCTTTTACTTTTGCAGGATCTACCTCAATCCCCCTTTGGCTAACAATGAAACCCAGCAACTTACCGGAACACACTCCAAAAGTGCACTTGTTTGGATTCAACCTCAATTTGTACTTTATCAATCTATCAAACAGCTTTTTGAGATTGACCAGATGTTCTTCTTCATCTCGGGACTTGGCAATCATATCGTCCACATAACACTCAATTTCCTTGTGTATCATGTCGTGGAACAAAGTTACCATAGCCCGTTGATACGTTGCCCCGACATTCTTCAACACAAAGGGTATAACCTTATAATAGAATGTACCCCACGGGGTAATGAATGTCGTTTTCTCCATGTCTTCTGGTGCCATTTTAATCTGATTGTACCCGGAGAAGCCATCCATGAAAGAAATACCGAGAACTGAGCGGTGTTATCTACCAGCACATCAATGTGGGGTAATGGAAAGTCATCCTTTGGACTTGCTCTGTTTAGATCCTGATAATCAACGCACATCTGGAACTTGCCATCTTTCTTTAGTACAGGCACAATATTAGCTACCCAAGGTGGGTAACTAGTTACAGCAAGGAATCTGGCATCCCACTGCTTTTGAACTTCCTCCTTGATCTTCATAGCCATATCAGGGCTAGCTCTTCTCAGCTTTTGCTTTACCGGAGGACAGTCTTCCTTTAGTGGCAGCTTGTGCACAACGATGTCAGTATCCAGCCCTGGCATATCTTGATACAACCAGGCGAAAATATCCACATATTCACGTAGCATACCAATCAACTCCTTCTTTACCTCGGCCTGCAGACTGGCCCCAATCTTTATCTCCTTCTTTACATCCTCGGACCCGATGTTGATGAGGCTGAATGACCCTTTCCTCTTGTTTCAACAACCTAGCCAATTCATCCAGGAGTTCACAGTCTTCTTCAACCCCTTCATCAGCTTGGTAGATAGGATTGTCGAAGTCATGCATAGTCATAGCAGGAACGTTACCACAGGAATCCGAATGATCAACACTGCACAAATGATGTGCTTATTTCAGAATCGGTTCTTTCCACAAGAGACACAAACACACAAAAACACTGAAAAGAAGGAAACATTGCCATCTTATTTGTTTTTGTGAAAAAATTTAAAATGAAAGGAAGAGAACACAATTTGCTTGGAAAATGTCCTTTATTTCATGGGAAAAAAGTAAATGCATTAAAACATGGTGGCCCTACATATGGATCCATGCACCTTGGGCAGAGTGCAGGATTTGACATGCAGTATGATAAAATGGAAACAAAGAAAATTACTTTGACTGCCAAGTAACTTGAACGAAATCTTCAGCAGACCAGCTCCGGAGCTCCTCCCCAGGTACGCATGGGTGAATCCAGTTATCCAAGTCGCAGTCACTATCCCCATCTGCATTTGTAGCACAAACGACGTTGTAGTCGAGCATTCTAGCGCTCGTGAACACTATGGGCCTACTTCCTTAAAACCAGCTTGACTGACCAGGTTGATATCCGAGACCAAACTTGTCATCTTTCTTATCCACTTCTAACAGCTTGCCCCAGCCCTGGGAATTTCCGGATTGGACCACTTCCTTAGCTTGCTTGTAAGAGTAGATAGGAGTCCCTTCCTTCTCATTTCTCTGAACTTCAGCAATTAGAGACAAAGTACTAACGTTGACTGTCTCAAAAGCCTGGAAAAATGTTTCATGGATCTCCTCGTCCATTTCCACGTACTTGAAAGTCGACAGATGGCTTATGAAAATATCTTCTTCTCCGCATACAGTAACAACCTGGTCGTCCACCACATACTTTAACTTTTGATGCAACATGGATGTCATTGCGCCAGCAACATGAATCCAAGGACGTCCCAGCAGACAACTATAAACGGGTTGGATATCCATAACATAGAATGTATTCTTGAATACCTGAGACCCAATCTTTACCGATATCTCCACCTCCCCGAACACAGACCTCCGTGACCCATCAAAGGCTTTCACAATCAAATCACTGGGTCACAAAACAATGCCTTCAACATTCAGCTTCATTAAGGCCTTCTTAGGGAGTACATTGAGAGAAGAGCTTGTATCTACCAGGATGTGTGATAGAATAGCACCCTTACACTCCATGGTAATGTGTAAGGCCTTATTGTGATTACGTCCCTCGGAAGTGAGATCTCTATCCGTGAATCCCAACCCATGGCTGGCATTCACGCTGCCTACCACAGCCTCCAACTGGTTAACAATTATCTCTTGTGGTACATACGCCATTTTCAAAACTTTTAGCAAAGCCTCCCGGTGAGCTTGAGAACACATCAACAACGACAAAATGGATATCTTGGATGGGGTTTGATTCAGCTGTTCAACCACCTTGTAGTTACTTTTCTTAATTATTCTCATGAATTCCCCGACCTCTTTCTCAAAAGTTCTCTGACTAGCAGCAGGAGTTGTCACCTCTTCAGTTTCTATCTGCTTACCCTTAGCCTTTGTAGCAGCCTCAGCTTCAGGATCACCTCTTAGAACTTGAGGAGAAAAGAGACGCCCACTCCGAGTAAATCCACCAACTCCTCTGCCATTCATGACAGTCGGGTCAATAGTCACCGTTTTACTTTCCACCTTCTGACCTTCTACATACACTTCTGAGCCATAGTGCCAAGGGATGGCCTTGTCATCAACATAGGGAACTGGTCCCAGAACAGTAATGGTCACTGGACTCACTTCTAGAACATAGATAGTCACAGGCTCTCTCCGTGCAGGAACTTTAGTAGGATCAGAGTAAATTGTCACTGTAAACACACAATCGCCTCTATTGTCAACCATGTCGAACTGTAGGGACCCCTCGTCAATCAAACACTACAGCCTAACTTTCAAATCCTCACAACCGTTGATTGAATTCATGCAACCCTCGTAGTCGAAATCGCAACCCGGGAATACCTGCCCTTTCAGCAATCTGTCTTTCACCACTAACAACGAAGTCTTCATGTCATCCACGTTCAGAATCAGGTTCAACCTCTCGCTACCATCAACAACATTTATCATGGCCCTTCCATGATTTGGAATGGGGTTTGATGTATCATTTGGGGGCGGTGCGAAGTTAATTGCTTTCAAATCAATCAAGTCTTGGACCTTATGTTGTAATGCCCTGTACTTCTCTGTTGAGTTCCCGGGAGCTCCTGAATGAAATGCGCATCTTGCATTAGCATCATACCCCACTGGAAGCTCTCCAGGTGGAGGTGGTGCTAATGTCATCAACTGAACCAAGTTCAAGTCTAACAATCTTTGGAGTAGTATTGTGTATGTCATCGGGATGGCTTCAAACACCATGTTAGTTGGACGAGCTTGCCTTTGTTGATAGGGTCTTTGCTGATAGTTGTTGCGTTGCGGCTGTTACTGTTGTTGGGGTTGTTGCACAGGACTTGATGGAATGGTGATAACTACCACCTGCTCGTAAGATCATCTGTATCCGCGGCCCCGGCCTCGGCCGTACACAAAATTAGTTTCTCCCTGTCATACCCCAAATTTGTCCTACCCGCACCATTTTACTGTCTAGCCATTATTTCAAATATCCAAAAAAATATGTACCGTTTTCTTTTTCTGACTGATAATCGAAAACAAATCCAAAAAAATGCATTCTATTCTTTTTTTTAAAACTAAAAAAAACATAAAAAAATATTTTATTATTAAAACCAAACCATTTTGCATAAATCCATTTTTTTAAAGCCCATTCAGAAAAATCACAAAAAAATCATCTTTATTATTTTTCTATTAAAATTATTGTCACTACTTTCATCACCATTATCATTATTAACCATTTTTTTAATATTTCTATTTTTACCATTTAGATTTTTTTTGTTATCATTATTACTCATTTTATATTCTCATTATTATTATTATTAATTCATTTCTTTTATTATCATTATTATTATTAGTTTTTATAATTTTTGGTATTTCTACTTATACCTATTATTATTATTATTATTATTTCTGTTAGTGTTGTTTTTTTTTTTATTATTATTTTATTATTATTATTATATTTACATTTTTTATATATAATACATTTTTATAAAGTTCATCCCATTGTTAATATTTTAGAAGTCCACTAACAAGCATCAATCAGCATATTATCAACCAGCAGCTACATTCTCCTTATCACACAAAAAGTGGACCCGCAAGCACAACAATGATACAAAGCAAAACGGCTTATACAAAATCGCAACGGATTGATTCTGCGTACAACTCCACCTCCAACGCATACATGCAACAAACCAAAAATTTCACAGCCTGTACAACAAAATCCATCAGCATATTCCTTCAACAATTTCCGATTTCATCCTCTATGTCTTCTATATAACACAACTTAACTTGCAATGAAAAGGGGACCTGCATAAAAATAAAAAACCAGAAAAAAAGATGAAAGACTAGAACTGAGAAAACACCACCCTTCTGAACGCAAAAAAACGGAAAACCACCGAACCTTCACAACAAAACAACAACCCAAGCCGCGACCAAACACCACTATGCGTCGCTCACAACCGTAAACCCACTGCAAACCGCTAACCACAAGCCCAGATTTTCTTCAGACCGTGATACAGAGAAATCCAAACCAAACCTTTAAACCACCGGCAAACTCCATCATCACCGGCAAACCGGAAATGCAACCCCAAACAAAAATCAAAATCATAAACCGCACAAACCAGAAAACGCAGAAAGCCCAAACAAATAGAAACCAAACGACCGCGAGCCGATTGAGTGTGCGAGATCTGAAACCGGATCTACAATCCCGCCGTAAAAAACTCATCCACCGTTGAAACTGCAAAATCACCGAGCCAAATCGTCCAGGAGCACCGCGGTGAGTGAGATTGAGAGGTTTTGCGAGAAAGCTGCTGAGAGAGAGACGCGAGTGAAAATTGGGAGACGGCGAAAGAGATGAGAGAGATACCGCGTGAATGAAAGGGTGAGGAGGAGTGAGACTGATTGATTTTCAATTGTTCTGTTTTTTTATTTATTTCTTTTACTGAATTATTTGTTATTTATTTCGTTTTCTCAAAATTTCCTTTAAAAGTCTCTATATAAATTTTATTTTCTTTTTTTTCATGAGTTGATTAGATTTTGGGCTTAATCCTTGGCCCATATGTTCTTGCTATGCACACACCCCTAAATTCATGTTTAAAATCCATCCTGCATTTTATTTTTATAATTTTACTTTGTTCTGCTGATGGGCCTTAGGCCCATGCTATGTTGTTTATGTATACAACACCCCTGATCGTCGTTCACCCCCTTTGTTTTTTATAATTTGTATTATTTAGTATTGTTAGAAATTAGTTTCTATTTTATTATCAATAGTTTATTTCTTTTATTGTAATTTGCTGGCTTAATATTTTTCTTAATTTATAAAAAACATCTTTAAAAAAATGTATATTAGTGAATTGTTTTCTTTTAATTTATTCTTTTAAGGGTCAATGATATAACAAAAGGCCGAATTGTGTCCGATCTCGTTATCGGAAAATTCGGTCAATATGAGGCCAATTTTATTTTGTTTATTATTTTGTTTCGATTAATATTTTATTTTATTTTCATTTTGTCAATGCAATTTAATTTAGTTTATTTAATTCGATTATTTTTATTTTTATTTTCATGGTCGATGAACATCGAATTAGTCTTGAGATTCGTCGTGAGCCGACTCGACATCTCGATTAATGATGAGACCATCTGATTTAAATTCAATTCATTTATTTATGTCCGCATTTCAAAAGTATTGTTCAACTCCTCATAGAATGATTCTAACCTTGAATCGATTCTAAGGTAGTTAACGAACCAAATTTCGACGCGTCCAAAAAGGTCCAACGCCTTCGAATATTTTTCTCCGAATAAAAAGGCCGAACGCCTTCGAACAGTTCAAAAACACTGCACACACGCTTTCTCTTGGGCGAATTACAATGAGACCATTTATTTCTCGCAATCCCTTGTAATTTATTTTGTATCCCTCCCCCATTTTATGTATGCATTTTATTTTTCGTATTTTATCGATTTAGTTTAGTTCGCGAATCCTTGGTCCAACGCCAAGCGGTTGCACTCGCACACTCGCACTTTATTTTTCAGTTATCGTTTATTAGGATTCACTTCACCTTGCGAGCCGAGCGCTTTGTGCCTCGCTAACAAACCATAAAATAAACTTCCATTTGCATTCACCCATAAACCTCAAAAAAACCAAAACGATTCTTTTTAGATCCAAACCCTTGATCCAACATCAAGCGGTCATTAGGAAATAAAACATTTTAATAAATACGAGAAGAATTGTACGCCACGAGCCTTAAGAGGTAGAAAGGAGGATAACGAGCTCTCGTTACTCGCTCCGATTATTTCGACGCAAGACGCTCGTCTTGTTGGACGGAATAAACTATCCATAGTCTTTAGTGCAATTCGACTCCTAAACCCTTTCATCGAAGAAAGGTAATAAAATCAACAACCATCAACCGTAGTAGGCCGAACTACGAGGCTCTGACTTTCCCATTGCACGCGGGAGTACGTAGGCACAAGGATCTCGATCCTTGTCGAGCACCTAGGATCAATCTAACTTATAATTTCAACTCTTTTCCCTCTAGCAAGTAACTCATTAAGCATATACATCCTTTCGCGCGTGATAACTTAGATGGTTCCCATCGAGTACGATGGATGTAGGGGGTGCTAATACCTTCCCCCTGCATAACTGACTCCCGAACCCAGGCAATGGTTCCGTTGACCTTTGTCCTTATCTTTATCTTCCCGGGTTGTATCTATATCTTCCCTTTCCCTCTTCGGGAAAAAATAGAATTAGGTGGCGACTCTTCAGTCTATCCAGCGCGCGGCTCCCGTCTTTCCAGATCGCGTGAGGTCGTATTTTTCAGGGTGAGACAACTGGCGACTCTGCTGGGGACTGGTTCACCCCTATGCGAGTCAAGCCTAGTCTAGGTTTCCACGCTTGTTTGGATGTTTTCTTTTATTTCTTACTTGTTTATTTTATCGCTTTCTTTATCTCATTCCATATTATATATCTTGTGGCTCCTTGGTACTATAATTTGGATCGATACTTTGCAAAAGAAACTTGAGGGAAAGGCTCTATACCCGGGCTTACGAGTACAAACATAAGTTAGCGAGGTTGTGTAGTATGGGCTCCCGAGGGAACCACTCTCGTGGGTTGTCGATACGAAAACCTCACTTGGAGTAGATTCTAATGAGAATACTGACGACCGTCAAGTTCTTGGCGTGTGTGCTCAGTTGTTTTCATTAGGGTCATCGACTCTGAGGACCTTTAGAACCTTTTGGTTAAAACATCGATTGATGGTTACGTATTATTGGCTCCCGAGAAATTTGCTCTCGTAGGTTGTCGATCCGAAGACCTCACTCAGAATAGACTTTCTCAATGGAGTTGATTGACTATCAAGAGCTGACATGTGCATCAAACATTTGAGCAAGGTCCATAACTCCGAGGCCCTTGTTTAAACCTCGTGTCGATGATCGCGTAGTATAGGCTCCTGAGAAAATTTTCTCTCGTGGGTTGTTGATACGAAGATCTCTCCCAAAATAGATTTATATGGGGAAGTCAATCAACCGTCATGCTTATGTCGTGTGTGATGAACAACCATATGAATTGACAACTTTGGGGTCCCTAAAACCTTAGAGTCTACCCAATGAGTTCCTGATCAGAGTATCCTCCATCTGTACCGTGGACTCATGAGACCCCGATCTTGTGATCCTGGATTCTGACATTGCATATCATTTCATTTGCATTAAATATTCATATTGCATTTAATTCCAAAGATGAAAACTCATTTCATGTTCCTCCATATTCAGTAAATCAAACTGGTTTCCCGACGCCCGTATCATTCTCGACGCCCGTACCTAACTCGAGCTAACACTAGAAGACTAATGGACGTGATTCAAGAAGAGCAAACTGCTATGAGGGAAGAGATTGACTCGGTCAAGAACAAGATTGACCAGATTTATGAGACCATATTGTAGTTTTAAGAGTGCACCTAAGAGGGGGGGTGAATTAGGTTGTTAACAAATTCTTCGATTTTTTTACCGGTTTTGGTTTATTTTTCTGCTTAAGGTTAGATGCGAAAAGTAAAGTGCTGAAAGTAGAGAGGACACGGAGATGTATAGTGGTTCCCCTCACAATCCGAGAGTACTCCACTCCTCCTTCGACTCGAAAGAGAATTTTACTATGTTTTGGACTTGTACAAGACACTCCTAGTCTTAAGCCACTAAACCACCAAGAACAATCCTCTTGGATTTTTCCTAAGTTCAAGTAGAGAACAATCCTCTCTAAATGAACACACTTGTTTCCAACTAACCCTTGAAACACAAGTAATACAACTCCACAACTTTGTCTTAACAATCCTAAAACAAAATGTGACTTTAGAAATAATTTAGAATTTTTGAAGTGTATGAAAAATGATTTCTATGTTGTATATCAATCAATTGATTGATCTTCTCCTTGTAGACAATCTCAATATAGTATACAAGTGTTCAATGCAAATGATATGTATTTTTAGCAATGTATGAAATTTTTGTGCAAAGAATACTTTAGTGACAATTTGTGAACACTTGAGAAAGTATGAAAATATATGTGAGAAATTGTTTATAAAAAGTATTTGCAAAAAGGAGGTGAAAAATGAAATCTGAAAAATGTTGAATTTATATTGCTACACACACCTTTCTAAAGGAGTATAATGAGTGAAAGAATGCCATGGATCATCACAATGCATCAAAAAATTCTGGATGAAGAAATGTAATTTTTTGCCAAATTTTATCAGTGGTAACCGGTTACTTACCCTGGGGTAACCGGTTACTTATTCCCAACGTTAAATTTTTTTTTGAAAAACAACAGTGGTAACCGGTTACTTACCCTGGGGTAACCGGTTACTGAAGCTGAAAAATGAAAAATAAAAATTTCTTGGCAAAATGTTTAATGCAATGACACAAAATTATGATGGATGAACCAAGACACTATTAGATGAATATTTTGAACACTTGTATATCATATTAGAGAAAGTTTAAGATATACCATTTATGTTGCTTGATCATTTGAAAGAAAATGCTCCATTTGAAATTATTTTTAGTCTTCACTTTAATATTCACTCCAAGTCTTCAACTCAATCCTTTTTTGATCTTTGCTCATGAGAGTTGTTGAGAGATGTTGTCTTCATCAAAATTACCAAGAAGCTATGCCTTCACATTCTCCCCCTTTTTGATGATGACAACTCATTATTTGAACAATGATTTCCACCAAGTTTCTATACACCAAGGAATCTCCCCCTAAGGATGTGCTCCCCCTTTCTTTTAGAATATGAGCAATGCTTTGAGATTTTGAAAAAATTTCCTGCATAAATTTTAAACAACAAGCAACAATGCAATTCTTCTCCCCCTTTGGCATTATCAAAAAGGTTGGGTCAAGACTTAAAAGTTATGAGCATTTTCACATTTGACCACAAACATTATAGAAACATAGCATATCAAGTTTCAAAAAGGAAAAGCCTACCCTTGTAGGACTTTAAAGTGCATAACAACATAACATAACAAAAACCATAAAAATATTAAAAACATAGATAGAAAAACATCAATTAAACCAACACATTTAGTCACTTCCGGAACCTTCTCCCATCTCCACATCTTCTTCTTCTTCATTAGACCGGTGAGAAGCGCGGTGAAGTTTTAGAAGTTTGTTAATGCCACGCATTGCTTGAGCATGGTTGGAGGTCATTTGAATCTTCATGACCATCATCTCACGGTGAAGTGATTCCATTGTATATCCTCCTTCCGGAACAGCAGGATCTAATTCCTCTTTATATTTATAAGTCCCGTCCGGAGCCAACACAATGCCGGTATTCTTGAGAAGTGTGTTTTTGTTGAGTTCACATATTTGATCATCCATTTCAAGACACTCTTCATTGTCAAGAGGCACCTTACAATAAGCCAACAACTTAGAGATAAAGAAACCATATGGCAAACCACCGGAAAGACCAAATTGATGTCTTAAATGATAAAAGATCAAATGAGACCAATTAATCTTCCATCCCATTTCAAAGCTTTTAGTAAAAACACATCAAAATCGGAAACTTGGGCATGATTGGAATGGCGAGGAACTAAAATATAAGCTAGCACAAAATGCAACATTCGGTCACTAACCGTCAATGACTTAGCATATTTGATAATACGGGATGATTGAGATTGTCTCCCAATTAAGTCATTATGAGTACCACGAGATATTTCAACAAAATAATTCAAGGTATCAAAGTTTTTCCAATGAGCACCTTCAGAAACATATCCGAAAAGAAATTCATCTCCCTCATTTGGAATTTCTAAACACTTGGCAATATCATCCAATCCAATGCATATATTAGTATTATTCACCACAGATTCCATAAAAACATCATCAAATTCATCATGAGTAAACTTAAGATTCCGATAAAAAGTTTTAACAAGTTCCGGATAAATCAAACCTGTCTCGGAGACTAACTTGTTCACACCGGAGTTTGTCAGAAGCTATTCAAAATCAAAACTATGAACTGGAAAAGCAGAGAACTTCACATATTTGGTCTTCATCATCTCCCTTCGACTTACATCAGAGCTGGATTTTCTTCCCTTCGAAGGATGCATGTGACTAACATCCATGGATTCTTCCGTATTTCCAGTTTGTGAACCTTCACCCATAGCTTTCTTTCCCTTGTTCTTCTTGGTAGGAGCCATAATTTAGGTTTTGAAAAGTGAGGGTTTTGAGAGGAATCCGAAAATGTAAGCCTTGATAGAGAGATATGGGAATGGTAGGATGTATGTGGAGAGTGTGGGTTTGCTTTTTATGGAGTTAATTTTGGAATTTGTGTGAGTGGGTTATTTTTCCAAGTGAGGGTTTATGAGACATTGAAGGAGGAAGGTTGAAGAAGATGAGATGAGTTCCAAGACAAGTGATAATGTTTGGTCTTAAAGTACAACACTTTAAAAGTTATTTTTTTTCAGAATTGTTCAGCAGTAACCGGTTACTTACCCTTGGGTAACCGGTTACGCATGCGCGAAATTTTAAAAAAAAGGAAATCAAACAGTGGTAACCGGTTACTTACCATGGGGTAACCGGTTACTCATGCCAAACATGCAAAAACAACAAGCTTCTAGAGACAAAAAGGTGAGAGAAATTCATATTTTTGCACATGGACATGATTAAACACATATTAAGGCAACTTTTGATCATAGTACAAAAACTTGAAAAATAATTTAACTCTACGAAAAATCGAGAAAACTCACTTTTAAAACATAAATCATAAAAAAAATGTGACTTACCGAAGTCAAAAAATTATGAAAAATACATACCTTTGATCCTTAATGATGTATGATGAATATTTGATGAAGAAATTAGAGATCCGTTTCGGTCAAAATTCCAAGTTCTCGGCGAATTTTGTAAAATGGCTCTTTTGCAAGGGGTTTGGTGAATATGTCCGCAAGTTGGTTATGTGTGTCCACAAATATGACTTCGACATCTCCATTAAGCACATGATCTCATAAGAAATGATGCCGGATGTCAATGTGCTTAGTTCTTGAATGCATGACAGGATTTTTTGTGATGTTGATAGCACTCGTATTGTCGCATCGAAGGGGAATGCATCCAAGGTTTAATCCATAATCATCAAGTTGTTGTTTAAGCCATAAGATTTGTGCACAGCAACTTCCCGCCGCTATGTACTCCGCTTCAGCCGTACTTAGAGCAACACAGGCTTGTTTCTTGCATGCCCATGAAACCAATGCATTTCCTAGGATTTGACATGTACCACTTGTACTTTTTCGATCTGTTTTGCATCCTGCATAATCAGCGTCAGAATAACCAACTAAATTACACATACTACCTTTCGGATACCATAATCCAACGTCCGTTGTTCCTTTAAGGTACTTCATGATCCTCTTGACCGCCGTAAGGTGTGACTCCTTTGGATTATCTTGAAACCGAGCACACAAACAAACACTAAACATAATGTCAGGACGGCTTGCCGTCAAATAGAGTAAAGAACCAATCATACCTCGATATTTCGTGATATCAATTGGAATTCCGAATTCATCTTGATCAACGTAGGTACCGGACCCAATTGGAGTAGCCATAGGTTTGCACGTATCCATTTCGAATCTCTTCAATAATTCCTTGCAATATTTAGATTGGTTGATGAAGATTCCTTCTTCTAGTTGCTTGATTTGAAGACCAAGGAAATAGTTCATCTTTCCCATCATGGACATTTCGAATTCTCCTTGCATTATTGATGAGAATTCCTCACAAAGATCTTTGTTAGTTGAACCAAAAATGATATCATCAACGTAAACTTGAACTAATAACGTATTACCTCTTGTTTTCTTGATGAACAAAGTTTTATCGACTTTTCCTTTTACGAAGCCCTTTTCGCAAAGAAAGTTGCTAAGGCGATCATACCATGATCTTGGTGCTTGCTTTAGACCATAGAGAGCTTTTCTTAGTTTGAAAACATGAGATGGATTCTTGAAGTCTTCAAAACCCGGGGGTTGTTTGACATATACTTCTTCATTGATGTATCCGTTCAAGAAATCACTTTTGACGTCCATTTGGTAGAGTTGAAAGTTCATGGAACATGCATAGGCAAGCAAAAGTCGAATAGCTTCCAATCTTGCAACCGGAGCAAAGGTTTCTTCAAAGTCAATTCCTTCCTCTTGATTGTAACCTTGCGCCACTAATCTTGCCTTATTCCGAATGATAATACCATTTTCATCAAGTTTATTTTTGAATACCCATCTTGTACCTATAATATGTTTATCACTTGGTCTAGGGACAAGTTCCCAAACTTGATTCCGTTTGAATTGATTCAATTCTTCTTGCATAGCGAGTATCCATTGATCGTCTTTTAATGCTTCATTGATTTTGGAGGGTTCTATTTGTGAGACAAACGCCATGTTCATGCAAGCATCTTTGAGATTTAACCTTGTTGCTACCCCTTGTCTTATATCTCCGATAACCTTGTCAATAGGGTGATCTCTATGAATTTTCCATTCTATAGGTAGATTGTTGATATCTTGATCTTGTTGAATCGAATCTTCACTTTCAACTTGATCTTCAACATGGTTTTTCGAGGTATCTTCTTTAGGAACTTCTAAAATTTCATCATCATCATCACACAAAATAATATCCTCCTTGGAGGGGTTAGTTTCATCAAATTTAACATGAATAGATTCTTCAATAGTTAAGGTTCTTTTGTTATAAATTCTATATGCTTTACTATGAAGGGAATAACCGAGAAATATACCTTCATCCGATTTCTCATCAAACTTACCGAGATTGTCCTTGTCGTTGTTAAGGACAAAGCACTTACAACCAAAGACATGAAGAAATGCAATGGTTGGTTTTCTTCCTCTAAACAATTTGTATGGAGTCTTTTTGAGAATTGGTCTAATGTTGACACGATTACTTACAAAGCACGCCGTGCTTACCGCGTCCGCCCAAAAGTATTTAGGTAGATTTGAGTCACTAAGCATGCTCCTTGCAAGCTCTATTAATGACCGATTCTTTCTTTCTACGACACTGTTTTGTTGTGGAGTTCTTGGTGCGGAGAAATTATGTGATATCCCATTCTCTTCACAAAATTCATCAAATGATGCATTTTGAAACTCACCACCGTGGTCGCTTCTTATGGAGACAATTGAAAGAGACTTCTCATTTTGGACTTGCTTGGCATACTTCTTGAATGCTTTAAAAGCGTCACTTTTCTGCACTAGAAACAAAGTCCAAGTATATCTAGAAAAATCGTCTACAATAACTAGTACATAAACATTACCTCCGAAGCTCTTAGTTCTTGATGGACCAAAAAGATCCATGTGTAGTAATTGTAGCGGCCTCGATGTGGACACCACGTTTTTGGATATGAAAGTTGATTTGGTTTGTTTGCCCTTTTGGCATGCATCACAAAGTCTATCTTTGACAAACTTCATCTTCGGTAATCCAATAACAAGATCATGCTTAACCAATTTGTTTAAGTGCTCCATGTGAATGTGAGCCATCCTTTTATGCCATAGCCATGACTCATTGTTATTTGCCACAAGGCATTTTACCTTCAAAGAAACATTGTCAAGAAAAATCATAAAAATATTATTGATTCTATTACCTTTTAACATAACCTCATGAGTGACTTCATCTACAATCAAACATTCATCTTTATTGAAGTTGATCTTAAATCCTTTGTCACAAAGTTGGCTAATGCTAAGAAGATTGTGCTTGAGTCCTTCGACATAGAGTACATTTTCTATAGTTGTAAAAGGTGGTGAACCAATGGTGCCAATGCCAAGAATCTTTCCTTTGTTGTTGTCACCATAAGTAACATAACCCTTGGCCTTAAGCTTTAGATTTGAAAATTTGTTTATGTCTCCCGTCATATGCTTTGAGCAACCGCTATCGAGATACCATTGATTAGTGGTTGACTTCAAGCATTCCTACAACACAAAATCAAGTAGTGTTAGGTACCCAAATTGCTTTGGGTCCTTGATAGTTAGTACCCTTTTCAACCCATACATAATGCCCTTTAGCAACACCAATATTACGCACATAGCAAGCATTAGGTGTGTGGCCTTTAATTCCACAATAAAAACAAGTAGGTTGAAAATGACTTCTATATCTAGGAACATAATTCTTTTTCTTCACAACTCTTTTCTTTTTATGATTTTGATGCTGAATTTTAGAAGTGATTGCCTTCTCTTTAACAACTTGTTCACTTGCTCTTACGAAAACGGTCTCATTGGTGCTTGGTTTGGAAAACTTGGAATATCCTAATCCACTTTTATCATTAGGATATCTTTGATGTTTAAGAATTTCTTCCAAGCCAATTTGACCTTTTTCGTATCTTTCTAACACTCTTTTGAGTTGAACAATTTGAAAAGATAAGGATTCACAATTCTTGCATACAAGACTTTGTTTTTCATCCATCAATTTTTGTTTTTCATTTTCAATATTTTTCATAAAAATTGAATTTTGTTCTTCTAAAAATGAAATTATTTTCTTTTGAGATGAGATGCTTTTATACAAAGTCTTGCATTCTTTTAGAAGTTCATCTATAACTTCTTGTGCATCATTATGATCAATAGAGTAATTGCTACTAACCCCATCATGTTCGTCATCGGAGTGGTGAGAAGCCATCAAAGCCATATTTGCACGTTCTTCATTTTCCGATTCCGATGATTAACTTATCTCATTGTCTTCCCACGCAACATATGCCTTCTTGTTTTTATAGTCCTTCTTGCCTTTGAATCCTCCTTTCTTTTGAAGCTTTGGACAATACGGTTTGATATGTCCTTGCTTCCCACATTCATAGCATGTAACATCTTGATTTGATGTGGATCCCTCTCTTTTCCTGAAATGTCTATTCTTTTTAGTGAAAAGAGATTTATCATTTTTATTAAAAAACTTACCGAGCTTTTTCACAAGTAGCATGAAGTCTTCATCTTCCGATGTGTCCTCATCTTTATCTTGTTTAGATTCGACTTTCAAGGCAATTCCTTTAGACTTCTTTTCTTGATTTTCATGTTTTTCTAATCTTCCAAGTTCCATTTCATGTTCTTGGAGTTTTCCGAACAAGGATGCGGATGTCATCGTTGAGAGACTCTTTTTCTCGGAAATAGCCGTCACTTTTGGTTGCCATTCTCTTGTTAATGATCTTAGGACTTTAAGATTGAGATCATCATTTGTAAATGTTTTTCCAAGAGCAATCAAATGATTTGTAATATGAACAAATATCTTTTGCATTTCTACAATGGATTCTCCGGGCTGCATTTGAAACATTTCATACTCTTGGCTTAGGGTGTTTAGCCTTGATCTCTTCACTTCGGTGGTTCCTTCATGTGTTTCTACCAAGGTGTCCCAAATTTCCTTGGCCGATTTAAATTGAGATATGCGAAAGAACTCATCCATACTAAGAGCGCTTTGGAGTATGTTGATTGCCTTCTTCTCATCTAGAATCCTTTTCTTATCATCTTCATCATAAGTATTTTTCAATTTTGCGGTTCCAATGCCATTGATAACATTCATCGGATTATGTGGACCGTTTTCAATTGCTTCCCATATACCTTCTCCTTGGGCTTCAAGATGTTCCTTCATTCTAATCTTCCAAAAGTCAAAATATTCTCCGGAGAAGAGTGGGGGCTTGTTGTTACTTCCACCATCTTTGAAAACCGGATGTGTGTTTGCGGAAGCCATGCAGGATCACTAGGAACAAGTTACCTATAACTTGCTCTGATGCCAATTGTAGTTTTAAGAGTGCACCTAAGAGGGGGGGTGAATTAGGTTGTTAACAAATTCTTCGATTTTTTTTACCGGTTTTGGTTTATTTTTCTGCTTAAGGTTAGATGCGAAAAGTAAAGTGCTGAAAGTAGAGAGGACACAACGATGTATAGTGGTTCCCCTCACAATCCGAGAGTACTCCACTCCTTCTTCGACTCGAAAGAGAATTTTACTATGTTTTGGACTTGTACAAGACACTCCTAGTCTTAAGCCACTAAACCACCAAGAACAATCCTCTTGGATATTTCCTAAGTTCAAGTAGAGAACAATCCTCTCTAAATGAACACACTTGTTTCCAACTAACCCTTGAAACACAAGTAATACAACTCCACAACTTTGTCTTAACAATCCTAAAACAAAGTGTGACTTTAGAAATAATTTAGAATTTTTGAAGTGTATGAAAAATGATTTCTATGTTGTATATCAATCAATTGATTGATCTTCTCCTTGTAGACAATCTCAATATAGTATACAAGTGTTCAATGCAAATGATATGTATTCTTAGCAATGTATGAAATTTTTGTGCAAAGAATACTTTAGTGACAATTTGTGAACATATAAGCTTTGGCTAGGATGGAAGAACGTCGCGAAGATCCTGCCGTAATGAACAATTCTCTAGTGCAAGGATCTACCTCGCGCGCAATGCCTGTAGTTCCAGTTCCAAATCCTTTGGTCTATGGTTTGCCTCCAGGCTTCACTCCTGCTGTTGAGGAGGTCACTTCCCAACCAATACCTACCTCTGGTGTTACTGTTGGTGCTATTCCTCAAGCTCAACCTATTCCAGTTCAAGTCCAGTTTCCTCATGCTGAAGAGGATCATCAAGTTGAGTATGAGATGCATACTACTGTTCCAAGCACCAACCCTCATGTTGTTCAAGAATCTGAAGCTATGAAGATGTGTCGTGAGTTAGCTGAAAAACTCTGAATCATGGAAGGACACAACTCAACCTCTCTGAGTGCCTCAGACATGTGCCTAGTTCCGGATGTTGTGATCCCTGCTAAGTTCAAACTTCCAGAGTTTGAGAAATACAAAGGCCTCAGTTGTCCTAAACTCCACTTAAGGATGTATTGTTGGAAAATGGTCGCTCATGCCAAAGATGACAAGCTCATGATCCATTGCTTCCAAGACAGCCTGTCTGGAGCGTCTCTAGAATGGTACATGCAACTTGAGCGCAACAATGTTCGTACTTGGCTTGATTTATCTGATGCATTTAAAAGGCAATACAAGTACAACACCGACTTAGCTCCTAACCGTACTCAACTTCAGAGTATGACTCAAAAGGAGAACGAATCCTTTAAGGAGTGTGCTCAACGCTGGAGGGAGTTAGCTGCCAGAGTGCATCGTCCATTGGTTAACCGTGAATTGATTGACATCTTCATGGGTACCTTATAGGGGCAATACTACGAGAAGCTGATCAGCAGCGTATCTTCTGGATTTTTAGACATGGTAATCGTTGGAGAAAGAATTGAAGAAGGTCTGAAGAGTGGAAAGATTCAAGGAGGTTCTAGCAGCCAAACTGGAGCCAAGAAGCCTTTCAATGGGTACAAGAAGGGTGAAACAAATGCCATTTCTGCTGCAAATGGGAAACCTCAACAAAGTGCGCCTGCTTCAATCCCCTACTATCAGTACCCGTATGTTGTTGCTGAAAAATACGCTCCTGTGCCATATCAACCAGTTCCTCCAATGCCTTACCAGCCAGCTATTCAAGCTCCATTTCCACCTCAGATGGCTTATCAACCATGTCCATATCCTCTAGTTACAGCTGCTCAATATGCACCTAGACCATACCAGCAACCGACTTATCCACAACAGCCTGGTCAACAACGCCAACACGCTCTTCAACAGCACCCACCATATCAGCAAAGAAGGCCTGAAAGAAATTTTGATCCACTGCCTATGTCATATGGAGAAATCTTTAATGGGCTGATGGCAAAGGAAACTCTTGTTTTGAAGTACATGCCACCTCAAGCTGGTACCGCACGAGATTATGATGCCAATGCTCGCTGTGAGTATCCCAAGGGTGCTCCAAGTCACGCAATCGAGAACTGTAGAGTGTTCAAGCAAAAAGTTCAAGACATGATCGACTCTAAGGATCTCACCTTCACTTCGAGAAATCCAAATGTCTAGAACAATCCAATGCCGCCGCACGGTGCCAGCAAGTGAAAGCTTTTGCAGGAGTTGTTGAAGATCAAGCTGAATAGTCTCCAACTTTGAAGCATTCAATCAAGAGAAGTTCATTCCTCAAATCAAGGCAGTTGTCGCCATTTATCATTTCCGCATTCTTATTATTTTGTATCGTTTGTTTAAGTACTATTTGCTTTGAACATTGTTATTCGTACTTGGTTTTGTTAATATTATGTTTATGCATGTTTTGAATCAGTTTATTCGCATTCGCTCATCATTTATCATTTATCACAAAATCACGAAAATATTCCCTCACTTCACTTTAGCAAATATTTGAGGGAGGATGATGAAAACAAAATACCCATAACTGTTGGGTTATGCTTTCGGATAAAATCTCGTCAATGATGTACAGGCATTTGTTCAAATCCCCAAACACTGGAGATACAAGGATTTAATCCCTAGTCAACCACTTCGAACCTAAAAGTAGGAGTTTCTTTCGGATACAAACTTTTACATCTAACCCGGGGCAGGGTAGTTATTCAGTTAATCTGACTACACCTTCAAATCGCAAGATGAGACATCCCGTCAGAGGACCATCAACAAATGACTTGGCAGTCACAACATTCAACAAAATACGAAAAAATATAGAAAAGAAAAAATCGCTAAGTTGAGCACCCAAAGGGAGACTTAGTCGAAAAATGAAACAAAAGAAAGAACAAATCAAAAAGAGGAGCTCAGATCCTCAACAAAAGCGAAGCAAATATCAGTGACCACCAAATCAAGAATCAAATGGTCACCAACAAACTAAGATGACTGCCATTTTCGAGCGAACCTTAAAGCTTAATCTTCACCCTTGCAATGTCGAAAAAAATGCAGGTGTAGAGTTAACTGAACGTAGGATTGGAGAACATTATGAAGAAGGGTTGGGTACAAATCAAACTTTGAGCCTTATATCCTTTATTTCTCAAACCATTAACCAGACCACATTACAACCCTCAAAAGACCTAATTGAGGCACGATTTATTCTGAAAGCATGCTACCAACAAGGTTGTGTAAATTGACTCCCATATATTTGCTAATCTTCAATCTTGATTGCACATTATTCTTGCTGCATCTTTCACGCACTTTCTAAATCAGCACCTCATTTGGACTAACGGTCCATTCGTCATACTATCACGACGTTCAAATAAATTGACTTTTTCAAAACTCGCACGAACTTTACATTGACATTACCATTTGTGTATGAACAATTTAATTGCAAATCAGCGCTTGACATCCGTGCAATCCCAACAAGGGGCAATCAAAAGAGGAATTTGAATCAATACTTCTTCGAAATATGCTCAATCAGGGGCAAATCATCTTACAACAGCTCAGTCAGGGGCAGACGCCTACCAAATCCAGACACTGGGGCAGGTCATGTCATGGTCATTCTTAAAGTTTCCCCAATAGAATTCTCTTCAATACCTTACAGACAGGGGCAAGCAAGCAAGGAGCAAATCTTCTTATCTCTTTTCCCCAGTTGAACAAGCAGATCTTGCCAGACATTGTCAGCTTTTCAAAGCAAAGCAATCTTCACGTGTCAATTAAGTCGCTCCGCTCATCAGCATGTGACTAAAACTTGGAGCATGCAGATCCTTCTTTTGATCTTGCAATTGTTGAAGATCGAGTGTCGGGAAATCAAACCCTCCACCCACCCAAAGTCCAATCATTATTGGCAACTACCAAACTAAAAGTCCACCAAGCTGGCACCTTTCATTTTCCGATCACCTCATATGCATCATTACGCATCATTTACATCAATCATTTACAGCATGTGCATCATGTGCATACCTAAATAAATCAGATTTTTTATATTCCCCAACAGTTTCAACTTGATCTTATTGTATAAGCACTTGCATCGTATTCCCATCATTATGGAACACCATTTCAAAACAATCAAACATACGTGCATAAGTCAGGATCCAGGATCAATCGAAGATTCCAGGCATCTCCTCGGTGGATTCAGTGGTCCTCTCCCATTGAATATTTTCTCTTCAACTATTTTAATTTCCAGCCACTCGATTTTCCCTTTAGTGACGGGAGTCGTATTTAAATTTCATTCACCTTATCATCCTTCGGTGATAAGTGATTTTATTTTCAGTCATTTGCCTTATCATTCTCTGGTGATAAGTGATTTTATTTCAGTCATTTGCCTTATCATTCTCTGGTGATAAGTGATTTTATTTCAGTCATTTGCCTTATCATCTTCTGGTGATAAGTGATTTTATTTTCAGTCATTTGCCTTATCATCCTCCGGTGGTAAGTGATTTTATTTTCAGTCATTTGCCTTATCATCCTCCGGTGGTAAGTGATTTTATTTTCAGCTATTTGCCTTATCATTCTTTGGTGATAAGTGATTTTATTTTCAGTCATTTGCCTTATCATCCTCTGGTGATAAGTGATTTTACTTTCAGTCATTCGCCTTATCATTCTTCGGTGATAAGTGATTTTATTTTCAGTCTTTTGCCTTATCATCCTCTAGTGATTAGTGATTTTATTTTCAGTCTTTTGCCTTATCATCCTCTAGTGATTAGTGATTAGTTATTTTCAGTATTTTATTTTATTTTCATTTTGTCAATGCAATTTAATTTAGTTTATTTAATTCGATTATTTTTATTTTTATTTTCATGGTCGATGAACATCGAATTAGTCTTGAGATTCGTCGCGAGCCGACTCGACATCTCGATTAATGATGAGACCATCTGATTTAAATTCAATTCATTTATTTATGTCCGCATTTCAAAAATATTGTTCAACTCCTCATAGAATGATTCTAACCTTGAATCGATTCTAAGGTAGTTAACGAACCAAATTTCGACGCGTCCAAAAAGGTCCAACGCCTTCGAATAGTTATCTCCGAATAAAAAGGTCGAACGCCTTCGAACAGTTCAAAAACACTGCACACACGCTTTCTCTTGGGCGAATTACAACGAGACCGTTTATTTCTCGCAATCCCTTGTAATTTATTTTGTATCCCTCCCCCATTTTATGTATGCATTTTATTTTCCGTATTTTATCGATTTAGTTTAGTTTGCGAATCCTTGCTCCAACGCCAAGCAGTTGCACTCGCGCACTCGCACTTTATTTTTCAGTTATCGTTTATTAGGATTCACTTCACCTTGCGAGCCGAGCGCTTTGTGCCTCGCTAACAAACCAAAAAATAAACTTCCATTTGCATTCACCCATAAACCTCAAAAAAAACCAAAACGATTCTTTTTAGATCCACACCCTTGATCCAACGTCAAGCAGTCATTAGGAAATAAAACATTTTAATAAATACGAGAATAATTGTACGCCACGAGCCTTAAGAGGTAGAAAGGAAGATAACGAGCTCTCGTTACTCGCTCTGATTATTTCGACGCAAGGCGCTCGCCTTGTTGGACGGAATAAACTATCCATAGTCTTTAGTGCAATTCAACTCCTAAACCCTTTCATCGAAGAAAGGTAATAAAATCAACAACCATCAACCGTAGTAGGCCGAACTACGAGGCTCTGACTTTCCCATTGCACGCGGGAGTACGTAGGCACAAGGATCTCGATCCTTGCCGAGCACCTAGGATCAATCTAACTTATAATTTCAACTCTTTTCCCTCTAGCAAGTAACTCATTAAGCATAGACATCCTTTCGCGCGTGATAACTTAGATGGTTCCCATCGAGTACGATGGATGTATGGGGTGCTAATACCTTCCCCCTGCATAACCGACTCCCGAACCCAGACAATGGTTCCTTTGACCTTTGTCCTTATATCTCTCTTCCCGGGTTGTATCTATATCTTCCCTTTCCCTCTTCGGGAATAAATAGAATTAGGTGGCGACTCTTCAGTCTGTCCAGCGCACGGCTCCCGTCTTTTCGGATCACGTGAGGTCATATTTTTTGGGGTGCGACACTCCCTCCCTTCTTCTTGGAGGTCCATTGAAATTTTTTCTAACACCGCTTGAGCTACTCGCACCACTGTCTTGGATCTTTCCCATTTTCAGAAGATTTTCAACTCATTCTCCAGCTATCACGATATCGTTGAACTTTTTCCCGTAAACAGGTCTTCCATTTCATTCTCTAACAAGGGAGGTTGCACTCGAGCAGCAAGTTGACGCCACCTCTGGGGATACTCTTTGAACCCTTGTTTAGCATTATGAGACATCTTCTACAACTGGGTACGATTTGGAGCCATATCCAAATTATACTGATATTGTTTCACAAATGCCTCAGCTAAATCCTTCCAGCTCCGAATATTGACCCTGCTCAGCTTCATGTACCAGTTCAAGGAAGCTCCTACAAGACTATCCTGGAAGTAATACATCCACATCTTTTCATCATCTGTATGTCCAGAAATCCTTCCCACAAAAGATTGAAGATGAGTTTTCGGGCAAGTTGTGCCGTTGTACTTATCAAAAGTAGAGACCTTGAACTTGTAGGGAATTCTCACCCCTGGCACTAAGGCCAGATCAGTGATGTCAAACCCTAGAGAACTCTAAGATTGAATGGCGCGAATTTGCTCGGCCATCAAATCTCCTATTCATGTACATCCCCTGGCCTTCCGCCTCATCCAACAAAGTGAACTGTTTGTCCTACCCATCCATTTGCATGTTATTCACTCCATCATTGATAATAGTGACCCCTGGTTACACCACAAGGATTTCAACATGACGGGCGCCAACCCCGTTGCGATTACCTCCATATGCGGCCCCTTTGTTCCTGGCTTGATTGTTCTCCACCATTTCGCGCAGGTGCTCTTGAGTTTGACCCATCCCAGCCATGAGGGTCATGAAGTTTTCCATTTTTGTCCTTAAATCAGCCAGATCCGCTTGCATCTGCTCTATTGCTCTCTCTCTCTCTGTTCACCTTTTTAGGGTATCTATGTACAGTTGGCTGTCTCTGAACCTTCTTGGGAGCTATAGTGCCTGAAATGGCATAAACGTTAGAACACTGAAGAAATACCTGCATAACAACAAACGCGTTATATGCATGCAATGTAATTATTCATGTTTCCACATTCAGGCATTAACATGCCCCAGTTCTGGTATTTTGGACAAAAAATACTCCAGATGTCTTTTTGAAAACTAGTTTTTCAAACTCTTTTGAGGAGTATTCAGACCCTGATGGCTTCGGACCAACAACTTTGCTCATTCAGAAATGGTAATTGGAAAATATCATTGCATTACATGAACAAACTACCAACAACCAGAGTCATAGACATACACACAATTCCCAAAGGGTTACAATTCAATACAAAAACAAAAAGAGAAAGCAAGACTCCTACAACAAGCCCGTAGATAGTCTGGATACAAATAACAAATAAACTAAAACCCTAGGCTATAGGAAGAATCAGGCTCCTCTTTTGCAGTCACCACCTCCGTCCGGTTCTTCTTGACGCCTGCTCTCAGCTTAAGATCTGCGATCTCCTTCATTGCTTCCTCCAAGGCTAGCTGGCTCTGCACCAATTGCTGAGTCTTTTCCCTTCGTATCTTGTGAGCTTGTTCTACCTCTTCTTTCTTGAATGCCATCTGCACCTCAAAGAATTCTTCCTTTTCCTTGTACTTTTTCTTCTCATGTTCTCTTTGGCCTGCAACCAAGTGATGGATTCACGAGCTTCTCTAAGAGTCTTCAAAATCTTCTTATGCTCCGCTTCTCTTTTTGACTCGGTTAACCCAATCTCTGAAAATGAGCTTCTCTCCTAGAAAACTCCTTTTCTTTAACTTCTAAGGTAGCCTGCATCTTCTGTAGCTTTTCTTCTGCTTCTTTCTAGCATGATTGGCACGGTAATACAAGCTAGCATTCTCAGAATTCTCTACCCGAACCTCATGCAACTGAGCTTCCAACTTCTTGTAATCTTCAAGAGAAATAGTAGTTTGTACTGGTACTTCTTTTGAATATAGTGGAGCTTCAACTGAAAATGGAAGGAAGAAGGTATCAACCCTACCTTGTATCCAAGCAGAAAAAGGGGATAAGTCTTAGCGTCCACCTTTCCAAACTCTTTCTTTCCCTTACTCAATCTCACCTCCCAAGCCTGAAATGCCTAAGTAACTAGCTTCTCATTCCCTTCCAACGGCACATACAGCGATTCCAAAATCTCTTCAGCAGAGGGAGGATCTTTCAAAGAGTAACTAAACTGTTTCCGAACCAGCACGAGAATATAATTAATCATCCCTCTCCTACCAAGCAAAGGTACATTGGGAAACTCTCCACAACGGATAATCATCTCTTTTCCCTATAAGTCTCTGTTACTCCCCCAAGCTATATCGTCTAAAGTCAATCCCATCAATCGTCTAGCCCATTTCCACTATTGCTTCAGATCCTTGAACGGTCCTGACTTTGGAAGTTGTTTAGCAAACCAATCAGCGAATAAGGGTGCACAACAGTTTACGAATCCCTTTCTTCTCTCGTTCCTGTAATGAACATTGTAGTAGAAATCTCCCACTAGAGTAGGTACCGGATTCTTCTGAATAAAGATGGAAATTGCCTCCATACCAATTAACCTCTTCTCCCCTGGGAACAAACTTATCCAATAAACCATCAAAGCTAGTAATGCATCGAACCCCTCCCACTTGTTCCCAAGAGCAAACAAATGAGCCTCTGTTACTAGAAAATCCAAGGCAATTCCTTTCCCTTCACTAGCTTCTAAACCCATCTTGACTCTGAGCATGCTAATGTGGCAGGCACCGGCTATGTCTGCATGCGAGGGAGCTTTCCCTGAAGCATAATAAGGAATACCCTTTCCAATAGGAATCTTTAAGATGCTGGCAATCTCTTCCATGGTAGGAGCCATGATGTAATCTGGAAATACGAAGACTTGCAATTGAGGATCATAAAACTGCAATAATGAATGGAGACTATCCCTCTGGTCAGTAGTCAGCTTGCTTACATAATTCAAAACCTTCCCAAATTTCTTCCTGAAATCTGCTAAAGCCTTATCAGTTATTAGATCTATCAGCTTCTGAATACTCTCGGTCTCTGGTTGGGGGAAAGTGTAATGCATATTTCTTTTCCTAAGTAACTCTTGGACTTCTGTCATCTAGAGAAACAATGAATACCAGAACTGGGTAGAAAGAATAAATGATAACCTGAAATGGAAACACAAACAATTAATGCAAGTATGATGCGATGCAAATGCAATGCAGGCATATGATCAACAACTGGGACTGTCTGGATACGGCACACTGGACCCAAGTGACCAAAAACCAAGATCCTTTGAATAAAGCCCCATGAACCAGAATCCAGTCTCAAATAAGCCCCAAATCAGATATCCGAAATCCATGTAGCCTTATGAAACCATAGAAATGTACTGGCGATGAGGTATGATGAGGTCAAGGGTTCCTGCAAACCTGTAAACCCCTTCCAATCTCATGGGCATGCTCCGGGTCAAACATCACGGACTCTCAAAGCCTAACAACAATAATACGTTCACCATTTCCGAGAAATGGCTCATGACCAAATCAGGGAATCGGTTTGGCATTATGTACTACTCAGGGAGGACTCAACGTGATTCCGGGAAAAACAAGCATCCTTTATAAGTTCCTAGCTTCAAGCACTAGAATCGAGAAACAATATTACATTCATCCTGAAGGGTACAATACTATCGTCATACGACCAGATGCTTTGACTGATTTCTTATAAAAGAACCAGGCCATCCTATGCGAGTTCCTAGTGGGCCCTCGGGTGTGAATGGGTTTGCCACAGAATATGGTCTGCCACTGTCACCACTGGACAGGGATGTTCCCACAAAGGTCCTCAATGATCGGTCCCTAGAGGCACATAACTATCGAGGTCCTGTAATGATCCAGAAAGATTCTAATATCAATACATTCCCAATACGGTCGCCAGTCTGGGCGTGGAACTCACTAATACCAACATAGCAAGATGCTATGAAGCCAAAGTGGAACCACTCTAAGTCCTAGGGTGCACTCGAGCCCCGGTTACGAGCTCATCTCTCAGTAATAGTTCCCAATCCCACAAAAAAAAAAAGAAACCAGCACAGCCAGACAGTCCAATAATAATATGATGCATGAATATAAATACTGAAAACTGTAAATAAAGCTGTAAATAAAATTGTAAATAAACAGCAATAAAATAAACATGCAACAGCAAACAATCAACACCTAAAGAAATAGAAACACGCAAGCGATATGATTGACTCTCAAGGGAACCAGAGATACGCTGGTTAGGATTTTCCCCAGCAGAGTCGCCAGCTGTCGCTCTCTGGATTTCCATCCTGGTACAAACACGAAAGTGGTGCGGAAAGAGGTAGAGTCGCCAGCCAGGCATTTTTATCCCGAAGGAACGAGAATGGTAATGTTGCACAAACCAGAAGAAAAGAAAAGGAAGGACACAGGTCCTACGAACCAAAGAGACTGAGTTCGGGAGTCGGTTACGACCTAGGAAGGTATTAGCACCCCAGATCATCCGCCGTACCCGACGGGAACCACGCTTGCAAAGAAACTGTTTTAAAGGGTGAAGAAATGAAAGCTACTGCAAAAGAAAAGGAACTAAACTGGATAAGAAAATAAAAGGAACTAAACTGGATAAGAAAAGAAATGAAAGGGGGAAAATGTAGGGAAAATAAAAGAGTGTGCTCAAACGGGCCCTACCCCGCTGCCTACGTACCTCATCTGGACATGAGGATCAGATTCGCCGTAGTTCCCCTAACTAGGGGTGGAAAATATTGCTTGTTAATTAAGGCTTGAACTACCTATGTCAATGCTCAGGTGTTGCAGGCTCGGACGACGAGTGCGTAACCGTCTTGCAAAGTGACAAGTAGGAGCAAGTTCGCGTACAAAGCGAAGGAGATGAGAAAAGAAGTCCCAAAGGAGAGACGTTTATTGTTTGTTTGTGTTTTTTATGAGTTTTTTTATTTGGTTTGGCACAAGAGAATGAACTCAAACTCTCTTCCATTGAATGTGTACTTGCTACTACATTCCAAGATGGAATAATAGAACAAGCACACCAAGCAAGGAGAATTTATCCAAGACTTGTTTCCAAGGGAAAGGGCCTAATTTCATTGACTTGTTGAATTTATTAAGTGTTTTAGTGATTAAAATGAAGAAGTATTCTTTAGGATTTTTCTTGATGAAGATGACCTCATGATCCGACTTGTACATCATGCTAGACAAATGCATTATTCCAAGATGGAATGAATACATATGCCCCATGGGATAAGGCTATTACACAAGAAGTCACTTCTTTCTTTATTAATGTTTTTTATGCTTTGCTTGAGATGAGAAGAGAAAGAGAACCAAAGGAGCAAAAGGCAAAAGTCTAATGGGGAAAGACTAATCCTAATATTAGCATGCAAAGGTGGTCCTAAGGTTAGTGAGGTTTCAACTATCCTAAGAGAAAAGAAGAACCAAAGGAGAAGGAAAGAAGAGGGGAAGAAAGCTAGAGAGCAACTTACTCCTCTAAAGGAGATAAGTTGCTCCTATAGGGGAAATATAAGAATTGAATCACATGATGGCATAAGGCACATCAAAAATCAAAAGTAGAAAGCAACTTAAAAAGAAAAGATGAAGAGTTGAAATATGGATAACCATCCACACATATCTTACCGTGAGCCCCTGAAATGTTAGCAAAATTCCAGCAAATATTCATCAACACAATCATGGAATTAGCATGCTCAAAGTTTAAATCAACAAAGATAAAACAACATGCCAAGCTTTGCAAATTCATGACTTACGCGTCGAGAACATGAAAGCATACATCAACCAGCAAGCAAATCGCCCTAAACTAGCATATTCAATTATCATACAATGATCCATGGTAATTAAAGCAAGTAAGGGGATCAAACAAGCTCAAAATAACTCAAAAAAAATCACTTTGCTTCAGTGTTAACCGGTTAACCAAAGCGTTAACCGGTTAACCAGTTCAAACCTGTAGAAAAACAGCACAGAAACAGGTGTGTTAATCGGTTAACCAAAGCTTTAACTAGTTAACAATGTAAAAACAACAACAAAAACCTGCAGAAAATCAGCTCAAACCAGCTTAAACCAGCTTATCCATATAATTCCACACCAGACCAGCAATCAATCATGCATGAAAAGTAAGATCAATTCACATTAATCAAACATCATTAAGCTCATGAACATTAACACATAGATCCGATCACAAATCAACCAAATTTCAAGCAAAACAAGCAAATACACAAACACATGGTGGATCTAAGCACAAGCATTGCAAATAAGCTAAAAACAGAGCTAGATCTGAACTTAACCAACCTACAAAGCCGAGGTATGCTTTGGTAATTGTTGTTTGAGCTGAAAATGAGGAATTGCACGGAAAACTTCGAAGATCCGGTGTTATCTTCACACTCCGTGCAAAATAAATGCAAGCAAAGGATCTTGATGCAGAAATTTGGCTCCAAAAGCACTTCTAATCTACAAATCAGATATGAACCAAGTAGTGAAACCAGCAAATTGATGCAAAGAAGCTATGTATGGAGGTATAGTTCCAAGATATACACACTTTAATGCAAAGTTATGTGATCTTCAAAGAGGAACTTTGAGTGATTTGGAAAATTGAGAGGAAAAAGTGAGAGAGATCAAAATTCAGAAAAATGAGAAATGAAAATTATGAGAGAGCCCCCTCTTGGTTTGGAGGGAAATGGAATAAATATGATTTAGGTTTGGGGCCCAAATTTTGGTTTGGGATCCAAACATTATAGTTTGGAATTGGCTTAGAAAGTGATTAGGATATAGCTTTGGAATTAGGCTTGGAAAATGCTCTATATCCTTCTCCTTAATTTCCAATTCAAAAATGAATAAAAATCAGAAAATTGAAAATTGGAGCCAAAAACACATGCTGAGTTTTGCTGCTGGAATTCAAAATTCGCAGCCGTTAACCGGTTAACCAAAGCATTAACTGATTAACGCCAGTGAATTTTGAATTCTCCCTCCTTTTTGTGGGAAACTTCCATAATCACCCGGCGCCAACCGTTCTGATCTGATTTTGATCCTCAATCCTTTTTAGGGCTTTGACCATGATACAGAGCTTGTACAAAAGATCCTGTGAGCTTCTTGCCAGGTCACCATGCTCTTGATTTTGACTTGTAGTGCTTCGAATTTCCCGGATGGTTGATCATATGCCTTGTGCTAGAACATACAAGTGTTATGCTTCATCTTTCTATGCAAAATGCTAAGGATATGACATGCTTATGATGATTATTATATGATGGTGATGCTAAAACGAAGAGGGAAAATTTGGGGTGTTACAACTTGCAAGATCAACCATACAAATCCTAGGACATAAGCCTAAAGTTTGTCGAAAAATATAACTTTAATACTCTTTGTAATTCCACTTTTATTGGATTTTTTATATATGATTCTTATGGTTAAGTACAAGAGTAAAAATCTTGTTGAAAACTTAAAGAAAATAGATTCTGACAATGCATAAGGTAAATTGCAAAGTAAAATTCTTAAAGGAAACTTAAAGGTACAGAAAATTGGACAATGCAGAAAGTAAATGGCGAAGAAAAAAGTAGATGACTTGCAAATGTAAATGAATGGTAAATAAACTTAGAATTTTATTAAACTGGATAAAGTAAATTGGTGTTGCACATGTACATTTTCCAGAACAAGACTCTTTTCTCACACACGGGTACTTTGAGTATTTTACAGGAAGTTTGTACAATAGTTTCACACACACCTTTTGGACAAGAAACTACTCTATTTATATATGAATAAAATAATTTTCAACTAACGGATAAATCCTTCAAATACGCCACTTGGCCTTCGGCATGTCATTGTTCCACCAAACGCTTCCACGCGTCCTTCTGCCAAACGTGCCAACTTTTGAAATTTGAATGTTTTCTCTTATGTCGAAACGACGCATCTCTTCAAAGTTGTTGAAATTGCCAAAACGAGACTAATGTTGTCGAAATGTTGAAAATGACATTACTGATTAATCCTGTCGAAAATATGCCTTCTTCATCTGCCGAAAACATCAGAAAACATATCTTCACTTGCTTTGTCAAAATTGATTCCTGAAACGTCTTCCCCTTTTTTTAGTCGAAATATATCATTTTAATATATTATAAGAATTCAACATATAGG